>CM067569.1:31568857-32977991 GCA_034336665.1 Luscinia megarhynchos | reverse complement strand
GTAGACATAGGCCTCAGGAAAATAAGTTAAGCAATAACACATAAGTAGAAATATGTAAGCTTAATAATAATGAAGGTTTATCCATTGTTTTAAGCTATTAGAGGCAAGCAACGTTCAAAGCAAGATTTACCTGCAGCTTTATTAATTGGCTGAGCAAACGATTGTCACCTTTTAATATTATGCTATTGGCTAGAAAGATGTTAAAAGACTTGGTCACAAAGAGAACTTTGTCTGCAGTGCAGGCAGCTGGAGCTGTTCCATCTCCCTTGCTTGGTTCTGTAAAATGAGGCTGATGATTGTGATGGAATAAAGCTTCGAGACAGCTGCTCCAGCATTCCTCTCCTGTTGTTTGTGTACATAGATACAGGTAAAAATAAGGTAAGACAAAAAAATATCCCAGAAAAACACAGCCGTGCTGGTGCCCCGTGTGGTGCCCTGTTTCATTTTATGAAACAACTGCTGGAATCCCCAGATAGTTAAAAGGGACACCTGTGGAAGAATCCTTTTGGATTATAAATGGATACTATTCTCGTCTCCTCCTGGCTGCTGAACACCCTCGGATGGAGCCGAGGAACGAGCCTTGTGGAGAATCAAGGTGAGCTCTGGATAAAAGAAATCACGGGACAAGATTTGTCTGTTGAGAAATGGGATGTTTATCACTGGCTAAAGACAATTATTACCGCTGAACCTCATATTAATATTCAGGATGATGAATTAAAAGACCTTTTAACGTGGGACAATACGAACCATTTGAGCACAGACCTTAACTCTGTCTTCACATTCTCTTTTTGGGATGTTGCCCACTGGAAACTTTATAATCCATTCACTTTTGGACAGGATCAGAGGGTGGTTAAAGTTATTGCTGCTTGTCTAATGATCATGAACGTCTTTCAACAGCCAACCCCACCTGTGTTTTCCCCTGGACTCCAAAGCAATCCCCCAAACTCTCCCATTCCCGAAAAAATTGCCTAATTCAAACAGAGCACCCCGCTCCTTTTCTCCCTCAGCTCAGCATCTCTCCTCCTGCAGTACTTCCTCAGAATATTTCAGCCTATTCCTGTTTTGGTTTTAATTAGAAACTGGGCAGAAATACTAATTAATGTAGTGGTTTTGGTTTACTAATTTGAATTTTTTTTTGTTGTAAGATAAGATTAGGAGGAAGGCAAAAACAGGTTCAATTTTAAATATTACAAAGAAAAACTTTATTACTAGAAACTATAAGAAAAAACCCTGAGAATAAAGGTTTAGACCATTTTCCTTCTTTTTTCTTTCATCTTCTGTTTCACACTGAAAGTGTACAAATCAAATCAGCTAGTTTGCTGTCCTTCAAATATATTTTTTACTAATTTATTTGGAAGTTGGATTTATTTGAAAGTTGAGGGGGTTTTTTAAAATTTATGGAGATTTTTTTACAAGAAACAATTTTTTCATGGCTGTGATGTCACAGTGATTAACTGCACAGGAGAATGAAAATTTGATCACTCTGCAAAAATATTTTTTTCACATTAGTATTTTTTCTTTAATTATTACTGAGGACTTTCTTACCTTATGAGGCAGACGTTAAGGATTATAACAGTTTAAACAAAAGCTTCCTTTATTTTTGAGAATAGAGGGGTTTTTTTTTTCTTCTTCTTCCCTGGAAAACAATAGGGGTTTTCTTACTGTTTAAATTTAGGGGATTACAGCAATTTTTTTTTAATATCTGCTCACTTTAATACTAATGCCTTTGTTAATATTTAAAGTTAAAACAGTTATATTCATTCTATGATATTGTTATGTGTTATCAGGAAGCAAGAGGCTTTTTTCCTATTGCATAAAAAAAGAGAAATTTCAGGTTATGACTTTTCTCTTTTCCTTATTTGGGACTAGACCTTTTTTTTTTTAAGTTTGACCTTGGTTTTGTTTTACTGGTTTTGTGCTTATCATTGTCTTGGTTTTCTTTTTTTTACTTAGGAGTGAGAACAAAGTATCTGCAAAGTTTTATTCTGTGCATTGAAAGTGGGAATACTTTCCGGGGGCAGCGGATGATTCAGGTCTGGATCTCTTCCAGGCCCAGGCTGAGAGTTATTTGAAGATACAGAGATTTTTAAGGCCATGCTTGGCTGGGCTAGGTTTGTAAGGGTTCAGCCAGAAAGTGGTGATTAATTTCTTGTCTGCATTCCATTCATGAGGAAAACTCAGCTCAGCCTCCCCATCCCGTGGCCATGGCAGGCAGGACTGACCCAGCCCCTCCTGCCCTGGCCCCAGCCAGGTGAGTTCTCTTTTGAGAGGCAGGAAATGAAACAGAGCTTTTCCGGGTTTTTTGTCTTTACATGTGTGTTTCACAAAGATGCATTAACTTTCTTCTTGGTATAACAAAGTGTCAATATTAAAAATCCAACACAGATTTCTCCTTGCCAGATACAAGGGAGACTGCCCAGGTCTCGGCAGGTAAAAATTTCAGGAGCAGAATTTCAGGGCAGTACCACGTAAGCCAGACAGTGCCAGAGTTGAGACAGAGCCTGGGATCATTGTTCAAACAGTAGATCTGGAAGTGAGAGCAAATGGAAATGCTGCCTTGCCTAAAACTGATTCTAAAAGCAAAAGTGACAATACTCCATTACATTTACCTAATTGGTCAGAAATTAGATGGAATCCTGATCCAGATAAGGATTTTGATTCCTTAAAGAGGCAATTTCTTGCTATGCCTCTGAGATATGGTAAAAATGAACATAATCCACAATAGGAGGCCCTCTCTCATCATGACATCAAAGAACTCAGACAAGCTATAAAGGGGAATGGCCTGGATTCTCCTTATTTTGAGACCAGGATAAAAAGAATTTGTAATTCCTGTGATCTCACTCCCGTGGATTTTCGTAATATGGCTTCCCTGATTTTAACCAATTCTCAATAACTCCTGCGGCACTTGGAGGGAGAAAGCCTTTTAACAGACTCAGAGAAAGTTGTGCTGGCAGTGCCAATGCTCTTGTGAAAATTGCTCAGTTCGCTGGGGATTCACCGTATGACAAGTGCCAGGATCAGGCTGTGCTGCCCAGAGCTGCCTTAGGAGATGTCAAGAACGCTGTGAGAAAGGCTTTACGTGCTGCAGAGCCAGCTGGTAGCTGTGCTTTTTCCACAGTAATGCAAGGTGAGACTGAAGCTTATAGTGCTGTGCTGGCATGACTTTGTGCTGCTGTGTCCCTGTAGCCTCCGACCGATCCCAGCCTGGCTGTTAGGGTCAGTGGCTGCACTGAACTCGGCGATTTTATGCAGAAAGAAAATCTGACCCAATTGTTTGGGAACTAAAAAACTTTAATACTAGAAAATAACAAACAGCAAACTGAAAAGTTTGTCCTGAACAAACTTGGAAATATGGTACAGGGAGACCAGCTCCATTCACAGCGGCAAAATGGCCAAGAAGAATTGTTAAAACAAGTCAGGGGTATTTATAAATGTGGAGGAATGAGAGGAATTAGGGTAGAGTTTAGGGAGCATATCGAATGGGAAGGCAATTAGGAATATTAAAATTATTGCAGAAAAAAAGAACCAGTTACAACAAGGAAAGCAGAGAACTTTCTGGCAATGATCAGCATTCTGGAACTGAATGATTCTGAGGGCGATTTTTTACTCACCACTACTGCAAGTGTTTTCCCACAGCCTTAAGCTGAGGTGACCAGTATTTATATGAGATAGTCCCAACATATTCCGGTTTGATTATTCAGCCCAGAAATAGGTTTTGTAGTTTTAAGACTGGATTTGAGAGTGAACGGGGGCAAGCGGGAGTGGTAGAATGTCTGAGGGGGTTGTCTTCAAAACACGGAGATCTGAGTTTCATTGCGGACTGTGTCGCTGTGGTGGACAGCAGGAGGAGCTCTCTTTTGCTTGTAGTTAGTTCTGGTTATGAAGCAGAGAAGTTCCTCGGACAGTTTCTTCCTGGAATTATTTGAACCTGCTCTGGACTGGGAACCCGGGGGGAGCACCAGGAGGTTGCACCTGTAGATACTGGAGTCTGGCCTGACCAGCGGCATTTTCCAGCGCTGGAGAAACTGAGAACAGACTGAGCCGTGTTAGCATTATTGTGATAGATAAGGAACCTTTTGTTCGCCTGACAGACCTTGAAAAGATATCGCCTGGGCCTGTGGAGCCAAGATGTCTAAATTGTTTTATTGCTTTGATTGCCAAGATGGTGTTAATTGTTTTGCTTTGCTAGCCTTACAGACCTTGAGAGTAAGGCCAGGATGTTGTTAATCATTCTGCGTTGCATGCATAAATCACATATCGCTTTAAGTGCCAGTAAGTCTCCAAGGAACCGCCGGATCACCGTATAAGGAGAAGGGGTCAGCAGGACAAGGCTGAGGAAGACTCCTCACCTTCATCCCTCGACCACCAGAAGGCAGAAGAAGACCCCCTAGCAACTGGAGGAGCATGCGCAAAATTACTAGAGAAAGAACACGTAATCCGGAGACCGAACAACTTAAAAGGGGCGAACTAAGAGGGGTGGGTGCGACAGTTGGTGGAGCGGTGACTCCCCTGCCGCCCAGCGCTGCAACTTTGCTTTCTCTTTTCTACAATAATAAATTGATTATTTTAATTGGAATGAGATGGCCCATTGTGCTCATTTATAACAACTTGGTGCCGTGACTCGGATCGCTGAATCGGAGAGATTCCCTGTTTGCGGGGAGGCGCCCCACCACCTTGGTGGCCCCGGGACTGGGGATTCCGCTCCGATCCCGACCGACGAACCCAAAGAGGAAAAGAGAGAAGCAAAGGAGGATAGAAGGGCCCGGGGAGACCCCTTAAATTTTGTGCACAAAGTCCGGACGAAGACGCAGGACGCGTAAGTATAAAGGGATCCGTTCGGGCGGGGTCGGGATCCCAGAGTGCGGCGGTGTGGTGTGTGCGTGAGAGGGGAGCCGGCAGCCGGATTCCCCAAGTGAGTGTGGACCCTTAGTAGTGCGGTTCCCATTGACCCGCGAGGGCTTGGGCCACGAAACAGGGGAAGCGAGAGTAACATTGAGTGAGTGAAGGCACTCTGGAGGAATGGGGCAGGGGAAGAGTAAGCCTCCTGCAGAGATTAAACTCCCACCTGTACCTAGGGATAGCCCCTTAGGATTTCTGTTAGATAATTGGGAACATTTCCCCGATACAGGGGGAAAGGACAAGGCTAAAATGATACATTATTGTGTAGAGGTGTGGGGTGGGAAAGAAATTTCAAAAAATGTATTCTGGCCAGTATTTGGATCCTCAGAGGATTGGGTAAAACAAAAACTGAATACTTGGGTAAACACTAAAACACCTCTCTGTGCTGAAGAGAGTGATTATGCAAAGGTTTGGGTAAGACGCCCGGAGGTATTTATTTTTAAATTGGCGGAGAAATCTAGGGAAAATAAGAATAAAAAGAAGGGAAACCGGCCAGAGGAGACCATAATGACCCCTCCTCCATACATACCTCCGGCTCAGATACCAGAGGCCGCGGCTGGTCCAAGTGCACCTCCCGGGGAAGATTCAGACTCTGACCACTCAGATTATACAGGACCAACTACCCGGAGCAGGGCCTGGAAAGGATTGTATCCCCTAAGGGAAATACCGATGGGAGGACCACAGGCCGGCATAGGGTTTATATCGGTACCCCTCAGTTCAGGAGACGTGAGAGATTTTAAGAAGGAAATGGGACATCTGTTGGAAGACCCGCTAGGGGTAGCGGAGAGGGTAGACCAGTTTCTGGGCCCAAACATGTATACTTGGGAGGAATTGCAGTCCATATTGAATATCCTGTTTACAGCAGAGGAAAAGAACATGATAAGGAGAGAAGGCATGCGTATTTGGGATGTCCAACACGCACAAGGACCAGCAGCCAATATCAAGTGGCCGCTACAGAATCCTAATTGGGACCATCAAAATCCAGCCCATAGAGTTCATATGCAAGATTTGAGAACAATAATAGTTCAAGGGATCAGGGAATCGGTCCCGAGGGGCCAGAATATTAACAAGGCTTTTAACGAGAGGCAGAAAAAAGATGAGACTCCCACAGAGTGGCTAGAAAGGCTGCGAAAGAACTTCCAGCTTTACTCAGGAATGGATCCGGATGGTCAGATGGGGCAGGCAGTACTGAAAGTGCATTTTGTTTCAAAATCCTGGGAGGATATTAGGAAAAAGATACAGAAGATGGAAGACTGGCAGGACAGAGGGTTGGATGAACTATTGAGGGAAGCTCAGAAGGTTTATGTACAAAGGGAGGAGGAAAGTCATAAGCGACAGGTTAGAATGATGGTTGCTGCGGTACGGGAAAGCAGGGGGCAAGATCGGGAGGCGGTACAGAGGAGGCCCGGTCGACAGTCGAGCGAAACAAAGGACTTGAGAGAAAAGCAGGACTTAAAGGTGTGTTTTTATTGCGGGAAGAAAGGACACTTCAAGAGGGAATGCCGGATCCGAATTAGGGATGAGAAGGAGTTTAAGGCAGATTAGGGGGGTCAGGGGCTCTATTTGTTGGGGACCCGGAAACATCAGAAGGAGCCCTTGATAAAATTAAAAGTGGGTCCCCATGGCCAGGAGGTTACTTTCTTGGTTGATACTGGTGCAGAAAGATCTACACTTCAATCGTTACCCAAGGGCTGTGCCCTGTCAAAAGAAACAGCTACAGTGATAGGAGCAAAAGGGGAACCCTTTGATGTAAAGGTAATAAAGGAAGTAGTAATAGAATCAGAATCTAAATTAGGGGTGGGGATTTTTTGTTGGTATCAGAATCAGACTACAACTTGTTAGGCAGAGACATGATTGTAGAATTAGGTATCCAAATAGAGGTGGTGGAGAAAGAGTTACAAATTAGGCTCTGTCCCCTCAGACAGGAGGACGAGAAGGAAATAAATCCGGAAGTGTGGTATAACCCTGGGAGTGTGGGGCAGTTAAAAATAGCCCCATTTACAGTTAAAATCAAGAACCCCGAAATTCCAGTAAGGATAAAGCAATACCCCATCTCTCCTGAGGGAAAGAGGGGATTGAAGCCTGAGATAGACAGGTTGTTGAGTAGGGGATTGTTAGAGCCTTGTATGTCACCATATAATACACCAATACTTCCGGTTAAAAAGGCAGATGGGTCTTATCGTCTGGTACATGATTTGAGGGAAATAAACAAACGGACCATAGCCAGGTTCCCTGTGGTGGCGAATCCTTATACACTTTTGAGTAAGCTGGGTCCGGACAATTTGTGGTACAGTGTAATAGATTTAAAGGATGCATTCTGGGCCTGCCCTCTCGATGAATCAAGTAGAGATTATTTTGCCTTTGAATGGGAAGACCCTGAAACGGGGAGAAGACAACAGCTTAGGTGGACAGTACTACCCCAGGGATTCACAGAATCCCCAAACTTGTTTGGGCAGGCGCTTGAACAAATTTTAAAGGATTACCAGACAAAGCCTGGGGTGACTTTGACACAATATGTAGATGACCTATTGTTAGCAGGGAAAGATGAAGAGGATGTAAGGAAAGAAAGTATTAGACTTCTAAACTTTTTGGGACTCAAAGGCCTGAAAGTTTCCAAAACTAAGTTACAATTTGTAGAAGAGGAAGTTAAATATCTAGGGCATTATTTGAAAAAAGGCGAAAAGAAAATAGATCCGGAAAGAATTCAAGCTATTTTATCATTACCAATACCTAAGAACAAAAGACAGATTCGGCAGATATTGGGCCTTACCGGATATTGTAGGCAGTGGATTGAGAATTACAGTAATAAAGTTAGATTTTTATACCAAAAATTGACACAGGAAGGGCTAATGAAGTGGACTCAGGAGGACACGGAAAAACTTCAAGAGTTAAAAGAAAGTTTAGTTCATGCCCCGGTTCTAAGCCTTCCGGATTTAAAAAGACCATTCTTTTTATTTGTCAACGTAGCAGAAGGAATTGCATTCGGAGTGCTTACTCAGGATTGGGCAGGGAAAAAGAAGCCGGTGGCATACTTATCAAAAATTTTGGATCCAGTAAGTAGAGGATGGCCTACATGCTTACAAATTTTAGCAGGATGTGCTTTATTGGTAGAAGAGGCCAGAAAAATTACCTTCAATAGTAGTTTAAAGGTTTTATCCCCCCACAACATTCGGAGTGTGATGCAACAAAAGGCGGATAAGTGGATTTCGGATGCAAGACTTTTAAAGTATGAAGGAATTTTATTAGAGGCACCTGATTTTACTTTAGAAACCACCACCCTACAAAATCCAGCCGCCTTTCTATATGGAGAACCGGAACAGGAGCCTTTAGCACATGATTGTATAGCTACTATAGAAGAACAAACTAAAATTAGACCTGATTTGGAGGAAGAGGAGCTGGATGGGGGAGAGAAACTGTTTGTAGATGGATCCTCCAGGGTGGTTGGTAGGAAAGACATGGGGGTTTCAATTTTGGGAACCGGGAAGAGATAGGGGAGGAATGATATTAATAAGGAAAGAATCAGTCCCACATGACCCGGTACCCGTGGGACCGAACCCAGCTATCAATGCTGAGAAAGAATGGAACAATACGAAATCCTCAGGCAACAAAACTTTAGAGGCGAATGGGACTAGGGAAGGAAATGAATCTGTTAGTTGGCCAAATGAGCCCCAGTCCACTCAAGAATATAATGCACTGTGGAAAGTAATGCAGGCCACATTTAGGGTTCTAAATAATACCTACCCTAACTTAACAGAAGGGTGCTGGTTATGTTACATGATAAAGCCACCTTTTTATGAAGCCCTAGGGTCCTCTGCGAAATCGAGACGGGTTAACAGAACAAATCCGAGAGAGTGCCTTTGGAAAAAAGGGAAGGAAAATACCCCTGGGTTATCAATAGCCCAGGTAAAAGGCAAAGGGAGATGTGTGGGAAACATACCCATAGAAAAAGACCATCTTTGCCAAGTAAAAATGTCCATCGCAGACTCGAGAAAACCAGCCCAATGGCTCCTTCCCGCAGCTAATACAAAATGGATTTGCAACAGCCTAGGGGTTACCCCATGCCTGGCAATTGGTAATTTTAATGAAACATCAGAATACTGCATACAAGTTTTAATTATTCCTCGAATATCATATCATCCGAAGGACTATGTATATGAACATCAAATTACCCCGGAGCATCACATAATGAAAAGAGAACCATTTACGGCACTCACAGTGGCAGTATTGCTTAGCATTGGGGGAGCAGGATTAGGAACCGGAGTGGCGTCTTTAGTGAACCAACAACAGGGAATAAGAGATTTAAGAATCTCGGTGGATGAGGACCTAAGCAGAATTGAAAAGGCAATAGATGGGTTGGTAAAGTCAGTAAGATCCTTATCAGAGGTAGTGTTACAGAACCGTAGAGGATTAGATCTTTTGTTTCTACAACAAGGGGGGCTCTGTGTGGCTCTGAGGGAAGAATGTTGTACTTATGCAGACCATACAGGAATTGTGATCGACACCATGGCAGAGTTACGGAAACAACTAGAGCAAAGGAAAAGGGAACGAGAAGCACAACAAAGTTGGTATGAATCCTGGTTTACCCGCTCCCCTTGGCTAACAACCCTCTTATCCACCACAGTAGGACCATTAGTATTGTTCATTTTGACACTAACATTCGGGCCATGCATTTTCAACAAACTTATTAACATAGTGAAAGGAAGGCTTGAAGCTGCCCACTTGATGCTTATAAGAGCAAAATATGAAACTTTAAAGGGGGAAGAAACAGAAGACTATTTAGAATTAAGCAGAAGAGAATTACAAAGATTTAGCGAACAAAAGTAAAATATAGAAAAAGGGGGGATTGTGATAGATAAGGAACCTTTTGTTCGCCTGACAGACCTTGAAAAGATATCGCCTGGGCCTGTGGAGCCAAGATGTCTAAATTGTTTTATTGCTTTGATTGCCAAGATGGTGTTAATTGTTTTGCTTTGCTAGCCTTACAGACCTTGAGAGTAAGGCCAGGATGTTGTTAATCATTCTGCGTTGCATGCATAAATCACATATCGCTTTAAGTGCCAGTAAGTCTCCAAGGAACCGCCGGATCACCGTATAAGGAGAAGGGGTCAGCAGGACAAGGCTGAGGAAGACTCCTCACCTTCATCCCTCGACCACCAGAAGGCAGAAGAAGACCCCCTAGCAACTGGAGGAGCATGCGCAAAATTACTAGAGAAAGAACACGTAATCCGGAGACCGAACAACTTAAAAGGGGCGAACTAAGAGGGGTGGGCGCGACAGTTGGTGGAGCGGTGACTCCCCTGCCGCCCAGCGCTGCAACTTTGCTTTCTCTTTTCTACAATAATAAATTGATTATTTTAATTGGAATGAGATGGCCCATTGTGCTCATTTATAACATTATCACCCACAGGAGAGAGATTTTCTGAATTTGTCATCTCTTCAGAGCGGTGCAGTGATATGCCCGTTGAATAAACGAATACTTTCCACTTTTCTCTGAGGACAAAGATGATACTAAAGCAAAAACAAGTTAAAAAGGAAGTATTAAAGACCTGAATTATTTGCTTCTGCCTTATCTCTACAATAAAATAACTGCATCTTTCAGTTCAGAAAAGTTGAGTTCAACAGAAGCAAGCACCATGCAAACTTCACATTCCTCATATCGATATCAAAAGAATTGCATTTTGTAATTGTTGTAATTCCAGCTTAAGCGACTTGCTGACCTTATTTCTAAGTGAATTCCTCTGGAAGCGCACCCTCGCCCCGCTCCGCCGCCAGAGTTTCCCTCGCCTCTGGCCGCGCACGCTGAATAGTCAAAGGGAAAAAAAGAAGCTCCACCGCATGTCGTCCGTAGTGACACGTTGAAAGCGCCGCCTTGAGCGGGACCGAAAAATGGAACCGAAACGGGGGTCCAGGCATGTGGCGGTCCCGGAGCTGGGAGCAGCTCCAGCCCAGGTACGAGCCGCGCTCGGTTGTGCCCCAGCCCGGGCTCGCTGCGGCCGGAGGGGCCGCGCTCAGGGGAACGGGGCGCTTCTGGCGACTTCCTTGCGCCGCCTTCCCCCGTGTGCCCCTGGCCTGAGCTGGCGGAGGGAGCGGCTGCCCGCGCTCTCCCCCTTGCCGCGGATCGCTGGGGACGAGCCGGTGCCGCAGCAGCGATGGCTGATCCCGGTGGCTCTCGGTAGCCCGGAGGTGGCTGCTCCGTGCCCGGCACAGTTTCGGCCGTGGCGCCCCGGGCTCGGCGCCGCTGCTCAAGTGGGAGGTGTCCCTGCCCGGCTCAGGGCTGGCACGGCATGAACTTGAACGAGCCTCAAAGCACAAAGCACTGCAGGCGCCGAGTGGAGGCAGAAAGCGCCGAATACTTGATGGAGCTAGGCTGGATATTACTGAAACGCTCAGCAGGCTGCGCTTGTCTCCTCAGGTGCTGCCGCAGTGTCCGGGCAGCGGGGACAGCGCGGGACTGAGCTGGCAGCGCCTTCCTGCGCCTCGGTGCCCCGCAGGACCGGCACCAGCCGGGACGTGTCATCATGTCCCTTTCAATGGGCCATCCCTCTCGGTGTATACCTGTTTCTGAGGCCGGTCTCCTAAAGGCTATTTCAGCGCTCCGGATTTGTTGGGAGCAAGGAGCTGATTGTTGCGAGCAGAGAGATTCCGGCTGTGAGCTGGAGCAGATTGAAATCTGCAACATTCGTGAGCTTCTGAAGGAGCTCCTGCATCGCCTGGAGGGACCAGCAGCCGGGCTGACAAACTTGCCGGGGGTGCAACAATCCACTTGTGAGCGTGCAGGGAGTGAAGATGTGGAGAATGGAATCTGCAGCAGCGATGGCAGAGTGAGGGAGCCCCTGGATCCCCAGGGCACATCAGCAATCGGCCATGGGCACAGAAGCATCCTCAGAAGATTGCCGAGTGAGTGCAGGGCCACGCCTGTGGCCTCTAGGGAGGGGCCAGTGTCAGCTGGCAAGGACAGGGCTGGCAGGTGTGTGCCTGTTTCCCGATGTGTGGAAGGGGCCTCGTGCTGCGCTCGGCGCCATCAGCGGCTGGAAGCGGCAGCCGCAGCTGCCCCCAAGGCTGTGCAGCTCTCCTGCTGCAGCCTGTCCCGAGCCCGGTGTCCCTGCCTGTGTCCAGCCTCTTGGCTCTCTGGCTGCCAGCTGAGGGAGGAGCAAACAGGCTGAGAGCTCCCTCCTGTGCTCCCCGGCCATCGGGCGAGCAGCTTCCAGGGCTGGCTGTGGTTCTGGCAGCCAGCAGCTCTTTCCTGCTCCAGGCGAGTGCTTCAGCTGCCATCCCGTGCTCATCTTGGTGCTGATCCTGCTCCTGTTGGTGCTGCTGGCGTTGGCGGTGGCCTTGGCTGTGCAGTCAGGTAAGGGACGGGCAGCAGCCTGGGCCCAGCCCCTCGGGGCAGAGCGGGGTCCCTGCTCCCTGCACAGGGCAATCCTCACACCTTCTCCTCTTCCCCCTGCAGCACCACAGCTTCCAGTTCCACCTGCGACTCCGCTGTTGGTTCTGGGCTGTCCCCATGGCTGTGTTGGATACCATGGAGTCTGCTACTACTTCTCAAGGGAGGACAGAACCTGGGATGAGGGTCAAGAGCGGTGCTCGGAGCTCGGGGCCTCCCTGGCCATTGTCAAGGATGAGGCAATGGTGAGTGAGGGGCTGCGGGCGCTGTGGGGTGGCTGAGGGGAGCCTGGGGGTGCTCGTGGGCCGGGCTGGGTGCTGGTGGGGCTGGGGCTGCAGCCCTGTGCCGGGGCCTTGCAGGGAAGGGGCCCCGGGGCCGTGTCCCCCCGAGGGGCCGGGGCAGCTGCCACTGCTCTCTCCTCGGCAGGATTTGCTCTTCCGCCTCCGCGGGAACGGCGATTACTGGGTGGGGCTGCGCAGATGGGGCGAGCACCTGCAGTGGGGGGACAGCAGCAGCTTCAGCTCCTGGTGAGTGCCGGGGAGCTGGGCAGGGCATGGGGGGACAGGGGCACAAGGTGTTCCCCTGGGAACCAGCGCTGGCTCTGCTCCTCCCTGCAGGGTTCCTGTCCTTGGCAATTCCGAGTGTGTGTGCCTGGCTGAGGAGAAATTCAGGAGTGAGAGCTGCTCGAAGCCGCAGCCGTATCTCTTCAGCAAGGCCCGAGCTCCCCTGTAACAGGGGCTGGAGAAAGGATCTTCTCCACGCTGGGCAGTCCCTGCCTCACCTCTGAGCCCGGCACAGGGCTGTCCTTTCTCAGCTGCACCCTGTGCCTTGCACTTGCTCTCAGGGTCACCTCAGTGCTTGTTCATCCGCACTCCCAGTGCTGGGCTGGCAGTTCAAAGGAAAAGTCTCTGCAATCCATCCTGCCAGCCATGCTAGCTGGAGTGACTGTATCGCCCTCATTGCACAACGAGCTTGAATGGGAAATTCAGATTTTCCTGGGCTCTTGGAAATCATCAGGATGTGGCCTGAAGGTGAGACTTTTGGATAGTCCTTGTAAGTGGAAGAACAGCTTACTGAGGAGTGCTGGAGAGGAATCTCACTTTTGTCATCAGGCACTTAAATGTGAATAGTAGTCTCTCTGTTGGTCTCTGTCTGTCTATCTGTCTGGTTTTCTTCTGTTGCTAAGGATCTGACTGCTCTGCTGTGGGTGCAATCCCGGGTTGAAGCAGGAGAAGGATTTATCTCCCTGAGGGAGAAGCAATAACCAAGCCTGATTGTAATTCCCATCCCTCTGTGCCACTGTGTGGAGTGAAGGGAGGGAGGGAAGTGGGAATAAGATGAAGCCCCGGAAGCAGAGAACAGTATGTGGAAGGGACATTATAAGAATTTTCATACTTCTCGTTGCCTTGCTCTGATTTGCTTGATAATAAATTCAATTAATTTCCCCTGTCTGGGCCTGCTATACACATGATGGGTGAGAGATCTCTCGCTGCCTTTATTGGGTCCCTCAAGTCTTTTTCTGATGTGTTCTGTTGCCCGCCTAGCGTGAGCAGGAGAGGGACAGAGCGGTTTTGCTGGCACCGGGCACCTGGCCAGGCCCAGCCCACCCCAATCATCCCTGCAATAATTCACTCCTATCCCACCATTACCTGGTCCCACAGCTGGTCCGGCTTCACGGGCAGGTGCCTGGAGTGAGAGGAGGCAGCTGGTGCCAGGGGGTGAAATGTCTTTGCTGCGAGCTGGCAAGGAGAGGACGAGGAGAAAGTGGTGCAGAGTAAAGGGGAGAGAAAGAGGGACAAGGCTGGAGCGGTGGAAAGGGGCGGGCATGGGCATGGGGCAGGCGGGCATTTTGCTTTCCAGCTCTGTGGGAGGAAATGGAAAACTGTGAAATGCATCCAGGAGAAGAGGGGAGAAACAGCAGGTGCTGGATATCGCCGACAATTGGGATTCATTTCTGTGCCTGAGCTGCCAAGGCCGGCAGACTCCGAGCACCGCTGGATGCCACCAGCGCTGTGCTGTGTCTTGCCCTGCCCTGGCTCAGCCCGCCTGGCCAGATGGCCCCCTTGTCACTGACAGAGCTGCACCGAGAGACAGCTGAGGTGCTGCTGCAATAAGATTGAGAGAAGAAAATGAACAGAATAAAAAGCTGCACTGCCGGGTCTCCTCTGCCCACTATCACTAATGGAGCAGTGCCGAGCCACCCTCGGAGTGGCGGTGCTGGTTAAAAGGGTCAGGGGAAAGGCTGGGAAATGTGAAGGGAATAAAATTTAGAGAATCGTATAAAATAGTCTAGAACTACTGCACCACCATTTCTGCTGCCAAAGTGTCACCAAGAAGAGCTGCACCAAGGGACAGTCAGGGTGGTGGAGGTGCTGAAAGAGCAGCGGGAAAGGCTGGGAGGAATGATGGGAATAGAATAGAGACTGGTGTGAAATGCTCTCAAAGTGCTACTCCAGCAGTGGTGGCTGCCCCACAATGGAAAGAGCTGCAAGGACAGACCAGGGGCTGGTGGTGCTGGTTAAAGAGAGGCACAGGAAAGGCTGGGAAGTGTGAAGGGAATAGAATAGAGAGAATGGTTTAAGACAAAAAAAGAAAAGAACCGCACTATGAATGACCACCGACTGTCACTAAAAGAGGTGCACTGAGGGACAGCCGGCTTGCCAACTGGCAAATGGTGTGACTTGCCTTTTACTTTCTTAATATCCATCAGAGGTATTTTCAAGGCCAGCAGGTACACTCACAGATGTCCAGAATCATCATTACAGTGGGAAAAACTGGAGTTGGAATTAGCTGTGACAAACATGAGAAAGATCACAGGAGCAGAAATACAAATTTCCCAGCCTCTCCGAGGGAGAGCAGTATTGGATAGGGACAGAAGCAAATTCCCACATCATATGATAGTTAAATATGGCTGCTGTGAGTATGCAGCATGGAGGACAGCTGGATTAAACCAGAATATATTAAAAAACTCCAACTATTTGGCCTTATAACTGCAGGTGAGGTTAATAAACCTCACCAATTCAAAAAAGGGAAATCTGCTCTGAACTAATTTTGATTATCATCCCTGCAGCCATTGGGTATCAGTACTCCTTTTCCCTACCAATCTACAAAGACTTTACTGGAAATCTCTCCTTTTCTGCTTCCTACCTGTACCAGTGCTCCAGTGTCCTAGGTGATTTCTCTGAAGGAGCTGAGCTTTCCCTTCACAGCAGCTTTTCTCTTCACTTCCCAGCCTCGTAGCCTTGTGAATTTCCATCTGGGAGCATTGGCCTGCTGAAGGAGAGGCTCTATTCCCAGCAGAGATCCACACCTGGCAGGAGTAACACACCATGGGATGTTCTCCTGCCTGCACTAATCCCTTTGCTGCTCAGCTCCAGCTGGAGCCCAGAGCCCTGGCAGTTGTTAAGGACATATGGCATGGCCCCAGACAGGCTGATTCCTGGGCTGGCAGCACAGTGGGCACACATTCCTACACCTGCCCGTTATTCCCATCTCGTTTCCAGAAGCTGTTCCCGTGCGTTACTGTAAGAATCCAGACCCAGGTGTGTGTGGGATTTGGAGGGTCTCTCCTGGGAGGAATGTGGGGGTGCTCTGTGGGATTTGGCAGGGAGAGGCCTGAGGTGTGTGTGGGTGTCTCTGCGACTCCTGTCTTTTCCCCTCATATTTCCTATCCTTTTTCTGCTCATCTTTCACACCCTTTTCTCCTCACCTTTCTAGTGCTTTCCTGCATCTTAAATGCCACCTTTTCAGCATCGGGCCATCTCCATTTTTTCATTCTTCCCTGCCTCTTTTTGTTGCCTTTCTTTTCCCCATTTTTTAGCCCATTTTTTCCCTGCCCTTTTTTGCCACCTTTTTTTGCTGCCTTTTCGCCCCCTGCCTTTTTTGCCTTTCAATGTAATTCCCTCAAATGATGGAATTAGTGGGGGTTTCTATCAACCTAAACCCTAAAAAATGAAGCACAACAGATATTCCCTGTCAACTTAAAGATGATGAAAATGGACAGTTTGCTGTCATTTCAAGCTGATAAAATTGCATCATCCAGGGTGTTCCCTGTTGTATTTAAACAAGAAAATGGGGATTCCCAATCAATTGATATCCCTTAAAAAAAAGGCCGAGGCAGGTTTCTTTCAATTGATGCCCTTAATATTGCACGTGAATGGGGACTGCCCCAGTTTAAACACAGACAATGTGTTTAAAATAAACCAGTTAACTTCAGAATATACTTCAGTAGAAATCTGTTTAAATGGAACCACACGACACTTGTCTTCCCTAATTAATTCTGTCAGGCCTCCTTCAGTACAAATACTCTCAAAATTAAAAGCAAGATGCCTCGTGTGTTACTTCAAAGCAGTGAAAGAGGCAGCATGGAAATGCTTATTGTTCCATGGCAAACTCTCCTGTGAGCTCTTCCAGAGCCTTGAAGGTCTCCACCGTAAAGCTACTGAACAAATGTAAATTGTTGGAATGAGCACAGCCCTGGAGCAATCACAGTCCTACTGATGGAAAAGTGAGATTATCCAAGCAGCAAGAACAGCTGGAGCATTTTCAGGAGAGCAACTTTGTTCTGAACCTCAGCTTAGGAGTTTTCCTTATGCACTACGAGTCCTTCAAACTGTTTTGACCTTTTGTATAGCACAGGCCACACGACATTTAATGTGATCATGTTCTTAAACTCAATTATTTTTTTGAAGTATCTAAACTTGATCTAACTACTCAGTGGAGAATTTTACACAGTTTCAGTGTTGATTACCTTCCCTGGTCAAATACAAACCCTTTCCAAGGTTCAAGTACCTCTGTTTTCCACCACTGCTCATTATCCTTGGCTAAATTAAAAAACCTCTGCCAACCCCATAATTCCAGCACAGATTTGTCTGAATCTGCAGTCCATCTCACCTCTCAGCAGTCTAAATTTCTTGAAATTTATCAGAACCTTCTTTACACTTCCCAGCTCTTGTCCATCTGTAATCCCTGTCCAGCCTGCCAGTACTCTCCATGAACTGTTGACAAAATAAATTATACAATATCAGTGGAGGACAACTGATTAATTGGTGAATTAAAAAAAAATAAGAAAAATTAATAAGCTGATTTGGACCTGGCAGAACTGCATTGTTGGTGTCTGTAAATCTAGAATTTCTATGTATTTTATTTCAAATTTATCTTGTTGAAACTAAAGTTGTCATATTTAGAATGGATTTTTCTTTCCATATGAAAGCAACCTGCTGCATGCCTTCTAGCCACATTTGCACTGAAAAAACCCCAAACTGTTCAACCTGGGCTCACATACAGCTACTGCTGGCATGATACCAACATTCAGCAATAATGGAATTCAAAGAATGAAAATGCTTTCGCTCCAAGAACTGACACTTTACTGAGGAAGTTATGCATACCTCCAAAAAATTCATTAAACAAGCTGTATTTCTGTTTTTCTTGAAATAAATTTTAAAAATACTTCTGGCCAATATTTACACATTTGATCCAATTATTCTTCAAATCCTTGTGCTTAATAAGGAACAGGCTCTTACAGTAATTGTCAGAAGTTCTTACAATGCAGCATCGTGCTTTTGGGAAGGATTCAATGTCTGCCCAACATTTAACCAGCATTCCCAAATCCAGGAGACGCTTCCTGTAATGGGGAAATTCCCCACCTCCCCCTGAAGGCAGCAGCATTTTCAGAACAAGAACTGTTCCCCAGGTATTGAAACCACTTAGCAATGTTTAAAAGAACATTTTAGAAATGTGGCAAATTGGATCACTGATTGGAAAAATGGAAGAGAATTTTTTGTAGTAAGAGTTTCATTCGAGTCACAACATCGTTTTTCAGTTTTCTGAAAATGTGTCAGGACTAGGAAATTCTCCTTTCCATCCAAGACAGTGTCCAAACAGAAGGCTTTTGCAGGTAAATTCACTTTGCTGAAGTGACACATAATGAACAGAACGCTCAGAATTAAAACCTTTGGCCTCTTGTTCCACATCCTGCTCATCTGTCTGTACTTCGTTTCCCCACCAGCCGCATCTTGTCTAGAGTCTCTCACTGCGCTGCTTGGCTGCTGGGGCAAGTGAGATCTGTGTTCTCAGGTAAAACCACCCCCATGCTCTGTAAAATGTTCGAGGTGGGTCCTGCCAGGCCAGCCTGGGCACTGTAGGACTCGAGCAGGTTTGCCACCAGGTTCATGTCCACGTCCACGGATGCCAGCTCAGCATCCTCAGCTCCAGAATCAAGGCCAGTGCTCTCAGATGTGGCTGCTCCAACAGAACCTGCCTGCATGTACAAGGAGTGAGGTTTGTCAAATTGTATGAGCATATTTAAGGGGGAAGAAAGGGAAGCCACGAGAGAAAAGAAACAACAATTCTGCAGCCAACAAATTATGTTCCAAAGTCTTGACAGACAGGAATTCAGCCACCAAATGCTCATGCCAGCTAAAAACTATCACTGTCCATTACCCAGATTAAGTTCCAAAAGAAAGACAGAAAGTCTTGCTGAGTCCTGGCTCAGCTTTCTATGGGAGCAAATTACTACAGGAACTCAAAAGTTAAGCTGCAGCTGCTTGTCCTACTACTGAAAACAGGGAAATGAAACTAAGTCTTGGAAAAGATGTGCAAATTCAAAGCTTAGGGAAGCTTTAGTTTTGAAAAAAACATATTATGGTGCAACTACAGAACACTTTGCTTGCACGTGGGAAGGTTCTGACCATCTTACTCAGAATGGCCACTTTCAGCACATTTCCTGTTTGGAAATTAGTGCTACAGATCAGAGCTCAAGGCATACTCACCCCTCTCTTTTGGGTGGTGAAACTTTTCCCAATGTTGGTCTGCGCCAGCTCACGGTCCATCTCCTTCATGTACGACTTGAGACTACCCACGAGCTCCTCAGGAGACGCCTTCTGCTCCTGCCTTGGATTTCCAGCATCCAGATCTTCATCATCTCCATCTGAGAAATCAAAATCCTCCTCTTCATCCAGATCATCAGAATCCAGCTCCTCCGAGTCTGCTCCTGGGTATTATTTTGTGTCAGTACAACAGCAAAGAAATCAGTGCCAGATTTTGTTTCAGATAAAGAAGCAATCTCACCTAAAATTCTGTCCAGGGCCTTTGTAAAAGAATCCACGTCAAAGGTAACATGGGATTCATCAGATGACCTGAAATATAAAAATATTTTTAAATAAATAAAGCTTTTCTGCTTGCATAAACCTGACAGAGGCACAAGCCATATTGATTTCTCTCAAGCCGGAATTGAAGTGGGAACATCTGAACTTTGAAGTCCTCAAAATTTTGAAGCCTGTATGGATTAGACAAGAAACAATGAGTGCAGGAATTTCTGGAATGACAGAGAAAAATTTTGAAGACCACAAAACCAAACTGAGGGACAGAGAGCAGCTCAGCTTGCAGCACTTTAACCTGCACCAGTGTCAGAGTGGCACCAAGCTGATTTAAAGCAAGTACATCTTCACTGCTATGGGTTTGCTTCAGGCCCCTGCTCAGCAGAACACCTTCAAACTCTGATTCTCTGCATCACAGAATCAACCACAGGGCTGCAGCAGAGTGCAACATTCTACACCAGACCCCAAACTCAAAGTGCTACTACCATGGCATTTCTGCTCCTTCGTGCGTGGACACTTTGGACACAAAGGCCTTCATGCTCTCAGCAACTGTTTCCAAGTCATATTTTTGCTCTTCCTCATTTGTGGAAGGAAGGGACTCACTTCTTGCCTCCTTCAGCATCTGATCCAGAGCATCTGGTGTAATATCCAGCCAGCTGTCATCTGAAAGAACACAGGATAGATCTGTTATTCTGCACAAGCCTGCTGGCACACAGGGCCCAAACCAGCTGACTGACAGGACTGCAAGCATTCTGCAGCTCATTTTTACAGTTAAGTTTTTGTGCTGATCCTGGGTCACGCATGGTATAAGGCAGAGAGAGGCTGAGAAGAAGAGAGTGGAGATTTCATTTCACTACTTTAAAACTCGGCTTTGCAGAGTTCAAACTAAGAGACAGCATTCTCATCACTGAGAATCCTTTGGCCACTAAGTGGAAGAAGAAAGACTTACCCTAAATTTAAAGGGAGAGCCAATCCAGTATTTAGTCTTAAAGAAGGTTGCCTTCATGACTAATAAATGGCTTTCTCTTCACAGATGTCAACATTCCCACAAATAATCATCTGGAATAGGAATAATTCCCCCTATCCAGCTCACCATCCTCTGGAGGAAGACAAGCTGCTTCTCTCTCAAATTCCTTCAAATCAATGGATGTTGTCTGTAGTACTGCCAGGATTTCATCACCTGGGCTCACTTCAACCGAGCTAGAAGAAAAAAGATCAATTTACTGAAATAGATTCAATGGGGTCACATGATCTGCATTCAGGTTTTCACTCAAATTCTTCATTTTTCTTTCTGTGCAAGCACATCAAAAAGGGAAATGAATCTGGGGGAAATACCAGAGCACCACAGAGTATTGGCCAAAACAGGACACAGTCAGTCCCTGCAATTCCCACCTGATGGCTCCAAAGCCCATTTCTCATGGCTCTTTTTCTTTCCATTTATTTGGCCTTGGTAAATACTAAGATTGTCAGATCCCAAACAGCACAGACTGGAAACTCAAAAAACTAACAGTCAAGATATTATGAGCTGGCAAAGCCTCAGATAATTTGTAGTCATTTATTTTTTTATTTGATCTTTCAGAGATATCTACAGCCAGCTCCTTGAGCAAAAGAGACAAATTACTCTGTATTTATTATTCACTGGGACTGCTTTTCCATGAAACATTTTACACTTTCTACAGTCAACCAAGCAAATAATGCTTTTCAGTCATCTCTGAACCCATTTGGAAGAGCTCAGCATCTCACAAAACTGAGATAAAGAGTTACTCTAGCAGGAACTTCTCCTAGTGGAGTATTCTAGAGGAATTAGTACTTGCACGTCCTGGCCACAGCAGCCACATTAAATGTACGATGGAGAAAAGGGTTCAGGTTTCTCGTAAGAAAGATTTCAAAGGTCAGTTAAAGGATTTGTAGGCAGGGTATATGATATTCATGAATTTCAAGTAGATCTTACCTTTCTGGCACATCAACAGACTGCTGGAAGTGATCTTCTGCCACGTGCAACAGTTCCAGGTACTTTGCAGATCCTTCCATTTCTCCCTATTAAATGCAAGTCACAGGCATGAATCAAAAAAATTCTCCCTCTCCTTCCTCTTCACAGTCAAGCTTCCTAAGGATGACTGTTTGTCACATAGAAATGCTGAGAGAACCAAAATAAATAAAACCTCTTTGGCCTGTACACTTGGAACTGAATACAGCAAAGGGGCATTTTTATATTTGAATTATATTAAAGTATATTAACCTAAGAATTTCAATAGAGTTGTCCAATTTTATAACTCTCAAATTAAGTAGTTAATTTATGCCCAGCTTATTAACTCCAAATAATTAGTCAAAGGCATACTTAATAAAACCCCACAAAACCTCACCAAAACCCCCAGAACCCACAAAACCAGACACACATAAAAATTACACTTGTATGGGCCCAAATAGGTCTATGATGTTATGTATGAATCTTGAAGAATATTTAATTTGAGGTATGGAAATGAAATGTAAACCAGTGAAATCAGTTACACCTCACACAATCATATGGTGTTTTTCTCCATTCAAGTGCATTTCTCCCCTTTCTTTAGATTAATGAAAAAAATCCCCAAATCTTGCTTTTTCCTTTCTAATTTCCAAAATAAATTACTTTCAAAGGGGAACAAACTGCACATGTCCCCTTTGAAGACATTAAATCATTTTACACAGAGATAAGGACACACGTTCTTGCTCTGCTGCAACTCCTTACACAAGTTCAAGAGCTAAAATCTATTTTCTCTGGAATGTTTAAAGGCCACAAACACACTGCTTCACCTTGAAATAATCTTTTTCCTTCAAGCTCCTGAGGAATCTCTCCCACAGAGGACCGCTTAACACATTTCTCTTGGCATCAGGAGCTACTTTACTGCTCTTGGAACACAGAATTTCAAAGCCATGAGCCTGTATATAAAAGATGAAACAAGAAGAGGTTCTCAAGGTGTGATGGACTCTGCTCACATTTTTCTGGACAAGAATACAACTTCCAAAGACTCATTCTCTGGACAAACATAAACCAAGAACAAAATGCACCAAAAATCATTACCAGTTTCATGCCCAGCTCATAGGCTCTGTACTGAGGATGAGATGGGGCAGGCAGGGTATATCCACTGCGTCTGTCTGGAACGAACTTCTGCTGCACCAGCTGTGCATATAAACACCGAGTGAAAGTCACCTGAAATGGCCAGAGCAGAACAAAACCACACCCTGCAGCGTGACTATGCTGTGGACAGGCATCCAGCTCCCACCAGGCTCACTAAACGTGTTTGAAGGCACACATATTACAGGCAATACCTGAGACTGCATTCCAAATATATCCTAGATGGATTTTGCTGATTAATTGCTTTTCAGGCCTTACAAAGTCTGTTCCAAATTGAAATCCCCAAGCAAATACAAACTTTCCTCAGTCTAAATACATTTGGAAAAATCCTCGACATTCTATATCTGCATCAACAAGCGTATTTTCAATTGAAATTAGATTTGATTAAAAGTTGAGATATCAGAAACAGTTTAGAAGTCCAAAATTTGACTCTAAAGCTTCTTTTCAGGAGTCTAGTGGCACAACTCTAACAAAATGCATAAGATGTAATAGTGCTTGGAAAGTGCTCATAAAACACTTCATAAAAGCTTTCACAGAGCTGTGTGAGTACAGCTGAAAAGCCTTGGAGTGAACCCCTTGTTAGAAGCAACTCCTCAAATTGGCTGGCAGTGCTTCAAACTGCTCTGATCACACTAGGAGATCAGTTTACTCAGCAGGCATTCAGCCATTCAGCAGAGGAACTATTATCACAATGTCTGGTTTCAGAAACAATTCTCTGATGATCATCCCCAGCCACATCGATCTAGAGAAGCTATTAATGTAATGACCTGGAAATTCATCCTTACAGCCAGAAGCGGGAAACAGAAAAAAACCAGAAAGCTCGCCGTTTTAAGTTAAATCTATGTGTTTATACCATCGGCCACAGAACCCTTGTCAGTTACAGAAGGGAATTAGGGTGATCACAGGCTTTAGAGGAGCACTTACCAGAGTGATCAGAGGCTTTAGACAGCACTTACCTGGGTCATCACACGCTGGTCGGCAGGGAAGGTTGTGAAAGGGCGCCGACAGGCCCGTAAATCACCCGGATCCCGCAGGTAGAAGGCCTGGACAGCCGCAGCCACCAGGGACGGGCGCTGCCTCAGCACAGCCACGATTCCAGCGGGGAGGTAGCAGTGGGCTCGGTGCAGCGAGGCCTGGATCTTCTCGGGATACCTGAGCAGCAGCAGAGTGTAGGAGGTGTAGTTAAACCACGTCTTTTTTATCATGAGGCCCATTTTTATTTTAATATTTACCTGCATCATGGGTCAGAAGATTATTCTGGAGTTAAAACTTGGCCAATCTAATGTCTAGAATGTCTTTTTCTATAATACATTTATATAAATGGCTATATACATGGCTAATAAAATTGAATCACCCACATGGGTGAGTCCCTGTGAACTTAACCAACAAATCCAGCTACTCAGTATTCTTTACCATACTCTGTAAAAGTTATGCTGTCAAATCCTTGCAAAAAATAAAGTACAGGGCTGAACACAGTTGTGACAAGCTGAAGCTCTGACAATTCGGCTAATTCTACAATTTAGGTCAAATCCTCTTTTTCCTCCTGCACATCCTAAAAGATCACAGAACTTTCAGATTTTTCAGTATAGGAAGGATGTGAAGGAAAAGTAACTCTTGTCATTGTCAGGTGTCGAATTAGAGCAGTGAACCAGTTTCAGATCCCCAAGATCACCCCCTACAGGATGCTGATCCCCCTCTTTCCAAGAGTGCCACAGAAAAACCTCCAGCTGCTGGTTTCTGAAAAGAAACCACCTTTATCACATTTATTGGGGAAATGTTTAAACCCCAGAGAGCACAGAACCACACCCCACGGCTGCAGAGGACCCAAATGAAGCCCCCACATACCCATCGATGCGTTTGTACACCGCAGCTCTGATGGGCTCTGCAGCCAGGAACTCCTCGGAGCGGGTGGATAACAGTGCCAGCGCCTGTGGGATCGTGGGACAGGGAGCAGAGAGCTCCCAGTCCTGCTCCGAAGTCTCCGACAGCGGAATGATGTGCAGCTCTCCTTTGTAAAAGAACACCTGGCAGACAGGAAAGCTCTCATCACACAGTGTAAGAACAGTCACACAGATGGAAAATTTCGTTTCATATACAAATGCATTTGTTTAAACACAGAGAATATAAAGCACAAACAGAGAACCAATACAGGAAGCAGCACAGGTTTTTAAAAAAAGTTATTGAGATGCCAGAGACCACGATCCAACCCCTATTTTAATTGCAATAAGTTTTGTCAAATAGATCTTGTTTCCTTAATAACAATAATATCAAGTTTCTTTTCAACTAGAGAAGTGCTTCAGGAGAATCAGCATAACCTAAGTGCTTCAGAACATCACAGAGATCAAAAAGCATTATTTCAGGTGCTACATGCAACCTCTGCTGGTTCCTGACCCTAAGAAAAGCCCCAAATGCAACGTTCTCAACTCCCTCACTCTGTCTGCTCCCTCAAACAAAAGGAAGACATGAGCCTAATAGTCCAGGTAGACACACTTGCAATCAATTTTTGTGTTGTGTTCCATCCCTTTTAAGAATCTTGGAGTAAGGGAAAAACAATTAATTTTTTGCTAATGACCAAGTTAATTATTTCCATTTTAATCTCGGGTGGCTATAGGAGTGCTCCTGAAAGCAGCAACAGTAAGGGACAGACAGTGCTCTGAATTTTCAGAGGCAGTCAGACCACTTGGGTAGAGGTGCAAAAGAAAACTCCAGCTGTTATAAAAAAGGCAACTGTGGCCCCCTTGCAAACTGTTTTCAGGATGAGTTTTACTCACCCTGTTTTCACTGTTCTCAGGATTCAGACACTTTGGGAGAAAATCGGCTGCTTCTATCAAGAGAAACTCTCCATCGTTGTCATCAATCCTGGGCAAGGAGAAATTGGTTTCTTAGCAGGAAAAGCCTTTCAGAGCACAGCAACACACTTCAGAATCCATGTCTGCTGGGGTTTTTTTAATATTCACAGAACCACAGAAAGGCTTAGGTTAGAAGGGACCTTAAAGATCATCTGGTTCCAACCCTTCTGCCATAGGCAGGTACATCTTCCACTAGCCCAGGCTGCTCCAAGCCTCATCCAACGTGGCCTTGGACACTTCAAACGTGTATGGGATGGGAAAACACCTCCAAAGATGGGGAATATCAAGACAGGACCTTCAGAGCATAGGCACTGTCCCTTCGCACCCCTCCCAAAAAAGCACCTCAGCAGGACCCGCCTTACCTGGCTGCCAGCCCCGGGAACTCCCTGGTGATCTCCCGGACCAGGTACACAATGAACCACTCATCCTCCACGTTATCCCCGAACAGGGTGGTGCCGCCGATGTGCGCCGGGGTCTCCCCTGGACGGGGCATGGAGAAGAGAGGCGGCTCAGCAGTCCCATGCACAAAACCAATTGTCCACAGGGTGCGGAGTCTCCCTCCCTGGGGGTATTCCAGACCATGCTGACAAAATCTTGTGTCATGTGCTCTGGGATGACCCTGGTGCAGCAGGGACGTGGCACCAGATGTCTGACTGGGGGCCCTTCTGACCTGACCCTGTGACCTGTACACTGTGAAACCGCAGGATCGCACCTTGGCCTCCCTCACACGGTCCCGCCGGATCCCCCTCACACGCCCTCAGCTCTCGGCCGCCGATCCCCCTTAACACTCCCGGTTCCCGGCCGCCGGATCCCCCTCACACTCTCCCGATTCCCGGCCGCCGGATCCCCCTCACACTCTCCCGATTCCCGGCCGCCGGATCCCCCTCACACTCTCCCGATTCCCGGCCGCCGGATCCCCCTCACACTCTCCCGATTCCCGGCCGCCGGATCCACCTTACGCATTCCTAGCTCCCGGCCGCCAGGTGCCCCTCACACTCTCCCGGTTCCGGGCCGCCGGATCCCCCCTCACACGCCCTCACCTCCCGGCCGCCGGAACCCCTTCACGCATTCCTGAATCCTGGCCGCCAGACCCCCCCCATACTCTCCCGGTTCCCGGCCGCCGGATCCCCCTCACACTCTCCCAGTTCCCGGCCGCCGGGTGCCCCTCACACATCCCCTCCGGCTGCTCCTCCTGCCGTGTCCCGGCCCTCTCCCGGCTCACCGCGGCGCGGCACGTAGCGCAGGCGGAACGGCTGCCGCTGCCACACATAGGAGGCCAGGAGAGGGGCGAAGCGCACCAGGGCCACCTCGGCGCAGCGCCGCAGCAGCGCCTCGCCGCCCGGGCCCGCCGCCGCCGCCGCGAACAGGCGGTAGCGCACCGCGTCCTCGGGCAGCGCCGGCCGCCCACAGTACCTCCATCGCGCCGGGGCCGCGCTCCGCCCCCGCGGGAGGAGCGGCGCGATGGCGGCGGCGGGGCGGCGGCGCTGAGGATGATATCGCGATACGCGCGGAAGCCGGTGCAGCCGTGAGTGGCCGCCGCTACCCCGGTCCCCGGCGGGGTCCCGAGCCCCATTGCGGTCCCGATCCCTGTCGCGATCCCCCGCGGCCCCGCTCCCGGGCCTGCCGCCCGCACTCCCCCCAGCGCCACACAGGGCCCCGTGACGGCCCGGTCACCCCCTGCCCCGGCGGGAGATGGTTCCTTGGATTCCTGAGCACCGACCCGGTGTGACAGAACGCCACTAAATCCCTGTAAACCGGCTTTTTCCCCCTGACCCAGAAGTTGGGTCAGTTCTGACTTACTCGGCTCGTTCACTCTTGTTCTATTTAATTTAATTCAATGTAATTAATCTACAGGGATAATGGCATTGTCTCTGCTTTTAGGGAGCTGTAGCCCGATTCACAACATCTTAAGTTTAACTGATTTTGAAGGCAAGACTTTTAGCTCGATATTTGAGTTAGTTTTGACACCTTAAACCTACAGCTTCAGCGACGAAAATTAGCATTGTAATAGTAATAAATGTATGCAGTCTTTGAGAAGCAAAAAAGAAACACCTATAACTTACTGGGAACTCCGTAAATGTTTATTCTTGTAAGTAATGCCAAGTTCCACTTGTTTTTTTAGACAAGGACTCCCAAAACATGCCTTGAGGCATCACCCACTGCCAGAGCCACGGGCTCAGGTGTGCTCAGCCACACCCACGGCTGAAAACCTCGGCCAGGCCTCCAGGTATTTGTCATGATATATCTGATCCAGCTGTTGTGACACAGCCAGGCTTTGTTTACAGACACTTGTCGTTGCTTATTGTGCACTGGTTTGCCCCTTTTTAATTTTTTTTTAAATTTTTTTTTCTCCCGTGTTTCAGGGAGTCAGGAATCCACAAGGAATTGGATGATCATGGGAATCCACGGACTGCTAGTCAGGGTTGTGCTGACACCTCTACAGAAGGCAGCTCAGTCTTCTCTTGGGGCTATGACGTGAGTAGAACATAATCATCCAAGAAAAATCTAGCACAGAGAGACACTTGAAATACCAACTGCAAAGACATG
The DNA here is from genome assembly GCA_034336665.1 of Luscinia megarhynchos. Classification (NCBI taxonomy): domain Eukaryota; kingdom Metazoa; phylum Chordata; class Aves; order Passeriformes; family Muscicapidae; genus Luscinia; species Luscinia megarhynchos. The sequence goes on along the minus strand of CM067569.1, from coordinate 32,950,103 downwards.
CCAGAATAAAAATGATTTGATCTGTTAAAAAAAATCATGTCAGTGATTATAGAAAGAACATACTTTTTACTGCTTCCCATTTTTCAGCTCAAAACACATTAGGCTCACACTGTTCTGCTAATATTCTGCATTTCCACTAAAAATTTTGGAAATGCAAATCATTTAGTGCACAAGTGTATCTATAAATGCTGTTATTGTGGAACCCCAGCCATGGCTGGATGACTTTCAGATACTTGGCATGAGTTTATTAATCTACTGCATCCTTGCATGTTTCTCAAAATTTAGTAAGCTCCTAAAACTTTATTCTCATTTAGAATTGTTTGATTTATTCTCCTTCCACCAAAGTCAAGTGTGCTGTTGCCTTCTGGGAGGTGAAATGGAGCTGTTTAGATTTAAATGACCCCAGAACTGACCCCATTTTCTATCTACATGTAACAAAGGACCTGACCATCCCTCAGGTTCAGTGTTTCTCACCAGTCTGCATTGCTTTTTGTGTTGCTGTTGTTTATGGACACTGGAAGCAACAAATCCTCCATTGCATTAAAATATCACTGAATTTTATCCTTCCTGTTCTTATTTCTTTAAGTCTTGTAGCTTAATATAATAATGTGGATATGTCAAAATGTCTTAATGTTTTTTCCTGCTGTATCAATGTAAGCTTTTTATGTGGCTGCCGTCCATCTTAAGAGCAGGCTCTGTCATCTCTGCAAGGAAATTATTTAAAGTTAAAATATTTTTATGCAATCCTGCTAAGCTTTAAACAAAGAGTCGTGGTTTTCAATTATATTTAAAAAGATCAGTTTAAAAACCTCTGCAAAAGCTATTTACAAGGTACTTTCTTTCCTCTGTAGGAATTTGACAAAGCTGCCACACAACAAGTTCAGCAGATGTTCAGACAAATTGATGAGCTTCTGTATGAGCAGAAAGAAAACGTTCATGTTGAGGGACTGCGGGAAGAATGCCACCAGTGGTCCTCCAGCTTTCCTCATCTCAGGTACTTTATTAATGGACTGATGCTGGTACCCTCACAAGGCTAGGGATGCACACAGCTGCTTTTAAAACAGGTGGCAGGGTGGGTTTATGCAATTATGCTGTAGATAGAGGTAAAAAGATCACTCTGGTGATGTGCCTGCCTGTCATTAATAAACATCCTCTTACCTCACATGTGGTTCCTCCACAGAGGTTTGTTGCTATCTGCAACTGACTTGGCCTTAACAGAGCAGAATTCTCTTAGAAACCTGAAAGTGTCACCAGGAAAACTGCACAGCTTCTCAGGAGAGCTTTTAGGATTTTCCTGCTGTCTTACACCCTTCAATAATCGTGCTGCCAAGGTTTTCTGCTGTATTTATCCTCTGCTTTTGCTGTGGCAGGGTGGTGGGGAAGCAGGTGGTGGCCCCCACAGATGAAGGGTATGGATGGTACTCGAGTTCCCCCTCGAGCAGTTTGGCTCCCTCAGATGTAAGTTCACCACAGGAAAAGGATTCTGATGAGTAAGTACCAGCAGTGAGCCTGGATCATGCCAAGGTGGGAAGGCAGGTTTGTTCTCTGCTTCTTAGAGTGTGCAGCCTTCCTGTTAGGCTGTTTTGAACAGAGCACACTCTCTTTTTTTCCTTTTTAACTGAATTTAGTACTCTTAGAATAGCAAGAACACCTAGCTGTGCTTTTGCTGACTACAGTGAACTGGTCAGTAAATAGAAATATTTTTGCTGCTGCATATTTATTAAGAATATGTATGTACTGTAGTTTGTTTTATTATTAATCATCTATTAAACTTGCCTAGGCCTTAAAAAATATAAAGCACTATGTTAGTGCTGCTTTTATTATTTAATGTTTTAGAATGCTTTCTAATCAGCTTTGGATATTTTTTCCTCGAAGCTTCAGGTTCCTTAGCAGGAATTAAAAGGTATCAAAACCAAAAGTTGTTACTGTAATGAATAATTTTTTGGCCTCACTACTGCTTGAGCTTAATGATGATGCTGTCTCTGTTATTTGAGGTGCAATAACAGCTTGTCCTTATTTCTGCTTTCTGAAAACTGTCACCTGTTCAGATTTAGGGTTTTGGGCAAGAAGGTTCCTCTTTTTGTTGCTCCTGCCTGCAAAAAGGCTGACCCTTCCAAGCCTCCGACCTTGTGTTCCTCAAAGAGCGATGAAGGTGAAGAGGAAGTCATTCTCTCTGAAGGCATAGTGGAAGAATACTTGGCATTTGACCACAGAGATGTGTAGGTATTCAATATTAAGTATTAAAACAGTGTCCTGGGGTTCCTGCAGTTAAGATACACATACATGATGCATTTATTTATCTTTTCTCTAGACAACTTTCAAAGGCCTGAGGTTGCCCAGGCACTGGGAATTTTCCCAACCTATTTCCTTGGACAATTTCTTTCACTAAATTATGTTTAGGAATTATTTTATTATTTTTCAGGCCCTCTATTTTTGTGCTTGGCTTGAATAATTCATGCCATGATAAATAAAAGCCTGTGTATTTAATAATATGTGTTTAAACACCATTTATTTTTTATACTATGTCAAATTCACTGCTGTTAGTTATGCAACAGCAGTGTGCTGCCTGTTTTGTACTGACATTTTGGGTGGAATTGTACCTTTCTGGATTTTATTCAGTGGTAGTTTTAAGAGCTAGAGTGGATTTTATGATTGTCAAGAAACAATTACCACTATTTTTATCTTTTTACCCCTTTACATTATTCAGCCCTACAGTATGAACATATGGCCTGGGTAAGGACTCGGGAGGGTGCTGTCAGTTCCTGACTACTTAATTGGTTTTAATAATTAAAGTCACTTATCTGCATGGACCATTAAATTAAAATTGTTATGTTTCTTGGTTTTACCAGGCTAGAGAGACATTGCTGCAGCAAATAATATCACTCTCTTGTCTTCAGGATTCTGTCCTGATATTAGATGTGAAGCCTAACAACTTGATGAAGAAATATCACTGTAACGATGAATATTGATTTTTTTTACATGAATTTGATCTCATCGGTAATTTATTAATGGAGTATGATTTATAATCATTCTGTATAGGGAGACCAGGGTGGGTCAGTCATTTCTCACTGTGGTCAGTGGGAAAACTGAAAGTAAATATAGGACACAATGTGTTTCTGGTGCAAGGTAATACTTATATTTTTACAGGGAGGAGTTGCACGAGAGGAAAATGGGACTCTCCTCTGGCAGACGGAAATTGGGGTTTCCTCCTGTCTCTCCCTATTCCTGCATGAAAGATTCCGTGCTCACATTTGTGTTTGATGATGTGTGGAGTGAAGTCCTGGTCTACATGGAAGAACTGATCTGCAGGCACTGGGAAGGGTCAGCCTCTGGTAAGGATCACAGTTAAGGTGAGGGCTCAAAAGGGGATTTCAGCTAATTTTGCAAAGATTCCGTGGGAGAGTGATGTATTTGGGAATGATCTCTTCAGTGGGAATGAAAAGGTTAGTTTGCTAACAGTGTGAAATATGTCTTCAAAAAACTTAGCAGAGCTTATCTTCTAAGGGGACTCTCTCTAAAAAACATTTGACTCATAGCACTCTCCATGACTAGCAATGCCAGTATTGAGAGGAATTCTCTGTTGCTTTGCACAGATGATGAGAAAAATATAACAGTAGAAACGCTGCGAGGAGATGCCAGAAGCCCTTTGCAGTTGGATCCTCTGCCAGCACTGTTACCTCAGGTGCCACAGACAAAGATGCCCTCAGTGACATCAAATCTGGTAAGGATTTTTAGCCAGCTGTTGTTTTGTGTGGGGATGAATCACAGTGTTACCTCGGCAAACACACTGGTTGTGTTTAGGTGAATAACCATTTCAGACTTTGTGTGAATGCTGGCTGTCCTTTCTGCACTTTATTTATTATTTATTATCTTATTTTTACTTTATTATTTATTTTTTCTTTATTACTCAGTTGGAAGTTTCAATTCCTACTTTTGTCTTTGAAACAGTATTTTATATCTGTGTATGAAAACCATGTGGTGGCTCATGATTCAGAATGTAGTTCTTTCCACAATTTAATGTTTCAATTAAATGGTGAGATTGAGGAGCGTGTGTGTGGGATCCTATTCTCACATTAATAGTTAATTTATCCAGCGAGAAGGGAGAAATCTCTGCAGTTCTAAACCAGTTTTTTTCCTCAGACACTGAAATTTAACTGTATAATCTGCTTTAGATGATCTGCTTCTAGAGTGGTGAGCTCTGAAGTGCTACCTGTTTATTCCATTTTAATTCATCTCTTTCCTTCTTATTTCTTTTTATTTCTTTCTCCTTTATTTCTTCCCCCTTGCCTGTCCCTTGTGTCCCCTTACTGTGTGTGTAGTGCCCAAAACCCAGAGGTGGCCGCAAAAGCAAAAAGAGGAGAAAAACACCTCAAGTATGTATGGGATTAAAGCTATTTTCTACTTGCTCTTGTTATGGTGGGTGGAATAGGATGTTTTTTTCCAGATCAGTCTGTATCTCAGAAAAGGACTTTGCAGATCTGTTCTTGACATAAAATGTCAGTATATGCTGAAAATTATTTTTGTAAACCCTCTGATTATATTCATAGTTGGAAGATCAGCAAATGAGCTGCTCAGTTGGAAAATATTAAGTATTAGGACATTTTCTAAGCAGTACTGTTAAAAAAGATATATATTAAGATCACTTAGCTGGAGAAATAATATAGCCGAGTATATATCTGGATGTCATGGAAGAAGTTAATGATTTTCTCCAAAGTGATTTATGTCTGTAAATATATGTGTGTGTGTGTGTGTGTCTCTCTTACTTATTTTTTAAAAATTTCAGGTAACTCTGTCTCAAGGGTCAAGTAGTAGTTCTCAGCATAAACTGAATGGCTTGATGGTGATCCATGGGATCCAGTTACACCAAAGGACCCTGCCTGTAGTGGAGAAAACACTGTAAGAACTACAGATCACCTGCAGTAAATAAAGTAGAGCACTCTCACAGTGACAGGGATTCAACCCAAAACCTTGTAAGATAAATTCCTCTGCTGGAGAAAGTAATTCTTAGTTATTTTCCTGCTTGGTTGTTTATTTGTCCTCTGTGAAAATTCATATAGGTATGTTAAAAATCAACACACATAATTTCTACCCACGTATTTTATGATTAAAGGCACCTGTAGGTGAGCACTTTGGTAAGAGCAGTTGCCAGGCTGACCATCTCTCTTTTGTTCTTGTAATTTTTTGTTCTTGTTAGGGACCTGGATGACAAACGGCCAAGTTCGAGTTCCCTCCTCTCTACCCGGGCGTGGCCAAATCGTCCCCTGGAGCTCAGCACCTCCTCCCTGTCCCGGAGGAGGAACCCTCCCCCGCGGACCCTGCATCCCATCGGGACTCCACGCTCCGGGGATGACGTCTGCAGGCGCCTGTACGTCCCCAAAACTCACTCTCCCTGCAGGGTACCAGGGCCAGAGAGCACGGGAAGCATCCCTGGGGAGGGAGGACATGGATAATTGGAGTGAGGAAAGCACAACTCCCCTGAGAAAGCTGAGTTGTTACAGCTGATGCTGTGTGCTGCCAGCTGCGATTCTATCATGTACATTCAGGTTCAGGTAGTTTAACACACGAGGAATAGACCTCAGACTGTCCTCTGCAAGCTAAGTGAACACCACCATCTCTTCCTTAACATGGTTGTCTTTTTCTGCATCCTGTTTTCTAGATGAACTTTAAAGTCTGCACTTCTTGGAGGTCATACTGCACGCTGCTATCCTAGCCCAGACCAGACTATAAAGATGTTCAAACAGGTTGTCTGACTGACCAAAGGGGTCTTAGTGAGCCCTCACATCTCAAATATCTTACTTTTATTTTGCACAATGACCTGATTGAATGGAGTCATTTACAGGGACCACAGGGTATCAGGAAACAATGCAGAACTGTCTATTCCACATGTTTTAAATTGGTGTTTACTTTTAGTTTTGCAGTTTACCTATAAACTCATCCAGTCTGTTCCTTTCTTGTCACATACTGTTGAGACTTATTCCTTGCCCCTTCATAACTGGTGTTTCTCCTTCCAGTATTTTATGTTTCTGTTCCCTTTTCTCAGCCTTCAGTCAATCTAAGAAATACTGACATTTCTGCTTTATTAAAATGTATTTTTAAATGTAAGAAGAAAGCACTAGGAAAGTTTTTTTTCACGTGCAGATTATGGTTTGAAGTTTTTCCAAGGTATTCTTACAGAACAGTTAACTCCAGAAGGCCAAAGAAACTGACAATATTACACTTTTCCACCTGCCAAACGTATTAACTGTGTGGTTTTTGTTTTTACTGGTGCATTCCAGCCTGACTGCACAGGAGCAGCTGACCTCACCCTCTCCACTGCTGTTAAACAGAAGCCACCCCCTGCCACCCATTGCCACCACCAGTGTGGCAGAGTGTGGGAACACCACAGGACCACACAAGCAAACGGTAACAGGCACAAGAATCTAATTTTATTACTGAATAACCCATAGTTGTTATCACTGCTGGTCAAATCACCCAGCACAAGAGTTCCAATTCATTTATTTTGTGACAGGTTAAATAGATGCACGAAAATTGTATCAGTTTTGAGTAACAGCATTACCCACCCTTGCATGCTTAGTTCTCACTAAGCATAATTGAATGTTTCCCTACTCATAACTAGGTATAAAATGATTCACTTGGAAAATTAGCTTTAATTCCTGGGTTAATTATTTTCAATACTGCTGCATTAAGAAAAAACAATAACTCTGGTTTTTTTCCTTGCAGAAACCTCGAGGGAACTCAAGCTGTGCTTACACTGTCATGACACCCGAAGACACTAACCAGGAGCAGCTGCTCTTACCTGATCCCTTCTCCAGGCCTAACACAACTAGCACATCCTTGGTAAAAGCATAGCTTATTACACCAGATCATCCCTGATTACTGAAAAGGGTGCTTTGAGAATTAACATTAACCAGTGTCCAGTCTGTTTCAGTTTCACATACTCTCAGTTTAATTTACTGAAACTTCAACTCTACTGCTAGCTTCTTGTATCCAACAATGTATTTTTATTGAAGCTTTGAAAGCTGTAATTTCAGCACAGCTTTTAAATAGCTGCTTTATTGATTTCTGGGTATAATTTCAACATCCTGGACTCAGCAGTTGTAAAATCTGCTTTGGAAAAGCACACTTTGCTGAAATGGAAAGACTGCCTCTAACTAGCCCCGTGAGCATTCTAAATAAGTGTTATAAAAGTGTATTTTCTACTTCTAAAGTTGATTTGACCTTATTTAAAACTTTCCTTAGACCTTCACAACATCTAACTCCTTACCAGATTCCTGTGTTTGAGTAGTTTGTAGTTGTATGATTGCTGATTTTTTTTCATGCCAATTGAACTGTTTTTTCCAGCCCCATTCCCAGCGCCGCCGTTCTTGCACTGTTACTGATTATAGTAATCAGTCCTGGACAAGGAGAGGATCCACAAGTTCAGGTATGCTCATCAGTCACAGGGCTTAGTAAGATCAAACAAAGGAGGCTTTTGGGACAGAGATGCATTTCCTACAGGGGTACATTCCTACAAGTAATTTCCATTGGGTAGGTTTTTCAAAGTTCCATCCATGTCTTTAATTTGCCATTCACAAAGATGTTATCCTTGCTGTATCGTATTCTACTCCCGAGTATAGTTGGGTGCATTTTGTTGGGTTTTTTTTTTTTTTTATTACCACCAAATATTTAAATTAAGTAAGGCAGCTTAATGTTGTCAGCCCCAGTGCATTTCAGTGTCCAAGTTTTCAAAGCAGGAGTTATCAGCTTGAACAGAAATAGTAACTTGAGGTTAAAAAAGGCACGAAAACTGAAGTAACTTGTTTTTAAACAAGCAAGGAGTGGTTCCTACTGAAATTAAAATAAATATCTGTCCCATCATCCCCCCCAAAAAAATGCAAGATGAGTTTTATGACTGCTGTATTGACAAAAATAATTTAAATTATCAGAGAAGCTTTGTAGACACGAATACTTAGTGAAATATCAAGGAATGCTGTTGCTCCCTGCAATGCAGCAACTTGGCAAGCACAAGCTTTGCTCTTGTTGGAAATTATAAATAATGCAGTTGATAGCCATGTGTTACAGTAAAAAGATATTTTAGTTTTAGACTGGAGGAGATGTAATACTTAGGTGCAATTCCTTCCCAAAGTCTTGAGGCTGTCCATGATCTCTTGTTTGTCAGGTCTTCCACTGCGTGGCTCTGTGAAAGCCCATGGCCGAAGTGGATCAGGCACAAAAAGCAAACAGAGGCACTGACATACCATGGAGAAGTGTCCACCCATCCATCCCTCTCCAGAGAGTCATGAACCACCTCTCCTTCCCAGCAAGGTCAACGTTGTTTACACAGAGTTTTCAAGCACCCTTCCTTACAGATAGTTATTTTTATATAAATCTAAGCAGCAGCTGCCAAAGATTAGCAGGGGTGCACTTAAACATTCCATTTCCTGCCAGTAGAGAAAGTGATGCTCCAGTGGAAGGGTGAATACATTCCAGTGAAGCCCAACTCCTAGGAAATCCAGCAAACACTCTCAGTCTGTGCTATTTTCCATGAGGCTGGTCACAGGCTCCTGTCCTTGCAGGCTGCAGGTGCTGCAGGACCTGCTCATTTTTCCCTTGGGAAGGTTAACCTGGCCTTCCATAGCCATAGTGATTTACATTTTTTAAGAAGTGTATTTATCTGTTTAAATATGTTTAAAGCAGTATTGTACTGGCAAAAGCAAGCACTCAGTTTAGGGAAGTGATGAATGCTGTGGTAGCTGCAGCAGGTATGAACACAGGTGCATAGGACCAAGGCAGCAGAGCAGATGACCTGGCATCTCCAAGGGCAGTACACCACTGCCTCTTCCTGAGTTGTAATAAAACCTTTTACCTCTTCCTCAGTGACTGAAGAAGGTTGAACAGGCAAAAAGAAACTTCTTACTACAAATAGTTTCAGAAAGTACTCAGTACTGGTGAGACATTTTATGGTAATTTCACAGAATAGCTCAGTGTCCCTTTGTAAAAATACCTATAATTACACAAGAGTTCTTCACTTCAAGGTAGTGTTCCAGAAGCCACTGATGCAGTGGAGCTTTTAGAAGCTGCATCTGCCTGTGTGACAGACCTAACAGAGGCATTTGCTGGAGTTGGCCTTGTGGCTCCAGATAAAACAAAACCATCAAGTACAGGCTTCCCAAAATAAGAGATTAGTTGAAGGTCTTACTCCCAAACAGTAAGTGCCAGACTGAAATGTAAAAACAAGCTGAGGTAACTACTGGCTGTATTTAAACAAAGTTAGGACACTCCACAAAAACAGTTGTTCCTTTCTAGTCCAATTAAGGAACACTGTTTTCCTATATTTTCTTATTATTCTTCAAATTACAGTTCACAATTGAAAAAAAACTTGTTAGTAGTATTCCTTATGAAGTGGCTCCCCTATTTCCCTACTCCAGACCAGCTAATAATTTTTCATCAATACTGAAGCTCACAAGTCCAGTTGATCCAAGCATGCTTTAATCAAAAACAGGGAACTGCAAATATAACTGGGTTAATTTGCATTTGCATTTCCAGAAGTTTAAAAAAAAAAAGCTGCTCTGAGCTCCAGCTATACCTCTTAAGTTTTCAGAGAGAGAAGCTGATGCTCACAAGAGACCTCTATTCACTAAACCATCTCAAAATACAATTTCTCTTCTGGAACACTGTACAGTGTGTTCAGTTAGGTCAGGCAAAGTGCAGATAACCATTCCATTTGTACCCATGCCATTCCTCAGGGACCAAGTGAGTTTTCTGTAGCACAAGAGTTACAAATGCAGACAAATAAACTTGAATAGATTCTGTTAACATAATGTAGTGTTTTACAGCCTAGAGGAGTCGATGGGTTTAAAAAAATGCAGTTGTCTCTAAGGCCATTTTTGGTTTTTTTTGTACAGATGGCTGACACCAGGGACTGCTCCTGGACTGTTACTTATTTTGTGCAATAAAAGTAATCTTCAAGCCCCGTGTTATAACACACAATGATATACTCTACTTTCTCAGAATCAGGGTTATTTTTGAGAGCAGACAAGTCAAAGGGAACAGAGAGACCATCTACCTCTGGCTTCCCCTCAGGAGTTGTTGAAGTTGTGAGGACCTTCAACTCCTGAAGTGTTCACCTCGAGACTCCTACACCTTTGAAAAATGATCCTCTCTGGAAGTGTGCAGGATTTACTTGACTGAAATCAGAAGAATAAACACAATTGGCTTGTTTTAAATAGCTTATTTAGAAAACATACAGAGAACTGGAGAAGCAAAACTCTGAAAAAAACCCCACCTTCTTGTTTATTAAATCTGCAATTTTTTAAACTATCTTTATAAAAACTACTGGAATATCTGAAAAAGATCTGTTGAGCTGATGTGCAAAGACCATTAAAAACGGCAGGAGGTTTGTTACAGAAGAAGTGTGTGGATAGCACACATGGATCTCAGCTGTAGAGCACCCAAAGGGTTGGAGACAGTAGCACAGGAATGCCTTGTCTTCCTTGTTCAGCACGCATTCTGAGTCATGTCTCCCACTTACAGCCAGTCAATGCACACAGTCCAAAACAGGAGCCCGGAAAACACCCTAAATTCTCCCAAATCCACATTTCCATACAAAGTGAAAACCTGGTATTTCAGTCTATGCTGTTCCTTCTGCCTTTCTTTTCTTGGCTGAGGTCTTCTTTCCTCCTTTCTTAGCACTGTTCCCGTACTTTGCTTCCAGCTGGGCGAAAAAGTTATCCATTTGCTTTTCTCGATCTTTGCTTCGGCTCTGGGGAGGGGGAAAAGAGCACCAACCAAACTCAAACCTTTTGTAACTTCCCAATACAGGCTATCCTATTGAAATTTGACAGCTACACAAAATCTTGGACTATAGTAAACAGTAAATACAAGCTACAGAAAGTTTAGTATCATCATTAAAATTCCCTGTGAAACAGCCTAAAACTAGAAGTTACTACATAAGTACCCCAAATATTTAACTCTTGTAAATTTTTAAAAAGACACAGGTAATAAAATCTATACTGTACTCTGATTCTTAATTAAATTAAAGCACATAGTTAACATTAAGGCCAGGTTTTAACTTCAGGAATTCAGAAGAGTTGCAAGGATCTAAAATCAAAAATGCTCAGGGAAAACAAAATTATAAGCCAGTAACAAAGTTATCTGCAACAAACAGAAGCCTTACTTTAATCAGCGCCTGCAAGTCATTTTCTTCACCAAGGCCCAGTTCATCTTTAGTCTTTTTTGCCTCTTTAGCTTCTTTTTCTGCCTAAAAGAGCAAACAAGGTTTTTTTAAAGAAGTATTTTGCATGTTATCTGAGCAAGTCTTAGAGGAGTTACCAAATGCTTTTTTGAGCATCTGTGTACAAATAGCTGCAGGGATGTGCAAAGGGTTTCCAAGTTTGGCCACAGATAAGGAATCAGGCAAGGGAAGCCCATTCTGGTTCTACCATTTAGCAGAGCAGGAGGTTTTTCTGCTCTTCCACAGATGTTTGTCCATGTCCCTCTTCCCATATCCTTTTTTTTTGTCTTGGTAGATACTACATTAACTTAAAGGTTACTGTGATGTGCATATAACATTCTACAAAGTGTCTAAAAGTGTCCATTTAGGTCAGAGCAGTTTCACACCTGCCAGAAGTCAACCAAAATGTATTTTCACCACTTGTTTGTTTTTGGTAACTCACAGCTTTGTAGATAACTGCAGGGACACGCTAAACTGTAATAAGCCATTGTGTATAATAAGGAAATAAAGAAGTAGAAAAGCCTTTCACAGTGATTTGGGGTGGGGGGGTGATGACCACAGGAGACCAGATGTGAACAGCAAGGTGTGTAACCCAGCAATCCTGTGACAAACGTCTCGGGAACAAGATGCCAAGGGAAAAAAAGGTTATGGTAATCAATTCCTGCAACCTACCCGCCTTCTTCTGGACATCATCTTCTTCTTTGACTCCTTCGCAAAAGCCTTGTAGGACGGGAGGTCCCCGGACTGGATGGCTTGCTCGATCATTTCCCGTATCCTGGGCTCATCCGTGTAGTCTGCACACATCACAGACTCCATGATCCGATCCATGTCGCCCTCGAAATTCAGGTATGCCGCCTTCACATCAGCCAGCTCTTCCTCCGAGTTCTTGTAGCTCTTCTGGAAGTCTTCGATGTCTTTCACGGTGACCTGGAGCAAAGAGGCGATGTTTTGTGAGTTACAGGACTTAATCACCGGGAGGATTTAAGAGAAAACACATAACAGCGAACAACGCAGGGTTCTTCTGTCTCCCAGCCGCATCCCGCTCTCACCTTGAAGAGCAGCTGCCAGTACTCCAGCCAGTCCCGCCCGTCCTGCAGCGCCTCGGCGTCCTCATCCACCGTGCCCGTCTCATCGTACACTTCGCGCTGCTTCTCGTCGCTCAGCACGGTGTACACCTTGCCCAGGATCTGCAGGGGGTGGCCGGGAGGTCACTCGGGGAGCGGTCGCCCCCAGTCAGCCACCTTGGGGGCACTGGGGTGGGCAGGCAGGGTCGGGGTTGGGAGGTCAGTGGGGTGGTCACTCAGGGTCGGGATCGGTCACCCGGGGGATGGTCAGCGGGGTGGTCACTCGGGCGACAGCGGATCAGTCGCTCAGGGGGCAGAGGAACAGTCACTTGTGGGATAGTGGGTCGGTCACCCGGGGGTCGGTCTCACTCGTGGCCGCCATGGCCCTCCTCCCTCCCTCTGTCTCTTCTTCTCCCTCCCTCCCTCCCTTTCTCCCTCCGTCCCTCCTCACCTGGAAGCGGCGCGTGGCCTCCTCCTTCTGCTCGGGCGGGACGCGGTCGGGGTGAAGGCGCAGCGAGGCGCGGTGGTAGCCGCGGCGGATGTCCTGCGCGGACGCGCCGCGCTGCACCCCCAGCACGCCGTACAGATCCGCGGTGCCGAACGCGGCCTCGCACTGCTGCCGCAGCGACATCGCGCCGCGCCGGCAGAGACTCCGTACCAGCCTTCCCGCCCGATCCGCGTCCGGGCTGCTGCTCCGAGGCTGCGCCGGGCGGGAAAAGCCCGCGGGGGAAGTTGAGGGGCGGTGCCGGTGCTGAGGGGAGGAGGAGGGGCCGCCATGTTGGGGGAAGGCTGAGGGGGGCGCCGCTGAGGGGAGGTGGTGAAGGAGCTGCCATGGTGAGGAGACGCTGAGCGCGGCACCGCTGAGGGAAGGGGATGGAGGAGCCGCGAAGAGGACGGGAGGCTGAAAGGCGGTACCGCTGAGAGGAGGGGGCGAACGAACCGCCATGATGAGGGGTAGGCTGAGGGGCGGAGCCGCTGCTGAGGGGAGGCGGTGACGATGCGGCGGCGCCGCTGAGGGACGGCGGGGGAGCGGCCATGTTTGCGGGAGGCTGAGGGGAGGTGCTGGAGGAGCAGCCAAACTGAAAAGAGGCTGAAGGGCGACGCCGCGGCGGCGACGCCCCGGAGGCGGAGGGGAAGTGGGGGACTGACCATGTTGGAGCGAAGGTGAGGGGCGCCGCCGCTGCACCGTCGGCGCCTCCCCTAAGCAGCGGCGCCCCTGAGGGAAGGTAGGGGGCCGGCCATGTCGGAGGGAAGCTGAGGGGCGGCACCGCCCTTGAGTGGCGGCTGAGGGGCGGCCGCCTCTCCGCCTTTTGGACAGCTCGGCATGGCGGGGAGCTCTCCTTCGGGTGGCGTCCATGGCCTGCTGGAGTTGATGGGATGGGGCCGGGAGCGAGGCAGGAGCGGGGCGCGGCCCGGCCCCTCAGGGTCGCGTTGGGGAGCGCGCTGGAGCCGCCGGTGGGCGCTCGAGCGTGCGCTTTGCTCCAGTTACCGTCAGTAAAATAAATGAAAGGGACTGGGCTTCCCACTTCCCGCCGGTAAACAACCGGCTTGGCTGGCTTTTGGGAGTGATGAGGCTCTGGCACAGGGTGCCCGGAGAAGCTGTGGCTGGCCCGGGATCCCTGGCAGTGTCCAGGGACGGGCTGGATGAGGCTTGGAGCTTGGGATAGTGAAAAGAGTCTCTGTCAATGGCAAGGGGTGGAACTGGATGGGCTTTAAGGTCCCTTCCGCCCCTAACTATTCCGTTATTATTTTGTGGTTCATGATGCAGAAAATATAAGTTATTACTTTACTTTTCTCGTGCCTGTTATTAAAATATGGAATGGTTCAGTCCCAATAACACAGAAGGAACAAACCTCAACAGCATCGATTCAGATTTCAGCTCCTGGTTACAGAATTCAGATGGTAACATTGTAAAACCTTAACAAAAATATGTAAACATTTAATTTGAAAATCCCCTATAAAAGCTATTCGTAAGGTATTGTTTATTTATAAGGCATTATTATAACAAATATCATAAAAGCTGTTAAATACTGAGAGCTTGGCTGGTGTTTACAGCTTGATTAAGTGCTTGTTTTGGTACATCTCAGTGTCATAATTATAAATGTATATTGAAATATAGCATTTACATACATTAACATATATAATAAGCATAATAATTTATCGGTGTAAATAGTCACGTGCAGTGATTATTTCAGTCGCTTCTGAGACAACGACCCCTCTGTTACCCGATCACCTCTTCTACTTCACGTGTTTTCCAAACTTAGTGCCAACACTGACTTGAGCGCTAAAGACAACACGCACGGAAAATATCCGCGATTTCCTGCGGACAGCGGGATTTAAAGTTCCCGGCGATTCCGGCTCGTTGTGTCTGGCTTCAGGCACCGCCCACCCGGCAACCGGCGGAGCGCTTTGGGCGACGCACGCGGCAGTGGCGGAGCGCTTTGAGCGGCGCACCCGGAAGTGGCGGGAGGTTCGGGTCGAGCGTTTTCGTGATGGCGGCGGCACCACTGCGCGTGTGAGTGGGACAGGGCGGGACACGGGATGGGAGCAGGGGCCGAACCCGACCGTGCTGTGTCGGCCGCTCTTACCGCGCGGTGTCCCGTAGGCTGGCGTGTGGCGACGTGGAGGGACGGCTGGAGGCGATCTTCGGGCGGGTGCGCGCCATCCAGGCCAAGAGCGGCCGCTTCGACGTAAGGCTTGTGGGGCTTCTGGGGGGAGGTGGTGCCGTTCCCGCGGGGTTCCCATTCCTGTCCCGAGACGGAGGAGGCCGGAGCTGGCCCGGAGTGGGGTTCCTGTGCGGGAGATGTGCCGGCGGTGCTCGGGTGGGTGTTGCTGTCCCGTCCCTCCGCGGCAGCGACCGTCCTCTTTCTGCTCGGTTCGCTTCAGCTAACCAAATGCTGCTGAAGTGGTGCACGCAAAGCCTTTTTGTGTGTCTGTCTGTGGTGAAATGGCAACTCCAGCTTTTTCTGGTGTTTTTAGATGCTTCTGTGCGTCGGGAATTTCTTTGGCTCAACTTCCGAGGCAGAATGGGCCGAGTACCGCACAGGAGCCAAGAAAGGTAAGGAAGGAGGGTGGTGTCACCCAGGGGACTGGCACTGCTTCACAGCCCACCTTGGAATTCTGGAGCCACAGCTGGGCACTGTGGTGTTAAATCAGTTATACTGCAGCAAGGAAACCCCACACAGGAAGGAAAGATGGGTTTGTTTGGAGCACCCCTGGTTTTAGGGCTGTGCAGCATTGTGGAGCTAATCTTACACAAGCAAGGGAGCGTTATGTGGGTGGAGCAGAGGTTATTCACCACCTGCAGCTGTGAGAATGCCAGCCTGGGGACTCACTCTGCAGGAAAGTTTCTTGTTCTGTGCTCATTGCTCCCAAAATGCGGTGGAAGATCTGAGTGGATGGGGTTTCTTGCTGTAATTCCTAGGCAATGTGGGCTGGTGCACTGGAATTAAAGCTCACTGAATGCTCGAGGTTTTCTCCCTCAGCTCCAATCCCAACCTACGTGCTTGGTGCTAACAACCAGGACACCCTGAGCTATTTCCCGGACGTCAGCGGCTGTGAGTTAGCTGAGAACATCACTTACTTGGGTAAGTGTAGGGGGTTTGGGGTCAGGGAGCTGCCTTTGTCTGCTGGGGCTTTTATAACATTCTCTTATCTCCGCACTTTAACACCTTCCTGTTTCTGGGAGTTTTAAGTAGCATTTTTTATCCTGTGGCTCAAACTGGAGTTGAGCTTGATGTTGGTACAATGTGTGTAAAATGTGAAGGAAACCCCTGCTTTCTTGATTTTTTTTTCTTTAATTTCTCTGATGCTGAACTTGCTGACCATTGGTTGTAAGAGCCTGTTCTTTGAGGGAATCTTATTCCCAGAGCATGCCTGTCTCTGTAGGAGAAGGTTTGAATATGATTTTGCTTTGTGGCTGTACTGGAGTAGCAGAGGCCACAAGCAAAGTGTAGGAAAGGAAAGGAAAAAAAGTTTCTTTCCAGAATTGCCACCAGGCCAAAATATAACAAAGTAGAGGCATTTGGCTATTTTTGCTGAGATTTCATATTGCTGTGGATGAGTTTTTGGGAAGCAAAGTGGCAGGGAGGAGGGAGAAGACAGGGGCTTCTCTGAAGAGCTCTGTTTTGGGCAGGGTTGGCTTTGAGCTGTGGCACCAAGCAGTGCCATTGCCATGGGCACAGCAAATGAGCTGCCTGTGAGGATGGCTGCAGTGGCAGTGAGTCAGGACTGCTACTGCCCTGTCCCAGGGGATTCTCTCCCCTGCCCTGCCCGCAGCTCAGGGCTGTGTGTGTTGCTGCAGGCCGCAGGGGTGTGTACAGCGGCTGCTCGGGGCTGCAGATCGCCTACCTGAGCGGCACCGAGGCGCAGCAGCAGCCGGCACCCGCCCACAGCTTCAGCGCCAAGGACGTGGCCGAGCTGAAAACATCTCTGCTGTCAACCCCAAACTTCAGGGGTGTGGATATACTGCTGACATCCCCCTGGCCCAGAGACGTGGGGACTTTCGCCAACAGCGCCGTGAGTGTTCTGTGCACGGGGTTTCACAAAGAGGTTCCTGCTTGCCCTGGCAGTTAACCTCTCCAAGTGCCTGAGAATGCTGGGAGTGAAAACGGGGAGAGCAGATGTTCTGGTTCTTCAGAGAAGAAGGATTGAAGGGAGGGGGATTTGAGAGACTTCAGGACATTTTATCTCTCCCTGCCATTTTTTGTGTGGTTTGTTTTTTTTTTTATTTCCTTAAGTATCAGTCAGGTGATCTGGTTCTTCCTCAGTCTGGATTTTGAGGGTGTTGTTTCATTTGTGTCCAATTTTGTTGTGTTAATTAATGTTCCTCAGCAGAAGTGATTTTCAGATTATTTGAAACCTGTCTGGTTTCAAGGCCACACACATGGCAAAAGAACATTTTTTGCTTCCTCTCAGTTTCTTCCAACATCCAAAAAGAGATGCAATCCTCAGTTTAAATGCATTAGGAACCTTCTCTTGCAGCATGAGAACCAACCCTGCTGCCCTTGGGGGTTGTATAGAAACTATCTGTTGGGATGCTCTGGCTTAAAAAGAAAACTCCGATTCAGAAGTTCCCATGAGCATTCTCTATGGTTGTTTAATATATCATTCTATGTTTGATTTCCCTTGGCATGAATTTTCTGAGAATGTACTCACTGCGGTGTGTAGAGAAGTATATGAAACATTTATTCTCTCTGCTCTTTGAGAGGTTTAAATAAAGCTTGGTTTGTGTTTTGTAGGGAGAAATAGATACCAAGAAGTGTGGCTCCAAGTTAGTATCAGATCTCGCTGCAAGTCTCAAACCAAGGTACCATTTTGCTGCTCTGGAGAAAACCTATTACGAAAGACTTCCTTACAGGTTTGTAAAATCATGTGAAATCTCATTTATTTTCAACCAAGGGTTCAGTTTCTAAGGAACACGGGAGGATTGGTGTGCTGTCTGACTATCTTCATGGCAGACAGGGGCTCTCCCACTGTCCTTTCAATACTTTATGTGCCAGAACAGCCAGGTTTTGCTTCCTTACAGGAATCACATGGTGCTACAGGAGACCCCACAGCACGTGACCAGGTTTATTGCACTTGCTGATGTTGGCAATACAAGCAAGAAAAAGGTACTAACACCTCTGAGTCTTTCTTCTTTTCTCAAGTACAATAATAGGGCAGGGAGACCAGTTAGAGGGTGACATCAGGCACTTAAAAGCTTGGCTGAAGTGGAAGTATCTGTCTCACTTGAGAAATAGGTATCATTTGCCTGTTATGTCAGAAGAGTAGGGCTGCACATTGTTCTGAGGCATAACCACTGAAAATAATGAACTTCTGGCATGAGGTTTCTCTTCTCCCCTTAAGAAAGTTATGGAATATTGGTTGGTAATTAAGGATGCAGAGGATTCAGGCCTGGTAACAAAAAAGGCCAGAAAGGAGGCCTGGAAACGGGCAGGGATCAAGGATGCACTCCATAAACTCCTGGGTGGGACACTGGCACAGGGAGTTTGTTTTTCCATGCCCTGCCTTGGCACAAACACTGATGTGCAGAGTGGTGTAGAGCAGAGTGCAGAGCAGTTCTGGGGTGTCTTGGTTCATAAATGATCTCCTTAGAGGTGCAGCCACGGCAGGAGCTGCTTGCCCCTGAGCCCCTGTGTTTGTTGCAGTACCTCTATGCCTTCAGCATCGTGCCCATGAGCTCAATGGACCATGCAGAGCTGGTGAAGCAGCCTCAGGATGTCACTGAAAATCCCTACTGGAAGCTGAGGAAGGAGGCTCCCAAGAGCAAAGCCCCGCTCTCTGCAGAGGTACTGCCCTGTGCTCCTCCACCTGTGCATTCCTGGTTCACACTCTGTGCTCACTACACTGCTTGGCTTTCCCTTTGGGATGTCTCTGTTCAAAACTCTGCCATGGAGACAGGCTGGGAGAGCTGGGGGTGTTCAGCTTGGAGAAGAGAAGGCTCCAGGCAGACTTTATTGTGGCCTTTCACTTCTTAAAGGAGGACTGTAAGAAAGATGGGGATAGAGTTTTTTCCTTTTTAGCATTAAAGCCTTCTAATGGCATTTGGCTGTATGGGATAACTCAGTTAAATGTTTTCAACCTCTGGTAAGTCTGTGACAGGTTAATATCTCTAAGAAGTAAAGCCATTCTTTTGGCACTGGCTGGCAAATGAAAAGATTTGAGCAATCCATAAAACCAGGCAATTCTGAATGTTCAGCATAAGGCTGAATAGGAGAACATGATTTGGGGCAGTTCTCCCAGAAGTTTTTCCCTGACTGAAGCAGGCAAAGTCTGCTGCATTTCTAGGAGAACAGGTCATTCTGTTCCAGGATATTCAGAAGTATTTCTTCCTGGAAAGGGTGGTCCAGCCTTGGCTGGTGCTGCCCAGAGAGGTTTGGAGTGCCCATCCCTGGAGGTGTCCAAGGAAGGGCTGGAGGTGGCACTCAGTGCTCTGGGCTGGGGACAAGGTGGGCTTCGGGCACAGCTTGGGCTCCATGGGCTGGGAGGGCTTTTCCAGCCTCAGGGATTCTGTCATATTGCTGCTTTTCAAAAGTGATTCACAGCTCTTCAGGAAAAAATCTATTTCTTACATATCTTGTCACTTTCTGTGATGCAGTTCTAACTGAACATCCTGTTCACTTTTCATTTCCTAAACAGGAAGAACCAGCTTGTCAGTTTTTCTTTGACTTGAACAAGCATCAGGGAAAGAAACGTCCCTCAGATGGGAAAGAGAGAGGGGACTCCCAGCCTAAGCAAGCCAAGAAACCCCGTAAGTGTGAGGATGCTTGTTTCTGAGCTCTTCCCTCGCGGCATTGGATGGACCATGTTACTCCAAGTTGTTCCTCAAGCTGTTGAGCTGGAGGTGTCAGCTGGCCAGAGAGCTCTGTCACTGCCAGCTGCTGGGGGAATGCAGGGGGATGAAGAGTCCCTTGTTTCCAAGCTGCAGTAGGTGAAAGAAGGGTCAAGAGCGTAGTTTCAAATCTCTTTGGGTCCATGGTAGTTATGATTGGGCTGATGGCATTTACCCTCTGAACCAGACATGGCACTTCCAAAAAGCTCAGCTCAGGTGTCACAGTTTGGGTGTAAATTCATGTGTTTTGGGTGTGCTGGATAGGCCAGAACTGGCAAGTGTGTTTGACAGCATCTGCCCTTGTCTTCACCTGTGCAGTAATTTTACCTCATTTTGATTTTTTTTCTTAAATTCTTTTCTTATTAGTGAGCTGCAACTAATGACTCCTGGAACTACTAAACTCCTTTTTCATTAGGTTGTAGCATTCCAGGAGAATGGCAGGTGTGACTGCCACCGCCTCCTCTCTTGCTGGAATTTCCCTGGTCAGAGCTGTGTCCTTCTGATGCCTTCAGCACTTTATAAACTGGGAAGGGTGGCTGACAAATACTCCTTTTGCTAATCCTTGTTTTCTTTCCCAACAAAGCTCAGCCCACAGGGCCGTGCTGGTTTTGCCTGGCCAGCCCAGAGGTGGAGAAGCACTTGGTTGTCAGTATTGGCACACATGTAAGTATCTGCAGCATGGGCTTTGCTCGGTCAGAACCATGCAAAGACATGGCAAAATAAAATACCAATCTCCAGTTTTAAATTTAAAACTTTATTTGCAGCTGGCTCTTGGGTTTCCTTTCAGTTTCTTTGCATCTCTTCTACAAACACATAAACTCTTAAAGTGAAGCGTGGTCCAGTTTTGTTCCAGCAGCAGAGCTGGATTCCAGTGCCGGAATACTTTTTGCTGTGCCAGCCCTCTGTTACCATTTGGCAAAACTTTTCCAGCTGGAAGTGACCTAGAATCTACTTTGGCAGCTGGATGCACCAGTGCCAGATCTCTCTGGGATGGCTGGTTACAGTTTTATTCTATAGAGATGAAAAAGAAGGTATCTCCAAGATGTACTTGGAGATTTTGACTTTAAAGCTCAGTCCATTATTGTTTTAGGCACTTTGCTTTAAGTTACTGCTCCTGTATAGCATAATCCACTTACAGGGACAGGTTTGTCCACAGGCTTAGTTTAAATTTTTAAGTCGATTCTTGTGTCAGAATAAGAAATTCCTGCCTCAGTGAAGAAGTTCACTCGGCAGCTGCCCTGCAGACAAGGCATTCTCTGGCATTCAAAAGATACTTTTCTTTGGTCCCTTTGGCAGTCCCTTTGGCTTTCTCATTCCTCTAGTGATTAATAAATTCAGTAATTAATTCTAATTAGTAAATTCAGTATAAAAATAAATTGAAATAAAATGGCTAATAAACAATCCCTAATAAGCAGCATAGAAGACACTCCTGTTCCTGAGGCTGGGGGCTACTCAGAATGAGTAGTCAGAGAGTAAATTCCTGCAGCACAGTGAGTAACTGGTGTGTGTTGTTTCACTCTAGTGCTACCTTGCCCTGGCCAAAGGGGGTTTGTCACCTGACCACGTCCTGATTTTGCCAATTGGGCACTATCAGTCAGTGGTGGACTTGTCTTCAGAGGTGCTGGAAGAAGTAACCAAGTACAAGGCTGCCCTAAAGGAATTTTTCAGAAGCGAGGGAAAGAGATATGTCCTATTTGAAAGAAACTATAGGAGTCAGCATCTGCAGCTACAGGTATGGTTTGAGTGTCCCCATGGGAAACCATAAACTTGCACTGAATATAAACTGCAAATTAATTGAAAGAGTAATTTCAGGTTTTATCGTGGTGGTTGCTGTGTGTGGCAGGTCTGTAAATGTATCAGAACTGTAGCAGAACTACCACAGAGATGAGAAAGGAGGGGGCTGTGCTGAGAACTTTCAAGCTTTGAGTTTTCAGCTCTCTGTCGAGCTCCTACAGGAAAAGTCTCATAAGTTTAAGCCTGTAGAGATGGGTGCTCACTTGTCTTGTGTGATGAGGCTGAGCTGTACTGAGGAGCCCACGGGCTCCAGTGATGGACTGATGGCTTTCTGCGAATGGATTGTCTCGTCTTCTTTTATGGAAATGTCCTCCCTCTCCAGGTGATTCCTGTCCCACTGGACCTCTGTACTTCTGAAGACATCAAGGAGGCCTTTATTACACAAGCACAGGAACAGGAGATTGAACTGTTAGAAATCCCCGAGCACTCGGATATTGCACAAGTAGGGGGCCACATTTCACCTCTTCACTTCCCCTCTATCCTGCCTGAGCTGCTGTTCCCCTCTGAGGTCACTGTGGGGTGGGGTTAAGCTGTTGGAGGCAGAATGGGCTTGATTTGGGGATGTGCCGGAGGTGTTCTGCTCTGGGCGAAGTTCCCATGAACAACAGATGGTTTTTCAGCTGAGAAATGTGAGCTTCTTCCTCCAAAAATGTGCTGTACTAGGCTGGAGTGACCTAGATGAGGTTAGGAATGACCTCATCATTCCTGCCTGGTTCTCATTTAATCACTCACAGCAGAATTACACCACAAAATCGTACATTATCCAAGCAGGAAGGGACCTACTTCTCCTTCCTCCCATGGAGGTATTGTTTGAGGTCAGGCACCTGACCTCAAGCAGTTTGTGGGTTATTTTTCCAAGTTTCCTCCCAGGAGAGAGGACCATGGCATGGGCACAGCTGGGAAGAGGGTCTGCCTGACACCTGGTAGCTTTTCTCAGAGCCAATGTCTCCCCACCTTTGTGCACAGGAAGGGTGTTTAGGCATTGGAAGGCGCTGCCCAGGGAGGTGGTGGAGTCAGCAGCCCTGGAGGTGTTTAGGGTACAGACTGGACGTGGCATTTAGTGCCATGCTGTAGTTAACGAGGTGGCAATCGGTCCTATGCTGGGATTGATGCTCTCGGAGGAGTTTTACAGCTGAACTGAGTCTGTGGTTCTGTGATTTCCCACACGCAGGTGGCTCAGCCAGGGACGCCGTACTTCTACGTGGAGCTGGACACGGGGGAGAAGCTGTTCCACCGCATCCGCGGCCGCTTCCCGCTGCAGTTCGGCAGGTGCGTGCGGCCCCGCCCCCCGCCGTGACGTTGCTGTGACGTCGATTTTACGCCGCGGTGACGTCACTGCGCTGTTGTTGCAGGGAGGTGCTGGCGAGCGAGGCGCTGCTGGCGCAGCCGCAGCGCGCGGACTGGCGGCAGTGCGCCGCCCAGCGGCCCGAGGAGGAGGCGCAGGCCCGCGCCTTCCGCCGCGAGTTCGAGCCCTTCGATTTCTCCCTCCGGGACTGAGGCGGCGCTGCCGGCGGCGGCCCCGGGCGGGCGCGGGCGGCGCCGGGCGGTGACGCGGCAGTAAAGGCGGAGTGCCGGAGCGAGCGGCTGAGCCATGGAGCGGGGTGGCCCCCCCGCGCCCGCCGCTGGCGAGCGGGCCCCCGCCGGGGCGGCGCTGCGCGGGCACCCGGCCGGCGGCTGCGGGCCCTGGGAGATGCGCGACCGCCTGGGCACCGGCGGCTTCGGCAACGTGTGCCTGTACCAGCACCAGGTGGGGCCGGGCCGGGCGGCGGGGAGGGCACGGCCGGGCCGGGGCGGCTGATGGCGCTGTATCCCGCAGGACTCGGGCGACCGCGTGGCCATCAAGTCGTGCCGGCTGGAGCTCAGCGTCAAGAACAAGGACCGCTGGTGTCACGAGATCGACATCATGAAGAAGTGAGTGCGGGCGGGCTGGCACGGCTCGGCTCGGCTCGGCTCGGCTCGGCCCGGCGGCACCGCACAGACAGGGAGAGGGGACAGCCGGGGTCTGTCCCTGGACTGGCCAAGGAGAGGGGACAGTCGGGGGTCAGTCCATGGGCTGGCCGGGAGAGGGGAATGCGAGGAGTCAGCCCCTGGAACGGCTGGGGAGACAGGACTGTGTTGTGGGGACAGCTGGTGCCTTGCCTGCTTGGGAGTGGGGACAGCCGGGGGTCAGCCTCTGGACCGCTTGTTACCTGGCATGCCTGTACTGATTTCTCTCATCCCGATGTCCCAGCTCATGCCTTGGCTTGGGAGCTGGCCATCACCATGGCCCCCTCCTGCGCTGTTGTGTTGCCTGGGCTGTTCACTCATCCGAAATTCCTCCAAACTTACACCACCCTGTGGGTTGTTTTGATGTTGTGACTTGGGAGCACCCACGTGTTCCCATACCCTGCGGTACCTTTGTTTTTGATTTAGCAACCAGGGGATCCTGGAATTGCTTTTTTTCTGTTACGCTGCCAAATGTAAAGAATAAATTCTCCTTACACTTCCTCGTGAGAAAGTCCATGCTCTGTACTGCCCACCCTTCCTCTCCAGCAGATGAAACAGGGCCGGACAGCTTTGGTCTCATGGATGTGGGGGCTGCCTCTGGGTGTTTGGGTCTCACAGAACTGCTCCCAAAAGAGAGATCCTGGAGCAGGAAATCCTCAGTCCCACTGGTGGGATGCTCTGAGTTGTCCTCCCCAAGGCCTGCAGTGACCCTGCTGTTCAGGGCTTTTCTGAGCTCCTGCTATTGCTTTGTTACCCTCACCTGCTCCCTGTGTGCCATGACATGTGAGGGAAACCACTTGCAGGGTACATGAATTTGTAACTCAAGGCTTGGCTATGTCTGATTTGGTTGCTGAAAAGAGCCAATGAGTCACAAACTGCTCTTGCATTGGTGTCCAGAGGCTTTGGAAGATGTAGGGAGAATTAATTTGCCTTCATTTCCTTCTGGATATGTTATTTATTCCCAAGAGCAGCATGTATTAGAGACAGTCAGGAAGCAGCTGTTTGAGTTCAGCTGCAGAGGTTAATTTTTCCCTCTGAATTTTGTTTTCACCTGCCTGGTGCAGTTACACAGGCATTAAGGAATTCTTGTGAAACACTTGGGCCAAGGGGAGTCTGTTCCTACATACAGCAGCACATACACACACACATGTAATGACTGCTAGGACTGTGCAAGAATTCAGAACTTGAGTCTGGATCCCCATCATCAAAGCCCTGTACTTGGCTTTGAGACGTGGTTTCTGCTCATCACTGGTTTGTGTATTGCCAAGGTATGGATTTTATGCATTTGGCTACTGGTAGGTACCAGCTGATGAGTGAGCAAGGGTTCCTGTGGGGAACAGAAGCTGTCCCTGGCACATAAATCATGATTGCACTGCAATCTGTTGTCTCATTCTCCCGAGAGAGTTTTCATCCAGCTCTGTGTGTGCCTAGGCTGAACCATCCCAACGTGGTCAAAGCCTGCGAAGTTCCCGAGGAGATGAACTTCCTGGTTAATGAAGTTCCTCTCCTGGCCATGGAGTATTGCTCGGGGGGTGACCTCCGCAAGGTAACGCTGCTCTCCTTCCAATAAAAACACTAACCCAAACAAGGTGTGTTAGTGCTGCTCCTGCAACCAGCTCTGCTCTGTGCTGTGTTTCTTTTTGGGTACAAGTGTAAGGAAGTAAGTGTAGGGTGGGAAAAAATCACATGTGGGAAACGAGGCTTGTGTTTTTGAAACCAGAGGGCAAGCCAAGGGCAGATACTCTTATCCTGGCACAGTGTGTCCTTTCCTGGAGCTGCTTTAGCATTAGTGCAGCTGCTGATACCCAGCACATTTGGCTTGTTTGCTGCTGTGTCTCCATCTGTTCAGAGTCTGACTGGTTTGGAGTCGTGTATCCAGTGTTACATTGTTCTCAGCACAGGGAATGAGCCTATTAGTACTGGACTGGGGCCTCTGGGGATTCTGAACCTTTGCTGTTCCTGCTGATCTGGGAACTGTCAATCTGCAACTGGCAGCACTCAAAAATAAAGAAGCCTTTCAGTAGCTCCCCAGGCAGTGGCTTTGTGATCTGATGGAGTTTATGCTCCTTTCCCATTACAGCTGGATTCAGGAAGCAGCAACTTGTGTAGGGGTGAAGCAGCAAATCCCTGTCAAATCAGGATTTGCTTAGGAATCACCTCATCTACATGATCAGGAAACTAATTTTTGTGTGGTGTTTGTTACTGGTGTTAAACAGCCCTGGGGAATGTGAGCAGCTGGTGAATGCAGTAACCCCATCTCATTATATGGTTTTGAGTTGTTCAAAACAGTCTGAGAGGCACTCTTAGGGTTTAAGTTGCAGTAAAAGAAGCATCTCCCAGATGCAGACACACATCTGGTCACATTCTCAGAGACATCTGGCTGATGTATTGCAGTAAAAGTTTGGAGTCTAGTTTGTAATCTACCTCCTCCCTGAAGGTAGATTAGAGACTGGCTGAGAAATTAGCTCTACTTGCAATGTAGTGCTTGCAGTCCCTTCATTTCTGATGAATCCTTAGATATGGCATAGATGCTGAAACAATTTAGGAAGTAACATGCTTTATTCCACCTGCTGTTCTGTACTGCTTTGTTCCTTAAAGGAAAAAAAATCCTTTTTTATTTCTGATTGTGTTCTTTAAGTCTTTCTTGTGTGGCATCATTTGTGTTTCATTTCACTATTAATTTCTCCTTGTGAATCCATCCTGAGGACTGTAGCACCTCAATCATCTCTAAAGTCTTGAGTGCAGTAAAAGTCAGAAATTGCTGAGGCTGCTTTTACTGACAGCTCATTAAGACAGTGCTGGGGGGGAGCCTCCCTTGCCTGCAGCCCTGTGGCCCTGCCTTTGTCTCGTACCCCTTTGCTTTCTGAATTTTCCTTTTGTTTATCTTCTTGGCCATGATTTTATTGTACCAAGTCAACTGCCCCATTCAGCTGGAATGATCCTTGGGCTGTGCTGTTTGCTGGGTAGTTTTAACAGGGTATGGAAAATGTTGGTTTTTGCTGCTAATTGTTGCAAGTGTGGGTCTGAACACCTTTTGCTTTTTTGTAGTTGTTAAACAAACCAGAAAACTGCTGTGGGCTGAAGGAAAGTCAAATCCTTTCTCTGCTTAGTGACATTGGTATGTAGTTAGTGCTTTCTTTTTGTGTGGTTTTTTGGGGTTTTTTTGGTGGTGTTTTTTTTTTTTTTAAGTGTAGTGGCATTTGCCTTTTTCAGCTGACCATGAAAAGGGAACTAAAATGAGCGGGGTATTAAAAAAAACCAGGCTCATTGGGAAGTACCTGGTATTTTGGACACCATGGGAAGGAAGAGCTGTCTGATAAAGGGCAATGCCTGGGTTTCTCTAGGAAAGAAGTTTTCCAGGAAAGCTCCTTGTTTTCTTAATTCTCTTCCAGATAACTTTTCACTGCTTGTAGGAAGAGCTAGTTTTAGCAATGAGAAAGTATTTTAAAGTACTGGCCTGGATTTCTGTCTTTTCAGTGCTCAAGAGGACTTCCAGCTGAATTCCTTTATCCTTGTTTCCCTTCCAGAATGTTGTTTTGTTTTTGATTTGGTCTTTTTTTTTTGTTTTTTTGTTTTTGGTTTGGTTTTTTTTTCATAATATGTTGTGTCTTTGGCATGTCTTTGCAAAGATGTGAAAATGCAGTGGAGAAGAAACACAGGTTTGCAAGCTGTTAAATGCACAAGTGAGTGGAGGCAAATTGTGGAAGGCTGGGAACTTGTCCCCCAGTATTAGGTCTTTATCAGATGTACGTTTAATCAATGTGAATTTTATTTTCTGTTAAAACAAACCCATGTCTTTCAGGGTCTGGTATTCAGTATTTGCATGAGAACAGAATTATACACAGAGATTTAAAGCCTGAAAATGTTGTTCTTCAGGATGAAGGTGGGAAGGTAAGTCAGGTGGTCAGAGTGTTTCCACTGTCATTTCTGGAAGTTGTCACATTGAACTGGACTGAAAACTCAACTGTATATTTACTAAAACCATCAACACTGTTGCTGAAGCCTTGCCATGGACTTTCTCCAGAATTTCCATTCTGGCTTTCCTCTTGAGAGTATTCTGTGGCTGTCATTGAGCAGATTTTGGGTTGTTTGGTGGTTTTTTCCTCAGCATTTGCTCTTCTGATTAACTGTTTAAACTATTTGCAGATTGTTCACAAAATAATAGACCTGGGATATGCAAAGGATCTGGATCAAGGAAGTTTATGCACTTCGTTTGTTGGAACATTGCAATATCTGGTAAGACTTTTTCTAGTGTCACCAGCACTGGGGCAGGGCAGCTGTGGCTTGGCACTGCCAAGAGCTGAAATCTCCAAAAATGGAGATCGTGGGGACCTGTCCCAAGGATGTCTTGTCTCAGGGAGACACACCTGGATGCAGTTTTGTCTCTGCAGAAATGCAAGGAAATACCACAGTCAAAGTGTCTTTTTTTGATCATTTTTAGGCTCCAGAGCTCTTTGAGAACAAATCCTACTCGGTTACTGTTGATTACTGGAGCTTTGGGACAATGGTGTTTGAATGCATTGCAGGATTTAGACCTTTCCTACATAATCTACAGCCATTTGCCTGGTAAGACACTTACTGTGGAAGAAGTGCTTGGAAATTCTAATGCTTAAAACTGCTGGAAGACTTTAACCTGCATATGGAGGTTTCTGCTTGTCTTGCTGTGCCTGGAGTGTATGTTTGCTTGGTTTTTAAAACGGTGGTTCTGAAACAGAAAAAAATGGGAAACTTGTGTTTCTGCTAGAACAAGAGAGGAGGTAAATCTTTATAGAGGCAGAGTTATTTGGAAAGGCTCCTCTCTTCCACATGTGGATGTTCTGGGTGAATTGAAAATGGCATTTTTGTCCTGAAAGATCTTTGTTTTCTAAAGCTGCTGGACGCTGGCACTTTTTTGCAGTCTTTGGTTTCTCCCTTAAAAAAGTAACACTCCTCAGTATATACACAGAGGATTTGATTTTTCCAGGCATGAAAAAATCAAGAAGAAGGACCCAAAGCACATCTTTGCCTCTGAAGAGATGAACGGGGAGGTTCGCTTCAGCACCCACCTGCCGCAGCCTCACAGCCTCTGCAGGTACGTGTGTGCTCATCACAGCTCTGAACTGAGGGCTCTTCCTACTTTATCCCAAGCACTGAGAGCTCCTCCTTCTTTCTCCAGAGTGTTTCAAGCTCCTGGCAAGCTGCTGTTTGCTGTTCGAAGATAGCCTGTAGCCAGTGGCTCTTTTTTGGGTACTTCGGGCTCTCTGGTGCCCATTGCTTGCAAAGATGGTCAGAGCCGGTTGAATAGAGTACACAAGGAGACCAGGAAGCTGGGTTGCTTCAGCCTGGTGATGGCCTCCCCTTTCTTACAGCCCTTCTGCTTTAGTTTGATTGTAGAACCCATGGAAAACTGGTTGCAGCTGATGCTGAATTGGGATCCACAGCAGAGGGGTGGAGGTTCAGATCCTGAGACCAGTCGTCCAAAGTGTTTCCTAATAATGGATCGCATACTGAATCTGAAGGTGAGTAGGGGCTATTGCTGGGTTTAAAGGCCTTCTGGAAGCATCCCAGAGGACAGAGGATGTGTTCAGTGGAGCAAAGCTGTAATCCTGGCATTATCCAGCTTCCAGGGTCAGGAGGAATTGTTTTTCTTGGCGTCAGAAAGTGAGTGCATATACAGCCTGTCCAGTACATACTGGAAGACAAAACATCTCCTGCAATAAAAATCTCCTCTAGCTTTACATTTGGAGTAGAAGGATGACTCTGTATTACTGTTTATTATCCTGGAAAGGGCTCACCAGGATCAAATAAGGGTTTAATATTTGCTAATAGCAGTTTTCCCAGACTTCACTGTTGATGCTGTGACCTCCAGGTGTATTCATGCACTATGGTAGTAATGCCTGTAGTAGAACAGAGGTGACATTCACTTGATTTTTCCTCTTCAAATAATTACTTGAGCTTTGCTGGAGTCAGACTAGCCAAGGCAAGCCTGTGTATAAGCAGAAGGATAATTTTGTCTCCACTCTTTTTGATGTAGTTAAGCTGCAGCAAGGCTTGTGAAGGGTGTTGGATTGTTGTTTTCTCTGACATTAAAAGTTACAGGCACAGGCTTTTGAGGTTTTTACATGGGGCTTTACTCCTGAATTTATTATTGTGGTTATTAAAACCAAATGATGCTCCCATTCTGATCCTGTGGCCTGTGTGCCTTTGTCTTTGATATCCAAGGATTTATAATCTACTCATCCTCTTTTTACAGATAGTACACATCCTAAACATGACCTCTGCCAAGATTGTGTCCTTCCTTTTGCATCCTGAGGAAAGCCTTCATTCCCTTCAGAATCGCATTGAGTTTGAAACTGGGATAAGCACTGGAAATCAGGAGCTGCTGTTGGAAACAGGGATTTGCCTGGACCCTCGGAAACCAGCTTCCCAGTGTGTTATTGATGGTGTGGTAAGGATTCTGTTTATGTCTTTCATGTTCTCAGGGAATTTAAAATCTTAGGGAAGATAAATTGCCAAAATCTTCTCCTGCAGGAGACAGTTTGCTCTGTAAATGTACTAATTCCCAAGATCTTTTATTGGGTAATGTAAGCAGATTTCTGTACTTGTACTCTGCCTAAATATTTAATTGATTGCTAGCAAAGAGTTCTGTCTTCCTGTAGGTTCTATCAAAAGAAGACACTTGTAAGAGAGAGTGCCCACAATAATAAGTTCATGACATACTGGAATAGTAGGAGCTGCTTGGGGTTTCTGTTGCTTATATCCTCTTCTCTTTTCTTCCCAGAGAGGCTGGGACAGCTACATGGTCTATTTGTTTGATAAAAGCAAAACTGTCTATGATGGCCCCTTTGCTTCTCGGAGTCTGTCTGACTGTGTCAACTACATTGGTGAGTGTGCTGGAGAAGTGCTGTTCTCATGCAAAATGCCATGAAATCTGCTTTATAAAACCCTGTGTGTTGTCTTGAAGGGCTCTGTTTGATTCAGAGAGAACCATTTAAGAACCTGTAGCAGTCTTAACATCTTGTCCTGATGTCAGAGCCCTGGCATCAACAGTTTGTGTTTTTAGGAAGCTGCTTTTCTGCTTGTTGCTTCCCCTACTTGTTTCCTGAGATGACAGCAGTCATGGCATGACCTAGTAGACCTCTCTGAAGGTTTATTTATCATAAATCTGTATCTGTATGAATGACCCTCTGTACCTCTGTGAAAGAAAAGTAGTTTTGAGAACAGGAGATGTCTGCTGGGTTACTGCATGTAAAGAAAATGCCTTGTGACATGCAGTAACTTAATTCCTGTCTCCACTGGTTTTCCTCATCTTCTAGTGTCACTCAAGTTTCTCTGTGTACTGGGCTGTTTTAGTCTGGTGAATCTCATTAAGGCTTTTTACACCATGTTTATTGATACCCCGGTGTACTGGGGTACAGTTCCCATCTCTGTTGGGGAGTGCACCTGCATCTTTCCCCTTAAACATCTACATCAGGAATTCTGAGAGGAAACCTATAAAAGGTTTGAAGACATTTTCAGATGAAACAGATCAGGACAGTAACCAGTATCAATGGATTAAATGGAGCAACTACATTTACTACCTTGGGCTTCAAGAATTTTTTGGCTGAAACCCCTCACAGGGTTTTACCTGCTCATGTCACATGCCTGGGGAGCTGTGACATGAAAAGCTCATACATGCTTCAGCAGCATCACTTGGAAACTGAGCAGAACTTGGCTTCCTAGGCACCTGAAGCAGGAATTAGGGATGTTGTCCTTTCCCAGAGTTGTCATTGCACTGTTTCTCCTGTGTTCAGTCCAGGACAGCAAAATCCAGCTGCCGATCCCTCAGCTGCGCAAGGTGTGGGCAGAAGCAGTTCACTATGTCATTGGGCTGAAGGAGGATTACAGCAGGCTCTTCCAGGGACAGAGAGCTGCCATGTGAGTTGTCACTCACTCAGAGGGATCACTGCTATGCCAGCACAGGCTCTGTTTGCCTGGAATTGTGCATCTCGGAGAGTTTTGGTTCTCCAAAGTATTACAGCCCTTTACTGTTCTGTGTCATATTTGAGCTGGGAGCTTATTCCACTCCAGGAATTGTGCTGGATAATGCCTGACACTGATAA
The DNA here is from genome assembly GCA_034336665.1 of Luscinia megarhynchos. Classification (NCBI taxonomy): domain Eukaryota; kingdom Metazoa; phylum Chordata; class Aves; order Passeriformes; family Muscicapidae; genus Luscinia; species Luscinia megarhynchos. The sequence goes on along the minus strand of CM067569.1, from coordinate 32,918,633 downwards.
TAACCAAAAACCACTCGAATATACTCAGTCTCACAGCATGGCTGAGGTCGATGGGGACCTCTGGAAGTCCTCCAGCCTAATCCATGCTCAAAAAAGACCACATCCAGACAGCTCTCAGATATCTCCAAGGGTGTAGACTCCACAACCTCTCTGGGCAGCTTGTGCCAGTGCTCAGTCACCCTTAGAGTAACAGAATTTCCTCTTTTTTAAGTCCAGGTGGGCTTTCCAGCTCATGTGTGCTGTCTTTGTTCCATCTGTTAGGCTCAGCCTCCTTCGGTATAATGCCAACCTGATCAAAATGAAGAACAACATGGTGTCAGCATCCCAGCAGCTGAAAGCAAAGCTGGAATTCTTCCACCAGAGCATTCGCCTCGACCTGGAGAGATACAGTGACCAGATGGCTTATGGCATATGTAGGTATTGGGGAAGACTTGCCTGGGTATCTCCTGTGATGCTGTAAAGGAGCTCAGCATCTTTATGGTGGATTTTAGCTAGGGGAGGTGCAGGAGAAGAGTTTGGCAGGAGCAAAAGCAGGAGGATAAAAACCAGAATGTTTTTGGAGACTTCAGTGACAGTGAGACAGGTGGTTGGCTGTTCTCCACTGAGAACAGAAAACCGGAGCATTAATAGTACTGGTGATGTAAATATTTGTTATTTATTCATTCAGAGTCTCATTCATTTGGAGTTCTGACTGGACACCAAGTGGAAGGCAGAGCTGCTGCACTTGCTGGCAGTGCTAGCAAGCTGCTGTGCTTGTTATCGGGAGAAATCATTTGTCAGGATGAGAGATGGGCTGAAAAAGCACCAGCTGCAGTTTCACGTCCCAGAAAGAAATAGTTCAGGAGAGAACAGCAAGATTTACATAGTTTGAATATATATGGCTAAAAAATGCAACCTGATTCAAAAATGATGACTGGGCTGAAGGGCAATGATGGAAAATGGAAAGACTGTGAACTGGGTTTGAACAGTCTGTGTTCAATCAAAAGTGGCAGTTGTTGAGCTTAATGGTGGAGTTTGAAGACTCAGACTTGTTTTAAGCCAGTGATTGCAAGCAGTGAAATCCTACCAAAGGGTTTGTGTGTGAGTTAAGGTTGAGCACAGAGTTGCAGCTTTGCTGTCTCTGTGATCTCTGGGTCAGGAGTCCTGTTGGGAGATTCAGCATCATGTACTTTGTGTTTAAATTACACCAATATAGGAAAAGTTCAGGTCTTGTTTAATTTTTGTGTCTTAGTGTCTTTTTATAAATTAACACCTCTTTTTTTCTTAAGCTTCAGAGAAGATGCTCAAAGCCTGGAAGGAAATGGAAGAGAAAGCCTCTCAGCGTGCACAGGTAGGGAATGTTAAAGAAGCTGCATTATTTCTGTGTGAGGGAGATTGTGACAGGGATTTAATGTGTCACTGCTGTATCCCTTCAGTGTTTCATACCCTGCCTGCTGTGGGAATGGGAATATCATTGCAGGTGCATTAATAAAGTTTGAATGGATTTGGACAAAAACAAAAAAGTTACCAGACTCGGTTCTCTAAAAAGCAAAGTGCAATGCAGAGACACTTTACTTTTTGCCCAAAAGAAATGGTGTTGCTATGGGTCAGGAGTCTTCCTGGCTGGATTTGCTGCACACAGAAATTTCCATTGCTAAAGCTGAAACCCAATCCTTGCTATGCATCAGTTTCAAAATTGCATGACTTCACTGAGGAGTACAGACAGAATAATTCAAGGCTGTCTCTGGCTTTTTCCAGACAACCAGGAACCTCTCCCAATATTTACTTGGCAGACCATGAGAATTATGTTCTGTTGTTCCACCTGCCCTGCCCCTTCATCAGGGATGGAAAATGTTTCACTCTGTATACAGGGATAGCTCAGTCTGTCTAGGAGACAATCCAGAGACACAGAGACATGATATGAAGAAACTGATTTTTCTCAGCCAGTGTTGGTGGTCAGAGGTTTGGTTGTAGATGATACCATGCACTGAGAACAAAAGCCTCGATTATTCTAACAGCATTGTGTCAGAGAGCTTTTTTGTCGCCTGAACTCTCCAGGCAGTCAGCCCATTATCCAAACAAGTGTTCTGGGGATCTTTATCTCCTTGATTCTCTCCTTCAGTCTGATCTGTGCCCACATTTCTCCTCAGGCTGAAGATATTGGCTACCTGGATGAGCAGATCATGGCTCTGCACACCGAAATTGTGGAGCTGCAGAAGAGTCCATATGCAAGGCGCCAAGGAGAGGTCATGGAGAGCTTGTAAGTCCTGTGCTTCTCATTTTTACTGCAGATAATGGGATTTTATGTATTTCAGTGTCTGAGAGGTTTTTTCCCCCCTGTTGCTGGTTCCCTTGGTGGTTTTGAAATGCAAACCACGAGTACAGAGTAGTATATGGTTGATTTGAGATAATTTTGCTTGTGAAAGGAAAGATCCCATCACTTGTGGGACACTTCCCTGTCACTGAACTATGAAACCTCATCTTACAAGAGCCCAGGACTAAGATAAATCTTGGTCTCAGCTGGGGATTTCCTTTTGCGTTGGAGAGGAGTGAATTTCTTGCTGTTGAGTGAGAAAACTTCATGATCATTGTAAAACCCTGTTAAATACCTTCAGTATTTTTAAATCAAGGGTAAATATCTCATGGGTACTTGAATATTTAGAAAGTTGATTTTTTTTTTTTTTAAGTATTAAAATCTGAAAGAGCTAAATGTTTATTTCTGATCTTGAGAAGACATAGGAAGCAGTTACTGGGCTGCTGCTAAGAGCACATGTGGCTATTGTAAAAGAGAGAGATTGAACAGCCATTAAATCTGTTCACTGGAGCTCTTCAACTGACTGTTCAGGAAGGAAATGTGCCTGCTCCTGGCATGTTCTCCTCCCTCCCTCTTTGCTAAGTTGCTTTTCATCGTGTGTAGTTGCAGCAGAATTGGTGCACAGGGGAGGAAGTGGTGCAAAGGAGAAGCCACCACCTGCAGCAGCACTTCAAACTAATCAGGATCATACCTCCTTAAACATTATTTTTAAGCAATTCCACCTCTGCAGACCAGGGTCAGAGTTGGGAAACTGCTGCTTGTTTCTGACAGACTGGGATTTAGAACAGGGACAATTTTGTTCAAGGCTGGAAGTTTTCAGTTTGGCTGCTTTTGAAATACTTGAAAGAAGTAATGTTTATTTAATGGTAAGAAAAGAATCACAGTTGTCTTGCTTGTGATGCAGCTATCTCTTTCCATTTACAGAATATCACTAAAATTCAGGCAAAAAATGCAGAACAGGGACAAGAATTTCTGAGGCAGTTGTGCAATCACAGTTTCAAAATGAAATTGGATAATTAAGGATACAGGGGAAAGAAAACACAGCTGAGCCATGTGAAAATTTGAAACTGAAAATAAGCTCCACTTGTGTGGTTTTCTGAGAAGAAATTGCATAAAAATTGGATAAAAAGAGAGACAGCTTTTGGGAAAATGTTGGATTCCATCCAGAAAGAGCATCCCTGTGTTCCTAAGGCTATGCTTGTGTACCAGCTGTAGGAGAAGGTCCAGTGTCTGAGTTCAGAAAGGCATCTCTTCACTGCAGTGCTTTTTTTCTTGAGTCACCTGGCTGCTGACACCTGCCTGAATCATATTCTTCTTTTTAAAGGGAGCAGAGAGCCATAGACCTGTACAAGCAATTAAAATCACGACCTCCAGGTATGGAAGAAGATGATTTAAAGACTTTTTCACACTTTTACCCCATGATTAATTGTTTAAACTGAAGCCCAGGAAATGCTATTAGGATTTACTAATGTGGTGGTTGCTGGTCCTTCCAGATCATGCCTACAGTGACAGCACAGACATGGTGAAGATCATTGTGCAGACAGTACAGAGCCAGGACCGAGTCCTCAAGGAGCTCTTCGGGCACCTCAGGTACTTTGTGCAGACAAAAAGCCCAAACAAATCCAACTTGCAGCATTTGGAGCTTTGTAGTAGGAAAGGATAGGGAAAACCATGGAGGTCAGAGCCCAGAAAGCTACACACACATTTCTCATAGCATTAATTCTTCTCCTCTGTGTCTGTGTTGAGTTTCCACTTAATTTTTAAAAACATGACTGTTAGCATCCAAGAGTTCACTTTAAAATGAGGCAAACTCTGCCAGTTGGATGTTGGAATTCAAATCTTCAAGAAAAAAAGTAGTAGCATGACAGAGCCAAGAAGATACCACAGTGATTTGTACATTAATTTTTGGAGTATCTTGAATCCCAAGGTGGGGCTTTCAGTCTTGCCAGAATGGGCTGGGAAGTGACTTTGTGTTTGGTTTTTATTCTAGCAAGCTCTTGGGCTGCAAGCAGAAGATCATTGACCTGCTCCCTGAGATTGAAGTGGCTCTAAATAACATCAAGGAAGCTGACAACTCAGTGATGCAGATGCAGGGAAAAAGACAAAGGGAGATATGGCATTTGCTGAAAATTGCTTGTGTGAGTAACTGTTGGGCTATTGGTTTGCACTTCCTTCCAGTGCATGAGCCAGGAGGCATCAAAGTAAACTCAGCAATAAGTGCCACACCATGGTTGTTTTTTTTTTCCCTGCAGAGGGCAGTCTGAAATGGTAAAAGCAGAAGTTAAATAGGTGCTTTCCTAGTTAAAGTGTTTAAAAGAGTATTCTGCTTTTTTTTTGCATGAATTACAGTGCCTGAAGCAATCTCCTGCTTCCCACATCTGTGTTACCCACAGTGCTTATGTGTAATCCCAAATCTTGCCTAGGTAACATTTAAACCTAAATCCTTCTGAATTTCTTTCTTGCAGACTCAGAGCTCCTCTCGATCACTGGTCAGCTCTAGCCTGGAAGGGACAGCCTCAACTCCAGCAGCCACGTGGCTCCCCCAGAGCTCCTCAGGGAATGCAGCTCCTCACCCTCTGTCCTCTCTGGCAGCTTCTGAAGATGGGTATGAGCTGCTCGGGGAGGAGCCACTGCAGGGCTAGTTCAGTATCTCAGGGGCTTTATCCTTCCCACACAAGTTTCAGGAGTTTGTGTCAGCAATGCTCTAAAAAATCCAGGCTAATGTCCTCTCTATTCAGAATCCTCTGCTCTCTATTTCTGAGCCAGTTCCACATGCTACATGCACTGCTGCAGGACTTTGCCACCTGCCACTGCACAAACTGCACTTTTTTGGGTTGTTTACTTTTGTGGCTTTTTTTTTCCTCCCCCCAGTGCAGCACATTTTGATGGGGGTGTTTCTTTTGGTGCTTGAAATCCATCACCTTAGGGCGTTTTTACTTCCTGCAGGGAAAATTTTGCTGACGTGATCAGGGAGAATGTGAATTACCTCGAGCTCTTCAGCAGCATTCTGCAGGAGATGAGGCAGGAGCTCAACAGCATGATGGTAAGTGCTGGTGCATCTGCCAGGACCTGGCTTTCAGGGGACACCCAAGGGATGTGTAGAACTCCTTGAATAGGAAAGAGTACCAGGTTGCTCCCCATCCAGCCTGGCCTTGGACACTTCAGGGATTCAGGGACAGCTACAGATTGTCTGGGCACTCTGTGCCAGTGTGCATGGATACGCGTTTCTTCCCAACATCCCATCTAGCTCTGCCCTCTGGCAATGTGAAGCCATTCCCCCTTGTCTTGGCACTCTAGGCCCATGGGAATAGTCTCTTTGCATCTTTCTTGTAGCCCCTTCAGACACTGGAAGGCCACAGTTTGGTCACTCTCCAGGGTGAACAATCCCAATTCTCTCAGCCTTTCCTCAGAGGAGAGGGGAGGCACTCATCCTTTGGCTGTCAGTTTGGAAAATCCCACCATCTCCCAAACTAGAATGGACTCGAGGGCTCAGTGAGTCCAGCTGCTGTGCTGCATTGTAACTCCTGGGAGCGTCCTTTCTAAGGGCAATTACTAATTGACACACATCCAGTAGCCAGACCCTGCACTCAGTTGTTTTTTTGCTACTCTTTGCAGAGTTTCGACTGGAGCTGGCTGAAGTAGCCCCAGGAGCCAAGGTGCTGCATCACCCAAGTGCCTTCTGTGTGCTGAGTTCCCTGTGGGACACAGCAGCGTTCTGTTGACACCGCCAGCTGTCCCTCCAGGGAGCGGCCTGGGCCTGGCCCGTGGAGCCCCCTCAGGGCAGGGGGCACGGGCAGGGCCCGCCGCTGCCGTGTGTCCCATGAATGTATAGCGCGCGTATATATAATAAACTCTGGTGAGACACACACATACACTGAGGCCTGCTCGCTCTCGCGCCGCCATCGCTATCACGCCGTTGCCTGGCAACGCGGGGAGTCCCCGCGGTGGGCTGCGGTGACGTCATCACTCGCGCCGACGTGGCGCGCCCATGGTGCCGCGCGCCGGCGGCGCGTGCGCGGCGGGGCGGGAGCGGGGCCTCGGCAGCACGTGGGGAACGGGGCAGGTACGGGACAGGGATGGGGATAAAGGGTAGGGATAGACAGGGGACAGGGATAGGAATAGCTACGGGACAGGGGCTGGGATAGGACGGGGTAGGGATAGGGATAGGGGCAGGACAGGGATATGGACGGGATAAGGGGGCACGGGGATGGGGCCGCGGCCGGGCAGTGACGGGGGCAGGGCCGCACGGGGCCGGGGCGGTGCTCCCTCCTCCGGGGCAGCCCCTAGAGCGGGGCGGTCCCGCCCTGCCCTGCGCTGTCCCTATACCTGTCCCCATCCCTGCCCGTCCCGTTCGTCGCGGTGTCTCCGCTCGTCGCGGTGTCTCCGCTCTGGGGGCGGTGCCGGGGCGGTGCCGCCCGGCGCTGACGGTGTTGCTGTGGCAGGGCAGGGCCCGCGTAGCCCCAGGCGCCGGGAGGGGATGCGAGCATGGCCATGGCCCAGGCGGGGGCCGCGGCCGCGGCTGCCACGGGGCTCCTCGTCTTCCTGCTCTACTCCGCCATCCACAGGGTCGAGGAGGGACACCTGGCCGTGTACTACAGGTACGGTGCCCCGGGAGCCCTCCCGGAGCTGGGCTTCATCCCTGGCCCCGGGGATTGCGCTATCTTGCTTTTCCCTTTTTTCCCCCCTGGATTTTTGTTGTTTCTGCTCCCTTCCTCCCGTTCTGGTGAGTCCCAGACCCCCTGGCCCCATGCAGAGCCCGTGTGTGTTTGGGTCTCTGAATCCTCAGCTGCTCTTCCTGCCTCTCCTTCCCTCCTGCCCTTTTCACAGACTGGATTTCAGAGCTTACAGGGCCGAAGCTCTGGGTCTGCCCTGCCTTCTCCCATCTGTTGATCTCTCCCTGTGCCAGCCAGAGCCGTCGCCTTTGTCTCAAACTGTTACCCAGCCAGAGCTCCCGCTGTGTCGATGCTTTGGAATGTTTTTCCTGCCCTTCCCACTCAGCACCGTGGGCCCGTCTCCCTTTCACCACGAGCGTGCTGAGCAGGAGAGCCTCGGGGATTTTTCTTTGTGCTTTGGGCGAGGGGCTGTGCCGAAATCCAAACTGGCAGCATCACATCCACGGCTGGATTTTTCCATGGTTACCAGCGAACTATTTAGAGAGGAGAAAGCTGTGTTCCTGCAGCTCTGAGCAGTGTTGCAATGCTGGGAGGGTTTAGCAATAGCTGTCTGCTCCAAGAGTTAATGGCTCACAGGCCTCACGCAAAGTTGCAGCAGGCAAAGATCAGGTGCACTCTGCCCTTTTGTTGGGGAATTGCTGGCAAATTTAGGGCACTGCTGCAATTCCCTGGGAGCCCTGGCAGTTTGAACTGTCCCTGGGAGCCCTCAAAGTCAGTCGTTGCTGTTTCCCACCTTCCTGAGCCTTGCCCTGTTGTGCTCCCTCTCTGCAGGGGCGGCGCGTTGCTGACCAACCCGAGCGGCCCTGGCTACCACATCATGCTCCCTTTCATCACCACCTTCAAATCCGTGCAGGTCAGTGCCCTCTCCTCCCCTGGGCAGCCAGGATTTGTCCTCTTGGAGAGCTCTCCCCACACTGGGACTGTCAGTGTCCTGCTCAGGGTGGACAGTCCATGTTTGTGACTGTCTCTGTTTCCCAGGAGTGTGTCTGGAGCAGGGGAACAGGCACAGCTGCCTGTGCATTCCCCCAGAAAGGCAGGTGAGGAGAAGCTTTGCCTTCTGCCCACACCTGCAGGCGTCACAAGGGAGGCAAAGGACACACTTTTGCCTGTGTTTCCACTGTGGGAGTCTGGGCACAGCAAGGTTTTCCTGGAGAAGGGAGCAGTTTGTGAGTACTGGCTGTGTTTGTGTTGCAGACCACGCTGCAGACTGATGAAGTGAAGAATGTGCCTTGTGGGACAAGGTATGGCTTCCATTTGTGTTTCTTCTGGATGCACTCTGGGGGGTCCTTTGCAGTGCTGGGACGCAGGGAAATAAAGGCAGCTAACATAAAATTAATCCCAAATGTACACTCATCTGCCCCACTATAACAGAACAGGAGGCAAAGGAGGGAACACTGGCTCTTGCTAGAGTTGTTGTTCAGAGGATGTTTACATTTATTGTGATGTTATCTTGAATTTTTCCCCCCCTCAGTCACTCTGACTCCTGTTGTTTGTGCTTTGCTCTGCCCTCAGACTGGTTATTTCCACTCTGAATCTTGTGGCTGATACAAGTGCTGACCCCAGCAGTGGGCAGAAGTAAACAGGGAATGGGAATCCTCCTGATGGGAGGCAGTCCATTTCCAAATGAAATTCCTGCTGCATAATTAGGCTGATTCTTCTATCACCACAGATTTGCTTGGGTTATAACAAGCAGGAGAGGGCTGGTTGAGTTGGCTTACAGATCCTGTTGTGTTGGTTCCTCCACAAGTTAAAGTGATGACTTTTCAGGGTTAAAAAAACCTGGTGATTCTCCTTGTCTTTTGCATTCAGGGTCCTCAACAACATTTCTGTTTAAGAAATAAATCAGTGGTGAGTGAAGTGATGACATACAGTGACCACATTGAAATTAAAAGGTGAATGTTAGTGCCAATGTTGATAAAACAGTTAATTTTGATCAGGTTTAAGCTATATTAACTTTCTTGGAGTTGTTCAGCATCAGACATTGTTTGGGTTTAAATATTACCATAAAGATCTCATTTTAGATCTTAATTTTAGATCTCAAAGGTTTTTCAGGAGTATCTGTAAATAATGTTAGTGTTGAGCTGCAGCTTTCACAGAATGACAAAATGGTTTGGTTTGGAAGGGACCTTAAAGCCCATCCAGTGCCCCCCTGCCATGGGCAAGGATACCTTCCACTATCCCAGGCTGCTCCAAGCGCTGACCTTGGGGATCCAGGGGCAGACACAGCTTCTCTGGGCACCCTGTGCCAGGGCCTTTCCACCCTCACAGCCAAAAATTTCTTCCATGTATCTCACATAAATTTCCCCTCTGTCAGTCTGAACCCGCTCTACCTTGTTCTGTCATTTCAGGGCCTTGTCCAGAGTCCTTTTGTGGTGAGGTAAACAAACTCTAGGCCAAGCCAAAGGTCAAAGTTTGATGCCAAAGCTAGCCTCAACCATTCTGTGTTTCTATGATTTAGGAGCTGAAAATTAGGTTTCTGTTGAATTTCAGCATTGTGAGGTTCAGTTGTGCAATGCAGGTGGTTGGGAAGGTGCAGGCAGTAAAAATGGGCTTTAAACAACCAGCCAGCTGGTGAAAGCAGCTCTCAGTTAATAATTGAATACACTCCTGACCAAAGGTCCCAGTAGCCCTGTCCATTTTTCAGGTGTTACTGCAGGAGCCTTTCAGTTCACTGCATTTGGAATCCAAAGTCTGCAGCTGCTCGATGCCAAAGCTTTGCATGCACATTTCCGTAGCAAAACAAGAGCTCATAAATAACAAATGGAACACACCTGGAGTGTCACTGTCCCAGTTCAAAGTCTGCTACCAGAATAGATCCTAAACAGTTTAAGGTTTTGTATTTACAGGTTAAACCATCAGATTGTAAAGGCTGGGTTTCTCTTCCTGTTCCCTGTGTCCTTATCTATATCAGGAAGCTTCTGTGTGGGTGTCCCATCCCCAATTTTTGCCTTACCTGTCCTGTTTGTACCTGGCAGCATTAAGTGAATACATTAAATAGAGATTTTTAAATCCTGAGTTAGATCCTGAATTGTCTAAGGCTTTCCAGGGTATTCCTGCTACCTGTGTCCGTCTGCTGTGGCATTCCCTGGATGCTGTCTCCTTGTCCTGTCAGGTCAGGCAGCGCTGCTGCCTAATTATGCCTAAACTTTTGCCAAGTGCACAAAGTCTATGTGTTGATCCTCCTTTTATGGATTTCTCTTTTCAACATGGATTTCTCCTTGTTCCTCTCTTCCTGCAAACTTTGGGGGTCTAAGTGGCACCTGTTTCCTCAAAGCCATTGCATGATCAGCAGGACTGATAAAATTTACTTATCCCCTACCACACCACATGAACACTTATGAATTATTCATAATAATGGAATAACAGCTGATAACACCCCTCTTATTGTCCCAGACTGTCTGAGATCCTCAGCAGGGTTGTTGGCGGAAGGTGATGGTAGAGTCAGATAGTCCTCACTGATCTGAGGTGCCATTTCAGAGCCTTTCCTGCCAGGGAGGTGTTATGGGGCTGTGGATGAGTCCTGATAGGATCCAGGATGTTGCAGACACTCCCTTTTTCTTTCTAACATCCCTTTAAAATTGAAATGCTAGATTTACAGCAGATAAGGTCCATCCATCACCAGTGTTTTTAGCTCACGGCTGTCATGAAACAGGTTTGGAGCAAGCATGGGCTGGCTTGGGAGGCCTTTTCCAAAAGAGCACAGACACAGGCAAGTTCAGGTTGTTTTTCTGCAGACTTGGCTTTGAGCTGCCAGAGATCAAGATCTGCAAAATAAGAAATGGGGTTTGTCATGGGGGACATGTTTGAGTTAAAACATCACAGAGACTGAGTTTGGAAATGTGGGAGTTCCACTGCCAGGAGTGAGCTGTCTCTAAACAGTTCCTGCTGAAACTTCTGGACTATGATATGCCTTTGTCCCAAGGACATTGTCACAAGAGTATTCTGCTTTAAAATTAGGCTCTCAAGAGATTTAGAGTTGTTGAAAGTTAAGGGTTTTTTCCTTCACTGTAGAGTTTGTGCTTTTCTCTGGTGTTAGAGGTGCCCAGGGGTGGGGATGACTTTCTGAAAGCCACACCAGTAGGAGCAGAGGCTGGGGACAAGCCTGACCTCTGATTCCCCCTTTTCCCTGCCCGTCTGGCATCACATCCTCCCTCAGGGAGGGGATTGCGTGCAGGCTGCCTCTGCTGAGGTGCTTGTGGTGCTCCTGGAGAGCCATGTGCACCATCACACTGGAGCTGGAACATGGATTAAAGCCTGCCTTGTGCTTTGTTCCTTCCTTTCTACTGGGCTTGCCAAGCTCCTGCTGGAGTCAGTGACTGTGTGAATTCAATTAAGGGGTTTTTCTATTTAATGTGTGTTGCTGCCTGGAAGAGCTGAGGTGCATCTGCATTTTGTGGCAGGTGTCACCTGCTGCCCTTGCTGCCTTCCCCTCTGCTTTCCTGATAGCTGCAGCTACATTCCTGTTCAGAAACATTTTCCTTTGGCAATTACAAAGGGAAAATCACAAAGGAAATCACAAAGGGAAAGGAAAGTGCTTTGCAGGCTTGTGATTTATATGGAGAGAGGGACTGGGATTCACTGCCATCTCATTGCAAAATGCTCAGAATATAGTAAAAGTAGGATAACGATGCCTTTGTTTTAAATATGTTAACTGCTAACAGCTGCAGTGGTAACTGAGGAGCTCTCTTTTCTCTTGCAGTGGTGGTGTTATGATCTACATTGACCGAATAGAAGTTGTGAATAAGCTGGCCCCATATGCAGGTATTTCCCATCCTGGTTCAACAGGCAGAGCTGTGACTGGCTTCACTCATCCTGTGGCAGCTCTGTCTTGGTTTGCAGGACTTCCCTTTTCCATGCCAGGAAAACTTCCCTGTTTCTATTTCTTGTTACTCTTATGGTCCTGTAGTGTTGATCCCAGGTGCTTCCAGCTCAACTCCTGAGAAAATTGCAGAGACAGAACCTGTCTAGGAGCCTCTTACCTTCTTATTTCACCAAACCAAAGACACAGACAGCTTGCTTTGTTCAGTAGCACAGCTTAATGCAAAACTCCAGCATTGCTAAGGCACTGGAGAGTGAATTCCTGTTGTAGTTTATAGAGTCATGGAGGGATTTGGGCTGGAAGGAACCTTCAAGATCATCATGTTCCACACAGTGCTATGGGCAGGGACACCTTTCACTATCCCAGACTGCTCCAAGCCCCCTCCAAGCTGACCTTGGGCACTTCCAGGGATCCAGGGGCAGACACAGGTTCTCTGGGCACCCTGTGCCAGGGCCTCTCCACCCTCACAACCAAGAGTTGCTTCCATATATCTCACCTAAATTTCCCCTCTGTCTGTTTAAACCCATTTCCCTTGTCCTGTCATTCCAGTTCCTGTTGCAGATTCCTTCTCCAGCTTCCCTGTAGCCCCTTCAGACCCTGGAAGGAGCTGTGAGGTCCCCACACAACCTTCTCTTCTCCAGGCTGAGCAGCCCGAGCTCTTCCAGCCTGGCTCCAGAGGGAAGCTGCTCCAGTCCCCTCAGCAGCTCCATGACCTCCTTTGACCTGCTCCAACAGTTCCATGTCCTTCTAATATGGTGGGGGGAGCAGGCCAGAACTGTGCACAGAGTTCCAGGTAGGGTCTCAGCAGTAGCAGAGGGAGATAATTCCCTCCCTTGACCTGCTGGCCATGCTCCTTTTGATGGAGCTGGTTGGCTTAAATAGTGAGAGTGATCCTTGTTTTCACAGCAGTACCTGTTCCCATGCATGCAGGTCCTGGTGAGGTTTTGCTGTTTCATTTTTTTATGCAGATGGTAAAACAGGACCAGGCAGTGCATCTTGCCATGACTGCTCCTTGAGATTGTGTAATCCCAGCAGCTCCTGACAGCTGGGCAGGGCAGCTGAGGCCACCTGAGTCCTGAAAACCCCTGTCCCAATGCTGCCCCCCTTCCCTGACATCCTGACACGTGCCAGTGGTGACCTGTGGTGGTTCTGTCCCTTCCCCAGTGTACGACATCGTGAGGAATTACACGGCAGACTACGACAAGACCTTGATCTTCAACAAAATCCACCACGAGCTGAATCAGTTCTGTAGCGCCCACACCCTGCAGGAGGTGTACATCGAGCTGTTTGGTGAGTGGATGGCAGCTGGAATCTTCCTGGAATATCTTAGAGCCAGCCCCTTGGAGGACACTGCCCCTGTGCTGGAGTTGCAGTGTAGAATCCAGCTCCTTTTACATCCACAGCCACTTCCCCTGTAACTTTAGTGACTCAGGTGTCTTTGTCTTTCCCCATCTGCATGTGGGAATTTGATTTCAGTCTTTTCCCACCTATTGTGGATGCACAAAGCAGCCACTCTGCTCTTGTGTGTGCAGTGATGCCTGTGGCCTTCACTATGACAGTGGATTTGTCTTGTTCTGCTTCTGCTTTTAATCCCCTGCTCTGTTGCTGAATTCGCTTTTGTACTTTCACAGTTCCCTTCTGGCTGTCTAACAAGGGAGAGCTGGAAGGTTTTTCACAGGGAGGTAGCAGTGCTTCAGGAATTCTGTTTGGTGAACCTGTGCCCCAAAGACAGAACAGGTTCTGTTCCTTCTTGAGTGGCTGAGCAGGGGGAAAATGGCCTGTGGAAGATAAAAGGTTGTCAGAATTTTGATATTAATGTGCTCCAAGTCCGAGTGCTGTGAAGGGATAGGCTTATACCACAGGCTCTGAGCATTCTATCTTGCTGAGATGCTGAAAGCCATTTGCACTTAGTTCAGATAACACAAATTCATCAACAGCTGAAATTTTCCAGTCACTAGCACATGACTCTCCCTTTGGGAACATTTTTCATAGGAAGGGAAACAATGTACTGTATAGTCTCAGGAAGCATCTTTATCTTACACTGTAGAGTTATCTGCTCTTCAAGGCCAGCTGACTCTTTGCCACACAAGCTGATAAACCAACTAATCTCTCTTTTGCCCTCCAAACACAGATCAGATAGATGAGAACTTGAAGCTGGCCCTGCAGAAAGACCTCAATGTCATGGCACCAGGTCTCACTATCCAGGTGGGTTATGGCCTTTCAATAGTGAGGGATTTAAAAAGGTGGAGAAAAGCTTTTTGCCAAAGCCAGCAGCGACAGGACAAGGGACAAGAGTTTTAAACTGAAAGATGAATGTTTTATGCCAGGGATGGGCAGGCCCTGGCACAGGTTGCCTATAGAAGCTGTGGCTGCCCTGGATCCCTGGAAGTGTCCAAGGCTGAGTTGGACAGGGTTTGGAGCCTCTGCCCCAGGTGGGAGTGTGGGTTGGAGTGGATGGCAGGAAACAGAAATATAGGACACCTCTTAGGAGAGTGGCCATGCTCAGCTGTGTTACACAGGAGGATTAGGCACCACAGTCCACAGCACTGCAGCTGGTTTTGCAAAGAGATGTCTTGGTTATTTAGATTGCATCAAAAGGTTTCATTCAAAATGTGCTCCATTTTTTCTTCTTTCATAGGCTGTGCGTGTTACAAAACCCAAAATTCCAGAGGCCATCCGAAGAAACTTTGAGCTAATGTGAGTAGCTGGACATAAAATGGTATTAATTAGTTTTGAGGGTCCTGCACAGGCACAGTGCTGTTGGAAAGCTCTTCCCTGGTGCTGAGGGAGTGAGAGGTGAGCTCTGAGCAGTGTGTGCTTGGCCAGGTGCATTTGTGCCTTCTGTTTTCCATTTCCATACTGAAATCAGGGCTCAGGGATCTTGATGTCTTGCCCATAAGCTCCTCTCCAGGATCTCTGGGATGCCTTTGAGCTGAAGGAGATGAGTCTCACTTCGCCTTTGGTTGAGCAAGCCTAGCTCCCAGCCCATATTGCCCTGCTCCTCATCCTGAGCACCTCAGAGTGGACTTGCATCCAGATGTGGGCTCACCAGTGCCAGATGGAGAGGGGGATGATCCCTTCCTTTGGCCTGTGCCTGTGCTTGTACAGCTGCATACAGAGCCAGTCCCCACAGCTGGGAGCAGGGAACTGGCAGCTGGCTGGCCCCTTGTCCCCGAGGCCTCTCCTGGGATGCAGAGCTGCTCCTCATTCCCTTTCCCCAGGATAATGCTTCTCCCCTTGCAGGGAGGCTGAGAAGACCAAGCTGCTGATTGCAGCCCAGAGGCAGAAGGTGGTGGAGAAGGAGGCGGAGACAGACCGGAAGAAAGCACTCATTGGTAATGTCACCAGGACAGGCTGAGCTCCATTCCTGCCTTCCCTGTTGAGCTGGGGCAGGATCTTGTCTGCCATCACTGACAGCTCCCTGAGGGAGGCACAGCCAAGCTGCACAAGCAGCTGTTTTGAACATCTGGGTGAAAATCCTACAGCAGCAGAGCAGGCAGCACGTCTGTCCTGCAGCAGGGACAGAGGAAATCACTGCTGGAAAAACTGCTTGGGCTTCGAGCTCCATGTCTCCAGGGGGATCCCACTTGTAAATGGGATGTCAGCTCTGCTGACATCAGCACTGTGGTTTCTGCCTGTTACTCTGCTGCTTGGAGTACAGAGTGGCACTGAATGGGAAGGGAGGGAGCAGGGAACCAGCTCCTGGTGCGGCAGACTGCAGCCAGGTGCTGGTACTCAAGCCCTGAGAGGCAAATTTCCCAGCTGAGCCCATTGTGATTGCAGAGGCAGAGAAGGCTGCACAGGTGGCCAGGATTCACTACCAACAGAAGATCATGGAGAAAGAAACAGAGAAGCGGATTTCTGAGATTGAAGGTAACCACACTGCTGGGGCTGGGTGGTGGCAGGTGGAGGAACCTCAGACCTTCAGAAGTTATCGAGGGTGCTTCAGGAGTGCAAGGTTGTGCACTGGGATTGTTCATGCCCTGTGCATGGAGCTCTCCAGGAAGCTGCAGGGCAGGTACAGGGCCAGGCATGGGTACTCCTGGGTCAGCTGGTCCCCGTGGGATGAGGGCCCAGGTGCTCAGTGTGATGGGGCTGTTCGCTTCCTAATGCTTTCTTTCCTGTGTCTCCTCTGCTGCTATGTTAGATGCTGCATTCCTGGCAAGGGAGAAGGCAAAAGCAGATGCAGAGTACTACACTGCTCGGAAGCTGGCTGACTCCAACAAGGTGAGCACTGGGAAGTTGGTCAGTCGCTGTTTTCCTCTGCACAGGATATGAGCCTCAGGTGGGCAGCACTGGAAAAGCACTTGATCTAACAGCCCACACCCCAGGAGGCGGCTGCCTGGTGTGAAACCTAACGCTGCAGGGCCCAGAAAGTTGTCTCTTAGTGTCTTGTTTCTGTTTCCTGTAGCTGAAGCTGACCCCTGAGTACCTGGAGCTGATGAAGTACCAGGCCATAGCTGCCAACAGCAAGCTCTACTTCGGTGACCGCATCCCTGGCATGTTCCTGGATTCCTGTGCCTTCCAGCAGGCCAACCGGAGGACTGCCCACGAAATCAGCCTTCCTGCACAGGAATCCCCGGAGAGCTCTGCAGAAAGCCCCCTCAGAGGGGAGGAGAGCACTGGCTGAGGAGGCAGAAGGGAACCCGGTGTAGCTCAGCAGCGAGCCCGGCTGTGACCGGGGATGAGGCCCTGTGCCCCAGGGGCGGATGCAGCACATGCCTGGACATCTTGTGTATAGGTGGCATTTGGGTTGATTTTCTTCTGGCAACAGGTTGCAAGGGCTCTGCCTCTTCTGTTTCTCCCCCTTTTAAATTGGTACTTCCAAAGGAGGGATAATCCTGTACTAACATACCTATACTGGAATATTAAACGACAGACAGCAGGAAAGCCTCCCAGGGTAGGTGCAGTGATTTAGCAGGCATTACTCTGCAGGAAGGAGATGTGGCTTTGAGTGCTGTGTTGCTGCACACTGATCATTGCTCAGCACTCCTGGCTGAGGCTGACTGAAGAGGAGGTTCCCCTCCTGCTGCTGAAGCTTTGCTTGGTGAAGGTTTCTGCTGACGCTGTCTCGCTCTCCTCAAGGACGCCAGTGGAGTGGACTCTCCTTGGCCAGCGTGTTCCTGTTCAGGGCAAGGAGTGGTTTGCTGTGGAATAGGTTATTGGAGTAGGATCTGCACAGCCATAATATTCCTGTAGACAGCAGCACTAGGTAACGACCTGGAGGGAGCAGCCTCTGAAGGGATTCTGCAACCCCCCTCTCCAAGCAAGAGGCTCACACTTGCTGCCTGGGACTGGCTGTGGTGTTCCCACTGGGTGGCTGAGTCTCATTGCCTCATAAACCAGATTTCAGGAGCACCTCGGAGCAGCTGGTTGGGGACAGAGCCTGGCAAGTCTTTGCTCAGATTCCAGCCTCCATGTAAGTCATTCACCAGGGAAAGGAGCTGAATTTCCACTGCTCTACCATGCTGGCGAAGTGAAGGGGAAGAGAAGAGTGGAAGGACTCTGCTGTGCAGCAAGTCAGATGTTTGACACTTCAGCTGCAAAGTAGGTGAGGCATCGCTGCTCCTCCATGCAAAACCCACTGCTCCAGGAAGTGGGATGTCCTTGCTTTGTATGTCCTTGAGCAGCCATGGCAAGGAGTGTGTCCATGCTCCTCTCATCCGTGGCCAGGCTTGCTGGCAGCTGGATCTTCTGTCCTGATTTGAGTCATGATATATCTGACCCTGCTCCTGGTGTGCCGTGGCAGGATAAGGGAGAGGTGATCGGGGAGGGGGGAATCTGCTGGGACAGCCTGCTTTCTGCTTTTCCTCCTTCCTCCCCTCTGCTTGTGAGGTTGTGCTTGCTTTTAGGACCTGCTCCTTGTCGTGCTGTGTGAGGATCCGGGGTGCAACAGCTGGGGAAGCAGCTGGCAAGAGCTGGAATGCTGCTCTCCAGCTGGGAGCACCCCAGCACTGCCTGCTGCTTGTTCAGAGACTCCTGCTCTCCCTGTGCATCTCTCCTGCTGTCCTGTCACCTTAGAGCAGCCATGCCACCCTTGAGGGGGCTGAGGGGTGGTGACACTTCAAGCACTGGAGCTGTTGAGATCTGTCCCTGGCTCCATCTGCAGCCTCATGGCAAGGGGAGGGATTGTGTTCAGCTTCTGGCATTGAGAAACACTAAACCCAAACCAGCTTTACCTGTGCTGGTGATGTCCCCAGGAGTGTCTGGCCTCGGGCTTTTTTTGTCCCCACCCTGTGTGTATGTGGGCTGAGCTTCAGGGGTGACAGTGTCTCTGCAGGATGTAAGACAGAACTGTGGGACTTTGCAGCAGTTTTGGGTGGTCTTTCTTGTCCTCTGTCTGCCAGCAAATTCCCAAGGCTCAGCTGATGCTCTGCTCCAGGATCCCAGCTCATCTCCCAGCCCAGCCAGGGACCAGGGCAGAGAGGGGGTGGCAGTGTGTTTCACAGTGTTTGAAATGTCTCCTGGAAATGCTGCTTGGCTTGCAGGGTCCCAGTTTTTCCTGTGGGATGGGCTTTGAGGAAGCAGTGTGGTCTCATTTCTGTCCTGCCACCTCCTCAGTGTTGCAGCAGGCCCTTGTCACAGACATGGCCTCTCCTCACTCCAGTGACACCTGCTTTGATTGGCTTTTGAGATGAGGCCTTATAGGCTGGAGGGAATGCTGGCAGGGATGTAGTCTCCACGATTTTCTTCATGTGTTACTGGGGTTGGACACACTGGGCATCAGGAATGGCTGGACCGAGCAGGTTCTGCCAGCCTGGAAGTGATAAGGGCACGAGGGGAGCTGCTGGGGCAATACCAGGCAGTTCACATCTCTCTTGCAGTGATCAGAGCACAGTGTCCACGCAGGGAGCAGGAATGCCTTCCAGGCAGTGCAGGGAGAGCTGCTTCCCTTTGGATCAGAGCCTTGCTGTGCCTCCTTGCGCCGTCGGGGTGGGTGCATGACTTTGCCTTAAGTGGCTGTTACTGGCTCAGTGTCCCTCTGTGCGGTCTGAGGGACCCCAGGGGATGCTCCCCAGTCCCAGGTCCTGCAGCAGCATGTGTGATGCCCAGTGCCTTCTGCAGCAGCCACCTCCACCCCTCCCTGCCTCCCCAGCCCCCTGCAGCAGCCCCAGTGTGTGCAGCAGGGGGTGGCCACGGCTTTGGCAACCTGTGCCATGGCTGTGCTGCCCTCTGAGCCCCAGCTGTGAGCAGGGACGTGGCTGCAGCCAGGATTTTGGGGTTGAACTGGCTTTTCTCTCCGCTCCCACAGCCTGTGTGGGCCTGTGACTAAAGGGGTCTGCCCCTGGATCTCCCTAAGGAAACACGATACATGCGGTCAGGTTTACATTCACTCTGTTCAGTTCTTTTGATAAAGCAGAATAAAATTATTTTGTTACCATTTTTTTGGGATGGTTTTATGCGTCCTAGGGCTGGTGGCACATGAAGTGTGGGATCCCTTTACCTCTCCCCCTGCAGGAGCACTGCACAGTGTGGGTATCCTCAGCTGCAGTGACTGCCACCCTGGGAGCCCCGTGAGGAGCCTGTGCTCAAAGCAGGCCACAG
This sequence comes from Luscinia megarhynchos, assembly GCA_034336665.1. Taxonomy (NCBI): domain Eukaryota; kingdom Metazoa; phylum Chordata; class Aves; order Passeriformes; family Muscicapidae; genus Luscinia; species Luscinia megarhynchos. The sequence goes on along the minus strand of CM067569.1, from coordinate 32,899,303 downwards.
CCAGGATGGTGCTGAGCATGAGGGGACTCCCTGCAGCGTCCTGGGGCAGCGTGGCTCTGCGTGGCTGGCAGAATGTGCTGCAGTGTGGCTCTGGCACTGGACGGGGGAGTTCAGCTCCCTCCCTTTACCCCCCGATCCCTGCACAGCTCCCTGCCTGCTGCCACCCCACTGCCCCCTCCTGCCCAGACACACCCCATGACACCTCTACCTTCAGTCTTTATTGGTATAAAAGCCTTGAACCTAAATTATATCAAAAAATGGGAAGCCTGGTTTTACAGCAAGTGGCTCAAGATGGTCACGTAAGGGTCATAAATAAATGGCTGCAGTAAAAAGGCTCCCAGGGGATTCCCTTTTGAACAGTAGCTCACAGAATGAATAACTCCAGAGATAAAAGCCCCGGGGGGAGGCCAAGCCCAGCTTGGACCTGCCACAGCCCCTGGTGACATCCCCCCGTGTGATGTCCCCAGGCAGGACACGGTCCCCACGGAGCAGTGCTCCTCCTGCCCGCTGCTGCCAGGAGCTCCTCTCAGGCAGGGAAGGGCAGGAGGAGCAGCACACATTCAGGACGTCGGGAGGGAAGGCAGCAGCTCCCGGGGCAGTCCTCCAAAGCGGAGCTGGCATTTTCCCCGCTTCTGGTTCCCTCGGGAAGCTCCGGCTGGCGGCTCCCCATGGGACAGCCGTGAGGCTGCCCAGTCCATTAAGGCACAACTCGAGGGTCTGTAAACACTGGTGCCCACCCCGGGCAGGCTCCGAGAGTCCGGCCAGCGATTCAGGTAAGGGTGGGAGGGGCACGGTGGCTCCCCAGCTGTGCCCCCACCCAGCTGTGCCGCCCGCGGTGGCAGATGGAGCATCCTTGGTCACCTCCTGGCCGGGGGCGGCTTCAAAGCCACCTTTGGCGGGGGACAGCGCTGGAAGGGGGTGGGTGGCAGGGCCGGTCCCGGCCGTCCCTCGCCGCGGCTCGGCACTTTGCTCTTCAGCGCTGGGAGAGGTTTGCTGGGCGGCTTCGGCTTCGCCTGGCGGGGGGAGAGGCGCGGCTGCAGAAGGGACCTGGGGCGGGGCAGGGAGCGGAGGAAGGGCCCCCAGGCTGGGATGTGCCGGGGGCCACGGGGAGGGCTGTTACCTGCGGGGGCCATCCCGGAGGGGCCCGCGGTGGCCCCTGCAGGGCCCGCACGGGGCTGTGGGCACGGTCCGGCCGCGGCTCCGCCGTGCTGCTGACCAGGCTGGGCTGCCCGATGTCCCGCCCGGACAGCTGGCGGCGGCCCGGCCGCGCCTGGCCGCCCTCCTGGAACAGCGGGTTGGCGAGGCCCGAGGGAGTCCCGCCGGAGCTGCTGTGGGACACAGGGACCGTAAGGGGCTGGCCTGGGCATCCCTGGAGCTCAGCTCCGAGCAGGGAGACGGGAATTACCCTTTGTGGGAGCGCCGCGCCGTCCTGGCTCTGAGGAGCACCACGCCGCTGCCCAGCCCGAGTCCGGCCAGGGCCAGCACGGCCAGCACGGCCGCCAGCACCGCGCTGTCACCCCCTGTGGGGACACGCCCGGGCACTGGGGACGGAGCGGCACCTCCCAGCCGCTGCCAGCCCCTGCCAGGCTCCATCCGGACACCCGTGGGGCTCAGGGCACCGTACCTGTGGCTATCCCCGAGATCTCCTGCTCGCAGTAGGGCGCTGCCCAGCCCGGGTCGCAGTGGCATTCCCGCCTGTGGTTGCACACCTGGGAGGAGGGGACAGCGTCAGGGCGGTGGCCGCGCCCCGGGGCCGCAGCAGCTGCGGTGAGGGCGATCCCAGCGCCTACCCCGTGGTTGTTGCACTTGGCCGAGCAGTTCTTGTCGCCGTACACCTGGAGGTTCTGGCAGCGCCCGGCGTAGCAGACCTGCGGGCAGACAGAGGGGCTCTGAGGCTGCCCCGGGGCCGGTCCTCACCTTCCCCGGCATGGCACGGCACGGCACGGCACGGCCCCGGCCCGGCACGGCCCCGGCACGGCTCTCACCATCTCCTCGCCGCACTTGGCGCCCGTGGGCACCAGCCGCAGCTCGGCCGCCTCGCCGGCGTCGCTGCCCGCGATCACCGCCTTGCACTTGAAGCGGCCGAAGTAGTAGCCGAAGGAGTAGTAGCCGCTGCCGAGGATGGGCTGGGTGTTGTCGCTCAGGCACAGCAGCGTGCCGCACTTGACATCCCTGCGGGACACGCAGCGTGAGCGCCGGGCTGGGCTGGGCTGGGGCACCCCCCGCACCCCCCGTGCTCACTTGGGGCTGCAGGGCTGCTTGCCGTACTCGGTGAGGCAGTGCAGGTGGACGTGCTGCTCGCTGTTGTGCTTGAAGCAGACGTCAGGAGCCACCTGCGCCTCTGCGGGACACACGGAGAGAGTCACAGGGAGCCGGAGCCCGCTTTAGGACTGGGCTGCGGGAGGGGAGCGCAGCCGGGCGATGCGATCCAGGCACAGGAGGATGGTCTGGGAGGGGCCCTACCTGCGCCCCAAAGCGCCCGGCACTGCTCGCCGTGCGAAGGGCAGGCCCCGTTGTAGCAGTAGCCCTTGCCGTGCTGGCAGGAGATGCCGTTCTCCTGGAACACGTCCTCCGGGCACTCGGCGCTCAGCCCGCTGCAGTGCTCGGCAAGGTCGCAGTCGTTCTTGCTGGCCCGGCAGAGCGCACCCGCAGCCTTCACCTGCATATAGAACAGGGATGCCAGCGCTGCCTGGATGCTCTCGCTTCTCCAGGCACCACAGCACAGCAGCGCCCCGGTGTGGGAGAGGTTCCCGACGCTGACACTCTGCTGCTTGACTGAGCTGCTGCTCAGCACAGACACTCCTCCAGGGCTCGGACCGGCTCTTCCCCTGATTGAGAAGCTGCCGAGCTGCTCCCCTGTGGCAGGCAGTACCTTGCAGTCCTGGCAGCATTCCCCTCGGGCACACTCGGCTCCCTCTCTCAGCTGGCACGTGGTGGCATTGCAGCAGCGATCCGTGCACTCCTGAGGGACAGAGATGGACTGAAACCCTCCTGGAAGCCCCTTGAAGGACCCTTTCCTTCCTACCTGCCACATCACCAGGTGCCCATAGCAGTGTAGCTGCCATGGGCTGAACCAGGGGCCAAAACCACAACAACATCCCAGGTGGAGACCATTCCTGCTGCCTCTTTATCCCCATCACCAACAAAACAAAGGACCAGAAAAGAGTTTTTCAGAAGATGGAACCTGAGCTGGGCCCCTTTGCAAGAAGAAGAAAAAGTGAAGATTTCTGCTTGGATCAGGGGAACATTGCTTCAGGTCCCAGCATAGGGCTGTGACCACGGATTTATCCCAGAGGCATTGCCTATGTGTCTCAATTCCACCCCCACCCTGTGATGTGCTGGTAGGGATGAGGAATAACTCTTGAAAGAGAAACATGCCCCAATGTTCTCTCCTGGGTCACCTTTTTGGAGGACATGGAGGGATGTTCATCTTTCCTAGGCTAAAACTACACGAAGGGGGGCACACACAAACATCCTCCGCCAGGTATTTTTCGGCACCAGGAGCACAAGGGGAGGGTCTGCTGGGCAGTTCTCAGATACCTGCTGCCCACCTCCTTCCCAGCCCTTTGGAGAGGACCCCTACCTCGGGTGTGCCACAGTCACACTGCTCTCCCCTCTCCACAAACTGGTTCCCACACACCGGCCCCCCGTACAACTCATCCGCCCGCGGCGCGTTCAGCAGGCAGCTGGTCCGGGGGTCCCCCAGGAACTGCCACATGTCCTGCTCGCTGCACTGGCTGAAGAGCTTGGGGTAAACCAGCCTGGAGGGGCACAGAACCGGGAGGTCATGAGCAGAGAGCCCAGGGGGAAGCTGGAGGTGGGGTGGAATGTCCATCCACACCTGACCATCTCACTGGTTTCACCCCATCAGGGCACCCTGTCAGAGGGTATTTGCTGCCCAGGGATGTCACACAGTGATTTCCCTGGCTCCTTCACTCACCCAACGCTCCCTGCCATGACACAGCCCCCGTCAGCTTTGGGGACAGGGCAGCGGCAGCCGGTGACGTCCTCATCGTGAGACATGCCCAGGTTGTGCCCCATCTCGTGAGCCAGGGTAGATGCAGCACCGATGGGGTTCATGCTGTGATCCTGGGGGAAAAACCTTTGTGGTTCCTGCACAGCTTCTCCCTGGGGCTGCTGGGGCCCTGCAAGGTGCCTCCCCACACTGCCATGCTCAGGGAAGGGAAGGCACAAGCTGGATGTGGTCCCGTGGCCCCTCAAGATGCCCAAGTGTTCTTGGGGCTGGCAGTGAGCTTAGACAAGGTGGCTGCTCCAAAAATGATGCTTTGTGGTGGGTCTGCAAGGCCACAGGTCCCATAGCCAACCTCTCCTGCTCCTGGGGAGGGATGAGGGAGCACAGCCAGCCCCAGCCTCCTGACAGCCTCCTAAAATCCCAGCTCCTGTGTCCATGGAGGCTTTCCAAAGGTACCACAGGTACCCAGCTGGGTGTCCACTTCTCTGAGGGTCAGACACTTAGGGGGCAGAGATGCCAGGGGCCAAATCCAGCCTGCAGAGGGGGAAAGCTGGGGACCAGTGGAGAACTCTGGAAGCTGCAGTGCAGGGAGGGCAGGGCACAACACCCACCTGGTTGACACCGCCCGAGTCCCTGGTGCACATCACCAGCTTCTTGGCCAGCCCCACGGTGTTGCCGTGGAAGTCCACACCCCTGTGGGATTGAGATGCCACAATGGCCACGTGCCCTGGGTGGTGGCAGGGCTGGGAGGGGGTGAGGGGGTGGCCCCTTGCCCTTACGTGATCAGCTGGGCGTTGTCGTGGGGCTTCTTCCGCAGCAACTCCGACTCCCGCCAGTGCAGGAAGTTGTCCAGCGTCACCTCGGGGTTGGGGCTGACTGTGATCTTGTCCCTGTGGTTCCACACCTCCAGGCCAATCAGGGCCACCCGCAGGCGAAGGGGCTGGTAGAGCTGGGGTGGGGCATAGCCCAGAGGGAACCTGGATTGGAGCTGCAGCAGCAGCAGAGGGGAGGTCCCACCTGCCCCAGGGAGCTGCAGCCGAGCCCAGGATGCTCCTCACTGTTAGGGAGCTCTGTCACCCTCAATAAATTACACAAGCTGGGGTGACCGTGTAGACAAGATTTCCCCCCAGACCTCTGGGCTCCCTTTTGGCTGGTGAAGGCTGGGATGCTGCTCCCACACTGCTAACCAAGAACTTCGGCAGAAGCAAAGCCATCAGGAAACCCACCATGGTCCACTGCATCCCTCCCTTTGTTAGCAGCCACTCCAGCCTGGGAGGGATGTGCTCCCAGGGGACACAGGACAAAATTTCCCTTCCCTTATGGGCAGAGCTGAGCCACTTGTCATGTCCACACTTCACATGAGGTTGGCCAAGGGATGTGGTCACCCTGCAGCAGCTGAGATTGGGCCTGAGATTGGCTCCAGCTCCACCACCCCACATATGCCAACCTGCCTGCCCCCTCCTCTGTGCCCACACCGCAGCTGGGAGGGTGCAGAGCCCTGGGCTCACCTTGTCCACGTGGTTCACTATTTCCTTCATGCGGTTCTGCACGGTGCGGAGGTCCTTGTGCTTCCTGAACTATGGGAAGGACACAGAGAGGTTTCCGGGGTGGCTTTGAGCTCCTCAGTGCAGGGTGTGACAGCAAACCCATGGCTCTCCCCATTTACCTCCTGGTTGTCTGCCACCAGGACCAGCTCCACGTACCGAGGACCTTTTTGTATCGGACCTGATTTCTGAAAGAGAAGAGGAAAGTGGGGCTCAACGTGCAGCTTGCCAAGCCAGGCAGCTGAGCCTCCCATGGGATGTGTCAGATCCTGGAGGATCTTCCAGGTCTCCTAGCTTGGCCCTGGGATGTTGTTTTGCTGGGTTTCAGACTTCTTCCAGCTTGCATACTGGAAAACCCAAGCCAGCTGCTGGGATAACACACCAGGCTCTGTGGGCACAGATCCTCCCATGGTGTGGGAGGATGCTCCTGCTAATGGGACGGGATCCCAGGGCTTGTTTCCAGAAGAACACCTGTGTTGGGGCACAGAACACCCCCGTCCTTCCCGGGACTTCCCAGGGCTCGGGAAGGAGCAGCAGTGCAATCCCTACCCAGCGGTAGAGCTTCATGGCTGCGGGGATTTTGGGCTCGTGGTCGTACTCCAGGGTGGCCCCGGGCTCGCGGCAGGTGCCGCGTTTGCCCCGCAGGTGAGCTGCTCGGTACACGGCGTGCCGGCCGGCCACTGCTCCCTCCAGCGGCTCCAGCAGGAAGGTGGTCTCATTCACCCGGAAAAACCCGCTGCAGAGGGAGAGAGAGGGGGCAGGCGTCAGGCAGGAACACGGAGAGATCCTGCACACACCCCTGGAAGTGCCTGTGATATGTGCCCCATCCCTGGAAGCGTTCAAGTCCAGGCTGGAGCAGCCCAGCCTAATGGAAGGTGTCCCTGCCCATGGCATGGGGTGAGACTTAATGAGCTTTAAGGTCCCTTCCATCCCAAACCATTCTGGGATTCTGGGATTCTGTATAAATACTGCTGCCACAGTGGCTGCTGGGCTGGGAGGGGACAAGCACAGCTCAGGGAGTCTTCAGTCCTTTAAGCAGCAGGAATGTCCTGGGGCTCAGCAGCTGATCCATTAAGGATGGATCCGGCAAGGCCACTCCTGCCCCAAGCTCCTGTGGTGTAAGGGCTCCTCTCTCACCACATTGCCGTGAATCAGCCCCCAAAAGTGCCGTGAACCTTTCCTGCCGGGCACCCAGCCGGGGTCAGCACCTCCAGCAGGAAGAGGGATGGCGTCTTCCCTTCCGCAGGGGAAAGCTGAGCTCTCACTGAATCAGTGAGTTCAGCTGAGCTCTCACTCCATCAGCTCCATCCGGAGCTCTGTCACTCTGGGTCACCGGAGCTCGGTCACTCTGGTCACCGGGGCTCTGTCCCCTTGCTCACCGTGCCCTGTGCCGAGGCTGGGTGCTGTCCTCAGCCAGAGCAGGGCTCCAGGGAGCCGGGCCCTACCTGAGCCCTCCGCAGGTGCTGATGCTCGCTGCCGAGCCAGGGTGTCCCCGCACGCGGCCCTGGTAGAAGCAGTGATCCTGCCGAGAGAGAGGGAGGGCAGAGGTGTGGGGCTGCCCCACGGGGCTGGGAAGGCTGCTCCCCCCGGAGCCAGCCCCTACCTGGGTGTCTGGCTTCTCTGTGATCTCGGAGCCATCGGCTGAGTAGTGAGTCTCGGTGTAGTGCTGCCCCAGCAGAGCCCTGCGGGGTGGGGAGGGGGCGTCAGCACCGACCCCCTTTGGGGAGAGCTTGTGGGGACTGTGACCCTCCAGCTGGGCTTGGCAAGGAGGGAATAAAGTGCTCTGGGCTGAGGCTTAGGTCACCGGTGCAGTGACACCTTGGAGAAGGGGTACTCACGGCAAGGGTGGGGTGCAAACCCCCCTTAGGCCACCCCACCTGCACTCACCTGTTCTTCTCCAGCCACAGGAGGTATTCCCTGCTCTCAGCACGGACACTGTAGAGGACATGGTCTGGGTAGGTGCTCTGCAGGAAGGAAAGAAACCCATCATCAGCAGGAGCAAGAGGGGCCCCTATCCTGCCCAGAAAGGGGGCAGGGTCCGTGTGTGCCCTGCTGAGGGATCAGGAGCCTGGCTGCTCACCCTAGAGGCAGCCAGCAAAGACACAGGAAATCAGAAGAGAAGGAAGAAAGCATGTGGGCAATAACACAAATCCCCAGCACATCCTGAGATGAAGAACAGGTCACCCGCAAGGAGACAGAGTCAGCAAAGTCTGATTTCCCGTGTCTGACACATGGCTGCAGATGGCCGTGCCAGGGACTGAGGTTTCCTACTCATCACTCACAGTGCTCCTTTTCTGGGGTCTGAGTTCAGCACTTACTCACCAGCTGAACCACAAAGATCTCGATGGCTCTTATCAGCAGAGACTTCTTCCTCCCGACTGATCTAGCACGACACATCGCGTTTAGAGAACAGCCTTCCCTTTGCTCTCCTCAGCCTCTCAGAGCAGATTTTGATAGCACTGTGTCCCAGATCCCTTTGCCTGTGGGAGGGAGCCAGGGTCGCTGAACCCTGAACCCTCAGGATGGAGATGTTCCTACAGGAAAAGCGTTTCCCTCTGGGCTATCCTGTGATCTCATCCCCTGGGGTCACTGGGAAAGAGTCATGGTCCCTTGTCAGGCTGTGCCTGACGAGGGATCTGAGACATCTCCTGAGGGCACATCCACCTCTCCTGAGGGCACATCCTCAGCCCTTGCAGAATCCAGGTGTGGAGAGAGCTGAGCCAAAGGCAAAGCAAACCGTTCCCATGGGGCCAGCATTCCTCAGGGATGAGGTGTGCTGCCTCTCCCTGGGGAGGATGACAGCACGGGCTGTCATACCGTGGCTCAGCATTCCCAAGGGGATGATCTGCACTCTGGAAGGAGCAGAGAGCCCTGCAGACTCAGTGCCAGCAGGGCCAGGTGAGAGGCTTTGCGTGTCACTCCGCTGCCCCCATTCTCCCTGGTTTGCAATTCCAGGCCTGCTTGCGGGTCCCTGGAAAATTCTTCTCTTATGAACAGCGTCTCCCGCCTGTCCCGACCCCTGCCCTCCAACAAAGCCATCCTTTGTTATTGTTGGCAACGCCAAGGCCAGCAGAGGTCTTAAGGAATGGCAGGAAAGCACTTGGAAGGGGGTGCTGGGTCAGGGAGCGTCTCTTGGAGACGACCGCAGGGAAAGTTTAAAATAAAAAGCCCTGATGAAGCTCCTCTGAATCATCCTCATTAGCATGGGCTGTGTGAGGGCTCCAGATGGGAAGGCTTTGGGAGCAGCCCTGAGAGCCCCATGGGCTGAGCCAGCACAGCAGAGCACAGCCCGAGTGCAGGCAGAGCAGGGATTTCTCCCAGCTGGGTTCAGTAAGAGACCCAGGGAGCTCGCAGGGGATGGGGATGGGATGTCCCATCCCACCCGAGCTCAGGGTGGTGCACCCCTGGGTGGGAGACGCCTTGCAGCAGGAATGAGGCTCGCTTTTCCATGAGGAATCCAGGTGTGCCGCTCTCCCTGCTGTGCTGGTGGGAAGGCTGGCACCCAGGAGATCCTGAGCTCAGGATCCCAGGGCTCCATCTTACCTGAAGAGATGAATGTCTGGATTTAAGTAAAGCCAGGGTGTAACTGCTTCAACCCTCACTGGGCAGGGCAATCCCTTATGTCCCAGTCACTCTGACCCCAGAACCGGCTCCTGGTGGCCTGTGCTTGGCTATAGGAGGAGCCAGCATGGACAGCACCCATCTCTGTCTCAGAGGGGCTTGGTGGTGGTCAGACCTTGCTGAGAGCTTCTCCCCCACCCAGATGACCAGGAGAGCAAACCTAACCTCAATCCAAGAGGAAAATAAAAGGGCTTGGAAAGCAGGAGACTTCCTCTCCTCAACAAGGCGGGTTTGGGATGTCCAAGGATCACCCAAGCCAAGAGCTAATCCAGGTACCACTCATCAGACAGCCCTGTGTCTGTCCTGAGGTGCACAGCTCATGGCAGATGTCCTCTCCAGAGGGATCCCGGGGTGGGTGAGCTCCCCAATCCGGGGGATCGGTGCGGAGCCGCCCGGCGCACACCCAGCACAGATGGCTGCTCTAAAATAGCCTGGGGAATGTTTATCTCGTGGACAAGTTTAGGTTTCTAGAGCAAGGAAAAACAGATGCTTTCGGGGAGTGTTTTTGAAGCTAGCTTATCAGGAAGGGTTTGAATCACAGAGGAACGTGCTGTATGGCACTAGGGAATACGTGTCCCCAGTCCCTCCGTCCCTCCAGGCGCTTAAATCAGAGCTTTTTTGGTCTAGAAAAGGAATTTTTTAAAAAGTTGGCTGAATTTCACTGTAAGGCAATGAGGAAAGTGTCTTTGAGGTCGTGGCATCCTACACAATCACTCAACATCAAGCACTCCAAACTCCTGACTCAAACCCCATTCCTTCCCCCAAATTGCCAGGTTTCCCAAGAAAAACAATGCTGGCTTGCTTTCATGTGGATTTCTGCAACTTTCTGATTCTTATTTCTCCATCCCAGAGGACAAAAAAAGCCCCAACTTCAGCAGACACAGCAAGAAAAGTGCTTACAGCTCCATGAGGCTCCACAAACCCCTCCTTAAGGAAAGACCAGATGTCACAAGACCGCAGCCAGGCTGCAAGAGGTGGCACCGCTGGGTCACGTCTCTACAGAAAGCACTGGAGAAAGCAGCTCCTCTCTCCAGGAGTGCACCCTGCTGTCTGCATGTCCTAATTAGACCCAAAACAGCCCAGAAAAGCTGATCTGATCAACTGCTTCAGCATCTCCATCCTCTGGGGTGGAAGCAGAGAAAGGAAATGGGTGGCATGTCCGTTTTGGTGCAGGGCTGGGGAGGTTTCACCAAATGGTTGGTCAAGGGGTCCAGCTCTGAGCCTGGTGGTGGAACAGCATCCCTGCTGATGGCAGATTCCCTGGAAAGCAGCGAGGGCGGCTGTGCCGAGCTGTGACTCACCGGCGGCGCGGAGAGGTCCCTCTTCCCCCGGGGCACCGGCAACGCCCGCGGCAGCACCGTCTCGTACCTCTCGACGTGGGGCAGCCGCTCCTCCAGCCCGGCACCGGAGCCTGCGAAAAGCCCGAGGGCTTTGAGACAGATGCCCGGGAACTATATCACAGAATATCCCGAGCTGGAAGAGTCCCACAGGGATCATGCACAGACACCCCAACAACCCCACTCTGTGCATCCCTGGGAGCAGGATCCAAGCGCTCCTGGAGCTCTGGCAGCCTCGGGGCCGTGCCCGTTCCCTGGGGAGCCTGGGCAGTGCCAGCACCCTCTGGGGGAAGAACCTTGCCCTGATACCCACCCTATAGCTTCACCCTTGGGCCTGAAGCCAGGGGGCAACGAGAGCAGCCAACATGAAGGTGCAGGGATGAACCCGAAGAGCAAGTCCTGAAATACCTGCTGGTATTTCCAGAGAGCTGCAGCCCCCAAGCCCGGCTCCCACACAGCGCTCAGCATCACCTGAGAGCGTGCGAGTCCCTTCGGGGCTCGAAAACTCCGCCGAGCCCCCGTTGCAGCAGCACGAGAGAGGTTTTCCAGCTCCCCATGGTGATGCCACCGCGTGTGACTCGGCGTCTGGCGGCTGTGGGGGCTGTTTGGGAGAGCGGCTGGTGCCTGGGTGGCTCAGCCCCCTCCCAGCCTTCCTTGGATGTCGGAATGGAGAATTCCTGCCATAAACCCTTTGCTTTTCCCGGGAGCCCCAAACGCCAGGTTCGGACGGGGCTGGGTGCTGGGTCTGGGGGTGCCCAGGGGGAGCCAGACGAGCCACGGGCGACGTCGCCGGCTGAGGGACGGGGGACTCCGGCTGTGACCCTCCTGTCGCCCGGGAGGCACCGGGAGCATCCCCGTGGGAGCGAGCCTGGCCCCGGGCGCCTCTTCTCCATCACCCTCCCCCTCAGGGGACGAGCGCAGAGGCGCATCCCGGGACTTTCCCCGGCGAAAGCATCCCCATCCCGCGGTGCCTGCATCCCGGTGCCCCAAACTCCCCGCCCGCCCCAGGGACCCCAGGCTCACCTCGGGCCGGCAGCAGCAGGAGCAGCAGAGGCAGCAGCGGCAGCAGGAGCGGCGGGGCCATGGCTCGGAGGTCCCGCCGTGTCCCCGCTCGCCGCGCCGCCGGCAGCCCCCGCCCGCCGTGAGTCACCCACCGCCGCGGACGGGACGGGGCGGGGCACGGCGGGACGGGCCGCCCACGGCGGGGGACGGGGCTGGGGGACACGGGGCACCGGGGCGGGCTGCGGGGCACTGGGGGCTGGGGGACATGGGGCACCGGGGCGGGCTGCGGGGCACTGGGGGCTGGGAATGGGCTGGGGGTTCAGGGATACATCACTGGAATTGCGGACAGTCCGTGGAACATCGAGGAGAATCCGCGGCCACCGAGTGGTGTCCGCAGGGAAATGGGGGCTGTCCACGGAGCATTCGAGGGAGGGTGGTGTGGGGCTCTCATCAAGAAGGGCTCTGAGGGGCTTCAGGGCACTGGGGACTGTCCCCAAGCAATCACGAGGGTCCGTGGGGAATAGAGAAGGGTACACAGAAGCACCTGGAGGGTCTGTGGGACATTAGGGAGGGGACATTGGAGAGGGTCCACTGGGAATTGAGGGCAGTCCATGGGGCATCACAGGCGTCTGTGGGGCACTGAGAACTGTCCACGGGCCATTTGAGGAGGGGTGGGGTTGCCAGGGGGCACCTGGAGGGTCCCTGGGTCATTGGGCAGGGGTCATGGGGCATCGGGGGATGGATGGTCCCTGGGGCACTGGAGGATACCCAGGGTGTCAGGGAAGGTTCACAGGACACCAGTGGGTGTCCGTGGGACACTGGGGACCATCCAGGAGCGGTCTGTGGGGTACTGTGGTTGTCTGTGAGGTTTTGGAGAGGGTCCATGGGGCATTGGGGGACTGGGTCAATGGGGTAGTGGAGTGTGCCCATAGGGTGGGGGAATGGTCCAAGTGGCACTGGGGACTGTGTGTGGCTTTGGGGGGGATTTCAAGAGGCATGAAGGTGGGTCCCTGGCCTAGTGGGACATTCCTGCAGCTCTGCAGGGGAATCAGGGCACTGGGGTGGCTGGACTGTCACAGGAGGAATTGGGGCTGGGATATCAGGGCAGATAAGCCAGGCACGTTTGTATTTCTGGGTGTTTCAGGCCAAGCAGGAAATGGAAAGGACACGGACACGTGGGTGTGAACGGGATTTGGGATTAGTCATTGACGGGTGCTTAGAAATTCACTGCTGATTTAAAAAATGAACTCTTCATGACTTTTAGTGGGATTCAACTTGCTGGTGGTCCCCACCCTCTCCTGGGGTCTCTCTCCCTCTGCCAAGCTGGAGGACCAGCTGTAAGGCCATGTGCACACAGAACCTGGCTCTTCCCTCCAGTGAGCTCCAGGAGGTCCCTGCAAAGGAGGAGTGAGGGAGAGGAAGGACAGGAGTACTCAGTCCTGTGCCTCCAGCCCTCACACATGTCCCTAGGTTCCCACTCCTCACTTGAGGCCTCTGTGTCCCTGGCATTCCCTTGTTCCTGAGAGACATCTCCTCCCTCATCTGCTCTCAAAGTGCATCAGGCAATGTTTAGGTTCCTTGGAACTCCTCTGCTTCGGGCTTGGGGTTGGAAAGGAACTTAAAGATCATCTTGTTCCTACCATGGGCAAGGACACTTCCACTATCCCAGGCTGCACCAAGCCCTGACCAGCCTGGCCTTGGACACTTCCAGGGACGGAGCATCCACAATAATTTGCACCCTAAGTTTTGTTAACAGAAAAAATAACCCTATTTTTAGCTTGTTGGTATTGTTACTTAATTTATTTTACAACACACAAACACATCATTGTACAACATAGTAAAAAACAAAAAACCAACAAAACGCCGAAACATTACAAACACTCAGGAGAGGAACACTCCCCTGTGTCTCTGGGTTTGCTGCACGCTGTGGTGGGTTGGAGCTCCCCTGGATGGGTGGGGTCACTGGGCAGGCACAGCCAGGCGGGGCAGCAGCGGTGGAACCTTCTGGCTGCGCTCGGCTGACATGTGCTCTAGGCGCTCCGTGTAGAACCCGTTGAAATCCAACCTGAGGGACAAAACACACCTGAGGAGGGGGAGGTGTGAGCAGGAACCTCCCCCAGGACATCCACATGGGATGTCTGTGCTGTGCCATGGGTGTTGGTGAGACCTTTTCCGTGCCTTTGACAGGGAAATGTATCAGGAATACGTCCCAAATACATTAGGAAGGATCAAATGCTCACAGCTCTTCTCCAGACCACACAGAGGTGTCCTGTGTGGACAAAGGTTCCTCAGTGTCTGCACCTTCCCAGCCACTCCCCAGCACTAAAACTCCCACAGCACCACGAAATGCTGAGGTTTCCATCCCCACCATCTCCTGGCTAACACCAGGATGCTTCTCACAGATCCACAATCCACCAACTGGTCAGAAGATGCTCGGCCACAGCCACAAGTGACACTTGGAAAAGCCTCTCCAAAGCACTCAACATCAGGGATACCACAACCCCACCTCCCTGATAACCCAGAGTGATGCCAGCTGGCCCCAAGACTGCTGCCACCTTCCCAAGGCAGATCCCAGAGCACCCACAGCCCGTGCAGCTTGTGCACTCGTGTGCCCCGGATCACTGAGCAGCCAGTGCAAGCCCGTGAATCACACAAAAGTTGCTCTCTCCCTTTCTCAAATTAGGCTGCTCCAGTACCAACTGAATGGGCACAATATTTGAGTTTCATGTTGCTTAACAACCTCACACAAATGGCAACAAATTGTTCCTTGACATTTTTTGGTGCCTGCAGAAAACAGAGCCTCGACAGATGGAATTTATCTGTTGCTCTCTCCTGGTTGAAAAGCTTTACATTGCTTTCGTCCTAAAGCAGTGGTACCAGGGAAACCTGACACTGAGGTGAGAGTACTGACCAAGTTGCGACTCAAACGCAAGGCCAGGATTCGTTGCTTTGAGGACCTGTTCCATTTCTAAAGCTGTTTCATTCCCAGCTCAGTGACTTGCAGATTTTGCTTGGCTTCCCTTTTGGCTGTTTTTGGTTTTAAGTGATCCGTGATAACCATTTCTTCAGAACTTCTGTGGTGCTTCCTCACTATGTGCTTACATGGCAGTTTCTTGCTTTGTGGCTGGATTCAGTGGGGTTTGCACCACTTCACGTCCTGGTGACCTACTTTGAGCTCAGTTTCCTCCAAACTGGTAAAGGAAGGATGTCTGATAACCACAATGATGTACAAGATTTCTAAGTGTGTGGACTTAACTAATCCTGCTGACAAAATGTAGTTCTCCTTTTCACTCCTGGGATGAGTTGGAGTGACTGAACAGTTCCTGCAGTTGCCAGCCCTCTGCCAGCACTCCCAAGGAAATGGCTGGAGCTGTGTCAGGAGAGGTTTAGGTTGGAGATCAGGGAAAGGTGCTTCCCTCAGAAGCTGGTGAGGCACTGCCCAGGCTCCCCAGGGAATGGGCAAGTCCAAGGCTGCCAGAACTCTAGGAGCACTTGGACAATGTTCTCAGGGATGCACAGAGATTGTTGGGATGTCTGTGCAGGGACTGGATGATCCTTGTGGGTCCCTTCCATCTCAGGATATTTTCTGATTCTGTTCTATGACATGCCTGAGCAGGACTTGGGCACAGCAAAGATCTATCACCTGTGAGCTCTGAAGGAAACCCCCTGCATCTCCACCTCCTATTAATGCCACAAATGAAATGCCTCAGTTATTCAGTACTACAAAATGTGTTAACAAAAAGCGTTAACTAGGATCAAATAAATGATGAGCAAGTACCAGAACTGTGAATTTTGTTATTTATCTGACATGTTGATGATTCCTGTTGGAAAGCAGTCCCATTAAAACGTTATAAATTAGAAGAAAAGAGTGGTATGTCTTACAAACTCTTCCTTATAAACTCTCTCAGCCAAAGATGTTATTTCAGATGGCAACTGTCTCCACTCTGCTTCTTGGGTTCCTGTTGCCATAGAGCCCAAGCCTTGAGCCAACAATCCCTCCAACCTGAATGGGAGCTAAATGTCACCTCTGGGCATTCACTGTGGGGCTTTCACCCTTTAAACCTACCCTAAGCAGCCCATGGGATTGGAAAGGCAGGTCCCAGGGGCTGTTAACATCCAGTATTTCTGCCAAGGAAATGGGGACATCTGGCTGGACAGGAAAGGGCCAGCAGGTCCAATGACTTGGTGAAGACTCAAGTGGCCCCAGAGAGTCCAGACTAGGGGGGGACTTGACAGTGATGACAGTTCTGGTGGCATAATGACTGGGGCATGGAAATAAAGGGAGGACAAAGCAGCCAAGCCTTCCTCTGAGCCTCTGTGTGCAGCTGAGGTCACTGTCCACAGCACAAACCACGGACAGAAGCACTGGATCATCTGCATCATCACACTTCTCCTTTCCCCTGAAGCAGGAAGTGCTGGTTGCAAAACCCAACCTCTCTGTATTTGGAAGAATCAGCTGCAGAGGTTTCACAGCTCAGGAGTCACCTGCTGGCCCCAACTGACCCCCCCCAGTGTGGGCTGTGACACTGATGGAGCAGCTCCTGGCTGTGGCACCCTGGGCAGTGTCCCACTGTCTTGCCATGTGTGTGACACTCACACTATGACAGGAGCAGGTAATTTGGTCTTCAACACCGTGCTGGCCATGTCCCCTGTGCCCTGGGATCATGGAGTGAATTGCCATCAAGATCTCCTGCATGGAGCACCATGAACAAGCCCCTCTGTTAGAACTTGTACAGGAGATGCCAAAAATGTTAAAAAAAGGATAAAGGAGGAAGCAGAGCTGGAGCACTGAGGAGCAGTAAATGCCTGGGTGACTCAACTGCTTGTGGTCCTGAATCTAACTTGAGTCTGGATGCTCCTGTGACACCCAGGAGTGATGGCAGCCAGGGAAAGGCAGAGCTTAAACCTGTCAACCTTTTCCTACAGATGGATCCTGCCTGTAATCTATAACAGCCTCATGACAATGAATGGGATGTCCAGGCAGATGAAGGGTGGCATAAAATGCTGAGAAGCCACACCAGCCTTTCCCAAAAGGTCCTGCAGAGACTTGACTGTCCTGGTTAGTCCTGAAAGGAACAGCAACCAATTGCACAGCTGGGGCCTGCACTACAGCCACAGGAAGAGTTTTCTGGAGAAATTCCAAGATGAGAAGACCTCTGACTCTGGTCACTTCAGAGATGGAGTGAACCAGAGTTCCTAGGGCTGTGAAGGAGGGGTCCTCATCCACATTCCCATTTCAGGGACTCAGCAGCACCCAGGGGGCAGCTCTGGTGGCTGGAAGCTCCTCCCCAGACAGGGGATGGAAGCAGGAGAGCTCAGCACACGAAGCAGCCCTGGGGCTGTGGAAACCTGTGGCAACTGCTGGACAAGAAGCTCCCAGAAGAAAAGGACAACTGGAAGCACAGTTTCCTGCAGGAATACTTCACCTAACAGTGTTTGTAAAGTGCCAGGAATCCTGACAGCCCTGTCAGATCCTGTCAGAAACAGCACCAGGAGGGGACAACAATCTCCTTAAAACTCATTTGTGAAACATTTCTTCTGTCTCTGCTTTCAGGTGTAGCACATCTCAACAGAGATGTGAGGGTTTCAGCCAGCCCTAAAAGATATCCAGTACAGATGGACAGGGAATAGAACTTCCAGGGTTTTTTTTACTGAAAAAGCAACATAGTAGTTATAAACCCAGCAGCAACACTTCAATCTGCTCTCTCTCTCCCCCCTGTCCTATGTACCTGACTTTTACATATTTCTGAAGGAATTCTGATTTCCAAGAAGTTGCTTATTTAAATAAATTCAATATGGGAACTTAAAATAGACACTTTATGATCAAATCTTCGTGTGATTTTCTCATCTTGCAATACTTAGGCTGTATTTGGAAAATGGTTTATTCACTGTCTCCACAGTGAGACAATCCCCAGGAAAACTAATACTACATTTACAATATTAATGGACAAATTTCCCACAATTCAAAGGAATGTGTTTTGGGGTTTTTCTAAAGCCCTTGATAGAAATGGAAAGCAGTATGATCTGGGTTGGAAGGAACCTCAAAGACCATCTCATTCCAACCCCCTGCCACGGGCAGGGACACCTTCGTCTAGCCCAGGCTGCTCAGAGCTCCTAAATATCCACATTTCTCAGTGATAATGAGCATTTCCAGAGCTGAATCTGGGACCCATGGGAGAAGTCACTGATAGAAAAGGCCTGGCTCACCTGTAGATGATGTTGAGCATGCTGTGCTCGCAGTCATTGGTGCTGTACATACTCAGTTTGTCCAGCAGGTCCAGCAGATGTGTGGAGAAATTGCTGTCAAACTTATTGATGGTGGCTTCAAAGCCAGATGTGAGGTGCAGGTTGTCAGCATGCTCTGCTAAAAGCTGCCAAGACAAAGGCAGAGTGGCCCCATGTGTTTGCTGATCTGTACTTGCCAAGGTGCTGCAATTAATCCCTCCATTCCCTAACCTGCTCAAAGATACTGCCATCAAACTTCAGAGTTGCTCAGCCTCTGAAATCAATCTTTCAAAGTCCTTGGTAGTTAAAAGCCCAGCCTGGGAGAAGCCCAGAGTAGATCCCAGCTGAGTTATCCACAAATAGATGCTGCCATTGCTCATTTTCAAGCAGAAGGAAATGCCAGCAGGCAGAAAATGTGTGCTGCCCAAGACAGGCTGTGACCCCTGCAGCTCTGTGACTGCAGTGGTGATGCAGATGTGTGCCAGAGGGGCTTCCAGAGGGACAGGAGGATCTGCTGACCACAGAGCAAATCCCCCTGTGCATCTAGACAGAGAAATATGGACAGGACAAATCCCCCAGGCATGAAAGCCATGGGCTGCAAAGAGCCCTGCTCACACTCTGGGAATGGGAAAGTGCTGGCATTTCAGAAAGCCTGGATGTGGCTCTGCACAGCTGAAAACACAAATAAAAACTCAAAAAACAGTGAAGGGACTGCTGTGGGTCTTCAGAACTCCACACTGCCCACAATTCCACAAACACTGTTTTGGGGCCAGAGATGGTCTAGAAACCAGGAAGGGCTGGTTAATTAATCTGCAAGTGGCCACCCAGAGTGGCAGCCAGGCCCAGCTATCCCCTGTGTCCCACCTTGTTGGTCAGCTTCTTCTTGGCAGCCTCCTCAGCTCGCTCCTCCTCGGTGGGCGGGCCCTGCATGGTGCCGTGCTCCAGGGTCAGCCTCTCCATCACATTGTCCAGCTTCATGCTCTGGGTGAACCTCTGGCAAGGAGACATGGTGACAGCCCTTTTCTTCCATTGTGGCAAAGCACAAGGCTCAGTTCTGCCCACCCTCACTCCCAGGAAGGCTAACTCAGACTGAATTGAGCATGCTGATACACACATCTCCCCAAACCCACTGAAAAATGGGTTTTAGGAAAGCTGTGGGCTCCCTGATGCTGGCTGGGAGGGTCTCTACAGAGCACCACAATCTACACTCCAAGAGAGGGAATTTGGTCCATATGAACCTGATCTCAACACGGAAAAAAAGGAGGATTTTGTGGAGTGAGAAGCCACAGAAACCCTTTGGGAGAGGGTGCGAGCTGTCAAGCCCTAAAGCTGCTGACAGAGGGAACAGAGGCAAGTCCAGGTGGGGCTGCCAAAGGGACTGCCAGAGGCACAGGGAGGCTGTACCCACCTGCATGCAGTTGGTGAACATGACACACACAGACATCAGCTTGGAGAAGATCTTGAGCAGCTCTGGGTTGGTGAGCATGCAGTCCTTCAGGCAGTTGTCCAGGAAGCTAGTGTGGTGGCTCAGGACATCATCAATGTTGGATGCCTGTGACAGGACAGCCCAACAATCACAAACCAAACCAGGGCTGCTGTGTTGCTCCATCCCAAAGCTCCATCCCAGCCCCAAAGTTCCATCCCAGCACCCTGCCTCTGACAGGGACCTCTCAGAGTGAGAAACTCCCCGTGCACCTCCCAGAAACATCCCCAGATGCAGACTGCATCTGCATTACTGCAAACCTTTGATTTGTCACACCATCTCCCCACAAATCATGCTTGCTTTAATCACCCAAGCCTTCCCTTGGAAAGGATGGAGTTATCTGCTTTATGAACTTGCATTTCCTTTGTTTTTAAATATGCTTGTCACGGCCACTCCCATCTTCCTAACCCCAGTAAAGTCAGGGAAAACAAGAGGAGATGAGAGAAACAAATCAAACAATCTTAAATGTCAATAAACTTATTAAAACATATAGGCTATTCAGAAATATGCTTTAGGAACCAATAAGGAACAGGGACATGCAGTGTTGAGAGGATTCTGTAAAATTTTTGTTCCATCTCTGCTATGCCAACAGGCTGCTGTGGTCTTGAGTTTTAAATGATAAACTGGGTTTTAAATGATTAAACTCCCTCCCTCTCTGCACAGTTATGGGATGAGCTGAAGCTCAGAACACAAATCAAGTTTAGGAAAGAACCACAGGACTAAAATTGCCATGGCATCCACACTGCTCCAGCAGGACCAATGCAGGAAACCCCTCCCACATCCCTTTAAGCCACTGCAGAACAGGGATAAATGCAGCTTTCTAATGCAATGAAGATGATGATGAAGTTGTGTTGATGAAGACAATGATGTTGTGAAGATGAAGATCCCGGCTACAATTTTAGGAAGAGAGCACCTTTATCTTCAAGTTAAAATGCACAAGAGAGAAGCGTGACAAATAAAATGCATCATAAGGCACTACATGAGACCAGTGAGGATCATCCTTTTCCCCCTAAAATACAAATGAAAGGAGAAAACAGGGACAGAATAACTTCTACAAGGGCCTCCATGCAAGTAAACTGAGTGATACATTTTGCAAACCTAAACTTGCAACAAAATTAAGAAATCAGTACAATTCCCAGATTATCCAGGAGCTTGACACAGGAACCCTTCTCATTCAGAGGTTCTTGACAAGAGCATGCAGAGACAGTCACAATCCCAGACCTGCTCCCTCCTGTGAATTCTCCAGAAAAAAACATGACAGGGTATAACAAAATGTTGGTTAGCTGACCCCAAAAAAACTCCCCAGGGCACAATAAGAACTAAGACAGGATCAGCTGATAATGAAGATCCACAAGGGCCATCAGACAGCTGCCCAGAGAGTTGATGGCATGGGTGTTGGGCTGTCTGGTACCTCAGATGAGTGTTTTTCAGGGTATAAGAGGAAAAAGATGTGCAACCCAGAAGTGTCTGATCACAGAGTGACTACCAGAAGGAATAATAATATCAATAATAGTAATAATGGCCTTCTTTATACCAAAATATTCCCAGCATGCCAGTCCTTGGCACTTTCATGGAAGGGAAAGCACAAACTCTACTTCTAAGGGCATTGTAACTCAGCCAAACAGACAGTTGGAAAGGCCTGGACTGATTTATGATCTTTGCACTCTGCATCCACCTTCCTCTTCCACAGCTCTCTTCCTCCTGTGTATGGGAATGCTGAGCAGAACCTGCCTTTACATAGCAGGGAGCAGAGTGTGAGCTGGGCAGAGACAGGGGGATGCAGAACAGGAAGGAGATGCATGACTAATCAAGCAGAAAGGTGGTGCAGAACAGCAGCACCCTGCAACATGGCAGGAACAGCAGCTCCCAGGTATTTAAATGCCTCCAACAAAATTGACAGACACCTGCAGCCACTGGAATTAGGCATTAGACTTCCATTCCAGCTTCACTCACCAGCTTCAGGTTCTTCTCCAGAATGTGCCATGTTGGCTCCATCACTTCAAACATCATGTAATACTGGATATTCTGCACGAAATTCAGCATCCGCTGCCGTAGTGTGAAAGCACCAGCAAACCTAGGGGAGAAATCACACCCACACAGCTCAGAGCTAGCAAATGCCACGGAGAACTATCACCAGGCTTGCACAGCCAAGCAGAGCTAAATATTTCTGTCCTAGCAAATGCCTTGCTGCAGTGTGAGAGGGATTATAAAGTCACTGCAAACCATCTCTGATTATTTTCCATGGCTTTACCTCAATTAGTAGAGTCACAGCTTTGAACCTGTCTGAGACTTTAAATATCTGCTTATATAAACCTAAAATTTTGATGTTAAATATTAAAGCAACTTTACAAACAACTACCGAGTGAAAGCTAAAATGTTAAAAAATTGACGTCTCTGAGCCTGTAAGACATTTGTAAGGATCTTTTTCACCTCATTATTGTCTGAGCTATGTCATGAGATATCTAATTAGCAAGAAGGAGACACAAAACTGAAAGAAAAAAAAAAAGGCTGTACCACTTAGCTGAATGCAGGGAGAATTGCTTGGCTGTCTTATTGCTGATCCAAACGTTGCACAGCTGCCTTTCCACGTGCTTGCAGTAGAACATGTGTCTGAAAAGCATCTGGTACCTTGTCAGTGCTTTCCTGGAAAGAAAGGAGAAGTCCCTGCAGATGAAGGCCTGTTCTGATTGACAGACTAAGCTGTGAAGGCTGAGGCTGCTCAGAGGTAGAGAGACTTTACACAATATGCTCCTCACGTCTTCTGATCTGCGCTGAACCGAAGCAGGAGAGTCACATTTGCAACCATCCCAAAGAATTCCTCTCCAAGGAGACCCTCCTCCATATTTCCTGCCAGTGGCTACATCACCAGCCTCCTTTATTCCCTCAAGCTCCATGCAGAGGTCGCTCACACAAGGGCTGGAGGGAGGGCTCAGAGATTGTGGTCTTGTACCCACCGCGCTAAGGCTACGATGGTCACCCAAAAATTCACCAGGAATTTAGAATTCACCCAAGAATTTGGCAAAGATTTTTCAAAAAAGGGGAGGAAAAGCTGTAACCAAGCTACCGGCAGCACTACCCCACAAGCAATGCACTGTCACAAGCAGATGGGGCTGCTTATTTATAGCTCCGGGACTGGATTCAGGTCTGTGCTCAGACGCTTCAGCGTAGGTGTCTGCAGAGCTTCAGTCGATACAGTTCAGGAAACCTTACCAAATCCTATTTTCACTTCCATTGCTACCACCAGAGCTAACACACTCTGCTGGGAAGGAAGAGACAAAATTCCAAAAGCCTTGCGTCGTTAGGAAAGTCTCACCGATTCAATGGAATTTTTAGAGGGGAAATCAAGGGAGGAGTTAATTGCTGGCATCCAGCAATCTGAAATCTGCCACTCTGTTCACCCAATGCTGCTTGTCCCATTTGCTTGTGGCTCACAGCAGTGTTTCTCCACGGAAACAAGAGGGAAATTCCTGCAGAAAAATGAACCATTCGGTCCCTCACAACTCAGTTAAATGCAAAATAGCCTGTTACAGTAGCAACAGCCTGTATCCTTTGAGTCTACAACCAGGGATACCACAAAGTGGGTTTTTCCCTGCTCTCCAGGTTTGAGGAATGCTTGATTCGGGCATGGAAAACCTCTTGTGAGAGCACATGCCTGTTTTTCCCTCAGTGGATTACCTGTTTATGATGAGGGACAGAGGCCACTTCACGATGTAGTCAAAGGAAAATGCCTCCAGGCCACTGAGGGTGAGCTCTGTGGGCTCTGCACTGATGATGGCCTTCTCCTGCTTTGTTTCTATGGCCAACACCCTCAGGAGCTGTGTGATCAGGTCATGGGGCATCAAGTCAATCTGGAAGGGAAGAGCAGGGAAAAAATGAAGCCACAGGACACCCACAACTACTGTGAACAACAGGCAAGGTGCCCACAGTCAGTCACTCTCCAGTTGTCCCACCAGCTTAGGAAGCAGCAGGCTCTCCCCCAAACCACGGCAGGCCTTCTGCTCAAAGTCAGTTCCCTTCTGATTCCACCCATTCCTACCTTTAAGTCATCCTTGAAAGGGTCAGTGTTGGCTGTGCTCATTCTCAGGGCTAATTCCAGCAGAGCCTCCAGCCTCGTCATTATGATATCATCTACAGGCTTCTTCAGTTCCTCCTCTGTCAGATCCATGAAGTGAACAAAGAAGTCCCCTTGATCCATCAGGAAATAGTGTTTTATAGACCTGCTCAAGAAAACAAAGGGACAATTGATTACTTTTCTTAAAGCCCAGGTTAATCCATATCAAACCTAAAGGAACAAATGCAATCAATTCAATGAGCCTGCGGGGTTTGATCACAAAATGTTTCTCTTTCTGGAGAGCACACAGCCATAAACAACCAGTTTGGAGACTAGTCTTTTGTGGATGTCTCCTCCTCCCTACCTCCTCAGTCAGGACACTTCTGTGCAGTCAGATCAGGGCTGCTGCTGTTATTTTTGCCTAGAAAAATGCAAAAAAACCCCCTAAGTGTGCTGGGTGTGGGCTCCTACTGCTGTCCTGAACAAATCCCAAATTTCCAGATGAGGGGCAGCTGTCAATTCTAAAGCAGAATCCTGACCTCCTCTCAATGAACAAATACCTGTACTAACTTCTTTTTAAATACAGCAGGCTTTTGCTGTAACAGGACACATAAATTTTGATTTTCGTCTGCTACCAGGGAGAGTTACCTGCAGGGGGCACAGAGCTTGGAAGTAGCCCTGAGGTGAGCCTGAGGATTAACCAAGTGCCTGGCCAGAGACCACACATGATAACTGCAGGCTTTGGAGCAAAAATAGGAGCACAGCCATAACACAGTGTGGCTGCAGACTCCTGATCTGACTGGGCTAGGCAAAGCCCTGACCTAGTTTTGGCAACAGCCTTCCAAGGAAGTTGGACCAGAGACCCCCAGACATCTTTCCCACTCAACATTTCTATCATTTTACACTGGTTTTTTTTCCTCTCTTCAAGGAAAAAAACCCAAATCCTGTTTTTTTAGGTCAACCTTTCTAAATGGAAATAGAGAGAACACCTTGGTAATATCCCAAGAGAACAGAGCTAACTTCAAAAATTTATGTCACTTAGCAGAACCAATCTATTTATCACGCATTTAGTAAAATAAATCCAACCTCAGGTGAGCCACCAGCTCTTTCTCCTCCATCAGGAAGTCCAGAAGAACTTTGCTGGCATAATTATATGCTTTTTCTATTTGTTCCACATAGGCTCTCTCTTTTAAAGTGTAGATGACCTCTTTGGCCACAGGGCAGGTGACATCTCGCCCACATTCCCGTACAACATTTAAATATTTCCCTGAAATTAAAAAGAAAGAATGCCCCATACTCATACTTGCTGTACAGCCAACAGGGAAACTTACACACTACTCCCTTCAGGAGGAAGATATGCTGAGAAATGTTTATACCATGTTGTGCTGAAAGTTGGAAAGGATTTAGGCACCTTTCAAAAGATGATACAGAATTTTGAAATAGGCACCTGGTATCACATTAAAGGAGATTTAGAAATGGTTTTGTTTCCCAGTGTTGACAAAACATCTCTGCAGGTGGCCTGAAGCTCTGCAGATCTGTTGCTCTGCTTCACAAGTCACTTCTGGAGGGCTTTGTATAAGGATAAGAGGTCAAAGGCCTAAATTAGCACTCAGATAGTCAAACCTCAGCTGCCCAGCTCCATCCAGCTAGAAAACCTACCCACAAAACAGCAGTGACACAGACAGCTCCCCTTGCTGCTGGGCTCCTGTGCTGTTTTATTTACAGGATTTGGGGTTCTTTTGAAATCTGACTCTTCCACTGCTCCCAATTCAGCTGGACAGCCCCATAAAGTGGCAAGGCACAGTGACATTTCCTTTCTCTTTACCTGTGCTTAGGATCTTGTCAGCCATTTTCTGCAAAAAGGAGGGAATCTGCTGCTGAACAACAGTGTATCTCTGATCCCAGTACTTGTCATTATAGTCCTCCTGAATCTTCTCCTTCTGCAGCTCATGCTCCTCCACCATGAACTCACTGGACAGTTAAAGCAGATGTTTAGGGGTAGGAAGTGGTACAATGAGTGGCACAAACTTTTGTAGACCTGCAAACTGGTAATGTGATCTATCAGAAATAAGGTCTCATGAGGACACATCCAATCCAGAACTGAAATTAGTCTGTGTATGAAGCAAGAGGAAAAGCACTATGCAGTGCCTCTGATGATCTGCAATGAGAAACAGAATTCTACAGGGTTCATAAACCAAGGCTAAACACTATGTTTGTCAGTGCAGGGGTGAGGAAACTGGCCTTTGTCCACCTTCTCACCAGCAGGAGACATTAATTTCAGATATTTTATCCTCAGCTTTGCCCACACCTTAGGATTCTGAAAATGTGGGAAACAGAAATGCTGCATAAACTATCAAATACAGCAAAATGCTTCAATTGACTCCACAAAACCCAAAAACTTCCAAGAGGGCTGTTTCAGACCCCCCAGGTGATGGAGACTTGATAAAGCATTGCAGTATTTCTGAAGTTTTGCATTTCATTTTCATTGCTTAACTGTTCTTTACCTGTATGGATCATTAATGATGCCTCTATATATCCACTTTTCCAGGATTTCAAAGTAGGGCACGCTGGCTGCCTTGGTCAAATACAGGCACAGCTCCTGGGCCTGGCTGTCCCCTGTGTAATTGAAAGTCTTGTCATGGAGCAAGCTCAGGGTTGATCCTCCCATACATTCACCCTTATCCACAGAAGTAGCTGGAATTTAAAAATACCAATGTAAGACACATCCTGAAAAGTCCTGAAACAAAACCCTAAATGGTCCCAAAATTGAACATGGCCCCCTGAGCAGCCTGTGTAGCTGTAAGCAAGGGGCTGGACTAGGAACTTCCCGGGATTCCTTCTGGTTATATACCCACACAGAGCTGGAGAGGGGTTTGGAAAGCAGCTGAGGAGAGGCAGCAGTGGTGGATACAACTGATGGGAAGGGCAAGGGCACAGAGGTGCCTTCTGACAGCTCCAAAGGCACATTCAGTCCTAGAACCTGAATGCTCTTCTCCAGAAGAAATGGGCACAATTCCCCTGGGCTTTCTTCTTTAATAAAGCAGGAAATAAAAATGAGACATGCCCTGCCTGTTTGGCTATCCTGCACAGTTCTCACAAGCTGGCAAAATGCAAGGACTGTATTTTGAATATTTACCCAGTGAAGCCAGAATCTCCAGGGTCCTCATTGTGGGCTGGATGTAAAACCACAGCTTCTGCAGTGACAGAAGGCCTTGTCTCTGAAGATGCTCCAGCTGGGTAATTAATATCATGTATTCCTTGATTAGAGTCCGCATGGCTGCAGCCAGAGCGTGATTCACCTGTCCATACTCAAAGGAAGACTTCTCCTCTATAAACCTGTAAAAAGCAAAATGAAAGCTCTTTCAGGCAATGTAACTTGTGTAATTTTCAGGAGCTTCTGCCTTCAGGACGCTGTGCAGGCACAGCAGTAAATCCCATGCTGGAAAGCACACGAGTCCCTCTCCCTTATTTCTCATCCCAGAAGGGAAATAAGAAGGGAAAGCTGTGGGAAGATGTTTCCTCTCCAGCCACAAGGGAACTAGAACCATTTGTAAAAGCACTGTGTAGAAAGTGAGAACCAGCACACAAAGATTCTCTCAGTCCTGGATGCCCAGAAGGGAGCAAAATATGGAGAAATTCATAGCAGAGTGGGAAGAGAAGATAGAACAAGCAGACATATCCTAACTGCATTTTACTTGAAGTTGCCAAGGCCAAGGCTGCAAAGAACAAAGTTGTGTGAATGAAAAAGTGAACTGGCAGCACAGAGGAAAAACCCAGCAAGGGAATGTAGCTAAAACTGACCCAAACTGTCACTCATTTTATACCCCTGTAGTTTAAATTAAGCATGGAAGTTAACACCTGCACAATGGCAGATTGTTCTCACAGGAGAGCCTCCTCCCCTGACAAAAGCCAGCTCAGCTCAGTACCTGGTGACAGCAGAGTAACTTGCTGCCACAGGAAGAATCCTGGTCACCAGCTCCTTGATGGACAGGTCCAGGTTTGGATCGAGGGAAAAGGCTCGGCTCTGCCTGCCCGCCAGGGCCTGTGCTGTGATGTACCTTCCATCCACGCCAATCAGGACGTACAGCAAGTCCTCCACAATCATGGATTCCTGGGAGGCTAATGGCAAAGTGCCTGTTTCCAAAGAGGAGACAGAAAAAGGACACAGTGTGCCATTGTCCACCCATTTCAGTACCTTGCTTTCCTGGAGAACAGAATCCTTTGCTCATTTATACCCAAATCCAGTAAGCAGGATCAGACATCCAAAGCCAGCAGAACACCAGCCACATTCCTGATGCTGATCCTTCCACCCAAAAGGGCCCAGTTACTTCCAACACCAACAACTTCCCCAACCTCCTTGCCACCAAAATATTCAAACACCCAGAAAACACCTCAAATACAGTCCCAAGGAAAAACAGTGCCAAGTTTTGCTGAGTATGAGCATCTGAACAGTATTTCTGAATGAGAACAAAACACTACAAATTAATGTAGTTTTCCCTGTGTTTCTCATACCTATTGGTACTGTTGTGTCAGTGCTTAGACTGGTGCCAATTAAGAAATCTCCAATAAGTGCAGGTCTCTCATATACCCAGGATGGAAATACTGGAATGGGCTGACCAGAATTCTTCTTGTTCTGCTTATCCCGGAGGACTTTTCGTGTAAGCTCAAGAGGCTGTTGGAAAAAGAGAGAGAGGGAAAGAAAGGAAAAAAAATCAGGAGACTTTCAGAAGTCCAAGAAGTGTTTAATTTCAAGTAGAAATTGACTGCAAACTGATAGATGGACTTGAGAACAGAAAGCAGAAAAACTGGTATTCCAGTAGCATGGTATAGGGTTTAATTTCCCAGTACCCCCTAGTCTACCCACTGCTGCAGAAAATGCATATTTTTTTACACATTTGACTTTTTTATGTGGAGTACATCAAATAACGCATTTCTGCATCTGTCCACACTGCTCTGGGTGCTGGGGCACACCCAGGGAAGCAGAACTGGGACATGCACAACCACCAGGCAGTGGCTGTTGGTTTGGAGAGAGCACCAAATGAAAGCAGCAAACTCCTTCCAGAAGCACCAACATCCTATTCCAGGGGCACTGAACACCTCTGAACTCAATGCCAAATGCAGCCCAGACAAATCCACCCACAGAGAGCTGGAAAATGATGGAGTTTTTTGCTATGAGTGGGAGTTGGCGAAGGAAGTGAGCTCTTGAAGACTGAAAGACTTTCCACCCCCAGCACTGACATTAAAATAAATGGAGTGCAAGATCAATCATCAGCTGGGGAAGCTTGTGAGATGCACAACCTACATGAACATTTGGAGCCCCAAGTGCACAAACACAGGGCTGATGAAGGCCATTTCTGAAACTCCACAGATGTGTGTGTGTGAGAAGGGATATGCACAGGCTCATTTCACTTTCTTATTTACATCCTGTGTGGGTGATCTGCTAAAAGGACCTCGATTTCCTCTGCTCCCCTAACAGAACTGGGACTTTCATATGGAGAAATAGGAAGCATCAAGCAAGCTGCCAGCAATTCAAAGGATGGCTAAACCCCACATGAAACTGCAAAGCTCAGCTGGTTGTATGAATATGTTCTGCCTGGGAGAAGGGCAGCCACCAGTAGGTCTTCCCAAATGGGAGGCAGGAAAAATTACTTCACTGAGAGAGTGGTTAATCACTGGAACAAGGTTACCAGGGAAATGGTGGTGTCACCACCTCTGGAATTGTTCAAAAACAAGCAGAAATTGCAGCTGGAAGACATGGTTTAGTGGGCATGGGAATATTCAATCCAGGGTAGGACTTGATGAATCTCTGATTGTATTATATAACAAGAGGCAGGGCACTTTGTTGCAGTTCAACCAGCTCCAGTGTGACTTTGTTAACTGGCAGAGGTCAAAAAAAGTCAACATTTTGGCTATAAAGGTCACATCCACCTGGAAAGGGAACACTTAACTTTCCCCACCTTGATGAATCCTGGACCAAAAGTGGTCCAAGCAGTAACTCCAGTCACTGCACGATCTCTCTGACAGTGCCAAGCAATCCCAGGGCAGATGGCACAGCACTTGTGGCACTGGTGACAAAGCACATGTCCCAGGGGCATGAATCACCTCCTCTCTGTAACTTGAAATTTAGGTCACTGCCACTACAGGCTTCAACAACAGCCTGGAGAAAAACTCCCAGGGCTGAAAACACGGCCCTCAGGTGGCACCTCAACACCCCTGGCACAGGGGCAGTTTGCCACTGTCATGCCTAGGAACTTGATTCTGACATGGTGAGGAATGGCAGTGCCAACACCCACGGAGGGAGTGGAAAGGCTCTGCTCCAACTCCACTTTTGACCCTCACAGACAGAAGATCTGTGTCAGAGCTGAGCAGACTTAACACTTCCAAGGAATGTCCTCCTGTCCCAGCCCTTACTGACTCAACAGGCCCGAGCACCAGCCCATCGGGGCCTTTTAACACAGCTCCAGCTCTTTAAGTCTGAAGAGACTACAAATGGAGCAGCAGGGAAGCACAAATCTTGGCTTGTGATGGCATCTCAATCCTTCTGGCTGTGAACTGCACATCCCAGTGATAGGCACTTACAGGTCTTTCCTCTTTTAGCAAGTTCACACATAAATCCTGGTAAGATCAGTTATCTCACTGGAAATTCATCTTCCCCTCATGATCTAAATCACCCACTTGACTCAGATTGTCTGTGAAGGATCTGGATGAGTCAGGCCCAGAGCCTGTGCAGTATTTCAGTGTATGTGGGACAAGGCTGGTATCACCACTGCTGACAGGGTGAGGGGCTGGACACTTTGTTTCGGATTTGAGTTCTCCACCATCACATTCACATAGGACCTTCAAGCCCAGAGGCCCAAAGCATGGCACATGGAAGATCCATCCCTCTTGCCCTCATGAAGTGATCTGAGGCTTGTCCCCTGTTAGATTTTGCTGACCAGACATGAGAATGCACTATGGACCTCTGAGTATCTTTCCCTCTTTCCCCTCTGTCCAAGGCACTCTCCATACACTTTGCCCCTCTGCCTTCTGCAGCCAAAATATCCTTATCTTGACCCCGTTTTTCACCATATTTTTTCCCCCCTCCCTGTCCTGTTTGTCAGGTCAAGCCACCACAGTACAGTTCTTTATACAAATAATGACAGGAAATAGAATTTGGGATTAAAGTAATAAATTGCCTTTTTGCACTCTGACCTCACAACCTACTGCTGCTAATAAAATGTTTAACTGTTTGCTAAGCCTGTGCCTCCAGCTGGTTTCCCTCTTCCTTTCTGTGTTTTCCATGATGCCAGGCTGCTCCAAGCCCTGTCCAACCTGGCCTTGGACACTTCCAGGGATGGAGCAGCCTGTGCCAGAATTTAGCAGTGAATTTAACTTTAGAATAACCACAAAGAACTTAACCTCAACTGCTTGGAAGAGAAAAAGGCCACTCTTACTAAGAGCAGCACCAAGATTGAATATGATCTGACTAAGAAAAGGGAAGATTTTGTGCCCAGAGCTTGGGAAGGGCTTTGTACCTGCTGTGCACTGGAGCTGGCTGTGACACTGCCCAGCTGCTTGCGCAGCTCCTCCAGCTCCTGCAGAGACATCTTGGAAGTGGATGAGGGGATGGAAAAATTCGTGCTGCTGCTGGTGGCTGCGTTCGCTGCGAGCTCTGCCCTTTCTTTAGCATTTTGTTGCAGGTAGTGGAGTGTCTGTGCACAGGCAAACAAAGAAAAGATTTTGTGAATGCTGGGCAGCACAATCTAAAGCAAGAAACACATGATCATACCCTGGCTGTACTGAATCTAACCACAGATCTCTCTGTCCCAGTTTTGCACGTCTTAGTGAATTTTATCAAGACAAGCATAACTCTCAGTAGTGCTCTAATAACACAGTAAAAGCTACAACTGGTTATTTGTGATTTCTAGATTTCACTGAACTTTACCACCAGCTGTGCTTGAAATCCTTGCATTGTCGCTACTCTTCATCATCCAGTTCTAAGTGAGGAACCAACCTCTTTGTCTTCGGTGAGTTTGGACAGCAGATAAACTAAAGAATCCAGATGTCTCGTGTTTTTAGACTTCAGCTCATCGTACTTCTTTAAAAAATCCTCAGGAGTTCGAGAAAACTCTGCTATTTTCACCTGTAAAACACCACACTGACATTAAATGGAGTTACAATTAAAGTAAATGGAATCAGCTCAGGCTGTGAAGATGCAAAGTTTCAGAGTTAGAGACTTCCTGGCACTTAGAGCTTGATTGGTGGGTGATGTTAATAAGAAAAAAGTCAGGTGCTAGTCATATAATTGCATCTTAAACAATTTTCATCATGGAATCATAGAATGGTTTGGGTGGGAAGAGAACTTCAGGGGGATCTTGTTTCACCCTCTACCATGGGCAGGGACACTTTCCACTATCCCAGGGTGTTCCAAGCCTTGGACAATTCCAGGGATCCAGGGGCTGCCACAGCTTCCCTTGGCACCCTGTGTCAGGTTGCTACCTTCACAGAGAACAATTTCTTCCCAATATCCCACAAAACAACCTCCTTCTTTGAACTTTCCCTCACCCTAGTCCTAAGAGCTGTTTTCTCACACCAACCCTCAAGGATTCTACCTTTTCCCACTTCACACTCAGAAACAGCGACCCCAGATCTGACCACTCCTCCCCTTTTTTCCTTTCCTCCCTGCCCAAGGGGAGAGTGCCTGTGTTGGGTTGATGTGGCCAGAAATGTGTATTCTATCATTAGCTGTCAAAGCTGGGTGGGGTAGTTATTTCCTTATCTCCGTGGCACATATTATCTGCTAATGGGCCATCTTTAAACCAGCTGGGGCAATCATCTTTATCTTTTCCACAACCCGTCCTCCCTCCAGGAAGATATCATCTGCTGTTGGCCCATTGAGTCCCACTGTATGACTGATAAAATTACATCATCCCAGTGGGAGATGCTCCAGCCAGGGGGAGGAGCCAAGCCTTTCCTACCCAGATAAAAACTGAGATTTTGGACAGCAAGTTATCCATCTTTCCACTGGATTCCAGAGGAAAACTGGACCTTTCCACATCATCTCTGGAGTTTCAGAGGAAAACTGCACCTTCTACAGGAGCACTGCTTCAGCTGAACCATATCTGCCACTGCAGGAGGATGCAGCCACCATTTAATGGGACTGCTGCCAACACCCTGACTGACTGACAGAGTGTCAGGTTGTATTCTGACTCTGTCAGGGTTGGGATTGTTCTTTGCAATACTATATTTATATTTTAATTTTCCTAGTAAAGAATTGTTATTCCTAATTCCCATATCCTTTGCCTGAGAGCCCCTTAATTTCAAAATTATAATAATTTGGAGGAGGGGGTTTACATTCTCCATTTGAAAGAGAAGCTTCTGCCCTTATACCTATCCCTCAAACCAGGACACCACTTCACACCCAGAACAGCGACCCCAGATCTGACCACTCCCCTCCTTTTTTCCTTCCCTCTCTGCCCAGCGGGAGAGCTGTCTCTGCCAGGGGAAGCCAGGAGAAGGCGGGCAGGACCTTGGCACTGTGTGCAGAGACGTTGGTGGTGACATAGGGCGTGCGGTTCTTCTGCAGCAGCTCGATGTAGACCTCGGCACCCTCACCGCCATGCACCCGCAGCAGGCTCAGCAGCTCGTTCACATCGTGGTGGATGCGGAACTCGCTCATGGCCGCCAGCCCTGGGGACACCACGGCCACCAGGGTCACCCTGCTGCTCCCAGGGGGAACATCCCCGCCAGGGGCACGCTTCTGGGAGGTGGAGGCGTTCGGCTGGGACAGAGGAGGTGAAAGAGAACAAAACAGGGATAGATCTCAAAGCCCATCTCGTTCCAACCCCTTCCACTGTCCCAGGCTGCTCCAAGCCCCAACGCCCAACCTGGCCTTGGACACTTCCAGGGATCCAGGGGCAGCCCCAGCTGCTCTGGGCTGCCGCAGCTGAGTTTAGGGGTCTTCCTATTCCACTGCCCACTTTATTAACTTCACTCAAACCCTGAATATTATTTAAATAATAACTTTAATACTGATACAGAACCCTCAGCCTGGTGCTAAAAACACCCAGGTTGTGGGGTCAATGCTGGAACGGCCCATTCACTTAAGAGTTGGACTTGATGATCCTTGTGGGTCCCTTCCAATCAGAATATCCTGTGATTCTGTAAATCAGAAGTGAGACCCTGAGTCAGGAAATACAGAAATAAGTAAGGAGTTTCATGTGACACCCTGCACAGACTGTATCAAGCAGATACAATCCAGATCCATGTACCACGCATAAGGACACACTTCTGTTTTGCCAAGATCACAGAATCACTTAGGCTGGAAGGGATCCCTTGGTCCAGCTCTCCACTCAAAACTGACACAAATTAGAACAGGCTGTGTAGGGCCTGGTCCAGCCCGAGCTTAAATACCTTTAAAGGCGCAGGTTTCCCACTACTTGGGGCCCTGATCCTACTGGGATTTCCCGTGAGCTGAAGTGCCTGAGGGTCATGCGTGTAGGGAATGAAGAGAAGCTGTGGAAGCTGGGCCGGACACGAAGAGGCGCCTGCTGAGGGCACCGGCACAGCCGCAACCCGGGAAACACGGGCGGACCCGAGGTGAACAGCGGTGGAATTCTCATCCCGGGATGACCCGACACGGCCCCCAGGCAGCGGCTGTAGATTCCGAGCAGCACCTCAGCCGCGTTCCTCCATAGCCCACTGTATCTAACTGTATATACCTATATCTATATCTATATCTATATCTATATCTATATCTATATCTATATCTATATCTATATCTATATCCATCCCATCCCATCCCATCCCATCCCATCCTTACCTGCCCGCCCGGAAGCGCTGCCGCTGGCGCCGGGAAGCGAGTCCCGCGCGTGCGCAGTGCGCCAAGCGGCGGCGAGCAGGCCGCCCCGCGCATGCGCAGAGCGCCCGCCATGCTGCCGCTGCCGCCGAGCCTCCCCCGCCTCCTCCGTGAGGGGTTCCCGCCGCTCCCTCAGGATCCCCCGGCCCCGCGTCCCGCCCGGCCCACGCCGCCCTTCACCTTCGCCCCCCGCCGCCTCCACCTCGGCCCCCAACATCCGCTCTTCGAGGTGAGGCGGCCCCGGGGCTGTGTGGGGGCCGCTCCCAGCGCGGCTTGCCCCGGAGCAGAAGGGTTTGCGCGGTGCTTTGCAGCCCTGCCCTCCCGCCCACAGCCGCTCTCTGCTCCTCTCTAGGATGGGGATGTGCACAGGCACCTCTACCTGCAGGGCGTCCTCACCAGCCTGGAGGAGGTGGCCGAGAGACCCAAGTAAGTGAGGCGGTCTCGTCACCACGGCTGGCACGGAATCAAGAAATGGTTTGGGTTGGAATGGTCCTTAAAGATCATCTCGTTCCTTACCCCTGCCATGGGCAGGAACACCTTGTGCTATCCTAGGCTGCTCCAAGCCCCATCCAGCCTGGGCTGGGACATTTTCAGGGATGCAGGGGCAGCCACAGCTTCTCTGGGCTGCTGCAGCTAGCACAGCTCTAAACGGGAAGGCTGAGCCTGGGGGAGAACGTTGGTTTGCTCTTCTGTGTAAAATCCAGCAAGTACTTTTCAGTGTTGTTTGAGGTGCACCTATGGGTGCCTCTTAAAAAAGCAGTGGCACAGATTTGTCATCCACAACTGCAACTTTTAGGTCAAGCAGCTCATTTATTACCTCGCGGCTTGTTTATTCTTCACCAAAGCACTGTTTAACAAAGGGATGATCTAGATGATCCTGAAGCCATAATGGTTAATAAGTTTCCAATGGCAAATAAGTTTCCAGCTGCCAGCACCATCACAATCTTTGTTCTGTTGCACCTGGCATTTAATTTTAAGTCACCAGAAATGTCACATGTACTGTGGCTGCAGGTGTGGGTCTAGTGGAAGGCATTGGAAAGAGGTTGGAATCAGATGAGCTGATTCCAAGCAACCCAAGCCATCCTGGGATTCTTGGATAAAGTCATCTAGAGGAGATGTTTGCAGCTGAAACTAAGGCTCTAGTTTAGCTTAAAGCATGTATGCCCCAATTTCCCAGCAGGGTGTCCGAGTTCAGCTGCCACATCTCTGGGTGCAGCCAGGTGTTTGACACGCTGGAGGGCTATGAGCACCACTACAACACCCTGCACAGGAACGTCTGCTCCTTCTGCAAGCGCTCCTTTCCCTCTGGGAATCTCTTGGATATCCACATCTTGGAGTGGCACGACTCCCTCTTCCAGATAATGGCCGAGAAGCAAAATATGGTGAGCTGCCACGCTCAGCCCTTGCCTTGTGGTTGGTGTGCACTTTTTTTTCCCAATTGTGTCTTTTTTTTTCTTTCTCCTCCCTGCCTTTCAGTACCAGTGTCTGGTGGAAGGCTGCACAGAGAAGTTCAAGAGCAGCAAGGACAGGAAGGATCACCTGGTGACCGTGCACCTTTATCCTGCTGACTTTCGGTTTGACAGGCCCAAGAAGGTGAAATGGTAACTGCAAAACTTTCCTCCTGTCCTGCAAGGATAGTGTGAGGGAATTTGGATTGTTCAGCCTGGAGAAGAGTAGCTTTGAGATGACCTAATTGTGGCCTTCCAGTGCCTGAGGCAGCTATGGGAAAGATGGAGAGAGACTTTACAAGGGATGGAGTGCCAGGAAAAATGGCTTCCCATTCCCAGAGGGCAGGGTTAGATGGGATATTGGGAAGGAATCCATCCCGGACGGACTAATTTCCTTATGAAGTGCCTATGATTTCCTTGGCTCTGGGCTCACATGACAGCTCCTGAGCCAGGATGTAAATTTTTATCTCTGCAGTGGCTCCAAGCACACGAGCTCTCCCGTGGAGCAGGGTGCCAGCGTGCCCATGGATGTGAGTGTGGAGATGGCAGAGCAATTCCAAGTGAACCCCATGGAAACAGGGCCTGAGGAGAACATGGAGATCTCTCAGCCTGCAGCCAGCCCTGGCCCCTCACTGCCAGAGAAACGTCTCTACAAATCCAGGTCTGTACTTTGGCCTGCTCCTCCCATACCATGCTCTTCCCCCTCTGGCATCTTAAAATGCCCCACAGAGCATTAAGCATCCCAGTGAGCCTGTGAGGGCTGGGCTGTTAACATGGATTAAAGCCTGTCTCCCTTTCCAGGATCCCTTCCACAATTTGCTTTGGACAAGGTGCCACCCGAGGATTTAGAGGACCACGCAAGAAAGTCTGAAGGTCAGCGCAGCAGATTTGTGCAAGATGAGCAAGTATGGAGCCAGTGCCACCAGGGATATTTCCAGTTCCCACTCCATGGAATAAACCACCCAAACCAATTGAAGCTCTACCAGAATTTGGGCACAGGTTCCTGATATTGCACCACCTGACTGAGTTAAGAATCCTTAAGATTTTAGGAAGGGGAACCCAGAACATGTGGTGAGGTGTTAAGGAAACTGTCCTGCAGCTGAGGCTGCACAGGATTGGGTGTTTTATTTTTTGCCTCTTGGGGGTATAAAATGGATTCAGGAAGTTACAAGATGACAACATGACTGTATGGAAACTGGAGTCACTAAGAAAAGAAAATGGGAGGAGAAAACCAAATCATTGGTCCTTTGTTCTGACACTCTCCATCTCGCTGAAGTCTCCTCTGCACCCCAGCACCTGCTCTGAAAGGTTTGTCTGGGCCAGGAGAAGCATTTTCACAGGGAGTTAAAATAAAGTGACTTCCAACCAG
Organism: Luscinia megarhynchos; assembly: GCA_034336665.1. Taxonomy (NCBI): domain Eukaryota; kingdom Metazoa; phylum Chordata; class Aves; order Passeriformes; family Muscicapidae; genus Luscinia; species Luscinia megarhynchos. Next base: position 32,862,413 of record CM067569.1, on the reverse strand, counting down.
GTGAATAAATAAAAGGAATTTTTACAAAATTGCTTCATAGAGAATTTAAGTGCTGCTTTGGAGCCCAGGCAGAGTCAGACGTGTGGAATGAACCTCCTTCACTTTGCTGCAAATGCTGCCAAAATCAGGTTGGGATGGAGATTGTTTTCTCTTTGTAATCTCATCCTCCTGGAAAAAACTGGAAACATAGAGCCACTGGTCTTGGGGTTCTGGTGAATCTTGGCACTCAAGAATTGTGCATAAGGGGAAAAAATGAGGTTTCTGGAACAATGTTTATCCAAGAAGCTTAGGATCTATAATTGTATTTTTCCCTTCCCCCTCTCTGTGAGGAATAGAAGATCAAAGGGGCTTTGAAAAATCCTTGCAAATGGGAGCAGGGAATGATGCTTACGGAGATGTAGGAGATTTCCCAGTGAGTTTTAAAAAGCTTCACTCTGTTTAAAACTCATCCAGCTTGTCCAGCCCTAATCCCTGCTCCGTGGGCTCTGGAGAGCGCTGTCTCCAGCAGGCAACTGCCACACAGCTGCCCAGGGACATCTCTCAGCAGGGACCAAAAATCGCTTCCCAGCACTAAAGCCCCAGATGAGGTTTTTCCCCACACTGGTCGGGAATGGGAAGCAGTCCTCATGCTACAGGAAATGCCTGCAGGCTTTGGTACAAAGGTCAGGCAGCAGCTCAGTCTGCTCTTACGTGCTCAGGTGCACCTGACCTGGGAATTCCTTTTTCCCCAGAATCCAGGGTCCCTGAGTACCTGCCCATGCTGTTGAGAAACAGCCTGAAGTTACAGTTCCAGCCTCAGGGCTCCTGACTGGCTCTCCTGGGCGTCCAGAGTCCACGGGCAACAAAGTATTTCTCAGCTGGCTGTCAAAAATCCTTATTTCAAGCCCAAACGTGGATTTCCCATCTTTCCAGAGATTGTGCACTGGCAGGAGGACACGGACCTGCCTGCCCTGGAGAGTCCAGGGGTGCAATCTCCTTGAGCAGCAGGACCTGGATCCACCCAGGGCCACGGGGCGGGCAAAGTGCGCGGTGGGTGTGGCAGCAGGCAGCCGGGGACAGGTACTTACAGTCTCTGCCAGCTTCGGTGGGCACGGGGACAGGGTGTGGGCCAGCAGCAGCCACACGGCTTGTGCCACATCTCTGCCATCTCTCTTCTCCACCCAAGGGCCATGGGGCTCTGCAATGTGACTGTCCTGCTGGGCACTGCCCTCCTCCTGCTGGCACTCGGCAGCACCCAGGTGAGCCCTGCCTCGACCTGCCCTGCCGCTGGCCCCTCTGATTAGGGGACCCACGTGTGACCTCCCTCGGAACCCCTTTGTCTCCCCACAGGCTCTGAGCAGCTCCTGGTGGAAGGACCTGGCCCTGGAGCAGGATTTGGCTGAGGAAATGTAAGAGGCGCTTGCAAAAAACAGTAAAGCAACACCTCAAAATGGAAAGTGTTTCAGGGGGTATAAAGCCCCCTTGTTGCTTCGTGCCTCCCAGAATTAAGGTGCTCCCAGCTCCATCTCCCTTCCTCCCTGAATTATGCATCCAGCTGGTTTCTCTATTCCTTTTGTGGAACAAATAGTTTGAAGTCAGCCCCTTTGCACCCTGAGATCCTAGCTGGTGCTTCCTGGGGTGTGGGGAATCTCAAGGTCCCTGCACTGGGGTGGGATTCCCCTGGGAATTTGGCGGTATTTGGCAAACTTTCCTCACTGATTTCTTCCCCTCTTCCAGCATTTTGGGTGTAGGAGCCACTGAGGATGGTGAACCAGGTATAAAGGTCTTCTCCAGCAGTGCCTGGGCTCAGAGGGGCTCACCCCAAATCCAGGCAAGATCAGAAGCGGATCGTGACCACCTCCAGCACCCCCAAGATGATGCCAGGGAGGCCAATGCCCCTGTGCCATTCTGGATGCTGGCCCTGGAGGTGCAGAATGGCCCAGAGGAGGATCGTGACCACCTCTACCACCCCTACCACCCCCAGGATGATGCCAGGGAGGCTGACACCTACAGGCCATCCCGGATGCTGTCCCTGAAGGTGCAGAATGGCCCAGAGGAGGATCGTGACCACATCCACCACAGCTGAGTGGAGATGTGCCTAGGAAATGAGGGGTGGGAGCCACCCCTGGGGCTTCTTGGTGAAATTTGCCTCTTCCTACCCAGCCTTGAGCCTCACCAATAAACCCACTACTCCCCTCTCCACATCCTGGTAGAATCCTCATTACTGCCAGAAACCCACTGCTAATTGCAGGGCTTCCAAAACTGCAGGAACTCCCTCAGGATTACCCCAAGGTGCCAGGCAGGGCAAGGACAATGCCCTGGGACAGGAGACTCAGCCCAGGTGAGGCTGAGGCCACGCAAACTCAGCACATTGGTGCAGTGCCCAGAAGGTGCCACAGGCTGTCCCCTTCCTGGGGAGCACATGGATCTATGCTCCACCAGCGTGATGGAGTGTGGGAGGGCTCAGTGAACCCCAGCATTTCCCAGCTAAGGCAGGACCTTGCAGCAAGGATGCCCCATCTCCCAGCAGCACCTAGAAAACCCTTTAATAGCGAAGGCAGAGGTGGTCCCCACTGCTGGCTGTCACCCCAAGCTTGCTGGTGGGTCCCGGTCCCCTCCGTGGGGTAAGGCAGGGGGTGGATGGGCTGCAGGAGGCCATGGGGACCTGCACCACCGCAGGGACCTGCAGCTCCAGGGCTCAGCTGTCGGTGAAGTTGGCCTTGCGCTTCTCCACGAACGCCTTCATGCCTTCCTTGCGGTCATTCTGGGACAAGCAGAGAGGTGAGGTTTGGGGGGGCTGCAGCGGCTCTGTTATTCCCCATGCCACGGGGCTCATCCCCCTACTCACGGTGGCAAAGGTAGCATAAAAGAGGCGCTTCTCTGTCCTGTTCCCCTCTGCCAGTGTCGTTTCGAAGGCTGAAAGCAAGGGAAGAGTTAGGGAGACCCCTCTGCCTGGCCTGGCAGCCCCCCAGGGGGTTCCCAGTTGGCCCCCAGCCCCTACCAGCATTGACTGACTCCTTCGCTATGGCAGTCACCAGCTTGGAGTTGCTGGCGATCTTCTCAGCGCAGGCAATGGCTGCGTCCAGCAGCTTCTCCACAGGGTAGACCTTGCTGACCAGACCTAGGACAGGCAGTGGCAAGTGGGAGGGATGGCTCCCTGCCAGACCCCTGCAGTGCAGGGCTGTCCCATGCCCCTACCTGCCTCCTTTGCCTCCTGTGCTGAAATCCGGTCCCCAGTGAGCACCATCTCCATTGCCAGTGACTTCCCCACTGCCCTGGTCAGCCTCTGTGTCCCGCCGGCACCTGGGGCATTTAGGGAAGGGAGAGGTTCAGAGGGGGATGCCTGGGTGTCCCCACCCCAGCTGGGATGGAAGCCCCTGGCAGGTGCCTGCTGCTCACCTGGGATAGTTCCCAGCAGGATTTCGGGTTGCCCGAACTGAGCCTTCTCCCCGGCGTAGATGATGTCGCACATCATGGCCAGCTCGCACCCGCCTCCCAGCTGGGGCAGGGGAGGCAGAGATGGGTCAGGGGGAGCCGGGGTGGGGGCGGGGGAGGAGGGAGATGTGGGGGACACTCACGGCAAAGCCATTGACGGCGGCGATGATGGGTTTGCGGACAATGGAGACCTTGTCCCACCCGGCGAGGAAGCCGCCGCTGTAGCACTCCTGGAAAGTTTTATTCTGCATCTCCTTGATGTCTGCCCCAGCTGCAAAGGGAAGTGCAGTGGGATGCCATTCCCCTCCAAAACTTAGGGGTGAGTAGAGTCCCCCATCCTACCTGCAAAGGCTTTCTGGCTGCCGGTGAGGACGATGGCTCCCACCTCCGGGTCGCTCTCCATGGTCTTCAGCGCCCGCCCCAACTCGGCCATGAGCCCCTCGCAGAGCGCATTGAGCGCCTGTGGCCGGTTCAGCTGGATCAGCCCCACGTTCTTCTGAGCCCCCGTCTTCTGTACCAGCAGGTACTGGAACGCAGCCCCTGCCCGCCGCACCAGCATTGGCTCGTTAGCCCACGGGCTGCCGGGCACCGGGCGGACCTCCGGCCACCCCCGGCCACACCTGGCCACCGCTACTCCGTGCTATTTAAAGGCGACCTTGATGCCAGCGGTCACTGGCAGCCGGCGGGACGTTACCGGGAGCTTGGCTCGGAGGAGCTCCCAGTGCCACCCTAGCCCGCGAGGATGCAGCCCCGGTACCACCCCGTGCCGGGACAGTGAGCGTGCTCCAGGCACCCAGTGCTGGGATCCGCTGCATGGTCCAGCGCCCCGGTGCCCGGTGCTGGGCCCCAGCGCCCTGGTATGCAGCGCCGCTGCCCATACATGGCGCAGGGCTCCGGTGCCCGCTGCCGGTCTCTGGAGCGCAGCTCCGGAATCACGTGCGACTCGCTGGGCACAGGCCCGGTGCTGCGACCGTACCCCGTGCTGGGTCCCGGTGCCCTGTGCTGTGGTCCTGACGCACAGCCCAGGGACTCCGTGCCCGGCGCTGGGACCGTACACGGAGCAGGGACACGGTGCCCGGTGCCGTGCCCTGGTGCGCAGCCCAGGGACCACGTACAGGTCGATGGGCACACACCGCGGGGCTACGACCGCACCCGGTGCAGGGATGCGGGGCCCGGCGCTAAGCCCGCCCACCCGCGGTGCCCCCCCGGTGCTCACCGGCACTGCAGCCCCGTGCGCCGCGGGGGGCGCGGAGCGGCGGCGGGAGGCGCGTTCGAGGGAGCGCGGCGGCGGCGGCGGCGGGGCGCAGGAGAGCTCGCAGCGGAGCGGCCATGGCGGAGCGTGGAGCGAGCCGCGCCCCTCCCGCCGACAACCATTGGTGCAACCGGCCCCGCCCCGCCAGGCGCCGTCTCCATTGGCCGAGGCGGGGCCGGGGGCGGGGCCGGGACCCCCGGGCTGTGGGAGGCGGGGCGGGAATCCAGCCCCGAGCGGGGTCCCGCCGTTCTGCCCGCGGGTCGGCGTGGTGTGCGGGTTAGAGCGCCGCGGGGAACGGGAGGGGAAGGGGAAAGGGTAAGGAGGGGGGATTTCCACTTCGCCCCCTGCGCGGGGAGTGGTGGGGAGTGCGGGGGGTGCGGCGGTAGAGCGGCAGCGGGGTCGCGGCCAGGGAGGAGTGGAGAGGAGCGGAACGAGACGGCGGCATCCCCGCTCCCGGTGAGCCCAGGGAGCGGGGCGAGGGTGTGAGTGTGCCCCGCGGCCGGGTGTCTGCGAAACCAGGGAAACGCGTGGGTGCGAGCTTGTGCGGGAGCATCATCCACACGGCTGTTCGGAGCATCGTCCAGACGGTTCTGCGGGAGCATCATCCACAGGGTTCTGCGGAGCGCGCGTGTGCGAGTGTGTGCGAGAGCATCATCCCCAGGGGTGGGGGCAGCGCGTTTATGCAATGCGCGGGTATCTGCGAGTGCCGCGACACACGCGTGCGCGGCCCAGGCACACGCGCAAGCGGGACACGGTGTCGGTGCGCGGTCCCCCGCCCGCGGCCGGGCGCGGCTGAGCGGCCGGGCTCTCCCTCCCTCCCTCCCTGCGGCAGGTGCGGGATGCGGCGGAGCGCGGCGGCGTGCTGGGTGCTGGTGCTGCTGGCCGCCACCTTCTGCGACACGGTGGCCGGCAAGGGTGGGCGCGGGGGCGCCCGGGGGGCGGCCCGCGGAGCGGCGCGGGGGGCGGCCCGCAGCCGGCCGAGGGCGGCCGTGCCCCGGTACGGCTCCGCCGGGGCGGCCCTGCGCGTGGCGGGGGCGGCGGCGGCGGGGGCGGCGGCCGGCGTGGCGGCGGGGGCGGCCCTGCGCCGGTCCCGGCTCTCCGGAGAGCTGCAAGCGGGAGACGGCGTCGAGTACCGCGACGGCAACTGGACGGCAGCCGCCAGCGCCTGGACCTCTGCGGCGTCGGGCGGGACCCCGCCGGACCGGGCGCTGCCCTGGCTGTGCCCGCTGGCCGCCCTCCTCCGCCGCTGATGGATTTCGGGGGACCTCACTGTGCCCGGCGCACCCACGACGCCGCCAGGACCGGCCGCCCCCTCCAGGGCTGAGCCCCATGCCCCGGGCGAGCAGCGGCTCCCGGGGCTATGGCCACCCACCGCCGGCGGGGCAGGACCCCCGCGGAAGACCCTCCACCACCACCACCATCCCTCCAAACCGAGCCAAACCCCGCCGGCTCGGGCACCCTTCTGCACCGCGCCCCTGTCCGTGGCCTCGCCATGTCCGGAGGCCGAGGAGGCGAAAATAAAACTGAGCGAAAGCAGGTGTGGGTGGATGCGGGGCGAGGGGCGGGACCCTGGGATGGCCAGCGCCCGGCCCCTACCCATGCAGGCTTTATTTCGGGATGGAGGCTCCCGTGCAGGCTAAAACCACAGGGAGGAAACAGCTCCCTAGCGGTTTGCAGGTGCCAGCCAGGAGGTACCAGCCCTGCCCCAGGCTCTCCGGGGTGGGCACAGCTCTCCATGGGAGCATCACAACAGCGACACCACAGGGCATTCTGTCCCAAAAGCCGGAACAGCCCTGGCAGAGCTGCTTCAATCGCACACCATAGCTCCCTGCTGAGGAGTTCTCAGCCCCATGGGGCACCAGGGTGTCCCCATTCCACATGGCTGCAGGCAGTGACAGCTCTCAGTCCAGTGTGACCCTGCCCAGGCGTCCTGCTCGGAAGTCCCTCAGGAACTCGTAGGCAGCAGCTGGGTAGTTGAGCATCATCATGTTGACATTCCCTGGAGACGGCAGTGGACACAGGAGTGTCAGTGCAGCGTGGAGCTGCCCTAGGATCTCCAAAAATCCCAGCCCCTGCACCCCAGCTCACCTACCTGTGCCTGTCAGCACCTTCACCTTCTGCGTGCGGCCCTGGGTGAGCGCCAGGTGCTTGAGCAGGGGCTCGATGCGGTCGCAGGGCTGGCCCAGTCTGTAGCGCTGCACGTACCTGCCGGGGGAGATGGCTCACAGCCCGCCTTCCCCCAGAATTCCCTGGGCATGGCACCTCCATCACCCTCCTGGGATCCCTCCCTGCTTCCCTGCTGGCTCACCCAAACTGCTGCTGCTTGTTCAGGGTGTACAGGAGGTAGTCAGCCATGATGTCCTCCCCCACCAGGTGGTCATGGATGGCTCCTACAAAAGAGGATGAAGTCCCAGCTTCCCTAAGCCCTGCTGAGCCCTGGCCAACCCTCCTTCCATGCCCTCACAGCCAGGGCTTGTGAGCAGCAGTGTCATCCCAGCCTTGGGTGCCAAGCCCTGAGCCACATTTGGGGACCCCCCCTCACCACACAGCGCCAGCTTCATTCCCGTCTCCACATCCCCGAGCCTGGGGGGCAGCACGCCAGGAGTGTCCACCAGGTACATCAGGGGCTTCTCACACACCTGGCACGGGGGAGGCAGGGCTGGTAATTAGCACCACATGGCTAACCAGTGAGGCCCTGCTGCAAAGGGGACCTGGGCAACCCTCCAAGATCAGCTCAGTGAGCCTGGAGGTCTCCTGGACACAGGGACAGTACCTGGATCCTGGACAGCACTGCCTTGGTGATTCCTGGCTCGCCCCCCACTGCAGTGGCTTTGCCTGGGGGGACAGACACGGTCATGGACACAGGTGAAGCTGTGCCCACCTCCTCCCCGAGTGCTGGCACTGTGCTGAAATACCCTTCTTGAGGTGCAGCCTTCGCAGGGAGTTGATGAGCGAGGACTTGCCCACGTTGGGCACACCGATCACCAGGATGTTGTGCTCGGAGCTCTGGAAGCCAGGGGGACACAGGCAAGGAGCAGCTGGTTACCAACCACCTACCCCTGCAGCAACAGGCAGCTGCCACAGGGAAATATCCCAGTGTTTTCTGGCACTTCTGGCACATGTGGGAGCAGCCTCGTCCCTTGGCTGGAGAGGGGGGTGTCAGAGTGTCCTAAGGAGGGACACAAGGATGGGGAAGGGTCTGGAGGGCCACAGGGGGCTGGCTGAGGTAACTTGGTTTGTTCAGTTGGAGCACAGTACACTGAGGTCAGACCTTCCCGGGGATTACAGCTCCGCCCCAGGGCAGCTCTGATCTCTGCTCTCTGGGACAAGGACAGGACCCAGGGAACAGCTGGAGCTGGGGCCAGGGCAGGGTCAGGCTAGAGATCAGGGCAAGGTTCTTCCCCCAGAGGGTGCTGGCACTGCCCAGGCTCCCCAGGGAATGGGCACGGCCCTGAGGCTGCCAGAGCTCCAGGTGGGTTTGGACAGCGCTCTCAGGGATGCACAGGGTGGGATTGTTGGGGTGTCTGTGTGGGGCCAGGAGCTGGACTGGATGGTCTTTGTGGGTCCCTTCCAACCCTGTCCGTGTGTCTCACCTCAGCCCTGTGGTAGCGTGGGCCCTCGGCCACCAGCTTGGCAACCATGGGGACAACCTGCAGAGCAACAGGGACAGGGCTGTCACTCTGTGCCCTGGCTGGCAGCAGCCACTCGCCTGGTGACACTGTGCCAGCAGGATGTGCACAACGGGGGCTGAGCAGAGGACTCGGGACAGGGAGCAGCCAGCTGGAGCACCGAGAGCTCTCCATGGGGCTGGGAACTCCCCAAGAAGCAGGAGCTGCTGCCCCATTACCTTCTTGACATTGACATCACGCTGGCAGTCCGTGAAGACTACGTGCGAGCATCCCTGCTGCCTCAGCTGCTCCAGGACCGCCTGGAGGGGCCAGGAAGAGTCAGCGCTGTCACCTGCCCATGACACCACGGCTGCCCCCCGCCCGGCCCTGCCCCGGCGCTCACCGGCTGCCGGCGGGGATCAGCCAGATCCATCTTGTTCAGCACCAGGACGTGAGGGCGGATGCCCAGCGCCTCCAGGAGCGCGGGGTTACGGCCCGACAGCGGAATGTGCCTGCGCTAAGGACAGTGACTGAACGCGCGTAGCGGGAGGGGGCTGGAAAGGAGGCGGAGAGGGGCAAGGGTGGTCTGGAGGGACAAGGCACAGGGTTCTCTGGCAGCTGTGCAGGATATTCGAGCGTCGTGCATCTCCACGAGGCAGTCGGCGCGGCGCAGCGCCACTCGCATCTGCCGCAGGCCTGCAGCGCACACACAGCAAGTGTGGGGTGAGCGCGCGGGGGGGAAACTCGACCCGCCGTGCTGCCGCCCCCTCACCTTTGGCCATGTGCCGCGGGAACCACGAAGCCACATCGCGGCCGCCGAAGTCGAAGCGCTCCCGGAACCCGCCCGGCACCGGCACCGCGCCCGCCGCCCGCAGCGCTGCCCGCACCCGCATGGCGCCGGCGCCTCACTTCCGGCGCGACCGGAAGCCGCCTCAGAGACAGCGATGGCGGAGCCGCTGCCGCCGCCACCGGGGGCTCGGGGGGGCTCGGCGGCACCTCCCGGCGGCACGGAGGCTCGGGGAGGCTCGGCGGCACCTCCCGGCGGCACGGGGGGTGCCGGGGCCAGCGGGGGGCACGTCGTGCCCCCCGCTGGCCCCTGCATCCCCCGTGCCGCCGTTTCCCAGCCTCAACCCCCTCGCCCAGCCGCCCCCCAGCCCGCCCCGGAGTCCCCCCCTCGGCCAGGCCCGACGCAGGACCCGCTGGACGACCCCCGCTACACCATCTCCAGCACCAATTGGTATTAAATCCGCAACCCACGCCGCATGCACCCCGCCACCGAGAGGAAGAAGACGCCGGCGCGGAGGTTTCTCAATAAAGGAGACCGAAAGGCAAAGGACCGGGGTTTATTTTGCCGCCTCAGGACTGAGGAAGAGCTGGTTGAGTCGCTCCGCCTCTCGCCAGCCCGACAGCAGCGCCCCGTGGGTGGTGGAGTAGAAGGTGCGGTGCGTGGCCTCGCCGGCGAAGAGGAGCTGCAGGGGCTGCGGGGAGGCGGGGAGTGAGCACAGAGCTGGAACACCGGCACCCGCGGGGGCACGGCCCCATTAAAACACAGAATTCCGCATTATCCCTTCCCTAGGCACCCGTGAGGAGGCTGGGGAGCGGTTGGGAGGAGCCGCCTGTCCATTACTTTTATGGAAATGCCTCCACCCCCGTGGAGCTCAGCAGCATTGGTGACCCCCGCAAAGGGTCAGCAGTGCCACTCCCTGGAGTGGCCTGTCCCCACCCCCGTGTGTGTCCCCGCTGCATCCCCTAGGGCTGAACTCTCACCCGGGAGTCCCGCGGGTCCTCGGGCAGCGGCTGTGCGAGCACATCGATGTCGTCCCCCGAGCTGCCGACGGCCACGTAGCTGTAGGAGCCGAGGGTGTAGGGAGCGCTGTGCCAGCGGGAGCGGAGCACGCTCCTGGGCGCGGGCAGGTCCGGATTCCCTGCGGATGGGGGTTAGGGATGGGATCGGGAAATCACCCGGGGCAGTGGGCGGGCGGGGGGGGCGGGGCGGGCACCTGTCATGGTGCGCAGGACGTGGGTCATGGCGCTGAGCACTTCGGCGTCGCTCAGCGTCTCCATGTGCTCCGACTCCTTCCCCGCGATGAAGCCGCACAGGACGTGCCCGTGCCTGGGGCGGGAGTGTGGGGCTGAAAGCTGCTTCCCCTCCCTGTGCCTACCAGCGGCCCAGAGAACGCCCAAAATCCCCGGTCACCTACTGCTCTGGCGGCTGGAGCACCACGAATCCGATGAGCTTCTTGAACCAGCTGGCTTCCAGGTCAGCGCGCTGGGCTCCTCCAGTGGCGACTCGTCCTCCCACACCACTTCCAGGAGCTGCTGCTCGGGCTCCCAGAAAGGCTGCTCGAATTCCAGGAAGATCTTGTTGTTGGTGCCAAACCCCAGGTTGCGAATGGCCTGTGCTTTCCGCTCGGGAAGGGGAGGCTGGAAGAATTTCTCGTGGTGCTCCTTGAGGAAACCTGCAGTCACAAGTTTGGGGCAGCTCTCAGCTAGGCTCCTAAATGGTGTCCGAGATGCTCTGACCTCCCCAAAGCCCTTTCCAGCCTCTTCCCAGTGGGAGAGGGGAGGCTGGGAAGGGGTTTAGGCAATCCCTCCCCTCCACTCGCCCATCTCCACCCGTGCCAGACGGCCGGAGGGGACGGGCAGGGCCAGGAGAGGCGTCGGTATCCTCACCTAGCGGGACAGTGATGATGACATGGTCAGCAAGGAAGACGTCTCCATCCTCACACTCCACCCGGACAGGGAAAACCCTGGCATCGTCCCCTTCCTCACGGAAGGAGCCTTGCCACTGGATGGTCCTCACGGCCTTTTTGAACACGACGGTGCCCTCGGGCAGATCCGAGAGCAGACGCTCGGCCAAGCTGCTGTAGCCGCTGTGGGAGGAGTCACCGCTGGGGACGGGGCGGCCCCTGGGACGCTGCTCCGCGTCCCTCTGCGGAGCCCCGCTCTTACCCTGGGAAAGTGCAGTCCAGGCCGGGCAGCGACACGTACTCCCCGAAGGGCTCCAGGGCCACCAGGTCCATGCTGTGGGTCCCGCTGATGCAGCACTCCAGCTTGAGGCAGGCGGCGAGCACGGCCAGCTGCAGCCGCCGGGCATCCTCCTGGCCCCCCGCCATGGTGGGGACGGTCCGGGCGATCTCTGCCCGCACGTACTGGCCCACGCTGGGCCACGGCGGCTCCTTGGAGCCCTGGAAAGCGCGGGTGGAGGCCAGGAGGGCGTAGAAGAGCTCGCGAGCTTCGCGCACCGCCTTGGGATTCAGCACCTTGCCCGAGCTGCCGTAGGTGACAGACGGCATCGGGGGGTGGCCTCCCGCTTCCACCTGCTGGTTCTCCTCCCGGGCGGCCTCGGGGCCCAGCAGGCCGTAGCGGGAGGCCAGGCAGAACACGGGATTTCCCGGCGAGGGGCCGTGGATCCAGTGCGCGCCCATCTCCGCCAGCCCCGACGCTGCCGGCAGGGAAGGAAGGAGACAGAGCGGGTCACAGCCCGAGCCGTGCCCGCGGGGCAGCGCTCGCGGCGCAGCGGGACTCCCGCGGCCCCCAAAGGGCCGCTGCCCCCGGGGACCGGCTGCCGTTCCATCCCCGCGTGCCCACGGGACCGGCCGCCCCCGCCACGTGTGCGGCCCGCTCGGAAGCGGCCCCACGGGCCGGGGGGCAGGCGCGGCTCCCGCCCCCCGGCACAGCCGCCCCCTGCCCCAGCCCCAGCCCCAGCCCGGGCCCGCCCCCCGGTGCCGCCCACCCCCGGCTCCCCCGGCCTCCCCGCCCGTACCGAAGGGGCGGGTGCAGACGCGGCCGCCGGCGCGGGCCGCCGCCTCCAGCAGGCGGAGGGAGCCATGTCCGCGGAGCCGCTGGGCCGCCCCCAGCCCTGCCAGCCCCGCGCCCACCGCCACCACCCGCCGCCCGCCGCCCTCCATGGCCGCCCGCGCCGGCCGGTACCGCCTCCGCCGCCGCCGGCACCGCCCGCCTCAACGGCACCGCCCCTGAGCGGCCCGGCCTGGCGGAGGGAAGGAGGAAGGACGGCGTGGAGGGAGGCATGGAGGGATGCCCGTGGGTCCCGGTGCAGTGGTGAGCCAGCTGCCTGCACCCAAGGCCGGGGTGGGAGAGGGGGCAGCCCTGGGATCACCTCCCCACCCTCCTCCTCTCCCCATCCCCGGCCAGCCTGGCAAGGTGGAGAAGCAGTGGATGCCCATCGTCCCGCTGTCCTGCCACACATCCCAGCAGAGCTGCCCCAAGGGCCAGTGCCAGCGCTCCCGCCCACCCGTGATTCCCAAACCTTCGTGGATACAACAAGGCTCTCCACTCCCAAGGCTGACTTCTGGTGGGGTTTTTTCGCCAGCAAGCATTCCTGCTGCCTGCCATGGGGTGGGATAGGGTACTGGGAAATACTGGGATACTCCCAGTACCCTAGGAAAACCCACTGTGCCGTCCAGCTCTACCAGATGTCCATGGGGTTGCTGCGTCCCTGCTGGCCCAAGCAGCTCCCCAGAAAATATTCACTTGCAGAAAAGAGCTGGGGGTGTCAAAGCATCCCCTTTGAGTATTTATTTTGGAGGGATTTTCTCCACCTCCGGGTTTGCAGCAAGCAGCACGGTGGGACAGGCTGGGGACATCAGCCTGGCAACAGCTTCCTGGGGGATGGTGGCCCTGTGACCCAGCCCAGGGCATTTGGGGTGACCAGCTCCCAGGGATGAGGGATTCCCAGTGTCCTAGTGCTGAGCCAAGCAGCCATTCCTGGGGAATCCCAGCCCAAACAATGCAGGCAGGTGCCTGGCTGGGCCCAGATGGAGACCTTTCACTTCTCTGGGGACTTGTCTTGGAGAAAAAGGATTCTCCACATCCAACCTGAACCCCCCTGGGCTGCAATCTGGGGCCAGAACCCCTCGTTGCATCACCTGTTGCTGCCAAGAAGGGTTTGGCCTCACCCATCCCCTCCATTCCTTAGTGTGCCAGACTCAACAGGCCCAGCTCCTTCTCACCTCCTTTAATCCACAACCCACTGGGCAGCCACTGTGGGGTTGTGGCAGGGTCCCCATGTCCCCCTGGCTCAGCACCATCATGTTGGGACCCTTCAGGCGAGGCTGGTGGCTCCTGCCTGCTCTGGTGCCTGGGCTGACCCCAGTGCTTCCCTCCCAGCGCTTTGCCACCAGTGCTTGAGGAGCTCCCAAGCAAGGAGGAGAGACCCCAGCCACCAAGGGATGCGTGGAAAGCACCATCACCACAAGCACATCAGGAAGTAGGGGACAGCAGGGAGTGTCCCAGCCCCTCCTGGGGCTGTTTCAGCTGAGAGACAGGGGTCAGGCCACCGGCACCTCTACCGGGACCCCTCCATCATCCTCAGGATGCTGCTGTAGAGGCGCCCAGGGGCGTCCAGGCCCCAGACAAAGTCCCAGTGGTTCCAGTCGGGGATGTGGGTGTAGGTGAGGAGGTGGGTGATGCGAGGCAGGAGCAGGAGCACGTCCCTCCAGTCAGCTGCCCAGTCCTGCCCTCCTGACCACACGGCGGTGGGCACCGGCATCTCCTCCACTCGGTACAAGGGCGGTGTGTCCTGCAGGGGCACGGGGGCCTGGTCAATCCCTGCCAGCCGTTCTGTCCCTGCACCACCCTGGATACACCCCCAGCATCTCCAGCTGCCAGCACTGCAGCTCCTACCTGGTGGTACCTGGCTGGGTTCTCACTGCCATAGTCAAAGGCTTTGAATTCTCCAGATTTTATCACCTGGGAAGAGAGGATGGATCTGCTGTGGGAGGCCGGTGAGTGCTACTGTGTGTGTTTAACATTTCCCAGCCCCCTCGAGGCACCTGTCATGAGAAGGAGCTCAGAAGGGGTTTGTGTAAGTCCCTGCCCTCCATCTGCCCGTGTCCAGCTGGCTGGGGACAGGCAGGACAAGGAAAGGTGTTGGTGTCCTCACCCGTGGGACATTGCAGGAGATGGCATCCCTGCAAAGCCAGGCTTTCCACATTTTATAACAAGGGTGGTTTTTTGACCTCTGTCTCCATGCCTGTCCCTTGCCATGGGCTGGCAAACCAAGGTGCCACACTCTTCCCTCTGAAATCCTGCTTGTGTGTGCAGGATGCTGCTGCAGTTCCTACAACAACCTGATTGTCCTCTTTCAGCTTCCATTATCTGTAATTTGGCTCTGCAAGGAGGCACATGGGCGGGGCTCTCCAGCCTGACCCCGTTTCCAGCAGGGCCAGTGCTGAAGCTGCAGAGTCCATCCCCAGGGTGTCCAGGACCCCTTTGGATGGAGGGAGATGTTGCTGGGTCCCCCTTTTCCTCCTCTTCCAGTTTCCCCAGCCTCTCTTTGAGCTTCCACCCACCAGCACCACGGTGTCCCCAGGTTCTGCTTTGGCGGCTTCTGGGGGTCTCAGCGTCCATCTGTGGCCTCCCCATCCTGTCTGGCACAGCACAGGACACACACTGAAGGGTCCCTGGTCCCCAGAGGCATCAGGGCAACTCATCCTGCATCCTCTTCTAATTTCTTGCCTTTACTTTCTCAGGAGCTGGGAGAAATGGCTGAGATCCCTGAACTCTCACATCTGCCCTGGGCACAGCAGACAGCAGACTCCCAGTGAGGGGACCATCCCAGGGATCCTACCTGGGCCCAGTGGATGATGTTTTTGACAGAGGTGCCATCTGGATAGTGGGATGTGTACACATCCAGCCGTGTCTGCAAGGAAACAGATCCCAGCTATTACTGCTTTCCAGCGGATGGGAGTGGAGTGGCAGCTGACAGGTGTTTCCTGGAGCAGCCACTCCTGAGTCATGCTGCCTGAAGAGCTGGACCAGGCTCAGGACTATAATTTTCATTAAAAACCAATTGCTGTGAGGCAGCTTTGGGAGGAGAGTGATGGGGATGAAGGATGAGCTCAGGGGCTGTGCTCAAGGCCTCAGTGACCGCCTGAGGTCACCCTGAGGCTGCTCAGAGCAGGAGCTGCACCCCAGGGTGGTCACAGTGACAGGCTGCCCTAATTCAGAGGTGCTGTCAAGGGCCACCTGTCCACTGACATTTACCCAGCAGAACCTGGGGGCTTTTCCTGTCCCAGGAGGAAAAGCATCTGGCAGAGGGACACGTGTTGCCCATGAAGGTTCTGCTTGCTGCCAGCACTGGGGGCGAGTGGCTGTAGTGGGGTGGGTGGCAGAACAGCAGCCCTGGGACCCTCATCCCCACTGGAATGGCACACCCACCGTGTTGAGGTTCTTCTCGTTGTAGCCACTCAGCAGGAAGAGGAGATTGGCACAGGTCTTGTGCAGCAGCGTGTGCCTGCACAGCTCCGGGAGGAACCGCCACAGCTTCCTCACCCGCAGGGACGCATCCGTTCTGCCCAGCAGCAGCTGCAAAGGGAGCAAAGGGCGGCCTGCATTTCCTGCTCTTCCCTCCCTGCAGCCCAGCCCCACAGCCAGGCAGAAAGGGGAATATCCAGGAGTCAAGCCTGCTGCCCCTCTGCCCCCCTGCCCCACAGCTCATTTCAGGAGTTGATGCTGACTGAACACACGCCAGGGAAATCAATGTTCACAACTCTCCTTTTCCCCCTCACCTCCCCAAGCACTGGATCTGTTTTTCATGGAATCGACATGGCAAAGCTGCTCTTTTCCAAGGGTCTAGGGCCCCTACATGTGCCCCCCATATAAAGACTTTGCTTATCCTACAGATGGAAAGAAGACATGTGTTCAACAAAGCCATCAAGGACTGTATGTGTACCCGAATTGTGTCTGTGCTAATAAATCAGCAGGAATTAACTGTTTTCTGCTGCATTAGAGAGCCCCAGGAGCTGTGTCCAGGCATAATCCCTTCTCTAGAACCAATCAGTTTTGGGGCAGAAGGGCATGGAGTAATCCCTTACCGGAATCATCTTGAGCTTGTTGTCCAGGAAGAGCTGCATCTTTATTAATGGACTTTTGGAGTGCTTGGGTACCACTACTGGAGCCAGGGCAAAAAACATTTTGACTTTCTGAGCCAGTTCAGGCATGGATGAAAATGCAATAAACGCTGAGAAAACAGAAAAACAACTTCAGACTTGCTCCATCTTTCCTCAGGTGCTTAATCTGAGGGTTCACTTACACCCAGGTCTGTTTAATTTATTATCTCCATTTGGAAATCTGAGATCTCTGGCCACCTTCCTGCTAAATGTTGGTGTAAGAGATGCCCAAAGGGAGGCAACACCTTTATTCCCTTGGCTGATCGGGCTCTTCAGTGGTTGTTAAGCCTACATGGAGGGGACCCCTCTGCTTTCTGCTGGCAAACACCAGAATGAAATTTTTCAAGCCAAGGTGGTGGGTGACCCCTCAGAACGCACCAATTGAGCAGCCCTGGGAGTAGCCAATGTAGTGGAGCTGCTTCTGCCCCGTTTTCTGCAGCACAAAGTCGATGGTGGCCGGGAGGTCGTACATTGCCATCTCATGGAAGCTGCAACACAGGAGAGGGATGTTGGTTATGAGGCAGCAACAGGAGGGCAAACTTACCTTGAGCTGCCTTGCACTGCCCAGCTGTATATCTGGGGCTGATTTTCCAGGAGAAAATTCCTGGCATGGATCCCTCCTGCCGTGGCATCATCCTTCCCTGAAAAGGCTTAGTCCTGCCACGGCCGTGGTGAGCAGTAAATAGACTGAGCAGAGCCTGGCCAGTATCTCAGTGCCATACCCAGCCTCTCTGCAGACACAAAACTGGCTCCCACCAGGATTACAGCACCTGCTCTGCTCCTTGGGATGCTTTTTCCCAGAAGGGAATGGAGCACTGGTTCCCGCCCCTGTGCCTGTTGGTGGGATGTGGTGAAAGGCAGACCTGCTGCGTGAGGTTTTTCTGAAAGCCTCTTTATGAGCTTGGGGATTCTGCTCTGAAGATCAGCTCTGGGAAAGCAGTAGCAGCTTGAAAAGGGGAGACAGGGAGCAACAAAGTCTAGGAGCAGGAGAGGTGGCAATGCCACTTGTGGCCGTCTCAGTGGACGCCCCCGAGGCAGGGCTCATGTCTCAGTGTGTCCCCAGGCAGGCAGCAGTACCCTGTGATCTCGGCAGCTGCAGGGAGGTGCTGGAGCCGTGTCAGCAGGCAGGTCTGCTCAGGTCCCTCCATCCTCCCAGGGGGAGGCTGTGCCAGGGATGAGGTGCTCTGACTTGCCTGCTGGGAGGCACCCACCTCTGCCTAGAGCTTGGTGGCAGGCAGAGAACATCGCCAGGCTTGTGTAACGCGCTCCAGCCCACCTGAAATCCCAGAATTCAACCTGGTCAGCTGAAAGGTGCTGGTGTCTCCTGGACCAGCTCGTCCCCCGGCTGTTTCCCAGCCACACATCGTAGCCAGAGTCTGCTAGTATGAAGCCAAGGCTGTTGTTAGCCAGATTTTCCACCCAGTGGCTGCCTTCTCCAAGTATCCCATGCTGGAGAAACACAACTGGCCTGGGCCCTGGGTGCAAGAGAAACAGCACATTTCATTGAACCACATTCTCTCTATTCACTCACCCCAAACCAAGGCCAGTAAAGCCTCTTCCTTGCACTGCCAGAGGACATGCAGAATGTGCATTTTGATGATGTGTTCTGGTGCTACAGCTTTGAGTGTAAATTGGAGAAATCCCATGGATTCAGTATTTTTGCTCTAACAATTATTATTCCCCTAGCCCTTCCAGGTTCATCCATTGCCCTGCTGTTCAGGGCTGGTTTTGTTTTTTAACTCTGAGTGAAATACAGCTGTACCTCTGTTCTTAGGCTTTTCTCTTCCATGAGGAATTCTGTTCAGGTGGATGTAGTAGCCATCACGAGTCAGAACATCATACTCCTCACTGGGGTACCCTCTGTGGCAGATGATTTGGCTCTGGGAGAAGAAAAAAAACTTTCCCTAGTGAAGGTGCTTATCTCACTTGAAGAGCACATCTGGTAAAAACCAAAGTTCTGGGACATGGCTTTGTCCAGGCTGTCTCTGATCAGGTGAGGACTTTTTATGACAGAGGATCCTCTGTCTGAACCCAGCCCCAGTGATCTGCCCAAGGGAAGGGGAGATGCTCAGCCATGGGTGGGAAGGGAGCTGGCATCTGCAGGGCTTGAAATGGTTCCAAACATTGAAACTGAAAGGATTTTCTGACGCCTGACCCGCTTTCCTGATGGCTGGCACTGATTTCCTGACGCCTGACACTGACAGCAGCACGTGTCACATCAGGCTCCCAGCTGATGTGCTGGGCAGATAAGGTGGTGTGGCAGATGGAACCTGCTGAGCTGGGCTGACTGGAAGGGCAGTGGGATAAACCCCACAGGAATAATTGCAGGGCTCCAGAGGCCTGGCCTGAGCTTTACTGATGCTGAAAACTCCACAGGTTGGGAAGTTTCTGCCTGGTAAAATCCAGCTGTGGTCTTGCCCACGCATTGCTGTGTGCTCCCTTTGTCACGAGGTTGGCAGGAAAGAGTAAATGCAGTAAATTTACCCCATCTTGGGTCCTGCCTAACCCAGCTTCAGAGCCTCGCAGGGCTCACCTGGACATGGCCCTGAGCCATTTGCTGCAGCTGAAGGAGAGGAGCCATGCACAAATTTCTACCCTCTGGGGAGATATCTGATCAAATCCAGTCTGGGGTTATCCCCATCTCAAACTGCCCTTCTGGTAATTGCACTTAATTCTGCTGGGAGGAGGAGCTTGTTAATGATGGTGCGGAGGCAGCATCGCATCAACAGCACCAGCCCTCTCTCTCCATGTGCCCTCCTACCCTCTGTCCTCCAGCTGAACGTCCCCAAGCTTTCAGAGGGGAAATTCAAAGTTCTCCTGGCTTACAACGTTCATGAGACTCTCGGGATTTAGAGCCTTTTTCTGCTTGATGGCATCTTCAGAGTTCGTGGGTGCTTGTACGAGAAACAGGATTGCAATAAACAGCCACATCTTGTGCCTGTGTAAATAGTAACAATAACAACAACAATAAAAATAATGATACTGATGGTAATAATAGGAATAGGAACAACAACAAGAATAATGACAGCAAAAACAGTAACACCTGTGCTGTTGTTATTGTTGTTGATTATTATTGTTACTGGAATTGATATGAATGTTTGTTTCTACTTGGTTATGATGGGCTAAGTTCCTCACATGTCTGAAGATCCCATTTCATTTTCTGGGCCGGGAAAGTGGAGGGAATTCCCAATTTCAGTTTTCTTTGCAGTCCACATGAGAATTTTTTTATACTCCTCTCTATAGACAGGATCTGGCACTAGGCAAGAGCCTTTTCTATATTTTTAATGGCAAGAAGAAGAGAACCAGCAAAACAAGAACTAAACCAATAACATTGGGCCAGTTGTCTCATAGGGGAAACTAAAGGGGGAGTTTATGCTATGGAAGGAACATGTTTAGTGTAGCTGGGCTATGACCATGTCTATACATTTTGTGTTTCTCTATTGCTCAGCTTTTGTACCCAAACCCCACTGTAAACAGAAGAATCCTAAGAACTGAAACTGGTAGAGCTTCATAGAAAGGCTATTGGTTAAATAAGTGTAGCCTGAAGAAAACAGAAACCTTTTTGATCACCTTAGATGTTCCTGAGCTGAGCAGAGGCCTATTTTTAAGGCATGCAGTTCTAATATTTTGCCAGGCTCTCAAAAGTTAGAGCTTAACTTCAGCCCAGCAGCACGCATTGTGAATTACTCTCTGCCCCCCTCCTTCTGCTCCCAGTGGATCTCCCACACCACAAGACTTTGCTACCCTCTGAAATATTCCCAGCAAACCTACCTGTGGTATCACCAGGATGCGAGCTAAGACCAAAAATAAAAATGAGCGACTGATTCTTTTTCCCACCTCGGGGCAGCTCCAAAGGACACAGATCTGAGCGACAGGGAGGAAAACACGTTCCCAGGCAGAGCCCACTGGTGTGTCTGACCAGGCCGGTGGTGGCAGTGCTGGTGGCTCTGTCATCACCAGAGTTAAAAGGACCAGGCTGTGTCAGAGCCCAGCCACGCTGGCACCCTGCTGTCCCTCGTCACCTGTGCCCTCCAATTAACAGATGCGTGCTGATCACTCCTGTGGCACCTCCCTCCATGTGGCTGTGACTTTCATGCTGGCTGAGGATTGCATTTCCAGATTGGTGTGCTGAGGAATTCCAGCTATGGAGTTGCACCTTAAGCTCATGATAGTTGCTTTAAAAAAAACCAAAAAAACAAAAAAACAACAACAAACCAAACGCTTTTCTTTGTAAGGGATAATTTCCTAATTCCCAGGGTAACATCCTATCTGCCAGGGTCATTTAGAAGAGTTCCTGGTGCAACAAAAAAGCTTGGGCTCTATCATCTCTACCTCAGCATCATGCTGAGCTCTCCAAGGACATCCCAAGGACATCCCAAGGACAGGTCAGGCTTCATTGCCTGCCTGGGTGGGTGACACTTGGTCATTCCACCCCGTGTGCAAAGTGACAGTAAAGTCCAAAAGTGTCGTGTTAGCAAGGGACAACTCGCAAAAAGCTCTGCAGGGCTCTCTGGAAAAGCACCTGGCTGAAGGTCTCAGCAGCAGCCAGCAGTGCAGGGCAGAGCTGGTGCAACACCTCTGCTCGGCCAAAGCTGCTGGTATTGCACAGAGCAAAGGCGTTTGCTCCCCACCTGCAGCCCGTGACTGTCCAGCCCACGCCTTTCCCTACCTTGGTAGCCACCTAGAAGCCCGAGCCTGTGCTTGCCTCTGTTGCCTGTGCTTGGCTCTGGGGTGCCTTCCCTGGCTGGCTGAGGGTTAGGCTGCCTCCTGAGGCTGCTGCCAGTCGTGCTGCACGAGGGGAATGCGAGTTGTGAAATGCAGCCCGAGCCCGCGTGCCTTGCTCCACCTTGGAATTTTCTGTCGGTGCCACTGGCACACAGGGGCTTCCCTCCTCTTGGCAGGCCTGGACTCCTTCGTCTCCTTCTGCACCTGGGCCTGCTCTGGGCTTTGGGAAATGTCTTCCCTCACCTGTGAGCACAAATCCCACTCAAATGAGTCAGAGAATTGTGGAATGGAGCCCACCTAGGTTGGAATGACCTTAAAGCTCATCCAGTGCCACCCCCTGCCATGGGCAGGGACACCTACCACTATCCCAGGCTGCTTCAAGTCCCATCCAACCTGGCCTTGGACACTTCCAGGGATCCAGGGACAGCCACAGCTTCTCTGGGCACCCTGTGCCAGGGCCTCCCCACCCTCCCAGGAACAATTCCTTGCCAATATTCTATCTAACTCTGTCCTTTGGCAGTTTGAAACCATTCCCTGTGTCCTGTCACTCCAGTTCCTGATGCAGGGTCCCTCTCCAGCTTCCCTGTATCCCTTCAGACCCTGGAAGGAGCTGTGAGGTCTCCACACACCCTTTTCCTCTCCAGGCTGAGCAGCCCCAGCTCTCCCAGCCTGGCTCCAGAGGGAAGCTGCTCCAGTCCCCTCAGTAACTCCATGGCCTCCTCTGGACCTGTCCCAACAGTTCCATGCCCTCCTCATGTTGGGTGCACCAGAACTGTGTACAGGTGGGGTCTCACCTGAGAGGGGCAGAGGAGCAGAATCCCCCCTCCCCTGCTGCCCATGCTGTTGCACTCTAACTCCACTACTCCTTCTCCAGTGGAGGTACTAAATAGTAGTAACAGTAGTAATAAAATGATAGTAGTAGAGGTTGAAAAGGCAGCAGAGACCTCTCTGACATCCTAGGCTGTGGAATGAGGCCATTGGAGCAGTGTGTCAGTGTTGAGGTGTATGATTCAGCACCTGGAGTTACTTTACCTGTGGTGGAAGGAGAGAAGGTGCCAAAAATAGTGGCTGGATTTTTACTGAGGTACTCTTGTGTAGCTTAGTCAAAGGGAGGAATTAAGACCTTTGAGGACTTGAAGGAGGTTGGGTTAGATGGGATATTGGGAAGGAATTGTTCCCTGGGAGGGTGGGCAGGCCCTGGCACAGGGTGCCCAGAGAAGCTGTGGCTGCCCCTGCATCCCTGGAAGTGTCTAAAGGCAGATTGGATGAGGCTTGGAGCAGCCTGGGATAGTGGAAAGTGTCCCTGTCCTGGCAGAGGGTGGAATGAGGGGATCTCTAGAGATCCCTTCCTACCCAAACCCTCTAGGATTCCACAATTCTCACAGGGGTGTCAAGGTGGGCTGGTCAAGGTCTGACATGTAAGGTAAAGGTTTCCTGCCAACAAGTCATCCATGTTCTTCCTGGGCTCTGCCTGAGGCCCAAACCCTGTACTTTTCTTGGCCTCTGAGGCCCTTAAAGCACCAAAAATTACATCTTCTGTTGTGGTGTGTTGCTTCTGCCTCTTGTTAGCTTCACCTTTCATAGATATTAGACAGCACTGCTGCTGGATGCCTTTCATGTTCTCATTTGAGGCACCACAGGACTGCAACCCCACCTGCTGCTGGCACAACAGGATGAGAAACAGCCCCTGGAATCAGCTGTGTCCCCACTGCTGTCCCCCAGGGCAGGTCTGCTGCTGCTGAGTCACCTCCTCTGAGGCACACCGTGGCACAAGCAGCACGTTCCTCAGCGCTGGGATTGGGGTTAATCCTGTCCTGGGCTATCCACACACACCTTTCCTCCAGTTCCTGCCCTGCTCTTGCTCCTGCTGCTTCCCCATGTGTTCCAGCCACCAGACTGTGTGCCCAGGGTGCTGGCTGGTGCCTCATGCCAAGCACAAGGGTAAACCAGTCACAAGGCATCTGCTCCTGGCATCCTGAGCTGGAACAGGGAGTATCACCCTGATTTTGGCAATAAGAGAATGTCAGCTCTTGTGCAATTCCTGCCAGGTAAGCACAACCCCCTTGCAGTAACCTTGGAGAACATGGTTCAAGTTAAAGAACCTGATGAGGGAAGCAGTCCTTATCTGCTTCTACCTCTCCTAGTTTAAAGTCTGAGATATCTCTGGTTTACACATTTAGCAGGGGTTTGTTCCATGCTAGAGTTGCTTGTGGAGCTTGAAGAAACAGCTGATCTTTTCACAACACCTTGTTAAAGTTGTTCATGCAATCATTCCGTTCACTATAATGAAATGGAATAAACAGAAGCGTAAATGTTCCTGAATGTGGGTTGGGAAATAATGGAGATGTGATCACTGGTGCTTTTTCTCTCATAATTCCTTCTCTGCTCCTGTGTTTAGAAGACCCCAGAATCACCATGAACTTCTTGTACTTCTTTCCTGATCTTTCGCCATTGTAAAATTGGCTTTAAAGTGTATTTTACAGCTAAAAGAGTTTGGTTTGTGAGTGAACAGATCTGGGACAACGTGAGCAAAATTTCTCAACAAAGAAATAACTACAGTTTTCAAATTTGGTGCCATAGTGCTCTTGAGATTATTTTCCAGTATACTGGAGAAAAGCTGATCTGGCTCAGCTTTGCCCTGATCAGGGCTGTCAGAGAGATTTAGGGAGCAGGAACCTGTCCCACAGGACATAGTCCAGGGGCAGGGATGATCACAGAATCACAGAATGAACTAGGTTGGAAAAGACCTTATGAGATCAAGTCCAAGCTATGACCTAACACCTCCTCATCAACTAAACCATGGCACTGAGTGCCACATCCAGTCTTCTTTTAAACATGTCCAGGGGTGCTGACTCCACCACCTCCCTGGGCAGATGATTCCAGTGTCCTGTCACTCTTTCAGAGAAGAATTTTCTCCTAATGTCTAGCCTAAACTTCCCCTGGTGCAGCTTGAGGCTGTGTCCTCTCGTTCTGTCAGTGGTTGCCTGGGAGAAGAATCATCGTGATCAACACTGGCTTGTGAAGTTTTGAAGAAAATTACATCTGATCTTGATTTCAACTGACTGTAACTTTCCATGGTCTTATACCATTCCCATCTCTTGAAGTCCCATCACATGAAAATGCAAGTCTCAAGGACCAGGGTCTCTCTTTCAGAGGTTCATCTAACAACCCCCCCAAAAATTTGGAAATTACATTGGAAATAACACAGACATTGCTGTGAGCTCCTGAAATAAGAAAGCAATGTGTTTTCAACCAAATGAAAGCCTGAATCTACTCAGTAATGCCTCTGGAAATTGTTGTCAAGCTGTTAAGGATCAAAAAGATGTGAAAAGGCAGCACAGCATCTGTCATAACTCGATGAAACCTTGTCCTAGATTAACTCTGGACCAAATCAGTTTCTAAATAACCCCACAGGGCAGCACATTGCTTAAAGCAGACACCAGAGCAATCTTTGGATTATTTGCAACAGCACCACTTCTCTTCAAGCCTGTGCCTGAAGGAAGCTGTGGACGGGTGTTCAGCACATCTCCAGTATGGGCACAGCCTGGAACTGGTGCTGTCCCCACTCCATGACTCCTGCTGTCCTTTGCATTGGCTGTGTGATGGTAGGAAATGATGGATCAGCCAGCACGGTGACACTGCTGTGCCCTGAGCGGGATGTGACACAGCTTTTAGCCCTCAGGGCCTCATGTGACACATTCTGAATGAGCACACCTGGAAGAAAATTGAATAAGAGGCTGAGTGACCAACATCCTCCCCACGTGTGACTGAGGCTGGTTTGCCCACATAGGGAGGAGAAAAAGGGTGGTGAAGGCTTTATACTGCGTTGGGAGCTCTGAGGGTGAGAGATTGAATTGATCACCATGGACTGAGATAGGTAGGACATTGATCTGTTGGAGCAGGTCCAGAGGAGGGATCAGGATGCTCAGAGGGATGGAGCAGCTCTGCTGGGAGGAAAGGCTGGGTGAGCTGGGATTGCTCAGCCTGGAGAGGACAAGCTTTGGGGTGACCCAATTGTGGCCTTCCAGGAGCTACAAGACACATGGAGAGAGGTTTTGGACAAGGGATGGAGTGCCAGGACACAGGGAATGGCTTCCCACTGCCAGAGGACAGGGAGAGATGGGACATTGGGAAGAAATTGTTCCCTGGGAGGGTGGGCAGGCCCTGGCACAGGGTGCCCAGAGCAGCTGTGACTGCCCCTGGATCCCTGACAGTGTCCAAGGCCAGGTTGGATGGGGCTTGGAGCAGCCTGGGATAGTGGAAGGTGTCTCTGCCCATGACAGGGGTTGGGATGAGATGAGCTTTAAGGTCCCTTCCCACCAAAACCATCTGTGATTCCATGATTCTGTGATACCCTGTGCCATCACCACAGACCTGTCTGATAATGTCTGTTTGACTTGCCTGACAGACCTGAGACTCTCAAGGACTCCAGTCCTGCCATGGCAATCCCAGGAGATGGAATTTCACAATATTTATTCTGCAAGCATATATCAATCTGCTTCCAAAACACACCTCTTCATCCATTGTTGATCCTTTAACAACAAAGGGGGAACAAGTATCAGAACCTGATCCAGCCAGAACTTCACCAAAGTTCTTTCATGGGAGAATGAAGAAAATGCATTGCAAATACTGAAATAGATAATTGCAGAAGTGGCAGAAACTTTATAACCTGTGGCAGAAAGAGACTAAACCCTGCACTTTTTAATGAGTTTTCGGAAGTTAAAAGTTGGTGCTTTTAAACTAAACTTGAATTAATGGCATGGGGGCATGGTTTAGTGGTGAGCATGGCTGGGTTTGATGATCTTAGGGGTCTCTTAAGGATTCTGTGATTCTCATTTCCTGCCAGCTTGTCAGCAGTTTGAAAGGGGAACATCCTGCCATCACCTTTGTGTGTTTATTTGCCAAGGTGGAGAAGTCATCCTGCATTTGCATTGATATCCATGGCATGAGCACAGCGCGGTCCTGTAAGATGCTGCTCCAGGGCACAGCCCTGCCATGAAGAGCTGATCACACAGAAAAAGATGTCATTACAAATATCCTAAGTGAGACAGCTAATCACTGGCAGTCCAGGCAGATCCTATCTAACCTATAACCTCATTCCTGCACACTGGGATCACCTCACCCTGTCCTGTTTTCTTCTGTGGTCAGTTCCAGCTGTGAGGGCAGAAAGTAAAACGCTTTACAGATGGTAACTTGAGCAGTTGTCCCACAAGGCACCACCAGCCCTGTGCCACCATCTCCAGACACCTGGATGAAACTCTGCTGCTAAAACCCCACAGTTTGGCTCTGGAGAGCAGCTGTGCTGGGCTCTAAACCTGCTCACCACCCGCATCTTCCCTGCAGGGAGATGCTGGTGGCACTGTGGGCATCTGCCAGCATGACCAGCCACTGGAAATGATCCCTGAGCAGGAGGAGCATTGGGCAAGCAGCTCTCCCTCACTTGCATATGATAAGATGTCTGTGCAGAAAATCACACTCACAGAATCCTGGAATGGTTTGGGTTGGAAGGGACCTCAAAGCCTGTCTCGTTGCACTCCTTCCACTATCCCAGGCTGCTCCAAGCCCTGTCCAACCTGGTCTTGGGCATTTCCAGAGATCCAGAGGCAGCCACAGCTCCTCTGGGCACCCTATGCCAGGGCCTGTCCACCCTCACAGGGGACAATTTCTCCAGAGTTTTAATCTCTAGTTTACAGCACAACCACACAGAGCCCAGTACACCCTATCCAATTTATTATTATTATTATTATTATTATTATTATTATTATTACATATTTGTGGAAAGAGAACCTTATCCTTTGCCCTGCTTGGTCCCAGGCATATTTTAAGAAGATGGTTACACAAACTGGCAAATTCACAATTCCTCTTCTGATCGAAGTATTATTAACAATTTAATCCAGAAGCTGAAAGCAGATTTAGACTCGTTACTGCTTTCCACCTCCTTTCCTTCTTCCGTTTCCCTGAGCATTCCCTGAGAAGCAGCAAAAGGTGGCTGGGTTTGTGCCTCAGAATAGCTTAAAGTGGTACAAAATGGTGTTTTCTGGTAGAACTTACTGAAGCTCCTTTGTGTATAAGTAAGATTATCTAAATCAGCATGAATCTGACAAAAATGTCCCCTGTGTTAGTAAAATGAGCAGTTCTCATGAAAAAAAACCTATGACCACTCTTCATTGTCACTAGGTAGGAAGTTTATAGCTCCTTCCAACTGTGAATGAAGGCAGTGAGTGTCAGGATGTTGGGATTCTTGGTGTGGAAGTGTTTCCAGAAGGTGGATAAAGCAGGATCCATCCACCACATGGTTTCATCCCAGCAGACCTGCTCCTGTGGGGCACCAGCATCCAGGGGGGCATGGAGCTTCTGTCCAGCTGTTTGCAGCTGGGAACCCAAGCTCAAGGAGCCCAGAGTCCACAATGGCCACCAGGAGCCAAATTCCACTGAAATTGGTTGTTGCTGGAAACCTGTGGGAGTGTCAGGGTGTGAGGGCCATGCTCAACCTCTGCAGGGACCTCAGCCTATTGAACCTCAATCCAGAGTGCTTTCCCAATCACTGGATTGGCTGGTTTTCCTCACTGGCCAGAGTAATATCAGTCCAGACCAAGTGTAGCAGTTTATTGAGCTTTTTCCCCCATTTCTTCTCCACTTATTTTTTTTTCTCCCCCAGATGAAAGAAGCCCCAGAAGTCATTGAGAAGCCAAGAGTCACTATCTCTGCTCCAGCTCTAGGTGTCCTTCTCCATCAGGTCAAGCATTTCTTTGTACACCTGCTCATAGACATGCTTGCCCCAGAGGAAATCAAAGTGGACAAATTCGGGGATGTACTTTTTGTAGACCACATTGGAGATACGAGGCAGTGTGATGTTTGCATCTTCAGGGGCTGAAATCCAGTCCTGGCCTCCATACCAGGCAGCCAGTGGGGTTTTCATGTTCTCCAGCTCATAGAAGGGAGGAGTGGTCTGGAAGACAGCAGAGAGGTAAAGGGCAAGCCAAAAATTCAAAGTGTACCCTGATGGCTGCTTGGAATTTCTTCCTTATCCTGAGGGATAGAAGAGGAACTATCACCATGGGGCCTCACTATGCCTGGGGCTCCTGTTCTTTTCACCAGAGGTTCAAGAAGTCATCACTGAATGACTTTTTTTATTAGAAAGTTACAAACCTGCTTCCCCATATAAAGCACATTCCAAAAATACCATGTAATTCATAGTATCACAGAATGGTTTGGGTTGGAATGGACCTCCAAATATCATCTTGTTCCAGCTCCCCTGCCATGTGCAGGGGCACCTTCCACTAGCCCAGGCTGCTCAATTCTCCAAACTCAGTTCCAACCACTGAAGTGTTTTCATTGCAATATTTATTTATTTTTTCTCTGAGCATGGCTCTCTCTTACCTGGTTGTAATGAAGCATGTTGTCACTGCCGTAATCATAGTACTTGAATTCCCCTGTCTGATAGAGCTGGAAAAGGGGAGTTACCTTTATTATCCATGCATTGGAGGGGTCTTTAAGAAAGATAAGAGTGACAGGAGACTGCACTGCTCTCTCCTCCCACCAAGGCTCAGGGAAGTGATTTTTACATCTGGACCTGGGTATTGGGAGAAGAGCTCAGCCCCAGGAAGACCTCAGCACAGAAACCCACAGGGAAGAACCTGGTGTACAACCAAGAGCCTCAAAGGAGACATGACCTTTGGGCAAGAATTTTTGTGTGTTGTGGTCAACACCATCAGCAGAAGGATGTGATAGAATGCTTTTAATAATTAGTTGTATCACTAGTGGTCTTACTGACCCTCAGCCTTTACTCTGGCATCTCCTGTCGTGGTTTATCACCAGTCTATGTTCCACCTCCACCTCCTATGAGCCCCAAGGACTCTTGGACTTCTTTTGTTGGAATTAATAACTTCATCTGCACCAGGGTTTCAGGGCAGCTTTCCTCTCTCTCCCTTACACAGCTGTGGAGGGGGAGCAGTGGGTAATTATTTCCAGCCCCTGAGCAGAGGGAAGAGAACACCAAGTGTTACCTGGCGCCAGTGCAACATGTTTTTTATAGATGTGGAATCAGGGTAGTGGGACAGGTAGACATCCATGCGGCTCTGCAAGAAATCATTGGAGAGGTTTACTCTCTGCCCCAAAAAAATCCACATCAGAAATAAAGCCAAACCTGTTCAGTACCCACATGTGCCTCACTCACACACTCACACAGAACTCTAGAGCTCCCTGCAGCAAGCTGAGCAATTCCCATGGAGGCCTGGACCATGTTAGGGGTCTGCCTGGTTTCCAAGGCAAAGTAAGGCTCCATATCTCACGCTCAGGATCCTTTTCCAAAGACAAAGCTCAACTCACAGCAATAGCTCTACGTGTTGTTCCTAATATGTTTCCTTCTTGGAATATTAAGGAATTACACCAATACTTTACTTGAGAAACCCCCACCCTGGTGCCTCCAGTCTGAATTTTCTGCCACTCAAAGATGTGAAAGGCCATGTGGAGGCAGCAGATTCACAGCTCGAGCTCACACACTGAGAAAGTGGATCTCTTGAGAGGGGAGCCGGAATGTACATACCACGTTCAAGCTGTTGGTAAACCCACCAGGCAGGTAAAAGACCAAAGAGCACAGGGTTTTCAGCACAGGATAGATGCACATTCTGGAAATCACTTGCTTCAGGATATAATCCTCAGCAAAGACCACTGTGTGTCCTAAAATGAGCTGTGGAAATCAGAGGGGTGTATCAGTGGGGCTCACGTTCTTTTTTGCCTCCAGGTGCTCCCCACCTCTTTGCTCACCAACTTTGCTGTGCTTTGTCATTTTGGCTTTTCAGAAATGGCCGCGGGCCAGGAAGAGCCCTGAGTTTCCTAGGAGAGGTTTCTCCTGGGAGAAGGGACCCAAACCCAATTCTTATTAATAGTTCTCTGATCGAGGTGTGACAGGAAGATGATTTACCCACCCTAAAGGCTCACAAACACACAGAGCAGGGAGATGGAGGTGATGCACGAGCACTGTGTGTCTCAGGTGACCTTGGCAGTCCCTCCTCCCCCTCACACCTCATGTGTGGTGAGCACATACCTTAACCAGTGCCTCGGGAAGGTCAAACACCCTCACCAAGGGTGACTTCATGTGTGAGTTCACGGTGATTGGCGCCAAGGCGAAAAACATCTTGATTTTGCGATCCAGTTCGGGAATGGATGAGAAGGCAATGAAACCTGTGTGAGGGAGAAGGAAGCAGACCTTGCCCTGTTGTTTCTGAGGGAGCTGTTGACTTCCAGGTGTGTGTGCCCTTCAGAAGGCCCCTCAGAGATGGTTCTAGCAGGTCGGGCTCTGGCAGCAATGAGATGTACCCAGTTTGGGGCTGCCAGTGCTCAAAACTCTTCTGTTAAAGCAATTACCTGCTCTTTTCCCTTTGGTTGTTTGGAAATGCCTGGACATTACCCTCCCTGACCAAGGTTTTAGGAACACTCCCAGACTGGGGGTGCACAGCTGATGTGACTCTGCCTGGTCTGCTCTCCTCCTTAGTACCTATGGTGGTGCCTTGGGAATAAGCCACGTAGTACAACTGCTCCTGCCCAGTTCTCTGCAGGATGTAGTTGATGGTCGCTGGAAGGTCGTACATGGCCATCTCATGGAAGCTGCAGGGGAGACAGGCACATGAGAAAATCACCCTTGCTGACCTTGCCATGGCTACTTGGGTGTGGGCAAGAGCTTGGGCAGGAATGGGCAACCCAGTTTCTGCCTGCTGGCAGAAGGTGTGACTATCAGGAGCACCCCTCCTCCAGCCTGCAGACACTGCTGAGGGTACCAGGGACCTGCCCACCCTCCAGTTTCACAGAAAACACACCTGTAAGCTGAGTATTCCTGCTGGTAGAATTCAAACTCTTTGTGTTTCCTTGACCAGCTGTTCCCCCGGCTGTTCCCGATCCAGACATCATAGCCAGCGTCAGCGAGGATGAAGCCCAGGCTGGTGTTGGGCAAGTTGGTGACCCAGTTGCTTCCTTCCAACACCAGGCCGTGCTGCAGGAGGACCACAGCCTTTGGAGCTGGAGGAAGAAGAGGAGGGATCATTTTCTCTGACCACTAGCAGAATTGATCATTCACATCCCGGTATTGCTTTGGCAGCATCCCCATGGGAAGTGACACAGCGCAGGGACATGGCCACCTCTGTCCTCAGTCTCTCTGGGGAGGTGTTTTTGAAGAAGGCCAGGGCAAAGACTGGAAATCTGGGGCTTTTTACGCTGATTTGCTGTATATGTATGTGTGTACATACATGCTTCCCAGGGGAGGGACACACTGCCAATAACTGGGTAATTACCCCAGTAATTACCATTACTTTGAAACAGAGGTTTCAGTGCGGAGCAGGAAGATCCCAAAATGGTGAGATGGCATTGACTTGGACACAGGAAGGATGCAAAATAGTGAGATGGCATTGGATTGGTCTCCTGGTTTGGTTTCTTTTCCTGACTAATGGCTTTTTGCTGCTCCACTATCTGGTTTTGAGCTGAGGTAAAACCTGGGGCAAGATTTCTCTGTCCCATTCATTCTCCTTCCTCTTTGGAGCAAATCCTCTCAGAACAAGGTGGGCACCTGCATTTCTTCTGCTCCCAAGGCTATTTGCCTGATTTTTCCTACAGGGAAAGCTGCTTCCTGGAGGACCCAGCCCATGGTGAGGTAGCCTTGGGCGTGTCCTACTCCAGCCCAGCAAAGCTCTCGGGGTGCCTGGACCAGGCAGAGCTTCCTGTGGCACTTACGGGGACAGAACATGTTGGGTGCCTGCGCCCCTGCCTTGTGGGAGATGCTGAAGCTCTCCAGGTTGTCTCTGCCGTGGGGAATCCTCTGCAGGGTGAGGTAATAGCCATCGTCTGTCACCACCTCGTGCTCTTCATAGGGGTACCCGTGGTACTGGACAATTTCACCCTGTGGGAAGGGAAGGACAGCATGGGACAGTCCCCAGGGAGGGAGGCTCTCTGTCCTGAGGGGTGGCAGGGCTTGGCTGGGCAAAGCCATCAGTGCTGCTGGTGACTCCAGTGGGAGGGTGGACTCAGGACCTCCCAATGTCCCTTCCACCAATGCTGTGGTGATGTCATGACTTTGTCAGAATTTCCGGCAGGTCCCTGGGCAGGTCTAAAGAAGAGCTGCCCCTTTTTGTATTGCAGTCAAGAGCAGGGCAGCACAGACAGCCAAACTCTGAGCTTGAGAGGGCTGTCCTAACCAAACCTGCTGACTTGGAATGAAGCCCACCATAAATGGCTGCCATAAATCTCTGTATACATAGGAAGAGGGAGACAAAAAGCTAATAAAATCTTGGTGTCAATCCTCGGTGAAGACACACAGAGCCTGAGGGTCTTGCACAGACCATGGCAGCACAGGTAACTTGCACAACCAAGCAGGAAAAGAAGGGACTTACAACACCCATGGACACCTCAGGGTTTTCTTCTGACTTTGCAGCGATGAACATTAAACAAGAAATGGTGAGGAACAGCCACATCATGGTGATCTGCAAAACATTGTTGTAAGGAGGGTGAGAGACTTTGCTGGCACTGGCACAGAAGCTGGAGAGAGTTCTCTTGATGTGCACTGCACTTCCATCGGGGTATCCACCTGACCCCTCAGCAGGTGAAATGATTTTGAAACTAAAGTCCTCTAATCGGTTTTGAAAATGGCTCATTTTGCTCATCTTCAACAAAGCCGGAATTCAAATTCTATCCCATTTTAATCCCACATCCTCCATCAGGCCCCCAGAAACATGCACAGGTACATCTGTATGTGGCCAGGGAAACCTGGTTTTTGAGGGGGTGATTATAGATAATTCATTTTAAATAATGTCTTGGATAGCTGGAAGAATAGGTCATTTTTGTTCCACTGAACTAATGAGGAGTAAACCACTCAATTTTAAGTTGCAGGGCCGTGTTCTTGATAAGAAATCAAATAATGTGGTTTGTTTGGGTTCTCCTTACAACTGAGAGAGACCCTGGGATACATCTGGCTTGTTTTTGCAGACCTGAGCAAAATACCATCTCAGGACCATACCATACCATACCATACCATCCCTGCTCTTCCTGGAAAAGATTTTGATGACTGCTTCAGCTTGAGCCTACCACAAAACATCTGACTGATATTTTATTTCACCGAAACAGAATCACAGAATGCTTTGGGTGGAAAGGAACCTTACAGATCATCTTGTTCCAACCCATCTGCCATGGGCAGACCCCAGCTATACAGGAAGGAGTAAATTTGTTGGAGGCAACAAATTCACAGCAGAAATACTGCCTCAGCTAAGTAGCTCCTCTATTGTGTGGAGCAATTTAGCAGGACCTGCCAAACTCCCACTAAATGTCAACGCCAGGTATCTTGCACACACTCCATTGCTTCCCTGGTGAAATAGAGGCCATCCGGGAGCAGGTTTCTGTCACTTCCCGGCTGCCCCTCATCCTCCCCTTCCCCTTGCGGGAGGAACCGGCTCCCCGTGCTGCAGGAGGTGGGAGAAAAGCCGCCTGCTCCCTCTGGTGTCCCCGGAGCGGATCAGAGAGGAGGATCAGCACCTGCACCGCTGCATCCCTCGGGCACATCCCTCGGGCACATCCATCCCT
Organism: Luscinia megarhynchos; assembly: GCA_034336665.1. NCBI lineage: Eukaryota > Metazoa > Chordata > Aves > Passeriformes > Muscicapidae > Luscinia > Luscinia megarhynchos. The sequence continues at coordinate 32,828,940 of CM067569.1, read as the reverse complement.
GGGGCACATCCATCCCTCGGGCACACCCTTGGGCACCCTCCCCCTCACAGCACCGGCTGTGCCGGACCCAGGGATCCCATCCGGTCCCATCTCCCAGCCGGGGCACCAAGGGCTCCCCACCATCATCACCCTGAGCTCCCTGGAGTGCGATATGGGGACATATCACGAGGCTCTGGACTCCTTGTTTTAAGGGCGAGCCTTTAGAAAAAACAAGGAGAGACTGAACGCATTTTTGTGGTGTAGCGTCAGGAGAAGGGCATGCAAATTCCAGGGAAGAGCCTTGCCTGGGACGGCCCTTTTCTCTCGACAGTCAGCTTGAAAAAATATTCACTTTATGAAATATCCCTCATCTCAGCAGATCTGGAGAACCCCCGGTGACCTCCGAGAGGTGCAGCAGGGTGACAGCTCTTCCACCTGACCCTCTCCAAACACTATCCTCCCCTCCCTGAGCACAGACATTCCTTTGGAGGCAGGATACCCGGGAAGCCCTGCTGTCACACTTAGGGCTCTCCAAATACCTACAGCTCTGTTTTGCTGTCCCAGGGATGGCACGCAAGGAAGAGGGATTACCCGTCGAGGTCCGAGAAGAGGAGTGGGAGGCTTTGTCCCCGATGTCCCCCGAGCAGAAGGTCCCTGCTGCCTGCACACGCTGCTCTCATCGGGCTGTTATTCCCTCTGCTTCCCAGGTTGGGGAGCGTCAGGAGCCGCCACGCCTTCTGATCCCTCCTCCTATGAATGTGTAATTTACCTGAGGGCTGGAGTCTGCTCCGGCAGGAGACACCGTCCCTGCCTGGGCTGCCTTGGGAAAGTTTTCGTGGCGCTGCACAGGAGCTGGGAGCTGTGACAAATCGGTTGTTTCCACCTGATGGAGTCATTTGGCATGGGCCATGCTCTCTATGAACCCGAGGATGGGCAGCATCTGGGCTCTCCACCTGCACTGGGACTGGCTCTGGTGTTGGTGCCCTGGGTGCTGAGGGGTGAGTGGGACCAGCCTAGTTCATCCCAACAAACTCCAGTGGGAAAGCCATCCAAGCTCCTTTTGGCTCTTCCCACTGCCTCCTGGCATGGAATGAGCCTGAAAATGCAGAACCTCCCAGTCCAATAGTGACTTCAGGGGGTGCTCTATGAAAAAAAAAAAAAAAAAAAAAAAAGGAAAAAATAAATCCATCCCCGGGGAGGGGAAGAAGCTGTGTATGGAGACTTCACATCTTGCCAGACCTTCAGCTGGGGATGCCTTTGGCCAGGAGCTGCCTGGTGCCTGAGGAGGTCCCTGCAGGGATGGTGATGGGTCACACGAGCTGTGGGTGTCATTTTTGGCACCTCTGCCTTCGTGGCCAGCTCTCCACTCCTCGCCCAGGTGCCCACGATGCAGGGCTGACTGCACCCGTGGGATCCTGCATCCCTCCTGCAGTCAACACCTGCCAGGCGTGTCCAGCCATGCTTGCTCAAATGCAGACGTGCTTTGGAAAGCCTAAATAGCTCCACCTCTATGTGGAGCTGTAATGACTGGTCTTTACCAAGCACTAGCTAGAGGCGGTGCCAGAAGCCCTCCCGGCTGGCTCACCCTCAGATGAGCAGTGGCTCAGAGAAGAATCTAATTTTTCCTCTGCAGGGAGAGGAGGAAAGGTGGAAAAACAGGATCCCTTTTCCTCCCAGCCCCCAGGAAGAATTTGTCTTCCTTTTAGAGACAGGACAAGAGGAAGACTCCTATGGCCACAGGTTAGCTGCTTAGAATTTACAACTTACAACTTAACACTACAAACAAGAAGCCGTTCAACCTTTGGAACCCTCAGAACCTCAACTATCTGAAGAAACAATTTGTAAACAAATAAAATCCCTGATTTCCATGCAGCAGGTGCACAGGTTGTTTCAGTCACTGCTCCACACACGGCTCTATGTCTGCTGAGGGGCCAACAGGAGGGTGTTTTTTGTGGTCCTGGGCAGGATGTAGAGCAGAGCACACACACCTGTCAGGTACCCAGGTCTATGGAAACACAAGTATATCTTCATCCCCAGGTACTGAGATCACAAAGACCTTCCCAAATACTGGTAAGAAGATTTTGCACCATTACCTTGGGTTTGGGCAACTGGGCACCACTGGATGATTGCAGTGATAAAAAGTGATTTAAAATTACTGGATTCTGGGAGTTTTCCTAATGGTTTATAGTACAGATAGCTTTAACCGTCTCTGTTTTTTAAGAATAAATTTTAAAGTGCCACAGGCACATTCCACGATGGCTTGTCCTGCTGCTGAGTGAGGAATACCAGTGTGGTGTAACACCCCCAAGATCTGTATGAAATATCTTGTTTTCTGTGGAATGTATGCAGGGCCATTGTCTGTTTTGATGGTGCAGGGGATACCTAAAGCAGCAAAGGCTGAATACCAATGTGTAATGGTACCCTGACTCCTTTCTCCTTTTTAAAAGATTCCTGTGAATATGAGCAAATTATTATAAATATTAGTGAATGATGGGTCAGAGAGAATTATTTAACGGGTTTCACTGTTCATTGACCTGGTGAGAATTAGTCAATCAAAAATGCATATTGTAGGTGTTTTGAATTTGGTTTTTTACGTTTGCATCTCTGCTTTTAAATACTGAAACAGAAAATGCAGAAAGACCACAGCACTGAGCAACCAGAGCAATAATTTTCTCAGTCTTTGATTCTGAATCCACTGTATTCTACCATTTGGATGTGTTTATATCAAGGCAAGTAAGTTCTGTTTGTTGTGGTAGCTGAACAGGTTATGAGAACCCATCTCTGTTTTTAGGCTTACCAACTCCAAACATGAACATAGTTTAACCTATTAAATTCAGATAACATGCACTTATTATGAACAGTAAGATGATACATGTAATAAAACAATAAGCATTACTAAACAAAATCACTTGCAACTGCTTAAATGCTTTACCTTCACCCAGGGTCTGTCATAGCTGGACTCGGATAGCATTTTCTGGAACGAGGCTTCCAAGTTTACCTTGAAAAGAGGGTTCAATTTTTATAAAGCCAAATTTACAAGTCAAATGACTTGCTTTCATTTTTTAAAGATTGAAACACCTGGGGTTTATGGCATACTTTCCTCACCAGCCAGGTTCAGGGCTTGATCAGGGAGAGGAACTTGATTGGAAAGGTTTTCCTTAACATATTTTAAAAACAAACCTTTATTAATATTCACTGAAAAAGCTCTCCAGTATAAACAACTTACGAATAATCAAAGAAATAGACATAAATAATCATCAAATAATATCTTATGGCTGCATGCTTACATGTATCAGGCATTTCAATTTTGTCAGTTGTACTAAAACTTTGCAAATGCATAATCAGTATACTTAACATCATTGCTTAATGGCAGCAGTGCAAACAACAAACCCTTTTCTTTTGTTAAGAATTTTGAAATTGAGTCAGAGTTAGTCAGCAAAAATAAAAAAGGAAGGTGTTATTTCACAGTATACATGGGCTAATCAACAATTCTAATCAATTTAAACATGGGGTTTTTTTTGGATGATCATGCATCTTCAATTAATATGTTTTCTTCAGGAAAGGCATAAGGGTACAATCTTATGGGTAAAATAATTTTTATTAATTCGAAGTTCCTGTTCACACCTTCTCACATATAGTTTTTAACCTCTGTAATCTCAAATTATTTCAGTTCTGTGATTATTGCATCTGCATGCTTAGCTGTAAAAACCTAACATTAAAAGTCACGATCGTATTTTGGTTCAAAAATAAGAAAACATACAAATTAGTATCTTAGTGATAGCAGTGACAGACCTGCTACATCGAGAAACTTGCTATTGACTTCAACAGGAGTTGGCATGAGTGTTTAGCCATGAATAAATATTAGTTGTAGTTGTTAAGTGATTTTCAGCATGAAAATGATTTTGCAGACATTGTAAACAGAAGTGACAGGTGGAAAATACCTAGCTAGAGAACTTTGCAACTGAAATTTGCTAATGAAACTGTTCTTAGCCTTCAGGCACCTCTTTAAGATCTATTGTTGTAGATGACAATATAATGTTTGCTTTTACATTCATAGATTAGCTTTTTGCATCACAAGTATTTTGATATGGTACAATTTATACTTACTTTTAATTGCTTTTGTATGGTATAATCTGTCAGTTTGTGTATGCACTGTATAGTTTATATGAATATGAGTGTGATAAATATATTGTCAGCTTTAGCAAAATGGTAAAATAGAGACTAAAATACTTCTATGTAATCAACTTAGAGAATGATGTAAAGCAATTATTTTTCTTACATCTGCAGACTGGCCCCTCCAAATGATAATAATGACAGAAATCAGAGCATAAGCATCTGGGGAGGATTCATTGACTCCTCACTGTGAGGGAGTATGAAACAACAGGATGGAAATCCACGAAAAAATAAAATAGATTGACCTAATTTATAGAATGTCCTGCAGAGAAGTCAGAGTTTAAGACCAAACAAGAGAGTTCCTGGAACATCAAAAACTGAAAAGAATGTTTGAATAAACTCATGAATATACATGTACCCTCCACAATGTAACATATAGAGTATATAGACAATGATGTTTTACAATGATGCTGTGTTCTTTGGCTAATCGCCAAAAATATCCCAACACTGGGTATGTTTGTCCCTGGTTTTATCCCTTATTAAGCTTCTAGAATTCTAAATTGTGAACATTATTTTTCACACTGTGGAGTTCATGGAAACTTTTGGGTTATTAAATGTAATACATATTTTAAGGACAGCATGTTTAGCAGAAGAGTTCACCCATTTTCAGTACGTTGTTTTAGGATGTGAGGGTTAGGTTTCTATGCCAGAGGTAGCCTCTTTCACATCAGGGAAGTAGCAAAGTGGAAGCTGTTCTTCCAGAAAAGGGTACCTTGAAAAAATGTGTTAGTTCCCACTTGAAAGGATAGCTTACAATTAAAAAATATTACAGGAGCATCTATTCACAAAAAAAAAGTAATCAAAGCAATGCAGGGAGTCACAAAGTGGTATGGTAAGAGGGTTTGTGGTAGTGGTAACACAGGCAGAACAACACTAATGAGAGAAATGACAGATTTGTCTTTACAAACAAGCTGTGGGTCTGCTGGTAGATAAGACTAGTAGTGAGAGATAAAAGAAACAATGGGAAGGATTCCACTGATTGATGGAAAAGATATTTGCCTTTATAAACAAACTGTAGGTTTGCTGATAAATGAAATTGGATATTGAAAGATGAAAGAAAACCATGAATTCCATAAGAATTAAAAATTAAAATGGAGGATTGTATATTAGAGGGAAATCTCAGGTATCAGGTGTTCTGGGAAGTCTGTAACTCTCAAGTACCTCAGTCCATGGGAAAAAGAGAGAGGAAAATGTGGCCAGAAAAATAGGATAAAAAGGAGGCTGCGTCCTGCAAAAATTTGAGAGACCCCAGAGGAATGCCCCATGGCCTCTCCCTTTATTCGAATAAAGCAAAAAGGCCTCCTCTGTCTCCTTTTTGGACATAAACCTCGGGCGTTTGTGGATCAATTTTCCTGACACTAATGACTCCTTAAATCGTGCACGGCCTAGATGCAGAAATGATCTGTTTAGCCTGCAGTTGTTCTCGCACAAGGTGGTGCAAATGCTGTGACGGCCCTGAGGAAGGGGTTACCTGTTAGTTAGGGCTCTTTGCTAGCACAGTTTTAGCTCAGGGGTTACCCGTTAGTTAGGGCTCTTTGCTAGCACAGTTTTAGCTCAGGAGTTACCTGTTAGTTAGGGCTCTGTCCTAGCAGTTTTAGCTCAGGGGTTACCCGTTAGTTAGAGCTCTTTCCTAGCACAGTTTTAGCTCATGAGGGCTGCAGTGAACGGCACTGGCCTGCACTGGGAGTGGCCTGTGAGGTGCACAAAATAGCGGCCGCTGCACAAAATGGCGGCCACGCCTCACGGAGCAAAGCCCACAGTGCACGGGGAGCAGGGACAAGGCGCTGCCTCCTGCCAGTGTCCCTGGACTCCTGGAGTCACCTTCCTGCTGCCCACACCCAGACAGCCATGGGTGTCGGGCTGGACCAGCCACTATCCTGTGGCTGTGCCATGTGCCTGCGGCCGCCGCCCATGTACTCAGTGCTCACAGCTGCCCCTCCTGCTGCATCTGCAGGCTGGGTGGGGCGGCAAAGGGCCCCCCCGGCTCATTCCACTCTCTACAACTCAGCTTTAGCTGATGCTGCGTTGTGGGAGCTCTTTTGTGATACAGAGTCCCCTCTAGGATGAGATGGATCAGGGGACAAGGGGCCATCATCTGGTTCTCGTCCCCCAGCCCTGTCAGACCTACAGCCTTCGCTGGCGGCGCAGGGGTCAGCGTGGTTGCCGCGGTTGTTGCCAGGCAATGTGGTTTGTGGGTGGCAGCGGGGTGCCCTGCTCTGCTTTGCTGCCATGGTGTGATGTCCCACAGGCTCAGGCACCGCTCATGCCGGCTGGGAGTCTCGGCCTCTCTCCCGGGTGCTGCCCGCCATGGTGTCTCCCCAGCTCTTCATGTCCTGGCTGTGGGCATGGCGGCACACGCGGTTCTGCTGTACGCGTGGCACAGGCACCAGGAGGGCTCCAGTGACCGCCGGCTTCTCTGCCGCGACACTTCTGGTGCCCGATGCTTCTGGTGCCAAGACGCTTCTGAGTTTTGGTGCAATTCTGAGCCTGGTAGGCACACCGCAGAGAGCCTTGGGTGCCACTCTGGCTGCTGCTCCCTCGACCTCCTGCGCGTCCTCTCCCAACCACTCCAGCAAGTCCAAAACAAACCTCCAGGGCTTTAGAACACCCATAGTGGCTTCCAGAGAGCCCAGGGCTTCAAAACATTCAGTCCATGGATCCCAGGCCATGCCAACAAGGCTAACAACACCTGCTGCATGTATTTAACACCCCATTCAGGTAAAAGGAGGATCCATACCTTCGTAACTGGGTGTTCCATTGAGATCCATCCATCTGTGTCCTTCAGTGGCTTTTTTCTTCTTTATGTAGGGATATATACAAAAGGGGTCTGGACTTTTGCAGATCTCCATGCTGCTTTTTTGGCTCTTCTCGCCATTTTTGTTAGGTTCTCCTCACCTGTTTTTGCAGCTCTTTCGCTGCTGGTGGCCCTTATGTCTGCCCCACTGTACACGTGTGTTGATCATGTTGGGTTTCACCACTTTTTACATGAGGATTGTAGGTTGAAGACAGACACATAACAGGCCACACTGAAGGATTATGCCACAAACAGACCAGTTTATTGTTCAGCACCCCCTTTTAGAGGGGTTCAAAACTTCTGCCCTTACACATCTGGTTGGTTGGGGTCTCCACACCTGAATTGGTTTTTCTGTTATGGCCAGATTTATCTGTGCAGCTACAGGCCAGCTGTGCTGTGACACTGGCCCTGGAATCAGGTTTAGGGCCACGTCAGTGGGGAGCCCCCCAGGATGAATCAGTGCACAGCATGTTAAGGCATGAGCAAATCAGAAAAAAAAATTGGGATAAAAATTAAGAATTCGGAGCCAAGCTAATTCCATAGGTTTTAACAGTTATTTTATTTTCCTCCAACAAGCATCCACTGAAAGGCAAGGGTAGAGGAGAGGATTACTGGAAAACAACACTGGGCTGCTTTCCTACCAGTGCTGTTGCTAGGACAGGACTGGTGTGACCATGATGTCCCCTCGGAGGGAACATCCCCCACACACAGGCAGAGAGGGACCTGAGACCCCTGCCCCACGCTGTTTTCATCTCAGGGGTTTTTCCTAAATTTCTTTGCACTTCAGCTGACTGCTGGCTGGCCATGTGGACACTGAGGTGCTGGAGCAGTCCTTGTCTGTGGATGGTGCTCTCCAAAGGGAATAGGAAAGCCTGGGCAGCAGAGGGTGCTGTGAAAGGACTGGTGAGGGAAACGAGCTCCTGCCCAAACTCTCATGGGAAGAGTAACGGTTTGGGACATGGAGAAACCCCAAACCCAACAAACCATGGTTGTCCATGTCTCCTTGAGCATGCAGTGGCTGTGTGGCCTGGCTGTGACCACCCAGGGCAGGAGCTCTGTGGGGATGGAGCTCACTCCTGGGAGAGGATGGGAAAGGGCCGGGTTACAGACAGCAACACCAACATTTGTGTTTGTGCTGCTTTGTCGGGCTCAGAGGGGTGGTTCTGTTGCCTTGATAAGCCATGCTGTTATCTCAGGCCCTCAACAACCCTCTGCATCTGTGATGTTGTCCCTGATGGGGGCCAAGGTCAGACCACAGATGCCCAGAGGCTGCTGCCAGCCAGCATCACCACAACGCCATGGCTGGCTTTACTTTTTGTCTTCCTGCAGCTGTGGAGGAGCAGGAGGGGGAGAATAAGCTCCTCCATGAATCCTCTGTACTTTTCAGCTGATTATAAAGGTTTTTGGCATTCCTTCTGTTGCAGAGTGGGTGGGATGTCCCTTTCTCTGTGTGCATTCAGTGCTGTTGAGTTTAATTCAGTGAGATACTTGGGCTCAGGTTTTTCTTTGTCAGCAACGGAATGTAAAGTCTGCCAGTGAAAAAATCCCACCCAACCCCAGAACCCCAGGCCACCCCTGTCTCTGGTTTTCTTTTCTCCTTTGTCACCAGGGCACCAAGGAAGGTTCTGTGCTGAGCTCCCTCGCTACCTGATCATTTTACTGCTCTCATAACTAAACCCCTTTCCTCCCTCCCTCTGGAGATATTTTGCAAACCACCACAGGTCAGGGGTTGAAAGACCTCATTGGCTTCAAGGAGAGGCAATTGTGCCTTGGGTGCTGGGCTGAGACTGGCAAAGCAGGGAGGTGTGGCCATGGCACTGCTGCTTCCAGGCCTGGACATGGATCTTCCCAGGCTCCCTTCCCACCTGTGTGTCCCCTCAGTGCCTCTCAGCTCCTGCTTGGTGGGGGAAAACATGTCCTGGCTCCAGCTGTGATTGTCCTGGTTGTTGGCTGTGCACATGCTGGTGAGGAGCTCACAAGTGGGACATGCTAAGAGGGACTTGTGCCAACAGGCTGCTGCTCTGGCTGAGAGGAAAAGCAGAGGGGTCAAGGTTTTCTGGAGGTTTTTTTGAGGTTTTCTGGAGGTTTTCTGATCTGCCAGGCAATCCACTACGATCTGAGCCTGTCCAGCCAGTGGACAGCTGCCTTGGAGCAGGCTCCAGGGCAGCCCTGCTCACACATTTCAGGCTTTTCCTTGAGGACAGCCAGGCTTTCTGTGCTGCAGCTGTGCCTGTGCCTCTGGGGCTCTGTCTCTGCCTCTCCAAACAGGACCCAGCCCCGGTGCCTCTGGGACCTCTTTGGGCAGGGGGAATAAGCCATTGGGTCTGGTTGAGCCAGCTCAGCCTCTCCTTTCACCATGGCTTTGGCCTCCACCCACCATCTGTGGGTTCACTCCAATGTGGGGGTGTCCCAATAGCCCCTGAGAACCTAAATCTGAATTCTGCATTGAGATACAGTCTCCCCAGTGGCAAGAAGAGGGGATAATCTCCTCCCAGGGATTGCATGTGCAACATGTCTTGAGTGGAGCTAGAGGGCCAGGTATGGAGTCATCTTTCCCAAAAGTGGCCAAGCCTGTCCAGGAGGAGAGGATAAGGAGGTGGGGCAGGGGCTGAAGAAATAAGAGGGGAAGGCCTAAGGGAGAGCTGTGGGCTCTCAGCTTGTCCAGAGGCACAGAGGGAAACAGGAATTTTGGGAGAGGAAGGACCTCTGAAGAACCCAGAAAGGCTCGTTAGGCTTCCTGCAAGCCACTGAGGGAGATGAAGGTGAGCCTGGAGGCCAGAAGCTGCTGGTGAGGACACAGGGACCAAAGGCAGACCTGGCCTAACCCCTGCAGCCCTATGTGGGGAACATCTTTGCCCACATCCTGGTGGGATCTGGCTTTGATGCCCCTGGGGCATTCTAGGGAGAAGGAGAAGGTCTGTGCAGCTCTGTCTGCAGAGCTCTGTGCCTCTCAGCAGTGCCTGTTCCTGCTCTGGTGGCAGCAGGGAGTGCTGGGGACGCTGTGAGCACTGCAAGGAACCACAGCCTGAAGATCATGGGCTGGGCTAGGGAGAGGCAGGTTTTGGGGAGCATCCCCCCAGCCACTGGGCTCCAGGATGGTGGGAAGGAGCAAATGACCTTGGGGGGTCACTAGGATAATGTTAAATTCTCAAGCTGTAGTAGTAGGGTAGCTGGGGGAGAAGACTGTCACAGTTTCTGCTGGTGGAGGCTGTCCCTAGCTCAGCTTGAAGATTGAGTCTGCTTTGTTCTCTGGCACTTCTCAGCATGGTTTTGCTGTCCTTTCTCGAAGGAATGCCCAACTTTGCCTTGTCAGGTCTGTGTCTGGTGCTGCCTGAAGGGTCAGTCAGGGCAGGGAACTCCCAACCCAGCATTTTGTCACCTCTCTGTAGCTCTTACCAGACCAGCCTCCTTCCTCCAGGACCTTGGCTGATGTGGGGAACAGCACCCAAAGGCCCCATAATTAAATACAGCTCTTGCAAAGTGCCTCATCTTGCTCTTTCATGCCAGCATTTAAATCCAGGAAAAAGCCCAAGCAATAATTCTGCTGGTGAAAACCACTACAAATGTGTGTCTATCCAAACCAGAGGTATTTTACTCCAGCAGAGGAAATACTTAGCTCAGCAGTGACACCACCCCAAATCAGGGTGAGCAGGAAGCTGGGATGGCGATGGAGACCCGACCCCAAAGGTCCCTTCCCACCACCACTGCTCTCCTGGCAGGAGGAGAGGTGATGGGGCTGGAAAATGTGGCTAAAGGGGCCCATGGACTCAGAGCCATCATGGAGGGCTGACTGTCACCCCTGCCCATGGGAGATTTGTTCTGCACCCTTTGGATTTTCACTTCCAGTATGTCCACCCTGACAAAATTCAGTCAGTGTCACAGGCAAATGGTGTCTTCTTCCTTTCCTGGGTGAGATTTGCCCCATTCTTTTCAACCCAGGCATAGTCCCTGAGCCCTGTCCCTGTGCCTGATGCTGACATGCAGAGCTGACAGATTACCAACAGGTACCTGTACATGGAAAGCCAAGATGAGCAGCCAGTGACCTGTCTGGCAACCCCAGGGCTCAGGCAAAGCAGATGGAATCCCTCTGCCAAGGAATGCCAAAAATGCAGCTCCCAGCTGAAGGACACCACAAGACCTGTGTGTTCCCGGTGATGGGGCCGTGTCCCAAACTTTGGGATGTGGCTCTTTGCTGCTGAGCTCCCTGGGGTTTGGGATGCAGTGTCTGAATCACTGGGCTGTGTGGCTGGGGAGGGACTGGGCTTCAAGGTGTTGATGGACAAGTCCCAGCCTCTCTGGGTGTCTTTGTAAGCCAAGAGGATTGATTCCCTCTGTTCCCCCAGCAGCTTTGAGGATGAGCAGGAACCACGTCTGCTCTCCTCCACCCTGGTTTCCCATGCCCAGGGACTCACAACTGAGTGCAGTTTGGGTTGGATGGTGGGATGTGCTGCCTGTCAGGGCTGGAGGAGCTGGCACTGGAGGCACTGGGCTGGCCTTTCCTCCTCCAGGGAATGCTCTGGACTGTGATGGTCACCTGGGGATGGACAAAACTCTGATGATCTGTGTGACCCCAAGACTGGGTGCAGGAAGTGGGGACTGCCATTTTTGCTGCTCTTTCTGTGTTCTTACCCTGTTTTCACCCCCCAGCCCAGGAATGTTTTTGTGCTTGCTGAATGCCACAGGAATTCACAGGGACTAATCCTTCCCTGTCTGCCACATCTTGGGATGCCAGGAGAAGTTGCTTCTGTCACTGCTGAGTGCTGCCTGCCAGGCTCTCTCTGACACCTGTGGGCTTTGTGGTACAGCTTGTCACCACTCATGGCCACCATGGTGTGCCACTATAACATCTGGGTGCCACTGGGCTGGGCAGCAGAGCCTTGGGCATGGAGGTGACCTCCAGCATGTGGGAGAACTCAGTGCCACACCTCAGGAGCTGGGAGAGGGGTGTTGAGAGGAGGAAGCTCTCACCATGAAATCTGCAGGAACCACAGAAACCACAGGCCTGTGTATGGCCATGGAGCAGTGGAGGGTCTCCTTGCATGTGGATTGGATGCAGATCTAAGAGAGATGGACCATGGTGGCAGAGTTTGGCAGGGATTTGACTCCTCTCTGGACAGGGGATATAGCCCCAAGGGAAAGAAGCTCTTTCCTAAGTGACAAGCTCAACCAGAGGATGCAATTGGTGTGAAACTCCTGTGGGTTTAGCAACAAGAAAACAGCACTGAGGATCACATTGTTGTTTCTATCTGGCATCTCCTAATTCCTGAGTAGGCCTGTTACCCATCCCTTGTCACCCACAGTGGTTATTTCAGCAATTGGTCAGTCTCTGATGTCCCCAGGCATGGCCTGCAATGTCTTGCCTATATCTGTGTGCAACTGGGTGAGGAGCCAGCCACTGCAGCTCCTGCCCTCCTGCTGTCCTTTCTATCTTCATTCCACACCCAGGTTGAGGGGCTGCAGGACTAAAAGCACCTGAAAGTGGTGATTTGCACTGAGTCCAGCCTGCAGTGGTGTTGGGCAGCTGGGCAGGACAAAGAGAGATCAGGTTTAGCAGTGGGCTTTGTCTATGGGATCAAAGAGCAATCCGACCTCTCCTTCCCTCAGCCATCACAGCAGTTTAATCCCAGGACATCCCTTCTCAGCTGCATGTGGAGATGGAAGTACCAGGGTGGTGGTGGTGGTGGGCTTGAGCACAGAGCAGGGCTTGAGTTGGTACTTTGTTTTCCAGTGTGAGAGGGAGTTTTTGCTGTGGTCACACAGTGCTCTGCAGCAGGTGGATGTTGCCATTTTCCTGAGCAGCCCAGGAAAGCTTTCCATGCAATAAGGCTATTGGGCAAATACACTTTGAGAGGCAGACAGCCATCTTAACTCCTCCAGCAAGATCATCAGGGAAATGGACTTTGCTGGATCTGCCCTTGAGTCTGGAATGCCTTGGGCTGGGTGCTGTGGGTGGCAGGGCAATCCAGGAGCACCTGGCAAGGAGCATCCAAGGCAGGGATGGAGCAGGGAAGCTCCTACAGGATGCAGCTCTGACATGACCCCTCCTGTCTGAGGGAGGATTCTTCCCCTGAAATGCTTTCCCTGAAAGCCTAAGGATTTCCCTGAAGGCACCCTGATGCTTTTCCCAGGCAGGGGGTGGTGGGAGGCTGTTTGTCCCACACTGCAATTACAGCTAGGCTAGATGAGAATGGTCAGCAAGAGAGGCTTGGGGCGGGTTCCAAACTGCACAAGGGGCTGTAGACACCTGCTGCCTGTGGCAGCATCAGGCTTTGGCTGTTCTGCCACGCTGCTGGGGCTGCACAGTGTTCCTTGTGCCCCTGGAGCACCCACAGCTCATCCAGACCCATTATCCCCCAGGTGCTGCATACAGGTGAGATGTGGTTGCTGCTGGTGGCCCTGGGCCTGGCCCAGGGGCTGGAAGATGCCATCCCAGGTGTTGAAGTGTTCTACAACCCTGAGACATTCATGAACATTGTAAGTGCTGGTGGGGCACCGCACTTCCAGTATGCCCAAAGTCCTTCCCAAAGGACCAGCTCAGCTCACCCCTTCCCTGCACCTGCACCAGGCCTCTTTTGGGGGCATGTGGCATCAAAAATCTCCCATATTTGCTTTGCTGTCACTCACTTCATGCCCTCAGCTTGAGCTTGGCCTCTCCCTGCTCTCCCTCTAATTCCTTCAGGTGGAGGTGACACATGGCTGGCAGGAGTGGGTGAGGCTGAGGGAGGCACAGGGCACTGGGTCACTCTCTGCCCTCGCATCATTGTCCCTGCAGAGCCAGAAGATCCTTCTCCACGGGTATCCCAGCGAGGAGTATGACGTGATGACAGAGGATGGCTACTTCCTGAGCCTCAACCGGATTCCCCACGGCAAGGGGGGTGCTGAGCTCTCAGGTGGGCTCAGCTGCACCCAGGGGGGCACCACTGTGACCCTGGCCCCTGCCTAGATGTGAGAGGAAACAGTGGGATACCTGGGCAGCTGGAAGTGGGATGAGGAGTTTCTTTCTGGCTGCCTTGAGCTGTCCCTGGAGATTCAGGAGCTCAGCACTGTGTGTTGCTGCACCTCAGATGGGGCAGCACGACCCAGCAAAGCCCCAGTGGCTCTTTCCCTGCAGCAAACTCAAGGTCCAGGCTCAGAGCCTGGGATAGCAGAAGCCCCCTAAACACAAAAAAGCACCAGCACAACCAGGGAAATAATGGAGAAGGGAACGTTTAATGTGCAGCCTGCAGAAAACAGTGTCAAGATGTTCAGCGGTCTTTTATTTCTATATGGGAAAGGTGTCTTCTGTCAACTACCTACTCTATCCCCTTTCAGGACACAGGACCCCTGTGCTGATAGTGCATGGGTTTTGTCTGGATGGCGGTGACTGGGTGGACAATTTCCCTGACAGCAGCCTGGCCTTCATCCTGGCAGATGCGGGATACGATGTCTGGATTGGGAACAACCGGGGCACCAGCTGGTCGCGCCGGCACCGCAGCCTGTCCATCAGCTCCAAGGAGTTCTGGGATTTCAGGTCAGGGGGCCCCCAAGGACTGGGTGCAGGGCTGTCAGCGCTGAGCCCCTGGTGTCCTTGGAAGGTTGGGAGGCGGGAATCTCCTCCAGGCTGTCCCTTTGCTGCACAGCTTCCACGAGATGGCCGTGTACGACCTCCCGGCCATGGTGGGCTTCATCCTGATGCAAACGGAGCAGGAGAAGCTGTTCTACGTCGGCCACGCTCAGGGCAGCACCCTGGGTGAGTGAGAAGGTGGAGAGAGGGCAGTGGGTGGGAGTGATGTCTGTGAGAGGCTACCTAGAACAGAGGCTAGACAGTGTTAAAGGAATAAAGTAGGTATTGAAAAGGACTTCAAAGGATTCACCTTGGGCAGCACAAGAGCCTGGCTGTGGCTCTACCCAAGATGGACCCAAGATGGACCCAAGATGGACGGTGTGTCACGAGTTTTCACACTTTTATAAGTTTTTTGTCCATTTTGGGGTTAATTGTCCAATTATAGCTTTGGGTTATGCAGTCCCATCCTCCCAGGTTGCTCTCCTCAATTCACTGTTGTTTACACTTTTTGGGTCTGAAGCTGCAGCAGTGTCCTTGGTTCCCAGGCTAGAAAATGATTGTTTAGTCAAACTAAACTGCGAAGAGAACTTGCTAACGCTTTGTATGAGGTTCAGAGTTACACACCAATGCAGTACAGAATCTGGAAAATATGAAAGCTAAAACTTAAGGCATCACGAGCAGGGCATGGGGTTGCCATGGGAAAGAGGCATCAATGTCCATCCCCAACTGGACACTGCTGAGAGCAGGGCTGCAGTGCTGTTCCTGCCTATCTTCCTGGCCCTTCTGCATGGAAGGGGTTTGCCATGGCCTGCCCATCTATCCCAGGCTGTGCTGGCATCCAGGAACATTTTTTGTTCAAACCTTGCACCTTAAACACAGGGTTTGGGGTGACCTGGGGTTCATGTTGTGGTCTCATGCTGCCTTTCAGGTTTCATAGCGTTTTCCAGCTTTCCGCACCTGGCTGAGAAAATCAAACTGTTCTTTGCCCTGGCTCCTGTGTACACCTTCCACCATGTCCGGGGCCCTGTGTTAAAGCTAGCCTTTCTATCAGACCTGCTGCTCAAGGTACAGGATGCGTTTGTGGGCTTTTACTCCCAAAATCCAGGGACTTTCGGCAATTCCTGCCCCCTGCATTGTCACTGTGCACTGATCCTGCACCCGCGGCGGGCATGGGAGCTCCTAACACAATTTCTAACATTTCCTCGTGCTTTTGCAGGAACTGTTTGGAACCAGAGAGCTGGTTCTGGTGCCCAAGAATGAGAAGGGATTGCTGGTTGAGACATGCAGCAAGCTGCTGGCAGCTGAAGTGTGTGCCAACAGTATCTTCCTCGTTGGAGGGTTCGACGGGGACAACTTGAACACGGTGGGCTCAACACCAGGCTCTCAGTCCTGCCCTCTCTGGTTTTCCTAGACACTTGGAGATTGTTAAGGAGACACAACAATGAGTATAAAGCCCCAAAATAAGGTGTGAAAGGCAGTGGTTATTTGGGGATTTTCTGCAATGGTGTCAGGGTGTTAAACCTAATGGAGTATTTGGTAAGAGAGAATCACTTGTGTTCTTGTCTGGTAGGGAAAGGAAACTCTTGCCTCATTTTTGGCTGACATACAACAAGTTTACAGAAGAAAATAACCAAAGAATGACTGGACCACTTGTATTTCCATTTTAAAATATTGATTAAGTGACTTACCTTTCAAAGCTGCTTCTAGCTCTGAGCAGAATAAAGCTGCTAAAGAATAAAAAGCGTATAACTTTTATATTGCAGTTATAAGAAAAAATGTTTGAGGGTTTCTTGCCTAGATGGATTTTCATCCTTCCCAACTAACTTAGAAAATACCTTTTTTTCCCCCTTTAGAGCCGACTGGATGTGTACATATCTCATTTTCCAGACTATACATCAGTAAAAAACCTTCTGCACTGGGGACAGGTAGAGACTCTGATTTTATAACTACTTTAACTTTTCTGTCTTTTAATCTGCGAACGTGGTATTTTCACATGCTGCTTCATTCACCCTGGAAACAGGTAAAGGAGGTAGAATCAAAGCCAAGAGATAAAACGGGATTTTTAAGCTGCTGCACCAAGGTGTCTCAAAAGCCACAGCTGTCCAGGGGGCTGACCCAGGGTATCACCTGAATTAACCCTTTGCCTCTGCCTTCCAGACTGCAAAAACCGGGAAGTTCAGGCAGTTTGACTACGGGCTGAGAAACATGGAGAAGTACAAGCAGGTGAAGGGGATGGGGCTGGCTGGGATCAGGATTGGGAATCACACCCCACCCACCAGAGCCCTCAGATAACAGGAGTGCCTTTCCCTTTCCCAGGTGACGCCGCCCTCTTACCGGATTGAGGCCATGAAGGTGCCGGTGGCTGTGTGGAGCGGGGGACAAGACTGGGTCACCCCCCCTGTGGAGACATGGCATTTGCTGCACCGCCTCACCAACATTGTGCACCACGAGCACTTCCCCGACTGGAACCACTTCGACCACCACTGGGGCCTGAATGCCCCGCAGCGCATGTACAGGAGAATAGTGGCCTTGATGAAGGAGAATCTATGAATCCATTCATGAATCCATCCATGAACCCATCTATGAATATATCCATGAATCCATGCATGAATCCATCTATGAATCCATCTATGAATCCATCTATGAATCCATCCATTGATCCATCTATGAATCCATCCATGAATCTATCCATGAACCCATCCATGAACCCATCCATGAATCCATCCATGAATCCATCCATGAACCCATCCACTAATCCATCCATTAATCCGCCTATGAATCCATCCATGAATCATCCATGAACCGATTCATGAATCCATCCATGAACCCATCTATGAATTCATCCATGAACCCATCCATGAATCCATCCATGAATCCATCTATGAACCCATCCATTAATCCATCCATTGATCCATCTATGAATCCATCCGTGAATCCATCCATGAACTCATCTATGAATCCATCCATAAATCCACCCATGCATCAATCTATGAATCCATCCATGAATTCATCCATTAATCCATCTATTAATCCATCCATGAACCCATCTATGAATCCATCCATGAATCCATCCATGTGCTGCCCCAGCATGGAAGAGCTGCCCGTTCCCATGTGCCTTGGGGCATGGTGTTTGTGTAAGGGATGCCCTGCTTAAAAATGTCTCCTGTCCCCCTGTTCCACGCTGATTTAATGCTTTTAAATGCAATGCTGTGATTTCTGCCCGCCCTCTGTGTCTGTATAGATTGCAATAAAGTCTTGCATCACAGCCAAACTCCAGCCTTTGGCTTGTTGGGCTTGCTGGGTTTGCAGGAGATCTGTTGCGTTTGGGTATTTTTTCAGCTTTTGCAGGCTCAGAGCAATCCAGGAGTGAAGTTTTATTCCAGGGATCAGGCATGTGCTGTGCTTTGTGGGTTTAGGCACAGGAGGGGAGGAAAGTGACCTTGGAAAGAAATGGAAAGAGGCAACATCTGGCCCAGGGGGCTCTGAGCTGGGCACAGCTGGCAAAGGGCAGAGAAGTAGGAGATTCTTCTCATCAGATCCTCCTCACTGCGCAGAGGGAAGTTCAAAACAGGTGATTTGCTGGTGATGAAATGTGCAAGGAGAGGCTGAGCCCTTTCTCACCTCACCAATCCACCCAGCTATCCCTCTCCAATCACATGGTATCTTGCCAAGCTTTTCTTGCTCATCCTGTTTAGCTCCTTACTGTTGAAATGAAAAAGAAAGTCGGGACTAGAGGAATAATTTTCAGCCACTCGGTTTACCCTGGAGGGGTTAACTTGTTACTGACTCTCTGGAATAAAAGCTACAATATTTTTTTCTTACACTTGTGCTGCATTAAACAGGGCAGGAATTGGTAGTGCCATGATTTAGTTTCAGGTTCTGGAGACATGTGGCAAGGCTGAGCATCTCACTTTCTGGATTCCACCTTATCAGCAGGACTACTCAGAGAAAACCCCTGCAATCACCAAAGCCATTCATCTGCCAGCTTGTAGGAGAAGAATAGCCCAGCACCAGGATGGATGAGTCCTCTGCATGTGCCTTTCACCTTTCCAGGGATAGAAATGGCAGAATATAGCCAGAAGTTGGCACGAGAAGGGTCATCTGCATCAACAGAGGATCCTTGGTGTGGTCCAGTGACCAGAACTGAGCTATTTCTATCTTGTCAGCAACTCCAGGGCTCTGGAGAAAAAACTCAGAGTGAAAACCTGACCAGGTGGATGATGAGAAACAGCAATTCAAGGAACAGACACCAACATATCCCAGCCTCCCTGATGAGGTGTGGTGGGCATGCTCGTGCTCAGCCTAGCAGCCCCATCTATTTATTACATGGGATTCATTTATTCTGTTTATTACATATTATTTATGACAGACCCATCTCTGTGTTACATGTGCTGGCCAGCAGCTGTTTGTAGAGCTGTGCAGGATTCTGCCTGCAAGTCCCTGCACGTGGCAGAAGACACCCACAGCAGAAGGTTTTAGGACCTCCAATCCAAAGAAAATAAAAATGCTGACGGTCTGGGCGGATTAAACCTCAGTGGGATTAATTTGCAACCTCTGCATCCCCCGCCTTTTAATAGTGAGATAAATATGTTTAAAGGATAAAGCATTGCTCTCTAACCCAGCCTGACGTCAGCTGAGCAGCTTGTGGGGCTGAAGAGGGAAAAAAGAAGGATCCACATTGAAGTCAGCCTGTCAATAGATTGCCTAATAGCAGGTTGACATAAGTAAGGAATTGGCACATGGTATTGGAGGCTGCTGCCAGGGATTTGCAATGCAATGCTAGGGCTGATGAGGGCGGGTCACGTCTGTGTTTAAGGCTGCACCTTCAAACAAAACACTTCAAGTATCTTTCCAAGTGAAAGCCAGGCTCCTGTTATTCCACCCACAAAACTCTGAGGACCTGGAGTCCTGACCACTATTTTATATTGCTTCCCAATCCTTTCACAAAAGAATCAACCTGCTAAGCCCAGTAGCCAAAGGCCAGCAAGTCTGGCTGTCACTGGTGCCACACCAAACATGGCTTGCTCCCCCAGGAGCCCAAAAGGCTGTGTCACCCTGGGGTCTCCCCTCTGTACTCTCCTGACCCCAAGGGACAATTTGAGGGTTCTTTACTCATTTATTTCTACACCTTCTGGGTCCTACCATGTGCTTTGAGTCTCATCTGCAAATGTCTCCCGCTGCTGGCAGCTGATTTATTTTCATTTCAGTCAGGATTTGGGTCACAGCTTTGTTTCAGGGTTTTGAAGGGGAAAGAAAATATTTTGGCACAGCAAAAGGAGACAAAGCAATCAAGGAAAAGCCCTTTTGTCCCCATGGCAAAATACCAAATGAAGCTGCATTTTTAAATTTGGGGGTTTTTTGGACTTCGGGCAAATTGTTTCTCCTGGAAAGAGACTGGGAAGAGACTTTAAAAAGAAAAAAAAAAAAGAAGATGTGTTTAAACAGGATTAACTTAAGCAAGAATTTGTACTACAGAAAGATGCTTAGAGAATCTCTTAAAGACAGAAAAGCAAACAATATCCAAATCCGATAATCTGATCACCCGATAAAATTTACAAGCAATTTTCTTAGCAGAGAGATGAGTATTTACTGGAAATGGACCATCTTGAACAAACTGAATAAATAGATTAGGTGAAGAGCTTTACCTAAAAAGACAATTTTACAGAAAACTTCTTGGAATGAGGCAGGAGTCACATACTTAGGAAGAAAACGGGTGTAAAAAAGAGCTAAATCATGGATTATTTACTGCAACCAATGTGGCTTCGTGACATGCCAGAAAGTGTAATGAGTGCAAGCTTCTTTTCATAAATAAATGCCATTAAACTTTCATTTTGCTCGCTGGCTTTGCCCTTCAGAGAAAGGCTGAGGACAGGATGATGAGGGAAGCAGCAGGGGAACAAACACGTCATGGCTGTGTCACAGCTGGTGGCTTTGCTCAGAGTCTCTCTGGGAAGCTTCTCCCCAAAGAGGGTGATCAAGGCCAGCACAAGGACATCCAGCATCAGGGAGGAACCTCTGTCCTTCACTTCTGCCAAGCAAATTATAGCCAGGAATTCTGTTAGCAAAAAATCACCCACAGCAAGGCTTGGAGTGGCTGCTTTCCCCCAGATTTATTTTTTGGCCTCCTCCAGGCTTTTGGCTGATCTGCTCTGCTTTTGAGGATGATACAGACCTTCCACGAAATTTTAAAGGAAGCACAACAGACTGAAAATCTGACTGTACTCCAGAGTATGATTTTGAGTAATTTCTCCAAGAAATATTGCTTTGCCTCACAGCTGGATTCTCCCTCCCTGAAAGAAAGTGATTCTTCTGGTGGTTGCACCATTGACACATTTATTGAGATTTTCTGATGAACCTCGGGATTTTGACTGGTAGAAACAGCCAATTTTTTTATTGCTGTACAACAACTGCCTCTCCTTCAGGCTAAAGAAAATTATCATCAAGCCATCATGGCAACTCTGAGATCACCACTCGATCTTATTACCAAAACCTCCCAGATAAACCCTAAGATATATGCACTTTGAATACCCTAAGCCCCTTTTATTTGGATTTTACACATTCTGCGCAAGAGTCACATGCTGGACTGTCAGACTTGCAATTTTTCTCAAGGATTTATTAATTTCTCACCTCTCAGTCACTGAAAGAAAAAAAAAAGCCCAAACCCAGCCACATTAAAAATGTGATTAATGACAATTTTTATTGAATTCAAAACCACTATTATTTTTTTCTCTAGGGAGATGCTCTTCCAGTACCTGAAGGGAGAAAGCTGGGAAGAAACTATTTACGAGGGCTTGGAGAGACAGAACAAGGAGGAATGGCTTTCCACTGCCAGGGATAGATGGGATATTGGGAAGGAATTGTTACCTAGGAGGGTAGGGAGGCCCTGGCACAGGGTGCCCAGAGCAGCTGTGGCTGCCCCTGGATTCCTGGAAGTGTCCAAAGGTCAGGTTGGAGGGGGCTTCAAGCAGCCTGGGATAGTGGAAGGTGGATGGGCTTTAAGGTTCCCTCCCACCCAAAACATTCTGGGATCCTAATTCTGGTGTTTTGCACTACAGATCTGTTGAATCTCTTTTTCATCCACTTTGATGGTTTTAAGAATTACAGTGCTAAACCTGATACAGCAACAAGGTTTGTGTCAGCCAGGAATAGAATGAAGGTTCCTCTCCCCACCCTGTCACTGCTCCAGTTAAAAGCAGATCATTTTTAATGAACTATATTCAGGTGGTCCAAATACAGAGAAATTTCAAAATCCTCTAGAGACAGCACTAATCTTATGAGAAAAATCAGGAAAAAAAAATCGCATCAAGTACAGCTGGCATCTTTAGGGATGCTTCTTCATGATGTCAAGGATTTCCCGGTACAAAACCTCGGTGGCATCGAGGCCCAGCACGAAATCCAGGTGGTTCCAGTGGGGAACCAGCTTGTGGTGCACCAGGTTCCTGACCTGGGGGAGGAGGAGGGCAGTGTCCCGGGGGTCAGCCAGGCAGTCCTGCCCCGCGTTCCAGATGGCCGTGGGCACCTCCATGCCCCTCACGTCGTAGAACGGCGCCCCGGTCTGAGGAGAGGGAAAAATGGTTTCACAAAGAGGGGAGGGATGTTGCTGGGGTGCAGCAAATGCTGGGAATGGAGGGAAATAAAAACTGAGCTTCTTTCTTCTAGAAAGAAGAGGGACTTCAATGGAGGTGCAGCATAGCCTCATGCGCTACAACTTATCCAGTTAATTTAATTAAAATTGATTAGCAAATTTATTCTGGCCAGCTAGAAATTCTGGTTCTGATACTACAGAAGGAGACAGAACTTTGGCAGCTATTTGATTAAATAGCATTATTTCATAGCATATATTATATATATGATTTAGTGCTGTTGGATGATCCTGCTCCCAGCAGGAGGTCGGACTGGGCACCTCCACAGGTCCCTCCCAGCCAGCCCTGCTGGGGTTTGTGGTGACACTCCATAAGCACTGCCTTCAGCCCAGTGACAGCAGGGAGGTGTTTGGAAGCAAATTTTTGAAATTAAAACGTTTCTGGAGGGTTGTTTCAGTTCCACACCCTGAGGACTTGCCATGAGGTGATTTGTCAGCAACAGGTAAGAAGCACGCTGCTTTCTGACCAATTTTTTGTTGTTGTTTAAGGAAGAAAGAAATTATTTTTTTTCCTGTTCCAAGGCTTAACCACTATTTCAGAGAAGACATTTTTCCTAATATTCAGCCTGGTGTAACTTGAGACCTTATCCCCTTATTCTATGTAAATTAGAAAGCATCTAATTTAAAGCGTTTTACTCCATTTAAAAAGTATTTGCAAAGCTGAGTTGAGAATGGAAAACGCTGTTGTTCCAAGCAGGGATCCTGACTGCCAGTTTGGGAAGAGAGAAATACATTGAGAGGAGAGAGGACAGGGGAAGGGAAGGCCATTGGAAGAACCTCACCTGTCTGTAGTGAAGGCTGTTGTACACATGCCCCCCGTCAAAAGCTCTCAGTGCCCCACCATGGACTCCCTGCAGCAAATTCAGACATGCAGTGGTCTAAGTGAAATCACACCTCTGTGGGGCTGCAGTCAATGCTCAAAAGTCAAACCTCAAAAGTTAGTTTTCATCACTGAACTGGCAGGATTTTTCAAGTGAGTCTCACAGGTCTGGCCCTAGGACCAGCACAAGTAATTATTGTTGTGATTTTGGACAAATGGACAGAGAATATGTTTCTAGTGTTTGTGGGTAACACCAGGATGGGAGGAAATTAAAAATGTTCTGGAAAAGGGGTTTAGAACTCTAAATATTCCTTGTGGGCTGGAGAATTGGCCTGAAATGGCACAATCAAAGAGGGAAGGAGCCTCGGACTATCTCTTGTCTAACTGGAGCAGGACAGCAATACAAGTTCAAGGTGGTCGTGGCTTGATCCCTCCACTGGGCAGCAGCACTTCAGAAAATGGAGTGTGTGCTCTTGCTACAAACCCCACAAAGTTCTTCTGGGGTCCCTGAGAGGGAATTCCACACAGGGAAGAAGCTGTGCCTGTGGCACACAGAGAAGGTTCATAGACTGAACCTGCAATCTGCCAAAAAATGTGCAAATTTTTAGCTTGGGGAAGAGGAAAGGAGTGCAGCAGAACACAATTGCAGTGTTAAAGGGCTCTGGTGGTGACTGTTCTTGTGCCTACAGGGGGAAGAAGAAGAAATAATCAGCTTTATTGATAATTTAATTGGCTGCTGTCAAGATGCACCTCTGCCACAATCTGACCACTAATGGCAGGGCAAGAGTGGAGCTGATTTGAGGAAAGTCCCCAGGAATGTGCCTGCTGTGGATGCAGGGTCCTCAACTCCATTCTTTTGACAGATCCATTCATTTGGGGTCACTTGGCTCAAAAATCTGCTGAGCATTTTTATGGAGGGGCGAGAACAAAACCAACAAAGATCTGGCAAAGGTGTCTGGTGTTGCAGCAACCAGCACAGCAGGCTGCCCACAGGGGACCAGTGACACTCTGGCACAGGAAGGAGCCTGGGAAGGTTTACCTGCAGCCAGTGGATTATGTTCTGGACCGAGGACCCCGCTGGGGTGTGTCCCACGTACACATCGAATCGGCTCTGCAAGGACATGAGCACATTTCACAACAGGATTCACCTGGCTCCTCACAATAGGGCATTGCCAAGGCTCTGGCCTTCAGAAGGGCCCTCTGCAGATTTATTCCCACATACCATGTTGGTGTTCTTCCAGTTAAACCCAAAAACCGTGCCCAAGAGGTGCTTGCAGACTTTTGAGCAGACACAGAACCTGGAGAGGACCAGCTCTCCCAGGGCAGTGTGTGGTAGGAATTCCTTGGTGCCAAATAGCTCCTGTAAGATTGCAAATGTGCTCATCAAATAGGAAGCCTGGTTGTGCTCTTCCCCAAAGCACCACCACTTTACAACTTCTATTTTATCCCCACATTAAGGCTGCCCATAGTGAAGCCTCCCTTGAACCCTGTGAAATGCTTCTGTTCCTTGCTTCTTATGGGCATGATCTCTTACATTCATTATGTTCTTGTATTAAATGGCTCAGTTCCAGGCTCTGCATTAGTTTTATTCACCAATGTTTTGGATCTAATTCTGCCAGAACACTCTGGGGAGTGAATTCAGGACAGGCTCTGTAGTGAGATGTGCTTTTCTTCATTATGAAAACAGAGCACAGTGCTCCCCTCTCTGTAAATGACTAGAAATATCCCATAGATAATTTTCACAATCCCTATGAAAAACATTTTGGCTATGCAGAACATAGAGCTGACCAACCTTAAGCCCAGAGTCAGAAAAGAATGAGAGTTTTCTAAATGGGCTCTGAGAAAACATCACCGTGGTCACAGGTGAAAGAGCAAAGAACACCTTGATTTTCCGAGCCAGCTGGGGCATAGTGGAAAAGGCTACAAAACCTGGTGGGGGAGGAAAAAAAGTAGAAAAAAAAATGTTTAGTCTTTCAAGACACTCATGTACCTAGTTTAATTTCAGTGAGTAATTTTACAAATCTGAGAGGGAATGTAGGCTTCTCATGCTGTCATCAAAAGGACCCACTCACCTATAGTGGTGCCTTGGGAATGACCAATATAATACAGCTGTTTCTGTCCTGTTTTCTGCTCAATAAAGCTGATCATGGCTGGGAGATCATATTTAGCCATCTCATCGAAGCTGCAGAAGGAAGAGCAGATGTCCTGCTGAGAGGGGCAGCATCTACATGTGCACAGCCACCACCAGCAAACCACAAAACCAGCAGGGAGGGCAGGGCCCTCCCACAAACCTCATCCTACTGAGTTGTCACATGGGATTTTCACTCAAAATAAATTGGATGAGCTTCAGTCCAGTCTGGTTCGCTCATCCCTGAGCCAGAATTCTGCTGTTTCTGAGATCCTCAAGCCCATTGTCTTAGGTTGCAATACAGGATGTGACCAGCAGTGTGTATTCTATCACCATCTGTTAAAACCAGGTGGGGCAGTGTTCTTTATCTCTTCCACATCCCATCCCTCCTCCAGGAAGATCTCTCCTGTTAATGGGCCATTCAGACCCACTGCATGACTGATAAAATTACATCATCCCATTGGGAGATGCTCCAGCCAGGGGGAGGAGCCAAGCCTTTCCTACCCAGGTAAAATCTGAGATTTGGAACATTAGAGCCCCTTTTTCCACTGGATTCCAGAGAAAACTGAACCTTTCCACATCATCACTGGACATGTGGAGGAAAACTGCACCTTCTACAGGAGCACTGCTTCAGCTGAACCACATCTGTCACTGCAGGAGGATGCAGCCACCATTTACTGGGACTGTTACCAACACCCTGACAGACTGACTCTGTCAGTGTTCTGGGTTTCTTTTTTGTAATACTGTATTTCTATTTTAATTTTCCTAGTAAATAACTGTTATTCCTATTCCCATATCTTTGCCTGAAAAGTCCCTTAATTTCAAAATTATAATAACTTGGAGGGAGGGAGTTTACATTCTCCATTTCAAAGAGAGGCTCCCTGCCTTTCTTAGCAGACACTTGTCCTTCAAACCAGGAGACCCATTTACCTGAAAGCCCAGAATTCATCCTGTTTAGTAGTCAGGATCTGGTGTCTCCTGGACCAGGTGTTTCCTCTGCTGTTCCCTATCCAAACATCGTAGCCAGCATCTGCAAGGATGAAGCCCAGGCTATTGTTGGGCAGGTTGGTGAGCCAGCTGCTGCCTTCTGCCAGGAGACCATGCTGCAGGAGTGCCACGGGTCTCACACCTGCAAGACAGGCAGCGTGATGACTCTCTTTGTTTTTAATGCTATTCATCACCTTTTGAGACAGTTCATGAAGTATTATCCCCACAGCAGCCAAAATCTGTCGAAGTTTGTGTCTGTGTTCCTCTAGATTTTATTTAAAAAGCAGGTTTGCTAAGCTGCACCATTATCTTGGTCTTAATCCCCAAAATCTCTGGGGGTGTTGGCAGAACCTGGGTTGCCTGGGGAGCTCTGTAAGCAAACATGGAGGAGGCTGGGGATGTGAGAGGAAAAATGCAATTTTCATGGATCTAACTTCCAGCCCCACCACCCCTCACAGGAGAAGAGGATCCCTTGGAGGCTCCTCAGGGAGTCTGCTGATCCATCGGATGGCTGCAGGAGCACATTTTGGGAGCCAGGCTCTGGCACAACCCAAGGTGTGCCACCAGGATGGATTTAGAAAGTGCAGTTTAAATTTCTTATTTTTTACAGAAAATTTGAGTTCTTGTTTCTGGTGTTGAGAGTATAGCTTGAAGTTATAGCTAGAAGTCACTAGATTTATGGTTACGAGGGTTTTTTAGGATTTATTAACTAATAAAATACAGCTAACACAGACATTTATGTTATTAAACTAATATTAAGAAATTTTATTTAATTACAGTGTGATTTTTCTGAGCAAATCCTCTTCTGACACACAGACCTATTTTAAGATTTCCCGTTACTTTTGTAACTACTTTTATCTTTTTTTATATTTAAAATTTTATAGTTAAACATTTTTTTTACCTAACATGTGTTTGCTTTAAGCTTTAAATTTACATTTTTGCTTCTAGTACCTAAGCTTGGAAGCTTTTCCCAAGGCCTCAGGTGAAATTCTGTGTTCTTTGCTAAACTTTGATTTAGAGGCCTAATGTTCTGAGATTTTTCTTGTATGGCACCAGCCCTACCTTGGCACCCAGCATTTCCTCTCCCATGAGGAATTCTGTTGAGCTGAAGGATGTAGCCATCTGCTGTCACCACATCATACTCCTCGCTGGGGTACCCCCAGAAGGAGAGCATTTCACTCTGCAACAAGAAAAAAGCCAATAATAACATTTTCAAGGCTCCTGTGAGGAAGTCCCTAAATGTGATATTTAATTATAATTATTTAATACTGGCCGTTTCCTGGACACTTCCTGCCTCTGCTCCAACGCCATCGTACTTACAATGTTCATCCTTGCTTCTGGATTCTTGGGCAATTGGGAATTGAAGATGCATTCCCCAGATGCCATCCTGTGGAACACGGATGCCAGAGCTAGAGCCAGCCACATCCTCGCTGTGCCTGGAACCACAAACCCAGAGAATCAGAGCCAGGGAAAGCAGGGGAAGGAGAGATGAGGGCAGGGAAACACCCCAGGCAGGACCGAGACTCTGAGGGGGCCTGGATGATCACTTAAAAGTGTCAGTGCACGTGGGGTGGCTCAGGAAACACATCTCAGCAGGGATATTTCCAGGGAGGTGGGACAGACTTTCAGGAATTCCAGTAAGAGGTGAGACAACAGTTCACTCAGGAAAGGGGATGGTCAAGAGGGAGAGCTCTGTCCCATCACCCTGCTGTTTGCATCACCTGTTGCCACCACTGCCCAAACCTCCCCAGGAGGGAGAGGGAGGATGAATAAGATACAGCACTGCCTCCCCTCCCCAAATAGAAATAAAATCATGAAAAGAAAATCTCTAACCGCTTGCCCTTCTCCTTGATCGTGGTGTAAAAGACAAGAATTGTTTACATTTAATTCAGAGAAGGACATTTTAAAGTGCAAATCTGTATGCAAAATGGGGAGAGATGAATCTTCCAGCAGATCTAGACATCCCTTCGTGATACTGGGTTTAACACAGCTTAAAAAACCCCTCACTCGATGTGCAGCTGCCACAGGAGGGGGTGGAGGCAGATGGGAACAGCAGGTTTTGCACACCGTTATGGGCAGGAGGCATCACAAACAGATACCGAAAGGTCTGGGGGGATTGCTGCCTCCAACAACTGTAACATTGGACACCACAAGAAAAACTGGGCTGGATCAGCCTCTAGAACCAACCCAGCAAATCAGATTTTGTTCCCCTGTTCTGAGGGAAGCACGGGCTGCAAGTGCCATGATTGTAAGTGCCATTCACAGCCATGTTTAGTCCTGGCTCTACCCTTGCTTTTCCCACACTCACCTGTCCAGAAGGGAAGGCAACCAGCCCAGCTGAGAGGTGGCACAGCTCCTGCAGGAGGAGATGGGGAGATGTCAGCCCCTGGAGAGGATGGGCAGTGCAGGGAAGAGATGCTCAGCCTGGAGGAGATGGAGATGTGGCAGTGTCAGAAGATGGGTCCTCACCCCTGGCTGGTCCCTGAGCAGTGCTCTGCATCCCTCTGGAGACAGCCCTATTTGAGCTGGCTGCAGGGTGGGGTGGCGAGTGTAAACACCCTGGGATACAAAACATATAGATCATTAGGTAACAACACAGTTTAGAAAGTGCAGTTACCAGAATTTGTTTGTGGAGGCCGGTTAAATACTGTTTAGGCAGAGTCAAGTGACTATGGACATTTGGAGGTGATTTCCATTGATAAAATTATTTAATTGGTATTACTGAAGAAAGTTTTCAGCTTCCCACTTCAATAGTGGTTTTATTTGTTTATTACAAGAGACATAATTAAGTTATTGCAAGGAAAGATCAAAGTCTAAAAAATATTTCCAGTAGCTGTGGTTTAGAAATATTAGTGCATCTTGTTATACAAAGATGCCACATGTGAGATGGAGATTAAATCCCAGGCAACAGACTGAAAACATCTGTACTGGGTCAGGCTGGGATGGATTCCCGTTGCTCACAGCACAGGGATGGGACACAGCCAAGTTGCCATAGCAGCACTCCATACTTTGTCTATCTCTCCACCCAATTTTCTCACTTTTGCTCTTCCAGTTCCCTGCCCCACTTTGGAGTGGGGGATGGAGTTTGTTCTTCACACCCTTACAGGAAGGTATAAGGAGTACCTCAGTGCCTTATCCTACAAGTGTCCTGCCAACAGGGAGAGTTATTCCTCTCCATCACCCGTGCCAGGGCTGGGGCTGCCTCCTGCCCTTCCTTCCTAGATTGTTTTGCTGTGGAAATTGCGGTGAAAGGTCAGTAGGGAAAGGTGTCTTCTGTCTGTCAGCCTGGAACGGGCTTGAGATGTGTCCAAGGCATGCACCTAGATAAGTCACTTTGTCCCACTTCTATAAACACACAGTAGAACAGGAGTTTGTGATTTAGAGGTTTGGAGGTCAAGGGTGACTTTGTTTTTGGGGTTCTGAAGCCACACTGCACCCCAGAGTAAGACATTCACCTTCTGGTAAGGCTTTCACCTTCTGGAAAGGAGGAAACAGATCATGGAAGTCTACACTGCAGGGAAAGGGCAGAGCAACACTGGTCACAGTCATCTGGAGGCACTGCAGGGTCCAAGATGAAGGCTGCACCCAAGTCCTTTAGCACTTGAGTAGCAGGACATTGTCAGAGGGCTTCCCAGGTGCTCCAGCCTTCCAAGGGTCATGTGCAGCTCCTGCTGAAGCACCACCACTGCAGAGGCTGAATGGGATCAGGAGGAGCCCCTTGAACTTCACTGCATGGCCAGACCTGGCGATCTCAGCTCCACCCACCTCCTGCTGTAGGGTCTCTGGTGTTTTGTCAGCCTCTGTGGATCATCTTTGTAGACATCCCCCTCACCAGGCATTCCAGAACTGGATGTAGCATGCAGATGTCACCTCCCTTGCACCAAACAGCAGAGGTGACAACAGCCAGGTGGCCCCTTGTCCCCTCCTGTGGCCCAGGCTCTCCATCCTTGCAGGGAGAGCACATTGTTGGCTTGTACCCAGTTTGGTGCATGCCACCCTTCCCAGGTCCTTTCCAGTAAGGCTGTTGTGCCACAGCTCCTAATCAGTGTCCCCGTGCCCTGCCCTCATCCAGGGCCACCTGCCACCAGCACATTCTTCAGGTAGGTGTTTAGCCTGAAAGCAGGAACATGTCACACATCCCAGAGCTCTCACCCAGCTCCTGCTGCCCTCTCTTGCATCACTCCTGCTTTCTTTGCTGGCAGTCCCCACGTGTTCATCAGGTGAGCACAGAGCTTTTTCTGTCCCAGTGGAAACTTCTGCACTACCCATCACACTCGAGTTTAATCATCAAGTTTTCTGTAATATTACTGCCAGGGATTCTGTCTTAATTCTTGGTGTTCCTCTCTTGGCCTCAACTCTTTAATTGTAATAATGTCTTAATACTCTTCTACATCTAATAGGGGTTAGAGAGCATTCAGGGGTGATGATGGAGGGGTTGGCTGAGTTCACTTGGCCCACTAGGCCAAATATTTATGTGATGTGAGAAATCTCCTTTTCACAAGGATACAAGCAGATGGTGGTGACAATCCCCTGACCTGCCAGGCAGAAGTACAACCCACGGGTCCTCTGGGAGACAGCAGAATCCGGAGGGAGGGAGCCACAGCAGGAAGGGAATAGGACAAGGTGCCAGCTCTGCAGGAGGTGCTGAGGAGCGGACACAACGTCCCGAGGCTTCTTTAAAGTGTCAAGAAGAGAAAACCTCCCACCAAATGGGAATCCACGGCTGTAAACTCTTACATGTTGGACTGACAGTTACACAGTCAACCTTTTTTAATTTTCCTCTTTAGAAAAGTCCCAGATCGAGCACATGTCCTCCTCCACGACACACGGGAGGGAAGGGGAGACAGGGGCTCCCACCTCTCTCCAGGAAGTGCCTATCAAACAACACCTGCCCTGAGGTCAGCTCGGAGCTCCCTTTGAAGCCGAGCATCACCAACACCT
Source organism: Luscinia megarhynchos (assembly GCA_034336665.1). Lineage (NCBI taxonomy): Eukaryota > Metazoa > Chordata > Aves > Passeriformes > Muscicapidae > Luscinia > Luscinia megarhynchos. The sequence continues at coordinate 32,797,933 of CM067569.1, read as the reverse complement.
GCCCGTGCCTCAGGCACAAGCAGCTCCGCGGAACTTCACACCTTCCTGTTGCCCAACACCTCTGCCAAAGTGACGGGTTCTGGTGTCCCCCATACCACAACGATTCTATCACGAGTTTTCTGGAACATCTTCTCTCGCCCACGCATCTGGGGAAGGGTAGCAACCCAAATCCTTGCCCCAGCTGCCCACTCTCAGGGCTCTGGGGACGGGAGTTTGTTTTCCTGGGGCACAGGCTTTGCACGCAATGCCACCACCCCTCAGCACTATTTGCTCTGTGCCCAGCATCCCACTTTCCTCACACCGAGCCGTGGCTCCTTGCAAAACATCGGTGCTGGAGATGATCCACCGGCACCTTCTGGAAGGTGTCACACCCCCAGCTCCTGCTGTGCAGCTCCTCCAGGTGGGCAGGATTTGGTACAGCAGGTAAGGATGGGTTAGACCCGGCTTTGGAGCGTGCCTGGACCTCTGGCAGGTGTGTGTGACACAGGGGTGTGTGACACAGGTGTGTCTGTGTGTGCTCAGATGTGTGAACCAGGCAGGGATGCATGGAGAGGTGTGAGCGTGCACAGGTATGTATGTGCAGGTGTGCACATACAGCTGTCAGGAAATTTAATCCACAAACGCCAGAGGTTTATGTCCAAAAAGGAGACAGAGGAGTCCTCTTTGCTTTATTGGAATAAAGGGAGAGGCCATGGGGCATTCCCCTGTGGTCTCTCAAATTTTTGGAGGACACAGCCTCCTTTTTATCCCAATTTCCCCGCCACATTTCCCTCTCTCTTTCCCCATTGGCTGAGGTACTTGAGAGGTACAGACTTCCTAGAACACCTGATACCTGAGATTTCCCTCTAATGTATGACCTCCCCTTTAATTTTTAATTCTTATGGAATTCATGGTTTCCCCATTGCTTCTTTCATCTTTCAATATACAGTTTCATTTATCAGTAAACCTACAGTTTGTTTGTAAAGGCAAATATATTTTCCATTCATCAATCAGTGGAATCCTTCCCATTGTTCCTTTTATCTCTTGGCGCCGGTTTTATCCACCAGCAGACCCACAGCTTGTTTGTAAAGACAAATCCGTCATTCCTCTCAGAGGTGTGTGCCCAGCACAGGTGTGTGCACAGCTGTGTGCGTACAGGTGTGCCCGTACAGAGGTGTCCATCCAGGTGTGTGCCCAGCACAGGTGTGTGCACAGCTGTGTGCGTACAGGTGTGCCCGTACAGAGGTGTCCATCCAGTGTGTGCCCAGCACAGGTGTGTGCACAGCTGTGTGCGTACAGGTGTGCCCGTACAGAGGTGTCCATCCAGGTGTGTGCCCAGCACAGGTGTGTGCACAGCTGTGTGCGTACAGGTGTGCCCATACAGAGGTGTCCATCCAGGTGTGTGCCCAGCACAGGTGTTTGTCCAGACGCGCGCACACCCCACGGATTCCCGCGCGTGCGCACTGGTGCGGGCTATGGGCGTGGTCGCCCCGCCCATGGGCGTGACCCGCTCACTGCTGTTCGGGCGGCCCCGCCCACCGCTGGGGCGTACGCGGGCGTGTCCCTGTTTGGATGGGCGTCTCCGTGGGCGTGTCCCCGCGGCGATGGGCGTGTCGGTGGGCGGGGCGCGGCAGCCATGGCGCGGGTGCTGGTGGTGGGCGCGGGGCTGACGGGCGCGGCGGGCGCGGCGCTGCTGCGCGGGGCCCCGCTGAGACAAGTGGCCGTGTGGGACAAGGCGCGGGGTGCAGGTGGGTCCGGCGGGGGCGGGAGGGGATGAGGGGGGCGAACCCGGACCTGGCGTGTGTGGTAGTGCCGTGTGTGGTGTCATGTCGCGTGTCGTGTCGCGTGTGCTGTCGCGGCGGTCTCTGACCGGCTGTCGCACAGGGGGCCGCATGAGCACGACCCGCGCGGACCGCGGCAGCGCCGACCTGGGCGCGCAGTTCGTCACCTGCGAGCCGGAGTTTGCGGGGCCGCGCCTCAGGTGAGACCCGCCCCATCCGGGCCCAAATCCCGCCCAATCCCGGCCGCAATCCCGCCCTCAATCCCGGCCCCCATCCCGCCCCAAATCCCGCCCTCATCCCGCCTTCGTCCCCGCCCGAATCACGCCCTCATCCCGCCCCATCCCGGCCTCAATCCCGCCCCATCCCGCTGATCCCGCCCCATCCCGGCTCCAGTCCCGCCTTCATCCCGCCGATCCCGCCCCATCCCGCAGGTGCCACCCCTCAAATCTCTCTGCTCTCGGAGGGGTGAAATCTGGAAGAGGCGATGGAAGACTCAGGGATGGCTCGCTGAACCCTGGGGAAGGGGAGGGAGGTGTGGCAGCGGTGTGAAAATGCGAAATGTGCGTGGACAAGCGCGTTTCAGGCCCCTGTGTTCAGTGGCCGGAATATTCCTGCGCCCTGCGGAGTTTGTGCTGGTTTTCCCAGCTTTAGAGAGCTCTGGAATAAGCAAGCTGACAAATTCCATCACAGGCAACCTTGCTCTCGGGTACAAGGCCAGGCCCAATGCGATAGCGTGGTAATTTGTTCTTTTATTGCTGTGTTTGTTCATAACCTGCCTTGCGATGCCGCCTGTTAAAATTTGAAAGTCAGGCTGGTCTTAACTTTGGTTGTGTGGAACAGAGCGAGTTTTCATCCCTGTGTTTTTCTTCCTTTCAAGCTTCTACGAGGAGCTTGTGTCTCACGGCGTCCTGAAGGCACTGACCGCTCCAGTGGAAGGAATGGTGGTGAGAGAAGGCTCCCAAAATTACGTGGCACCCCAGGGCATCTCCTCGGTTGTCCAGTACTATTTAGAGCAGTCAGGTAATGCTTTTGGATGCCTTTGTGTGAAGAGAAAGGTTTTAATGGTTGTGTTTTGGGTGGTGCCTTTCGAATTTAAATCCCTGATGAGGATGTTTAAGTACTTTGTTGGTTTATGGATGTCTGGAAGTTGCTCGGGTGCATAAACGTGTCTGTGAGCTCTGTGAATTCCCAAGTCCTGCAGGTATAAATGGAACATCTGCTGTGTAACTGGGGGCAGAGGGGTGAGCTGCACCCTGTGTTTCGGAGAAAGGATGTGAACCTGCTGGGTGGAAAGTCCTTTGGAAAACTAATTTAAATTTAAGTGGCAGAACCATATGTACAGTTCAGTGACTAATTCAACCCTGTTTGGACAAGTTTGACTTGTGAGAGTAGTCAAGCTTTGGTCCTTACATGCAATTGTTTTCATTTTTTAATCAGCTGTTTTTAAAAACTCTAATATTGTAAATAATTAGCTGCATTCCTGTCCTCTGCCAGTGGGAAGCAATTCCCCCTTGTCCTGTCCTCCCATCCCTTGTAAATAACTCTGCCTCTCTGCATTTTCCCCGTGGAATTCACTGATGCATGTGTCCAGCTGCTGTTTTTCCCATGCAGGTGCCGATGTGTCCTATGAGCAGCAGGTGACTCACATCTCTCTGCAGGATGGCAGGTGGGAAGTCTCCAGGAAATCAGGACCCCCAGAGCAGTTTGATGTGGTCATTCTCACCATGCCTGTGCCACAGATTCTCCAGCTGCAAGGTGACATTGTGGACAGTAAGTTCAGACCTCAGAATGGCAGGTGTCTGATTTAAAAAATAGCATTTGAGCATCTTGCAAAGAAAAGAATGACACTCAGCAGTCTGAGCTGCTTAATTATTCCACCAGGACAGGGTGGAAAATGATAAGAGGTGGGTAATTTCAAGACCATACGTGTGATGTGTGACCAGTAACACCTTGGCAGCATAAATATCTAAATAGATGAGTAAGTTTTGAATCTGATCTTTAATTTTTTTTTTTTGGTGAATTCTAAAGCAGGGCTTTGTGCAGCTTGCAAGTAGTTACTGAATTGGACAAGTTTTCTTGTGCATTTCTGTAAAAAGAAGTATTTTCATTACAACCTCTGATTTAAGCCTTGTGCCTAAGTCAGCAAATATTCTGTAAGAACAGGTCTTCTCTGCTGGTTACTGTTTTATGAGTGCTTCCATTTCCCCTGGAAAATAATGGTGGGTCTGACCTGTCCTTACTGAGGTGGTCTGGTTAATAGTGAAAGAAGTAAAAATAGGATAAGAAACAGCATAGAAAAATAGAAATAAAAAATGGAAGAGAAGAAAAGTAGAGGGAATGGATTTTTAGAGCCTTCCTGGGGTCCTGCTAGTCTGCATCTGAAGGCCTTCCCCAACTGGCACTGATGTCTTTGCAAATTGCTTTTCTTGGAGTAATTAAAGCCTTTCTTATCCAGAAAGCAGGCAGCTCCAATTCAGAAGGTATAATTAAGGTGAACAGTTCATTTCACTTGCTCCAGAGAGAGCAAGATGCTTCCCACGACATCTTCTCGTATTCTGTGTAAGTGCAGGATTGACTTTATCTGAGGGAATCTAGCAAGTTTTGTCTTCTCCTCCCCATCTCCCTGTTTCTCTTCCCCTCTCTGTCTGTTCCCTGTGTGAGACCAGCTTCCAGATGTCCATCCAGCTGTTAATTCTGCACCTCAGGCAGCAGGATTGCCTCCCCCTGCTCCAGAGTTCCCTGGCGTTGGAGCCATGAGTATCTTTACTCCTGTTTCTTTGGGCTAAGAACTGAGGGGAGGAACAGATGAGGAGGGTGTTTCAGAGCCTGAGCAGGGTGCAGTTTCAGGTCTGTTTTGGCTTACAGAAGGTCAGGTGCACCTCTGTGTGTCTGAACCTCAGTGCTGTTTTGGTTGCACGTCAGAGAGCCGAGTTCTGCTGGCAGAGAAGGGAGCTTTTCCTGGATCCACCTCTCTTGGGATTTGAGATGCAATTTCATGATAGATAGATAAAAGGAATAGGCATTCTCTCCCCTCCACATTGATCCTTTTTAGTCATTTGTAGGCTCTGATCTCCCAAATCCAGGGGCAAAATCCGGCGATTCTAACGGGAGCCACATTTGTGCATCCCCGGTAGCGATTCCAGCTGCTCCTGGAAGGGGAGGTTCCTGCTGCCTTTGGAAACTTCCCTGTGGCTGTCACTGCAGTGAGAGGGCTGCTATTGCTGCTGTGGGATGGAACAGGAGATGTGCAGAGCTGGAGGAAGGGGAGGGCTTCCTCCTGTGTGGCCAGCAAGGGTCACGTGTGGCCACGGGCAGGCGAGCGGCTTAAAGGGAAGTGGGACAGGATTTGGGAATACAGCTGCCTTCCCTGCTGCTCTGGAAGGCCCTTGCTGTATGGAAGGAGGACTTTGGATCTAAATGAAAGATGTGCCTGGGCAGTGTTAATCTCAGTCTGTTGTGGTTTGGGATGAGGGGTGTTGAAGCAGCGAGTTTTGGCTGCTCTGCTTTTTAGCCTTTACTGCTCTGGTGTAACATCCCTGCTTTGGCAGCTCCTTCATCAGAGGCATTTATGAGTTTAAGCCTTTCTCCCATGGTCTCCCTTCACTTGCCCCATCTGAGGGTTCTCCCTGGGATGCCTTTTTGGGGCAGTTTTGCCAGGGTTGAAGTGCTTGGCTGGGGACCTGTGCCAGGGCCAAGCTGTACTTGGGTATAACTGGGCTCCCAGTTCCAAGCCTGGTGAAGTTTCAAATGGGTTATGATGAGATATTGCTGGCATTAATGTGTGAACAGAGGCTGCAGGAGAGGAGAAGGAGCAAAGGAACAGCTGGGTGGAGTAGGGGATGCTTTGATCCCTTAGTGAGGGTTGGAATTAGCCTTTGAAATTTGTGTGTAAAAGTGCCTGAGTTGGAGAGCTCAAATGACTTGCCAGAGGTAGGAATTTACCCCTCCAGGATTTCACCATTTTCCTGTTTGAGGGAGGAGTTCTTCTGCTCCCTACTTTTTCTTACAACAATTTTCTCTTATGATCACAATTTTTGGAAAATTTATATTTTGAAATAACCTCTCAAATTTCACATTCCGTGGCAAAGTTGCTGTTTTAATATTTAAACTCAGCAGACTAAACTAGACTGGATAGTTTTTGTGTCCTTTGACCTCAGATGAGCCTGAGCATGATGTCATTGTGAAGCTGTGTGCATTTAGGAGAGACAGAATTACGTGGCCTTTGGCAACCTGAAATACCCATTTTATATGGGCTGTGTGAGAAATGAATGTTCCAGATTCACTTTTCTAGTGAGGGAAAAGCCAAATCTTAGATTAATGGAGAAGTTAGTGTGTAAACACGCCCAATTTTTAAAAACAGATATAAAACAAATAATGTAATAAATAGTGTGTATATATATATATATATATATAATTCACCTTAATTTTCGACCTTTATTCACTCTTTCTACAATTATCACACCCAAATAGATGCAGCAGTTGCATTTTATATATATAAATATATAATACATATTATATATAATATGTATATAAATATATATATATAAAATATATAATATGCTGCTGCATATTTAGCAGCAGCAGAGCCAGTAATACTTCCAGCATGACTTCCAATAGCTGCTGGATAAAGGGTTAACTCCTTGCAACATGTTTGGAACAACAATAGGTGGCAGCAATCAAATGATGTTTGGGACATTCAGCTTGAATAATTAAATGTACTGCACTGATTTGGGCTTTACATATTCTGGTGAAAAATAGGGGTTGTGCAGAAGATAAAAGGGAAATGAATAAAGGTTTCTGAGGTTTGGGATGTCAGTTCAAGGAAAGGAATAGATTTACTTAATAGGATCTTTGCAAATGAAAGGAGAAGATTTTGCAAGTGTTCATTGTCCAACACTATTTCAAAGGTGCAGGACTGTTATACAGGCTGCTGATGTTAGAAAAATCCTAGATTTATATCCCAGATTCCATATGATCACTGAACAATGTAGTTCTTTCTGTGCATTTTCAGATCATATGGAGAAGCCTTATCAGTTCTGGTTTTTAATTTAAGGCATTTGGCAACTGGCAGTTTAAGGTTGCAGCCTTTGCAGTAGTTTTTTTTTATTTTTGTTTGTGTGTTCAGAATGTTTTCATTATGTTGCTTTCCTTGGAATTTCAAATTACAGTTCTGCATGTTTGAGCTGCTAATAAAACAGGATGGCTTGGCTTTTGTTTCGAGCCTGACCTATTTTTTTTTCTTTCCATCTGTGTGAATGTCCCACATGTTTTAAATAATACAAGCTGATGAGAAGATACAAGTGAAATAGGGCTGTATTTGCGTGGGAAGGCTTTATGATGGGAGTTAGGAAAGCACAACTCTGATAATTTTTCACGAGTCACAAGTCCTAGCTGAGTGAACGTGTTTATTTTTGGATAGCACGACGATAAATTCGGAATTCTGTGGTTCCAGTTCCAAGCAATCCAAGCAGGGCTTATCCAGCTTGGAGCTCTCATTACCTAACAGATCTGAAATGTCCAGTGTAAACATGTACACTGATTTGTTAGCTGCTTATCATGGAGCTGAGGCCACAGTGTGGAAGTATTTGGGCTTTCTGGCAACATGAGTTCTTGGTTGTGGTCCTTTTAAAACCTGGCTGAGAGCACCCTGAGGCTGTGGCAGGGGGAGGGTCTGTGGTAAATTGGGGTGATCCCCTGGGATGGGTCATGGAATGGTTTGGGTGGGAAGGGACCTCAGAGCTCAGAGCAGGGACACCTTCCACTATCCCAGGCTGCTCTAAACCCCAAAATCCAGCCTGGTCTTGGACATTTCCAGGGATCCAGGGGCAGCCACAGCTGCTCTGGGCACCCTGTGCCAGGGCCTGCCCACCCTCCCAGGGAACAATTCCTTCCCAATATCCCATCTGACCCTATTTTCTTCCACTTTGAAGCCATTCCCCCTTGTCCTGGCATTCCAGGAGTGTCTAGGGAGGAGCAGCTGCCATCAGAACCTTCAGAGCAGGTAGAGCTCCTCTGTGCTCACTGCCTGCTGCAGCTTGGGTGTAGCCTCTCCTAGGGAGTCCTTCTGAAAATAAAGGCTGCCACAGCTGGAATTGCACATCAGGAGAGAAAAAAAAAATCAAATTAGGCTCTGTGTATTCTTCAGTGTGTGTTTGACTTAGTCTGTTTTTAGGTGGTTTTTTTTGTGGGTTTTTAAATTTTTAATATCTACAGTGCTTGTAATGGCTTATTCTGCAGTTATTGAGCACGTTGGGAACCTGTCAAACACTGATCCCGGTGACCCTCTCCATCTGGGAAGTGTGGGGATCAAACCTCATGCATGTAAGCCTGGGAGGCCTGGAGACAAGAGTGAAATCCAGTCTGTATTAGATGAAGGGCTGCTTTGCATTTTGGTGTTGTCAGCTGAAAGGCTGCCTGCCTTTGGTGGAAAGCTGAAACTCTGATTTGACAGATCCCGGGGTAAAACAGAAGGAAAAAGGCCGGATGCAATTTGCTGGATGAGCAAAATACACAGCTTCATGTCTTCAGGCTTGGTTCCCACTCCAGGGCAGCCCATCCTTTGGCCAGACTGGGGTGCTTGGTCTTAAAAAGTAACCCTGCAGAGAGGGTGAGTCCTGCTCTGTCACAGCATCACCTTTTAGTGCCCGGGGACGTGGCAACAATCCTTCCCTGCAGCAGTCCCTGCTCCTGGTGCTGCCCGACCTCCAGCTGCAGCAGCATAGCTGCTTGTGGGACCACAGACACGCTCCCCCCGCCCTTTCTCCCCCTAAAAAAGGGTGCGGAGTTATTTTTAGCAGGCTCAGTGGTGTGATCCTCAGTTCACCATGTGGCCCACAGACTTGTTGGCACATTCTGCTCCTGCAGCAAGGGCAGGGGAGCAGCTCAGGGGCTCTGTGGTTGGAGCCCTAAGCTTAGGTTTCCTTTGCAGTCCCAGGAGGGATTTCAGAGCACCTGCACATTAAACTGGCAGCAGATTGTGCTGGTTTGAAAAAAAAAAAAAGTTGTTTCTGACGTGTAAGGCAGTGCTGCTTTTGTGTGCTGACACTTTTTGAGTCTGCCTGACGTGGCTGTTTGTAATTCCTTGAACCTGGACATGCTGCTCTTCTGCCATTGCAGCCTGGGCTGGTTTAGCAGGGTCCTTCAGCAGCAGGGCTGTTGGTCACAGACTTTTATCTAATGCTTCTTTAGCTCTTTGTGTCATCCCAGGGCCCAGAATAGAGAATGGGACCTCAGACATACTGGATTAGCTGAACGTGATCCCGTGTGCACAAAGTGGTTTTTATTTTCTAGATAATAAAGGTGATGGTATTTGAACACAGGACATACTTGGAACAGAACAAATAAATGCTCTGAAGTTTGTTTATCCCAACAGTAAACACAGATACCTCTCAGTTTTTCCCAGTCTTTGCTTCTCTCCAGGGGTTATGTTCAGATTGGAGAAATCTTTCCAAAGTTGCTTTTTGCCATGAGCCTAAAAGGAGGGCGGAAAAAAAAAGTTCCTTGCCAAAAAAATGAGACCAAACTGAGCAATTTTGAAACTTCTTCATTTGTGTCTTGTGGGACATGTGTTTAATGAGCTGGTGGTTTCTGTGTTGTAGGAACCTGGGATGTGCTGTAAGATCTTATTCTTCAGGAAGTTCAGTTAGGGCATTTTTTACCAGCTTTGAATTTTCAGATCCTGAATCTAAAATGGTTTTGATGGTTGGTTTTGGAAAACAGTGATAATATTATGTGTCTCCTCTCCCTTTGAATAAAATCTTTTTTTTTGGTGGTGGTTTTTTGTTTGTTTTTGTTTGTTTGAAGCTTTTTATTTGGTTTTTTTTTGTTGTTTTTTTGGAAAAATGTGTTTGGAAAAGCTCTCCCTCCTTTCCTGTTACCAAACCTTCTGGGCACACTTGAAATGAGAGAAATGTGCAGAGGTGACCACAGGCTGATTTGGACTTTACAGTCTTCTTTTTGATGTGAAATCTGCCACTCAAACTATGGCTTTTATGCGGCTGAAAACCCTTGAAAAGTCTGGTGCAGGTTTGCAAGCAGTCTTTACATTTAATTGCTTGCTTTGGGATTTATTTATTTTTTAGTGCTGCAACCAAGCAGGCAGAGAAAAGCGTTCACTGGACAATGTTTTTGAAATGTACTCTCATATCTTAGGCACTGCCTCTGGACTGCATGGGTTTTGTGGATTTCTAGAGGATTTTTGATAGTTTCTGGCCACTCCCATCACTGTAATTGAGACCATTCTTTACAAAGATTATCTTTACCTCCCACGGACACGTCTGTGAACATTTCAGTTATTTTTGTGGTCCACATCTGGATTAGAGCAGGGAGAAAAAAAATACTGATTTGCAACCTAATGAGGTTTTGGCTCCACTGAGTCAAACCTAAATTTTGCATGGAGCCTGCTGTCAGCTTTCCACACTTGGCTTCATCATTTCCAAGAATTGTTGGTGTGCTCTTGGATTAAAGAAGGAGTAATTTACCCTCAGACACCTTTTGTAGAAATCAAGTTCTGTTCCTTTTCCTGAACCATCAGGTTAGATGTTAGAGATGGTTTTGGATTTACCTGTGCTGCCTTGGAAGCCTGAGTTTAGTGCTGATTGCCCTGTTCTTCCTTAGGGTTTTAATTCCCTCCTCTACCCACCTTGTCAGAGATACTCAAAGCTCTGTAACTATTCTTTAAAGAAGAGAGAGCCCTGATTAAACTCTGTTCAAGGGCTGGGGTAACTTAGGAAAACAAAAGATAGGGATAGGCTGGGTGAGAAATGGTGGTGTGATTGCTCACATTTATTGACTTAGCTGATGAAGCACCTCCTGTTGTCTGCTGTCACAAATTATTTAAAGTGTAAAGAACCTCCTGCCTTACCAAAATGGATTAAAGCTATCTCTTCACTTGATTTATTCTGCAGAACAAGGGACATGCAGATCAGGCTTTCCAGAGCCAGTCCTGGTGCACCAGTAGCCTCCGATTCTATTCCCAAAGCCATCTTTTCAAAATGCAGCTCTGCCAAGATGTGGCTGAGTGGTGCTACTCTGCAAAGGACAGAGGGTGAGTGCACACCTCTCCATAAAGCAGGATTTACTGCTCTCTTCCCTTTGGATTTATACTTCAGGGAGAATGGGTGGATGCCTATGGAAGTTCAGGCAAATAAATTTTATTCAGTGAACTGTGTGCAAGCAGCAAGTGGTTTAAGTGTCTCACAGGCTGTTAAGTGACTGCAGAACAACAAGGTGCTGTTTGGGTTAGTAACGCACAAAAGAAATGGATTTGCTGTCTGTTTCCATGACCATTTCTCTCTGGCATTGTGGGAGGTGTGTTCATGAGCACTGATAAGTAACCTTTTCTCATCTTTTCTCAGAATATATTCTGATTTAAGCCATGTTGCAAAAGCAGCATTCACATTTTCTGATGGAAATTATGCTCACAACCAACTTAAAAGCAGGGAAAAATATTATCTTTGAAATCACCACTTATTTTCAAGTGGCTGAACTACAGCTAGGATGTGTGCCCAACTCCATGGAAAAGATGCATCATTTTCCCTAAGACAGAATTTTGCAAAAGCTTAGTTTTCTAGTTGGAAGAAAATGCCACATAATTCTAAGTGAAACAAGGAAATTTGCCTCAAAATTGGGGTTTATGTGCTTACAATCACAGAATGGTTTGGGAGTGACCTTCAATCTTATCTGCCATGGGCAGGGACTCCCTCCACTATCCCAGGTTTCTCCAAGCCCTGTCCAGCCTAGTCTTGGACACTCATTGTAAGAATTAAATGCTGACACTTCTTCTGTCTTGTTAGCTTTTGCAAGGTGCTGGCCCTTTGCAGACATTTTGTAAGGCATCAGAGAGTAAATAATACCTTTAGATGTCAATGTGAGTCTGTTTGCCTCCTGCTCCTGCTGCAGGATCCTGGCCCGGTTAGCATCTGCACACTTGGAAAGGGGGGAACTGAAAAATTACATTTCTCTGTCAGAATGCTTCCAGGAGGCCATCCCAATCTCAACTTGTGTGCTGCTTAAAGTTCTGGGAGAGGTCATCATTATGGCAGTCTTTTTAAACTTAACCCTCCACGTTTTTGCCCCTTGGTTGAGAATTCTGTGTGATTTTTCCCAGCTCTCCCCTGCCTGTTGGTGACAGTGACAACACTGTGTTTGCTGCTTCAGGCACTGAAACACCAGCAGGTATTTGGAAAATAAATGTAACACATCAGTTATTTTACAATTTTTTTAGATTTTTTTTAAACCCTCAGGAGGTGGTCAAATGCCTCAGTAGTGTCACAGGGAAGGGGTCTGACAGTTCCTTGTGAGCAGTTTGAGGCTTGTTTGGCTTTCATATCTCATAAGTGCTCAAAAACCTGTGGTAGTTTTGGAGCCAGTCTAAGTGGGATTTTCAGGTGGTTTGCTGACCTGATCTGGGGTTTACATCACTACTGATTTTAAGGGCTTTAGCTTTGTATTTTTTAAGCCTGCATGAATCTTCTGGCAGTGGAACTGTGCTGCTGATCTGTGTGTCTTTGTAGGCAATGAGAGACATTCTTATTTGGCATATTTTAAATTAGTATTAAATTAGTATTTCTTCTTTTCTGTTTCTTTTCTGTCATGTTGCCTTCAGCCATAAATCCTGTCTCCCCACTTTTTGTGTGTGTATGTTTTTATCTCTTGTATTTTACTGTAAAGTCAAATGTCAAGGTACTGGGCATTAATAACAGTTTGTGGGGTTTTAAGGTTGAATTTTAAGTGCGTGCCTGTGTGGTTTTTTTATCTTAATGATATTTGCAAGGCAGGTAAGTCTGAGCAGTGTTTGATGACAGCAGTATTTCTGCTTTTTTTTTTTTTTCTTCTTTTCTTTGTCACATTTAGCTATTAGAGTCAATAGTCACCATCAATAAAGGCATAAGCAATTTTCCAAGAAACAGTTCCTTGCAGCAGGAGGAAGGCAGAGTTTGGCTTTGGAATACAGCATTTGGTATGATGTACTAATAGCAAGGATTTTTTATTCCATCTGGTATCTTTTTTCAGCCTCTGGTAGGTTGCAGCTGATCTGTCAATAACTTTCAAGGAATCATATTTTTATTTTCCCCCTCCACTGTGTCACATTTTGAGCATTAGGATTTGTTAGCCGTGGCTTCCCTTCTTACAGGCTGAAGAAAGGAGAATGGAGAGCCAGGTTTTTAAAGTTGTACACTTGGTTGTGTGTCTAATTTATGAAAGTTGGCAAAATGATGGCAGAGGAGGGGCCAGCTGCAATCAGGTACAGCTTGTTTAATTTATCTGTGCTTCCAGAACATGTGCTCTGCATGCTTGGCTGCATGTCTGAATCCTTTGGGAAGTTTTGACAGGAGAGACAGGACTCAAAATGAAAGAATGTGTGATAAAACAAAAGAAATAAACTAGACAAGACACCCAGAACATGTGATCCAGTTGAAGCCACATGAAACTGATTGTGGGCAGAGCATTACAAATGTACGCAGCTTTAATTTGATTTTATTATTTCAGTCATCTCTGTTAGTGATTATGTCTTAGGTAGAGCTGAATAGCAGAATATCTGAGTAGATGAATACCAGTGAGGAAGCTGCTTGAGAAACAAGCAAAAATCCCTATTACTAATGGAAATTTAGATATTCTGACAGCTAAATGTTGTTTGCTTTCCCAGTGTTCCTTTTCCCATCATTACACAGCTGCAGCATTGGGAAGTGTTGCTTTTGGGTTTGCCTTTTTTCTTGAGAGCAACCTGAACAACAGGTGAGATGCCAAAGGATAGGAGAAAAAAAGGTGACACACAGAGGGCTGTTTATCTGTCCAAAATACCCAGTGCAGGCCAAGAAAAAAAAACTGCTCGTGGGAGAGATCATTGCATAACCCAGAATGGGAAATTTAATATTATACAGAGAAAAAAAGCTATGGCACTTCCCCTTTGTGTTTTTTATCACCAAAAGAAGTCCTGATACGAGGGAGAAATGAGGTGGTGTATCTTTGCTCCCCACATTTGTGTGTCAGCCTCCCTCTGTCACCAAGGCACGTATTTGGACAGAGAATAAGGAATGAAAAAGAAGAACATGGGTTCAGTTACTGTCACGCATGTGACAGGCATATTTTGCACAATGTCACAAAGAATTAACAGAATGGCTTTTTAGGTTTCATAGCTGAGAGCCACACAGGGCACCATTAAAGTTGTGGATGTGAGGACAGAACGTTATAACCAGCTCCAGAATAAATCTATTTTTTTTGCTAGAACAATGGATTAGTAATTTTTTGTTTGTTTCCTCCCCATCATTGTGAGGTATCTGCTCTGAAAATCATTGAAGTACCAGACACTAAAACATCACAGGTATACCAGCTGACACCAATTCACAGATGTTTCAAAGGAGAATACAAGAGGAGAAGCCAAATCATGGAATTCTTCTTAATTTAAAATTGTCTTGTACATTCACCCTGCAGAATGAATAAAGAAATGAGTGTGGTTTTTATCAGTTCCTCATCAAACCTTTCTATAAATGCATTTGCATTCCCTCAGTCCTGCACTGGGGCCAACCTGAGCAGGCACCAAAGGGGGAAAGAGATGAAACTTTCCTTCTAAGAGCATATGGTTTTATTTAGAATGTGTTTCACAGCTGTGACGTACAGAGACAGGGTTTACTTGTGCTCCACACTCCCACTCACCCACTCTGCAAGGAAAACTGCGCTCAGGATTTTAATAAAAACAGGAAAAGTGCAGGGAGGGAGGTGGAGATTTATTCTATCAAGCTGAGGATAAACTTGGCTTCACTAAACCAAAGAAAATTAACTTTTATGTGGTAGAAGAAAACATAGCCTCTTGAGCATGCTGCTTTTCCTGGTAGCAGGTGATTTCTGGGTGTGGAACAATGCTGTCTTCTCATCACAAAATTCACTGATGATGGCATGGGAGTGCTTGGAGAGGAGGAGTGACAGAAACTACCCCAAACAACAGATATTGCAATGTGTGCATGGAGAGAAAAATCTCACCCTGAATAAAGTTATAGCTGTCTTGTTTTTCCTGCCACGTGGTGTTTAACTTCAAAATGCTGGTAAGCTGCAGGTCTGATCACATCCAAGGGCTGCATCTCTTGGCACTGCTAAAACATCTTTTTTTAAAAAATCAATGGTTTAAAAGCTGTTTGTTCATGTTCCCCTTTCAGCCTCCTTTAACATTCGTGCATGTGACAGAACTGGTGTAAAAAGGGAAGTACAAGTATTTCAAATATAGATGTTGGTCTTAAACCTGGAGACTTTTATGTGGTGACAGTTTCCGGGTGTTGGGTGGTGGTGGAGGCACAGGGTTTGTCTTGTACCTGTGTGCTTCTCAGAGTATTCCAGTTTATAAATCCAGTTTGATTCAATGCAAGTGCAAAAGTGAATTTCCTCAGCTACGACTGTCTCACACTCATCTCTTTTTTTTCTGCAAACTTCTTTTTCTTCCATTGAGTGCAGGAAAACCAGAGTCTTCCCCTGGTCTCTTCAGCTCATGTGGAGCAGGGTGGTGATTTGCAGCCTCTCCAAAGCTGGGGAAATTCCCCGTGGAAGCAAATGGAGCATTCCAGACAGTGGATTTTTGCCACTTCCTCTGCAGTATGGACTCTGTTTCTGCATGAAGACAAAAGCCTTTGTTCTGCTGAGTCACACTCCAGAGCAATAGACAGCTACAGAAGAGTTGATGCACTCTGTTTCTAGTTCCAGTTTTGAGTTTTGACTTTGAAGTTCTCCCCTGTACTAATTTTTTTTTTTTGGTTAGGTTTTTTTAGGGATCACATTGGCTGTCACATGCCTGCAGGTTCTGTCTCCTTCACCTAAAACTGCCTTGGGAAAGAGGGAAGTGGAAGATAAGGCTCAGCTTTCACGAGGCCAGAAGCACAGCATCTCCCAAGGGGATGAGTAATAACAAATTGTTATTTTTGAGGTGCCTCCTGCCCTTGCTGGGTTGCTTTGAGACGCAGCTCCTTGGGACACATGAGGGGTGCAGGATCAGGGTAATAACAGGATCTGATCCATGAAAAAGGCTGTGACAAGGGATGGTATAATAATGCCTGGAGCCAGCATGAAGAAATACCATGTGAATCTTTGGTCATATTGCTAAAAATTGGATGGGGGAGTTGCCTAGTGGCAATTACAGCAGATTAGAAGAGAGTGTGGGTGTGGGAAAAGGGCTGCGTGTGAGAGAAGGGGAAAAGGAAAGGCCCTTGGGTGTCACCTCCAAGCTGCAGAGCCCAAATTTTGGGCTGGTGCTCGCAGCAGGATCCCAGGCTTAATGTGTAATTTATGTGCTGCTGTGGTCACTCAAATCCTTCTCCCTTCCCTGGAGGCTGGGAGCAGCAAGGAGGGAAACCCATGGTGAAATAAACCCCCAGATTAAGGTTTGATGCTTTAATCCAACGTCTGCATGGAGTGGAGCAGATTGCAAATTATTCCCAGAGGAGATTTTAATGGGGTCTTGAGGGCTTTATCAATTTTTTTTTAAAACTTCTGGCACCTCACCTTCCTTTGTTGCTTTGCAGATTTATAATGTTATGTGTTTAGCTCTAGGAAAATCTATAGTTGGAGAGGGTTTCTTTCCCCCATCAACATTATTAGTGGGGTTTAATTAGAATTATTGTTCATGATACTGATGGGCTAAGCTGATTGAAGCTCTCTCAATCAGAACACAAGGGCCAGCTTGGACAGCAATAAAAAAGCAAGTCTGTGCTCCTGTGGGAAGGTATTTTGTGCCTCTTCCTTATATCTTTGTCATTTAGGGCACATTCTTCACCAGAAAAGTGCCCTGCAAACTTTGGCACGTGTTTAGCTGCAATTTGGGATGTTGTTTTACTCAGAAATTCATTTTAAATTGAATGCCTGCAATTGTTTGAGATTAAATTAGTAGGAGGCAACACTGATTATGAATTCCTGGGTTTGGGTAATTATCTTGTGAGAAATTTGGTAAATGAATAAAAAAAACAACCCTCCAATAAGATTCAGGAACTATCCATGCAAATTTAAAATAAAAATCCCCACATAAAGAAGAGAAAATAAAATATGGAATCCCTGAATTCAGGAGTAGAAGGAAGAAGTGAGAAGCAGTCAGCAGAAAAAAGGCTGGTTATTAAAATTAATGGAAAATTTGAGCATCTGATAAAACCCAGAAGGATTTGCCAGTATGTGCTGGATATTTACATGAATATGCAGCAATGCCTTCTCAGAACCCTGATGAGGTGGGGCTAAAAGAAAACTGGAAAAGTGTATTTAAAAAAAAAGCCAAAATTTACTTTTAAAACTGTGCTGTCACTGTTTGATCACTAGCAAAGAAAGGGGAGCCTGGATCTGGCAGCAGTTTGTGCAGCTCACAGCTAATTGCCAAATTTCCACTGATTCTTTTATCATAACTAAGATTTTGCCTCAGTTGTGTTCTTCCACCATAATGAGATTTGAAGGGTGCAATTGCCTCTTTATCCTAGAAAGCCAAAAGAATGAAGGAAATGAGTTTTGCAGAGCTGCTGAGAATAGTAAGGGGATAAATAAATCCAGCTGAAGGTGGGGACGAGAAAAATGTTGATTTTTTTTTCCCCCTCCACCCAGGAAAACAAGTAGCTAAATTAAAGTCCAGAGGCTGTGTCCTCCAAAACTTCAGTGTCTCCTGTGTCACAGCTCTGCCTCCACAGGCAGGATTTCAGTCAGTTGGAAAGAAAAAGTGGTGGATGCCTGTGTGCTAAAAAGGTTTTAGCAAAGAGGAAGGTGATGCATGTATTAGCTTTGCAGGAGAGAAGGATAATTACTGTTAACAAGCTTTTCTTCCCTTTTATTTTCCCCCCCCCTAAAATGTTACTTGATTAACCTAATCAAGTGGGAGCAATTGCTCTCAATTAGTCCTTGGTTTGCCAATTACAGCTTCTACTCCAGGCCTGATAAAGGCAGGGGAGCCTCAAAGTGTGGCTGTTTTCTGTGTGCAGGATCTGTTGAACTGGTGGAGGGGATGGCTTCTCCCAGCATCACTGCCAGCCTGGTACCCTGAAATGATCAAAAGCACAGCCACACAGTTATTTAAGATACCTTCACGTCTGAGAAGATTTAGCACTTTTATTTCTTGGCTCAGTTCTAAATCTTCCCTAAAAAGACACTTCAGAGTAAATTAAAAAAAACCAAAAAAACCCTAATTTAGTAGCCCTGACAAAGCTGGTACAAAAGATGACACAGGTGTGAACTGATTTGAAAAATCCCTTTAAACACAGAATATGCACACTGTAGTTTGGCATATTTACCGGGATGGGTGAGTCCCTTCTGTATTTCTCCATGTGAGAACTCCTGATGTGTCAGATTTTTTTGTTGTTTTCCACTCTGGTAAGGCAAGATCTCTTCATCCATTTCTTAATCTCAGCCTCTGCTCTTGATCACTGCAAGATTCCCAGTGCAGGGAGTTGTTCATCACTGGTGGCTGTTACAGCACCCTCCTTTCCTTGGTTATTTTGATAAATATTTACTTGGCAGAATCACAGAACCACGAGATGGTTTGGGTTGGAAAGGATCCTAAAGACCATCCAGGAGTGGGATTCCTTGCCTTGGCTGATGTTTGCCTTCACAGCACAGGATTTAATCAGAATTTTAAACCCCTCATTGCCTGCACTCTCTACAGAGGAAAGGTTTATTGTTGCTCCATAAACAGTTGTTTTTCCAGCATGAACCTGGAGTTAGAGACCTTTCAGTCTAATGGGCCCAAAGTGAAATTCTCAGAACCTGAGGGACTAAATTTTTTTTTCTTTTTTTGTTATTACAATAGCTACTGTTCAGTGAAATTCCTGTGCCAAGATACTGCCAGGAGCACTTATCTGTCCTCAACAGCAAACAAAAAGGGGAGGCGGAAGAGTGAAATTAAAAAAAATAATATATATATTGTTCAGTCAAGATAGATTAATAGTGGTGCACACAAGCCACACTTCCTTGTGGGTTATATCAGTTATTTGTATTTTTGTACAATCTAAAAATGTCTTTCCTTGCCTTTTTTTTTCTTTTTTTCTTTTTTTTTTTTTTTTTTTTTTTTTTTGTCTATTTGGGGAAACTGGATTGAGTGTTCCCTTTCTGTGGGAACAGTTGGTACCAAAAATGCTTCATTTTGCTATGTTAAAATGTTCATTTCAGAGTGGTGCAAATACTGTGCCTTGACTGAGTTTTAGCACTTTATGAGGATTTTTTTTTGTCAATGGTGGTGGTATTTTGGGCTGGGGAGAGCAGGGATCTCTGAGGAAGCATTAAATCAAGTGGGGGCTGGAGTGCCTGGGAAGCTGAGATGGATTGTGCACAGTGGCTGCTGTTAATGAGTCCCTTTAGCAAATTAGAGGTTTTGTTCTTGCCTTTTTGTGTCCTGGAAGGGTGATGAGCCCGGGGTATCCTGAGATGCTACAGAAAGCAGTGGAAATGTTAATTAGTGCCCAGGTCAGAAAGGTAATAAAAGAAGGGATGTGGACCTCTGGAAACAGGAGCCCTGGGAATCTAAGAAAATCAGGGAGAATAAATCCACCTCTGTGTTTTTAATTTTTAAATTCAGTGTTTTTAATGCAGGAGTCTGCAAAGCATGGACATAGGATGAGGTTCTTGCTGGAGGAGTTAATTCGGATATGTGTTGACCTCCCAGGTGCATCTCTAGATGGGCACTGGTTTCACACACAATTCTGTATTTTCTCACTTGTTTTCTAGTAGTGAAGGAAGTAAAGCAGTGCTGCACAGGGGTGGTTATGTGTAAAATGGCCAGTCCTAAATTTTAGCATGCTTTTACAAATGCATGCTAATTAATTGTTCATTACCACACTGGGTTGTGCTCCAAAACCTCTCAGTGCAGTTCACAGTGTGTATCTCTTTACAGATGGTCCTTTGTGAGATGTACACCTAAAACATCTCCTAAAATTAATGAGTTGTGAGTCTTTCACACGGAACAAAAGACAAAACTGCCAGGTAGGATTTTTTTTTTTTTTGTGGGCCAGTCCTTAATTTCACTTTAAATACTCTGAATATTTTACTAAATGACTGGTAGTGGAATGGAAACCTTCTGCTGAGTTGTCATCAATAATGTTCTTTTAAAAAAAAAAAAATAATTAGGAATCCTGGTATTTCAGGCACTTCTAATTAGGCCTCATATCTCTGGTTCTATTTTTGGGAGGCATTTGGCTAGCTGAAAGTGAGTGTGCATAATTATCATGCCAGCTCACCCCTGGCACTGGTTTTGATATCAGCAGTTTCACTTACTGAGGCTAGAAGTCGTGAGTCACCAATTGTTTTAGGATTAGAAATCTTATGCAAGGTTTGGAGAGGTTCACTCCATGATTTGTGACTTCCTTAAAGTGTTTTTTTTTTGAAGGATGAAGGGAATCTTGTGTGTTCCTGTGCACAGCCAGCACAAGGGGATTAAGCATCCTGGAAGCTGTGCAAAAATCATTTTCTTGTTATTTAATTTTTTTTTCTTTTTTCCTGGTTTATTCAGGACTCTTGCTGCACAAGATATCTTCTTCAAACTTTCCTCTGATTTGTAATTAGCATTGTGTTATTTTTAATAATTTTGGGGGGAATAGCAAGGGCAAATCCCATCTGCACTTTGCTGAATTTTATTCTGCCAATCCTAATATATGGAGCATGCTAGAAGTGATACTTTTTAAAATTTTTGTGTTTTGATTTAGGAACTAATACTATTTTTTTCTTTTTTTCTTTTTTTTTTTCCTTTTTCAGCTGAGATGACTTTATCTGGTTAGGTTGTTTTGAATTTTCCTTTTCAGATAGGTAATAAATTGTCTATTTATCTAGCAGACCATTTAAAAGGGAGTCCTGCCTTAAACCCCACACTATTTCAATAAACAGTACTGCTGACTTCTGCTGGGTAGCACAGGAATGATGAGCAGGTAGAATCCAGCTCAGCATTTTGAAGGTGAGCTCCACCTGTGGCTGTGGTTTTCACCAAAAAAAGGTTTTTTCATTCTTTTATTCAAGCTGGTAAGGCACAGCTGAAGGCTAAACCAGATGTGATTATAGCAAACCTCAACTTTAGGTAATTCTGAAGAGAATGCATGAAATTTTGGAGTGAATCCAGCAGGGCTGGGTAAACAATCCAGATCACATTAGGATGGAGGTTAGAAGGCAGCTGAGCAGCAGAAAGATCAGTATCAGATTTATTCATGCAGCCTTTAAATACAAGCCTGCTTGGGCAAGTAATGAGAACTTTAAGCTGCCTCACTGTTCCCTCTGTACACAACTTGATATTAGCTTGAAAGCAGCAGCAGTGTTATCTGGTAGTGCAGATAACAAATAATAAATAATAACAGATAATAAAACTTAATTTTCAGTTTTTGGTAATGCCACCAGTTGCATGCAAAGAGCTGTTTAGCAAAGTCTGTGGTGTTCCAGGTAGAATCACCTTCCTATTGATCAGGTTTTGGGGTTTTGGAGTCTTGTCGACAGTCAGTTTGAAAGCTGTGTCTTAAATTCCTCCATTTGGAATTAAAAGGAATTCTGTGAGCTGACAAGGTGGGAATCTTGGTCAAAGGTTGGACTTTGTTTTGGAGGCCTTTTCCAAAGGATTCTGAGTGTTCAAATTTATGTTATTGGTTGATAGGAAAAAATAAATAGTTGAGGCTATTTTGCTCCTCATGTAAATGTACAGTTTATAAGTCAGGACCAGAGTGACATTTAAGCCAAGTTTTCATAGAAAATTTAAAATCAGGGGTTTAGTCCCTCTCCAGCTCTCTTGGAGCCCTTTCAGGCACTTAAAAGGGGCTCTGATTTCTCCCTGGATCCTTCTCCAGGTGAGCTCCCCCATACTGGATCTGTAGGAAAGCTGCATCCCTGGGTTGTTTCTGTGAGTGGTTTTATAAAATTCATCTGCTATTTTGTTTTCCTTAGGGGGTTTAAACCTTTCATTTGGAAGCTGTGGATATATTTGAGTGTATATATTAATGACCAGATTGGGTTTTGGGAATTTTCCTCAGATATCCCAGAAAGGTGAACCCTGTGGGGCAGAGGGACAAAATGAGCCCTGGCCCAGTGACCAGCTGAGTTCCCCCTGGAAAAAAAGAAAAAAAAAAATTAAAAAAAAAAAATTTAAAAAATCTCTTTCCAGTCAGGCTTCCAGGAAGTGTGGGGCAGCAGGATCTCCCTGGCTGGGCTGAGTCCCAGGTTTTGGAGGTGCAAATAACATAAATACTCTCCGTGGGCTGCCTGACTGAATTTATTTTAAATGGGAGCTGGGGTGGTTAAACAGCTACATTTGCACTTCTGTTTTCAGGAGCTTTCTTTCAAAACTGTGGACTTTCTTATTCAACATGAGCACAGCTCACAAGCCCTAAATCTACTGTAAAAGTTTGTTAAATGCATCACAACTCTGCCACAAAGCCATCAGGCCACTTCTGTATTTCTGGCTGAAGTGAGAGAAAGCAGTCACGCAGGATTTGAACAGTAGCAGGGTTTTTATTTTCATTTTCTCTCTCTGAGGCACTGATCTGTGTTTTGGGGAGTGATTTGCATGATTTTTTGGTGTGTTTAGTTTCTCTTGGTTGCAGTGGAGGAAGTTTGCAGTTCATGGGAATCCCAGGTTGGATTAGTCAAAAATGTCCAAAAAATGTCCCAAAATGACCAAAAAAGTCCTAAAATCTGCACTGAGACACCCAAAATCTGCCAAAATTCCAAGGATTTCTGGGAAAAAATTATTGGGAAGGAATTCCTAGATAAATCTGCCCTTAAATGGCAAAAAATTCCAAAAAATCCCTTCCAAAAAGTCTTAAATTTGGTCACTGGACACCTAAAATGTGCACTAAAACACCCCAGAATGGTCTCAAACTCAGGGAAATTCCAGGGATTTCTGGGGGGAAATACCAGGAAAAAGCTGGGAAACATAGGGAAAAAAATCCAGGGAAAATCTGATTTAAAATGGCCCAAAATCCGCCCCAAAAATTGCACTTAAAATGGCCAAAAAGTCCTAAAATCTGCATTAAAAGACCCAAAATCTGCCAAAATTCCAAGGGTTTCTGGGAAAAACATCAGGAAAAGTATAGCTTAAAAAACCCCCAAAATCCCTGAAAATTTGCCCTAAGAAAGCAAAAAATCTCCTAAAAATCATGCTAAAAATTGCCAAAAAAGTCTTAAAATCTGCACTAAAACCCCCAAAATCTGCCAAAATTTCAAGAACTTCTGGGAAAAGCATCAGGAAAAATCCATCTTAAAAAACCCCAGAAATCCCCGAAAATTCACTGTAAGAAACACAAAAATCCCCTAAAAATCACACTAAAAATGGCCAAAAAAATCCTAAAACCTGCACTAAAAAAACCAAAAATGGTCTCAAAACTGAGCGAGGTTCCTGGGATTCCTGGGGGAGGAAAAAACTGGGAAAAAGTTGGGAAACACTGGGAAAAAAATGTCGGGGAAATCTGACTCTAAATGGCCAAAAATAATCCAAAAATCACACTAAAAATGGCCAAAAAAGTCTTAAAATCTGCACAAAAAACCCACCAAAAATGGTCCCAAAATGGGGTGAGATTCCAGGGCTTCCTGGGGGAGAAAAAAATGGGAAAAAGTTGGGAAACACTGGTAAAAAAATTCTGGTAAATCCGAATCTCAATGGCCAAAAATATCCCAAAAATCACACTAAAAATGGCCAAAAATAGTCCTAAAACCTGCACTAAAAAAACAAAAATGGTCACAAAACTGAGCGAGGTTCCTGGGATTCCTGGGGGAGGAAAAAACTGGGAAAAAGTTGGGAAACACTGGGAAAAAAATTTCAGGGAATTCCGACTCTAAGTGGCCAAAAATACCCCAAAAGACTCAGCAGTGATGAACTCCTAATGTGTGGGGTTTTTTTGGTTTATTAAAAATGTATGTGACTTCTTGAACTTTTAAATAACTTTTAAATAATGATTCTTTGCTGGACTATCACAATCTGGCCTCGTTGAGCTGTTCATTGTTTGTCTGGCTGTGAATATTTGTGAATATGCTCTTTATGTGTGCTTTTTTTATGAGATTTTGAATTTTTTTGTTTTTAATACAAGTTTTTATCTAGGCTGTGAAATGTCCTATTAAAATGCCCATTAATGTGTCTTTTCTGGAGGCCCACTGGATAAACATGAGTAAATGTTTAGTTTTGTCTGGTTTTGCAAGTGATTTTGATCATTTCACTATTCCTGCAGTTTTCCACTGTGCTAACTTTGTATCAGTCGAATTTCTTTCTAATTACAGAATTCTTTTCAAGGAAATACACAAGACCTTCTTTTGTCTCTTGATTGTGTGGAGAATTGGAGAGAGAATAAAGCACTCATGAAAAGGAAAAAAAGGAAAAAAAAAAAGCATTCTTGGGCCAGGTAGATTTATTATTTGTATTTATCAGAAAAATCTAACCAAACTTTTTGAGTGGCCTGACAGTGAAGGTGAAGAGCCACTTGGCCACCTCCACTCTGGCAAATCCACAAAGAATTCAAAGTGATGGGAAGCAAGCTGGGACCAGTTCAGTGCTGAGAGCCCATGCTCAGACAAGGTTATTTTTTCAGTTCTGTTCCTGTTTTACACACCAGGATTTGTCAGTGGGATGGGGAGATCTGATACGTTCTTAAATATGATGTCACCAAAGCCAATGTGAATAAATATGTATTTCACTGCCAGGCTTTGGGGGGAAACTGATGAATGGAAAAATTAAAATCTCGTGACTGGCTGAGGAGCTGGCCGTTCCAAACAAGTAGAATTACTGCGTTTTCTCAGTAAATCTTAATTGTTTGATCCTTGTTCTGTGCCTCTTGCTGTGTCATCTGATGAACACCATGAATTAAATATAGTACATTCATTTAAACCACCCACAAATAGTCCTTCCTCCCTATCTCAGCCCGGCCAGCTTTAAAAATAAGTGCTATGTGCTTTTATTTACCACATCCTGCACCACATGACACTTCCAAGGATGGAACCAAGGAGAGCACATAGCAGTGCTGTTCCATGATTGGAAATTAGATTACAGATTAGAAAGCCCAGAGGGACCACTCTGACCAGATAAAACAGTCCCCTGGAGGCCATAAGAATGTTTTAATTGGGGCCAATCTAGAAAGAAACATCCAGCCTTGGCATAAACACTTCCAGTGATGGATGAGCCAAAGGATGCTTGGTGTGTTTTACTGGGGATTGCTCTGGCTTGTGATTTTTTCAGCTTTTGGGAAGGACAAGAGGTCTTCCATTCCTTGCCTTTGATAGATTTATCTCTCCCTTTAAATCCTGCCCTGAAAGAAGCCTGGATTTAGCTGGCCAGGCTGGGCTTGCGTCGGCCGGAGTGAAAAGTCCTCTATGAAATGTTTGCTTCCCAAATTTATGCAGTTCCTGTGGGATTAAGTTGTTCCTTGGCCTTCTCTGCGTGGGCTGGCCAAAGCACAGTCCCTGATCTTTTCATCTGCAGATGTGGTTTCTAGAATTCTCCATGTGTTCTGACCAGGGCTCCTTGCACTGGATTTAAAACCGGATTTAAATCCTATGAAGGTGTACTTTAAATGTCTGCTTTTCCCTCTTGTGTTATACCTGCTGTCCTGCACTTTCCTGATGGTTTTTGGGGGGAGAGGAAGGAGTAAGAAGTTGAAATTACAGAAAGAAGTTGGTAATGGGGTCATGTGCAGAAATTAAGGGGAGGCTGTGCCTGTGTTGTTCCTTGGAAATAAAACCACAAAGAAATCCTTCCCCCTCTTCCTCACAGCAGGCTGCTGGCACAGCCAGCATTCCTTCAACCTGGAGGAAAAGCCCCCTTTGCTCCCTCCTCCCCTGCAGCTTGCAGTGACTCTGAGGATGTGGCCGGAATCCCTGCAGGATCTTCCCACAGTTTCCCCAGGGACAGGCAAGTTCTTTTGCAATTAGCATAATTGACTGGGAAAGAATCCTGTTTGCCTCGGGGTGAGGAACTGTGGGATTAAACCTGGACACATGGTGCACACGCTGGAATGGAGGCTGCAGAAGGATGGGAGGCTCTGTGTTCTGGGAATGTTCCTGCCTGCCATAGGTGCCCTCCATGTGTTTTACACACAGATTCCACCACTGAGGTGGTTTTTACACTTACCAGACTCTCTCAGTCTTTGCCCATTTTACCAGCCTATAATAAATTCTTGTCATAAAGCATAATTTTTCTAAAAGATTCCATTTTTTTTTCTTAATGAGCAGGTGATTCTCTGATTTACTTTGGGTTCTGAAGCTATGGGCAAAATTGACTTAGGTGAGGCCAGGCTTCTTTTATAAAGGTTATGAAATATTGCTGGTATGGCATCTTAATTCTTTGTGATCTGCACCACAGATTTGAGCCAAAGCTGAATTAAATCTCAGGCCTTAAAGCCTGGCTTAAAGATCCCTTTTTACCTTCTGCGGTGTTGTGGGAGGTGTGTGCACATTGGAGGTTCCACAGCTCTGCTGGGGACACCAGGTGCTGTTCCAGTGCCACTGGGAAGGGTGGGATGGGAGGAAAACCCTCCATGCCCACGTCAGAGGGTGCCTGGTGTGCTCTGCAGAGCCTCTTTCTTGTGTAAGCATCTCCGCTGTTGTGGCGCCTACTTTAATTAAGGCTCTGACAGTATTTCCATAATTAGCCATATTTTAAAAGGGTTTATTACTCAACTGTAAAATCTGCTGCAGGCTGGGACTTGGACTAGGAAAGCTTCATTCTTTAAGTGTTTTCTGAACTTAAAAAGCTGTTTTTTAAAAAAAAAGTATGGCTGCAAAGAAACCTTTCTTTGATGGTATAGATGAAATCTTTATTTATAAAAATAAGGGTTTGCAGACCTATAAACAATGCCTGGTTGAAGTGGCTGATGTTGACTGCACTGCTTAGGGTATTTTTAACAATGAAATATTCATTATGGTCATTCTGTAATGTGCTGTAATTTGAATACTGATGTATCTTACTGTCTATGTGATGAAAGGTAAAAAGCCTCACTTAGGGCTGGGGCTTTAGTGCCTGATGGATTTCAAACAGCAGGAGAGAGAATTCCTGCCTGTTAAGAACCTTTCTGTAAATCAGGACAAGTGTAGGAAGGGACAGTGTGTTAATGCCAAAACAAAACTGCAACTTCTCCACATGTTTAGGATACACTTGTCCTGCTGTGCTCTCTTTTCAGCCAAAGGCTGAAATCAGAATAACATCTTTTAATGAGGGAAGTGCATTATGGATGAGCTAACAGAGCAGACCAGGACATGATATTTGGAA
Source organism: Luscinia megarhynchos (assembly GCA_034336665.1). Taxonomy (NCBI): domain Eukaryota; kingdom Metazoa; phylum Chordata; class Aves; order Passeriformes; family Muscicapidae; genus Luscinia; species Luscinia megarhynchos. The sequence goes on along the minus strand of CM067569.1, from coordinate 32,771,008 downwards.
AGACTTTTTTGCCAGATAACTGGACAGGTTTTCTTTGTTTTGTGGTTTTGTTAGTTTTTGGGGTTTTTTTTGGTTGGTCTGGGTTTTTTCTGGCTTCTGGTTAGTCAGGTGAGAAAACCCCTGCAGAAGGGGCTGGGCTGTAATTGATTTTCCCTTCAGTGACTGGCTGTTCAGAGATTCCTGTAGGACCAGGACGTGCCAGTAGGATTTCAGCAGAGTGCTCTGAAACACAGCAAGGTTTTCCTGGTGTTTTTATTCCTCCAGAAGCAGGTTCCTATTTTGGGTTGGCTGTTTAAGTTGAAAAGCTCTGCTGTTACTTACTGTGGATGTGATAATATTTAGCTGCTTATTCTGGATTATATTTAGACATACACAACTTGATCCAGGGAAGAGACCTAATACCCTGGAAGCCTGGACCACTCACTTAATGGGTTTCTGTTGCCTTTGTGACAAGCCCAAGTTCCACAGAATGAAGGGATTTGTCAAAAATAAGTAGTTTCCAATCCTAGTGATTGAGAGTGGGGCTGCAAGAGTTGTTTTTTTTCCCTCTGGCAGTTTTTGTCAGAGAGCTTTGATTATATCATGCAACTATTCAAAACTAGAAATACCATTTTTACAGCTATCATGATAGTATTTTTCATGTGGTTACAGTGGTATCAGTTTTATTACAGCGTCTGGGGGATTTGGTTTTGGTTTGTTTTGTTTGGGTTTTTTTAATCCAGAGTTAAAGAGTCACCTTAAGTTCTGAGCTGCTCTGACCATGTCTGGAAAACTAAATATTATATTTTCTATGCTAGTGAGAGAAGTTGAAGGAAATGAAAAAATCAGAGGACAAACATGCTTAGTTTCAAAGCCTGACCTGGGAGCTGGAGAAGCTGATGATCCTGGAATGTTTTGGGTTGGAAGGGACCTTAAAGCTCATCCAGTGCCACCTCTTGCCATGGGCAGGGACACTTTTCACTATCCTAGACTGCTCCAAGCCTCATCCAACCTGGCCATGGGACACTTCCAGGGATCCAGGGGCAGCCACCTGTGTCAGGGCCTGCCCACCCTCCCAGGGAACAATTCCTTCCCAATATCCCATCTGATCCTGCCCTCTGGCAGTGGGAGGCCATTCCCTGTGTCCTGGCACTCCATCCCTTGGGAAGAGTCTCTCTCTCTGTTTTCTGTAGCTCCTTCAGGCCCTGCAAGGCCACAGTGAGGTCACCCCAAAGCTTCTCCTCTCCAGGCTGAACAATCCCAGCTCTCCCAGTCTTTCCTCCCAGCAGAGCTGCTCCATCCCTCTGATCATGCTGGAGCCTCCTCTGGACTCTTCAGCATGTTCTCACTCCAGGTTCCCGTGCTGCTGATGTACCAAAACCATCCCAAAATCACTGAGGCTGGAAAAGCCCTCTGAGATTGCTGAGTCCAGCTCTTAGACCCAGCTCTGCTCAGTCCAGCACTGCCCCACATCCCAATGTGCTGTGGCTTCACACAGGGAAAGGGGAGGATCAATTCTGCTGTGTCCTAGCACTGACATTCAGATCTCTTGCAGCAGATGGCAGTGCTCCCAGTGCCTCCTGCACAGGCTTTTGTGCCTCCAGCTCTCCGTGCCTGGCTCCCATCCTGGCCATCAGAGCTGTAATTTTTGTCTGTGCGTACATCAGTGGTGGATCTCTGTGTTTCCTGTTCCAGACTTTGCAGCAGAAAAGCCAGAGTTGCTGACAGGGGGTAAGGGATTGTCACTGGTCTACCTGTAATTGGGGAAGTTGTGTTTGGATCTTGGCTCACATCCAGGCTGCTGCAGGAGGGGGAAGGAGAGAGGGTTTGCAGAGTAAAGAACTACTTCCTAATATCTAATCTAAACCTAATACCTACTTTGAACTTCACTTAAGGCCATTCCCCCTTGTCCTGTCCCTCCACACCCATAGAAAAAATCCTTTTCCAGCTCTCTTGGAGCCCCTCTAGGCTGCTGATATGACAGGAGAGACTTTGCACGAGTCTCACAAACCGTTTAAAGTTTGAAAGGTGTTTCAGTCAGTTTCTTTTCACTGACCTGTCACAGGCCACCCCTTCTTTCACATTCTGTGCTGAGCCTGGTGACAATAGTCATGTTAATTGTTGGAGGCTCTCAGGTGACCCTAAAGCACACCTGGGTTCCCCTCTGGCACTTCAGCAGAGAAATTCATTCAGGGTTTGCAGAAACCATGAAAGGTGGAACACCTGCTGGTTAAGCACCTGCTTTTGAAAACTTTTCTTTCCAGCTGTTGCCTCTTGAAGTGTTTTTCTGGGGCTGGCTGATCCTCTAAGAGATGAGAATTCTCTGTCTAGAGAAGTGCTGAGCCTCCTCAATTACTCCATCTCCCAGGCACCTTTTTCCCCCAGCTCATTTTTAAGGTCAGAATTTGTCATTTCAGGATGAGTATTGTACAGAAATTTAAGCTCTGCTTCTCCTTGCTTCCTTGCATGGGAAGGTACAGATCGTGCAGGGCTTCCCACTCCAGCAGCCTTTGTGCCATTAGCAAGTTTCCATTGCCATTGACTTTTCAGCAGTCAAATTGTTTGTACACTTTTAAACTTCTTACCAGTCTCTGCAGGAACCCACTAAAAATACCCACTGGCAGCTCCTCACCCATTTCACAGGATCAGGGAATCACGGAATGGTTTGGGTTGAAAGGGACATTAAAAATCATCTTCCACAAGACCTGGTTGCTCCAAGCCCTGTCCGAGCTGGCCTTGAAAATTTCTGCATTTTGTTGTATTTTTAGTGTGTTTTAGCATCTCTCATCTCCTGCTGGGCCTGAATAATTTTTCAGGTTGAGTTGTGCATTGTCTCAGCTTTTTCTGAAGAGGTGGAATGAACTCTGAGCTTGGTGCTGAGCACTCAGTTACAGAATATAACAACTTTTTAAGGTGCTTTTTGGTAGAGAGATCTGCTCTCCAGTTCAGAAGAGCAAATAAAACACACTGAGCATATCTGGGAGGAGAACAGCAGCTCTCTGGGTGATTCTTTTCAGCAGTTGCAGTGGAAATCTTTGAGGAGACTTTCAGACATTCAGCACCGCCAAGGCAACTTTAATTCTTAAACCGCGTAATCGAAAATAAACTACCCTGCCAATTCAGTAAAAGGATTCATCCCATTGTTTCATCTAAGTTTAGGGAGACAGAACATCTGGCATGGGAATGCACAGAAGTGTCTGTTAATCTCAGTTGTGAGCCTTCCTTCTGGACTACCTCTCTCTGAAAACCTCAGTTCTGTATTTTCCTCCTTTAGTTCAGGTTTCTCTTGGTTCATCTTCCACTTGCTTTTTGAAAACTGGTTTTCCCTAAACTTATTTTTTTTTTTTTTTTTATAAATCTGTTACCTCTACTGTATGTTCTCTTGTCTTTTTCTCCTGTCTTACTGCCTCGTATTTAATGTTATTTTTCCCTCTGTACACACTGCCTTGGTTCTCATCTGCTCTTTTGCTTATTTCCCTGCTCCTTTACCCACTCCCAGTTTCTTCCTTTCTCTCCTGCCTGTCCCTTTGTATCCACTTCAGATTCTTCCATGTGCAGAGCGGGGACACATCAGAAATTATGTTTTCCCCTCTCCCTTGCCCTTTCAGTTACTGAAATATGCACATAAGAATTCAAATGAGCTTCTAAAAATAGTGAAAGGATAAAACTGTTTGTTTCAGCTTTTCAACCTTTGCTTTATTAGAACTTCTGGGAGGAAAGGCCCAGAAAGTCTAGAACTAATTCAGCTGCAGGGAATAAATAAAAAAAAATTTTAAAAAGTGAAATAAAACCCAGAAAGAAATATGACCACAATTTATTTGATTAAAAAACACCCAGAATAAAACAAAAAAGTCCCAAATCTCACATGTGCTCTGTCTATGGATAGTGTCAGTGTGGCATGTGTAATCCTAAGTGGCATTTTATATCCTGGCTCTCTTTATTTCTGTGAGGAGGTTTGTTGTGTTTTTCACAGTTCTGGTGGTTCATATTAAACCCAACAGAACTTGGTGTGGGTTTAAAAAAAGAAATGGTTTGTCAGGGCCATTTTTAGAGAAGATGAGAGTCATGTAAGTTGTGAAATATCTGATGGATGAGAATTTCTTCCTGCAGGAAATGTCTGTCCAGGCTGGCATTTGTGAAGTCCTGGCATTTTCCATTGTCCAATAGCTGCTTCTTCCCCAGCAAGAGGATTTGCTTTATAAGACTGCTTAAATAATTCTCAGATGAAAGTAAAGGGATTTGATTTTTGTATTATCATCCTGTACACAATATTATGAACGTTAAACTTTAAATTCCATCCAAATTTGGCTCTGGAGATGTTTGTGACGTGATTTTGAAGATCCCCAGCCCTGTGATGCTCCAGTGTTATGTAGCTTTATCTCAGGATGAGGATTCCTGAAACTGTGTGTCCCAGATTCTCCTGAACTAATTATTACAGTGCAGAAACCTTCTAAAAATAAACTTTCTCATTAGGTACTAGGTTTCATAACAACTTTTCAGAAAAGTTGTATTTTCCTCTTGAAAGAATAAACTTGTTGACTTTATTTCCTTCCTCACAACCTCCTGAAGTACTGGTGGGGCAGACAGGCACATTTATTGGCTGCTTTCAAAAAGTGTTTGGGGTGAATTGAAGGCTGATACAGGGAGATGCTGGACATGATTAGGCAAAAGATGATAATCAGAAAGCTTCTAGTGCCAGTTTTATGTTTGCACAGGCACAGTTGTGGTGGATTGTATTAAGCAAATATTTGTTTTCTCTGGTGATGAGGAGGGAAATGAGTGTCTGTGCCTTGTGTCACCTCTGTGAGCACCTCTCTGCCTTACCCCCTGCTTTCTTCCCTTTAAACCTCCTCAACCTCCCTCCTGCTTGTGCTACAGGTATTGGCAAACCAAGCACAGTTCTCTTAGCAGGATGAGAACACACCCTCTGAAATAATTTGTATGCCTTTGGAAGCCTCGGCTTGAAAGCCTCGTTGGGAGTTTAAATTACATTTAAATGGATTCAGTGTTTCAGCTCGTGATGAGATTTCTCCCAACAGTAGAAAATCACAGACTTCCTCCAAATATAATTTAGTACTTTTTTTTTTTTTTTGCAAATATTTGTGTTTGATTTGTCATGAATTTCCTTGCACCGCTGGCATGTCTCTGCGCCAGTGCCTTTCCTCCCTTTCTCACTGGTGACTTTGTCATCCTGATCCTTTTGCCTTTTAGTAAGGGGTCACATTCCACAGCAGGTGGTGACATGAGCAGCAAGATTTGATATTTTGTGAGTTTTCAGCTCAAAAGTTCAGTTTCACAGAACTTTATCATATGGGGAAAAACAGATTCTTGCTGCAGCTCTGCTCTCCTGAGGGGCTTCAGGATTGTCATAGAATCACAGAACAGTGAGGGGCTGGGAGGGACCTTAAAGCTCATCCAGTGTCACCCCTGCCATGGGCAGGGACACCTTCCATTATCCCAGGCTGCTCCAAGCCCCATCCAACCTGGCCCTGGACCTTTCCAGGGATCTAGGGGCAGCCACAGCTGCTCTGGGCACCCTGTGCCAGGGCCTGCCCACCCTCCCAGGGAACAATTCCCTCCCAATATCCCATCTGACCCTGACCTCTGGCTCTGGGAATCCATTCCCTGTGTCCTGGCTCTCCATTCCTTGTAAAGAATCTCTCTCCATGTTTCTTGTCAGCTTCTTCAGGTACTGGATGGCCACACTTAGATCACTCTGAAGCTTCTCCAGTCTGAACAATCCCAATTCTCTCAACCTTTTCTACTAAGACTGCCTTCATACCCCTTTTTTCTCCAGGATTTGCTTTTTTTTTTTCTTTCATACTGGTCCATGCTTTCCTGTGGCAGAAGTGGGATAGATTGGGTAGCTGATAAAGTATTTCCTGTGAGGAATCATCTCCAGAAGGGAATCATTCTTTGCAGATTTAATAAAAGAAAACCATTCTAAATTCTATTTTTGTTTGTACCATCATGGCTTGTATCTCTTAGAGAAATCAGGTGTCCAGCTTACTTCAAGGTATTGCAGAATGCCCATCAGCATGCACTGAGGTTCTGGTCAAGAGAGGGTGAAAATGAGCAGAGCTGGTAGAGGACCAATGTGAGGATGGTAAAATACAGAGGCAACTTCAGGCCAAACCCCTGGAACGAAGAGAAGCAGCCTGGAAGCATTTAAGCTAAATTGTGTGACAGATAGAAACTCACAGTCATTAATAATATCAAAAAAGGGAGGCTGGTTTTGATGAATTGAGAAAACAAAGCTTAACTCTGAGAATTAGCAGTAGAATGGATGTCCAGAAATTCCCTACAGATGTGTAAGGTCATTTAGTTCCCCAGCAACCATTTTTCTTAACTAAGCAAAGCAGCAGGCACATCCTTCAGTATTTAACACAGTCTTTCCTTACCAGTAAAAACCATATGGGAGCCATAGCTGGGCTGTTGGGGAGGAGGGGAGGGCAGCAAACCACTCCTTGGCTGTGTCTTCCGCTTCATTCTGCTGTTTAGGGAGGAGTGTGATTGATAATTCCTACAACACCAGGAGGAAAAACATCACAATTCAGTTTTAACATGAGAAAACCACTGGTCAGTGTGGAGGGAGAGGAGGTGGCTCCTGTTCAGGTTCCACCTGTTTCCATCCCCTGGTGCCACTGGAGATACAGAGGTCCAAGTAGAGGTAATACTGAAATCAGTCTGGCCTGAATGGGGAGGAAAAAAAAATCCCCTAAAAGTCACCCCAGGGGGATTCTTTCCAAAGTTGAATGCAATTTCTTTGACTTTATCTGCACAGCTCTGCCCTGTATTCCTCCCTTCTGCATTCTCCTGCTAATGAACCAGATGCACTTTAAAGAGAGAAGAAAATATGTTAATATCTTAAGTGGAAATTTCTAGAGGCCAGCTGAATCCTTCCTCAATAATTAATGCCTGAAAGCATTTCCCTCCAGTTCTTATTTAAATGGAAATAGCTTTGGTGTCTGATATTGTTAACCTGCATTGCACTGCCTGGTATTTCTTTACAGGGCTAGATGTGAGCTGGGGAACAGGGAAGTGTTTCCAGGAGTCTGTTTTTACTGGGACCTTGTGGGAGAATCCCAGCTGCTGTGTCCCAGCCCTACAGGCCATGAGGGTCTTCCACGAGGACCTGCAGCCCAGAAACCAAATTCTAATTGAGTTGATTTCTGTGTTCCTTCTGCCCCAGTCACAGCACAGAGCAATAATCCAACCTCTTGCTTCGTTGCCTTGAAAAAGCTTTTAATGCTATTTCAGCAACTGGTGTAATATTTAAAGAAAATAAATCCTCCTGGCTTTATTATTCAGCTCTATGCTGTGTACAGTAGGTGAGTAAGTTATTTGCTAAATGTTTTATGATGGTGATTATGTAAGTAATGAGCTTTTACATTTTGGCACCAGAGAGTACCAGAACTGTGTGTAGTACTTTGTAACCTAATGTAGGAAGGAAGCTTAATTTGCAAATTAATCCAGTTTCATCTTCCTGCTGTGCCCTGTCATTACAGAGGACTTAGAAGAGCTTCCTTCCTACATCAGGTTACAGGGTAACTTCTGCAAATTAATTTGCAAATTAATCCGGGGCAAATGTGACAATGAGCTTTATTTTTTTGTAGCCAAACTTTTCCAAGTCTCTTAGCTCAAAGGTAAGGTCTTAAATCTATGTAGAGATCCCAGAATAAACTGGATTTTCTCGAGGATTTTGCAGTTTCTGTCAACATCAGTGCCAGACACAGGAGCTAGTGGGCTCTGTGAGAATAACACACTAAAATGTGGTTTAATAACACACTGAAAATGTGGTTTAGTATGGAAACTGGATTTGCAGTCCTGCTAATAAGAGTGATACCATGGCCTGCCATATGTGTAATCTCCATCTCCCTCTAAATGCTTACAAGGCAGGAACTGGAGTGTACACATGCATTTTATTTTTTATTTATTTGGACTTCATTGACTGATTCTTCAGGGTTCTTTCTAAGTGAATCTAATTTCCAGGCATGTCCAAAATATCCTGCAAAATTCTGGGAGTCTTAATTCTTTGCTGGAAGGAGTTGCTCTGTGCTAGTGGCTCCACAGCCAAACAAAACTGGAAGAAGTTTCCCAGCTGAAATGTGGGCATTTTGAACCGTGCCACGACTGGCTTCCTTTCCCCAGGCAGGTTGTGCTGTAACCACAGGAAGGGTTTGGATGGTGAAGAACACTCAGTTATTGTCTTCTCCTTTAGTTTTGCTTGCTTATAAATGTCATATCCTGTTCTTCCCAGGGTGGAGGCTTAGCAGAGGTTCATATTTTCAACTGTCATTAATTTTGGATCAAAACCATGGATGCAATAACCCACAGGGAGCTGCATTTCCGTGCTGCGGTGTGTGGGCATTGCAGGCTAGATTTTGAGTTGAGAGTCAGCCTCTGCCCTCACAGCTCAGTCCTCCAAATAACCAGGCTGAAAAGTTATTTAATTCATTAATGCAAATGCAAGGGAATGTGAATTTAATGTCAGCATGTGCATTAAACCCACCTGGAACTGAGCACTCTGGCTGAAGAGAGCAGCGTGGAGCTCCTTGACTGTTTGTAATGCAGGGTAAAAATAAACTATGGAATTGGAACTGGAAGATAGTGGTTTGCCAGATTTAAAAATTGAGTTGTCTATTAGATGTAACAAAAATATTTTTGCTTTGGATCAGAGTTGTTTTTTTCAAGTATGAGTTGAGTATTGAAGTGTTTGGCAAAGGTGCAATGGAGCATCTCCCCTGGTTCCTCATCCCTCCTCTTTTCTGCCCTTAATCCAGGAGGCAGGAATGGGTGGCTCTCAGCCCCCTGTTCTAGAAAAGGTGCAGTTCCATTTCTCTGCTGATTCAGAAGCTGACTTGAACTCGTGTGGTTGTACAGGAGATCAATGGGAATGTTTCCTGTGAGAACGCAAGGTTTAGTTTAATACTGAGTGAAATTCTGAGGGCAGGGAGCACTGGCCATAAACTTAAACACAGGAAGTTCCACCTCAACACGAGGCAGAGTTTCTTTCCATGGGGGTGGCAGAGCACAGGAGCAGCTGCCCAGGCAGGGTGTGGAGTCTCCCTCTCTGGATTCATCCCAAGCCCACCTGGAAGTGCTCCTGTGTCACCTGCTCCAGGTGACCCTGTCTTGGCTGGGGTTGGACTGGGTGATCTCCAGAGGTAACTCAACCCCAACCCTCCTGTGATTCTATGAATTCCTAATAATCTCATCAAGAGCAGCTGATGGACAGCTATCCAAGCTTAGTTCCCAAGATCAGAAACTTCACAGAAAACTTACTTGTGCTGCCTTTCCCCCCTCCAGCATCTCTTTTCCACTTCACCATCTACATTGCTAAATGTGCCTTTCCTTCATGTGCCACAGGCTTTAGATAATGAAGCTTTGTGCCAATTGAGCCAGGGCTGCTGTGGTTTGAAGTGGTTGTTTAGGTCCTTATTGTTGCACACACACACAGGGACAAAGCAGGATTTTTCCAGCAGTGGGAAGAATTCCACAATAACTGTGTAGTGACCATTTCAGTGCAGACACAGCCAGGGCTGTGTTTAAACAAAAACAAACAACAAAACAACAAACCAAGCTTCTGAGCTGTTTGGTAAGGAAGCTGGGCTTGGAGCTGAAGCCTTTCTCATAACCCCTGCTCCCTCCTACGCAGAGCAGCAGCAGGAACAGGCGGTCAGGCGCTGGCAGCGGGCCAGTGGCATGGTCACTCTGCCCAGGGGCTGACCTGCAAGGCCTGTCCTTTGTCCCCACGCAGCTGGAGAGCTCAGGGCAGCAGCTCCTGACTTTGGAGAGCAGTGGGACAGGCCGGGGAAGGAGGGGTGGCTATCCAGGGAGGCTTTGTTGTGTGAAGGTCGTGATAACGTGCCAACCTGAGCAGAGCTGTGGCAGCTGTGACAATAAACTGTCCCTGCAGATATTATCTGAGCTGCCCATTCAGCTTGGTTAATCTCTTGAGATCCCTTAACTTGATACCTGAGCTGAAAATATCTCTGTAGCCGTTTAACCACAGTTTCCTTTTTTAGCTTTAAGAGCAGTGGTGGTCACTGGGCACTTACAGATGCCCTGTCACCAGCTGAGTGATGCTCAGTGTGGATTTGCTGCAAGTAAAATCTTAAGCAAAGCAGTCTAAAGAAATCACAGAACCTTTTGGGGCATAGAGTCAGTGGTGGGGTTATTGAGGGCATAGCTGTGAGAGAGGAAGGTGATCACTGAAATGAAGTATGAGAAAACATGAAGAAGGTGGAGGGTTTCAGGTTCTGGAAGCTGCAGGGTGGCTGGGCAGTGGCAAAGTCACAAAATTCAAGCCAGGCTCCAATACTATTCCTATCAAAACTTCTTAGAATTAAGAAGTTCACAGTGAAAGAAGTTAAGACAAAAAAGAGCAATCTTCTCCTGAAGTGAAAACTCCAGCACCCTCATATTTTGCAGCTTTAATAGCACTTTCATTCCTTCAAAATACTGCCAAGGGGTTTTTTCTTCTTGCTGCTTTGGTGGCTGGTCATGTCTGTTTAGCTCTAGATTTACAGTCACCTTGGCAATACCTCAATAAGTGATTTTGAACATACTAGGCAGTAGCTGCTGTGCCCTAAAGCAGAAGGTAGTTCTGGAGGTTTGTTACCTTTTTTTGGAGCTCCTGATTGTCGGGATGCAAAATCCCCATTGCCACTCAGCAAGACTGGCTGGTGACACCAAGTGAGGGTTTTCCCTCTCATCTCTGGAAGTCCTTCAAACCAGGATCTTGGTTTCCTTGCCCAAGTTTGCCCACACACCCTTAGGGTCATGCAGGAGCACGATCCAGGCATTCCAGCTGAGCTCTGACATCATGAAGTGACTTCATAGGGAGATGAGTCTCCACAAGCTTTTAGCAGTACTGGATTAGCAATAGTGAAACTTTCCAAAACAAGTGGTGTTTTAAATACATCTCACATCACAGCATCTGGTTTTCCCTGCAGTCCTGATGTGGTTTTTCCCTGCCCCCAGCAGCCTGAGTCCTGCACTGACCCATGGTGGCTCTTGCCTGTCTCTACTGCCCAGAAGTGCAGTTGGGAGCCCAGCCTTTGCAGGAGCCTCTGGCAAGTGCCACAGGCTGGTGGTGAGGGATCCAGGTGTGCACTCCTGCAGTGCCTCTCTGCAAAGTGACAGAGGACAGGGTTAGATGGGATTTTGGGATAATTGTTCCCTGGGAGGGTGGGCAGGCTCTGGCACAGGTGGCTGCCCCTGGATCCCTGGCAGTGCCTGAGGCCAGGCTGAATGGGGCTTGGAGCAGCCTGGGATAGTGGAAGGTGTCCCTGCCCATGGCAGGGACTGGGAAGAGATAATTTTTAAGGTCCCTTCCACCCCAAATTAGTCTGTGATTTCACGATGTTGCAATCTCCTCCTGCACTTTCTGGCAGCAGAGTAAAAGTGCAGGATTAAACCTTGATCAGCCAGTCAGTTCCTGGCTGCTGGAGCAGCTGGGTTTATTTTTGCCTCCCTGGCTCTGTGGGTTCCCTCCTGGATGCCTGGATGGCGTGGTGCCCATGCTTCCAGCCTGCCAGCTCCAGCCTTGGCTCTCCTCTGCCCTGCTGCCCCTAATGGCATCTCTGGGTCCTCTCCTTCCCACAGCACGAGTGAGGCACAGAGGTGACATTAAAGACCTGGAACAGCAGATAAAAGGCTCTGGCTGTATTTATTGAGTGTTACAGATAAGTAATCCACTCTGCTGTCAGTGTCTGCAGAAACACCAAATAAAGTATACATGCCCCTTGCTTTGATGTGATGAAATCTCCAGAGGACACTCACTTCAGTGGCACTCACAGTGCAGCTGTAGCTGAATCTTGCAGTGGAAAATACAAGATTTTCATGTCTTCATGCATTGCTTTAAAAATATCACTGTGGCTGTATGCTGGGCAATTCTGTGTTCTGAAAGCTAGGGTTGTTTTGTTTTATTTTGCTTTTTTTCCAAAATGTTATTAAAATCATCTTAACCGTTTTTGTTGGAAGGGGAAAAATTAATCGTTATTTTGTGGTTTCATACCCGGCGTTAAAACAACAGTCTGGTTTTCATTTGAACCAATAAAAGTATGGAAATTCAAAATGAAGGTTCTCTCCATGTCCTTAGATCAACTTCTTGGCCCTGCTGAAATGCATAATGGCTGGAACAGGGGGAAAACCTCAATCTTACAACTCTTAGCTGTGTTTTTGCATGTAGCTCAGTTTTTTTTTGTTGCTGGATTTTGAATTTGACGTCACTTTCTTGCCTGTCCTCTCAAGCGATAAAAACTTCCTGGATTTGGTAAATATGCAGCTGCTTAGAACCCAGTGAACCACAGACTTTTTTTTTTTTTAAAAAGAACCTAAGCAGTAGTGAAGGAAATCAGTTAGCAAACACACACCAGTAATTGAGTTAACTCATTTTCAAATTTTGGGGTATAAAACTGACTGTTGGGGATGATGGGTTTTAGTCAGTTCTGGTTTATGGTGTGGTCAGAAAGAGGTGCAGCTGGGGCACAGAAAACCCCAGCCAGCCCCAGGGGAGCAGCCCTGAGATGCTGAGTGGTGGGGGATCCCCATCCCCAGGGATGCCCTGGCCTTGCCCCAGTGGCCTGGTGCAGCTGCCCTGAGCCTGCAGATTCCCTCCCAGCTCTGGTTTAGCCTGGGACAGGGCAGGACTGAGTCTGGAGGAATCTTTTTCACAGAAATGGGGGGTCAGGCCTTGGCAAGGGCTGCCCAGGGAGGTTTGGAGTGCCCATCCCTGGAGGTGTCACCTGGAGGTGGCACTCAGTGCTCTGGGCTGGGGACAAGGTGGGCATCGGGCACAGCTTGGGCTCCATGGGCTGGGAGGGCTTTTCCAGCCTCAGGGATCCTGGGATTGTGTGATTTTGTGATTGTGTGATTATGAATTGTTCTCCCCAGTGTGTATGGGGTTCACATCTCCCAGGTGAGCAGCCTGGCACTGTCCTCAAAACCTGCAGGTGCTGGGCACCCCAACAGGCTGTCCTCAGCCTCAAGGCTTGGAAAAGTCACTTTTTTCTTTAGCTTTCCCTAAGGGAAAAGGAGTAGCCAGAGTAACCTGGACAAAGAGTAATGTTTTAGATGGGATATTACAACTTCGTATTTGTTTGCTCGTTTATGGGATTTTCATATTTTTTTGAAGCAAGAATTTGTGATTATATGTGGTGGCTGTGAGAAGGGGCCTGGTAGTGATGGACATCTGGGAGCCCAGCTGGTCACAGTTCCTTGCTGAGGAGCTGGGACAAGCCCCGGGGAAATGGCTCAGGCTGCTGTTCCCTGTTGGAAAAGAGCCCCAGGATGCTGGCACCACATTATGCTCAGGGCTTTAGCAGGAACTTAAGCCAGGGAACATTTCCAGCAGGGAGGGATGTGAGAGGTCCTCTCCTGCTGGCATCCAGCCCTCCAGCCCTGCTTCATCCCCTGCCTTCCCCTCCCAGCCACACCAGGAATCCCTCTGTCCTGGGGGCTGCAGGGAAGCTGTGGAAGGGAGGGAGGATGTAGGAGGATGGAGATGACATCCTCGTGGAGCTGGGGCAGTCCTGCCAGCCTGGGTCAGCCTTTGGACAGCCCAGAAAACTGGGATGGAAGCTGGGGTGTGCAGGCTGCCTTTGGCATGGAGCCCCAGGCACCCAGGAGCCCTGGGCGCCAGGGCAGGAAGAAAGCAGAGTGACCTTGGAGCAGATCCTTGTTGGAAAGATGTGAGAGGCAGTTGGACCCCTCAGCTCCTTCTTGGAGGGAGAACTGGAGAGGGAAAGGGAGCCTCTCCAAAGTCCTGCTTCCTCCATCTGGCAGCCCCACCACCACCTACTGCTGAATTTCTTCTCCTTTCCTCTCCCCAGGTTTTGTGGCTTGGTCGGTGTTTCTTTCTGCTCTCCCCATTTTTCTGTTCCCCAGCGTATTTGTGGGGAAAATACGCAAAAAACTCCCCATTTTTTTTTCCCTTGGGGACGTTTCAGGGTTAGTTTCTGATGGGATTTGAGGTGGAATCCGACTTGGGATCCTCTGGTGTCTCTGCCTGTGCTGCTCCAGCTCACAGAAGCCTTGGACATCCATTCAGTCACAGGAAGAGACACATGGAACTGAACTCCACAATTAGCCAAGCTGATGGATTTCTTTGTGGCATGAAATTAAATAGTATTTGAATGCACACGGTGGGGCTAATGCTGCTTTGTGCAGCTTTTTATGAAGATTAGGAAATTTCAGCAAAAGAAAAAGCAGATTTTACTGTAATTAGAAGATAGAAGAGTTAATCATAGGGAGGAATTAGGATTCATACTTGCTCTGAAATTTTCTAAACTGCTTTAAAATCCCTTCAGCTGAAGGAGCTGAACTTCACTACAAACCTTGTTTTCTTCATTCATTTGAATTGCAGCACAGAAGTCACACCGGGCTCTTTTCCCCAGAGGTCCAGGAGGCTCTGAGTTCATTTTGTTGATATGTGAAGTCATTTCTGTGCTTGTCCAGCCATTTACTTGATGTCCTCGAGGCAACCCAAACATTTTATTGCTGTTTATTCACCCTTTGAGAAAAGATTTGAAGCAAAAAGTCATCGAAGTCATCGAAATTTTGAGTCAGAGGCAGCTAAGGGAGAATTGGGAGATGAATCCCCAGCAGGTGGGGGAGGGTGGTGTGTGAAGGATACACTCTACATAATGCACCATTTAAAAAAAATACTACAAAGCACTAGGCTTAATATTAAATTCTTAGTTTTAGCAGTCTGGTCATTTTCAGGAAGGAATAATCAGCTTAACCGCAGCATTCCCATATTTAATGTTCTGAGAGGAGAGGGATTGTCTGATTTTTCTTTTTGGTTTTTTTTTTTTTTTTTTTTCCACAGTAATTAATGGAAGTCAAAAGCAGCAACTGGAATCTGTGAGCTACTCATCCCGCTACGCCCTGGGACTGTTCTATGAGGCTGGGGCAGGGATTGCTGTCCCCTGGGCTGCTCGCTACATCTCTGATAATCCCTGCGTGCGCTTCATCTCCGTCGATAACAAGAAGCGCAATATAGGTCAGTGCTCCCATTATTCCCCTTAAACACCGCCACAATGGAGGGTGTAGACCATGAGAAATGCTGTTTAATTGAGTGTTGCTGCCCTGAACGGGGCGAGTGTTTAACTCCGAGCCGCGGTGGATGGGCGTTTAATGTCACGTTTGGCCCGGAACAAAGCGCACAATGAGAGAGGGACAGCGCGCAGAAAATCAGCCCCCAGCACATGGTTTATGTTACTGCATTTATGAAACCAGTGTCGGGGGATTGGAGACATCAAAATGTTGCGATTCCAAGAAAGAGCTGGGGTTCCTTTGTTTAAACACTGATTCATGCACTCGACACTTTGTCTCCCGTCACCCCTTACTCTACAACTCCTGCTCTTTCCACAAGGCTTGGAAGTTGGAATGAGTTGTGTAATTGGAGCTGCTCAGAGCTTTTGTGATCAGGGACCGTCCCTGAAATGGCTTGGAGAATATCCCCCAAGACAGACCCTTCTCCTCTCTTCCTGGAGGATGGCAGCTGAGGAAGTGTGTGTTTTATTTATGAAATGTGTTTCACGTTCCAGGGGTGTGGTTGCATAGAACAGCTCAAGGAAAAAACACAATTAAAGTTACAGAATTCAGGATGGTTTGGCTTGCAAGGGACCTTAAAGACCCAAAAATGCCATGGGCAGAGACACCTTCCACCTGTCCAGCCTGGCCTTGGACACTTCCAGGGATCCAGGGGCAGCCACAGCTGCTCTGGGCACCCTGTGCCAGGGCCTGCCCACCCTCTCAGGGAACAATTCCTTCCCAATATCCCATCTAACTCTGCCCTCTGGCAGTGGGAAGCCATTACCCTTGTCCTGTCCTTCCATCCCTTGTCCCCAGTCCCTCTCCAGCTCTCCTGGAGCCCCTTTAGGCACTGGGACTCTGAGGCCCTCCAGAGCCTTCCCTTCTCCAGGCAGAACACTCCCAGCTCACTCAGCCTTTCCTTGTAGGAGAGATTCTCCATCCCTCTGTGCAAATTTGTTATTTTCCCTAAGAATTTAGCCTGAATCTGAAAAGAGTGAAAACAAAACAGAAGAATGGCTGGACTCGCCAAAATAAGGATGTATCCACCCTGGTGTGCTTTCTCCAGCAGGGGCTTAGGGTGAATATGTAAAGAGAGCCAGGAAAGCCAAATACAGAGTGATGTTTTTTCCTCTGGCATTGTCCCCTTGTTACTGACTGTTCAGCTGGAGGTTTTCTTGCATCTGAGATTCTGTTGCCATTATTGTGTTCAACAAAAAACACTGATAGTTAATAGGACCTGCTGATATTATCCCTACCAATGTCAAGGAAGAATTGACCCATACTTTCCCCACCTCTCTGCACATGTGGTCTCAAAGCCCCAGCACCAAGAACAACAAATATGGAACTATGAGGGAATTATCAAACAGCTTTGCTGTCTCTAGATGCAGTTGAACCAAGCACAAAGCACATTATTTGGGGCATATTGTTAACAAATATGTAGAAAGCACCAGAACATCAATGTTGACACATACCTTTCTCACTGAAATTTCCCTTAAACTGGGAGAGTTCTGTTTATATGAGCAAATTTTTCCAAGAGGAACAAATTGTGTGTGTCTCTTCCTAGGAGACAGACTTTAGACAGCACAGGCAAGGGAGGCTGAATGTGAAATCTATTTACATGTGAAGTCCTGCAATCAAAATAGAAAGTTCCTTTATGCTTGTTTTAACACATATGCAAGTATTTTGCATCTGCATTTTTCTTCCTGAACATTTCAGTGGCAGGCACAGGAGCACCTCACTGTCCCTTTTAACTCCACTCCACTCATGAGTTGCTCTTCAACCTTGATTATTTGGGCTCATCTGAAGAAGAGGATGGTGGCAACCAAAAAGTAAACATTCAGAGAAAGCAGAATTGCTGGGTGAGGCAGCTGAGATCTTCCAAGGCAGTCCTCATTCCCAAAAAACCATCACTTTCTCCAGTTGTTTCTTCACCACAGTTAATGGAGGCTTATCTCACCCTCACTGCCACCTCAAATAGCTTTTTAATAAACAGTCTTGAACAATAAAGATCCAGAGAAAATAAGCTGATGGGAGGTTTGGAACTGGGTGATCTTCAGTCCATTTTATGATTCTGTGATCCTGTGAGCTTTCTGCTGAGGGGCTCATGCATACCTCCCTAGAGCAGGTAGTGCAGAAGGCACCAGACCTGGCTCTGGAAGCCCAGAGTGTCCTTGTCACTTGTGTGAGATGTGGCAGTCCCTGCCCTGGCTCAGTGAAGCAGAGACATCCAGCTCGTGGGCATTTCACATTGTACCAGCAAAGCACAAACCGCTGTAACCACGCAGTGGGGTGGGTTTGATAAAGCAGTTTCTCTGATGCCACCAGCTCCTGGTGCAATCAGGAGCCTCCAGGGGGAGGAAGGCTGAGGCTCCCAGCTGCTGTGGGTAGAATCCCCTCCCTGCCTGCAGAGGTGATGTTACGTAAGGAAGAGCCCACGAGCAGCGTGTGCCGAATTCCCCGTGTGGCATGCATGAATATTAAACACTTTGTGGGATTGGCTGCCTCAAACACCCCATCCATATTTATACCGGGTCGGGGGGACACTGGGAATTCTCCAGCATAAATTATTTCTGGAATACCGCAGTCTTTGCAGCTCTCTGCATTCCAGGAGGACTAAAGATAGATGACACATAAAAGGGGAAGTGCTTCCTTTCTTTTGCTTCAGGATTGCAGGGTTATGTAATTTAAAGGGAAGATCTGCCTTACAGGCTTTTAGCATTGTATAATTCCTGAGTATCCTCTTATAGAGATTCCTTTCCTTCCTGAAATAAGAATTTTTAGGAAGATGGAAGAGTTAAAGAACTATTTAAGTTTTTGCCTCGTTACGCAGCCAGTTGTGTTGTAATTCTCTGCCAGCCCTGCCTGCCTTTTAGAAAAATAATCAGAAACTGTTGGTAAGGCTAATGAAATGCTGTGTTTCTGAATATAAAAAAGTCGTTCTTTCCATGACTCCTCCCAAATGTCCCTTGTCAGACAGTAGATTTTATTCCAGGGAGGATATGGGACCTTAGGAACCACGGGAATTTCTGGGGAAGCTGGCTGGCCCTCCTCCCAAACAGCAGTGTGGCATTTTGGAAGTGACCCTCCATCTCTCCTGCTTTCTACGTGTAGTAAAGTTGATCACTGCTCTTCTGTAAACTTTTAGGTGGAGTTTATGAGGCCTGCACATTGATTTCTCTTTTGTGATGCCTGCCAGGGAGCAGGGATGCAGTTCCAGCCTGTCCAGAGGTGTCCAGCTTCTCTGCTGCCCTCCACAGTGACCCACCAGCATTTCCTCCTTCCAGGGTTTTTTTGTGTGTCAAAAGCCCTTACCCTTCCCCTCCTGCTACCCAGGACCAGGATGGGGATCAGATAGCAAAACACATCTCCCCAAAAAGCTTACAAATTCCTGAGGGTCAGGAAGCAACCTCATCTTGGTTTTTATTGGGATCTGTTATGGCTCCAGGTTTTGGGCAGCAGCGTGAGAAAAATAATGCTGTTCCCCTAAAATGAGGAGAGCATTCCGGTGGGAGATGTGTGCCTGTCACATCCATGGACAGTTTTCTGCTGGTTGTAACCCTTGGATGATCCCTGAGCTCTCCATCAATGGCAGAAAACAATCTGCCTTTGAAGCTGGCCCCATTTTTGAGCAGGAGGTTGGGCTAGAGACCTCCAGAGGTTCCTCTTTCTCTCCCTCCCAAAATTCTCTGACTCTGAGGCAGACAATGTTCTGGTGAGGATTTACTGAACACACTAATAAATGAACTGGGAAATGAATCTAAGCAAGCCCCCTTGGTGAAGACAGGAAATTCTTCGAGCTCTGTCTGCATTTGCTGCCCAGCAAGTTTTCATGTTAGAACTGCTGAACCAGTAAAAGTCTTCCATCCTGTCTATGGATGTTTTGTGGATGCATCTGATGGAGCTTGCAGATTGAATTGCAGGTTGTGGCTGCTTACTTTTATGCCTTTATGGGAGTAGATCTTCCTCTCCTCAGGGTCAGTGGGTTTATGGGCTCTGCAGGGTCTGTGAGCCACAGATGTGCTCCACAATGGCCCTCAGACGTGATTTTCTCTCCTAGAATATTGTTGTTTGGGCAAATCTGGTTGCCTTTTGCTTTCTTGGGGATAGTTGGAGCTGTAGCTGCTCCTCTCTGTCTTTGCCAAGTCTCCTCTGGCAGCTGAAGAGCAGGTGGGTCCTTAGGGTTAATTAATATTAATTAATATAGTCCCAAGAGCACAGTGCTCTGTCCCCATCCTGGCACCTTGCAATCCATTTAACCTGCCAATTCCTCCTTTTCCACAGTTGCTTTTCTAACCTGTCACGCTCCCAGGACATGATAGGCACCATGCTGACCATTTCCCAAATGGATCCCATGGCTTTCATGCTCTGGTGGTGTTCTCTCTTCTAAAGAAACTTCAAGGGATTACATCTCATCTCTAAAATTCTTTTTCAGTTTAGGGACTCTGAACCCTGACCTTGGCATAGATTCACCACAGAAGAGTAGATTTTGCATTTTACCAGGAAGAATATTTTGGTGGGCAGATGATCCACCGTGAGCTTTCTCCAAGAACATACATCTTCTTTCATTGTTGTCATCCTAATTCATATGTTTTATTTTATTGTAATTTCTCTATCTATCTCATTATCCAACAGGCTTAACCCTATTTGAATTCTCACTGTCAGCAGTCTCTCCTTCCCTTTTCCTACCCAGCCTGTGTGATTCCTCCAGCTGGGAATTGATGACGAGGTTGAGACAGTCCCAAAACATTCAGAAGCTGATGGCTCCCGCCTTCTGCTCTCAATCCAGAAACCTTTCCCCTCATTCCAAGGTTCTGGGGCAAGATTCTGTTTTCCATCACTCAGGGCCTGGTCCCAGGGGTTCTCCGCTCACACAGCAAGGGGTTGGTCTTCTTGGTCTTCTGTCCCTCGCTGTGTCTGTGGAGAGGCATCAGAATACCTGGTTTCTGCCCCAGAAAGGGGAAGGAAAGTCTGAGTAGCATTTCTGATGCTTTTCCAGACAGCTGGGAAAGCTGATGCCCACAGAGATGTGTCCTGTGAAACATCTTCCTGCCCTTTTTCTCAGTTTTCAAGAGCAAGGGTTGGCTGAGCTGGCCCACCCAACAAAGAGACTCAGACAGGAGTTCCTTCCACAGGAATTTAGAGCTGTGGCTTTCACACTTGCAGATTTGGTACTGCTGCTCCTCTGAAGTGATCAGACCAGAATGAGACCAGGAAGCTCACCAGAGAAAAACATTTGGGCTGCCTTTGTAAAGCTGGACTGTGTGATCTTCCCAGAGGGGATCTCTGGCTTCAGGAGCTAGAGATTTCTTCACTGGCAGAGCAGAGATAAGGAGTTTATCAAGCTTGGTGCCTAAGAGCCAGAATGGTTAAGAGTGTGTTCAGCTGCCTCTTTCTTTGTGGATTCCTCAGTGAAAAAACTCTTGTTTGCTGAAATTAAAATCTTCTTCTAAGGATGTACTAATTCAAACACAGGAGAGTCTTTCTGCCTCCAAAGGAGGGAGTTGCTGGGGAAGGGAGTGAGAGGGAATCACTTAATTGAACAACCAGCTCAACTGAAATAACCCACATTGTGTCCTTGCTCCATCCTGCTCATCAGAGCAGGAATGACTCGCACAAGGATCTGTTGGATCCTCATCCTGCCTTGGCACAGGGAAGTCCCTGAGCCCAAAAGTCCCCTAATCCCAGCAAATTCTCTGGCTGCTGGTTGTTAGGCCATGTCTGTAAGGTGACAAGCCAACATGCCAGCAGGGACAAGAGTCACCTGCTGCAAAGAACCTGTAACCAGCCCCAAATGTAACAAAGCCTGGCCTTTTCCAAGTCTGCTGGGATCAATGTCAGCTCTTGAGCTGTGATTTCAAAAGATGAGAACAAACTTTTGTGGTAGGACAAAGGGATGATGGTTTTAAATAGGAAATTATTAAAGGAATTTAAATTTTAAATGGAGGGTTGATATAGATGAGATTAAAAACACAATTTTTTTACAATGAGGCTGGTGAGGCCCTGGCAGAGGTTACCCAGAGAAGCTGTGGCTGCCCCTAGATCCCTGGAAGTGTCCAAAGTCAGGTTGTTGCAGAGATTGTCCTCCTTGACATGTGTTCTTGTTGACCTCATGCTTTTTTGTGGTACCACAGATATTTTTGTTCATACTGACTGCTAGGCCAGAGGCACAAGTGCCAGCATGTGGGGAAGGCAGGTGTGAATGAGCAATCTTTCAAAAGCACCTCTCCTTTTTTTCTTCCTTTCTTTTTCTTTCTTTCTTTCTTTCTTTCTTTCTTTCTTTCTTTCTTTCTTCCTTCCTTCCCTTTCCTTCCTCCATCCTCCCTCCTTCTTCCTTCCTCCTCCTCCTCCCCTCCTTCCCCCTTCCTTCCTTCCTTCCTCTCCTTCCTTCCTTCCTTCCTTCCTTCCTTCCTTCCTTCCTTCCTTCCTTCCTTCCTTCCTTCCTTCCCTTCCTTCTTCCTTCCTTCCTTCCTCCTTCCTCTCCCTCCCTCCTTCTCCCTTCCTCCTTCCTCCTCTCCTCTCCCTCCTCCATCCTTCCTCCTTCCTCCTTCCTCTCCCTTCCTCCCTCCCTCCCTCCTCCTCCCTTCCTCCCTCCCTTCCCTCCTCCCTCCTCCTCCCTCCCTCCTTCCTCCTCCTTCCTCCTCCCTCCTCCCTTCCTTCCTTCCTTCCTTCCTTCCTCCCTTCCTCCTTCCTCCCTTCCTTCCTTCCTTCCTTCCTTCCTTCCTTCCTTCCTTCCTTCCTTCCTTCCTTCCTTCCTTCCTTCCTTCCTTCCTTCCCTTCCTTCCTTCCTTCCTTCCTTCCTTCCTTCCTTCCTTCCTTCCTTCCTTCCTTCCTTCCTTCCTTCCTTCCTTCCTTCCTTCCTTCCTTCCTTCCTTCCTTCCTTCCTTCCTTCCTTCCTTCCTTCCTTCCTTCCTTCCTTCCTTCCTTCCTTCCTTCCTTCCTTCCTTTCTCTCTTTCTCTCTCTATTTCTCTCTCTATTTCTCACTTTCTCTCTTTCTTTCTCTCTTTCTTTCTCTTGTATTTTCTCTCTTTCTTCCTTTCAGAGTCTCCTGAGGTCGGGCCCTCGGTCGTGGTGCACACAACTGTGACCTTTGGAAGCCAGCACCTGGACTCAGACCCTGCAGAGGTGCAGCAGATCATCCTCAGCCACCTGCAGAGCATCCTGCCCTCCCTGCCTGAGCCAAGCAGCATCAAGTGCCAGAGATGGAGATACTCCCAGGTACTGGTGGGACCAGTCAGCTGGGAGGACCTGCTGGGGCTGCATTTTCCTTCCTCAGGGATCAAAAGGAAAGGGGATGGTTGCTCAATATCCATAACCACGTAGCCATGAGCAGCATCCAGGGCTGGCCAGCAAAAGCCAGGTCATTTTTAGCCATTTTTTAAACATTGTGAGTTATGCAGCTCTCCTGGTAAGTAGGGGTAGGAGTAGTGTACAGGAAGGAGATAAATCCCACATAATACGGTGGGATTTTCACTGGTACTTAAAAATCATGACTCAATGTGTCCCTCTGCATCCAAAAGTATGTGGTATTATTAGCAAAATTCCCACCCTACACAGAAGAGCAGAAGTACAGAAGTACTAATTGTTATGATTTGATTTGGCCCAGCTCAATTTAACAGAATGTTACGTGAAAAGTATTTTAAAGTAAACTACCTAAGGGTAATAATAGCAAAATGTGTGTATTTTGCAATCTTCTTTTAAAAATCCAAGGAAATTGTTAGCCATTTCCTAAAGTATTGGAATGCATCTCCATGTTTACCCAAAGCCTCTCAAGTTAAATTACATTGGTGAGTTTGAACGTGGAGGTTGATGCAAAATATTTACTTTTAAAGCAGTCCCCTAAAAAATTTTCCTTTTTTGAAGTTGCTGTGGATCACTGTTGTGGAGTCTGCTCATACCCCTTGATCTGCATCCAGTTTGGGAACCTGGTCGCGTTAGCAAAAAGTTTATTTTTCTGCAAGTAAAGTATTGGTGGATTGCAAAAGCAACCCTAGCACAGGTATTAATATTTGTATAAAACAGTTCAAAATTGTGCTGTGTTCTCTAAGTTCCTCTTGATCAGTTCAGGGCGGTTTTTTGGGACAAACAGGTGTCACTGTTAAGGTTCCCTGGTTATGACATCTGGTCTTTTCTCCTGCCTTACCTGCTGAGAATTGCTGGTAAGAGCTGTGGGTGGGATGGGGGGAGCTGGATCCAGCTCTGGAAGGGGCTCCCAAACCCCATCCAACTCCTGCTTCTGTTGCTGCTGCCAGCCAGGGCTCTGACTCCAGCAGCTGCTGGTGCCACAGGAGGAATTATCACCAGTCTGTAATTTGGTGGATGAATGTCAGTATGTCTTAGGTTGCAAATAAGTCCCTGTAGGTCAGACCCATTATCTCAATAAAGAGATCTCTAATGCCACCCTATAAAACAATCACTGCCTAAATGAAATATCTGGGGCAGAGCTCCCTCTTTCTCCTAAAGCTCTCTTTATTTTCAATTATAATAAGCTGTTGCCACAGAGGCCACTGATAAGATGGGTGCATCTTTCCCCTGACTCTTTTAGATGGGATTTATCCTACTTGTTAATTAAATCCGGCTGTAACATCCTTCACATGGCCAAACACAATCCTGGGATTAAAATGCAGACATTACCATTATCCATGGCAGATGAGGGATTAGGACTTCCAAAATTCTACTGACACTGCTTAGCAGCACAGCTGCAGTTCTGGATCCCCTTGCTCTAATTATGGTGAAGGCACCATTAGCATTCAGAGCCAGCAGCTTCCCAACCCACCCCGTGCCTTTGGCAGAGTCCCTTTTTATGGAATTACTGAGGCTGGAAAACACCTCCAAGATCATCAAATCCAAGATTTGACCAAGTACCAGGAGGGGTAGGAGCTGTTTGGTACAGGCAACATCAAATAAACACTGGGCAGCCAAGAAGAAAGGACACTCAGAAAAGCCTTTTTCTGCCAATTTTTTCTGCATTGTTTGTGCTCAGCTTGATCCTTGAGGAAAATTCGGGGATAAATTAAGTACTGACTTAAAACTGGTCTGAGGGAGAATCTCTGAATTTGGCATACCTGGATAGACTTCTCTGTTAAGATGAATAAAGGGTAAGGAGTTGCAACTGGTTATTTCAGCTAATTTCCTTCTTTGAAGAGATGCTAACACCCAGTAGCAGAAAATGCAGCCAGCAACATAAATGTGGGTGCTTTGCAGCTCATCCACACTTGGCAGTGGCAGAGAATGGCTTGGCAGGGGCCAGCTGAGGGAATCAGTGGAAAAATCCCCTGGATTTAGCAAGATTCCTTGGAAGCTGACAGTCCCACGAGGGGATGCAGTAATGGTTTGCTGGGTGGAAATCCAAAAAATGATCAAAAGAAAATGGCACTCTCTGTATCATGCTTTAGCAGGTTGGACAGCAGGAGGAATTTCTCCATGGAAAGGTGCTCAGGCCTTGGCAGGGGCTGCCCAGGGAGGTTTGCAGTGCCCATCCCTGGAGGTGTCCAAGGAAGGGCTGGAGGTGGCACTCAGTGCTCTGGGCTGGGGACAAGGTGGGCTTCGGGCACAGCTTGGGCTCCATGGGCTGGGAGGGCTTTTCCAGCCTCAGGGATCCTGGGATTCTGTGATCCCAGAGACAGGAGGTACCCTTTCCTGTCCTACTTTGCTGATGTGAGATAACCCTCACACTTTTTTATGTCTCTACTCCAGGGTCAGACAAGTCACATCTGCTGAGATGGGCTGAGAATAAAACAAAACAGGCTGTAAGGTCTCTAAATTTCCACACACACTCTCAAGTTTTGCTCTCATTCTTCATCTCCCAGAAATAAGTATTTTACTGTGTTACTTTGATGGTTTGGGTCTACTTTCTGGAGTGGGAGTCCAGGCTGGACAGGGCTTGGAGCAGCCTGGGATGGTGGAAGGTGTCCCTGCCCATGGAGGGGGTGGAGCAAGATGAGCTTTAAGGTCCCTCCCAACCCAAACCATTCTGTGATGTGCTTCTCAGGGGTATAGATCTTTCTGGTGTGAAATTCAGGTAAATAAAATCCTTCTCCCTCTCCCTTTATGTGTTTCAGGTTACCAGAGCGGTGCCAAATTGTCCAGGACAGATGATTCTTCACACTCAGCCTCTTCTGATCTGTGGGGGTGATGCATTCACTCGTTCCAACTTCGATGGCTGCATAGAGTCTGCCATGAGCCTTGCAGAGGCTGTGAAGCCTCATTTACAGCAATTTCAAAGCTAGGCTGCTAAACTTCCTCTAGATTTTTTATAAATTTTTGCTGGGATGGGTTGAATTTGAGCTTAGCATCAACATTGTCTTGCAAAAAAACAAATAAAGGAAGATGTGCTGGAATAATTATTGGGATGGAATTAAATTGAATTTTCCAGGATCTGTGCTGAGAGTGGTTATTTTGATTGAAGTAAGACTTTCTCTGGCTCTAGGCAGAGGTAAGGAGCTCCAGCACTCCTGATACTTGCCAGGTCTCCTGATACTTTTATAGCTCACAAAAATTATGCTGAGGAGGCTGACTTGAAGCATCATGAAAATCCATGAAGCTGCAGAGTTTATTCCTTGGAAATTCCTTATTTACTCCTTGTCCTAGTGACAGGACAAGGGGGAACGACTTCCCACTGCCAGAGGGCAGGGATAGGTGGGACATTGGGAAGGAATTGTTCCTGGGAGGGTGGGGAGGCCCAGAGCAGCTGTGGCTGCCCCTGGATCCCTGGAAGTGTCCAAGGCCAGGTTGGATGTTGCTTGGAGCAGCCTGGGATAGTGGAAGGTGTTTGTGCCCATGGCAGAGATGGGAACGGATGGGCTCAGAAATTACTCAGAAATTGCCAAGAAATACTTTATTTATCCTAAATTGGATTTAAACTTGCCCTCCCTCTTTAGTATTGTATCACAAGCCTAATACCTCTTTACCACAGCAGTAAAAATAGCAAAATTTAGCAGACAGAATTCAAACCATTAGAGGAGTACAATTCAGCCTCTGTTTTCGTAACTGTACCCCTGCATTTCACCCAAATCTGACATCCTGTGTCACAGCGCCTGACCACTGTGATTTACTGCTGCCTTTGGCCATTCCTAGTGGAGTATTTTAAGTGACACTAAGAATTTAAGACTTGTTAATTTTAAAAGTAGGCAGAAGACTGGATGTGAGGCATCTTTGGCTCAGCACTGTGCTGTTCCTCTCAGGTGGATGTTCTCTGAAGAGCTGTGATGCTCTTTCAGGGGCTCTGTATCAGCACAGCCTCTGATCCCACGAGTGACAGACCAGTCGGGGTGTCTCTATCCTTTCAGCAGCAAATCTCTCATCTTTGGTCACCCTGACTCCTCAAAGTACCTGTGAATATGCAAATCACGGATTCAGAGATGGTTTTTGAGTCATGAGATTTTCAATTTGGAGCTTTTTTGAATTGAGTGTCAAATTGTTCCTCCCTCATGTCCCAGGATCCCTGAGGCTGGAAAAGCCCTCCCAGCCCATGGAGCCCAAGCTGTGCCCAGTGCCCACCTTGTCCCCAGCCCAGAGCACTGAGTGCCACCTCCAGCCCTTCCTTGGACACCTCCAGGGATGGGCACTGCAAACCTCCCTGGGCAGCCCCTGCCAAGGCCTGAGCACCCTTTCCATGGAGAAATTCCTCCTGGAAACATCATGCCAGTCTACCAAAACGCCTCTGTTCTGCAGCATCCCTCCAGATGAAGATGATTTAGATAAAAACTGCTTGGGGTTTTTTCAAGGGGGAGAAGAAGAGTTGTTGGATGTGTTCCTCTGGATGTGCTCCGGGCAGCGGGAACGCTGGGAGCAGGGAGATGAGGAATTCCCACACAAGGCGGGTGACAGGGTGATGTTTCAAAGAGGCCACTGTATCCAGAAGGGTGGCAACAGAAAAGACTTGTCTGGTTGATTTCCTGGGATTTCCCCTGATTTTTGATTAACTGGCAGATCCCTGTGTGCTCTCTCCTTGCACCCAGACAAGGGGGATGGCTGTGTCTGCTGTGCCACGAGCCCAGCCACTGCCTGGAGTGGTATTGGAGCCTTCCAGCTCCCAGACCACAATGTTCTTGTCTTCCTCACCATGGGGAAAGCCAGGTCCACGGGTTCTCAAAGCCTTTCAGCTCCCAGCTGTGGTCACTTCCACCCACGGAACATCCCTTGGCACCCTGTCAGCCACTGCTCTTACAATGGGATCAGGGAATATGGCAACAAGGCTGCCATGGATAGACCTGCCACTTAATCAAAAGTCACGTCCACCCAGGGAAAATCCCAGGGAATCAACCAGACAAGTCTCTTGTGTCTCCAGAGACCTGCACAAGCATATGAAAATAAATTAAAGAGATAGAGAGATTAATTTAGTTCTGGAGACTTGGGGTTTTTGAATTATTTGTAAAAGGCAGCTGCAGGTGGGAGGTGCTGCCCAGCTGAAGCACCCCTGTGATCACATTTCCTCTTGGTGCTGGTGCAGCCCCAGGCTCAGAGCTGAGCTCTGTGCTGCTGCAGTGGCACAGCCTGGGCTGTGACACGAAAGAGGAGCTTCCTCCTCGAGTCAGGGCGAGGAAGAGGAACCTGACCCTGTGCCACCCAAACGGTGCAGCCGTGTCTGGGTCACCCAGGGCTCTGTGGCTGCGAATTCCAGAGGGGCCAGCTCCAAGGGGCTGGTGACAAGGCCACCAGGAGGCTCTGCCATGCCATTAGGAGGGAGGCTGTGCCATGCCAGTAGGAGGCTGTGCTGGAGCCAGCAGCCGGGTGCCCCCAGGGCAGGACCAGGGCGCTCTCTGAGAGCACCTTGAGCCCCCGTGCAGAGACTTCCCCGCAGCCAGAGCCGGTTTTGCCTCTAATCCAGCCCCTGGCTCAGCTGTGCCGTCCCTAAGCCGCTTTGTGGCAGAGCTGAAGCCCCGAAATCCCGGAGCCTCCTGCTGCCGCTGTGCCCGGCTCTCTGCAGCGCCTCCCGGTCAGCATCCCTGGGATTTGTGCTAATTCCCACATTCAGGTGGCACCTCCGGGATCAGATAGTGACATCGTCGCTGTAGGAGCACGGGATACCCCCTTAGCCGAGGAAGAGGAGGAGGGAGAGCGACTGCCTTGCTTTCCAAGAAGAGCCAAGCAAAATTTCTCCCCGGGTGTAAATAGATGGAAGCAGGGAGACAGTCGTGGCTCAACCCCAATGGAGAGATTTCGTGTCGAGTAAAAGGGGGTGCAGGGCAGGATGCTGTCATCTTGGAGGTTGTGGTGATGAAACCCTTGGAAATCCTCGTAAATTCTGTTTTTTCATCCCGCAACAGCTGGGGGCCACCAGGGAAAAGCCCAGCCGAGGTGCGTGTGGCTTCCCCGAACATCTGGGAAGGGGTTTCAGCACCGAGGGCGTTCAGTGCCATTCAGTGCCATTCAGTGCCATTCAGTGCCACTCAGTGCCACTCAGTGCCCTGCTCGGTCGCCATGGGCGAGCTGTGCTGGTAGCACAGCCCGGGCTCGCCCCGCTGTGGGAAAACGAGCACCGAGCGCCGGGCTGGTCACGGGGTGCTGCGGTCAACCACATCTCGGTGTGACTTTATCTGCAGGGCTCAGGCCTCCAGCCCAGCCAGCAGCACCTCCTCCCTCACCTGTGCCGGCGCGGCACATCCTTCCTGCCTTCCTCTCCCAGTGCTCACATCTCAGCACCCAGGGCTCCTTTCGAGCCATCGGCAGCGGTTTGACCAACCTTTTCCAGCCCAGATTGGGAAGAAATTTTTAAATTTAGAAAAAAAATTATTTTATTTTATTTTATTTTGTTTTGTTTTGTTTCTTTTTATTTTATTTTATTTTTAAACGTGATGGGGCAGTCCGCGTTGCAATCTAGGTCAGCCTCTGTCCCGGCAGCTGCTTCCCTTGCCCGGAGTGCAGGGAAAAGGGATGAACCGCTCTCCTTCACCTTCTCCCATCGCAGAAAATCCCCGCTCAGCTCCTCGAAGCTCAGCGAGGCACAGCCGCCGTTCCCGTTCCCAGAAAGCCAAATTTGCATCCCTCCGGCACGGGAGGGATGGAGCCTCGGGAACACGGCGGGACAAAGGGATTTTTGTTCTCCAAGTGCTCGCAGATGTGTAGTTGCAATAGCCATGGGCTGGAGCGGGTCTGGTCCAAACCCTGCATCATCAGCACCCTGCATCCCGGGAATTTGGGGCTTGCTGCCTCACCCAGCGCACCTGTGTGCTGCAAATCCCACTTTCCTCTGGTTTAAAGGGCAGTCCCTGGGGGCCAGCTGCGAGCACAGCAGGGCGGGAGCAAGTGTGAATAATCCCCATCACATTTCACAGCTCCAGCGGGTCCCTGGCCCTTGCCAAAGACTCGCCAAAAATCAGCTCTGGCCTGGAGAGAAAACCGTGGCTCAGGGGAAAGAGCTTATCTTGATTCCACCCCCTGCACCGTGTGCTGGAACTGGGAAGTGAAGCAGCAAATGGAAGGGACCCGCCTGCCCATGGTCCTGGTCCCTGACTGACCCTTCACCAACCTCCTGCTCTGCAGGGATTGTCTTCAGGTGTCCTGGGCTTTTCCCTTAGAACTTAACTCACAGGTAGGGTTGATGCTGAGTGAGCAGCTCAGCTCCAGAGGGAGGAATTTGGTCGGGCAGGGACAATTTCAGGAACAGTTTGTGCCCCAGCCACACGATCGTGATCCTTGGACAAAGAGGGGATGTGATTTGGAGGAGTGTGTTTTTCTTTGCTCAAATCTGCCTAAAAATAAGTTAATTTTTCTTGTGGGACTTTTGTCCTTCTTGTCTGCAAGTATTATTTTTTTTTTAATTGGGTCAGTTAGAGAGCAATTTTTTTTTTATGGATAATTAAAAAACGAACAAAATAATTATTTTTTGCTTCTGATTTTCCCTGGAGGTCATAAGTGGAGATGAAAATCCCGAGCCATACTTGCTGATGCAGTGTGCACACAGAGGGCTTCATGTGGGGGTGCTCAGCCTGGCCTGAGTCCAGGTAGTCATTTTGAGAGGAATAAGATATCCAACTCCTAAACTAGTGAGAAAACCAGAGCTGGGGCACTGTGAGGCCGATTTTCTGCCTGCATCAGCGAGCACAGGGTGCTAAAGAAATCCCCGCTTCCAGGGAGCAGCCAGAGGGTTAATTTTGGCTCCCTCTGCCTCACTTTATTCTTTGAATAATGAAATTAGTTGTTCCAGAGCCTTTTGAAGGGCTGAGCTGAGCCTTCTTGCAGAACAATACACGCTGTGCTCTCGATGTGAGTGCCCTTATGGTGAACTTTGAGCTACACATCTGCTATAAAGAAGTAACTCTTATTCCCAGTTGGCCATGGCTAGGAAAGGATTCCGGCTCCATCCACGCCTCAGCACAGCTCTGTTTGCTCCCTGGAAGCCTGGCCTCTATGCAGAGGGCCAGGAGCCATTTGGAAACCTCGTTAAAACGCCCTGGCACGTTCAGAGCTGGCAGAGCTGGAGATGAGCCCTGCAGGAGCTGAGCACACGACCGAGCTCCTGCCCATTCCCAGCAAAGCCCCCTAAATCCGGCATTAATTCCCAGCTGTGCAGGGAGGTTGCACAGGGAGTTCTCTGGGGATGCGTCTGGTTGGTGTTTAGAGAATCCAGAATCCCTGAGGCTGGAAAAGCCCTCCCAGACCTTTGAGTCCAGCCTGTTCCCTATGCTTACCTTGTCCCCAGCCCAGAGCACTGAGTGCCACCTCCAGCCCTTCCTTGGACACCTCCAGGGATGGGCACTGCAAACCTCCCTGGGCAGCCCCTGCCAAGGCTTGAGCACCCTTTCCATGCAGAAATTCCTCCTGCTGTCCAACCTGAGCTCCCCTGGCACAGCTTGAGGCCGTTTCCCCTTGTCCTGTCCCTGTTCCTGGCAGCAGAGCCCGACCCCCCCTGGCTGTCCCCTCCTGTCAGGGAGTTGTGCAGAGCCAGAAGGTCCCCCCTGAGCCTCCTTTTCTCCAGGCTGAGCCCCTTTCCCAGCTCCTTCAGCAACTTTGGCTTTATGGCAAAGCTGGTCCTGCGGGCTTCACTTGCTCACTTTGTTATTCCTGCTGCTGAGGCTGAGGGATGACCAGCATGGGCAGCAAGGCTGAGGCCCTGGCACAGAGTGCACAGAGCAGCTGTGGCTGCTCCTGGATCCCTGGAAGTGTCCAAGGACAGGGCTTGGAGCAGCCTGGGATAGTGGAAGGTGTCCCTGCCCAGAACAGGGAGTGGAGTGAGACAGGCCTCTTTATCTTTGTAAACCAGAAAAAGCAGCACAAAAGTGTAGGAGGGAGATTGAAATGGTGAGAGCACCAAAAGGTGTGGTGGCATCTCGCTGGAGCCCCTGGTTCCCAAATGGACATGCCATTTGCTAGTTATTGCAGACAGCGCTGATGGCATCAGTGAAAACCACCAGTGGCAAAATAAGTGGCAAGCTGTGGGTGTCTCAGTGTCACCTTTAGCATCACCAGGTGTCTGTGTGGGATGACTCACGCAGTCACAGTGGCTTGGTCACACGAGAAGTTAGATCAGATGGTTTCTCTCACCATCTCACACAGTTCAAGATGAAAAAAGACAAATTCTGTTTCTTTTTCCTCCTTTGCTTTTAGAGTTGCAGTTGGCTGTGGATCAGGATTGTCTCATTTGAAATTATTTTCCCCTTACAAGCCTCACTTTTGACCCTCATCCTCTCAGTTCCTCTTCTTCATGCTGGTGGCACCTCCATCCCACATCAACATCCCTCAACACCTGCAGTGGGAGGTGCTGTGCCCAAAAAACAAGATCTTCCCTCCAAAACCAGCCCTTCACCACGTGCTTTTTATCCTAAATTTGAACTTGAATGGAAGTCATGATGAAGAGCACAGAAACACAGGTTTGGGACAGTTCAGTCCTCTGGAATCAGAGACTGTTGTATTTCCCTCACAGGCTGCAAGAGGAGCACCTTGGGTTCATCCCAGGATGTGAGAAATGGCAAAACTGGGATTTTATGCAGTGCTTGACTCATTCCTGTGTCCTTTTCCTAATGGGACTGACTACAGCTTGAAGCAGCAAGACTTGACAGGCCTTTTGTCCCTGCCCTGAGGATCTCATTGGGACACAGCAATTCCCTCTTCAGCACAGGGCAAGGAAAAGCTCCATAATCTTCTTTTCCAAAGCAATGTAGACCAAACATCCTGCTCCTTTCCTTTTCAGCCTGGAGAGGCTGGACACGGCTGCAGGACCCTGTAATCCCCTGGCATGTCTGGGAGCGTGCACCCTTCCCTCTGCAGGACTCAGATCCATCCCCAAATCAGAATCCTGCTGCAACACCTGCCCAGAGACCTGGGTTTGAAGGATCTGAACGGAGTCCAGAGCAAAGCAACCAAGTGGGGTCTTTTTCCCTTGGTGGAAAACCACTGGAGATGGCTGCTGTGGAAAAGTGGAGGAGCTGTTGCCAAACACGGAAAGGTTTCCTGATGTGTTTACTAATATTTGGTGCTCCTCTCTGAAGGGTGTCCAAACCGAAATCCAACCACCGTGTCAGCAACTTCCTGCCCTCCTCCCTCCCCACCCAGGGGAGCAGAGGGATGGGAAGAGACAGGAAGAGCCCCTGAGAGGCAAGCAGGGAGTTGGGTTGTTGTTCCCATCTCATCCCAGGGATGCTGGAGCCAGGCCCTGCTCAGAGGGAGTTGGGTTGTTGTTCCCATCTCATCCCAGGGATGCTGGTGCCAGGAGCTGCTCAGAGAAGGACGGACAGGGGTGGTGGTTGCCATGCCATGATCCCCCATGCTCTGCCTGCCCAGCCCCTCAGGCAACCCCAGCCCTTGCCAGGCTGGCTCCTAATGGCAAATAAATAGAATCTTACAATTGTGTCTTTATTTTGGGGATGTTTACAGCCAGCCCAGGCTGTGGGGGAGGGATGGGAGGGACGGTCCCAAAAGGTCAGTGTGACACTTGGGGCTGCTGCAACCCTCTGATACAGCAGGGCTTGGGGGTGAAGTTATGGACTTTAGGAGCTAACTTTGTTGGGTTATTTTAATAAAATGAGTGAAGTAGTTTGTAGTTGCTAAAAAGGTTATTAATTACAGAGTACATTAGTTTTAAAAGGCAAGTAGAAAAGTGGAAAAGGCAATGGCAAAAAGCAATGGTAAAAAAGCAAGAGCAAGTGGCAAAAAGTACTAACTTTTCTTAATAAGTATTCTTACATAGAATTTTTTTAACAAGCTAAGACAAATTTGGACTACTGCTTTTTAACTTATTAGAATTTTATTTTTTTAACACACTGGGTTACGTATAGACTACGTGTACGACTTATCTTGTTCTATTTGAAAAACGTAAGCAATATTTTTACTATGGTTTTATTATGTTTAAGTACTGTTTACAAGTACAGTTTTGGAGCTTCTACTGAAAACATTAGTATGTTCTTTAACTTTTACTAGAACTTGCACTTTTACTTTGGCATTTGAACTTTTCACTTACTAAAAGCATTAAAGCTCACACTAAAACTTACTGACTTATTTATTTTAAAATTTAAACTTACACCTTTGCCTTATGTGTGAGTGGCTTAATATGCTTTAATTCTTTTACAGGCTTTAATTCAATCTTTGCACTCTGATTTCTCTCTCAGGAATTCAGAGACCCCTGACTCACTGACTTTAACAGGGCTACAGCCATCCCCAGCACAGGCTGAGCAGCACCCACCGTGCCTGCTGCTCTTGGCTGCCTGCAGTGGCTGTGCTAAAAACAGGGCTTTTCACCTTTTACTTTCACTACAGGTTCTTCAACGTTTGAGGCTTCCACTTTAGCTCAAGTCCACACCACTAGGCAGGTCCATCCTAATCCAACCCTGCCTGCAAGCTGAGCAAAGAGCAGCAATTTGCAAGAGATTCTGCTCCACTGGTATCAATAACTTCATGGCAGCTCCCAGTTTCAATGGCTTCAGGTCTCTGTTTAATAACTTCAAGCTCACTGTGTTCAACTCACGTTCTTCTTTATTTGTGGCAGAAATCAGCATTGAGTCTCCCCAGAAATTGTTTGCTTTGCTGTTGTCAATAGAAACTAAAGGTCAAACAATCAGAGCTGAGCCCGTGGTTCTAACTCTGTATCTGTTTATGCTTTTGTTGATGAGTATTAATAAAAATATTTGTTTGGCCAAGGAGGCTTCAAGGCTAAAACACAGGTGGCCATGTAGTTGAGAAGTGGGGGAAAATTAGCCAAGCTTCCACTCAGCAGAATGCACAGGCTGAGAGAAGCTTCACAACTGCAGCCACCTCATAAATCCATCCACACTGATCAAGGTGGGTATTTTCTCCTACAGCTGCATCCCAGCTCGGCTGAGGCACCAGAGACCTCACATCTCCTGATCCCTCAGCTTCTTGGGCAACTCATTACACCTTTAAAAACACATCTGTGCAGGGTCCTTTGTAGCTTTTTAATGAGAGAAGAGCAAAGGAAAACACTTGGGGGGACTTTGAAAATAGCCCTGTCTGGCACAACAAACATTTTTATTTTGTGGCTTCCAGACTTTCCATTTACAAGACTTTTGGATATATGGCTTAAGCAAGACTTTGGGGTTTTTCTCTTTTGTCCTTGTGAGATTCTAGTTTCCTTGGGGAAGAAATTGAGGGAGAGGAGGTAAAAGCATCTATGGAGTCAAAAGAGGGTTGTACTTTTTAGATGTTTGAGCCCTCTTCCTCCACCCACCTTGTTCCATCTCTGCCAGACATGCCCAGGCCCCTAGGCAGTCTGCACCAAGGTATCTTTCTTCCTTGTGTGAGCTGGATTAGAAAAGACAGGCTCTGGTATTTTGGCAATGAATTTGTGATGGCTGGGTAATGGTTAAGAGCTCTGTATCATCAATAATTAAAGCCCACTTGTCTCTTCCCAGTGAAGATCTGAGATTCTTTTGCTGAGTCTCGATCAGCCACGAGCAAACCTGAAACAAGGACTCACTGGAATGAAACCTGCCTCAAACTGGGGGGAAATAAAAGAGCATGGAGGTCTTATTTTGAAGTCACCTGCTGAGCACCTCTTTGGGTTCAAAGGGTGCAGAGCTGTAACTTCAGTAGCATCACGCGATCTGCTCCGTTAGCACGGAGCTGTGAGTAATTCCGAAACCCTCACCCCGAGGAGAAGCCAGTGACACAAAGTGAATCACCCAGAAGCCCTGGACCCTTTTCTGCTGGCAAAAAAGAAGCTGTGAGCACGTCAAAAGTGGCACAGGTTTCTCTGCTTATTCAGCATTTTGGTTGGCTTGGCTTTTATCCTGCCAACATTGCTCAGTGGTTGGATCCCGAGACAGCCTGTAGTTCTTTGACTCAGAAACCTGGTAGCACAGATGTTCTGAAACAGAATGGTTTGGGGGAGTTGAATTTTTCCATCCCCCAGTCTCTGAACTCTGGGCTTCATCATCAGGTGCTCAGCTTGAGTGAGGATGTAAAGCAGAAATCACTTGCTCATCACATCAGTGTTCACAAGGGAAGGTCTCTTTGATTTCCTGTGTCAGGAGAGCGTGACAACGTCTGTATTGTTGCAAATCCCCTGAGCCCATCATCCCCATCTTGAACTCTGCCCAAAAACCTGAGGAAAGGTGTAAGAACAAGGGAAATATGCAGGGAAATTATACCTGGGGGCTCTTGCAGCTTCTGGTGCTTTGCTGCTTAGGGATTTTTATGAAGTGGGTCATTTTGGAAACAGTCAGCACCCTGGAAGGAATTCCTCATTCGTTAACTCATTCATCACCCTTTCAAGCTCACAAAAACTCCTTACATCTCCAAAAACAGGGCAGCCTGCTGGTGAAATGTGTGTCCTGAGAGCTGCTCCCTTCTCCTGCCCAGCCTGAACCTGTCTCCAGCTGAAGTTGGTGCCACCTGCTCCACTCTGATTTCTTATAGCAGGACCTGTCATAGGCAACCAGGCAGCTCTGGCTTAAACAGCTCCTCCTACAGAAGCCATTCCAGTTCCTTCATCCTTCCCAAAGCTTTCCCACCTCCCTTCTGAGATGGGAAGACCAAAATTTCCAGCATCCAAGGCACAGGGGTGTGGTGGATTTGTGCTGCAACATCGTGGTTCTCTCCCTTCCTTTGCTGCTAATTCCTCACATTCGGCATTTTAGCTTTTTTTTTTAATGCTCCTGAGCTAGTTCTTTCCAAAGACCATCCATCAGAATGTTGGGATGTCATTCTGGAGTGCTGATAGCAGTCAGAGCCAATCACCTCACTGGTGGCATTTGGGTTATTTTCCCTCTGTGAGGGAAATATTCACCCAGTTAAGGAATGGATTCTTTCTCATTTTTCCTCAGCTTTTCCATTCTCCACACCTTTTTTTTTTCCAGGTAGCCAAGAAATATGCTGAAAAGCCTGGCTTTCAGTAATGTGGGGTGTTCCCCTGCTGCAGCTTGTGCTGCTGAACCTGAGGCTTCAGATCCCAAATCCCTCTAGAATTACCAGCATCCCCACTGAGCTCCATCCACACTGGCACCAGGGGCAGGGACACACCTGGAAAAGGAGATGGGAATGGTCATGGTGGCACCTGCAGCTGTGTTTAGAACATTGATTAATGTTCAAAGTTCCTGAGGAATGACCCTGGAGCTCCAAAAATCTGCATTGACAAGGAAATCCCGTGGCTGTGCCTCACACAGGGGCAGCGAGCCAGGCGTTTGCCCTGGTTAATGAGCTAAAATGCAAATAAATATCCTCATTTGTGCAGGATTCCTGTTTTACATCAGAGACAGTGTGGTCTCTGTCCCTCAGAGGGTTATAAACCTGTTAAGACTAAAATAACAGAGGGAACATCAATCCAAGGAGATGAGATCCAGTATTTTATAGCCAGTGGATGTGTCCTCTTATCCAATCTTGGACAGTGGGACACCAGTGGGTTTAACCACCCTATTACTGTGCTCTCCTGGGAGCATGCTGGAGTTCAGCAGCTGGGAACTGAAATCCCAGCACCTTTTCCTGTATTAGCCACTGCTCTGTGCTCAAGGAGAGGTGTTTTTTGCTGGGACACTTTGGAAAACCCCAGAAAAAAATAAATTCTTTTCTCACTCACAGCTACACAGAATATTTCCTTACACAAAATATCTGCTAGGCACCTGTTGAGTTTGAACATTTTGGAGGTCCTGAAAGGTCCTGACATCTCCAGCGGCATCATCAGAGGTTCTCCTGCCCCCTCTGGCAGGCCCATGGTGCCAGCCCTCTTCCCTTTGGTGGGATTCCCACCCATTCCCACTCTTTCCCCAGCCATAAAATCCTTTCTTCAGTCCCACCTGCCCTGCCTGGGACAGCTGGAGGAAGAGGAAGGATTGGTCCTGGTTTCCAAGGGCTGTTCCACGGATTTCCTAATTAACCTTACACCCCACTTAAGCAATGTGAAAGCACCAGGGCTGCTCCCTGTGGAGGCACAGCTGGTTTGGGTAGGATATTGTTTCTTTTTCCTGTGTGGACATGTGGGCTGTGTTAATATTTTGTCACCTGGCAAGAAGTGCAGGGAGGTTTCTTCCTTCTGCCTCCTTCTGCAACACCGAGGATCTTTTATCTGGATCTGCTGGCTTGGATGGGGAGCATCCATGGGTTTAAAAGGGGAAGGTGAAAACCTCAGGCCAGCTCAGCTCATGGATGTGAATCTTGCTCTTGGAGGAGTGACCAGCCCCAGGAAGGAGGGATGGATTCATCTGGAAAGGAGCAGCTCTCTCTCTTGTGCCATCCTTTGCTCTGGTTTCCACCTGGCTCTGCATGGACACAAAGTCCTCACTGCAATGCATCTTTACTGAGCAGCAAGAGGGCAGTTTCTGGCCCTGATTTATTTATTTATTTGTTTGTTTGTTTATTTATAACAAATCTGGGTGTTCCTGTGTTTGTCCCTTGGAGAAAGCTTCCAGAAGAATTGAGAAGGGAAAATAATCATGGAATCCCAGAATGGTTTGGGTAGGAAGGGAACTTAGAGACCACCCCTTGCCACCTTCCACTATCCCAGGCTGCTCCAAGCCCCATCCAGCCTGGCCTTGGACACTGTCAGGGATCCAGGGGCAGCCACAGCTGCTCTGGGCACCCTGTGCCAGGGCCTGCCCACCCTCACAGGGAACAATTCCTTCCCAATATCCCATCTAACCCTGCCCTCTGGCAGTGGGAAGCCATTCCCTGTGTCCTGTCTCTCCAGGCCTTTGTGAATGGTCCTTTTCCATCTTTCCCATCAGCTCCTTCAGATTGCAATTTGGTCACCCAAAAGCTCCTTTCCAGGTAAACAATCCCAGCTCTTCCAGTCTTTCCTCCCAGCAGAGCTGCTCCATCCCTCTGATCATCCTGGAGCCTCCCCTGGACTCTCCAGCAGCTCCAGGTCCCTCCTGTGCTGGCCCCAGGGCTGGGGTAGCTCTGCAGGTGGGGTCTCACCTGAGCTCAGGGGCAGAGGGGCAGAATCCCCCCTCCCCTGCTGCCCACACTGGGGGCTTAGCCCAGGGCACAGGGGGAGTTCTGGATCCCAGCTCTCACCCACAGCACCCCCAGGTCCTTCTCCAGGGCTGTTCCAGCTCCTCATCCCCTGAATTGATCCTGGGAGTTGCCCCAACTCAAGCACAGCACCAGCACTTGGAATCTCATGGAACCTCCCCAGTTCTGATGCCAAGGATTCCCCTGGCAGGTCAGTGCTTCCACTGCAGCCCAAAGGAAAAGGCTCACTCAGAAATCAGTAATTTTACTTCCACTGTGCCATTACTCTGACATTTCAGCAGCTGAGGGCTCCTCAGCAGGCTGTGGCTGTTGCTGTTCCTGTTCTAAGGGAGCTGAGAGGAGCAGAGGCTGCCTCCACCTCTCTGAGAGAACTCCCCCATGAGACTGACTGTCAAAATCGAGGTCAAGGCTGCAGGTGTGCTTGAGAAACCCTTTCAAGTGATCAGGGGTGGGGAAAAGCAACAATCAGGGCTTGCTGCAAGGTGAGAGGGCCACAGAGAGGAATCAGGTCTGTGGCACAACCTCTAGCAGAAAACTTATCCACCTGGGTAAGAAAAATGACTCTGTAAAACTAAACAATTGAGCAATGGAAACTGAACTTCAGCTTCATAAAATATATCTGGGGGGGGGGCGGGTAATGGCTGGTGAGAATGAAGAAATGCTTCCCATCAGCTACAGCTTGTCCTGGAATATTTTCAATATCAGTGCTTGAAACACACCCTGAAGTCAGCAAGGGCAGGTGCAGCTTCCCCAGGAGCCTGGGGGGGTTGGAGGAGTTCTGCCCCTCTGTCCCTCTGCCCCTGCAGAAGCTGATGCCATTTTGCAGCCTGGCACCACCAACCATGGGAAGACTTTTATAATTTATAGATGGATTTCACAGATTGGACCACCAGTTTGCTCTGCAGTCTGTACCTGTTTGCTTCACATGGATTTTCTTCAGCTGATGCTAAAGAGGATTCTGACCCTAAATCAATGGATTTATGGGCAGGGAGTCTTCCTGACATGATTTTTTTAATCTTCCCTGTATCCTCTTTAGATGTGGTATCTGTGCTTTGAGACATTCACAGGATCAGGACAGGCACTGCTGGTGAGACACTCATTCCCTATTAGGTAATTTTTAATTAAAAGCAATTAATTTTGGGTGTTTCCAGAGTAGAAACCAGACCTACCTTGACTTATAACAGGATAATACTCAACAATTCACCAACCCAGATAAGCAGTGTGAAAACAAAAATATAAATTCACAGATATTTTGAGAGATGATGAAGGTTGGCAGCCCTCAGATCACAGGATCAAGACAGCCTTGGTTTGTGCCATAAATCTCCATCCCTGGGTGGAATTTGGCCTGATTTTGGAAAACAAAAGTGTCCTTCCCAAGTGGTTGGTCTGGGTTTATTCTTTTATCAAACCTTTACTTTTAATTAAAAAAAAAAAACAAAAACCTGAGCCTTTTTTTCTCTCTTACAGGATCTGTGAATGCCTCATATGGTCAAGAAATTGAGATTCTTCCTAACCATAAGCACCACAGGTAATTTTTGCTTGTTGTAACTGTGACCTGATGCTGGCCCATGGAAATCAGGCACTCTCCTCTTCCCAGCCTCTCCAAGAACCTCAGCACTCTGACTCACAGTAAAGGGGAGGAGAGGGAAAAGGAATGGAAAGAAGGCAGAGCAACTGCTCAGAGTACTTTATTTCTCCTGGATCTAGTGAAAGAGAACTTTGAGACTGAAGAGGATGGAGATCTAATAGTGATGCTGAAGTGTTGCTTCTCCTTGGGTTTTTCTGTTCCTCCTTTCCAGCAAGCTGGAGTCTGTGGTTCTGGTTCAAGTCAGGAGGAGCTCTGAAAGCCAAACAGCTGAAGGTAGATATAGAAGCCAGAGGTGAAGGTTTCTTTGGAAACCAACAAAATCTCTCTAGATTTCAGCTCTCAAAAACTTGTCAGAGCTAAAAGCACAAGAGGTAGGTTGTTTTCTGCAAGGCTGTGCCCACCAATAGCCCAAACACACACTTGAAACAAACACAAACCCTGAAAGTAAAGAACAGTAAAAGATCATCTCATTCTAAACCCGTGCTGTGAGCAGGAACCCCTTCCAATAAACTGGCCTTGGACACTTCCAGGGATCCAGGGGCTTCTCGACAGTATCTTGAAGTCTCAAATCTCAGTTTTTATCTGGGTAGGAAAGGCTTGGCTCCTCCCCCTGGCTGGAGCATCTCCCAGTGGGATGATGTAATTTTATCAGTCATACAGTGGGACTCAATGGGCCAGCAGCAGATAATATCTTCCTGGAGGGAGGATGGGTTGTGGAAAAGATAAAGATGATTGCCCCAGCTGGTTTAAAGATGGCCCATTAGCAGATAATATGTGCCACGGAGATAAGGGTCACTGCCCCACCCAGCTTCAACAGATGGTGACAGAATACACATTTCTGCCACATCGTCTATTGCAATCGAAGACAGAAAGGTAGCTCACCTTCCTTAAGCCAAAAATGGAGAGGATTAGCACATTTTTCATCCCCCAGAGGCAACAGGAGACTGTTTTACCTCTGGAAATTGGGTTGTAGTCTCTGGCTGCCTCCTAGGGGATTACATGGCACAGAGGCACTTGCAAGTGTGTTTTTTTGGTAGGGATCCCCATCTGAGCACTCCATGAACAATTCCCCAAATGCAGAGAGCCAGCAGAGCAATCCTACCCCCAGCACTTCCAGGAGGTAACATTTTGCCAGGAAACACAGTGCTGGGGAAGCTGATAACTTGTCCTGGGCTCTCCCAAAAGAGGAGCCAAAGCTTTGGAGGAGCAGCTGGCACAGGGCAACACAGCAGCAGCCCCTACTCCCAATCTGGGCATCTCCAGAGCTCATTTCCTTGCTGCTTCTCCTGGCACACCTTTGTGCCACTCTGGGATCACAGGTGAGGGTGAGGCTGGGAGCCTGGCCAAAGTCCAGGGACAAAGTGACCTTTGCAAGCAGAAGGGAGGTTGCAATTCCAACAGCACACCCAGGAATTTGTGGGGCAGGCAGGGAATATTTTCCCCTTTCTGTAGCTTGCTCTCTGCCCACAGCTTTTATCGGTGGTTTTGGATTTTTATAAATATCCTCTGGTTCAAAGCTCAACACTGAAGAATTTCCCCTCGGTTCAAAAGCTACCCCTGAGTGCAGAAAGCTGAAATTTGGCAGGGAAACTGAGAGAAGCTCTTAGGAGCAGCTTCCTTTGAAAGATTTGGGAGTTCAAAGTTCCACGTCAAGGTCTCCCAGCACATTTTGCACCTATTTTGTTTTAAGAGGGCCATAAACGACCTGTCCGGGAAGATTTCTCTGCACATTTTCCATCCTGAGGTTTGAGGTTTCTCTACCCTTTCGGCAGAGAAAGCCAGGTTTGCCAAATTTCCCTGGAAAGCACTGTGGCCATACACAAGAGGAGGTTTGCAGCGACATTTTAAATCTCATTTAAATCTCATCCACAGCAACAACAACAGGAGAGGGTACAAGCTCCTGAATTCCCATGGATGGGAAAATCCTAAAAAAAAAAAGTAGCTCTAACCAGAATTTCTTGGAGATTACAACAGCTCAGCCGCCAAGAAGAGGAGGTTCGGGGTCCTTTCTGCCTTGGGTTGGGGTTGGTTTTATGCTGGGTTTTATGCTTGCCTGTAGACCTTGCCTAATCAAAAATAGAACTGTAAATTCATCATCTGCTTTGTTCTGTGAAAGTCATTCTCTACTCACAGCTCACCCTCATCCTGCAGAACAGCTCACATGCTCTGGGTTGTTACGCCAGCATAGTCTAATTCCAGAGATCACAAAAATAATATTCCAAGTCTAATCCCAAAGAAAGGATTATCAGGGATCAAATCCATTATTTCACAATAAATCCCTTTTATGTCCTTTTTTATTTTTTTTTCCCATCAGCGATCAAAGCAAGTGGATTTCAGCTCTAAAATGCTGCTGCTGTACAGCAGAAGAGATCCTTGCTCAAGGCACAAGGCTTAACATTTACTTGCTTTTTTTCCTTTTTCAGAGTATCAAAGGAGATTTATTTTTTTCGCCTTGCCAAAAATAAAGTCTGGTCTAGATTCTCAGCTGCAGCTGAGAGCACTGGGAAAGAAAGTAGCTACAGCCCATTTTTGCAGCTTCCTAATCTTGTAGGACAGTTTCTAATCTTCTCAACTTGCCAGCAGCCCATCAGTGCTGCTCCTTCCTTTGAGAGTCTGAGCTGAGGAGTGAAGCTCTGGCTGTAGTGAGGGGAGATTTAGAGACCACCAAAAGGCTTTTTTTCCCCCTCCAAACACAAGGGCAGGCTTAGCTCACCAGTTGCAGTGTTTCTTGTCATTGCTGCTGCCCCAGTTTGCTGTGTGAAATGACACAGGAGCCTTCAGCATCCCACTGCCCAGGGATGCTGCAGCTCTGATCCCTCACCCTCCTGTTTCCCATAAAACACAGCCAGAGCATCCCAGACCTGCTGCCCTGCTTCCCCTGTATCCCAGCCCATGGAAGACAAAAGCAATCCAAACCTGTGCCACGTACAAACAGCACAAACTGGGCAAAGCAGCTGGGAATTCATGGCTCCTCCACTCACACACTGGACCATGTTTTCAGTCCTGATCTCAGTCAGTTGGAATTATCTCTGCTGGAGCCAACAGAATGATACAGGTCAGATCGATTATGATGAAAAATTCAATTATGCTCGTGCCATATGCAGGACTATGAAAAGGACTGAGCTGTGCAAATGGCCTGAGAAACAAATAGCACAAATGCCCCCACATTCAAAGTCCTTTAGTCTTTCAGCACTTTCTACATGGGCAACAAGGAGAGGAGGAAAAGTGCCATCACTTGTCCTTTTAAAAAATCACCAGCCTTCAAACGTCCCTCTCCATCTCCCTCCAAAAGACCAGGAATCATCTCCTGGAGTTGTTTGGAGTGCTGAGAGCCTTTGAGGAGGTGGGGTTGGGCTTGTGGCATGAAAATTTTCACCAAAAATTACAGAATCATCAAGGCTGGAAAAGGGCTTTAAGATTATCCAGGCCAA
This sequence comes from Luscinia megarhynchos, assembly GCA_034336665.1. NCBI lineage: Eukaryota > Metazoa > Chordata > Aves > Passeriformes > Muscicapidae > Luscinia > Luscinia megarhynchos. The sequence continues at coordinate 32,727,606 of CM067569.1, read as the reverse complement.
CCATCAACCCAGAACCACCAGCATTATGAAAAAACAGATTTTCCCAACATTTCCTTAAAAAAAAAAAAAAAAAATCTGCCTTGTTTCCCTAGGGATTCATGGAGTTCAGGGCTAGGGACTGAGGACACAACCTAAAGACCTAAAGAAGAAGAAAGCTGCCTGTGCTGGGGATTCATCCCTTTTCCCAGGAATGTGGGCAAATTTCTGCCCATCTCTGGGGGAGCAGAAATTAAGCAGCACTGAAGCAAAGCCTGATGATTAAAGCATCAGTCCTGCAAAATCCAGCAGAATGGAAAATCTCCACACTTTAGATTCACAGGAGCAAGACAAAAAAAAAAAAAAAAAAAGAAAATGGGAAGAGAAGGAAGGTCTTAGTGAAGAGGTGGGGGTGAAGGTTGTGCCATCACCCTGGGATGGCAGCAGCACGTGTATGTCATTTATGAACACACACACAATTGAGGTGAATGCTTAAAAATGGTTTTTGCACAGCAGGGAGCATAATAAAAAGAAGTTTGGAGACCACTGACCCCGAGGAATTGCCACTCCCAGCTGGAGTTTCAGCCCAAAAACTCAGAGAGATCAGAGCAGAGCCCCTCAGCATGCCTGCAAAGCTCAGAGGGGGCTTTGGTGCTGCTTCCTGGGAGAAATAGCATGTTCCAAAATTCCCTTTCAGCCTCTAAAGGAATACCCACCAGCATTACAACATGCAGCACAAGCCTCTGAGAAGATGCCATCAACTCATCACAAAAAATAACCATAAAAAAAAGCCCTCAGTGGCTTGACCAGTGCTCAAAAATACATCCAAAGGATGCTCTTGCACGTCAGCCTGCTCTGGCACGCTCCTTCTGCACAGGATTCCAGATGGTCCATCTTTTTAGCCCTTCCCTTACTTTAAGAGGACAGCCTGAGGCACAGCAGGACCATATCACTGCTTTATTTGAAACCAGGGAAAATGAAAGTTCTCCCAGAAAAAAAAAATTATTTTTCTAAAAATAATTGCAAGACAAATAATTCCCAGGTTTCCTTTTTATTCTTATTATTCTTCCCCACGTAAGGCTGCAGTTTTCAGAGAGCCCAGCTCAGCAGAGATTTAAAGGAGCCTCTTGGTGGTTGATTGCTGTCACTGATTCATAGATTAATTTGTTTTTTGAGTCTAAGTCTTCACTCCATCCTGGACAACTTCAAGTGCAACAAAAGAAAACTTATGCACTATAGATCTATTTATTAGGCAGTTTTCAAGGTTTTCCAAAAGGAACCTGTTAAAATTATTTCACACCCTCTTTCATTACAGGAAAAAAAAAAAATTAACGTTTCAGGGTCTGCTGTCGAACCAATTGAGTTCAGGAGGCAAAACTTAAATCTTGATAATTATGTACTGTTTAAGTGGGCTGGGGAAAACCCAGCCTTGCATCTCCAGGAGCTTCAGGGCTGTGAATTGAACAAGTTGCTTTTCCTGCCACCCTGTCCTGAAAAAAAGAGGGGAAAATCATCAAGAACAGCAAGCACATCCAGTAGGAATCCAGCTGTTTTTTACCATTTCCCTCTTTTCTCTGTCAAAAGCCTGCTTGGTTGGAAATCAGCTGAGGGGAGGGAGGGATCCCCAGTGATGCCACCAGGTCCTGGCTGTGACCATGGTGTGGCTCTCCCACGTGCTGTGGCTCCCTCCAAAAATGTGCAGCTCCAGCACACCCAGCAGGTCCTACACTCCCCAAATTAAGGAATCTGATGGTTTTAGAACCCAGATTGAGGCCTGTTCACATCTGACCCTCCCCTGTGCCTGCTGGCCTCTGTTGAGAGCTCATCCTTGGGAGATGCCAAGGGGAGCAATCCAAATCCATCAGAAACACAAAGCCACTCAGCCTCCCAAAAAAAAAAAACCCTGGATGGAAGTCAAACAATACAAGTTTTGGGAATCATTTTAGGCTAAATTCTTCCTCAGGACATGATCTCCAAGGGTGAAAGCTCGGCCCTACCGAGGCCAAGAGCAAAACTCCTGCAGACCTCAGCAGGACCTGGCTCCCACCCAAGGCAAACTTTTCGAGTCTCAGCCAAGCTCTTGAGCTGCAGATGCTCGTTTCTATTATTTCTGCAGCCTTTTTGTCTCACCAGAAGGATCCTTCCGCAGTGGCCATCCAAAAGCCGTTGACAAGATGGAAGAAATTCAATTTGCAGCTGAAAAATAAGTCTATATTTTTTTTTTTTTAGTTTGGTTGGGGTTTTTGTTTTGTTTTGTTTTGTTTTGTTTTGTTTTGTTTTTATTTGTATTTGTTTGTTTTTTTTCCACAATTAAAATCAGTGTATCTGTGACATGGTCTCCAAGCATGGTGGTGTCAGCCTGGCTGGTGGAGGAGTCTGACATCCCTCAAACCCTCTGGGGACTGGGATTGTGCCCTGTTCTATTCCTGCACAGCCCCTCACCCTACGGGACCCTGTGTCTGCCTTCCAGGGACGGTGGTAAAAGCAATTATAAACACAAGCATTTTGATTTCAGCCTTGCTGCCTCTCCCTGTGCCAGCATTGTTTGCCATTCCCAACAGACCCAGGGCATTCTCTCCTCCCAGGGAAGAGCACTGTGACAATGATGTTGGAGTTTGGATGTTTGGAGCCATGATAATGAGTAAAACATGAAGCCTCCACTTTTACAACGAGTTCTGGGACTTCTGATGATTTGTTTTAAAGCTCCTGGAAATCAGAAGTTGCACCAGTCTCCATCCTTGCTGTCAGAAGGAAACATCCATGTGGCCACAGGGGATGGCTCAAAAGCATGGCTCTGAGCATGCCAAAAAGCTGGAAAACAAAGACCAGCCATGCTGGGCTAGTTTTGTTCTTGGGGATCACCCTGATCCCCCTGTGGATGAGGATCCATCTCACAGCACCTCTGTGGCCCATGGCCCCATGAGCAGAGGTGACCACAGTTCTGCCCACGGACAGACACCTCCCTCACCCAGGAAATCAATGAGGAAATCAATGCCAAAAACCACAGCCCATCTCTGTTCCCTCTGCTCCTGGTGTTAAAATGCCAAGAAGTTTTGTCACAGGAGGAATTCCCTGTGAATGCCACTGGACCCCAGCTCTTTACCAGAACCCCGAAATTTTCCCCATATGCTGGATTATGGAATCATTCTCGGCAACCAAAAACACAACAGGCTTTGGGAGGAAAGAAAATCAGCCAGGTCTTGCTCCCCCTCCATCTCCTTTCCACAGGCTCTGGCATTTTTTGTGCAGCAGGAGCGGGGCCTCACCCTCCTCGTTCCTGTAGATGCCAAGTTGGTGACTTGCCATGGCACTGGAGCCCACAGACCCCAGGGCTTTGTCCAAGGGAGGAAGCTGGGCTGGGGCAGAGGCAGCTGCACTACACTTGCTCAGACACGCAGATTTCCAGAGATCTCTGCTCCCAAAGGACATTGCAACACCATCCCCTCTTTGGGAGCCTGGCTACCAGAGTGGGAGATTTGTCCAGGTCAGAGCCAAGCCACTACAGGAAGATGGGAATCTTAGACCCTGGGAAATGCGGGGCTGCAAGAACCTGTAGGATTTCCTAAGATTTTCCCATGGGATATGGGGAAATCTGGAGCTTTCATGCAGAATTCTTCACTCATATTTTTCAAGGAAAAGCTGGGAGAGGAGAGGCTTTGGGGTGACATTACTGTGGCCTTCCAGGGAATGGATTCCCAGTGCCAGAGGGCAGGGTTAGATGGGATATTGGGAAGAAGGTGTTCCCTGGGAGGAGGGGCAGGCCCTGGCACAGGGTGCCCAGAGAAGCTGTGGCTGTCCCTGGATCCCTGGCAGTGTCCAAGGCCAGGCTGGATGGGGCTTGGAGCAGCCTGGATAGTGGAAGGTGTCCCTGCCCATGGCAGGGGTGACACTGGATGGGCTCTGAGGTCACTTCCCATCCAGACCACTCTGGAATTCTTTGATTCTAAAAGCTACAGGAACCACATCCAGCTGTTCCAAAACTCTTCTGGCCCTCCAAGAGAGAGGTGAGCAGGAGACAACAGGGCAAGCTTGAAGACAGAGCTCCCACAGACACAAAAAAGTTCCTGTAAGATGGCCTGGATGCACAAGCTTAATTCTTGTTTTGGAGGGGTTCTCACAGCAGTTTGGCACATTAAATAAAATCTCTGGTTGCACTCAAACATGCATCAGGAAATGTTCCATTTGCTGGATGTGTTGGTCATCTTGGCTTTCCCAACTTCAGAATCACAGAATATCCTGAGCTGGAAGAGATCCACAAGGATCACTGATCCAGCTCCTTGCCCTGCCCAGACACCCCAACAATCCCACCCTGTGCATCCCTGGTGTCCAAACCCTCCTGGAGCTCTGGCAGCCTCAGGGCCATGCCCATTCCCTGGGGAGCCTGGGCAGTGCCAGCACCCTCTGGGGGAAAAACCTTGCCCTGATACCCACCCTAAACCCTCCTGGCACAGCTCCAGCCATTCCCTGGGTTGCTGAGAACTGAAGAACTTCTGGGAATAATCTGCTGCAAGCTGCTTTGCCTTGAGAGAGAATTTCACAGGCAAGTGACTTCCCCAGCACCCTCGAAGAACCAGCCCAGAGAGTCAGGCAAGATTCTCCTTCCTCCCTCTCTCCTCACCTCAGATCAACCCCGTGCAAGGAGTCTTGAGCTCTGCAGTCATCTCTGAGTCACTCGTGGCACCTACACACATGCAGCCACCTGAAGCAAGCTCCAGCAGAGCCAGGGTTTGTGCTGCAGGCAGGACACCGTGTTCCCTGGGCTGCACGCCTCCCTCCCTTGGCAGCTGCTGCAAAGGAATTCTCTGCTACGGACACCAGAAAGCACTGAGAGAAGAACCAGCCCCAGGCTTCCATCAGAAAAAATAAAAGGAGGGCAGGGGGAAAGGTAAAAATTAACAAGTGTACCAAATAAATATGAATCACTATATCCCCGAGGCTGGAAAATCCCTCCCAGCCCATGGAGCCCAAGTTGTGCCCGATGCCCACCTTGTCCCCAGCCCAGAGCACTGAGTGCCACCTCCAGCCCTTCCTTGGACACCTCCAGGGATGGGCACTGCAAACCTCCCTGGGCAGCCCCTGCCAAGGCCTGAGCACCCTTTCCATGCAGAAATTCCTCCTGCTGTCCAACCTGAGCCTCCCCTGGCACAGCCTGAGGCCGCTTCCCCTTGTCCTGTCCCTGTTCCTGGCAGCAGAGCCCGACCCCCCCTGGCTGTCCCCTCCTGTCAGGGAGTTGTGCAGAGCCAGAAGGTCCCCCCTGAGCCTCCTTTTCTCCAGGCTGAGCCCCTTTCCCAGCTCCTTCAGCCACTCCTCATCACACCTGTGCTCCAGACCCTCTAGCTTCAGCAGGGTTAGATGGGATTTTGGGAAGGAATTGTTCCCTGGGAGGGTGGGCAGACCCTGGCACAGGGTGGAAGTGTCCAAGGCCAGGCTGGACACGGCTTGGAGCAGCCTGGGATGGTGGGATGTGTCCCTGCCCATGGCAGGGGTGGCACTGGATGATCTTTATGGTGCCTTCCAACCCAAACCATCCTGGGATTCCATGGTTCCATGCTAGTTCAGCTCAGAAGCAGGGGATGTGTGTGCTGTACCAAGCCCCAGATGCCCTGACAGATGGTTGCTCAGGACCACAAAATGAGCTTGAGAAACTGCAACAAAGGGGAAATGCAAGATAAGATCAGCCAGAGTTGGGATTTCTCTGGAGGGAACAGCCATCTTCTCTGTCCACCAAAAAAAAAAACAAAAAACCCAATAAATACAAGAACTGGGGGAACACAAGGGTTATTTATGAAGTACTCCTGATGAGGAGGATAAGAGCAGTTTGTAAATCTCCAGAGAAAGCAGCATCCCAGCCCATCTGCAAAATAAATGCTCAGGAGACCAGTGAGGATTGAGAATAACCCCAGGCTAATAAACTCTCACACCAAAACAACCCACTGAATTCTAGCAAGAGGTCCCACCCTGCTGGAAATAACCTGTGCTTTTCCTTAACAAGTTTATGATTTCAGGTATTTTTTTATTATTTTTTCACAGCAAAATGTTGTTACGGAAAAAATTTGTATTTATTCAAACTGAAGTTTTCACAGAAGCCTGTAGGAACAAGCAGCAGAAGCCTTCTGGGATGACACTGAAATTCTCCCTGTTATTCAGCCCCTGGATCTGAACCCAAATTTTCTACCTTCAGTTTAGTACTTTATCAGGGATATCTTCTCTCTGGGACCCCTTCTCTTCTTCCCAGACTGAGATCCCCCTTCTTGAGGCCTGTGGTTATGTTTAAATTATTGAGCTTGGCAAGGTAAAGTGACCCAGTGGTAGAGACATTTCCCTTTGCAGGATTTTCACATTGTGAGGCCTCTGATCACTGCAGGGAAAGCTCCCAAAACCTTCTGGCTGCTGACCCTACTTCCAGTTTCACTTCCAAGCTTGTGGCTCCACCTCACAATCCCTTGGGTTCTGCTGTCATCTGCAAAGTGCCGTCAGTTCCACCAGGATTGGGACATTCTCCTTGGAAAACCTCTCATACTGAATTGTCTGGTCACTGGTCACCTGGAGGGCTTGGAGTACACTTTTCCCCATCCCACTACTAGGAATTAATTCCTTTTCACTCAGCCCAGGTTAAATTGTGTCTCTAATCCCACCCCTGAACCTTTGTGGTTTTTCACCTTGCAGCGTTTGCCAATCATGTGTCAAACGCAGCAGCGCTGCATCCTGAACATCTTAGCTGAGGTTTCACCAGCTCTCATTTCCACATTTTTCTGGCCAGGGCACAAATTCTGGTTTGTGGTTTCAGATTAGGCCTCCAGCATGTGACGTGAGCAGGCAACATCCACGCTGCTCTCCAAGCAAAGCACTGATGCTGAACTGTAAAAATCCCAGAATGGTTTGGGTTGTGAGGGAATTTAAACTGATCCAGTTCCACTCCTGCCATGGGCAGGGACACCTTCCACTGTCCATGTGCTCCAAGGCGTATCCAACCTGGCTTTGGACACTGCCAGGGGCAGCCACAGCTGCTCTGGGCACCCTGTGGGCACCCACCCACCATATCTGTGATAAATTACTGCAAATTTAGCACAACTGTTAAACACAGAAGGCAGTGAATCTCTCGTCAGTGCACACACTTCAACACCCTGCTAGATCACAACCTGTATCTTTGTGGTCACCTATTCTTTTGAGATTGCAATCAAGCAAAAAGCAAAGAATTGCATGCTCTAAATAATATGGGTTTAATCTGGAAATTATTTTACTCTTACAGTGTGCAAGAACTGTAGCTATTCCAAAAAACTTGAGCTATGTCCACGGTGGAGCATCTGCTCTGCTCCCTGGAACGGGGAGGATTCAGTAGAAGAGCACACTGTCAGCCTTGGAGCAGCTGGTGACAGCATCAAGCAGCCCCTCTCTCCTGCCATGTGCTGCTGTAATGGTTTAGAAAGTAAAACCAGTGAGAGACTCCAAGTCAGAAGTACAATTTAATAGGAAAAAAGAGAAAAAAATAAAATACACGCAATAGTACAAAAGAAAAACCACTGGAAGAGTCAGAATACAGCCTGACACCTCGCTAGTCAGGGTGGTGGTAGCAGTCCAGATGAAGTGGTCTTGTTGAAGTAGTGATCCTGTAGAAAGGTCTGGTAGCTCTTGTCCTCTGGAAACCAGTGGGTAAAGGCTGCTTTGGTGTTCCAAATATCAGTTTTTATCTGTGTAGGAAATGCTTGGCTCCTCTTCTTGGGTGCAGCATCTCCTAATGGGATGATGTAATTTTATCAGTCATGCAGTGGGACTGAATGGCCCAGCAGCAGGTGATATCTTCCTGGAGGGAGAGTGGGTTGTGGAAAAGATAAAGATGATTGCCCCAGCTGGTTTTTAACAGATGGCCCATAGCAGAGGATATCTCTCACAGAGATAAGAAACACTGCCCCACCTGGTTTCAGCAGATGGTGATAGAATACATAATTTTGGGCACATCTTTACATTTTAACCTAGGACAGGTGCCCAAGACATCAGGTCTCCATTGGAAGATGCTCAGCCTGGAGCTGAAGTTTTCCTCCTTGGTGTCTTGCTGCAGCTCCCACAGTGTGCTCATCCTGGCCTGGACAACAGGCATACCTTCTTCCCCTAAATCAAACACCTTCCCCTACAACTCCTGAATCCAGTCTGGCCAGGCAGCAGCAAATTTCAGCCTGGGATCCCCAAGATGGATTTGGGCAACATCCCCATCACCAGAGTCTGCTCCTGGCAGAGAACCAGAGCAACTGTGGCATTTTCTGCCACTAAGAGGTGAAAGCAGAGCCCCCTGACCCTGTGGGACTCAGATTAAAAAATTCCTCCAAGTCAGGGTCTCCCCAAGTAGGGAGGCTTGTGTCAGCACGCTCAAAGGAGACTCCCCACATCTTGATGTCTGCACAGGAAAAGCTGAGGGGTTTCTTTCATTGGATGCCAAGCACAGCCTGTACTTGTACCCTCCAAACCCTTGCACTGGAATTATGGGCAAGATTATTCACTGAGAATTAAGAACATTGAGCTAATCTTTCTTTTTTTTCTTTTTTTTCTTTTTTTCTTAGTAAGTGATCTTGAAAGGAGCACTTGCCTACCACAGGTACTTCCTTGTGGTATTTAGACAATTGAAACAAGTGAGATCAAGAAACAAACCCTGTCATTGCTTCACATTTTTGATCAAAAGGCTTTGACTGCCTTGCCCTCCCCCCAACCCCAAAAATACCCCTCCAGAAAACTCCTGTGCTACACAGAGCTGCTTTTCAGAGCCTGTTGGAGGGAGAGAGTGAGCCTGTTTTACTCAGCTTAGGAATTAAGAGCATGCTGTTACTACAGGTTTGCACACAGGGCTGAGGCTGCAAAGCTCACCTTTAAAAAAAAAAAAAATTGTAACTAGAAGCCAAAGCTGCCACTGAACATTGAACTTGCAAGAGTTTCAGTTATGCAAGCACACATTTCCTGGGTGTGAACATCTGACAGGCAGTAAATGAGGTGGAGAAGGAAGTTAATAAATTAGTACAACCAGCACTGTTGGAAAGTAAGTGGATTTGAAACTTTCTAAATAAAATCAGTCATTCAAAGCTCCGTGCTTGCAGTCAGCCCACGAGGAATCTCAGCTCCACAGCTGTGCACAAATGCTTGCAAGCACCTCTGCAGGGCATGGCAAAGGGAAAAAAGGGTTTACAGGTTTTACATTTACAGGTTCCTTGGCTTTTGTAGAGGAGAAATGGGTGATACAGGGAGGATTTCCTTATGTCCCTTTCAAAACACTGTGCCTGTTACCTGAAAATTTAAATCCCCAAACATTTACTCCTCCCTTGAAATAAAATCCTGGGCTGCTCTCCCTCCTCCCCATTCTCCATAGAGCCCCACACTGGACTCTCTCCAGTTTGCAGGTGCTTCTCTGGTACTGGGGGGAAATAAAATATTCCCAGTATCCACATGTGCAACCCATGTGATGAGCAGAGAGAATTATTTGAGCAACCTGGTCTGGGGAGTGGCATTCCTGCCCATGCCAGGGAGATGGAATTGAATGTTCTTTAAGGTCCTTTCCCACCAAAACCAGTCTGATTGCACCAAAACCTGATTCCATGGCTCTGTGATTCTGCCTCCCCCACTCCCTGGGACCCCAGACCCACTCCAGCATCACCCTCCTTCTACCACCTCCCCACCCCTTTTTTTCTCTTTCAATACTTCCCATGGGAAAGTTTGTCACATGAGCATATTCCATCTTTGCCTCCTTTCCCCTGGGTCTACATCACCACAACCTGTCTATAAGAAATGGCACTGGCTTTCCCTCTAAAGACAAACCCTTTTTGGGAGCATCTCAGTGGAATTTAGACCTGCTAGCCTCATGGAGAGCAAGTCTAGTCTGCACACTCAGTGCCAAAACCAAATCAGAGAGATGAGTCCCTTCAAATTATGGCAAGCAGGGAAATAATTCAGCCCATGATTTACTATAAATTTCCTGAATATATTGTGATTTTTCTACGTGCCTGTAGCTCCTCATAATTTTTCATCCCCTATCACTGCTATGATTTGCCCCAAATTCCCTCTTGAGAGAAAATATTTCAGCATGTTGGTTCAAGTATCAAAACACACTGAAGTTTTGAGTGCCTCAATTTTGTCCCTGTTATCAAATTCAGCTTAAAAAAAATCCCACAGATCCCAAATGGCCAAATTCATTCAGGAAAAAGTGGCAACAAACCAAGTAACAGGAGCTCCCCATCCAAAACCAGCCACATGTCCATCATTAGTGGTTTGGTTTCTTGTAGGGAGTCACAGTTCAACAAGGTCATGCTCTGTCACTCTATGAGCTGGATCTGATTTCTCAAAGGGAGAGCAGATTTAAGCAGGAATTTTAAGCTCTTTGTGGAACACAAACCACAAACTGAAGTGTTGACAGTGGTGCTTCTTGGTGTGTTATTACCTGGGAGCATTAAACTCTGGAAGAGGGGTTTTCCCTTTTTTGGGGGTTCATCCCTTGGATGAGTTTCCAAGCAAAGGGGGATCTCCACCCTCAGGGATGCCAGGACTCACCTGGATGTGGCCCCCAGCCTTGGGAAGTTCCAAGGGGACTCCCTACCCAATCTTTCCCATCATCAAACTTCACCCAGGCTGCTGGCATGGCAGATCCTGCTTTTTTTCCTCTCAGAACACTCAGCAAAGTCTCAGCCTACCCAAAAAGGCCCTTTCAGTGTCCATTTAAAGGTGATGTGAGGGTGGGCTCAACAAACCCCACGTGGAGGTTCAGCTGAGGGCACCCATCCCACTCCAGGGGCTTCTCCCTTTTCCCTGCCCAGAGCTGATTCATGGCCCAGGGGCACTGGGGTGGCAGGACACCAAGGTTTGCCACCTGAGAGGTTTCTCCAGGGGTTTTCCAGCCTGGAGGAGGTGCCTGTGCCTTCCTCCCCACCCTGGTTCAGCCATGGCCATCAGCAGATATTGGATGCTGGCGTGCCTCGTTTTTCTTCTCTTTTTTTTTTTTTTTTTCTTTTTCTTTTTCTTTCTCATTTTAGGACCAAGGCTGCAATTCAGCTCCACAGCAGTGGCAGCTGACAAACCTGGCAGCTTCAGCAGCACCTTCCCAAACCCCAAGTTATTCACCTTCATGGAGCACTACCTTAAGTTTATTCATGAGCAACCTCTTATTTACATGACCACTTCCACCAAATGTTATTCTTCTCTTGAGTTCCAGCTCAAAGCCAAAGTGAGGTAAAATAGAAGCAGCAACAACCAGCACGAGCTGAGCAATGGGATGGCTGACAACCCAATGAGGCTGGGCTGGACACAACCCCAGTGACCAAAAACCCACTGTGACCAAAAGCACTTCTGCCACGGGACTGGGACCAGCGCTGGGAAAAGCTCAGCAGCACAAAGAAAGCCCCATGAAAACATGATAACCATGCCAGCCAGGATTTTCCCCCCTAGAGCAGCTGATGCCACCAATTTTTTTAAAATTTTTCTTGTTGTTGTTTTTTATACTTTTTTGTTTTTTAATAAAAAAGAGCACCCGGCTAAGACAACCCAGAGCAGGTCCTGGATGTGGCAATCACATTTTCAGTTTGAGGGACGGCCAGACTCAGCAGCCAATTTCCAGCCTGTTAATGTGAGCCTCACACACATTTAGTTGTGTCACATTCAGCCTGTCCTGAAGGACAGAAATAAGACCTTGAGAGGTGCCAAACATCTCATCCACACGAGATTCAGTGTTTGAAACCTGCCAGTCCTGAGCAGAAAGGGCTGAACTAGGTGTTTCCCCGGGATTTCCCACTGTGTGGGATTATTTCCCCTCATTGCTGCCAGGTCTTAGATCAGCCTGCATCTTGAGTTGTTTTCCTGCAGCTCCTCTGGGAGCTGCCACAACCCCTCTCTAAAACCTCCTCAGCCTTCCTCAAAGCTGCCAGGAGCTCCTTATCCAGAAGCTAAAGGTTTAATTTTGGCTGATTTCCATTCAAGCAGTGGCATGGGAGAGCATCTCAGTGTTTACTCACCAAGCCTCTCTCCCATGGCATCCTAAATGAGATTTTTCTGGCTTCAAGAAAGTCATAAAAACCAACATCTTCCAGGTCAATGTATCCCACTGGGTTGGAAGGGACCTTAAAACCCATCCAATTCCACCCCCTGCCATGTCAGGGACACCTTCCCTGTCCAGCCTGGCCTTGGACACTTCCAGGGATCCCGGGGCAGCCACAGCTTCTCTGGGCACCCTGTGCCAGGGCCTGCCCCCCCTCCCTCAGAGGGAAGGATCTCTTCCCAATATCCCAGTGTCTTGGGTTGCAATACAGGGTGTAGCCAGAAATGTTTATTCTGTCACCATCTGTTGCAGCTGGGTGGGGCAGTGACCCTTATCTCCGTGGCACATATTATCTGCTAATGGGCCATCTTTAAACCAGCTGGGGCAATCATCTTTATCTTTTCCACAGCCCATCCTCCCTCCAGGAAGATATCATCTGCTGCTGGGCCCATTGAGTCCCACTGTATGACTGATAAAATTACATCATCCCAGTGGGAGATGCTCCAGCCAGGGGGAGGAGCCAAGCCTTTCCTACCCAGATAAAAACTGAGATTTGAGACAGCAAAGTTATCCATCCTTTCACTGGATTCCAGAGGAACACTGGGCCTTTCCACATCATCCCTGCACCTTCAGAGGAAAACTGCACCTTCTACAGGATCACTGCTTCAGCTGAACCACATCTGCCTCTGCAGGAGGATGCAGCCACCATTTAATGGGACTGCTGCCAACACCCTGACGGACTGATGGGGTGTCAGGTTGTATTCTGACTCTGTCAGTGTTTTGGGATTGTTCTTTGTAATACTGCATTTCTATTTTAATTTTCCTAGTAAAGAATTGTTATTCCTAATTCCCATATCTTTGCCTGAGAGCCCCTTAATTTCAAAATGATAATAATAATTTGGAGGGAGGGGGTTTACAGTCTCCATTTCAAAGAGAAGCTTCTGCCTTTATTGGCAGACACCTGTCCTTCAAACCAGGACACCCAGTGCAGTTTCTCCCCTAAGGTCCAACCCCACTGACACCCAGTGTCTCCGTTTCCATTCCCATCTCCCTCAGGCTGCTCCAAGGCTTGCCCCGTTTTCCACTTTGAAGGGAGTTCAAACCCTCTTGTCTTCCCCTCCACACCAACCCAGCTTTTTCTGCCAGCACAGCCTTCCTGGCCAGCCCTTGGTCCATCCACTGAAAGGTCCTTGAGCAATTCCCCATGAGGGACCAAAGAGCAGCTAATTCCTACAGCAATGCCCAGACTCATTTGGTGCCAAACCCTGGTTTAATGGATTTCATTTGCACCATGAGGCTTTCCGAGGTGGAATTACTGTCTGTAGCACTCAACAATTCCAAGAATATTTTATAATTCTGACAGCCTGCATCACCCTGGAGCCTGCCATGGTAAACATGCTCTAGCCTTTCCCTCTCCTGCAGATGGCAATTTAGGCAGTTGGGGAGGTTTCGTGTTTGTTCTCAAACGTGAGCCAAACTCCATTATTCCTCTTTTTTTTTTTTAAATTTTATTTTCCTGGAAGGACATTGACTTGCAGGCATTGGAGAGGATTTTCTCCCTTCCCTCTCCACGTTTTCAGTGGTTTGGTGACAGACACTCTTTGCAAGAGGCAGGATGCTGGAGGCCAAGTGCCTTTCTGGGCAGGGCTTTGAATTTGGCAGTCTGGACCCCAGCAAAGCCATCCCACCTGATCTTTTACCCTTTTTGGGTAAAGTTGGACTAGAGACCCCCAGCAAGCTCCTCTGACCTAAATTATCCTCTGATTCTATCTCTGATCCTCTCCTGCACCGGACCCTTCACCAGATTACTCCTTGTTCTCTCCCCTCATTGAGGTTGTGCCAAAACTCTTCAATAATTTAAAAAGCATTTGAACACAACTGGTTTTCTAGAGATTTAAGGAGTCACAGATCTGTGGCACTGAGTGAAAAAAAATATTTTTGAGGGTGCCAGAGATTGTTTATGTAAAAACAAGCACAGCTAGACTTTAACAACTTCTTTCTCTTTCCAGGAAGAGAATTTGTTTCACAAATTCTGACATTGGTTTTCCATGGCAGGACAAAGCAGCGAAGATTCCTGCAAAATACAACAGCACAACAAAGAGAGTTATAATTAATGGTAATGAAGAGCAGACTGCAGAAGCAGCAGTGGTGACTTCTACGAGGTGATCAGCTCCAGGGAGTTTCATCTTCCTGCTTTTTCCCCCCACACCCTGCAGTGCCTTGGCTGGAGCCCATCCAGAGCAGCTTCCAGAGACACTTGGAGGTACAGAATCACCCCCAAAGAATCATCTACTCCAAGCACAACCCTTTACCAGCAGCACACAAAGACCCCACATTCCTCCCCAACCTTTTGCTTGATCTTGCCTCTGGTGGTTGCACCCAGCCCAAGAGATGGCTCAGGATCTCTTAATTTCCCCAGTGTAATTAACACCAGTCCCATGTCCCAGCTCTGGCCCCTGACAGAGGAGGTGTGAGGATTTATGACTCCAGGAATAGCTGGAGCATCCAGCAGCCAGGGAGGAGGACCCTGACTCTTCCAGGGGGAATTTGGCATCACTGAAGGGGCTCCAGGGAAGTCAAGTCACTGCTAAGTGACCTCAGATGTTGATGGCTGCTGGAGCAAAATGGGAAGAAAGTATGGAGAGATCTGGATTTGGAGGGGTCAGAAGTGCAGGTGCATTAAATAAACAGTACTCAGAAGGTAACCCCAAATTCAGAGGGAGCAAAGAGCTCCCCAGACTCCTGCCAGGGATGGGATTCCGTGCTGTGCATTTACACACCCCCTCCATGCTCCTCCAGCACAGCCCCATCCAGCCTGTGCTTCCAGGTCAGGGAAGGAAATTATCCTTAATCCACAGCGAGGGCTGGAGGCCAGAGAGGGAGGCACTGATGGGCAGAGCAGATGTTGCTCCAGTGGCTGCAGAAGGCGGGCTCAGGGCCAGGGATGAGCAGGAGTGATGCTGATCCAAGTGGGAAGGAGAAAGGTTTGGGAGGTGCCACAGGGTGGGATTTTCCTCCAGCCTCACTGGGATGCAGTTCCAGGAGAAACACACCAAGGCTGCTCATGCTCCCCAGGGATGGGAACACACCTTGATCCTGGGAACCCAGGGCCTCTTGCCACTGGTAACTGGGTAAATTCCAGAAGAAACCCAAAAATCCACAGCTTCCACTGGCCTTCCCCATGTTTATAGCTCAGCCTGGGCTGGACATTTCCCTAAAAGCTCCCACAAAGCCCAGAGAGGAAGAACAAGGAGCAATGGGAAAGCCCAGATATCTCCCACTTTTCCATGATAAAGCAAGTCATGGCTTTCATTGTGTGACCCACAGATGTGCAATCCCCAATTTTCGGTCGCACTGTGTGACCCCCAGATGTTTATTCCCCGATTTTAGGTCCCACTGTGTGACCCCCAGATGTTTATTCCCCAATTTTAGGTCCTACTGTATGACACACAAATGTGCATTGTCCAATTTTAGGTACAATGCACTGAGCTAAAAGAGGTAGGAAGCTGGAAACTCCCTTGTTTTTCTTTGCTATATTTGTTTGGCTTTCTACAGCCACCAAAATAATTTCATTTTTTCATTTAACATCCATACCCAGACTTTGGCCTTGCTTAAGATTAACTCAATGTGGGCTGTGACTGAGTGAAGCTATTTGGGATAGTGGAAGGTGTCTCTGCCCATGGCAGGGGTTGGCATGGGATGAGCTTTAAGGTCCCTTCCAACCCAAACCATTCCATGATTTTATGATGATTTTTTAAAAATGGTAACAAACATACCAAAAATCAAGTCATAAGAATGAAGATCAACCAAAAGACAAGAAAGGATAAAGGTTACAGCTGCAGTGAGGAAAAAAATTTGGAAGAGACATTTATTTTCCATGACAGAGCGGCACATTGCCAATCAGCCATCAGTCACCGCAGCAAAAGGAGTTCAGCTGAGGGTTCTCCCCCAAGAGGATGGACCAAAACCTCTGGTTTTGGGCTTTACAGAGGTTCCTCACCAAGAAGAGACAGCTTGAACCTCTTCACTGCAATGATTTCATTTTAACACATCCTGGGAAGTTGTTTAGATGTGAACAAGCCATGGAAAATGTTAGCCTGCTGGAGGGCTTGGGAGAAAGACAACTGAAAACAGAAGTGAGAAACGGGGAAATTTCAGACTGTGCCTGCAACACCCCAACATCAAGGCAGTTTTAAAAAAAGTATTATTATTATTATTACTACTTAAGAAATAATTTTACAACTGCAGTCAATAAGGTTTGGCCATTCCATTTTCCCAAGCCCCCACCAAAGAGATGAGGTCTCAGGAAAGGAAGAAAGCAGCCATGCCATGACATACAGAGGGATTTTGGTAGGGGCAGTGTGGACTTTCAGGAGCATGAAGTGAACTGTGCTCTTGCTGCTGGATCTGTCTCCAAAGCAGCTGTTAAAACACGCTGGGAGATATCAAAGCAGCTCTAATGAACTTCCTGCTCCAGCCCTGATCAAAGTATTTCTGGGAGTTCTCAAACCAGAGCTTGAGCAGGGCAGTCTCTGACAGAGGATGGTTTGGGGCTCCAGGATTCTTCCCTTGCTGTTTTTGTCTAAAAGGTGGGTAGGAAAAGGTTCATCTATGAACCACTTTAACACAGGGCATCGCATATCACAGGGGAGAGAACCAGCAGAACACCAAACCAGTCAAATCCTTCCCTAAGCCATCAACCAGAAAAGGATGATCCATTCTGGTCCTTCCCAGTAACATCACCTTGGGATTCCAGCCTCATTCTACCTGCAAAGCTTAAAGAAATTTGGGGTTTGGACCCGGATGGTGCAGAATCCCAGGATGGTGTGGGTTGGACACTTCCAGGGATCCTGGGGCAGCCACAATTCCTGGCAGTGCCTTTGCTCACCCAAGCTCTGGAATGATGCTGTTTTGATCCAATCTCACATTTTTTCCCCCCCAGCATTGAGACATATGCTCCTGTGCTTATTTACCCGTTTGTTTTGACCTTTTCTTTTTTTTTTTTTCCTGCTCCCAGAGACATTTTCCCACATATCCATGTCTGCCTCAGCTCTGACACGCCAGGATCTCCATCACCATCCACTTAAACTCGAGGAGAGCAGTAATAGATTCCTCCTGTCCCTGCCTGGAGCTCTGCCTCCCTCCAGCCCCATCCCACACCACTCAGACTCCTACAAACCCTTGCCATGCTTTGTTTGAATCCTTTTATTCCCAGAAAAAAAAAAAAAAAAAGTTGCCACGGCCAAAAATAGAACATTTTTCCACTCAGAAGAGCAAGCAGCAGCATTCCTGGGAATTCAGACAAATAGCATTGGTCAGGAGATGTCTCACAGACACCAGTGACATCCCAGAGCTGCTCCAGTGTCCTGGAAAGTGGGAAAGTGTTTGGGATCTCTCTGCCTCCCACTCTGCGGGATGAAACCAGAAGTGACGAGCCTGTTTCTGCATCCTGCTCCATGAGAAAGGGTGGCTGCTCCCCACAGGCACTTTTAAATTTTATTTATTTATTTATTCATTTTAAAGAGAAAACGCCTCCCAAATCAAATGTGATGCTGTTCAGAGCACAGCCTTCACTAAGCACAACCACCAGCACTGATATTTTTTCCCAAGGTTAAAAACACCATTTTTTATTTCCTGTTAGAATATACACAGCATTTCACCTGGCTGTATGCAACACAAGTTACCTGTAATAGTGATTCTATATATAACAGTGAATAAAATTGTGTATCATTATGAAACCATGTTCAATGGTTTGTGGAGAGGAGACTTTCAGGGAAATATTCAGGGAGCTTGAAATACTCAATTTGATCATTGCAGATCCCTTCCAACTGAAAATACTCAGTTCCTGTCAGTCACAAACCACCCGACTTGAATTTCACTAGGAGCTGCTCTCAGTTTAATTTAATTTCTTCAGCAACATGAGCTTGGGTTGCATCAAGGCAAATGGGGAGCTTGGTTTTCAAAGACATCTGCATGTTTTGAGAGTCCTTGGGCTCTTTCCTGAGGGGGAGAGGAAGGGCAAATCCCAAATTTCACTGACCCTTAGCTACACTGAATCCCTCCAGGCAGATTGGATTCCTGGGACCTGTGCTGGAGACTTCATGAATAAAATGTGGAAAACCTCTGGCATGATTTACACTAGTTGGGGAGAGCATGACAAGCACATGGCACAAATATCACACCTTGAAACAGCCAAATCCTGCCCTGGCAGCTGGGGGAGAGTAAAGAGCACAGCCAGGTGTGGGGGAGAACTCCCACATCCCCAGAGCAGGACAGAATGGAAACCTCATCCCTGAACAGGAGAGCTCAGTGTGGGTCAAGCAGATGTGCCTGGGTAAGATCCAGTGATTTCCAGCAACATCAGGTCCCCTCAGGTCACTCTGGGGGAATTTAATTCCCAAATAATCTCCTGCTGCATCAGCTCCCAGCCCTTGGGCTGGACACTGCACACTCTGGTCTTTCCTCATCTGAGCTGGATCTGGAATAAAAACTGTGCAACCAGCCCTCTCTGGGAGGTGAAAATACCTCCAAATGCCTCCTGAAAATACCTCCATTTACTGGGGGAGAAAAAAATTTCCTATTCTATTCAGCAGACTTGTGGGCAGATCTTGCAGCACAGCTGTGAGCTTACTGCTATTAAACTGACCAGGTGAGGGATCTTTCCAGCTCAGGATTTATTTTTCTTTTGATGGGGGGAAATCACTGATTTGGCAACAGTTTCTCCTGGGAAAGCATCCATTTGAGCAGGGATTTTCTGTGCAAGCATGGGGTCATTGACAGTGTGTCACAGGGAGAGGAAAGAAAACTCAGCTCAGGCCACTTATTTAGGGTCTAACTCATTAAATAATTAAAAATTATGTGCTGCCAGGGATCCAGCTAATTTAGAAAAGCAGGAAAAACAGGAAAGGGGAAGATGAGAAGGTGGGGAGGACACCAGCCCCCGGGAGCACAAACCCTGGGGTGGGAGATCAGCAGGAGGGGGAAGTGGCCTTGTCATTGGGCCTCTGCTGCCACATCAAGAAGGACAAACCTTGTGCTCCACAGGCACAGGGTTTCAGCTTCTTCATGCAGGAGAGAGCCAGGCTGTTGGCATTTCCTGTGGATTTAGGATTTGCTATGGATCAGCACAGGTTTGAGGTCCACAGGTACTGGATTCAACCTCAAGCTTTGGCTCCTGCCATGAAACCCTTGGGTGAAAGCCAGGTGCCTGCCACCACCAGTGGTCCAATATCAGCATATTTTGCCTTGGGAAAAGAGAGAAAAAGCCTTTAAAAAGATGCTGTAGCTCAACCTGAGGATGGAGCTCCAGCTGGGGGAGGCTGAAAAGGTCAAATCACAGGGGTGCAGCTGATCCAAAGGGGTAAAAATTGACAGAAAGAGAGAGCAACACGTGGCACAGAGTGGCTCTGCTTTTATTCATTTGTGCCACAAAGGCTGAAGGAAAGCAGGCTGAGAGAGACCACAGCTTGTCTCCTGTGCTGAGCATGGCGAGGCCAGGACACAAATCAGAGCAGGGACCACATCAGCTCGTGGTGAAGGACCACAGATCAGATAAAAAGTCAGCTTTTGGCAGCAGCTGGGGCAGAAAGACAGAAAAGCTTCAGCCCTGGTGAGACCAAAGTGTCCAGAGACTGTGCACGCCCTGTTTGCAAGAGCAGATGGACACAGAGAGTGACATCCTCACTGGGGCTTGGCTTGAGAGCACAAACATCACTCCTGTTTAAAACACCCCTGCAGGAGGGGGTTAACCCTTCCTCAGCCACTTGCAAGTCAAAGGAGTAAAAGGCTGGGTCACCTCACAAAAGCAGCAAAGAGGGAGAAAACAAGTGAGGACCGTGAGGTCAAAAATCAAAAAATGAGGCATGGGCACAGCTAGAGCTGCTCATTAATCCAAAATACTTATTCAGGAGCAACCAAGTCTCCCAACTAAACTGCTGAATGGGCTTCAAAAAAAAGGAAACACGTGCTGGAGATAGAAAGTGCTGGCTGTGACCTTGTGATTTTAGATTCAACAGAGAGGAAAAGCACTTCAACAGCGAGCACCAGGGACACCCACAGTGACACAGCACCTGTGGCCATGGCCACACAGGGTTTGTGGGAGAGCCATCAAAGCTCAGGTCACGAGGGTGGTGACACCAAACTGAGCAGCCTCTTGGGGAATGCAAAGCACGCACGGGTCCAGCAGCCGCAGCTGTGCCATGAGGGGAGAAACACCCTCCCTCCTGAAAGGAGGATTCTGCCTTTTCTGGCAGAAAATTTGGGTGTCTTTCCTCTGGAAGTACTGAATCCAGGCTCAGAGTCTTCAGCCTGGAGGTGGCTTTGCCAGAGATCTCAAGAGGGCAAGCGAGGAGGAAGAGGAGGAAGAGGAGGAGGAAGGACTGTCCTTCCATTGCCTCTTCCAGCACAAGGACTGGGAGCAGCCCAAATTCTCCTGAATTCAGATGTTCCCTCCCTTCCTCCACAGCACCTGTGAAACCCCTTGTCCAAAAGTGTAGAGGATGCCAAGAGTTTGAGCATCAGCTTGAGGGGAAATGGGAGCAGTGCCTTGAAGATGAGAGTGTTTGTTGGAGTCAGTGAGTCAGGAGTGTCTGAATTCTTAAGAGAGAAATTAGAGTGCAGGGATTGAATTAAAGTCTGTGGATGGGTTGAAGTATATCAAGTCATTCATTCATAAAGTAAAGGTGTAAGTTTAAGATAAGTAAGTCAGTAGGTTTTAGTATAAGCTTTAATGTTTTTAGTAAATGAAAGGTAAGTGAAGGCTGCTGGATGCAAAACCACTCCAGGTTCAGCAGGTCCCTGGCCACCAGCTGGTTCTGATGAGGGGCTGGTCTCAGATGTGCATCCCCTGCTCTTTCTCATCCCTGAAGAGCCACTTCCAGCCACAGGGCAGGACACCCACGTCAGAAGCCCAGATTGTTGTGCAGTTACATGGTTGTATGTTCAAAACTGCTTTACAGCAAGACACTGAGCTAAATAAAACCACAGAACCAATCACCCAAAGCAAGTAGTCAGCAGTGGGCCATTCAGTTCTTCTCTTTCAGGTTTTCCTTCAGATATTATGCGAATATTCTGCTCCTTTTACCTTCCTCACACCTCCTGTCCAGACTTCTCACCTCTCCTCTTGCCTTCCCTTCTCCCTGCAGTTAAGCCAAGCTTGCTTTGTCTGGAGGACTTTGACTCTGGTAAAAGTCAGAAGGCATTAATCAAACGCTCTATTGTGCAACTCTTTCCATCACTGAGCTGCATCTGGTCCCTGAGGTCTCTTAATTCTTCATTAAGAAAGTGCTCCATGTGGGAGGAGGCGAGAGAGAGCTCGGGCAGCACTTCAGAGGCTCTGCTGAGCACAGTTCTGCACGGCTGGGAGTGAAACCCTGCAGCCCCACAAACAGATGTGCAGCGAGCCCAGCACCAGGGGTTTGTCAGAAGGAAGGGACACAAGCAGCAGGGCCACCTCTGAGCCATCTCAGGGGCAGGGTGATGGAGAGGAGTCATCCAGAGCTGCACCAAACCCAGAGGTGCTGAGCCCTGAGCTCTGCTCTGGGGCTGGAACCACGCAGGACAAGCCCAGGCCCCAGGCAGCTCTGTGGAAAGCTCAGCCACAGATGAACTGGGCCCAAAAAGGTCCTGAGCTTTGTCAGAAAGCTGCACCTTTCAAAGGGGAGGCAAGTACTGAAGAGAGGACAGTCACGGCCACTGTGTCAAAGCTCACCCTGAACACCCTGACAGGGGCTGGTAATGGGGGATTTGGGCAGCACTTCTTGCCACAGCATCTGGATGAGGGTGTAGGTACTGCCCCAGGGTCCCCAGCTGCTCTCAGAGGACTTCACAGATCCGCCAAATAATTTCCTTTCCCAGCCATGTTGCTTAACTCAGCTCTCTCTGGCTGGTGGAAGTGACTCCAGGGCACATCCATCTCCTCTGCATCTTCCCACCTCCCTGCCAAGAGCCACTTCAGGGGTACTTGGGACTGTGTCCACCCACCCACCTCCTGCTGCTGTGAACATGTGGTCAAACCCCTAAAAAACAAACCCTTCCTCCCCAGAGGGGCCTGATCAAAGCTTCCGGATGGGAAGAGGGATGAGGATGGATGGAGAGGGAAAACCTCTGCAAAACACAGAAACCTGAGCAAGCTGCTGATCACAGGCTGGGGGCTTCACCAAGGACACCACGGATGCAACATGAACAAAGGGCTGGCTTATGGTGATTCATCCTTCCACCTCCAGCATCCAGCTCCTTCCACATATTGATCAGGAGATGCTTTGCCACAGCTCAATTTTTTGTCCAACAGGTAGAGCTTTATCCAGTGTTAATGTCAGAGTTTGGCAGATCTGATCACACTCCTCTACAATAAACTCTCCAGATCTTACTCTCAGGGGATGAAGTTTGTCAGAGGGAGCTGACAAAGACATGAAGCTGGTAAATTATGCTCCTTGCAGAATCTTTCTTCTATGCTTCAACCTTCAGGGGAAGCCAGAGCATTCCCTGGAGTGCTGCAGTACAGACCCCACTCCCAGAGAAGGACAGACACTTTGGGTGCCATCCCTTCTCCTGCTTCAAGGCACAAACATGTGAGATGGGAGCAGTTGTGCAAAGCTTTTCCTCCCTTTTGACACAGAAGAGAAAAATTGAAAGCCAAGAAGATGGACAAGCTGGGGCAAAAATAATGCCAACCTTCCTATTTGGTTTTTATCATTGCTCTGTGCTCCTCCAGTGCTTCCCAGCTTTTATAGGCCTTTCACAGGGGGCTGCAGCTTCTCGAGGAATCCTCCAAGCCCTCCCCACATGTCTCAGCTGCAGGTTGGTTTGAAGGGCTCCTGTGAGTGAGGGCTGAGAACCACTGAGCCCTCAGACACACAAAAAACACAGACCAGAGCTGCTTTTCTGCACATGCAGACTTCAGGGAAAAGCCACGTCCTTTCCAAGTGCTGCTATTCAGGGAAGGGGAATAACTCCTTCTTGTGCTGCTGAGTGGATGTTATTAGTCTCCTCTCACTGCTGTGCGATCTTTGCCATCTCCAACACAACTCCCAATGTTTTCCTAAGCTGCTTGCAGTCCCAACTCCTGCCTGGAGCTGTCAGCCCTCCTGTTTCCATAGCTTCAAACACTTTTTCAAGCCCCAAGCCAACCTCTCAAAAGCATCTCCCGCCCTCCAGATGCCTCCCAGACACCTCTCATTAGCTGTTTCATCCCATCCTTGCAAAGCCCCAGCAAATCTCTACAAACATGTGCCATCACCCCTTTCCTCACAAGTTCCATGCCTCCACCCACGAGGTTTCACTCTCCCATTACCAAACCCTGCTTTACATTAAAGCCTTTGCCGCCTTCTCCTCCAAACTCATTAATTTCCATTTAAAAGGCTCATTCCTGCACAGATTTCCATGACAGAATCCTTCCCTTTTTCTTCTGCCATTTTCCTCCTGCCACAGGAGGATGGGGCAGCTCTGATCTCCCTGTCCAGGCTGCTGGAATTCCTCAAACCAGCATTTCCCAGCTGCTTTCAGCCTCTTCCAGACCCCACATAACCTCAACTCTACAATTATTTTGTCAAAGGCCAAAAAAACCACCAGTAGGGCCTGAAGCAGCTTGATTATACAAAGGGTAATTTAAAGCACAAAGCTCAGCCTCTAAAATATCACCTTTTATCTGCTTAAAACTCCCCCGCGAACAGGAAATCATGAAAGCAAAGTGCCACCGTTTTCAGGGCTTAGTGATGGGAGACAAAGTAAATTACCAAGCACAGAAGCCCTCAAAAAATAAAAATAAACCCTACTAAGCCCATTTAAAAATATTTCTGTAGCCAGTGCAGCCCATAGAGTAACATTTGCAGCTGGAAAGTGTAGCCCAGCAGTTCATTAGCAAGTTTTTATATTCAGGTTGCTCATCACAAACCCAATCCATGTGCTCATCGTTCCCATTAGGCTGGATAAACACATACAGGTTTGTGCAGAGCACCAGGAGCTCACCAAGGCAAACACATCTGCACAGCCTTGATGTTGCTCACAGCTGTTCTTTCTTTATAAAAAAAGAAAAAGCCTAAAAGCATTTCTCCTTGCTATGCCTTCAGAATAAAGCTTGGTAGACAAAAAGCAAAAAATTCCACACAACCAAACAAAATCAACCAAAAAAACCCAGGCAAAAATAATTACCTGTCCTACATTGCAACACAGAGCAGTGGCTGAAAAGTTTGAAAGCACAGAAGATAAGTGGAAAATGAAAAGAAACACATGGAAAAACAATGAAATGCCATAAAAAAGCCCAACTAGGAAAGGTGTCAAAGAACAGGGAGCAAAAGGGAAAGAAACAAGTAATGGGTTTTATTTTAGTAAGTCCATCAGTTCAAAATAAAGGAATTTTCTCACCTACCTAGCCCAGGATTGTATGGGAAAAAAAAAAAAACAGAATTACCAGAGATAGGTGTGGAAAGATGGGGTTTGAGAAGATACCAATTAATGAGAGTGAGAAGAAGTCAAAAAAGAAATTCTGTTTTTGAGAAGACACTGAACTGACTCCCTCCCTTCCTTTGCATCAAGTCTCGATCTATAGGAATAGTTTGTTGGGCTTTTTTTTTTTTTTCCGGTCCAGCTCCCATTGCACCCCAATTCCCAGATTCACCTCAGGGAATCTGGTCAGACTGACACAAACATCATCACTAGCAGACGCCATCACTCATTTCAGAGCCAACCAACTGCAGAAAAAACAGTTTCAAATATCATTCCTTCTTAGAAGAGTGCAATATATTACTCTGCTGCAGCTTTAAAAGAAGGCACAATTAATTATTAACCACCCCTCTGTGGCTGCCTGGAAAGGGACCTGAACCAACTGAGCTGCTGTTCCCTGATGATGCCAGGGGTTGGGAAAGCTCAGCCAGGCCCTAGAGCTGGAGAGGGCTCAGGGGACATGGAATACACAGGTGTGGAATGGAGCACAGGGATTGTCCTCTGCAAAGCTCTGTCACATCAGTCACCAAAGTGGAAAAAATGAGCCTGTCCTGAGACTGGACTTGATTTCAAAGGGCCTTTCCAACCCTAAAAATCCCATAATTCTATAGGGAAAAACACATCTCAATGTCAATGTAAAGCTACTTTAGGAAAGGAATTCTCAGGTAGGTCTCACGTCTCATTATGCAGCAGATGAAACATTACCTTATAAATAAGATGAATTTTGAAATTAGTTCTTGGAGACTAAATATAGAATGCCAGAATCGTTTGGGTGGGAATGGATTTCAAAGCCCATCCATTGCCATGGGCAGGGGCATCTTCCACTATCCCAGGTTGCTCCAAGCTCCAAAATCCAGCCTGGTCTTGGGCACTTCCAGCGATCCAGGGGCAGCCACAGCTTCTCTGGGCACGACTCCCCAACCTCACAGGGAAGGATTTCTTCCCAATTTCCCATCTATCCCTGCCCTCTGGCAGTGGAGAGCCGTTTCCCTTTTCCCTTTGTCATTGGTATGTCTCCATCCTTCTTGCAGCTCCTCAGGTGCTGGGGACAGGCACTTGCCTGTGTGGTGGGATGCCCCAGGAGGTGCCCTTGCCCCTCACCAGGACAACAAAGGGAGGGCATGACATCCCTGCACACATTTGGACTCCACTGCTGCACTGGTCAAACCTCTGGAACACACCAGGCTTTGAAGCTGCAGCTCCCTTCAAATCCCTGGATGCTCGAGGAGCACCCCTGGCTCCAAGCACCACTCCAAATTCCACAGCTTCACAAGCACAACGTCTCAGCTGCTTGCCAAGCTCAGGACACTGCAATAAAACACCCACACAGTGACAAGAATGAGACTTTAATCAGTTTTAAGTGGAGTTTTAACACTAAGAGATAAAGGGTTGTTAAACACAATAACAAACGGACATCTGATTTGTATGAGGCATTATCCTGTACATGTCATACTTGGTTTTTGTGTATTCTCAGTTACACACAGAGCCACTGTTGCACAGCACAATAGTATTTGAAGAGGCTGAATCAGAGTAAGGCTGCTTAACAGACTGATTTTTTTTTCTTTTAGTATCTATATATATATATGCTATATGAAAACAGACTGGAAATTTGAACTGGCAGAGAAAGGCAGCTCTGCCAAAACGCTGCAGTTGGAGCCCCTTTTAGTGCACAGTCCCACCCCATCCATCTGCATGCACGACACTTTCCAACAGTATTGAGAAGGTAAACGAGGCACTTCGTGGCAACCACAGGCATCGTTAACATATTGCACACATTTGCTAGGACTAAACATGGAACTTGCACACCAGCATCCTCTTTTTGGATTATTTGAAGCTTTTTTTCTTTTTTTTTCTTTCTTTTTTTTTTTTTTTTTAATTTGGAAAGCTGATTTGGATGCTGCATGTAAACTCCAGTTTACAATGTGTGCCCCGGGGAGGAATCTGGAGGCTGATTTGCACAGCTGCCCTGGAGGAGCTGTGGCAAAGATTTTGACTGGGGCTGCCCAAGCCCAGGGGATGCTTCAGGGCCTTGCAGTTAAGCTCTTACCAAAGTGATGCCTTCAAGTAGTTTCAGACATGTAAGCTCTTGCACATCCCAACAGGCTGAAGCTACAGTCCAGAAACTCAAGGAAAGATTACCTACAGAATGCAGCTCAAGCTAATTATGAATACTGTCATAAATAAAGTTTTAATAAGGACTCAAAAACCTTTCAGTCATAGCAATTCTTGTCAACTTCTATGGGGGTGGTAACTGAAATAAAGTATAGGAGAGTATGTATAATATATATTTATATATATAATATATATATAATGCCATTTTTCCATTTCCAATGACTACACCATAAAATGTAAGCAAGGCTTCTCAAAGACGTCGAAACATTAAAAAAACGAAACCCTCATTCCAACCTTCACATTCCAAAGGAAAAATAACAGTGCAAAAGCCCATCCTTGCATCCTGGTTCCCGATCCGGCGTCACCGACTGCAACTGCACCATCCAATCCTGATTATCCAAAGTGGGACATGCAGCAGGGCCAAGATCCCAATACTATCCAAGCAGGAACAGTTTGGTTTATTAAGCCAACACAACTTTCAACTGTTATAAACCGGACAGGGTGAAACACGATTGGAAGGGTAAGAGTTAAAATGCCTGTTCCCAAGGGAAAACCACCTCCTGCTCGTCACAGTGAGCACTGAACCTTGATCCATTAAAGTCTAATTAAACCTGTAAGTCAGAACGTATTACCAGCTTGGTTAGAAGTTAGAATCATGAATCTGAGGAGCAGAATTGACCAACAGAAACCAGGTAGGATTTTTTTTTTTTTTTTTAAAGCCCTTTACACCTTGGTTTAATCAATTGTAATAAGTGGAAATCCTGCCTTGTTTGGTTCAAATTCCAACCATTAATGCTGCTTTACAGGGCTCTGACAGATCCCATTCATAATTCTGGCTGAGAACACAGCTCCTGAACTTCCATGTCAGCACCAAGAAGTTAATTAAGCAGGAGGATGTGTGTACTACATCCTAAAAAAAGGAATCAATTTGGGGTCAGCTGTTCATGGCCCACCTAGAGGGGCCGGTTTTGGCAGTGACTTCACATCTGGATGTGCCAGCAGCTGGACTCCTGAGTCACCTCAGGCTGGGCATGGCAATTGGCCACCAGAAGCCAACTTTGAGCCCTGCCCTTTCTTGTGTCCCTAGGAACAAAAAATCCAACACTGCCACTTGGTTTAGAGAAACAATTTGTTGGGTGGTTTGGGGGAAAAATTACATTTTTTATAGTAATGTATTTGGGACAAGTTCTGCTTTTTAATTTTCATTAGCGGTTGAGAATTTACTGCAACACTGGTTTCCTGTCTCTGGTGTGTAATGTCCGTTTTTTTTAAACATTGCAGGTAATGAGTATTCAAGTAAAATTCCCTAACAGTTAATGACTTTTTTTTAAAAAAAAAAAAGTGTGCAAAACTGCAAAACTCATTGTAATAGAATGTGTAAGGTCAAAGGGGTGGAACCGCTGACAGAAGTTTGATTGAATAAATGCATCAGAAATCTTCCAAACAAACACTAACCTGGAGAGTCTCCAATGACATTTCCTGTGCACCATTACAAAAATCTTTTTATATTCGTGAGAGGGGAAAAAAAAAAAAAAGCTTGCAAGGCAGCACATGAAGTATTCACAGCAGGAATATGATTGAAAGATGTTGACTGATGTTTTTGCACTAAGAGCATCTGACTTTTAGCACTGGCCTTGATTACACAGAAGATGGAGCAGCCATTACAATTCAGAAAAAAATCCCAATAAATCATTGTCAAATTTTGTAACCATTTGTTTCAAGATCTTACTTTAGTTGATAGCCTCCACATTTGTATGGCTGAGTCATTGTTGCTGTGTTTCCTTTTGTTTTTTTTGTTTTGTTTTTCGTGACCCCAATTCCTTGTCTCCCTTCATTCCGTGGGTCTCGTGGGTGTCGTGAAGGTTCATTCCTGTACCCCTAGACAGAATCACTCCCTCTAGCTGCCTTTTCTAGCACCATTACACTTAAAAAAAAATGAAAAATGCACAAACAACAAGCAGTGACAGCGGCGACTCCTCACCCATTGTCCCAGATGAATTAGGGCAGCATGCTGAGGAAAGGTGCATGGAACAGCCGGATATGGTACACAGGCCACGCTCCTTTCCGAGCATCACCTTCCAGCCCCCATCCAAAAAACATGCATTAGAATGTAGGAAAAAACCTTCTAGAAACATCTCTTAGCCAACTGCAGACTTTTCTGTTGCCACACAAGTGCAAAAAAAGGGGCAGGATGTGAACCTGTAAATATTTTTTTTTTTTCGGTTTTTGAAACTTCGTTTGGTGACAGAACACAAAAGGAAAAATTCCTACGCATACACATTAGGTCTGTCTCCACTTTTATAAAACTGGAATAAAATGGGAAAGTGCCATGTTTATAGTTCCTAATTGAAGTTTTAATGTCCTTTGACACAAAAAGGTATATACATATAAGAGCTACGTAACCTTTCTTTTTCCCCCCCGACTGGACAAGTGTCAAACCCTGTAGATTTATAGGGCAAAACAAGATTGGTCAGGAAAGAATTGTTCCTATAATTGGTAATCTGACACTACGTCCTTTTGCCATTTAGAAAGGTCCTTTTTTTTCAGTTTATTCAAGTTTGTCTCTCTTCATGGTTGGTTTTTTTGTATTTTTTTTTTATCTCTGATAAAAAAAATATTCAGACTTTTGTAATCTGCGTATGCTGATCTTCATCAAAAGGTTCATTCTCTGGATCAGAGTCAGTGGTGTCAGAGTATCTATAATGATCAGGTTCATTGTCACTAACATCTGGTGTTACAGAAGTTGAACTGCTAGCCTCTGGGTTTGATGGCTCTTCTACTGTTTTTGTGAAAAATAACTTCACCTGGGGAAGGAAAAAACAACATTTAAAAAGGGAACCTGGACTTCAACTGAGTACAGGCAACAAAGCAATTTTTAACAGCACAGGTCCTTTGCCACGCTGAGTCACACCCGTGCTCCTCTCCCCAGAGAGAGTTTTGCCAGCCTCTCAATACCACCCCTGCAAAACAAAGACCTGGCAAAGCAGCAGGATTTCCCAGCCCAGCTGCAGGAACTGTGTCTGGCTGAGTGCTCAGGTGCTCCTGAGCTGCAGCAGCAGGACATCCCAGCACACCACGCCACACCACCCTCCTGCCTTCCACAACTGCCAGACACCAGGAGATTGAAGCAAGAGTGCACAGGAATGAACAAAACACTCTCTAATGGGTGACTGGCATGTGGGAAGTCTGATCCAAGCAATATTCCAAGCAGCTATGACCATACCCTTCAAATGAGCACCAGCTGATCTTTTGTGAGGAAGTTAGAAAATGCTGGAACTCTTACAAATGCCTTTTGCATGTTTAAAACACTGCTGGCAATGGCTCATATTCCCCAAAGCTCAACTGCCAGGGTAAGGTATTCCCAGAATCAAGGGACAGCTGAGGTTGAAGAGACCTCTGGAGATGACCCAGCCCAGGTGGGCCTGGAATGTCTCCAGAGAGCAAGATTCCACACCCTCCCCAGGCAGCTGTTCCAGGGCTCTGCAATCCTCATGGAATGAAGTTCTTCCTCCTGTTGAGGTGGAACTTATGTTTTAGTTCATGGTCTTGCTTCTCATCCTGTCACTGGCACCCCTGAACAGAGCCTGGCACCTCCCTCTGCCATTCCTGGAGATGTCTGTGTGGATCGATGGGATCCCCCCCTCAGCCTTCCCTTGTCCAGACTGAGCAGGCCCAGCTCCTGCAGCCTCTCCTCATTAGAGAGATGCTCCAGACCCAAAATCATCCTTGTGGCCCCTCTGCTTCTCATGGAATAGGCAGTGCTGCAAATCAGCTCAGGAGTTCAGTGTGCCCAGCCCAGACCTCAGGCAATGCTGTTGGAGCAGGGAAGATCTCACCTGGTCACCAGCTCTCCCACACCTCTGATGGCTTCCACAAACATCTGGAACAACCTGAAGACTTCAACCCCAGCGTCTCATCAGCTCCCCAAAAAGCAGATGAAAGTACAAAGCACAAAGCTTTGCTAAGTGATGGCAACACCAACACATGAACTCAGCTTCTACACAGCAGTTTCACATGGTCCCTCCAAAGGCAAGACAAACAAATCATGCAGCTTTTCAGCTTTGCCCACACATAAAATATACTGACCTTGAAGTTTGGAGAGAAATATCTGTTGGCTTTGTCTTTATTTGCTTTGTCTAGATCGTTTTTTGTTAATGTAAGGATTAAATATTCCTTATCATTATCTGAGCGCTCTGTACTGAAAATACCATCAAGTTCCTGATCTGCAACTAGACTTCCATTTTCTACTTTGTCTGAATTTTCATCCAGTCCTATGAAGAATGTATTTACCCAAAAGTGAAACATTTTGTCCTGGGGGAGGAAGAACACAGAAAACAAGCTTGCTTTAGTATTCACTAATGACACGTTAATTAGTCTGCTATCAGCATCTGGTCAAAAACGGATTTGCAATATCAGGCAAAACTTGGTTGGACAACAGTATGTCATTTGTTACATTGCATGCAAAGACATTTTCACCACATCTCCTGGACCACACACAAGAATCTGCATTCATCAAGCTCAATTTTAACCAACTAAGCTTTTAGCAATCACTAATGGATAGCTGGGCTGAAAACTATCATACCTGCAATAAAAGCAGATGATAATAAATTCAACAAACTAAAACTTGCAATCACAAGGCATAAATAGATTGTTTTTACTCACACCTTGCCAAGCAATCCCTAAACCCAACAGACAACATCAACAGCTGAGGTGAGTAATACTCAATCTTCCCTGTAACAGAAAGCTTTTCTTATACAGAATTGTATAAAATTGAGCAAATTTTATACAATTGAGCAAAACTACAAATCCACTGTGACAGTAAAGGATTCATGGGTGCTTTGCTGAGATGCTTTCACCTAGCCAGACCTTTGCTGAGCAGAACTAAGAGGAAGGCAGAGCCAGTGCCTGCTGTCCTGCCACTCAGCAGGAAGTTTTGAGGGAGAAACCAAGGCAGTGATAGCTGAAGGATGTTCAGCCTAAGCAGAACTTGACATACAACCATCTTTTTGACTTGATTCTTCACTCTGCCACAGCTCCAGCTGTACCAGGAAGCAGGAAATCCCTGTATCAGAGACCCTGAAGGCTCTGGAGAAGCAGCTGCCCGCCAGCCCAGAACTGATGTTTCCAAGGTCAGCTCTCTCCTGATCACACACCAAACCTCTCTCCATCTGACACTAAGTAACATCCACTTGCTCTATACACACAAAATCTTCTGTTTGACTCCAAGTTGGCTTTCCAGGCCAAAGATCCAAGATGCAAATGGCCAGTTCTTCCCACAATGGTCAATATTCCTGCACTGCTACTAAAGCTGCAGGGAAAGTAACCCATTCCAGAATCTAACCTTCCTTGGTGTTACACAGGACAAGAACACAAACTCACTTCTTCTGAGCTAACTTACCTATTTTGGTTTACCAATGAGATCTAATTCCAGTTTCTTACTGGAAAATCTATGTCCTGCCTTATCTTCCTATTAATCTCTGCTGGTAAGGAAGCAAGGGGGAAATCAGAGGTGGAACAGAGGTGGTTCCAGTGTATGTGACACAAGCAGGCCTCCTGCTGAAGGCAGTTTGGCAGCAGCAAAATACCACAGCATTTTCCTAAGCCAATGAAAGAAGGCAGGGAAGAGTTGGACTACTTCTTAACTCACACTCATCCTCCCCACAAATTTATTCAAACAAGATACCCCTCTCCACCACAGGTCAGCAGACTGATTTTCAGTATTTTAGGTAAAGCCTACAAAACCATTTCTACCTTGTCTGCATTTTTGTAAGCACCTGAGAGACCCCCAAGACAGAAGTTAAAAATCTAGCCAGGAACACTGTTGGTAGTTGAGTTCCCCACTTCACCACTTGCCTCTATCCAGCACTTTGGGAATCAAGTTCATCTAACAAATCGGGGAGTCTAACAGATGTTTCCCACTGCCTCTGAGTCCCTTCAAGCCATCCTATCTCTGAAGAAGCCCTGTTGGAACCCATCCATGGGAGGCAGCAGATAGCAAGTTCTTGCCAGGCACTGCTTATACATTTCACACCCTCCTCTTTCCCCCAGAACAGCCTCAGAAATGCCCTGCCTGGGTCTGGAAGTTGAGGATGAATATCCTGGGTTCAACTCTGCTGATGTCTCTCTCCCAGAGGAAGAGGTAGCAGCCAAAATCCCTGTTAAGTAAACATCAGGGTACCCCAATCCAGGCTCTTCCTCACTCACACAATGAGACCATGAGAGTCCCTACTCCAAAGAACTGAGATGTTCATTCCTGCTCAAACTAAAGGACCTGCTCAGGTCAAAACAGAGACAAGCAGCAGCAGCTTTCCTGCTGAAAACCCCCCTGGTGCTGGTCCCCAGTGCCTCCTGTGTCACTCCAGGGAGGGGAGGACACGCTGCAGGCTGTGGATGGTTGGAGAATGGTTCCTGTCACCAGCAGGAAAGCAGTGCCAGAGAAAAAGAGGCCACTGGATGGGAATCAATGCCAGCAGATGCAGAAGGCAGTTTTGTCATGCCTCACCTTCAGCTCCATGAGTGGAGAACCAGGAGGGATTTAGCTGGCACTTCAGGGGCTGGGGGAACTCACTTCACTGACAGGGGCTGACAGACAACAAACCTCTCACTAGACAGCTTTTATCTTTGTTCCTCAGGATAAATTTGCAGAGGTCTTCAGGGACTCAAACTAAACAATACAACTCAGCTGAGCTGGTCATTTTTCCTTTTATCTCCCTCCAGTTTTTTAAAGCATCAAGTTATTTTCCTTTCCTTCCCACTACACAACTTAATTAGCCCAATAAACTGAGTTCATGGGTCTTGGAACATGGCATGGCCACTTAAATTGAGGGAAGACTTGGTCATGTTTTTTGGAATTAGCTCTTAAGACTGATAACTTGTCACTGTTTTCACTGAAGAGCAAATCCCTTATTCAAAGTGAGGATTCAGCTAAAGCATCAGGATCCAAGATATTTAATGGGAAACAAGGAAGAAAGATGATGTAATATGGGCCAAAGATAGGAATTTTAAAAATCAAGGCATGAACTGAACTCAGGCTTTATATAGCAAATCAAAATACCAGACCAAGTGCTCACATAACACAAGCTAATGAACAGACTTCTGAAAAAGAAAAAAAAAAAGTATTAGAGACTGTTTTTCAATGTGTTTTGCTTCACTTCCAGTTACATCACAGACATCTGTCTTAAAAAAAAGAAATAAACCACAGATGTACTTCTTCCTATAACCAAAGCTGTGCCATAAATCTCCAGTGCAGTATCAGATGAGACAGAGGCTGATTTAATCCCACAATTCTGACAAACACTGTTTGTCCCTACCTTGTGCAGTTTCTCAGACTGACTGAAAAACATTCTCCACTCTAGAGCTGGTCTCTAGCTGCAGACTGAGATCCAAATCCAAGATTTAAGCCATCAATCAGGAGTTCCCATGCCCTCCTAAGAGCTTAACTTTTGCAGAAAGAGCTACAGGCACTCGCAGTCACTCTGCAGCACTCGCTGAGGGTCTGGAGATGCTCTCCAAGAATGGAGATCATGGTTCAGCCTGTTCCCTAGGCCTGCCTGATGGAACTTCCTGTACCATTTTCAGATCAACACTGAGTCTTCTGACATTTTCAGAGTTCATTCCTCAGTGTTTGCTTAACAGCAACTGCCCAAAGTCTTGTTGAACTCTGCAGCAGAACTTATCTCCAGACTCGAGAGATGAAATGCAACTGCTCAAACAATGCTGTCAGCCCTCCTACGCTGGAGTCTGGGGATAACACACCACTGACTCTCACAAATTAAAGCCACATCAACATTTCCCTCTCATCTGTACTGGGAAGACTCCCAAAAAAAGGTCTCCTTCACCCCCAGGCTCTGGAGGCAGAAAGATGAGGAGATTTCTGTATTTCTGTATTTTTATAACAAATTCCCATTGAACAGAGTGATCTAAGGATACTCTCAGATAAATACTTTCAGATTATCATGTCAACATCGGTAAGTGGAAGAAAAAGGCTTTGCAGAGATCCGTGGAAGCAAAACTAGAGTGACTACAGCAGCAGTCTAAGATGGAAGAACAGTCAAGCTACAACAAAAAACCATGCTAAAAAAAAAATCCCCCAAATTACTAACTTCTACCCATCAGAAATTCATACACAGTCACAGCACTTGAGCCTCAAGCCATTTTGTTCTCATGTGGGCATGCACTTCATTCTTGAAAGGAAGTAGCTACAGAACACTGAAGAAATACTCTGAGAATACAGTAAACAACTTGATTAGACAAGAAAAGACCAAAGACTTCCTAACTGATGCCAGGTGGCAAAAACTATGGAAGGGATGAAACTTTACGAAGGCTGTCAGCCCTGTATCAATACCCCAGTGGCACCAGTGATCCCTGTGGCTGAGGTCAGCTCCCAAAAGCCATTGAATTTGCTCAAATTAACTTTTGCCATTAAAAGAAAGGACAGTTTGCTACTTTAAATCTCACACTGACTCTGCAAGGTTAGGTGTTTGAAGTCATTCAGGTTTGGTCTGGTATATGGATAATAATTTTATCCAAAATGAGCCTGAACAAAATTGAGGAGGGCCCTCCCTACAGAAAACTCTGCAGATAATGCTGCTCTTCAAAGGATTGGGAAATTTGGAAGCAAGTATAGGTGAGGGAATCTGGGGCACTTACATCTGAGATCAGTGTTATCAAACAACAAACCAGAGCCAGGGCAAAGTTTTCCTCATCTCCACAGATGAGACACAGCCATTCTCCAGCCTGAGGCTCAGAATGGATCAGGAATAACATTTTTAATTCATCTCATCAGGTTTTTTTATTATGCTAAAGTAAAAATGCAGACTGGTCAATATGTGATGTCTTTAAGACTTTTTTAGCTACCTATAATCTGCTAACAGAAAACCTGGGAAGAACAAAGCAATAGACACATAATTCCACTTTTCAAAAACCTGGTTAATAAACCAGAATCTCTGAAAGACTAAGATGCTGTTACTCCTAATTATAATGTTCCTCATGAATTAGGTGATCACTATATAAAGGGATCTTTAAAATACAAGTCTCCCCAGTGGAGGGCCTTCACTTTTGGGGTTTTGGGTAAAAGCTGTGTAGACAGTTGATGCAGAAAAGGAACAGGCACAGGTGTGAAACATCTGAACAGAGAAATGTCTTCAGTTTGAGCCAAGGTAGGTTCTTCTGGCACCAATATTCCCTTTCTTTTCACTTTCTGCAACAACCTGTCCAAGGACCATGTGGAAGGATCAGCTCCTGTATTTGCAGCAGAGCTAAGAGAGGTGACCTTACCAGAACTGTGGAACTTCTCACACCTATTTTCCTTTATCCTCGATTCATACTGAAAGCTGAGGCAATAAGACACTTGATTCAACAGATATTTCAGAGAGATTATCAAGGTGTTTTTTTTACTGGGTGATGAAGGGGCAGTTTCCATCTCAGAAAAGGCTGCAGATGAGAAAAGAACCACCTTCACCATTTCTTTGGCTCTACCAGGCCAAATCCACTGAAAAACTAAGCATCTCTGCACTATCTGTAATCCACAGAACCCAAATAGTTCAGGTATCTGATGAGAACAGACAAAAAGGAAAAAAAAAAAAGGAAAAAAAAAAAAAACCAAAACCCAAAACCAATCAGCTATTCAGAAACTACAAAGATTCTTAAGAAACGAAACCACAATCTGACACTCTGAAATGAAACTCCAGCACAGTAGTCCTCCTGCCATGGCTCTGCACTTCTACATGCTCCTGAAGACCCAACTCACACTGCAGAAAGTGTGTGTGCTCAAAAGATGCTCTGGTCTCTGGATCTCAGTGCTCTCTCCAGAGGTAAAACAAATACAGGAGTTTGTTCCTAGGGCTACAGAGTCAAGATCCAGCACATTGGTATTTCAGGGATGGGCAGGGCAGCACAGCACTTCCCATCAGGTCTGTCTGCAATCCATGTGCTGCTGGAGATGGCAAAGAAACAGCAAACTCACAGTCCAGATAGGAGAGAGTAGATAATGCAGGACCTTGTCTCAGATGCTGGGGCATCATCTTCTCCCTGCATCCCTCATGTCTACATCCACAGTACTCATCTGGCTGCTCCTCTGAAAGATCTTCTCAAAACTGGCTGCTGCACGTCAATAATCACTGCTTTGAAGCAGAATTTCTACTTTTAAAATGCTTTTACAGTCTCTGTACTGCACCTAACTGCAATGACTCAAAACATCTCATCAAACAGGCAGAGAAGGAAAACAGGGCAACTAAGGAACTGTTCAGAAACTTTTGCAGATACCAGCAGATGAATTCAACTTGCTCACACAAGCAAGCCCACACAACAGTGTGCATGTATATTCACACACAGTTGGCAGGTACAACCTGTGTGCACAGCTCTAAGTGATGTTACCTCATCACTTCTTTGTGTCTCTTGATCCACTTTAGCATTTCTTACTTTTATGAATTCACTCACTGAATGCTCCCAAGTTTTCTAACCTCCATTCAACAGGGCATAACTACTGAGGAGTTTTAAGTCGCAAATACCAAGGTAGCCTTTAATCAGCACAGTCTCATCCTCCCTTTTCACTCTGGTAGACCCAAAGTGGCTCCACAAGCACCAGAACTAAAGAAACTCAGGGATTCAGCTTTAAGAACTGGCTGACTTTGGTTTCAAAGTAAGTCTTAGACTAATTTTTTTCCACAACTGAGACCCTACCAAAATCCTCAGCTCTGAGGGAATTCTCTAAACCTCTCATGTCAAGGCACTGCAGCTGGGAACACAGAGGTGGTGGAAGAGATTGCAGAGATACTTTTTACAAAGTGCGTGGGAACTCAATTATCTCAGAAATTCAGCTAAATTTGACAGATGGGTACAAATCAGCCAACAGCACAGACAGGATCTTCTCTGCCTGCTCAAACCTCAGGAAAATTTAGTGAAGAAAACAGCTGGAGTTAACTTGCTCAGTATGCAAGTCTATTTTTAGAAGGTGAATGTTTCTTCCTCAATTAGATTACTCACTACTACCCAAACGACTGCAATACAGGATCATTTTTACCCAACCTTTGTACTTAATCTCACCAACTCCCCAAACATCCAGCTTTCATTTTGTGGTCGATTGGCTCCTTGGGAAAACCAGACATCAAAGAATGAAATGCTGTGATTACACAGCCCTGAAAAATAACCAACATCCCAACCCCCAGCATCAGGGGCTGGCTCGACAACATTTTCCAGAAAAAGCAAGGAAACCAACCTTTTTCAACATCTTGTTCTGTTTGTGGAAAAATTCCACTTTGATATCACCGCATACCGGCAGAGGTTGAGGGAATTCAAAGTACATGTACTTGTCTTCACGTCGTGAGGGTCCTGAAGGGGAGGTGAATATCTTTACCTTTAGCTGGTATACCACAAACTGAGGATCTGTGTGACAAAACAGAATGTCACTTGGTGAGAAAAACCTCAAAAGTGTCAAAAAGCACAACATTGGTAGCAGAAACAAAATTGTGAGCTATGGTATTTTCAAAGCTAACTAAACTTCTATGAAGGGTTTAGCACCACAGGGGATCAAGCTTTGCCAGATGCTACTGGAAAAACTTTAAAAATTTCTGTCCTTCACTTTCAGGCCACCAGGGAGCTCCTAAAACATAATTTCTTTTTAATATAATGACTGTAAAATGTGACAACTACTTGACTGTTCTTTGCATTTTCCCTCTCCTCTCTATTACAGACCAAAGTGAGAGGTTTTATTCTCTCTCAGCTTTTCTTCCAATTGTAGAGTGGCTGGTCATGTCAGCACAAACTGACTCTACTCTTACACAAACAAGCAGAAACAAGGACAAGATTGAACATTAATAGTGAAAACCAACCAGCACCAGCAGAGCCTAAGCTGGTCCTGTAAACCACCATCACCAGAGAAGTGCCAATCATGACACAACTTCCCCAATTAAATCTGCAGGGGTAACACCAAAATAAAGAGGCGGTTTTGGTCCAGTTTAGAAGAGTTGCTTTGGAAATGGTCAGGTCAGACAGTCCTGAGCTGTCGAAGTCCCTACTAAACACACCCACACTGTCCTGCTGAAGGGCTCAGCAATAAAACTATTACTGGCAGGCTCAGAGAATCTCAGAATGGCTCGGGTGGGAAGGGACCTTGAAAGCCATCCAGTGCCACCTCCTGCCATGGGCAGGGACACCTTCCACTATCCCAGGCTGCTCCAAGCCCCATCCAACCTGGCCTTGGACACTTCCAGGGATCCAAGGGATCTTCACCACTCCCTTCTTCTGACTAAGCTCCCCACCCCCCCCCCTCCCCCCCCGTGAGTTTCAGGGCCACCCTGTGCCAGTGCCTGCCCACCCTCCCAGAATACAGAAGGAATCTCTCACCTAAATTTCCCTTCTGACAGCATCAAGCCCTTCCCCCCCATTCTATCACCACAGCTCCTGTTGCAGTGTCCCTCTCCAGCTTCCCTGCAGCCTCTTCAGACCCTGGAAGTTGCTGTACTCTAAACAACCTTCTCTTTCTCTCCTTTGAATCCTCAGAGCTGTGAAACTCAGTCATCCCCCTCATTCTGCCCTAGAGGCTGGACTCTGCCAGTGACTTTAAAGAAGCAGAATTTGTAAAAAGGCAGCCTAGAAGTTATCACATTGGTAAAATTACTGCCATCACAGGTGGCAATACAGACCATGGACTGCACATACTGAAAAAAAAATCACTGAGAACTCCACAGAAACTTCAAATACTGTAGCATACAACTGTTGAGCCTGACAGATAATTTATGTTCCAGGTGCTTGGCCAGTCTGTTGTCTATCCCAAATCCTCCTGTGAAAACACCACCCCAGCAGCCTCCCATGGACACACAAGTCAACTCACTTGAGTAGTTCAGACTCACAAGCACAGCACAGTTCATCCAAAACATTAAATAAGTGTAACTGCAGAAATCAGTAACCTCCACACCTCTTCCCTGAGGCAGAGGGGTTTTGGCAGAGGTTCCTCCCTCCCTCCTCCTGTACAGCCTGACAAGCTGCTTCATTGTTTCTCGTGTGTGTTACATGTTCAGGTACTGTCTCACAACAATATTAGCAGGGCAATTTTAATCAAAGCCACAGGAGGCACTGGAATTAATTACACATTGCTGTAATCCCCATAGCAAAACCATTAGATTTTTTCCACCAACAAAAAAAGAGCACGCAACACAAGGCAGTCACTGCCTTGTAACACAGCCACAGGACAGAGCAGAATTTGTTTTTGTATTTCAAAGCTTCACAAAATCTGCTGTGCCTCACCAACAGAGTGTATCAGCAGATGAGATTAATCATTTACAGGTGTATTAATGCTTTAGAAACCTCCACATAAAGAAATGTTTACTCCACAGTTAATTAGATATTTACCCAGTTGAACTGATTTTTTTTTTTAACATCATGGGAAGAATGATGTTGCTGCATTGGAAGCCAACATGCCATTAGGCAAATGTTTTTCAGCAATCCATGTTTCCCAAGAGCTGCTGTGCTAAAAAAGGAGGCGGCTTTTCCTAACAGTAAGGAGCAAATACCCAAATATACATAGAGTGGTGGAGTCTCCATCCCTGGAGGAGTCCAAGGAACAAGTGGATGTGGCAGTGCTCTGGTTTGGGTGACAAGGTGAGGACTGGTCACAGGCTGGACTCAATCGTGGAGGTCTTTTCCAGCCTCAATGGTTGTACATATGGAATCACTTATCTTCAAACCATTTACACACTTGCCAATTTAAAACTGTAGTACAACAACCGTAAGTCCTTCATAGACTACACCTGGGAGGACCCCAGTGGGCAGAGCCCAAAGATTTTAATTATTTTAAACCAGCAGATTTTGGATTGTGAGGTGTTTACACGTGACTTCCTCCAAGATGTGCAGTCTCAGTGCCATCACCCCATCCCAAATGCCAACAAGGTTCCCTAGCAGAGGTGAAAGGTGCTGGTACTTACTGCAAGTTCCGCTGCTGAACATGGGAATTGTTTCAAACATCATCTTGTGGAACAGCAGTGCCACTGGTCTGTAATCCAGGTGATTCTTTAACAGGTAGCTATAATAGTACACGTAGCGCCTCTGACTGGGAATTGTCACTCCCTAAACAGAGGGAAAACAAGTGT
This sequence comes from Luscinia megarhynchos, assembly GCA_034336665.1. Lineage (NCBI taxonomy): Eukaryota > Metazoa > Chordata > Aves > Passeriformes > Muscicapidae > Luscinia > Luscinia megarhynchos. The sequence goes on along the minus strand of CM067569.1, from coordinate 32,686,995 downwards.
CAGAAACCTTGGATCAGCATCTCCTCCAGCTGAAGCACATCAAGCCCAAAGGAACAGGTCATTCCAGGTACTCCAGCACCTCTCCCACCAGGAAAGGCTGAGGGAACTGGAGTCATTCAGCCTGAAGAGGAGAAGCTTTGGGGTGACATCAGTGTGGCCTTCCTGTACCTGAAGGGGCCAACAAGAAACATGGAGAAGGAATGTGGAATGACAAGGACAAGGCAAAATGGCTTCCCACTGCCAGAGGACAGGGACAGATGGGATATTGGGAAGGAGTTGTTCCCTGGGAGGGTGGGCAGGCCCTGGCACAGGGTGCCCAGAGAAGCTGTGGCTGCCCCTGGATCCCTGGAAGTGTCCAAGGCCAGGCTGGATGGGGCTTGGAGCAGCCTGGGATAGTGGAAAGTGTCCCTGCCATGGCAGGAGGGCTGGAACTACCCTCTGAGATACTTTCCAACCCCAATCCTTCTGTGAATCTGAGCTCTCCAAACATCCTTTTCCAGCAATGAAGCAAAGAATGCAGATTTTTGCCATTTCTTAAAAACAAACAGCACAGACACCCTGAGGGTCATGTCAAAAATAGCCTCATGCTGCTGCTTTTTTGGGATGGAGAGCATCAAATGTTTAACAGGAGGTGCCTTGAACATACTCTAACTTTAAAGCACCACTACATTTACAAATCCCAAAATCTACCACTACAGGAATTACATTTTGACAGCACTTTAAGTCAAAAGACTAATGTTTGCTAGTATCACTGTACTCAAGACTGATGCTACCTTCTCTTTACAAAACATCCTGGAATATTTTCCCAAAAATGTGGAAAGTTTTGTTAAAACAGGTCCAACAGCCCAAAGTGTTCAAACTCTGAGGTAAACATTTGCTTTGACAGCATAAAACCTAAGAATGTTTTTATTACTAATTTTAAATCAGATCAAAGAGAACATATAAGGAAACAGTTTTAAAGCTCTTTGAGCCAATACTTTCAAGTAAAATTGATAAAGATGACAAATTGTTTAATTTCCCACAGAATACATTACATGGTCTAGAACAACCTGTTAAAGCAGACTTGCAACAGCATCAGGAAGGAATCTTTCTGATTAAAACTGAATATGGAATTGGAATAAACTGGAGATAAACAAAAAAATTTTCATACACAAGTCTGTGAGCATTTGGTGACAAAACCTAGACTACATATTTCTAGAAACTTTTAGTTTCACCTGCTTCACCTCACAACAGCCAGGAGCTAAGAGTAGCCAAAGTGTTTTTAATTTAGTAAATCTCTATTCTGCACACATGAAAATAGCCACTTCCTGCCAAAAAAAAATGTTGATAATTATGTCTCCTTATCACTTGAGCTGCTTCTAAATTACACAAAAGCCCTTTCCCTGCAGCACTTGCACAATGACCTTCCCAAGCAGTCTTGTACACTGGCCGTGGTTTTGGCTCAGATGTCCCCAGTGCTTATCACACCCACTCCTTAAGGGAGCTCTCAAGTTCTCTTTCCTGGGATCTGAGCTTCATGACTGGGCAAATCCCAGCCTCAGAGCAGGCCAGCAGTGCTTGCCAGGGCTGCCAGGCAGGAGGAAGGCACAGAGGTGAGGAGAACACATTACTTCCCTGAGCTTCCTTGTGCCATAATGGATGTGTCCTATGGAAAAACCCCAGGACATCTGGCCAGGACAAGCAAGGCCAGGACCAGAACCAAGGGAACACTCTCACCCTGATACTCAAAATCACAGCAAAGCCACTTCTTGTCCAACAGGGCAGTTTTAGTCCTCCAGCCACAGTCTGACTGTCTGGAGACACAGCCCTTAGAGCCTGAGCCCCTAAAACCAGGCCCACCTGCAGCAGAACTCAAGAGTTGTCAATTTCCAAAGGTCTGAACTCCAAGCAGAAATCTTTCATAACAAACTAACAATATTCCAAGGGGTGCAATCAACCACCACTCACTTTTACTCCAGAAGAATAAGGACAGGGAAGCAGTTCAATTATTTCCCATCTACCACCATTTTTAAATGGCTGTGAGATAATCTCCTTATCTGGCCCCTATGCCAGAGCTTCCCATGGCATCCCAAACACTGTCAGGTGTTGCTCCTGGTTCTCCTCTCACGGTAGCACAGGCAGGACTATGAAGAACAAATATTTTGGAAACAGTATTTCCACAGTCCCTTTAGGAACACACCCTACTGTGAGAGTGAAGCTGCAGCCTCAGAGCAGGCCTAGGGCATCAGGTTTAGCAGAGGCTGGCAGCAAAAACAGACACCAGAGCTGCCATCGGACATGGGATCGCTGCTCTGCTCAGAGGGTCATTCAGAGGCTTCCTCACACAAAGTAATTGGTTTTTCACTTCCTGTTCAGTTATAGCAACCACAGAAACATAGCATGATCTGGGTTGGAAGGGACTTGCAGCCCATCCAGTGCCACCCCCTGCCATGTCAGGGACACCTTTCACTATCCTAGGCTGCTCCAAGCCCCATCCAACCTGGCCTAGGACACTTCCAGGAGTCCAGGGGCAGCCACAGCTGCACAAGCCCTTTTAAAGAGTCTCTCTCCATCTTTCTTGTCAGCTCCTTCAGGTACTGGAAGGCCACAATTAAGTTACCCCAAGGCTTCTCTTCTCCAGGCTGAAGAACTCCAGTTCTCTCAGCCTTTCACCATATGAGAACACTTAGGAGCCATCCTTGAAAATAAAAGTGTATGGTGCTCAAAGAATGCTCCTGAGTGGAACATCTCCAGCACCTGAATAGCTGATCCCTATCCACTGAGTCTCCTTCCAAGCCTAATCCTCACCACAAAACCCTCCAAGGCAGAAGCAGGAATAAATAAGGACCTTCTCCAGCTGTAGGAAGGTAAGCTGCCAGCCTTTGTCACCACAGTAGTGTGTCAGTATCTACCACAAGGAAAAAGTGGGATAAACCAATCACTGCAAACAGTGGAAACAGCAGTTTCCTTAGAGGACTTTTTAGGGGGTTACATCTTCTCCAGCTCTGACAACAGACAAGTACAGCTCTCTATCCCATTTCAGAAAATAGTTTATCTCCTCTGGTTCAAAAGGAAAATAAAAATCACTCCTGTTCTACAGTGGTGGAGACCAACAGACACAACCATGCAGCCCACACTTCCTAATCTTCACCACTCCCTTCTTCTGACTAAGCTCCCCCCTACAATGAGTTTCAGAAGCCAAAAGGGCAGCTTGCAGAGGAAATAAAATACCCCATGAGAGGGTTTGGTCAGAGACAGCCTGGGCTCTGCCATGTCTTGTTGCCCAGCACAAGAACAGCCTGTGCAGCAACTCTGAGCCTCACCTACAACAACTCTCACTTGATGGTGCAAAGGCCTCCCTGGAGCTGCTTCTCCCAGCAGACACTTGGGAAAAGCTGGCTCCAGAAGTACTCAGGGCTGTGCTCTTGACCAATTAGTCATACTTCCTCTTGCAATTAGACTCACACTTCCTGCCAGCACAGCCTGAGCCCTCACAGCAGCACTGTGCCATGAGCATTAATGGCAGCAGTGATTGTAGCTGGGCTGCGCTCAGCAGCCACAGGTGCAGAGTGGGCACCTTGTCCTTGCTTTAAACCAAGAAAAATCTGGCCCCTATTAAAGCCAGTTCTCCTTTATCATACCTATGTTGGCCCAAAAAGAAAGGAAAAAAAGGCATCTGCTTGTCCCTTTGTGCAAACAGCTCTTTGGATGCCTCATTGACTCTGAATTGAGGAAGTCAGTTACACAAAGGTGTGGTGAAATATCAAATCAGAAAGCAGCACTTGACATATCACGCTGAAATATGGGCCACAAGGGAAGAAAAGGCTCCAGAAACCTGCACTGGAATACCCGTTTATAAACACTACTGAAGGGTTATGTGAATCACATGCTGCCCACTGGCCACATCAAGATAACCATGCTCAAGTGGAGCTGGGAAGGGAAAAGTCAGCTCTTGCAGCAGAGATACTGAAACCAAAACAAGCTGCTGGTCACAGACAATATTTACAGTCAAGTAAACAAGGCTCTCACTCCTCCTGTTCACTGAGTTCTCTCTCCCATCCAAGATGCCCAAGGCACCCCTGGGAGTACTGACAAACCCCCAACTGACCTTGCAGAAAAACTACCTTCTTTTCACAAAAGGGAAACTGAGGCACAGCATTTCACTGTGTATTTGTTCAGTTCTGTCGTTTTCATGCTGCTTTATCCAGCTCTGGAGATAACCCCTTTCAACAGGAGTAATCTACTGCTCATTCCCTGTCTCTCTCATGCACTTTTACCAAAAGCCACAAAGCTTTGATGGGAAACCTTGACCTTGTCTCCACTCCAGCATTACACCACTAAGTCTAACTAATTCAGCAGTACATGGAATAACAGCTCCACCTTGTCATCAGAGCAAACTGAGGAGTTTCTTGCTCCTTCCAATGAACTAACAGCCAAATTCTAACATTCCTTATGTGACACTTCTGTTCTCAACAGCCCTCACATATGAAGCTGATCTTATTAAGAGACCAACTCACTGTGAAATTAATACTTTGTGTAAATACTCCAGGAACAGGGAGAGCTCTGTGCTTGAGGAGGTTGAAACTGGCTTGCAGAGATGATCCCCTTGGGATCCTCAACAATACACTCAGGGAAATAATGGAAGATGAGCAGAGAAACTTGCTAAAACAACCTTAAAAGCCACATCTTACCATCTTTGGAGAAGATTTCAAATTAGGAGGTTAAATTCTCATTAATGAGGCCTAACCCTGCCAGAAAGGTAAACTATCCCTTACTGACGAGGGGCATCCAACAGTAAGGGCCTTCCAGTTGGGATGTTTCCCTATCCATCTCCAAACCCCACAACAGCAGCCAAGGAAACCTGAGGAGATGAACAACTTATCCATTCAGGCAAAATCAGCTGGAATAATCCTCTCATTTGGGCTGAAAATGCTGAATGAGAAAGGTCACTGCCCCACTGATGCACCAAGCAGCAGAACAGTGCTGAAAAAGCCATTTAAAAATCAAATGGCCAGGTCTTCTTGAACAGAACATGTTAAAACCAGGCTGGTTTAGTGTTATGACTAAAGGCTACTGCTGCTTAGGAAAGCTTTCCCATTTCCAACTGCACTGATCCAATCCTACTGGAGCTAAATCAGACATCACAACTTAAAGGGTTTGAGCATCAAATGGATCTCAAGGAGGAAAAGCAGCAAGTTAAAAGTTGAGGGACAGAAGAATATCAACAGCTCACCTTTTTGTCTCTGGTCCTTACTTCCCCATAGAAATCTAGGGCTTCTTGGGCCCTTAAAAACTTGCCTCGATGCAACAAATATGCACAAATCATTACACCAGTTCGTCCCTTTCCAGCTTTACAATGGATTGCTGCCACATGATTGTCATCTTCACTTAGCCACTGGTCAAGATCTTCACAAAAAGGTTTGATGAGCTCCAGCTGTGGTGGGTTATGGTCTTCGAAAGGGTACTGTGCAACTGCAGGGAGAAGGAGGAGTTCATCAGAACCTCAAAAGGCAAAGCAAGCCCAGGTCACCTCTGTGACAAGCATGTAAAAATTAAGTTATTCAGTAAGCCCCCCTATCTTACATATTGGTATGTATTTTTAATTTCACTATTATTCAGGGTATCATAAGCACTGCAGACATTTCTCCATTAACCTGTAAACAGGCATCCTGCTCCACAGAGCAAGTATTTCACACCTCTATTGAACTGAGCTGCACAGGCTCTGTAACATGAATTTTCTAGAATTTAAGAGCATGCTGGCACACAGAATAACCTTGTGAAAAGTCATTACTCCAGCAATAATTAAACTACCTGCTAAGAGAGAATAGGGCCAGACCTCACTCATTGAGCAGACAACAGGAACTGCTGAAAAATTACTGAACACAGTTGGGTCTACACTGGGAACAAAGTCTCAGAATCTGCTCAAAGGCCTTGTAAAACAAAAACTTGCCAGTTCCATATTTCAAAAATGGTAATTGGGAGAGAATCTCAGGTTAAGGCACTGGCAATACTTATGGAGTTTAGTCAAAGCACTCAGCAAGGCTGTCATTTCTGATGGGTGTATTCACACACACTTTTCCATCAAGGTTTGAAAGAATTTCAAGCAATGCAGGAAATGCAAGAAAACTCAAGAGAGCAAAAAATAAGCACTAAGCAGAGAGAAGCACCCAAACTTCTCCCAACTCAGATCAGAGGAGGGACAGCATCACCCTGCCGAGCAGAACTACACACAATATTCTGGTATCAGCAGAACAGCACTTGATGAAGTGCACCCCAATTCCACACCAACAGCCCTGGGATCTTATAAGCACAATTCTGCTTCACTTCAAAATTCTCAGCTAGAAACACCATTTCCTTTTCTAGGCTAAAAATGAATACATTTCATTTTTTTGGCAAGTATCTGTACTGGTTTTGTAAGCACCACTCTGTAGTCACACATGCAAGGCTCCTTTTGATGAATCCCCAAGGACTCCAAGAGCACAAGTGAGGAATGAAGTTATGGAACTGCTGAAGGACTGCAGGACAAGTCCACAGCCTTTTGGAAGGATCAACAAGTTTATTCACTCACAGTACAGACTGCCCCTTCACGTCCCAGAACAAATGAGGAAGCTGATGAAGTGAATAATCTTTGCTAAAGAGGCAACACATGTTCACAAATATTAACACACAAACTCTTCCACATGGAAGATCCAAAGGCTCCCCAAAGTTTCATGTGAACTTAAATATGGAATTGGTTTAGAAATCCCTAAGAAAGGCAGCTGCAAAAGTGATGCAAATCTGTCTGTACAGCTCTGAGTCTATCACAACTACAGCCAGCAAGGTTTCCATGAATGTTGGAGTAAAGAAGTCGTGAAAGAACAGCCTGAAAACTCCCAAGTAGTCACAGGATGCTGAAGATGCTCTCGATGATTTGGAATCAAAGGCAAACCTTATGGCACTTTCTTCAAAGCTGGAGTGGGAAGATGAAATGGGTGCCCTGGGATGTTGTAGAGGGATTAAGAGGACGGAAACATTAAGCTACAGTGTCTTCAGCAGGGCCTTGAGAAGGTGCAGTTCCTCCACAAATTTTGATTCCTTACAATGGAACACACAGCGTGGAGAATAATCCTGCTTGCTCTCTCCCAGTCCCTATACATTGCAAGAAGAATCCCATAGCACACAGAGTTTAAAAAAAAGTCTGTGGCAAAGCAGAACACAATCCCAGCATGGAAGGATTTCAGAAACTGGAAAAACCATGGACACAAAGCTACCCCCAAAGATGATGAAGAGCTTTCAGTGTTTGGGGTTTAATGTCATGCAAGATCATCCTGGGTGAATAATGAACTATTCTGGTGTTTCAGGCTCAGTACAAATGAGAAGTTCCCTTTGCAGTCAGTTCACTTCAGGAGATTTTCAAGTAGAACTTTTGTTCCTCTGCTAAGGGAAGTCCTGAGTCACCAATCTGGTTATCTGAGGTTAACTAATTCGGGGATGAAAATGAAAAAATACAGCTTGTCTTGTGCAGAGGAGCCGTGAAAGGTGCTGTCACAAACAGCATTTGAGGCTGGGATTGACAGCAAAGGGAGCTGAGCACCCCCGTAGCAAAAAGCAGAAATTCAAGCAAACATATGTTCTGGCCATATTAGAACATGTCCTCTTCTCTTCTTACCCAAAGCACTGCTCAAGCAGATCCTAAAATACTTTTTTCTCGCTGGTGAGTATGGAGTGAGGTTTCAGGGCACTGTCAATTCAACATTGTAAGAGCAAATCAGAAGCGCTGACGACTTCAACAAGACAATTTCAGTCCTTCTATATTCAGACATTAAAGCAGCCAATTACATTTTTGGTCACGTTCTAAACCCTCTTCATAACTAGATGGATGGTTTAAAATAATAATAATGAAAAATAGAAGTTGAGCCACTGCTATGATGTAGAATAAGCCCAAAATCTGTTAATCTCCTACGATTCCGTAGGCACGAGGACTCCTCATCTACCCTCATCTGAAGATTAGGAACCACAATTTCTGAGCAAGAAATGCTCCTCTGCTCAAAGAACAAAGGTAAATATGCATTCATTTATTTATTACCTAGGGAAGTAATACTGACACCACAGCTACATCAGTCTTCACTCACAAGGACCTGGTCAAAAAGCATCCCTGGAAAGATTCCCCACTGCTTTTGGCAGCTCTGCAGAATGTCTAAGACCCAACTCATCTCTAAGAGACTATCACATGGGAATTAACTTTTTTTTAACGTCTGAAGGTTCTACCAGATCTTCCAAAAGCTGCTTTATACACATAGTAATAGTGGCTTAAGTGTTCTCCATTTTCATCCTTCATAAAAACCAGACTCCTCTGAGCCTCACATGTAAATTGTACAAGGAGTTTGTACTTCACTGAACTGAAACTTCTGTGTAACCCACTCTGGAGTTTTGTTTTTTTTTTTGCAACTGTAGACTTTTTATTAGATCTCGATCTTTAACTGTCAGGAACACACTTCTATGAAAGCACCAAGAATATAGCAAATTTTTCCAATGACTCAAAGCAATCTGACATCATTCCTTGTGCCCAAATCTCCTACATGACTATTCATCAGCTCCTCCTTTAGGCCTTCATTCACTGAGGTTTAAAGAGAACACACATTAGGCAGTAAAGACATACCTCTGCAGTTAAATTTGGTGGTGTCATAATGTCTTTCAGCACATCTGAAAAAGAAAAATAGACAAGAGTTCAAGACAAGTCTCTGAGGCACTCCAAGCATCTGTCACACCCTGGAAAATCATGCATGCCCATCACTTTTATCATTTAAAACTAGAGGTTACACACAAAAAAACTGTTTTGCAGCAGACTGCAAATAATTCACACTGAAATGTGAATTATTCTACTGAAAGGCAAATACTTACCCTCTGGTAATTGTAGTCCATGGCTATGTTTTAGTGTGACTCAACTCATGCAAGTACTATTACCTTCTCACCCTGGGCATGAGCAGCTCCAGCACTGGAGCAGCTTCCTGCTGCCAAACACATGGAGAGCAGGCAGCTGTGACCTTCCATCCAGGGGATGCTGAACTCAGAGCACAGGTCAGGGAGCCTCAACAGCAGCGTGGGTGCTCACAGAAATGGGGATCACAAGGACACTGCAGGAGCACCACAAGTCCCACTGAATATTATCCCAAAAATCACTATATCAATCTGATTGTGACACTGCTCTGCCACTTGGCACTGATTCCTGAATTTAAGAGAGCCCTGAAGGCCTGGGAAACCCCTCACACCTGAGAAATAGAACATTTCTGAAGGCTCTGGAGCTGCATCAGTCTCTCCCCACTTAGAGACCCTCTCTAGCCAGACAGGAACACAGCAAACCACATTGGATTTGCCTTGCCCAGGGATAAACACCAGTGATGAGACAGAAACCATCCCTCAGCTGGGCTCTAAACCAGCCAAACCAGCACACCAAGGAACCAAAAGAGATCTTGGGGAAAGGGGAAGCAAGGCAAGAGTGGATGCCCTCCAGAATTTCCCTTGGAGCTGCTCCCTGCAGGGAAGATGATGTGAGTGGAAATGCAGTTCAGAAAGGAAAATTGAGAAGAATCCTGCCTTGAATCCTGCCAAGACCAGCTTGGATGGGAACCTGAGCAACTTGATCTACTGAATGGCATCCCTGCCCACAGCAGGGGGTTGGAACAAGATGATGTTTAAGGTCCTTCCAACCCAAACCATTCTGGGCTTCTATGAAAAAGGACACCAGGTTGAAACAACCACTGGAGTAATTTCAGTAGATAAATCACACCTAGATCTTTGGTTCTGATTACAGCCTGTACTCTTCACAGGATTCCAAATCCCACACCAGTTTCAGGACTGCTATGAACTCATCTCTGCTTACCAGGTATGTTATGACTGCAGCCTTTGGAGCCATGTGGAGCTTAGCTGACACTTTCAGACATGCAGACTTTTGGGCTGCTCCTTGTGTGACTGTAACTGGAGCCTCCCAGTGCTGCCCTGAGCTCTGCCCACGACACAACCACAGGCAGGGACACAGGCAGCTCTGCTGGGGCTGCACATGCTCTCAGTGCTTCCCTTTCCCTGAATTCCAGAGCCTTCTTGGCTCTACCCTCTGCTAGGGAAAAGCCTGGCAGCTTTCACAGCTCCAATCACTTTGCTGACACTTTCTCTGGGTCAGAAGTGATTAGGTTAAGCTGGCAGAGGGGACTCACAAAAATATTATCTGCACTTGCGCCTTTGAGAAAGAGGCTGGATGCAGGATGTACATCCAAGAGAGATGGAGGAGAGATGGAGGAGCCAGCAGCACAGGAACTCTGCAAGCTGCTAGGAAGCAAAGCAGTTAACAAACCCAGGAAAGTTTCCTGCCTCCTTCTAAAGAAACACCCCGCTCAAACAGGGAGAAGATGAAAATCTTCAAAACATTTTTAGAAAATCTACAAATGGGCAGAAAAACCATCAAATTTGGAACTTTGAGAGAGTATCATCAAGTAGGATACCATGAGGGATAAAAAAAGAGTTTTGCTGATAACAAGGATAGAAACTGAGCACAGCACACGGTCATGTCCCTCTCTCTGCCCTCTTCTGGGAGCTGAACACCACCAGTGTAGAGCTCCTGGCTGAGCTGCACTAAATTTGTGCATATTTGCAGCAGAAATCCCACCAACACACACTCTGGGGACATCAGTGAGGCTTAATGCTTTAAGTGCATTTGGGGTGGGGCTTTTAAACACTATGATAAACTCAAATAGCATCAGATCTCCAAGTGAAACCTGACAGTTTTTGGGGGGTTTTTGGGGTTGAGGAGAGGATTGGCTGGTCTTAGGATCCTCCTTAGGATTAAAGTGAATTTAAAGTAACCCAGAAGCAAAGTGCTGCCAGCCAGGCACCCTCCTGATCAGTCATGGTCCCACTGCTGACAGAACTAGGGGTTTCCTCTGCCAGAGCCCAGCCCAGGGACACAGCAAGCACAGAAAATCCCCATTTTCATCAACACTTCTTCCTTTAACCATCTGCCTGCAGGACAATTCAAGGAAACCCACTGGAGAAGATGGAGGTGATTACAACAGGGCAGGTGACAATCTGTCAGCACAGAAGTTAAGAGATCCAAGTGGAAGAACAGAATTACATTAAGGAGAACACTGGAGAAATAGCAAAGGGTTAAGGGCAAACAGGAGAGAAGCAACACAAGAAGGAAAATTAAACTGCTCAAACTGCTGAGAAGTTAAAAACCAAGATGTGAGGATGGGGCATAACTGGCATTGTTTCAGAAAAATCTCTAAATCCTTTCAGATAAAACTGCTCAATACATACATTATTATCAACTTCACGGAACAGCTACCTTAAGGGAACTCAAATCCCATGACAGATTTTGAAATAATTCTGACTATAATCACTTAACTCCCCTGAACTCCCACCTCCTCCTTTGAAACACAGACAATAGATCATTATTTACAAAAGATCAGCTTAATCTGAAGAAATGGAGCTCTCTGGAATACCTGATGGATGCAATTCCTTCCCATCTCCTGACCAAACATTGCCACAATTCACCTGATGGCACTCTATGGGTATAAATTTTGCGTGCACAAGCATTAAGATCTCTCCAGACAGTTTTATCCCCCAAAATTTTTCATCTGAGGATGAATCAAGTAATTTTAGGAACATTCATCTGTGATTGTTTTGCAGTTAACAAGAAAATCAATTTTTATATAAAGAACCCAAAGACAAAAACCTTTGGCACACCTGGACAAGTTTTTTCCACAGCTGAAAACACACAGAGCAGCAACAAAAATGTAAAATGCATTTGTCTCACCACTGCTCTTCTCACTTACAAACTTTAAAGCTGCTTCTGTGCAGGGCTGAGGGACTGAGCTGTGCTTTTTTACACTAAAATGAAGCAGCTGGCAGATAGCAAAGTGGACAATTAGCAAGGAGCTACTCAGGGAGGTGGCACTTGAAAAGATGCTCATCAATGTTCCCAAAATCCTCCTTTCTGATAAATTTACTCCAGCAGCCTCCAGGTTGTTACCTGGCACCTCTAGAGCCACATGGGAACAAGGGGCTCAGCAAGCCCAGAGCCTGTCAGGAACAGCAAAGCCACCCTTACCAGCAGGTGACAGCTGCACTGGCCCCAGGCAGAAGCAGGAGATTGAGTTTAGCTGCCCTTGCTCTGCTTTGGTCCTCCAAACAAGCAGGGGCTGCCAGGAGGCTTTGGGGAGGGCAAGGTAGTTTGATTTTACATGTTCCAGATCTCCAGAGCTGAGCTCCAGAAGATTCCACAGGAAGAGAGCCAGGATTTACCTCCTCTACCTGCACCTGCATGCCAAGGAGCCATCAGCTCTTCTGGGAAGCACTGGCCTTTTCACCCAAAAATTGTATCCATCTATTAAAAGGACACTCTGGAAGGGTTCTAAGATGGAAAATATAATTTTGCTACTGAACTCTATGAAAGGTGACCAGCGTCTCTCCTTTTTATGTATCTTCTTCTGCTCCAAAACAACTTCAATGACCACTGTAAGGTTCCTCAGCTTCTACTGTCACTTCCCTCCAATATCAGGGAACAGCTGATTGATGCACAATCCTTCAGCTAATCTAGAGGCAGAATTAAATCCTTATTTTTAAATACTTGTTTTAATGACTGACAGATTACAATGTCATGCATTGCCTGGATTCCAGTAATACACTAATTTTTCTATTAATTGTAGATATTTAAAAACATATTCATTAAAAAAAGTAATAAAGCTGTAACAATTCAAAGAATCAATCTTCAACTTAGATTTTTAGGGAAAAGAATGAGGGGTAGGAAAATCACAACTCTTCAACATCACCAAATCATTTATACAAATGAAATTAGCCTAAGCTAACAAATAAATAAACCAGAAAACTCCTGTGACAGTTACAGCTTTCTGCAGAACCAAATTTTCACATGAAAACATTACACTTAGAAAAGTCAGAAACCACCACCAATTGCTCCAACAGCTTTTTCAAGGTAATAAACAGGGACAGACAAGGAGAGGGAAGAAGTAAACAGAGCCTGGGTACCAACGCAGTTTGATTTTTAAAAAATTTGAGAAAAAAACCAGGAAAATATTCATTTGGCAATTGCACATTAATACATGAACAGAAAGCCGGCTGTGAATTACTTTTCACTTTTTAATCACATGGCCCAAGCTCCAGATGGGCTGGATGCCAAGTCATTTAAAAGCGTTCAAGTAACTTGAATACACACCAGCATTTCATTTAACCTCACTCAGCTCCACTAAATGAAGTACCAGTGCTCTCAATCAGGCTTAATTGTTTTAAGAAATGTGCAAAACATCTTCAGCTCTGCTTCAGGACAGCAACAAGCCACTTGCACTCCTCAGCTATTTTTAGAAGTCATTATTTTGGAGAATGCATCTTTAAGAGCATACTTACAGATTGTATATCTTGTAATGGTTTTTATGCTTTGAATCCAAAAACCTTCAAGAGAAAAAAAAATAAAAGTATGCATTAATATACATTGAATAATATTGACCTTAATTTACAGCGTCCTTAAAGCACCAACCAGCATGTGCAGTTATGCATTCCCAATCCCAGCCCTGCAGTGCCCCAAAAATCAAGGAGGTAGCATGTTGGAAATCTCATTCAAACAATCCAACAGGATAGAGAACACAACTAGTGCAACTAAAGAAACCAAGATCTGACCTGAAACTGAAATATTTACTGTACATGGACTGATTTCCTGATTCCTAAAACACCTGCAGTAAAGAAGCTGAGGAAGGCTTGGTTATTTTCAAACAGAAAGCAATGATTGCACCAGCTATCTGTTAACACTTCCTATTTAATCACCTATGAGAAATATTTTGCCACAAGGAAGGAAAGCAATTAAAGCAACTCTTGTGTTCTAGCTTCAGCCAGAATTATTCACTTTAATCCCAGGTTTTTTATTATTTGCCACTGAAGTCTGTCCCCAGTGATATTCTGGGTTTTGGAAGGAGGACCACTACACTTTTTCACACCCATTTCATTTCCATGCTCACTTTAGAACACAAACTTCCCATACAAGCCTCGGCGAGCCAAACTGCAAGCATGATTCATCAGGATTGCTGTGATTATATATGATGTGTCACCTGGCAATGTGCAAGAAAAAAATAACATGCAAATGTTTACACTTAACATCATCAACAGTGTGTATCTGCACATCAGCCAGAAGGAATTTAATTAGCCATAACAGAACATGCTGTTCAAATTGAAAAGAAACACTAGCTGCTAAAATCCTGGAAAGCTCAAGCAAAAACAAGCTCTGGTTATCAGTCATAATATTCCAAAAGAACCTAGAAGAGCCCTGTGGTTAAAGGCCTGCACTAAAATGGGAACAGATGTGAGTGCTCCTTGTGCAGCGCCGAGTGTGAAACTACGAGTGCATCAGGAAAAAAATTCCATGACTCCCACTGGTGTCCCTGTTGGCAGCCTTGGAGAGCCTCAGGAAGATGGTGGACACGGGGATTTGTTTCAGGACATGTTCCTGTTTGTTAACACACACTGGAGAACAAAGAGAGCTGGCTCTGCTTTTCCAGGAATATCCACAAAGTGGAGTATAAGCTTCCAGGCAAGGATTTTTTTAAGGACAAAATTCCATCCAAAACCTCTCCAAGTGTCAGTCACAGGAGACAGCCAGCAGTGCAGGCTGTACTTCTTATCCAGCATTAGCCTGGAATTTGTCAGGGTACCAGCTATTCAGAAAAAGCCCACTGCTGGATCCTGGCTCAATACCAATTGCTCGGGAGCTCGAGCACCTTGGATTTCTGCATAAAAAGTACTTGGAAAAAAGCTCCCCAATAAAAAGACGACCAGAGCAGATGAGGACTGCAACATACAGAATGCTGCATGATCACATTTTATTCTTGTTTAAAAATACAAGGCAACAGATGTAATAATACTTGAGCATCCAGTTCCCTGCAGACACTTAATCTACATCTCTGCTTATCTTAATTTGGTTGATGATGCTTTTAGGTGATCACTGCTCCTTTTGATCAGTGTTTATGGACAGCATAATAATTATATAGGCATTCCCCTACCAAAATCTAGTTTACACATATCTACCTAGTCAACCACTAAAATGTATTGTCCTTCATCCAGAAGCTACTGAAATCAATGCTGTGAATGGAGGGGGGCCTTCAAAGACTCCTACCTATCGATATTTATTTACATTATTCCCATGTTAGATCAGATATTAGGAAGAAATTCTTTGTTATGAGAGTGGGCAGGCCCCGGCACAGAAGAAGCTGTGGCTGCCCCTGCACCCCTGGAAGTGCCCAAGGTTGGCTGGGGCTTGGAGAAACCTGGGATAGTGGAAGGGGTCCCTGCCCATGGCAGGGGTGGAAGGAGATGAGCTTTAAATACCTTCCAACCTAAACTATTCTGTGATTTATCTGAAGTCCAGCCTTTGCCCCTATCCCACAACTGTCAAAGGTGGAGTTCATCAGGGACTGAATATCCCATCAGCTTCATGAAAAGGTGCCTCTGACTGCTGGGGAAGAAAGTTGGAGTTTGTGGGGTAGGAGGGACCTTAAAGCCCATCCAGTTCCACCTCTGCCTTGGCCAGGGACACCTTCCACTATCCCAGGCTGCTCCAAGCCCCCTCCAACCTGCCCTGGGACACTTCCAGTGATCCAGGGGCAGCCCCAGCTTCCCCATGCAATGTTTTTTTGTGTGAATTAGAGAACACAACTTCCCCCTCTGTTAACAGTTCCAGCAGACGCAGACACACATGCTCCGTCCATGAGAGTTTGAGTGTGTCCTTCCTGCTGCACTGACCCCACTGATCTGCCCAGCTCTGGAGAAGTAATGACTTCTCACCAAGCAAGCAGAGAATGCAGGCACTGCACTTCCCCCAGCCAGGTCAGCTCCAGGCTCTGACACTTTCAGTGCTATTTGTGGATGGTGATTTTCATCATGACAGGGGAACATGCAAAACCAACCCCCTGGAGCCCAGATGAGTGCAGCTGTGCAGGGAGCCTCTGCCTCCAGACCACTGACTGTCAGGTGAGGCTGACAAGTCCTCCCAGGGTGGGAACCGAGGAGCTCAGCTCACTTCTGTACCAACCTGGCTGCAATCCCCACAGAAATTCGAGCAGCCCTACTTCTGCCTGCTAACAGCTATAGCATCATGGAATCCCAGAAACGTTTGGGTGGGAAAAGACTTTAAAGCCCATCCAGCGCCATGGCTCCAGCCCCATCAGCAACTCAGTTGACTCTTCTGGACTAGCTCCAAGAGTTCCACATCCTTCTTATGTTGGAGGCACCAGAATTCCAGGTGAAGTCTCACCTGGGCACAAGGGCAGAGTCCCCCCTCCCCTGCTGCCCACACTGGGTGCTCAGCTCAGGGCACACGGGGGGTTCTGGGTCCCAGCTCTCACCCACAGCACCCCCAGGTCCTTCTCCAGCTGCTTATGCCCAGCCTGGATTGATCCTGGCAGTTGCCCTGACCCAGGGGCAGACCTTGCACTTGACTTTGCCACCTTCAGTGTCACCCACAGAACTGCTGAGCAGTACCAGCCCCTCTGAGACCCTGCCTGTCACTGGTCTCCCCAGGGACCACGAGCTGCTGCTGCCCACAGTGCTTTCCCTGCAGCCAGTCCTGTGTCCACTTGGTGCTCCACCCATTAAATCCAGGTCTCTCCAGCTCAGACACAAGGATGCCATGTGGGAATGTTCTGCAGCATTATGGGACACTTCCTGTGGCACCTCACAGCTGGGAGAAGCTCCTCCTTGCTCAGACACACCCACTGCCTTCCCTGAAAACTTCCTTCATGATCCCAAAACCTTCCTTTGTGATCCCCTGCCCCAAAGGCCGAGTCTCTTATGGAGCTACTGAGCTCAGGACTTCAAATCATCTCCACAACATCATGGCTTCACAAAAATCACAACTTCTAATCCTAAAATCACCAACTTTTGGCAGCTTCTACCAAGTGTTCAGTTTTTAATGCAACTTCTCACCCTCTCCATTTAACTAAATTAATTACAACACTCCCCACCTCTTCCTCAATTGCAGACAGCAGTTAAGAGTAATGACTTTATTTAAAATTAAAAATTACAACCTATAGGGGTTTTTTACCAGCAGTAACAGATTTTAGGTCATCTTTCTCCTTGTCCATAATCATTCAACACAACCAAATGCAAAAGCCTTTAAATAAAGTCACCCATATTTACTACTTGAAATCAAAATTTTCTTATAGAGCATTTCATTTATCAATTGAAAAAGCGATAAGGGCAAACTTATCCTGAAATACCATCAGCTACCTGAGGAACCTCTTGACACTGAAGAGTGGCATGGATTGATGTCTTTCTTTAAGTAAATAACCTTTTTTTACTCCAACACAACTTACTGCAGTCAATTTTTTCCACTAGAAAAGCAGATTATATGCATTTGAGATCAGCCCAGAACAGCAGCCTGGCTGTTTTTTGTTGTTTCCAATATTTTTCAGTAAAGCTATTAAGATAACATCTACAAGATGTAAAAAAATCTCAGCATTTGTACAAGTCAGAACACACAGCCTTTCCTCAGCAGGACATATATGAGTGGAGGAAAGTTTTATAAGTTAAGGGAAAGAAAAATAAAGCCTTACCTTACTACATCATCAATGTTGTTCCGGTACACTCCTTCAAGCCTCTCTGCAGGAAAGCCCATAGCAATTATGTTTGGATAAATATCTGAATATGCAAGTTAGGGAAATATTTATAAAACATATACAATCTCTACAAAAGCATTAAATGGATATTAATCACATGTGTAGCTGTACCCAAATCAGAGCAACAACTCAAGAGCCTGCATGCAATTGATAGGAATGTGCAGATCTGAAAAGGATTATATACCTTGTCTATCAGAAACACCCCAACAATTACCAACTTCTGAACAAATATCCTCATTTCTTATTCTGAGCTACCTGTCAGAAGCAACCCAGGATAAAAGAATTTAAGAAAAGCACCTCCTAGCCAAATAAATCAATGCTAAGGAAAAAAGGGCAAATAAGAAAATTTTAAGTTTACATTTAGAGCTGATGTAGTAAAGAACTTACAGCTGCTAGAAAATTACTGGTATTTATTTTCCCTGTGTTGAAATGGTATATGGATTTTTTTTAAAACACAGTTCCAGAAAAGAAAGTCCTCCCAAGTTTAAAACATTATTTGGAATGATAATGTAGTGAAAAAAAGCTGAAAAGCAAACCAGAAATGAAAGCAGCAGCTCGAAACAGCCCTGCCACATTAACATACTCCTCCTCAAACTAATTTTAGAAGGAGCAAGAACAAAGCATGATATGTTTGAAGTTGGCTCTCTTTAAAAAAGGGGGCTGGAGGAGGTGATTTCCAGAGGGCCCTCTCAACCTAAATTATCCCACCCTTTTAAGACTCATTTTTATTTTCATGGTCAAAATATACCAAAGCTCCAAATAATAATCACGTCAGAATGAGAGACACTGCATCAGCTTCCAAGATATTAAAATTCCAGTTACTTGTGCATGAAGAAAAGCCTCAAGTAGGACACAAACTACTTTACTCCACCCTTGCAAAATTCCCACAAGTCCTCAGAGCAGAGCAGCACAGACCAAGTTCTGCATTGACACCATTAACTGCAAGGCTTCAGAAAAACATTAGGAACTGAATACACGGAAATAATGTTTTGTACTCGTGAAAAAAAAAATAGCATTTACTGTGTTGTAATCCAAGTATTAATAGACATAGGTCTGCTTGGGACATTCAACAGATGATTTGTACAGACAAAGAGAAAAATATGAAAAAGCTTTGGAGTAAGCCAAATAAATATTTGTGGCTGTTTTAAATACAGACACTGAAACAGGTTTGTGTCTGGTTTCCAGTTTATTCTGTACTAGTCCAAACACTAAAAAAACACATATTGAGGGAAAAAAACCCCCAAACATTAAAATGCTTAATTTAAGAGCTTGGGATAACCTCAAAGCACAAACTTTGAATTTCCCTCTGATCTATTTTACTCAGCAAGCAGTTTACACCTCTTTCATTAACAAAAGGTGCCATATAATTAGCAATGTCTTCGCTGTTTTATCAGTTACTCCTTGCCATAAGCAGAAGAAACTGGTTCTATATTACATTAACTGTGAATTACCTGGCTAATACACCCCATCACTCCCTCCTCCTTCCCAATTTCAGCCTGTTTCCTCACTGTTCCCAGTTCCAGCATTTAACCTCCAAAGCCTGTCCTGGTGCATCCTGCTCTGAGGAGTAGGGCTACACAAACTGTAAATTACCACAGCAAAATAACCCAGTGCATCAGTCTGCTTTCCTACAAGACAAGCCCTCATGCTGGCAACAGGGGGAAAACAATTTCACTTCGACACATCAAAACAAAACTCAGTTTCAGCTACAGCATCACTCATGGGACAGATGCCCAAACTTCACCGAATTGTGAGCGACTTGCTCACATTTCTATTTACAATCACGAGCTTTCCTACATTTTTTCAGGCACTGCAGCCTGTGGTTGATGCTCAGATGCTTCTCCTCCGCGAGGGGCTGAGACAGGAGACACTTTCCAGGATTCCCAGCTGGTGCAAGATGGGAGCGAGGCAGACACACCCCCCGAGCCAAGGGAACAGAACATCTTAACAGCAGCGTTCCCAGCCTGCTCACACACTGCTCCCAACACCAAAGCCTCCAAACACGGAGGCACAGGGAGATAAAAGTTCCAAAATAACCAGGGTGATTCCTGCTCGGCCCCTAGCTCTCCCTGCTCCCCTCCCTCGCTCAAGGGCAACGCACAGGGTGCGGGCACAGCTCACAGCCACTGCTGCGGGATCCAGCAGGCTGGGAAATCCCTCTAGGATCAGAGGGATCCTCTGCCTGATCACCACCTTGTCAACCAGGAATCACTGGCATCGACTAAGCTGATCCATGCATCGCCCCTGGCCAGGCTGGACAGGGCTTGGAGCAGCCTGGCATGGTGGAAGGTGTCCCTGCCCACGGCTCTGGATGAGCTTTAAGGTGCCTTAAACCACTCCATGATTCTGTGATCACAGTTATTTTCACTTTTTAAACCAAAAGTGGGAATTGCAAAAGGTGTTCTCCAATATGCCAGTAAGGAAAGATGATGAAAAAAATACTTCAAGCAGGGTGTGTGGCGGGGAATAGGAATCTATTTACTGAGGTGACCTCGACATGAGGAAGAACAACTTGCCTAGAGGGTAACAGAGCACTGAACAGCTGCCCAGGGAGGGTGCTGAGTCTCTCTCTGGAGACATTCCAAGCCCACCTGGAAGTGCTCCTGCATCATCTGCTGCAGGTGACCCTGCCTGGATCTCCAGAGGTCCCTTCCAACCCCAACTATTCTGTGAGCCTGTGATGCTGATTCACTAAAAGCGTTTTGTGTGCTCTGGGCTTTGCAACCTGACAGCACAAAAACACAAGTATTGCTCAAAATTAAATATCCAGCAGTGAGCCTAAAGGGGAGGAAGGGCTGCTTTTAGAAAAACATTATTTTTTTTTTTAAACAGGCAAGCCAATATCTCCCCCACCTAAATATAATGTCCTGAAGCACCTCAGTGATTATCTCAAAGCATTAGACTGGAATGCAGTTCACAGCCACTGCTGACTCACCCTGGTGTCTGCACAGGGCTGGTGCCAAAGGACAGGGCCTCAGCGACGCCCTTCCAGGCACCAGGCTCCATCTGCTCCCAATGAAAGCACAGAGCAGCAACGACAAACCCATTCTTACTGCTGAGAAAGAGAAGTTTGGGTCTTTTCAGTACGTGCTCCTGACAGCATGGTGAAGAGATGCAGAACCACCAAATATCCCAAGCTGGCAGGGACCCAGAGGGATCATCCAGTCCAACCTTTGACCCTGAACAGACACCCCAACAATCCCACCCTGTGCAACCCTGAGAGCATTGTCCAAATGCTCCTTGAACTCTGGCAGCCTTCATGTGCTGCTTTGAAGCTCTTGTGGTGGTGCAAACAACAAAAGAATGCCTTTGCTTTAGGGAGCACTAAGATGGAAGAAGAGAATGGAAGTGGTGCTGCTGTTTTCGCAGAAACAGAAGTTTCATCACTTAAATGGAAAAGCTGTCACAAAGCCAACTTCTTGCACCCATCCTGTGAAAAGACACCCTAAGATCTGCAGCAAGTGAAGGGGATGTTCCTGCATCCCTCCCAGCCTGTTTTTATCCCCATGCTGGGGATCATGCTCCTCTTCAGGGACAGGGCCATCCCCCAATCACTGCAAGGACCAGTTCAGGAGCAACCATCCACTGAGCATCACCTTCAGCAGGCTCTGCTCTCACCAGCCATGCTCAACAGCTCACAGACACCCCCCCTTTTCACACCTTACTTCATATAACATCGGTTTCCAAAACTGAAATTAAGATATTCACTACCAAGATGAAATTTCTTACACAGGAGCTTGGGAAGCTGGGCTTCCATTCAAAGGAAGAACTCTGAGTCATCATGAAATTGGTAATCATACTGCTAACTTTAGAAATCTGGGAGAACTGATCACTTAAAACATGCAACAAGCTCATTATCAATTCCAAGCTTTTTTTTTAAGACTGGAAAACAAAAATGGAAGAAGTCTCAGTCATTTACTGAGGCTGTTCAATACATGCAAAAACAAAGTCAACCAAAGTGGTGTAACTACCAAAATTTCATGAGATAGGATATGCTAAGTTGGAAGGAACTCACAAGGATCCACAAGGATTTGAAATGGGCTTTCTAAACAGCATAAAATGCATCCCACCACATTTTGCCAAAGTAGCTCTTTCCTAAGATACTAATTCCCAAAAATGGTTCTAACAGTTTTTAAAGTACTCATTCCTTTCTCAGTCTTGTAAAGACAGAAGCTGGGATTTTAGTTAGTGCTGATAATAAAATCAAAATTAAAAAAAAAAAATCTAGAAGCACAAATATTCTAAGCTGGAAGGGATCCCCAAAGATCATCCAGTGCAGCTCCTGGCCCTGCCCAGACACCCCAACAATCCCACCTTGTGCATCCCTGGTGTCCAAACCCTCCTGGAGCTCTGGCAGCCTCAGGGCCATGCCCATTCCCTGGGGAGCCTGGGCAGTGCCAGCACTCTCTGGGGGAAGAACCTTGCCCTGATACCCACCCTAAACCCTCCTGGCACAGCTCCAGCCATTCCCTGGGTCCTGTCCCTGTCACAGGCAGCAGAGTCTGGAGCTGCAGCCCCTGGTGAGCTCTGCCCTCGGTCTTTCCCAGCTGCTCCTCATACAGCCCCTCCAGAACCTTCCCCATCCCTGTGTCCCTCCTTTGGTCACTCTCTGGCACCTTTACATCTTTTCTGTACTCTGGTGCCCCATAACACACAAGGCAGAACACTGGAACACCATCCTCCACTCAAGTTCTTATCACCAACTACAGAACTCCACTTCCAAAGGAGCCAACACTGTGCTGTGCCTAAGGAACCTTAAGATCACAACACCCAATTATCTGCTAAATCACCCAATGCCACAATGATGCTTCATCAATACTGAAACCAGACCAATGCAAATAATCCATGTGCCACTTCAGAAATGCTTCTGCTCTAATGCTGCTCACAGACTGAACAAAGCACTCTCCTTAAAGCTTGAAATCATTCCCACATTGCTGAAGATGACAGTCTTTCCAGTTGCTATGAGAAAAATCCTGGATCATTATGCAAATCAGCTGTTATAATCACTTTCAAAAATAGCTGTCTATATATTCACATTATGCCAAATTAAAGAATATGCAGTATACACTTGCAATTTTTTACATACATAGAGATATAAAAGTAAATTACTCATGTTGGTACTGTAACTGATTTTGCTCACAAATTCAGATTTTTCCTAATAATGGAAGGTGACCAAAAAAGCATAGCAAAATATTTACCAATTCTTAATTCTTAACCAGTCACAAGGAAGCTGCAAAAACCAACAGCTGCAGCTTTTCCTGCAGTAATCATCATTGTCAGTTAGTAACTTTAACATCATTAGAATGTCTGAGTGATTTTATGAAGTCTTATATTTCCAAGTATTTAACCCCTGATCCTCACTCCATATAGGTTGCTATAACAGGAAAACAAAGAGCAAATGACCTCATCTCGTATTTTATAGGCAGGCCAGAGCATGCAGAGCTTCAGAATTTACACACGCTTTTACTTTTCAAACCTGATACTGAGACAGGTTTTACATCAAAATCCAAATGAAAAAGAACGTTAAAACTCATAGCCCTTTGCAATTTTACAAATATTTATCCTTTACAAGGGCCTGGAACAAAAAGGAGAAGGGGAAATGGCTTCCCACTGACAGACACGACGTCGGTTTATACTGGATATTGGGAAGAAATCCTTTCCTGAGAAGGTGGGGAGGCCCTGGCAGAGGCTGCCCAGAGGTGCTGTGGCTGCCCCTGAGTCCCTGGAATGTCCAAGGCCAGGATGGACAGGACTTGGAGAGACCTGGCATCATGGAAGGTGCCCCTGCCCATGGCAAGGGATGGAACTGGATGAGCTTTCAGGTTCCTTCCAGCCCAAACCATTTAGGGATTCTGCAAATCAAAGGCTTCAGAAAGACCGACCAAGCATTAGATTTCATCTTTCTTTAGAAAGGAAATTTCAAAGCAGCTGAGTATTCCTGAAGCTGTGAATGATGGGGCTGTTCAAGTTGTCCTCTGGAGCTAAGAGCCTTACTGTACAGCCTGAACCTGACACCTGCAAATAAAACAACAGTCCATTCCTCCCAACCCTCAGCTTCCAGCTCTCAAATAGCAGTGTCACTTAACAAACAACACACTTAAATCGGGGAACCTACAGCCTGAAAAAAAACTTCACAACTACCAGGAATGCTAATTTTCACTTCCAGTTCAGACAGGGGAGGTTTGGCCTTGCTTTACTCTGCTCCCCACCAGCCCACTCCTCATGTGCTGCCAGCCCTGCTCTGTCACCCTCACCCTCCTGCCTGCGAGGGGACCCAGCCACCGGCACGGGGTGGCCAAGCTGTCATTGCCAAGTCCCGTTTGACAGCACAGCCTGGGAGCAGAGGCACAGTGTGGCTTTGAAGTCCCCCAAAGTTGCTTTGTTGTCTGAATTTGCCTGCAGTTTTCAGGAGCTCTGGCTGCAGGAGCTGTGTGAGGTGGTCTGGCAGCGCAGCTGGGCCTGCCAGCGACGAAACGCTCGCCTGGTGACCTCCAGCCCTTTAACTCCAGCTTAAACAAGTCCACAGAGCAACAGCAAGGGAGAAAAAAAACCAGCACTGTTCTAACTGTTCAACAGCTTGACAGCCTGGAGCTACATGGGGAGTGTTACAAGAAGTGTCCACACTCCATCCTCAAACAGATTTAAGAGCCCTGACAAATGGCCAAGCTCTTATTAGTGCCATTTGCTTGACAGCATCCCAACAACAAAAAAGAAAATGACATAGGAAAATCTACCCAGACAAATCTAGAAGACTTTTCTCACATACACGCTGCTTAAGCTGTACCCATGAGTGCCTTCTTTATTTAATAGGCAGCATTTCCATTAGACAGCATGAAATGCAAAATAAGTTTTGTATTTTTCTATGAGCCTGGATCATCAGGAAGTATAAAGGAAATGAACAGGAAGAAAGTTCTTCAGAGCAAAGGAGGATTCCTTGTAGCCAGCCAGCTGCACTTGTCAACTCTACCATCTGTGCCTTAAAGAACAAGTAAAGGGACCAACTCAGATGTGGCTGAAACATTTTATCATTTAGAAGAAATGCATTTAACCCCTTGATGCTCCATATTCCAACAAGGACTCCTTTTTTCCCATTTTTTTTGGTTTTAGCTTTCAGTCTGCAATTTAAATGCAACAACCTAGATAAGGAATAACTGCAACTCCTTCACAGCCAGAAGGCAAACCTGTCCACATGAGGTCACAGGGCTAACAACAGGTCTGGAGGGGAACTCAAATTCCCACAGCATAAAGAAATAAATCAGAAGATGCCTCAAGAGGATATGCCAGGTTGTCTACATCCACAGCTCACTTCTGGACCTTATTATATTGCATTTGGGAAGTCATCTCAGACAAAGAGTCACTCCCTTCATCTGTGAGGTGTAGGAAATATGTCCAGGAACTCTTAGCCTTTGCTGAAGAGCTAATGGGGTCATGTTAAGACTGGAGGGAAAAAACCCCATAGACCTCACAGCATAAATAGAAAAAATGGTAACAAACACATGAAAGATGATGGCTGCTCTAGAGAACAGCTTGTACTGACAAAGGCTGAGAAAAAGGCACCTGAATCTTCAATTTCAAAACCATCTGGAATCATAAAAAAAGATACAAAAGCATTCAGAGTAAAGGAAACATGAGCTCTATGTAGAGCTACAAGAACTGTTTGACAATGCTGTTAGGCTCAGGATGGGATAGCTGGGGTGTTCCTGTGCAAGTCCAGGAGCTGGACTTTGACGATCCTTGTGAAACCCTTCCAACTCATGAAACTCCTTTAAAACAGCTGACCATATTAAGGACACAGAAAAGCTGCCCTTCCCATTCAGAAAGGGCTACGAGCAAATGGGAATGTAACAAATTATGCATCAGACTCTGTATTATTGGTACCAAGTTTCACTGAACTCTCCAGCTGTGAAGGCAGAGATTGGGCCTCAACTCCTTAACCCAACCCCAAGTCCAGAACCTACAATCCCAACACGTTCCCAGAGGGAAAGATGCAGAGGTGCAGCAAAGAAAGTGCTTTTGTTTCTGCTAACATTTTTTGGAAGAGGCCACATCCCATCTTTCCACAGGCATCCCAACAAGCTGCAACAACACATGGTGGTCCAACGACAATGGTGCAGAATCCCAGGATCTCTGAGGCTGGAAAATCCTCTGGAATCATCAAATCCAACTGGGGACTGATCCTCACCCTGTCACCCAAACCACAGCATCTGGTGCCACATCCAGGTGTGCACGTGAGGGGACAGGGGCTGAGCAGATCCTCTCCAGAGGAACCCATGCTGTGAGAAGCTGGACACCACATTTCAATTTGAGTTTTTTAACTGACCTGTTTTGACCACCAGCCCAACTCAGCATGAACCGTTTCAAGCAGAGCTATGAGATGCCACCGTGTGCTCCCAGCACACCACCCCACTTTGCAGGATCTCCCTGAACCACCACTGTGTACTTAAGCATGTCCTAACCTCAAACATCCCCAGAAAAACACAAAAATTTTATTCAGTAAAGAGAAGCCAGCACAGAAGAGTCACTACTTTGATATTTACTGACAGGAAGTGAAAAATGGCTCAGACTCAACTTTTTGCAAGCCTGAAAGAACATCCAAAACTTTCAGACACAGGGGAATTTAAAATAGCTATCGGGCTGGAGAACAAATACAGAACACTAAAAACCTTTACAGAACAGAAATGACAAAAAGTAGGGTTTGTATGGATTTATCAAACCTTAATGTGCATGGGGTGGATCAAAATAAGATAAAGGTGTGTGGCAAAACAAGACAAGGCCATTCTAATAAGCCACTCCTCAAACAATAAGCCCCAAGTAGATAATTTTATCCAAATGAGATCTGGTGTTTTCCTCTAAATGTTAGCATAAAAAAGGGCATTACTTGTCTAACTCACCCACACAAGGAATGAAAGAACAGAAAATACACAACTCTTCAGAAGCAGCCCAACAGATATCCAGGCAATGCAACGAATTAAGCAGAGGCCTCTAAGAAAATTAATCATGCAATTAAAAGCTATTATACTACAGCCCCACAAAGTCAGAATTAAGTTTATAAAGATGTTTCTTAAGCACTTCACTACAAAAAACTGGATATTAAGCAGTTTTTCTGCACTGCTGCACGCTGGGGCTGTGGAGCTGGGAGTTCATCTTTAAAGGGAACAATGCCAGCTTTTGCAATAGTCATCATCCCAAACACAGAGCAGTTGAGTTTAATTTTTTTAGCTGCACAGTCAATTACCATTTGAATCACAGAGCCACCACTTGAGCTACATTGCCTAAAAATCGTTATTAAGATAACCTAGATTTATGCAGTATGATACAGGGCCTAATTGCACAATTATTTACTTCCATTCTACAAAAATGCCTTTTTTTTTTCCCAGGGCCTCACAGGCAAGACAGCAAACGAGGCAGATGACGACAGGAGCAAAGAGGATGCTGGCTTGAATTAGAAACTGGAACAAGGATTTGTTTACATCTGAAATATCAACCTGGGTCTAGGACATATCCAAAAACTAACAGAACCCAAAGTAGAGTCCACCACCCACAAATAATCCATGTTTCAGAAGACATCCTGCTCTACAGGGCCACACATTTCCAAATAAATTCCCTTCTCACAGCCCAGAAATTACCATTCCAGTAACTCACAGGAAAGTACAAACTTGCACAGCTTTTAATCCCAAAAAAGCTTCACCCAAGTGCAAAATCAAGGGAGCCCACACCTCTCCTAGAATTTAAGATGAGGCACAGGGCATATCCAGGAATTACTATACACAACTCCAGGCTATATCCTATTTTCTCCCCTGAAAAAGCCATGCAATAAATTATCCTTCAACATCCACCCTGTATCAGGCACAGTAAAGGAATAAAAATCACACAGAGTTTTGAGTTGCTCCAAACTAGAAAGGAGCTGGGCTTTGGAAAGGAGTTAGTTATGAGTAATGACAGTATCTTTGGTGTCTAATGTAATTAAGGGATTTGACAGTTCAGCTGCCTATTCCCTCCCTTCTCTTCCAGTTCGTCAGAACACAACAATTGTCCTTTAAATCATTATACAACAACCATTTTCATGTTTAAACCTGTTGCAGGGGAAGACTCTGGCTAAGCTACCAGGGTATAATTTGTCAGCTTATGCAGCATTAATATGGCAACAACATTAATCCATTAAAAATATAATTTCATTTAAGGAACTATTCAGCAATCACAACCAGCAAAAACTTGGCAGACAAAAGCTTTACATAAAAAATTTCAACTTTGTATTTGTACTCCCTGAAGTTTAGTTTTGGCTTTATGCTTTTTAGCACAGGGAGGTTTTAACATAACATCCTTTTAGCCATATTATTACTGAATAAATTATATCAATTGCTTCCACAACAAAGACGACTTAAGTGTCCAAACCAACCTACAAGGAAGAGAATGGAAAATACAGCCGCCTCTCTTCTGGGAGAAAATTAAGACAATTCTGTACTCCTCTACACAGTGTTTTAAGACATCAATACTCACTGTCTCTACAGCAGTCACTGTGCTCCAGAACACTTTGGTAAGACAAGCAAGTTCTTCTTGGTGTCTTAAGTATAGCACTGAGTAGCAACAGGAATTTTGGCCCAATGAAACCTGCCAGCTCCAGCCTAGCAGTCATCAAGAGCCAACTAATCTCTGTGCATGTGTTATACTGCAGCAGCAGTTCCAGTGTTGCATAAGCTCCACACTCCAGGCTACATCCTCTCCCAGGTCAGTCGAAGGCACATGGAATGATCCCGTGGACAGAAAGGCCTTCCTGACTAGCACAGATTCCTAGAAAGATGCATTTTCAAAATTCACCACCCTCCAGGACTCCAGCTGGACCCAGTGCTGGTGCTGGCCAGCCAACCACACACAGTAAACGTGGGGTGGGATTTTCACAAGTCCTCAACACTGACAGAACTGTCCTCACCGAGCAAACCCCACAAAGTAACTCCAAGTGCCAACACCTCATCAGTCTTAAGTGTAAGCAAGAGGAAACTTTGGATTTTTCCTTTAGAAAGGAAAACTCAGACCCAGTGCTGGTCCTTGCAAAGAACTTGATTCAGCATTTCCCTTTTCACATTTAACAGTGAAACTCTGGATGTTCTGAGGTCTTCACACACCTAACTAAGCTCAAAGCCAGGCTCCAATCATTAATCTCTTGCTCTGGGCTTTTTCTAAGAGTAAGAAATATTATGGAGGGTCCACTCATTTCTCTGCCCACCTTGAGAAGAACATACAGCCACCACTTCAGCAGCTTCTATCCACTTAAAAGTGTGCACAGGCAGGTTTTTTTTTAATTTGGAGTTTAGCTTGTGCAAATAATCTCCACATGCACTGAGTATCTCTGATGATCCAAGCTGAAGCATTTCCCCAAGAATCCTGCACTGCATTTAAACAAGTGCAAAGAGATGAGCTGTGATTTGTGAGGGCTTCTTCTAAGTCCATTTCTGAACAACAGCAGTTAAAAAGCAGGGCAGGAAGGGGCTGGGTGACTCTGGATAGGACTGCACCACACAGCACCTGCTGGAGTGTGGGGTTTGAAGGCTCCAGCTGTCCAACACCCCTATCCACACAACTATGGCAGTATGTCACTGGGTTTGGGATTTTCTGGGTTGTGAGGAACAGTAAACCACCTAGCCCATGTCTAGCCCCAGAAGAGAAAATGCAGGAACACATTTGCAGCAATCACCACCTTGCTTTCTCAATCTGGAAAGGCCAAAACACTTCATCCCTGCTATGTGCAGAAAGAGCAATCGTCCTGAGATCAAACACATCCTGTAACAAGCAGAGAACTGAAACTCTGATGGCTCCCCAGCCAGCAGGGCCGTGGAGTGCTGTCTATGCAAACAGACTTCTGAGATGAATTCAGAGCAAAACTGGCACTAACCTTGTCCGAAACCCAACATCATCCCAGGCACCAGGAGCAAAATGAGTCTGTCGGGCTCTGAACACTGCTAAGTAACATAGTTTACTTCAGAACAAAGAAATACTTTCCCACCAATAAAATGCATTGCCAGTTAGTCTTTTCTAGCTTCTTCTAAACCCTCCCCGTGCTTGTGTGCAAGACAAACTCGTTACAAAACCTCTAACAAACTTCAATTTTAAAATGAGACCAAGTCTTTTAAATAAATGGCATTTCCAGCTTGGGCTCTATTTTTAAACACAGTATGGACCTCATGCCACTAATTCACTTTTTTTTTTCCTGGAAGCTGAGCCATTTTGAGTCAAGTCCCATAATTTAAAATTTCATTAAAAATGCAAAGAGCTTTAGGACTGCAAATAATATAAAGCAGTAAGAGATTCTAAGCAGCTTCCTCCCGCAATTTCAGCATTCCCTGCCTTTCATTCCACGAGACAAACGACGTGTGAGACGTGTAAACTGCACCCAACATCTCATCTCGCCTGAATGTTGCTGCAGTTTGTACCACTATGTAGGTCACGAGCTCCACATGCTTCAGTCAAGCCCTGGGCTCAGCCTAGCTGCCTGTTTTCACTCCTACCAGAAGGCCTGGGGACACAGGACAAAGTTTAACCCGAGATAGGATGAGCACAAGAAGCAGCTACACGATTTTTTCCCACTTGCTGAACTCCGTTACACACAGAGCTCTTAAGACACAGGCAATCCATGCACTGCTGCATGCAAGTGTTTCCTCTCTGCTGTTCCCTGCAGTAAAGGGGGCATCACCAAGCTGCACAATTTTAAATAACACAAGAGTTCCTCAGAAAACATTCTGGCGCTTGCAGCGTCAAGAAATGCAACCATCAGAGAAGAAAGACATGAATCCAAACTTTCCTTCTCACCCACGAGCACCAAAAAATATCCAGTACTACACAGATTCATTAGAAACCCAAATAAGCCAGGAAGAAATATCTGAAGTATTAAACAGCTGATTTAAGGCCTCCACCTTTAAACCCTTTCTTCTTCTAAGTTCAAAATATTTTTTCCAAGATGTGCATAAAGACTGCTCAGAGAGAACATCTGATTAGATGAAAAGCAGTAGCAGTGTGGTTTTTAAAGACAGACAGGCCCATTTTCATACTCTGAACTGATTTTGGGAAGATGCTATCTCCCTTTGCTGAAATCCCACACTACACACACAAGGATTAAACCAACTCCTCAGGAAATGAGTTCTAAGCACAATGCCCTGTACTGCACATACATCAAGATCACTTTTAGAAGGATCTGACACAGCCCAACCAAGGATTTTGGCACTCCAGCACCTCACCCAGCCTGCCTCTAGCACCCTGGAATTCCTGCAAGGCCTTGGGATAATATCCATGCCCAAAGGTCTCTGGCCACACGAGACACCAAGCTTCCCTCAGAGACAGGCAGGAGAAAGGGCAGAGCACAGAACACAGGCACCTCACCTGCATTCACTGCAATTCCTTTCACTCTCCAGCCCAGGTGAGCACCAGCTGCTGAGTGTTCTGGAGCTGCAGGAGGAAGCCAGACCTCCATTTCCCATATCCCAGCCAAATGCCCAAATCACTGGGCTGCCCAACTCCTGGCTTTTAGCTGGACAGAGGCAGCTATGCTGAACTAACCAGGCATCTCTAACACCTGGTCCTCCTGCCATGCCTTGTTGAACAGCTCACCTGGGCTTCACATTTGCTCTTTTTTCCCGTTAATATCACATGGCTGGAGAGCTAAATCCATGGCCATGTATGTAAGGAATAAATAGGTTATTTCCCAGCTACCAGGAATGATGAGAAGCAATTCCATCAGAGCCCTGAACAAAGAAGCTCACACGAAGTGATTTAAAAAATTCAACTTTCACTTTTGCAGCAACATCAGCCTTCAAGTAAAGCCATGGCACTGCAGAGGCCGAAGTCTTTATTTGTTAATTATCTGTTCAAAATCTGCAGCTACAAAAAACCCACTTCTTCCTATAATTTTTTTTTAATCATTAAAGAAACCATACCATCTTTTCCACAAATTTCATGGCAGAACTGCAGCCAGCTGCTCCTTTTAGAAATGCCAGCCTAAGGCCAGTGCAATGGCCTGTTTTTTTAACACAAAGTTCTAAGAATAAAAATTTAAAATAAGCAACCAGTTCCATCTGACATATCATTAGGCAATCCTGAGCAAGAAAGTCGAGGTTCAGCCTTCACTAATTTTCTTGCTGGGAGTATATGACCAGTTAAAAGATGTGCTTAGGTCAAATAATCTCTCCCTACCAAGGGCACATCTAGGCAAGGATACCTGAAACACCAAACTCTTCAACTGCGAAGGCAAAACCGTTTGGTTTTGCCACCACTTAACTCTTTCCATAACCAAACAGCCAACAAAATCACCAAGTGCAAACACCTAAAAATCCAGGCCTAGAAGTATTTTTATCACAAACACAATGCAGGAATAACATACCAGAACTGCTGAGTTTTTAACTAGAAGCTAAGCATCCACTTATTGTAAAGTCCAAAACCTTTCAGGCCGTTTTAAAGCCACCAATATTTTAGGCCAAAGCTCAATGCAAAATCAAGAGCTCTGCATTAGCTACAGCGTTTATCAGCTTTGATCCTGCTCAAAAACTGGATTTATTTGGAGCACTTGCTCAGACCTGAATGTAATTGCTCCAAAACCCAATAAATTTCCACCTAATCCTGTTGCAGAACAGAAACATCTCTCCACAGGGAGAAGGCCAGCTCTGAGCACTACTGCCAATATTCATTTTTCCAACTTCTAAGCGAAGTTCTTGCCCCAAAATCTTCCCCACTGCACCAATCTTTCCCCACCACGGAGCAAGACCCTGTCCACAGCAGAGCCCCTACCCACCATGAACCCTGCAGGGGATTCCAATCTAAACATCTCCCTGACGCTGCTCCAGCACATCTGTTCCAAAGGCCACCAAAACTACAAACCGGGTTTTGCCTCATTAGCCGTAATTGCACGCTAATTACTTATTCCAGAGCAAGTATTCTATGCAATCCTCCTCGATGAGACCCGATGCACTCTCGTTTGTGACACATCCTCGTGCAGCTCACCGGGGAAAAAAAAATGGTGGGCTTTGGTTGGTTTTTTTTTTTGTTTTTAATTTGGAAGGAGCAATTGCCACCTTTTGTCATGGAGAGCCTTGCTGCATCCTAAGGTACAGCTCTGCCTTAGTAGAGGGCTGGAAATCAGGGCAGAGGACATAGGCTTCGACTGAAGCAAGCCGAGGAAAGCCACAGGCCTGCCATGACTGCAATCGCGATTCGAGAAGAGTTACTAAATTTAAAAAGGAAAAAAAAAAATTTAAAAAAAAAAAATATATATAAAGCGCTGTGGACGCAAATCACGGCGGGTCGGGCGCATTTGCTGCGTGAGCCCAACAACCAAGAGAGCCGGAGATAAGCGGGCAGGGGCTCCGGGGCCGGGGGAAGGGAAGGGGGGGCACGGCCCCTCGGCGGCTCGGGGGGGCCGCGGGCCGGCCGGCAAGGAGCGCTGGCGTTAATCCTGGAGCTCCCGTTAATCTGCCGGGCCCGGACAAAAGGCGGCCGAGGCGGCGGCGGCGGGCGCGGCGGCCCGGGCGAGCCCCGGCGGCGGAGCGGCCGGGGGCAGCGCGTTAGGTAACGCCGCGCGGGTCTGATGCAATCGCGGGACGTGCGGGAGCAGGAGCGGGAGGAGGATACAGGTCAGGTCCAGGTCGAAGCCATCCTCCTGGTATCGCCTTTTGTTCCTGCTGACGATCTCTTTGATGATGGCGGTCATGTCTGGCAGCCGGGGGCCGCTCCGGGGCAGCGCGCAGGGCCCGGGCGGCGGCCGCGAGGCACCACCGGGCGGCCCCGGGCGCTGATGCTCCGGCGGCTCAGCCCCGGGCGGGCCCGGCTCCCGGCGGCGGCACCGGCTGCCGCTCCCTCCTCCTCCTCCTTCTCCGCCTCCTCCTCCGAGCGCGTCGGGAGCCGCGCCGAGCCCCTGCGGGCGGTGCCGCCGCCGCCGCCGTGTTTGGGGCGAGCGCGGCGGCGGCGGGGGGAGCAGCTCTGCGGCGCTCCGGGCCCCGGCAATGGTGACAGCGGCGCGGGGCGCGCCCCCAGCCCGGCCCCGCTCCGCTCCCCGCCCCGGGGGCCGGGCGGTCGCTCCCTCGGCTCTTCCCGGCGGCGGCTCCTCAGGGCGGCACGGCCGCGCTCATCCGCCGGCCCGCAGCGCTCGCCGGCGCGGGGCGCCCATCATGGCCGCGGCTTCCGAGAGGGACGGCGCCGCCACGCCCACGCGACGCATCCGCCAACAAAGTAGTCCCTCCCACCCCACCGCCGGAGAGGCGGAGAAGCGGCGGGCCGGGAGGAGCGGGGGTACCGAATCGCACTGCGCGCGCCGCCCGTACCCCTCCGCCCGCCGGCCCCAGCTCGGCCCCGGGAGGGGACGGGGGCGCGGGCAGCGGCGAGCGGAAGGGTACGGGCGGTAAAGTGAGGCGGCGGCGGTGGTGCGTCACATCACGTGGGCGCTGGCGGCGGCGCCTCCCCCGCGGGCGGAAGTGGCCGTCAGGGGCCGTGAGGGGCCGGGCGGTGCTGGCGCCCCGCTGGCGCCCCGCGAGCTTTTTTGAGCCCCCCGAGCCCCTCAGAGCTCCCGGCACTGCCGCCCGCTCGCCTCTCCGCCTTCCCCAGCCGAGCTGGGCGGGAAGAAGGCAAGGGGAAGAACGGGCTCGGTGCGGCCCCGCGGTGAAAGGATCGACCCGGCGTCTTGAGGGCGCTCGTCGTGCTCCCCTCACGGCCCCCGAGGTTGGCGTGGAGGGGAGAAGCCGCGGGGAGCGAGCGCCTGTCGCCTCCTGCAGCCACTGGGGCACGGAGGGAGATGGGGCTTGGGCCACCTCCTGCCCTCGGAATCGCAGAATTCTAGAGGTTCACAAAGCCCTCCAGGATCATAGAGTCCAGGCTGTGCCCGATGCCCACCTTGTCCCCAGCCCAGAGCACTGAGTGCCACCTCCAGCCCTTCCTTGGACACCTCCAGGGATGGGCACTCTAAACCTCCCTGGGCAGCCCCTGCCAAGGCCTGAGCCCCCTTTCCATGCAGAAATTCCTCCTGCTGTCCTCGGGGTATCCAAGCTCCAGGACAGGGACATGAAGTCTCCCTAGGTCGGGCCGTCTGGCCCAGCAGCCCATGGTATTTCCATAGAGCTTTCTGTCCCACTCCATTCTTCCCACAATTATCCTGGCAGGGAGAAAGCCCTGTCTATAAATCCCTAAATCAGTCTTTATAACTCTTTAAAACCCCATTGTACAAGGCTCTTCACACTCTAAGCTGAGAAATGTAACTTTTTGGGAATTAGCAGTGTTAATGTTTTGCAGGAAAATGACCTTTAAAGGCTCAAAATAAAGTGGAACATC
Source organism: Luscinia megarhynchos (assembly GCA_034336665.1). Taxonomy (NCBI): domain Eukaryota; kingdom Metazoa; phylum Chordata; class Aves; order Passeriformes; family Muscicapidae; genus Luscinia; species Luscinia megarhynchos. Next base: position 32,652,070 of record CM067569.1, on the reverse strand, counting down.
AGGTGGAAGGATTTCCTAGGCTGCTGCAGCCTCCAGCCTTTGTAAATGCTCTATTATATAATTCCTTTCAGAAACATATCAAATTACATCTTGAGATGTTTTGCCATCACTATTCCCACTTGAGAAGCTGTTCCCAGCACCTTCTCCTGGTTTTCAGGCTAAATATATTCAAGACTGGTCTGCATCCATTTATCCTTGTGCTAACACCAGCCTCAAAGAGCACTTGGTGCTCTCTCAGCCCCCTGGATTTCCACGCTTCCCCTTTCCTCCAGCTGCAAACCCAAAACTGATAAAACTGTGGCTGCCTCTGGAAGTGTCCAAGGCCAGACAGGAGCAAGCTGGGATACAGTGGAAGGTGTCCCTGCCCATGGCACAGGGTGGAATGAGCTGGGTTTTGGTTCCCAGCCATCCCAACTCATTCTGCTTGTGTTCCCACCTTCTGGATCTATCTTTAGGTGGGAAGCATCCCCCATGATCCAAGGCATGCCAAGGGCTTGGGGACAGAGCTGCCACAAACCCCTTTTCCCCCCAGTATAACCCCATGATTCCCAGTACATTCCTTTTCCAGACAGTTCATTTCACTGGAGCTATGAATGGAAAGCCTATGTGACCTCTGGGAAGGAAGTCAGTCACAATCCTGATCACAATCCCTCAATATTTGGATTAATTAATTAATCACAGCTTCTGCATTGCCACGACCCTGGTTGGCTTCTGGAAAATCGCACTTCCCCACGTCTTTTAAAAGTATTTTTCAAAGGGATTTTTTTCAGAGGTTGCCACCACAGCAGTGACACAACGTAAGTTTCGAGCTGCTTTTCCTCCTGTGTGTGTGTGTGTTTGCATTTCTCCTTAATTGCAGCAGAACAGATGTCACTTTTTTCTTCAGGAGTGGGAAGAAAACCAGAAGGGTCCTAAATATTTTCCTCCAGGAATGAATGAACACAATGGTCCACGTGAGCTGGAAAACAAAAACCTCTAGAAGATTATAATCCTTTTTTTTACCACCAAAGCCTGAAAGGGAGGACTTGCCTGATCAAATCGAAATTGTTTCTTCAGTGAAGGAATTCCTACTGATATCCCACCTGAACCTCCTCTGGCACAGCCCGAGGCCATTTCCTCTTGTCCTGTCGCTGGAAAATCTTGGCTTGAGAGCAGAAGGGCTGAAGAGAAATTGCCAAAACTCTGAGTTAATTGTGGCTGTTAGATCCTGTCATTCTCACCTTTTTCCTGGACATTCTTCCTTCACTATGTATATATTGTAAATACGTTAGGTATGTTTTATATCAGTTATGTATACATAAATTACATCTTTATCTATATATAATGTGTGTGTATATATGCATGTTTTATATGCATATAAATATAATATGCTATATTTTATGTATTATATGTATTATTTTTTATTTTTCTTAGTATGCATAACTTCATATTTCTCTTAACATGTTGTACATGTTACGGTCCATGCACTCATGTGCCAGTGGGGAGCTCCCGCTGTCCTTACGCGTTGTAGCGAGCAGCCGTGGCCAGGGGGTGCCGGTGGAGCGGCGCTGGGCGCTCCGTTCCGCTGACGCTCGTTCCGGCCGATCCCGGCTCATCCCGGCCCTTCCCAGCCCGGAGCTGCCGCTTCCCGGGGGCGGAACCTTCGCGCGGGGCGCCGCCGCCCGGAACCTTTGGGCGGAGCAGCGAGCGCCGCACGGACGGAGGAAGCGCCGGACGCGCCGCCGCTGCCGGGCCCTCGCTGCTGCCGCCGGCTTTTGCTCCGCTTCTTCCTCCTGCTCTTCCTCCTTCTCTCCTTCCTCCTCCTCCTCCCGCTGCTCGTCCCGCCCCGCGTCCCCGAGAGCCGCCTCACGGTGAGTGACCCGGCGGGACAGCGGCAGAGCGGCGCGCCGCGCCTGCCGGGCGGCGGGAAGGTCACGGGCGGCGCGGCCCGGCCCTGCCCTGCCCGGGGCAAGCGTGACGGGGGCTACCCGGCCCTGAGGGGGATCCCCGCGCTGGGCCGGGCCCCGAGCAGGCCAGGGTTGCCCGGCAGTGCCTCAGTTTGCCCTCGGAGCGGAACAGTAACCAGCGCCGCTGCCGCTTTTGGTTTCCCTTTGGTACGGAGAGAGCGGAGCCGCAGCGGGCCCGAGTGAAGAGTCCTCGCCTCAGGGAAAAGAAACGCTGAGTTCCTACAGGTTTTAGTGTTTCTGCGTTATTAGGACTTTGCTCAGCGAGGTTATGTTTCAATTTCTCTCGTGTCCAAGCTTTTCCTTTCGGTTTGCGCTCAGGGCATGGGTTGCATAAGAAGGAGGTTTCTGCACGGGGTTTTTGGGGAGGTTTTCTCCTTGTTCAGTGACTACGGAGCCCTTATATTTGAATAAGTCAGGCTGACGGGGACACGCAGAATTCTCCAGCTCTGGAGTACTTCCTTAGATCCTTTAGCAGGCATCCAGGGATAGTTTGGCTGTGGGTGCTCCAGCATTGCCCTGGGGAAGGGGGATGCAGGGATAGTTTGGCTGTGGGTGCTCCAGCATTGCCCTGGGGAAGGGGGATGCAGGGATAGTTTGGCTGTGGGTGCTCCAGCATTGCCCTGGGGAAGGGGGATGCAGGGATAGTTTGGCTGTGGGTGCTCCAGCATTGCCCTGGGGAAGGGGGATGCAGGGATAGTTTGGCTGTGGGTGCTCCAGCATTGCCGTGGCTGGTAGCTTGGTCTGGAGAGTAGCCAGGGAGCGTGAGGAGCTGCCAAAGGAATTGCTGCTGGTTGTGCCCTTGCAGCAGGAAAATAGGGCAGTGTCCAAGGAGTCATTTGGGGATTCCTCAGCAGATCCCCCCCATCAGCTGAGGAGGTAGTGAGCCCTGATTTTACAAGTCACTTTTCCAGTGTTTTAGCAAAGTTGTTTCCTCTGTGCCCTATGTTCCCAAGATTGAGGGTGCTGTGCTCTCTGGGCTTGGCTCATGCAGCAGCCAGGCTTTTCCCTGGATAGCTGTGTGCCACATCCAGCATTTTCAGGTTTCCAGGGATATTAATAACTCTCCATACATCCTGCCAGGTGCAGGCTCCAGCTCTTAACCTCGATTTAATCAAATGTGAGTCGTTGATTGCTCCTGGCAGCCGGGTACCTTTCCTGTAAACTTCCTCTGAGGGAAAAGACCTCCCTGGTTAAATAATGGAGTTCCCTGGCTCCAGGATTCGCCATTCAGGGTCAATAGCAGTCCCAAAATGTCAGTCTCAATGGGAATGGCACCTCTGTGCCAGCTGTGGGCACAGAATCCCAGGATTCTGTGGAAGGTGCCTTAGATTTCCCCCTTGCTGCCAGGGCAGGGACACCTTCCACTATCCCAGCTTGCTCCAGTCTGGCCTTGGACACCTCCAGAGATCCAAGGGCAGCCACAGCTGTGTCAGGGCCTCCTCAACCCTCTCAGGGACCAGTTCCTCCCCATTATCCCATCTCTCCCTGCCCTCTGGCAGTGGGAAGCCATTCCCCCATGTCCAAAGTCCCCACAAAACAGCTTTTATCAAACACATAAACACAAGGCAGTGTTTCTCAGCTCTGATTTTCCTCTCTGTGCCTCCTGTGCTTCCCTTTCCCCTCAGAGCTGGGCAGGAGGATGGTGCACGCCGAGGCGTTCTCGCGGCCCCTGAGCAGGAATGAGGTGGTGGGGCTCATCTTCCGCCTCACCATCTTTGGGGCCGTCACCTATTTCACCATCAAGTGGATGGTGGATGCCATTGACCCCACCAGGAAGCAGAAAGTGGAAGCCCAGAAGCAGGTAGGATTTTGTTCTCTGCTTCTGAAAGCTTTGCTGAGCAGCAGTGGCCTTAAATCATCAGTCTCTTGTTTGCTTTTGAAAACCTTGAGCAGAGATAACTTAATTCTTAACTTAAAAGAGAACTTGAAAGCTCTCATTTCTGGCAACTTAGTGGCAGAGACCTCCACCAGCAGTCAAAATGCCTTGGAAAGGGGAGGGAAAAAGCAAAAAGCCTCGTTCCTTATCTTGAACTGGAACGATTTGTGCTCTGGAAAAGCTTTAGGGCCCTTCAGAATCAAAAGTTTAAGGTTTGCTTTGGAAATGTGACAGCTTTCATTTGTTCGGTCTCTGACTGACAAGAATTTCTCAGGTTTTGGGCAACCTAAATCTGTGTTGGCTGGTTTTCCTTCTGTAATGAGCTGTTTAGGTGAAAACCAGCTTTCCCAATGGGTTCAGTGCCAGCTGTTATCTAAGAGGCTGCACTGTCCCAAAACCTTGTTGGACTTGTTGCAAGTTTGAGTAAGAGAAAGAAAGAGAAATTGACTTATGCAAGTGTGTTGACACAGTGAGTTTTCCTTGTAAATTAGGGAAAACCCACTGAGCACATGTTAGAAATTGACTGGCTTCTGGGAATTTAAAAATACATTAATTTTTCCTTGACTCGTGTGAAAATACACGAATCTCCAAGTGCTGTGAAGGCTTGGGGGGCACACTCTGTGTTCTAAGGTTTGTTTTTGTTGTTTCTTAGGTCATAACAGAGGAACTGTGGATTTGGGCATGTCAAGGCCCCAGCATTTGTTTGATGGGAACTGAGACATCTGACTTGGTTTCACTCAAGTGACAACAAAGTCATTCGGAAATAGCAGAACCTTCTGCTTAAAACAAGATTTCACCTCTTAGGGAGAATCTTCTCAAACCACAAACAGCAGTTCTTTAAAAAAGCTGATTTTTCAGTGAAGCATTCCGTTTCTTTCCCTTGATTTTCTTGGTGTTTGGTTTCCCCCAGGCTGAAAAGCTGATGAAGCAAATAGGAGTGAAGAATGTCAAGCTGACTGAATATGAGATGAGCATTGCTGCCCACCTGGTGGACCCACTCAGCATGCATGTAAGCAACTTTCCTGCTCCTCAGATCTGCAAAATTCCCCCTTGTCTCTGGGCTACATTATTTGCACCTCTGTGGAAATACACAGGAGATATTCCTGTGATCTAAAACTAAAACTGCATCATTGAGAGCAGAAGGTTTCTCTTTTATTTTCAAGGCACTCCTTTGAAGCTGGTGGGTGCTTTTCCTTGGCTGGTCATTCCCAACACTGTTTTTGCCTTGCAGGTCACCTGGAGTGATATTGCAGGCTTAGATGATGTCATCACAGATTTGAAAGACACTGTCATTTTGCCCATCAAGAAGAAATACTTGTTTGAGAATTCCAGGCTCTTACAGCCTCCAAAAGGTAGGAAGGGAATAATGTGATGGATTTATACCTTGGTATTTAAAATATAAAGGTGCAGTTTCTCAGAAAGGGAAGAGGAAGTAGGTTGTTAGGTCAAAGTGCAAACATTAGGACAGATGCCAGGAAAAACCCTCAGATTTTCCCTCTTCTCCTGCTTTGGTGAACAAGTTTCATCTTAACAATGAAGCAATAGCTGCACTGTGGTTATGATGGCCCATCACAGAATCATGAAATGACTTGGCTTTGGAGGGACCTTACAGCCCATTCAGTGCCATGGGCAGGGTCACCTTCCACTATCCCAGGCTGCTCCAAGTCCCATCCAGCCTGCCCTTGGACACTGCCAGGGATCCAGGGGCAGCCACAGCTTCTCTGGGCACCCTGTGCCAGGGCCTGCCCACCCTCACATGGAACAACTCCTTCCCAATATCCCTTCCAAACCTCCTCTCTGTTAGCATGAAGCCATTCCCCTCATCCCATCACTCCAGGCCGTTATAATCTCCATATGTCCTGCATTTTAACTGGCTAAATTATTATTTGTATTGTCTTTATACCCCATGTTGTCCTTTGGCAGAGCTGAGCTCTAACTGCTCTACAGCTTTGACACTCCTAGAAATTCCCATCATTCAGCAAGACAGATGTCCCATTTTTCCTCTGGACATCCCTTGATTCTCTCTGGAGTTGGGTTGCACAGTGTTAAGGCAGGTGGCGGATTCATTTTCTACAGTAAAACAGAAGCTGGACTCTGCTTAAATCCCTACAGCCATATTTTTTGTATGTTGCAAAAAAAAACCCAAAAAAACTCAGCATTAAAACCTAAAATGTTGGACAAAACCCCCAGGTTTACTGCTTTTTTCCCTGGAATATTCGTTTCTGGAGCTCTTAATTACTGCCTGGATCTGTGACCACCTCAGTCCTGTGTCCCAAGGGATGGAAAATGCAGCACTTTGGTAGCTGGTTTACTTTTTCCAGGCTGCTTTCTGTGTAAGTCACAAACTGAAGCTGTCTGGAAAATTACATGAATGCCATGATCTAATAAGCTTGAAGGAAAAAATGATTTTTTTATTTATCTTTTTCCAGCTCAGGCTGCTCCACAGTTTTATGAGTGGCTTGTGCTGGGAATTAATAGGAAGTCACTGCTCCAGAGTAATGATGTTTGTGGGCATCACTCACATAAACAGAGAAAAAAATTTTAATAATTCCCTGTGTTTTGGGCTCTTTTGACTGAATGTTGCTCTTGAAATTGTTTTCTTTATAACTGTGTTAGAAAAACACTCCTGTGAATTCTTGCACTGTGACAAGTTTAAAAATAATACAAGATGTCATATTTAATTGTGGGTAATTTGTTTAAAATGTCTGTGGGTCTGTTGTGTGATGGATTTTTCCTTTCCTCACTCCTCTGTGCTAAGTTTTATTAGCAGGACTGAAAGCTGTAAACAAGGCCTGTCAGGTGCTGACAGGACATAAACAGGGGTTAATTTTATGTAACCTTTGTAGTCCTGGGAATGGAATGAAGTGGAATCATGGAGTGGTTTGGGTTGGAAGGGACCTTAAAGATGATGTTCCACCCCCTGCCATGGGCAGGGACAACAAACCAGTCATCTTTCAAATGTCTCCTCTCAACTTCACCATTCCTGCCTTTGCTGTAATTTAACAGGGATTATTTTAAAACCTCTGCTTTGATGGAACGGTGTTTCCTTGGTTTGGTTTCTTGCCTTTTGAGACCTGAATCAAACTTGAGCCTGGACACCCCCAGGCCTGTCCTAGCAAAGATTAACACAGTGAATTTTCCAGGAGTCCTTCTCTATGGCCCCCCTGGATGTGGGAAAACCCTGATTGCCAAAGCTACGGCCAAGGAAGCTGGGTGTAGGTTCATCAACCTCCAGCCCTCCACGCTGACGGATAAATGGTATGGAGAATCCCAAAAACTGGCTGCTGCTGTCTTCTCCCTGGCTATAAAGCTCCAGCCATCCATCATTTTTATTGATGAAATAGGTAAAAATCTATTTTTTTAATCAGTAACTATAGCAGAGTGAAACTGAGCTGTAGGTTCAGTGATGTATGGATCTGCTGTCATCTTTTCTTTAAAAGGCTCAGTAATAGAAATAGAATTCTAAAGGAGTGGTGGCACATTAGGAAAAGCAATGTGCTTTTTCCTGGTGGCAGTGGAGGAATTCACAAGTAAAACAAGTTTCTACTTATTTTTGTTTCACAAGGAAACCCAGCAAAAAATACTCTTCAGTGCTTTTGCTGTCAGGGCACATACTGGGAAGTAAAATATGGTTTTAGGAGAGCTCTGGAATACTGGTTTAATGAGGTTGAAGAGTAGGAGGGGAGGTTTTCAATTAATTCAGGAAGGTGAAAACTTGGAGCACAAGATGTGGGGCAGTCTCCTGTGATGGGTGCACACTTGTGTGGTGTCCTCTGAAAGGGGAGCTTAGGAATGGGGCAGAGTCCACTTTGCTGCTTTCACCCTTAGCAGATGCTGTTTGCTGACACTGGTGGTTAAAGATGCATTTCTGGGGTCAGAGAGCAGCCCAGTGTGCATTCCCATGAGGAGCTGGGTTGGCAGTGACCTCTCCCCTCCTCTGGCACAGATTCCTTCCTGCGGAACCGATCGAGCACCGACCACGAGGCTACAGCCATGATGAAAGCCCAGTTCATGAGCCTGTGGGATGGGCTGGACACCGACTACAACTGCCAGGTGAGTCCTCAGGCTGCTGGGAGACAGGCTGGCATTCCCTCAGCTGAGATATGGAAGCAGGGCAGAGTACACACAGCAGGGCTTGCCAAAGGCTTCTTCACCTGCCAGTGATTCCCAGCACTTCATGGGAATGAGGAGAGTTGTATCCACAGATCATTGTTCTTCCTGAGAAGTTTGGCTTCATGCTTATTTTGGTTTTAATCAAGAAGTGGCCTTTTCAGATGAGATGGGCTTTAAGATCCCTCCCATCCCAAACATCCTGGGATTCTAAATGGCTTTAAAGCCTGCATGCCATGATTCTGAACTGTCACCTGGGGTGATCTTCTTAAAGCCCTTAAACAGGATATTTTTTCTCTAAGTTGAAAATTTTCAGCCTTTTTAATGTGTATTTTTCCATAAATGACTTTTCCTCCTCTCCCAAGCTGGTGCTGAAGATGCTTTTCAGCTGATTTTTCCCAAAATGAGTAAAAAACAGTGATACATATGTGTGTACTGAGGAGGGTTAAAGCTTCCCATTAGTAAAAAGCCAGTGGTGTGAACCCTTCACTGGAAACTGATATCATCTTCCAAGCACCTTTTTTTTTCCCAATCCACTGACAGTTTCTTGGAGCAAATGCAATTATTCATTCCCTGCAGTGAGACAATTTGGGATCTCTCAAGTTCAGCAGCGTTTGCCTTTTGTAAGAACAACAAGAATCCCAAATGCTTGTAAGAAATTGTGAGGAAATGTTGAGGTGGATGTGTTGATTCCACCTGGAAGCCACGCTCAGCTGTGGGCTAAACCTGCTGAGGATGGATCTGGAGCGTGGCAGGAACTCGGGGCAGGTGAAGGATGTGCCTTTTGGCTGAAAATAATGCCCAGAGAGGCGTGGATCATCCCGAGCCAGCAATCCCAGTGCCTCTAGGTGGCAGGGTGGCTCTGCCGGGCCACCAGCCCTGCTGGCCCGCCTTCCTGGAGCTGCTGGGCTTGGCCCGAAGGCAGGAGCAGGGCAGGAAACCCCCTGGAGCCCAGATTAATCACCGTGCCGTTTTTCACCCTCCTGGAGGGAGCCCAGATTAATCACCCTGGCGTTTTTCACTCTCCTGGCTGGGTGTTTACATTGTACACAGTTTAGAGTAAGAAATAGGGAAACAAGGCTGCCGTGAATGGGGAGTAAATTTGTTCTGGAATTAAGAGCTGGAGTGCTCCAGGGAGGTAAACACTGTCCTGGTGTTGGGCTTGCCTTGGACACCTTTAGCCTACTGCTGACCTGTAGGTCATAGAATGCTTTTTTTTTTCCAAATGTTTAAAATAATAAATACACCATTTGGGCCTTTACATTTTGCCAGGTGAGCCCATTGCTGTGGTGGTCTCCTGGAAGGTGTTCCTGCCCCTGAAGTGCTTGCAACAAAATGAGTTTTAAGGTCTTTTCCAACCCAGACCTCCAGTGATTCTTTTTTTAGCACAGCACAAAACCACCACAATTTCACATACCTTCCCGAAACATCTCCTTTTAAATTCCACCAGGAACCAAAAGTGACATCACAAGCAGAAGTTTTAAGTTCCTTCTTAGGGTTTGAATTTTCAAATTGGGCTCATGTAGAAATCTCCCCCCAGGTGGTATTTGTGGTTCCAGGCTCTCTCCAGCTGCCCTTGCTGAGATCATTGCCAGGAAAGCTTTATGTAACTTCTTTAAATGTCGATGCTGTTAAAGTGGGAGAGATGCCGTGGCTGGTGCTGCCATTCCCAGCCTGTGGATGTTTCCCAGCCCTGGTTTCAGTGGTGTCTGTTGGTGTCACACAGGTGATTGTGATGGGAGCCACCAACCGGCCCCAGGACCTGGACTCTGCCATCATGAGGAGGATGCCCACCCGCTTCCACATCAACCAGCCTGTAAGTGCTGCTTGCCCTGCCCCCCCAGCCAGGAAACCCACAGCTCTGGGGCTTTTCCCCCAGCAAATGCTGCATTCTGCTCAGCTGGGTTTAGGGTTTTTTGAAGCATGTCCATAACTCAGCTTTTTAAAGTGAAGTTTTGATCTCTCGGGTCTTATATGTGAAACAACACCATGAGAAACAACAGCATGAGCTTCTCACCCCTGCTCTTCTCTGGGAATGGAGCTTTTGGATGCTGCATGCTGGGAAGGGCTGGTTTGTAACTCTGTTCTGCTCAGGCCTTTCCACAGCAGACAGTGTGGAAAACCTGGTCTGTTCTGCCTGTGATGGGCTTGGAATGAGATGGTCTTGAAGGACCCAAACCATTCCATGATTCTATGATTTATACCCCAGTTATTAAGTTCTTTATCAATGAGGCAGCTCTCACAAGGGTGTCCTGACTCCAAAAGTTGCTCTTGCCGTCCTTTTCCAGGTGTTTCTGTCACCTTTGTATGCCTGGTGATGTCACCAGACATTTTTGTGTCAGTGTTACCAGGAGTTCAGTCATGATTGTCAGAATTCTGGTTACAGAATTCATTATCCATTTTTGCTGAAACTCAGAGACCAAACTGGAGGAGTAAAATTCTATTGCAAGAGAGGAGTTGTGCTCCCAGGCCTGTGTTGGAACTGCCATGGGAGTGGATCCCTTTGGAAATAACATTTATAACCTGGGAGCTGCTGTGCATCCATACCTGTTCCACACACCTTCCTCATCTCCAACTGTTCCTTGAGTTAGCAGGGGACAAGGATGTGGACTTGAGTACTTTGTTGTGTCATTCTATCAAGCCCCATCATTAGAAGGATGAATTATGTGTCCTGGGATATTACAGGGATTGGCTCCCTCTCCCAGGATCATTTACCACAGGAGGAGCCATTTAGGGAACAGATTTTCTTTACTCCACTGTAGCCCTGCCATGAGCTTACTGCTTCTTTCTTGCTTTGTGATCAACCCATTTTTGCCCTGACTCTTGCTGAAGGTGGAATAATTGATGTGCTGTGGATTGGGAGCAGGCACGGGCAGGAGTGAAAGCCTTGCAGATTTTATAACTGAGTTTGAGATGAGGAGGCCCCAAATTACTCGTCAAAAATTACCTGCCAAGCAGAGGGAAACGGCAGAAGTGGGTTTTGGGACAGAGTAGCAACTGTTCAGCTGCCAGATTATCTGTGGGGTAATTTTTCCTCTTTTAATGATGTAAATGGGGTTTGGCAGGCACAAAACCCAGTCTTGTTCCCTGTGTTTGACCTTCCTAGGAAGGATCTGCTCAAGACTCAGCAGATTCTTCAGCAACCTCCTCACACACAGTGTGTAATTTATCTGGTTTAGAATTTCCCAAGCATCACCTGTGGAACTGAATTTGCCACCAGAGAGGTTTCCTCAGAGTGTGTCACATGTCCTGGGTGAGGACACTGAAGGGACTGAAATCCCTAGGATGTCACAAGTGTTTGTTTTTGTCCTCTGGTAACTTCAGTCTCTTCTGTTTCAGGCTCTGAAGCAAAGAGAGGCAATCTTGAAGCTGATTTTGAAGAATGAAAATGTGAGTAGCCTCCTGTTAGTGGCTCATGGCTGCATTACTGCCACCAGTGCAGAACATGTGGTTTATAATTGCCTGCCTTCAGTGAGGCTGAGGTGATCTGCCAGGGCATTTCTGGTGAGAACTTGGGAATCTTTTGTGAGCTTAGGTGTGGCCTCACATTAAAGCCCTGCAGTTGGCTCCTTTGTGAGCAGGAGCCTTGGCTTGTGTGGTGAATCACCCCCTCTGTCTCAGTTTGCTGGCTCTGTAACAAGAGAAGATTTCTCTCTCTAAAGAAGGTGAAGGTGAATCATGTTTAGATCAGGGAAGGAAATTTCAAGCCCTCATGAGGCAGGGAGAAGATGCTGACTCTTTAACTCTTTCTTAGCTTAAGCAAGGAGGAATGGCTTTTTTTGATAGTGCTGCTTTTGATTCATAATTCAAATTTCCTTCAGAGGAGAGGGGAAAGATGACGTGTGAGCACACCTGAAAGTGTCTGTGGCAGGATAGGGGATCCCTGTCACCAGAGCTTCCTCCCAAATTTAGTTAGCAGCACTAATTGCCTTCAAGTTAATGTTGCAAAGTGTCTCTAGGCTGAGCTCCAGCCTAACAAATATCTTTTATTAGTAAAACCAACTTAAATTTTTTGAAGAGGCCTAAAAATGGCAGCTCACCAGCATCTGGCAGGGAACCACACCAGTTTTTCAGGGAGATAAAAACCAGCCTGTATCAGTTATCCCACAGGAGGAGGAATTGGATCTCTCAAGCCCAGTCTTCACATGGCAAGGGGAGTCCTGCCCTCCCTTTTCCTTGCCTGACTTAAACCGTGGAATAGTTTCCCTCTTGAAAGAAGTCATTGCAGAATTTCACCCTTTTATTAAACTGCCTTAGCTTTAACTTTTCGAAAAGGAAATACTGATGCCCATGGTGGAAAAGGAATCAGGAATTCCATGAAAAGATGGAATAAACCTGAGTTCTTGACAGGCAAGAGTTCAGCCTGACCCAGTGTACTGAGTTAGATACATTATTTTGTCTCTAAATCCCCTGGTTTGGGACTGTGTAAAGCAGGAACAGGTGTCCAGACAGCAGAGCTCTGAGAAACTGATGTGGGCTCCTAGGATCCAGTTTTGGCCAGGCAGATCTGTGCAGGAGAGTGGCTACTACAGGATATACCAGTGGGGTGGCTGGGGTTTTGGTGGGGTTTTGGTGGGGTTTTGAAGCAATGGCAGAGTTTGATGAGCTGTAACATCAGTTTCCTGTAATGGTGTGAACCACTCTGAGGTTCAAAGGGTAAGGGAATAATTGAGCTCCTCAAAAATGTCACATGAAGATAACCTCACAGCGGGTAGAAACTCCTGGAGGTGACTGTCACTTGTCCTGGTGACCCAGGCCAGTGGTTTTGGGGTGTCCATGGCCTGACCTGGAGTTTCCCACAGGTGGACAGCCAGGTGGATCTGCTGCAGGTGGCCAAGGAGACCGATGGCTTCTCGGGCAGCGACCTGAAGGAGATGTGCCGGGACGCGGCGCTGCTCTGCGTGCGGGAGTACGTCAACAGCGCCTGCGAGGAGGACGTGTACGTCGGGCCTGCTGCACTCACTGCTGCTCCTGCTGCCCTGCCTCATTGGGATGGGTGGAGGGTCACACACAGCAGGAGTGTCCTGTTTGCATGCTCAATTGCTACTATACAGAAAACCCCCAGCCCCCAACTCGTTATTCCCTTTGGCTCTGAAAATGAGCTCAGCACCTTGGTTGTTCCAAGGTGCCCAAGCTGGAGGTAGCCTGAGCTACCAAGTGCTGCTGCTGCTCTGGTTAGTGCCAGGCATTAGTGCTGCTGACACCGTGCTGGGACATCTCTCTGGTATTTGCCACACCTGCAGCAGTCCTGGGTGCATTGAGGGGCTGGAGCGTGTCCAGAGAAGGGAATGGAGCTGGGGAAGGGGCTGGAGCCCCAGGAGAGGCTGAGGGAGCTGGGAAAGGGGCTCAGCCTGGAGAAAAGGAGGCTCAGGGGGGACCTTCTGGCTCTGCACAACTCCCTGACAGGAGGGGACAGCCAGGGGGGTCGGGCTCTGCTGCCAGGGAACAGGGACAGGACAAGGGGAAACGGCCTCAAGCTGTGCCAGGGGAGGCTCAGGTTGGACAGCAGGAGGAATTTCTGCATGGAAAGGGTGCTCAGGTCTTGGCAGGAGCTGCCCAGGGAGGTTTGCAGTGCCCATCCCTGGAGGTGTCCAAGGAAGGGCTGGAGGTGGCACTCAGTGCTCTGGGCTGGGGACAAGGTGGGCACTGGGCACAGCTTGGGTTCCATGGGCTGGGAGGGCTTTTCCAGCCTCAGGGATTCTGTGATTCCAGCATGATGCTGGATCCATGTCAGAGGTGCTGTTTGCAGGGATGGCTGCTGGCTGTTGGCACAGCTGTCACAGCACAGCCCCTGGGCCCTCACCTGGCTGCTCTGTCTCTTCCCCAGGCACGATGAAGATGAGATCAGGCCTGTGCAGCAGCAGGATCTCCACAGGGCCATCGAGAAGATGAGGAAATCCAAGGATGTCTCCATGCAGAACCTGGCCATGGAGATCGTGTTTGATTAAGACAAAAGAGTGTGTTTGCAGTTCCTGATGTGATTTAGTTTGACTTCTGTAATCAGTTAGCAAAACCAGTGTCAGGGGGGTGGCAAAGGGAGTTCTACATTTTTATACAACAACAACCTCTAAGTTATTGCAATTCCAACTGGAAGTGGAAGCACAGATCATGAGTGGAACAATTCAGCCCAGACCAAGAGTGAGTGCCTGTGTGTTGTCCCTAGGGATCCCTTGGAGCCCTCCAGCAGGAGTGGGTGGTCCTGGAGAAGGGGCAGGACCTGGCACGGGCTGTGTGTGTACAGATGGGTGTGTCAGTGCAAGACCTGTACATAGCCACACTTTTTTTTATATATAGACATAATCTGTAGATAACTTGAGTATGGAAAATCTTTTCTACTTCCTGAAGCAAACCAAATCCGAAGCTGCATAGGGGAAAGATTCCTCAATACTCAGTTCACTTCTACGTTTTAGCAGCAAATGCCAGGATAGAAACTGCTCCTAGAACAAAGCAACATTTGAAATGCTACTGATTTTTCTTCCACATGACCACTTGAAATCTGGTGCCATTTAGTGAAGATAGTAAACTACTCTGTAAGAATGTTTGAATACTTTTAATTTTTTTATGAATTCTGCTTTTGAAGGCTTTTTAAATGAAGGCTGATTTTATTTTTGGTTTTCCCTTCCCATGAGCAGTTAGAGTAGAATCCCACTTGCTCTTCCCTAAAGCCCCACGTCCTCTGAGCTCTCTGAAGCCTGAGCTTTCTGAGCTCCTGTGCACTGTCCCAAGGACTTGCTTCTCCCTCAGTCTCTGCAAGCCCCACTGTGGCACTGTCCCCTGAAGTGCCACAGCTGTGAGTGTGCCTCAGGGGACACTGTGTGATGTTTGACTCTGTCCCATGCTCAGTTCTGTGAATTTAAGGAGAAGGAAATGGGTCTTGGGCTTATTGATGTGGTTTAGCAATGTGCTGTCCTTGCTGGTACCAGTTCTGGTGAATTCTTGTAACGTTCTGTTGCGATAAAGGCCAAGGGTTACAAATATGAGTGACAAAAATGTTTTGTTTGGGGTTTTTTTTGTGGAGTTATTGTCAGAGACAGTCAAAAACTTGAGGTTTTTTCATATAGTGCTATGGATTGTGTACTAATTGACCCCAAATCTGTAAAGGGAATTAATTGTTCAAAGCCCAGGGATGGGATGCTGTGTCACAGGTCTGCTGCCTGTGAGGGGAGGGAAACATTGGAGGCACAGAATGATGTAAAACCAAATGCACTGCAAAGGAAAATAAAGTGAAATAAGGAGGGCTGGAGCCCTGCCATGACACAGTGTCAGGGGCTGGTGACAGTGTCCTTCAAGCTCAGCCTGCTCCCTGTTGTCCTGCCCTCTGGAATGTTGCCTGGTTGATGCAGCAGGCCTGAGTTTGTCTCAATTTAATCTTAAAACAGAAGGAAGATGGAGGATAAAAATAATTGAATAATTGCTTAGACTTCTTCCCTGTATCACAAAGCCATGGGAAATGCACAGTGCTCTAGCAAAAGGGTGCAGGAATTTAGGCACAGCAGAAGTGGTGGGCTATGGAAATGGGAAAAGTCCAGGATTTGGGATGTTAATCCCACAAAGTCACTTTAGTTCTGGGGCTGAGTGCCCAGTGCTGGCTCTGGCTGAGCCTGGGATCAAGGAATGAGTCCAGAGGAGGCTCCAGGATGATCAGAGAGATGGAGCAGCTCTGCTGGGAGGAAAGGCTGGGAGAGCTGGGATTGTTCAGCCTGGAGAGGAGAAGCTTCGGGGTGACCCAACAGGCCTCCCAGTGCCTGAAGGAGCTACAGGAGAGATGGAGAGAGACTATGGACAAGGGATGGAGGGACAGGACACAGGGAATGGCTTCCCACTGCCAGAGGGCAGGGTCAGATGGGATATTGGGAAGGAATTGTTCCCTGGGAGGAGGGGCAGGCCCTGGCACAGGGTGCCCAGAGCAGCTGTGGCTGTCCCTGGATCCCTGGAAGTGTCCAAGGCCAGGCTGGATGGGGCTTGGAGCAGCCTGGGATAGTGGAAAGTGTCCCTGCCCATGGCACGGGGTGGCACTGGATGAGCTTTGAGGTCTCTTCCCACCCAAACCATTCCGGGATTCCATGAGTAACCTTAAACCTGCCATTGGTGCTCCTTCTGGAATCCTGGGAAGGCTGGAATGGCACCTGAGCCAGGAAGTTCTCCAGCTGCTCCGTGTGCTCAGGGGCTGCTCTCACCCTGCCGTGTTCCCCGCCCCTCTCCGGGGTGGTTACACCTGAGAAATGCCAGCCTGGGAAGCTCCTCCTGCACATCCTGCCTTTTTCCAGGCTGCTCCCTGCTTGGTGAAACCCCAGCGCGGGCAGGTCTTGATTGGCCTTAATGGAGTGTGAAGTGTGTCCACAGGGGGGTTTCATGTCCCACGGAGGAGCAGAACAGACCCGGGGGCAGCCCCTGGGCACTGCCTGAGCTCTGGTCTCCTGCCTGGATCTCCAAAACCCTGGCTCTGGGCACCGCTGCCTGGAGCTGCCTTTCCCTGCTGCCCATAACTCCTCAGGGCTGACAGAAGAGGCACAAGGAGTTATTTCTGATTGCTCCTGGGGGCACTTACTGCAGCTGGAGTGCAATTCCTGCTTCTCCTGGAACTCTTCCATACTTGTCTACTCTTGCTGCTGCTGCTGTGGGAGTCCTTGTCAAAGCGCAAACCTCCTGGAAGCTTCCTCGAAATGCCCGAGTTTGGAATGTGGCTGCTTTAATTCCATGGCTCCAGAGGCTTGGTCCAACCCTCTGCCTCTCTGAAGGGGGGAAGAGCCTGATAACTCTCCCACAGCTCCAGAGACAGCAGAGCACTGCCGAGGCTGAGCAAAGTTCCACCCAAAAATCACCAAATGAGAGCTACTTACACATATAAATATTTATTTGTACTAAAAGTGAGTGTTTCGTAGAGTATCGAGATCAGCATATATTAAATCATGAGATGCATCAGTTAAGGTACAAATTCCAGTCTCATGTCTTTAATAAATAGACTATAAACCCCCCAAGTTCACGTGTTTTAATCAGAAGTAATCAGGACACTATGCTGGTTTAAAATGATAACACAACATCTGTGTTTTGCTGTGACCACCTGGATTGACTGGTGGAGAGGGGCAGGTTTCAACACTGGTTTATTTCATGATGAGCTGCAACAGTGCTGTTTCACTCCTTAAAAATCCTAAATGGGAATATCCCTTTTGGCTTCCTGCCAGAGGGCCTGGCTGGATGAGGCTGGTGCTGGTGCACTGTCAGCTCCCAGAGAGGCTGCAGCGTTTGCCTTGGGGTAAAGCACAGCTTTGCTCCAAATACTTCAAAAATGACTTTAAAAACACCCAAAAAGCCCTTTTGCAGGGATATTTTCCCGTCACAGACGCTGTGCCCTGGCCACAGCAAAGCAGATCATAGGAGAGGGGTGGTTTTTTCATCTGGAATAAAACTGGAGCACAAGGAGAGAGGAACTGATTCCCATTGAGAACACATCCTGACAGGTCCTGGGGCAGCTGCCAGGTGCAAAAATCATGGAGTGAGGCCATTGCTGTAATTACCAAGTGCTTGTTGTTCTCCGCTGGTGACACCTCACAGCTGGGGAGGCAGGGCAGGACCAGGGAATCTCTGTTGTGGTGTCACTGCTCCGTCCCTCGGAGGCCACCACGGGAGCTGTGAGTCAGCAGAAGAGCCTCAGGCACTCACAGGCAAAGTCCATGTCAGGATGAGGGTGGGGAAGGAGATAAAGTCCGGGGTAACTTTCCACAGCCAGAGCTGGGAGCTCAGCACCAGCACCCCACAGGGCTGGGGGGGCCCAAGAGCTTTCCTGCCATCCTCTGGCTATCCCCAGCAGCCCCATCCTGCAGACACAGAATAAATCAGTCACAGCTCTGGACCAGGGCAGGAGCTTCAATCTCCTCTCAGCTGGCTCTCCAGACCCACCTCGGGTTGTGAGTTTGCTGTTTTGCCTTTGGGATGGGAGGAGTGTGGGCAGAATCGCAGAATCACAGAATCACAGGGTTGGAAGAGACCTTCAAAATCATTGAGTCCAACCCGTGCCCCAAGACCTCAACTAAACCATGGCACTGAGTGTCACATCCAGCCTGGTTTTTAAACACATCCAGGGATGGTGACTCCACCACCTCCCTGGGCAGACAATTCCAGTACTTTATTATACAGAGGGAAGGGGGATCCCATCCTGCCATGTAGGACAGCTGAAAGTACAGTGACAGCATCCCTGACTTTTCTTTGCTGTCCAGGGCTTTCTCAGGGATCTCAGGGCTTTATGGTGCTTCCCAGCACAGGGTGTGAGTGCAGGGATCACCATGGCACAATCTCACAGGCAGCTGAACTTGGAGCAACAGGAATGCTCAGCCTGGGATTTGTTTGACCACAGAGGTCAAGCAGGAGGAAGGAAACAGTGAAGAGTTGGCTCAGCCACAAGGAACTGGTGGTAGTCACAGCTGATCTTAAAAATCCTTTTTAAAAAAGGCCATTAAAAAGATCCTGCTGTTAATTAGCAAAAACTGCCTAAGGCACCATGTGGAAAGGCACTTCTTCATTTCTGCTCCAGGCAGGATTTATCCTGGTCTGAGGCCCCCCCTCTGCACTGGGAGCTGCTGTGTGGCCCTGGAAACACCACAACAATCCCGGTGGCACATCCTGGCACCAGCTGGGAATGAAGGGCCTGCTCCCCATCCCTTCCAGCTCCATGGGGACACTCCTAGCAGCTTTAGGGGTAGAAGGATCAGGCTCAAAGTATTTCTGATTGGTGAAAAACACTCTGACCCAGGCAGGAAAATCCCAGGGTCATGCCAAGTGATCTGTGTTACAGAGAATCAATCGATCATTGCTCACTCTTAATACAAGTATTTCTAGGGAGGAGGAGGAGTTAATTCTTTTTTTCCAGTGACTGGTAGTATGTGGTGAGCACTTTCCAGGCTTTGGGGGCCATGAAGCCATCTGGAGGGTTTTCCCCTTCCCGAGCAAGCTTCCTCATCCGTGTTCCTGAGATGAAGTCAAAATCGTCGTGCCTGTGCAAAACGGAGACAGAGACAGGTGACATCAGCACAGCTGGCCTGTCACCCCCAGGGTTCCTCATCCCAGAGGAGCTGGACAGTCCCTAACATGCTTCCCAGCTTGCCTTTCTGATGCCTCTCTGCCCCCAGCCTGTGCTACTTTTCCTCCCTGGTGGCATCTTTAGTTTCATGTGACACCTGGCAGCAGCTCTGGGAGGAAACGTGAGTGGCTTTCCCAGGTTCTCCCTCCATTCCTCTCCTCGGGAGGAATGTGGCTTTTCCCTGTTCCCTGGAAAGCTGCGAGCCCGAGGCACCCACAAACCCCATGGTTTTGGGGTTTGTGAAGAAACTGTGCTGCATTACTGTGTTGGGTCGATGTGGCCAGAAATGTGTATTCTGTCACCATCTGTTGAAGCCAGGTGGGGCAGTGACCCTTATTTCTGTGGCACATATCATCTGCTAATGGGCCATCTTTAAACCAGCTGGGGCAATCATCTTTATCTTTTCCACAACCCATCCTCCCTCCAGGAGGATATCATCTGCTAATGGGCCAGTACATGACTGATAAAATTCCATCATCCCACTGGGAGATGCTCCACCCAGGGGGAGGAGCCAAGCATTTCCTACCCAGATAAAAATGGAGCTGTTGAACAGCAAGTTATCCATCTTTCCACTAATTCCAGAGGAAAACTGGACCTTTCCACATCATCCCTGGACCTTCAGAAGAAAACTGCACCTTCTACAGGAGCCTGCCTCAGCTGAACCACATCTGCCACTGCAGGAGGATGCAGTCACCATTTAATGGGACTGCTGCCAACACCCTGACTGACAGAGTGTCAGGTTGTATTCTGACTCTCTCAGTGTTTTGGGATTGTTCTTTGTAATACTGTATTTCTATTTTAATTTTCCTAGTAAAGAACTGTTATTCCTAATTCTCATATCTTTGCCTGAGAGCCCCTTAATTTCAAAATAATGATTTGGAGGAGGGAGTTCACATTCTCCATTTCAAAGAGAGGCTTCTGCCTTTATTGGCAGATACCTGTCCCTCCAACCAGCACAGTTACCTTTTGGGGTCGTAGAAATCCATGGCTCTTTTGAGCTTGTTGTAGGCAGCCACTCGGAAGGGGATGATCTCCACGGAGGTGAGGCCGGGGGCCATGCCCAGCACCTTCCCGCCGTGCGTGGGCTCGTAGAGGTCCTGCTTGGTGTCGGGGTGCGGCATTCCCGCCGGGTCGCGCCCCACGATGTAGAAGTTGGCCCCCGCCACCATGCGGGCTCCGGCAGTGCCACTGCACCTGCAGGGAGGGACACGGGGACTGAGGGCTGGGGGAAAGGGAGGACAAAGGATCCTGTGGGGATCCACAGGAATCAGGCTGGGTCCGAGCTGGCGGCAAACGGAGGTCGCAGTTTGAATTTTCCACGTGCCAAAGTGCACACAGGAGGGGAGGTTCAGCATCTGCTCCTTTTATCCCACTGGTTTAGGGACAGCAGGGAAACCCCTGGGGGCAAGCAAATGAACGTCTCTGCCCGCCAGAAAAAGATGAAGCCTGTTTCTATCCCTCCTCCCCAGCCCTCCACAGCCCAAGAGAGGATGGGAGCTGATGGAGCTGAGCGCTGCAGGGAGACACTGCAAACCATGCAGGGATCCAAGACTGAGGACACAGCTCAATCCCCCTTCCCAGGTTTTCCAGAGCTGGAGCACAACCTCCATGGACAGGCTGAGCAGCCAAGGGCTGTGTTACCTCCGTGGGGCCGGCGTAGAGCATGGGAGAGGGGAAGATGGCCACGATGGTAGACTTGGGGTCCAGGACGTGCTCCTCCAGCACGGCCGCATGCTGCTTCATGCGCCACTCCAGGGGGACGTCATCATCCTTGGTCCACCCCCCCAGGGGGTGCAGCAGGAGCACAGGGTTCTTGTAGCCCCTCTCCAGGAGCTGGCGCCGCGTGTCCTGCATCAGCAGGGCGTGCCCGTTGTGCACGGGGTTGCGCAGCTGGAAGGCGAAGACGGCGTCTGGAAGGGAAGGGTCGGGGGTCACAGGGCTCATTCCCACACTCTGAGCTTCCACAGAGTCAGGGGAGAGCTGTGTGTGCCCTGTCTCAGCCATGAGAGACCTGCGTGCGCTGTCTCCACATGAGCAAGCTGAGTGTTTCACACACACACAGCCCAGCCAAGGTTGTTTTCACAGCGCTCCCTTCCTTTGGGGCTGATTTCAGCTCCATCAGCTCTCCTACAATGTTTGTGCACAGCACAGGACACCTTCACTGATGCCTTGGGTGATCTGTCACCTCCCCAAGCTCAGTGGCACCTTCAGGAGGGCCAATGTTCTTTCCCCAAAGCACGGGTGGGTGTCCGACCCTTGCCAGCCTGCTGGGACCACGTTGGACATTGGGGCTTGGAGCAACCTGGGAATGTGGAGGGTGTCCCTGCCCTTGGCAGAGGGTGGAATGGGATGAGATTTAAGGTCATTCTGACCCAAACCACTTTGGGATTCTATGGGACAGAGAGTTGGGAGAAGACACCTGAACTGTGCCCCAGGAGTGAAGGCTGAGAATGTCAGTGCAGAGAGGATCTGACCTGCCGGGGGGACATGAGCAGGATGCTCAGCCCTCAGAGCACTGAGGACACAGCCCACCACACTGCCCTAACCTAGGAGCCCCTGTGGCACTTTTTGTGCTCTGCCCTGAGTCCCCTTTACTGCCCACCCCTGCAAACAGCCCCACTTTGCGAGCAGCCAGAATTGGCTGGAAGTGCTGAGAACTTGGAGCCAGTCATGGATCACACCAAGGCCCAGTGGGGCAGGAAGAACCCTGATGTCACTGGTGCCACCCTGGGCACTCACCAGCATTCATTTCCTTGAACTTCTGCTTGAGAGCCAGCGGAGTCAGGCGGTACTGGTCCAGCCCATCATTCCATTTGATCTTCTCCAGGACCTCCAGGTCTCCACCAACCAGCCAGTCTCCACTCTCCATCACCATCTGGGAATTACACACACCTTCAGTGCAAAGGGGACAGCACACTCCTCCTTCTCCCTCTTCCAGTCTCCTTTGGAAAGTGTGAGGCCATGGAGAAGGCTTCCAAAATTGAATGATAGAACTAAGATCACGGGGGTGTAGTTTGAATAGAAGTGTGTAATATCACAAGGTGGAAATTTTAGAATTTAAGGTTTTAGAATATAGCAATATATAGAAGGTGAGATGGAGGTTTTAGGGCAGAGGTTTCTTTCTTCTTCACCTTCTTCTTCATGGGTCTTCTTGTAATTGGATAGAAAATTCCACATTGCAGGTCACGGGTGATTGGTTATTGGGTTAAAAGTAAAACTAATTTAAGTGTCTGTTATTAAATTTAAGTTCAGGCTTAAAAGGCCTTGTAGAGAGAGAGATACATCGACACTTTTAGCTTGTTAGCTAGAAGTGCTGAAGAACTCACTGTAACACAGATAAGAATTAATAAACATCTGAGTCTGAACATGAAATAGAATCGCTCGAGCTTTTAATCCCAACTCTTTTTTCTCAGAAGAGAAAAAAGAAGATAAAACGCGATAAAGCAGTGCCCAATGTGAGGATTGAACCTTCAATCACAACCTTCAGATTATGAGACACCTTTCACCCCGAGGCTGCACTTCTGTCTTGGGTTGCAACATAGGATGTGACAGAAATATGTATTCTGCCACCATCTGTTGAAGCCAGGTGGGGCAGTGACCCTTATCTCTGTGGCACATATCATCTGCTAGTGGGCCATCTTTAAACCAGCTGGGGCAATCATCTTTATCTTTTCCACAGCCCATCCTCTCTCCAGGAAGATATCATCTGCTGCTGGCCCATTGAGTCCCACTGTATGACTGATAAAATTACATCATCCCACTGGGAGATGCTCCAGCCAGGGGGAGGAGCCAAGCCTTTCCTACCTAGATAAAAATGGAGCTGTTGAACAGCAAGTTATCCATCTTTCCACTAATTCCAGAGGACCACTAGACCTTTCCACATCATCCCTGGACCTTCAGAAGAAAACTGCACCTTTCTACAGGATCACTGCTTCAGCTGAACCACATCTGCCACTGCAGGAGGATGCAGCCACCATTTAATGGGACTGCTACCAATACCCTGACGGACTGACAGGGTGTCAGGTTGTATTCTGACTCTGTCAGTGGTTTTGGGTTTGTTTCTTGTACTACTGTATTTCTATTTTAATTTTTCTAGTAAAGAACTATTCCTATTCCCACATCTTTGCCCAAGAGTCCCTTAATTTCAAATTTATAATAATTTGGAAGGAGAGGCTTTACATTCTGTGTTTCTAAGAGAAGCTCCTGCCTTTATTGGCAGACACCTGTCCTTCAAACCAGGACAACTTCCCACAGTATGGAGGGTCCAGACCCACCTGGATGTGGGGGTGGCGGGGGCAGGTGGTGCCCCAGACGCGGGCACAGCGCTCCTCCTTCCTGTGGGCGAAGAACTCGGGGCGGCGCAGCACGGCCACGCGGCGCCCCTGGAAGCTGAGCGCCAGCGCCGCGCTGCCCTCCAGCCGCTGCTTGTCCTCTGCTGACACCGGCAGCACGATGGGGATGCTCAGGTTCACCACGCCGTCTGCAGGGAGACACGGAGGGCAGCTCAGCACCCTCCGGCCACCGCTCAGGATTTTTGGATAGGAAATCCCGCGTGGCGGGTCACGGGCGACTGGTTATTGGCTTAAAAGTGAAAATAATTTAAGTGTCCGGTCTTAACTGGACACTTTAGGCTTGCAACCCTCAAAGGGGAAGGGTTGAACACCCTCCTGCATGGACAGGAATTCCAACCAGCTCCAGGAGCACGGTAAACAGAAGTTTTTGTGGAAAATCAGTCCTTGCAGCAGTTTTCTCTGCATTATTAATAAATAGTGACAACAGTGGAATATAAAAGCTCCTTATCTAACAGCTGGAGGTGTCTCTAAGACACCTGGAGCATCTCATTGGTTCCTGCACTCTTCCCTTTCCCTGGTTCTTCTTCGTTAGCTGCTTGGGAAAGTGAGAAATTTAAATCTGCTTGTAAAATGTGGATAATTGAAAAATGTGCTTGGAAAATGCCTTCTCCTCCAGGAGAACCACCCCTATGGAGATGGCTCCAGTCTGGTGTTCCCTGGAGCACCCCATTTCCTACACACCTCCTGGGCTGCCTCTTCCACCACACTCAGTTTTAATTTGGGATTTTTTTTCTTTTTCTTTTTTTTTTTCCTGGCTTTCTCTATACTGCTATTCCTCCTCCTTTACATCCCTGTACTGCCCATGCTTAATCTGTCCTCTGTGTGTCTGTAAGTGCACACACAGATTCTAATTCCATAATTCTAATTCCTAAATAGCTTGAAATCATGCTGGTTCTAACCCAACTCTCCCAATTTCCCAGTGTTCCACTGAGGTCCTCCCACTTCTCCTTGGATATTCCAGTGTTAATACCAGAGAATCGGTCTCTTTGATGGGTTTCCAGTAACAAACAAATCACTGATTCAATTTGTTCTGATCTGACTGAAATCAGTTTGGATCCTTGAGAGTCTTAATTTGAGGATTTTGACTATGATATAGATTTTTACTTTAATTTTGCATTAAAATATTTGCATTTACTTTAAATTCACACTGCCAGTCAGCAATTTTCATGAATAATCATAATTATATTCACGTGAGATCCAATCAATATCAACTTCATACATTTAAATCATGTTAATAGTGATCAGTCAGTGGAGCCAGCACAGGAAAAAAAAGCTGCATTATGAAACAAACAAATGCTGCTGAAACTGGGTATCTTCAGGCTCCATTTCCAAATGCAGGATGAAGAGGTAACAAAAGATCACTCCAGTGCACGTAATTACAAAATTACACAACTGGGATCTTTGTGCAGGCTGGTCCCTAGGACACGGGGTGTGCCGGGCCACGTCATCATGCCTGGATCATAAACAGTCCATGGCTGTAACAATTTCATAATAATTTCAACTTTTTTTTTTTGTAAATCTCAAAAAATTATAGCCAAAAAGAATCTCAGTCAAGGTAATTTGTGCAGAGCCTGAGAACAGTTCCATACATACCAGCTCCCAAGCGCTTCTTTCCTGGGAGAACACAAACATAATTAAGATCATTAACACTCAGGGGCACTCAGAGACCATTTCAAGACTCAAAGCATTTAAAAGCTCCTGCTGGTGTGGTCATGGTCTTCCACAGTGCTACCACAGCCTCACCCTGAGCGTGGTCCAACACCTCCACTGTCACTGTCACTGACACTGTCACCTGTCCCAACAGAGTCATGAGTTGCTGGGGCATACCCCCCTTCCTGGTGGCCCTACACAAAGCACATCATCCACCTGCTGGGGCATCCAGGAGGGATTTAGTGCAGAGCACTGGCTTGAACAAGAGCCCCCCAAAAATCACGGGAGCTGCCCAAACCATTGCCCACCCCAGGGCTCTGGGAGGAGCAGGCTCAAGCCTCTCCTTGGCAGTGCCACACCCCAGCCTCGGGACCATCAGATGGAATCCTCTAACACTTCCCAAAGCTTGTCCAGGAGCACCTGGGGTTCTCTTTCCCACTCAGATGTCACCCTGAAGGCCTGACCACACCGATGATTAGTTTGGAGAGCCCTGTGGAGACAGGGCGCACCAGGGACTGATGCTGCTGCCCTCTGCTACACACACCTGTCTCTGGAGAGCTCACCCCCCTGCAAAGCTGCTCTCCTGGCCTTTGTCCCTGCTCCCCACAGAGCTCTATAAAGCCTGATCATCTGCCCACAGAGCTCAGGTTTGGGGAGGCACCCCAAAAACAGATACGCTCTGGGATGAGTCTCCAGCACAAAGTACGGGGCTCTAGAGCAACATGGCCATCCCAGGGCTCTCTGCAACCTCCCTAGGCACAACAGGCAGCTCAAAGACCACAGAGGAGGCTCTGATAACAGGGACATGTGCTTCTGAGTGCTGTTTGCACACTGGGCAGGAGGTGAAAGGCTATGGTGTGATGGGAGCAGAGCCCCTGCACAGAAACTCCTGCTGTGCAAAGTGAGCAAAGTCCTGAGCTTTGCCTCTGCTGCACCGTGCCCAAACCTGAGCAAAAGCAGCAAATCACTGCCCTGTGGGACCACAGGATTGTCTAGAAGGCGTGCAAGGCTTAAAGGGACTTGCAGTTCCAGATCCCTGAGGGCAGAGATCACTGCCAGCTCTACAAACCTCAGCGTGAGCACACCACGTGCAGGTGAAGTCACAGCAACAGCATCTATAGCTGAGAAACAGGGTGGAAACATCTGTGCCCCAGCCTCAGCTGTGGATGATCATTACCTGAGCTCTCTTTGCCTCTTCCAGGGATGAAGCACGTCTAACAGGCTGCTAATGCATAGATAAATCAGATTTACTTGGAGCTACCATGTTGGAGAAGCAGGGAAATAGGGTGAGGGGGCAAAACCAGGCTCTGTTCCTGTTTCCAAAAAGCAGCTGCCTTCTCCTCCCACCTCCAGCTCAGCCTGGCAGCTTTCCTGCTTCCTCAGCTTTGGGTTCGCATCTCTATTTACCCTGGTACAGCCAAGCACAAGACACAACTCCGGGAAGGTTTGAGCAGCACCATGAGAGCTGTGAGCCAGGGCTGTGGTGACCTTGGGCACCCTCAGGAGCCCTGGTGTGTGCCACAGGGCAGGACAGGAGGACACAGGGGATGCATACCTTTGTGCAGGGTGCCGAAGTGCATCACTTGCAGGTACTCTGCCTCCCGCATGAATCCCGTCAGAGGAGTGGCCCAGCCCTCGCTCAGCACCTGCACCCACTGCAGATCCAGCTGCAAAACAAGCCCAAAGGGGTCACACTCCTGCCACACCCCTGCCACCATGTCACGCTCAGAGGTTGCTTTTCCTTCCCTTCTGCTGAGACAGCATTCTGTTTGTTTTGCTT
The DNA here is from genome assembly GCA_034336665.1 of Luscinia megarhynchos. Taxonomy (NCBI): domain Eukaryota; kingdom Metazoa; phylum Chordata; class Aves; order Passeriformes; family Muscicapidae; genus Luscinia; species Luscinia megarhynchos. The sequence goes on along the minus strand of CM067569.1, from coordinate 32,625,282 downwards.
CAAGTACAGGACATTCATAAGGGGAAAAGGGCATGGGGGATGTAGCTCAGGGCTTTTTAAGCCAGATTCACAGCACAACTTGGAATCCCAGAATGGTTTTGGGTTGGAAGGGTCCTTAAAGCCCATCTCATTCTACCCCTGCCATGGGCAGGGACACCTTCCACTATCCCAGGCTGCTCCAAGCCCTGTCGAGCCCGGCCTTGGACACTGCCAGGGATCCCTGGCAGCCACACCTTCTCTGGGCACCCTGTGCCAGGGGCTCCCAATATCCCAACTAACCCTGGCCTCTGTCAGTTTGAACTTGTGGGGCTGTAGCAGAGGGACACAGCAGAGGAGGCTGACACCCTGCAGCACAGGGTGGAGGTACAGCAGAAAATGGCTGAGGGTCAGGATCCCACCTCAGCTTGTCATAAACCACAGCCACGAAAGGTCAGGGCCATCAGAGGATAACAGGCCCCTCTGGCAACATCCTCCTGGAAGCTTCCACCCTTGGAGCAGCTAAATAGTGTCAGAACCTGTGTGTGTGTCAATACCTTAGTGATCTCCACTGCTGGCAGCTTCTCTGCCTCAGCCCGGACACTGCTGAGTTTATCCTCAGGCACAAACAGCTCCAGAACATCCTTGACTGAGCCTTGGGGCACGATGTTCTGGAAGACAGAGACAGGCAGCACTTGTAACAGGCTGGTTTTCACAACACACCAAAAAGGCAATGTCCTAGTGCAGGGTTCCAAAGCTCCCAGGGACAGTGACATAGAAGTGACCCACCTGTGCTTGCAGGAGCTCCACAACCTGCTGGATGCACTCAGACACCGAGGCAATGTTTGTTTTCAGCACCAACTCAGGAGCTTCGGGTTTCTCATACTCTGAGTCAATCCCCGTGAACCCTACGGACAATTAACCCCCAAATTAAATTTCTTTAATAGGATAATCAGTGCCTCAGAGCCAAGAACACTGTACAAACAATGGGGTGGGGGTGGGCATTCAACCATGCTGGATACAACCAGTGACACATGTGACAGTAAGATTAGGGGAACAGGATCCTCTTCTGCACTACAAAGGGCCTTTAGACACCCATCCCCTGTGTGGGCACTGCCAGGACAAGGCATCCAAAGATTTGGAAAGCAAAAAAAGGCAAAATAAGATCTCACTCCTCTATACCTTTGATCTCTCCAGCTCTTGCCTTTTTGTACAGGCCCTTCACATCTCGGCTTTCACAAATATTTAGAGGAGCATCTACAAAGATTTCAAAGAAAGGAAGTCCAGCTGCCTCATGAATTTTCCGTGCGTTTTGACGATCCTGTTAGAAGGAAGATGGGAAAAATCTGAATTGCAGCAAAAAAGCCTCCCTGGACTTTTACACAAGTAAATTAATCTGTCTTATAGATTTATTAAATGTTCACTAGTACTAGCAACGGTTTTTCATCTCACTTCCCTCCTTTTCTTTAAAGATACTTTTTTAAAAAATGGCAAAAATCTACAACTTGGATTTGTTTTCTTTTTTTCCCACGCAAAACCTCAAGATCTTTTCGTTAGGCAGGACAGCAGAATTTTAGATTGTGAATAATTATCTGCCCTATGTCAATACAGCCAGATCTGACGATCTTAGAGGTCTTTTCCAAACTTAGCGATTTCTTGATCCTACAAAAAAAGGAACTGCTTGCACCGGCCTGATAACAGCAGCTACAGAAGCGCAAATCGCAGTCAAATCTCCTTCCAGAAGAGTAGTGACAGCTCTAGGACAGGCTGCTGCTGCTGTGACCCTTGTCTGCCTCTGAGGAGTTAATAGCAGAGAGATATTAAACTCCTCTGAGCTATTCTTCAGTTTGCAACACTGAATTTATTTATCCAGGAAGATCGCTGCCCTCCAAACACTGATCATGCATGGTTGTGCATCCTATGGAGCATCTGATGGTGGGTTTAGGAAACTGTCTTGGGCTGTAACATAGGATGTGGCCAGAAATGTGTAATCTATCACCATCTGTTGAAGCTGGGTGGGGTAGTGACCCTCATCTCTGTGGCACTATCTGCTAATGGGCCATCTATAAAACCAGCTGGGGCAATCATCTTTATCTTTTCCACAACCCACCCTCCCTCCAGAAAGATATCATCTGCTGTTGGGCCTTTCAGTCCCACTGTATGACTGATAAAATTACATCATCCCATTGGGAGATGCTCCACCCAGGGGGAGGAGCTAAGTCTTTCTTACCTAGATAAAAACTGAGATTTGAGACAGCAAGATACTGTCTTTCCACTGGATTCCAGAGGAACACTGAACGTTTCCACACCATCCCTGGACCTTCAGAAGAAAACTGCACCTTTCTACAGGATCACTGCTTCAGCTGAACCACATCTGCCACTGCAGGAGGATGCAGCCACCATTTAATGGGACTGCTGCCAACACCCTGACTGACTGACGGGGTGCCAGCTTGGATTCTGACTCTGTCAGTGTTTTTGGGATTGTTCTTTGTAATACTGTATTTCTATTTTAATTTTCCTAGTAAAGAATTGTTATTCCTAATTCCCATATCTTTGCCTGAGAGCCCCTTAATTTCAAAATTATAATAATGATTTGGAGGAGGGAGTTCACATTATCCATCTCAAAGAGAAGTTTCTGCCTTTATTGGCAGATACCTGCTCTTCAAACCAGGACAGAAGCCCTCCTCATAAACCATCATGTGAGAAGCTGAGAAGAGAGCAGGATGTTCTCAGGGGTCCTCCAGCGTGTACCTTTGTGAAGGGGGAGATGAAGCTGGTGATGCAGACAAGTCCCGCGTCAGCGAAGAGCCGCGCCACTTCGGCGATGCGCCGGATGTTCTCCTCGCGGTCCTGTGCCGAGAAGCCCAGGTTCTTGTTCAAGCCGTGCCGAACGTTGTCGCCGTCCAGGGAGTAGCACGGGATGCCGTGAGCCACCAGGTACTCTTCCAGAGCAAAGCCAATGGTTGTCTTGCCAGCTCCAGAAAGGCCTGGGGGAGGCAAGTGTCTTGGGTTGCAATACAGGATGTGACAGAAATGTGTATTCTGTCACCATCTGTTGATGCCGGGTGGGGCAGTGACCCTTATCTCCATGGCACATATTATCTGCTAATGGGCCATCTATAAAACCAGCTGGGGCAATCATCTTTATCTTTTCCACAACCCATCCTCCCTCCAGAAAGATATCATCTGCTGTTGGCCCATTGAGTCCCACTGTATGACTGATAAAATTACATCATCCCATTGGGAGATGCTCCAGCCAGGGGGAGGAGCCAAGCCTTTCCTACCCAGATAAAAACTGAGATTTGAGACAGCAAAATACTGTCGTTCCACTGGATTCCAGAGGAACACTGGGCCTTTCCACATCATCCCTGGACCTTCAGAAGAAAACTGCACCTTTCTACAGGAGCACTGCTTCAGCTGAACCACATCTGCCACTGCAGGAGGATGCAGCCACCATTTAATGGGACTGCTACCAACACCCTGACTGACTGACAGGGTGTCAGGTTGTATTCTGACTCTGTCAGTGTTTTGGGATTGTTCTTTGCAATACTGTATTTCTATTTTAATTTTCCTAGTAAAGAACTGTTATTCCAAATTCCCATATCTTTGCCTGAGAGCCCCTTAATTTCAAAATGATAATAGTAATTTAGAGGAAGGGGGTTTACATTCTCCATTTCCAAGAGAAGTTTCTGCCTTTATTAGCAGACACCTGTTCCTCAAACCAGGACAGCAGGAAAGCAAGGGGTCAGGGTTGAGGTCAAGAGAATGAAAACAAGAGGGCAGTGTGACACCTGTGGCCAAACTCCTTCTGCCCCAAGTTCCCTACCTGATTCCTTCCTAAAGCAACCTGGATTCATCCTTCACAGAGCCTTTTTCAATCCTTAGTATTGAAGGGGTGGCATTAATGCCATGAGAAAAGCACCCACAGCCCAACCTCTGGAGGGGTCCAACCCAGCAGTGCCCCTCGTCTGGGAAACATGGACTCCAGGAAGTAGGGGAGGTTTGAAGGATGCTGCTTCCTCTGGTTCTCTCCTCATCTTCCTCTTCCTCCCCCTGGTCCCACTGTCAATAGCCAACTGCTCTCCCATTCTGAACCCAAGAAGAGGCTCTTGCTGCAACCAAGTGGAGTGGGACAGGAGCCAGCAGCAAAGGTTCCTTCTCTAGGTGTGTATTTCAAAGAATAATAATCAGCCAAGCCAGCTCAAACCTTTCAGACACACGACTTTTAAGTAATACTCAAAAAAAGGAAGGAAATTGCCTTGAGTAGGGCTTTTGGCTTCAGAAACTATAGAAAAGCAGATTGGGCACTTTCAAAATTGAGGAGAACAGAACAGAAACATGCTTTTATCCAGCACCTACAACTTAAGGTGACAGGAAGGCAAATCAGAATGGCTTTACAAAATCCTTCCAAGCACGTCCTTCAACACCCTCCAGCAGCCAAAGAAAATGCCAATATTTAACAAGCAAAGGAACAACTGGACAACTGGAAAAAGACTTGTCTAAATATTACAAATGAGAAATGCAGTTGTCATGTCTGGCAGCCCCTAATCTCCAAACAATGAGTTTATACTTCAAGGCAGAAGAGAAGGGTGACAAAACAAATGTAAGGGATTGCTTCCAGTGTGGCTCTGTGGCTGGGAGTGTCTATTCTCCAGACAAGGTGACTGCCTCATGCTGCCTCAAACAGAGCAGACCTACATGTCCCAATAAACTTCTCACCACTCCTGAATGAAAACATCCACATTTTGGACAACCATGGGTACGTTCCACTGCCAAAGACTGGCTGGATTTGAGCCAAGGCTTCCTCAGCTACACACTTGGGAACAACAAGTGCTATCCCCAGGGCCTCTGACATGTTCAAAGGAGCCTGATAGCAGCTGGGAAATCCATAAAAACATTAGTTATGGGCAGCAGCTGCCAGGGAGAACATCTCGCTGCGCCAGCACCGTACGTCTGCAATTCCCATGTGGGGATGTTTTGCAATTCCCGGCTCGCAGGGAACGCTGATGTTTCCTGCAGATCCCAAATCCCCATCTGCCAGCCATACTCATGGAGTTTCACAGGTGAGGCCACGCTTTCACACCCAGACAAAAATACCTGTGAGCCAGACCGTGCAGCCTCGGAATCCTCCCCTGGTGCCGACAACTTGTCCTCTCTTAGTCCTGCTGACATGATGGGCTTGGTAAACCACATTGGTGGATCCCTGGGAAAATAGAGCAGAACAAAGCACTTCTGTTATCTTTGCTGCTGTCAGTGCAAAAGGAAATCTCTGCTGGGACAAACAGATGGGAGAGAAAGGAAAATTCATTAACTAGCCAGCATGGTGAACTCTGGTGCTTCGGTGTGAGTTGGATTTCTGTCTCAGCAGCACAGACTCGTTGTTTGGAGGCTCTCTGCCTCTGCTAGGGTGTTTCTGGTGGTGATGCCTTCATGCCAGCAAGGGGAGAAGGGATAAGGTGACTGGCTTTGCTGCAGGAGCACTGCCAGGTGACTGATCCCCCTTGCAGACAGGCAGGACAGAGTCTGGGCAGAGACACCCTCCCTGCCTTCTCGACAGACAGACAGACTCAACTATTACTTTAATCAGGCTTGCAAAACAAGAGCGACTTCAGGTACTAATTTACTGGCTGGGTAACACAAGAACTGCACTTGGGCAGGAGCAGAGCCAAGCTGGATGGGGTGGGAGTCAGAGGAAACAACCCCTGACGTGTCCATGTGTATTCCCAAGCAAACAGGGCACCAGCACAACGCTGAGCCAGAGGCCTGAATTCTGGTGCTTCCTAATTCTGGTGGTTCCCTGGCCTTGCTGACCCCAGAGCCTCTGCAGGGCTGCAGGTGGAACAGCCTGGCTGTGCCCTGCAGCTCCAGCAACAGCACCTCTACAAGGAATGTCCCACATGAAATAACCACAAGTACTTGTTAGTTGTGAGGATGATGTTCCCAACTGAGGTACACAAGGGAAAGAACAAGGAGGGAACAAGGGTATGATTATATTCTGGATGCATATCCAGAAAGAGGAGAAGGGTGCATGGAGACCTCAAGAACTTTCCAGTAAATTAGGGAGTCTATGGGGAAGCTGGAAAGGGACTGTTCATCAGAGTGACAGGACAAGGGGAGTGGGTTCAGACTTAAAGAGGGGAAATTTAGGTTAGTCATACAGAAGAAATCCTTCCCTGTAAGGTTGGGGAGTGATGCCCAGAGCAGCTGTGGCTGCCCCTGGATCCCTGGAAGTGTCCAAGGCCAGGCTGGATGAGGTTGGAGCACCCTGGGACAGTGGAAGGTGTCCCTGCCCATGGCAGGGGTGGCATTGGATGGCTTTAAGATCCCTTCCAACACAAACCAGTCTGTGCTTCTATAAAAAACCCAAGACATCTCTATACTTGCCCCTGAAAAGGCAAGTGAATGCTACACATCCTATGACTCACAGAATAAAGGATAAATAGCTCAAGACTTGGTTTCTGTGGTTTGTTCCACTTTGTTGCTTTTTGTGGGTTTTTTTGCGAGGGGTTGTCAAAAGTTTGAACATTTTGAGCTGCCAAAGGCAAGACAGCACCACAATGGATTAATTTTCTCCCATTCCCAGGAGTTCAGGCTGTGTCTCACAGGAGGTGAGCCACGATAACATCCGTACCTCAGGAAGATGCAGGATCTGGCACATTCCTACATGGCTGATGTAAGGAGATTGTTCTAAGTACAGGTTGCTGTGCCATAAATCTGTGCTGTGTGAGCATCTCAGAGCTGTTATTTTGCACACTGGCACCTTTGGGTGCTTGGGAAAGCACCACTGAGGGCATTTTTGCAATTCAGCTACACTGTCACACCTCTCCCACCTGCTGGGAGCTCCAGATGGTACCAAATCCCTCAGATTTTCCTGCTCTGCCCATAAACTTCCCAGGAAACTCTTCCCAGCCCTCAGCAATGGGATGGCTGGGCTGGGAGCTTGCTTAGCTGGGAATGGGCTCTTCAGTGGGAAAGACCAACTTCCCACCTCATCATCCACCAGCTAGGAAAAGTTTGGGAAGCCAAAGCTGAAGTGTGGTGGAAGAGGGTGAAACCACCAGGAAAACTGACCATTAATGGCAAATCCTGGAGAGATTTTGCCTAGGAAGAGCATATATCCTGCAAGATGGTTGGGAGGCAGAGAGAAGCAGTGGATGGGGTTTAATCAGATGCAGGGCAGTCCTACTGATTTGATTCTCAGGTTTTTAACCCTGTCACTGCAAATCAAACACATTTAAGTAGGTAATCCCATTATCATCACAGCATTGACAGCTGGATGTTGGGCCCTAAAGCAGGGACAATTTAGGACACTGGTAAGTCTTGGAATAATCTGGGTCAAAGAAATGAGATTTGGGAGAGGAGCTTCTGATTTATAATTCGAGCCCAAACAAGGCAATAAATGTCCCAGCAGCATCTCCAAAGAAGGGCCGTGCACTCCCTGCCAGACAGATGGTTAAATATGACATTGCCATGCTCTCCCCATCCCTTGGAAATCTGCTGTTTGGCCCTGTCTGGATGAGCTCAGTGCTCAGCCCACCCTGCCTTACCTCATCCAGGAAATGAGAAAAAAACAAACACGTCACTCCAAACCTTGGACCGAGGCTGCAGCAGACCAAGAAACCAAATCCCAACTCTGCTTTTGGTCTCCCCTCCTACTGAACCCTTCCATGAACACAGAGATGCCAAGATCTTGGCTGTCTTTAGGATCAGGCTTGACTGAGCTGCCTGCCAAGGTCTCTTGGCTTGGTTTCCAAAGGGAATAAGCTTTCCATCAACCACCCTGGTGGGACAAGATGCTGCCCTGCTGTGTGCAAGCAGGTTGCAGCCAGAGGCAGGAGGTTTTCCTGAGTGATCCTCCTGAACAAAGAGATGTGGCCTCTGAGATAGGGGAGTCTTGCTGGAGGTCAGGAACCATCAGTCCTCTGCTCTGAGAGCCACCATTGCTCAATCCATAGCATCCAAAAGAGTGACCTCAGCTCCTCCTGAAGTTATTGGCCTTGGAAGGGAGTAGCTGTGCTTGCCCACATAAATTATGTGTGACTACTCAAGGAGATCTTATCAGGGAGCATCTTATCTTCTCATCTGGCAGTTACAAGCACGTGGTGTGCAGGGCTCTCCCAGATATCACTGATGTTTGTTGGGAGCAGAACCACTGCACTTTTAATAGAAAATGCACCAGACAAGAAACATTTATAATCATGGGCTTATAGAGGTGCTAAGGTTGGAAAATATTTTTAAGATCATGAAGTCCAACCATCAACCCAGCACCACCACTAAACCATGTCCTCAAGGGTCACATCCACATGTTTTTTGAACAATTCCAGGGATGGTGATTTCACCACTTCCCTGAGCAGCCCATTCCAATGTTCTACAACCCTTTCCACGAAAAAGTTTCCTAATATCCAACCTGAGCCTCCCCTGGCACAGCTTGAGGCCGTTTCCCCTTGTCCTGTCCCTGTTCCCTGGAGCAGAGCCCGACCCCCCCTGGCTGTCCCCTCCTGTCAGGGAGTTGTGCAGAGCCACAAGGTCCCCCCTGAGCCTCCTTTTCTCCAGGCTGAGCCCCTTTCCCAGCTCCCTCAGCCTCTCCTGGGTCCCCAGCTCCCTGAGCTGCTCCTTATCAGAACTCCTCCCCAGCTCTGTGGCCCCTTTAAGTTTAGGGTTGTCCCAACAAGTTGCACAGATGTTTTGCCATCTCCCACTAGCAATTCAAGTATAAACTCTGGTCCTTAGGGCAGCACCTCCTCCTGCCTCCACATCCCCAGTTCTTCAACCAGCACCTCCCTGGCTGCATCACGAGTGGGAGCATGGCAAGAACCAACTGCAAGCACCACGTTCCACAGCTGAGGGGTGGAGATGAAGGACAGATGGGAGCTGAGCAGGACATTAGGGAGATCCCCTGAGGGCACACAACACCCTCAGGCTCAGCCACCCGGAGAAGGCAGAGCCCTGTGATGCTGCAGAAGGAGACAGGGCACCTGAGAGCCACGCTGGCCATCGTGGTGGCCCATCAGGTCCGAGCTGTGTCCTTACAGCGCCCCCAATTCACCCCTGCCTGCTGCAGCTGGCACAGGCACGGATCTGGAAGCTGTCCAGGAGCTCATGGCAGGCTGCAGCAGCATCCTGCTCCAGAGAGGGACTCGCTCCCGAAATCGGGATCACTCTGAGCACACGTTACTCACATGTCCGGCTCGCTCAGCAGCAGGACCAGCATCCAGCTGGCAGCGCTCAGAGCCCTGGGGAAACCCTGACCCAACAGCCAGGGCAGGGTCAGGACTCCCCCAGCTGCCTTTTTATTTATAGGGCAAGCTCACAGCACCAGGAATATGATTCATTTTTTTTCCAGTCAAGCGTTTCACACACACCCTATTTCAGAACTGCAGCCTGGACATGTCTCCAAGAAGGAAAAATTAGATCAAAATAAAAATGGAGGCTTTCAAAATGTTTTCAGCTGATCCTATTTGCAAATGGTAGAATGGGCTTTTAAAATGATAGAATCATCAAGCAAGCCTTCACTTGCCTTGCACAGGCAAGCAGTGGGATCAAGGACATGGAGGGATTATTGCAGTGTCCTGTGCAGGATCAGGAATTTGACTTGATGATCCTTGTGGGTCCCTTCCAGCCCAAGAGATTCTGGAATTCAAACACTTCCCTAAGCCTCAGGAGAGTGAGCTACCCTATCATTAAAAAACCCTCTCCCAATTCTTGCCAGCATGCTGAAAAAAAAACCCACCAAAAAAACAACAAAGTAAAACTAAAAATATTTATTCCTACCAGTTGCATTTGATGTATACAAATTATTCATCAAAATTTTCTAAAAAAATTATTTTCTTCTACCAGGGCTGCCCTGATGCATCCATGTATCCATGGGCAACCAAGGGGGAAACCTTCTGTAAAAGAGTCATTTGCTGAACAAGAGCAAAACTGATACTCCAAAGAAAAGGAGGAAGAGAGGAAAAAGGGGGATTTTGTCTGTGGAAGCAAAGACTTGATTACAATCATATTGAAGAACAATGGAGAAACCTTGGCATCTCTTACATCCTAGCTTAGCTCTTGTAACCCAAAACCCATGGACTTTCCCCAAATATCCATTTACTGCACTAAGGCAGAAAATGCTTTAAACCCAGCCCCATTCTTTCCCAAGAGAAAGCCCCAGCAACAAGGTAGAGTTACTCTGGAAATTTTGCCTGTTTAACCCCTCAGGATGCAAGCCCAGGTGGGGAAGTGAGACCTTGCAAGCATCTTTTGTACTGCCCACCTCTCTGCTCCCATGCTGCTGTCCCTGCTGTGCCACCCACCGGGATGAGTCTCCTTTCCCAGCACCTGGAGGTGAGCAGGAATCCCAGGAAAACTGTGTTTCCTCTCCAGACTGAGCTGAGCAGTGACACTGTTGTGTCCCCAAAGCCCTGCTGAGGCTGAGGGGCTGCCAGCACTCCCTGTCCTGGGCAGGATGCTGGGCTGGGATTCCTTTCTCCACCCCGTGCTCTGAATAAAGCCCAGCACACTCAGTCTCTCCTTGGCACTCGCCCCTGGGGCCCTGCCAGGAACATAGCACAGAAAACCTCAAGGAGAGCAGCAGAGCCATCCCAGTGCCCCTAAACAAGCAGCCTTTCAGCCTGGAGACAGACAGCTGGAGCTGCCAAACCCTGCTGAACACACCAGATTTTCAAGCTGCTGTTAAGCTGAAGTCATGTTTTCTTAAGTCACAAGAATTTCTGAGCTCTTCGCGAGACCTTATTTGCTGATGGCAGCTCAAATATTTTTCTCTTGGCATGAATTCGCACGGCTTGGGTTGTCACAATCAAGTTTTATACAACACTGGCACACAAAAAAAGAGAAGAAAATCAACAAAATCAGATGCTGATTTCTACACTGTGAGTCCAAATCAGCAGTAGGGTACTGAAATCTGCCTCTCTGAAGGCTCCCAGCTCAGGCCTTCCCTTATCTTGGAATGAGGTGACGTCACTACTCTAATTTCCTCGATGCAGAAAAGCTAGTGACTCATTCTGTGTGCCTGCATTTTTGGGATAAACTTGTAAGGCCAGGACAGATGTTATAAAAACAGTCTCCCAGTCTTCATTCCTGAAATCTCAAGGGACAGCTGCAGGGGCAATAAATATTTAACAAACAAAGCGTTTTGTCAGGCACTGACAAAAACAACAATTTAAACATGAAACCCCTACGTGGTTGCCCAGTGTTTAATTTTCAGAGCAGTTCTGCTAAATGATCTCCCCCAGATGAGCCTGCCTGAGTAGTTGGGCCCCTGCTCCTTTTGCAAACAATGGGTTTGACATTGCAGAAGAGCTGCCTTGGTTTGATATCTGCCAGGAAAGCCACCCAGAACACACAGCCCCACTTCTCTACCTTCTCCTGGAGAAAAAGATCCGGTATGGAAAGGGGAAATTGAGTATCAGTCAGTCAGATTGCAGGGACGAGAGGAAAAGGGCAAAGGTACAGATTTTGACTACACATTAACTTCAGTATCAAAAAGACTTCCAGGTAGCAATTGTATCCACATGCAAATAATTTTTCCCCCCTGAATATGAGATTCGGGAATTTAATTAGTGGGCTGTGGTTCTCCATGGTAATCATGACGCTGTACATGCCCTGCCTTCTGCTGTGGCAGGACAGGCACCCTAAACTCAAAAACAGGCCTCAATGATATGGGGATAAGACAACCCCTTTTTACCATGCCCAACATAAGGAAAGACATCCACTGTCTTTAGAGAAGCTTCAGTGGTTCAGGGGGATCTTCTGGCTCTGCACAACTCCCTGACAGGAGGGGACAGCCAGGGGGGGTCGGGCTCTGCTGCCAGGGAACAGGGACAGGACAAGGGGAAATGGCCTCAGGCGGTGCCAGGGGAGCTCAGGTTGGACAGCAGGAGGAATTTCTGCATGGAAAGGGTGCTCAGGCCTTGGCAGGGGCTGCCCAGGGAGGTTTGCAGTGCCCATCCCTGGAGGTGTCCAAGGAAGGGCTGGAGGTGGCACTCAGTGCTCTGGGCTGGGGACAAGGTGGGCATAGGGAACAGGCTGGACTCAAAGGTCTGGGAGGGCTTCTCCAGCCTCAGTGATTCTGTGACTCTGTAAATGAACTCATTATTCTGTGAGGCTTCTCCTCTGCAGGACCTGGTGGCAGCCTGGTGACAGGGAAAAGCTGCACTCCAGCCCAGGCTGGTGGGCTCCCAGTGCCGTGGCTGCATCCTGCCTCTCCCTGCCTCGGGTTTGATGTGCCTGATTTTGCAGGGGTCAATGGTCACCAGCAGACCATGGGACACCTCTCTCCACCTCAGCAGCTTCTTTAGGGTTTTCAAAGTGCAAAAGCAGCAGCAGGAAGGAGAGCAGGGGAGCTCAGCCAGAAGCACCACACAGGACACAGTTAAATGGGGGAATTTTGCCTGGCGGGCCAAAAGTTCACTAGGCTGGAAAAAACCCTTACGATGAATTCATGGAAGGAAAGTTCATCAAGGACTATCAGGAGGAAAGGCACAGCCTCTGGTATCTCAGGCTGTAAATCAGTGGAAAGGGGGACAATGCACTGGTGTCCCAGCCTTAAACTCTCTCCTGGCTCCCACTCTCAGCTGCTGCTGGGAACGATGGACAGAGCCCGATCTTCCTTCACTCAGCACCTCCTTAGGCCCCTGTCACAGAATTCCTGCTGGGTGAAGACAGGGCTGTTTTCACTACTGTACCACTGAATGTGCTGCTCCACAAAACCAGCTATGGGAGACAAGTCCAAGTTGAGGACTCCAGGAGGATGAATTTTTTTTTCAATATGTGGCTGCACACAGGGTTACTTAGACCCTGGCCTAAGTCAGCACCAAGGATGCTGGACTCTTCCTGAATGAGTGGCTGCTCAGCATTTCCCCCATCCCTCCCTAAAGCTGGCATAGGCACAGCCCTTAGTCATTCCACACTGCTCAAAGGCTGGTCCAAGGACAGTTCCACCTTTTTCTTGGAGATTCTTGTTAACTGGCCCCTCAAACGTTCATGCAAACCCCCAGCATCTCTCAGAGGGTGGCATCACCCCCACTTTTACAACCACAGAAGGCAAGTAGAGAATAAGACCAACAGCAGATGGAGACTTCAGCTCCCACAATATTTAAGATATAAAAATGATTTATGTTTGAGGAGCAGCTCCCCTGGACTTCAGGCTGCACCTGTGAGAGCTTGACACCCCTCACATCCATCCCCAGGGTCTCAGATCAGCTTTCCAGAGACGCAATGAGCTGCTCCAGCCATGGTTGGGGAGACTCATCATGCCCAGAGGTAGGTGCCTAGCTCAGACTCCCATAGCAGCCCTCTAAAAAACCCCTCCTCTAAAAGGAATTTTTGCCCCTCTTCCCACACTCACTGGCAACACAACCTAATGATCTTCCCATCAGAAGGGCTGGGCAAGCCTGAAAAATGACCTCCCGCCCAACCACACTTTTTGCACCACAATGGGAAGCTAAAACACAGTTTGATGTCGAAGAAAACATTTTGTTCTGCCAGAGGCCACAAAGACCTCCAGGTCAGAAAGCCTTGGAAATGTAGGTGCAGACCGTTGTTTGCCAGCAAAGCACAGAAAAAGCTCTTCTCAACAACCCACAAAGTGCTGCAGCTAACAGAAAATAAAATCAAATCTGTGTAAAACAACTCCTTCCTCAAGCTCTGCTCTCCAAACACATTTTGGCACCCACTCAGCAGACAAAGCTTTTGACACATGGAGCTGTAACCGAGCCAAGCTGTGAGCAAAGGAGCAAAGACCACTCTGGGAGGGACAGGAGGCAGTGCTAGCAAGGAACTACCAGCCCCACAGGCAAATCCCAACTTCCCAGTGTCCCGTGGCATGACGCATACCCAGGGCTTTTTTTGCATCCCTCCTTTTGTTAATGATACACTCTGTGTAAATTTTCACTTGGAAATGATTAAGCTGTGAAACCATTAAGGAGCTATTTCTCACTCCCTTCAGCTATGACACCCGGCTCATGATAACAGCAAATTCATAAATGGCAACCTAAATTACACAGCCCTTTTCTTAATGGGTTTTGGGGAAGCAAAGTGTATCAGCAGCATGACCAAAGCACAGGTTCAAGCATTCACACATGCCCTGCGTGCCTCTTATCTTTTGGGGGCACGTAGAGCTGTAAGTTTATCTCAAACACCTGCTTTCAGATAGGCAAGGGCTTCTCATTTCTAAAGGCACCCTCCAGGATCAACATCAGCCCAGTTAAAATTAAAAAAAAAGCAAACATGCCAGTGTTTGTCTTGAAAACCCTCCAGAAAAACAAAATCTCCACGGTCTGAATCTAAGCTGCAGCTGCAGTGCAGATGCCTGGCTGAGCATCATTTGCCGATTGACTAAATGCTCTTGCAGGGGCACGGATGGAAACCTACAAATGTGTTAGGGGTTTTGGAAGGGACTTGTGGCTGGCTGTGACTCGATCTGTGCAGCATGAAAACCAGAGGAGGCTGCAGCCTGTGTTTATGCTGGAGTCCAGCAGTAGGACAGGAAGGAATATGCTGACTCCAGTGCTCTCACTCAGAGCTGCAGGAGTTACAGCTGGGTTTTGATGCCTTGGCCACCCCCTTGAATGGCAGCACCACTCCAACCACCACCACCACCACCAGAGGTGCTCAGACCACACCAAGATGGTTATTTAGTTCCCCAACCCCTGGAGGGCTCAAACATGGAAAGGAGAAGGCATCCATATTTAGGAACCTGCAACTTTTCTTGGCTTTTCTTCCCAGAAATCCCTCAAATTGAACCTGCCTGCTCTTAAGGAGCTGAGTGTCGTTGTTAAACACTGGTCTGGCACACTGACAGCCCAAGTGAATGAAACAGAAAGGTTGGGGCAAGAGACTGGAAAGGAAACTTTCTAATAGCAAAGGGCTTCAGAAGAAATTGGGAGAAAAGGGGAGAAAGCTATAATTAACAAAGCAACAAAAGTTAATCACCTCAGCTTTCCAAAGAAAAGAGATATAAAGCAAACAAACTAATAGGAAATAAACCAAGAAATCCCAAGCGTGTGATGAGCAGCTGGAAAACAATCACCTTTGGATGTCACGGTGCAACGAGTTGGGCACTGTGTTCCACAGAATAAATCATGCTGTAAGAACAAGCAGCTTGTGACTCGCTGGATAAAACATGGCTTTTAGAAAACTCACTTTCTTGAGCAACTCAATACAAAGCAAGCCACGCTAATTCCCTGAAACCAGGGCTTTGCTGCCCTGTCCCCTAGGCAGTGTCACTGCGATGAGCTTCTCAGAACTGCTTTGAAAATAAACATCTTTCAAGTTGTTTTGCTTCTTATGTTCAAGGCAACAGTTAGGAGTAAGTGTGAGAGGAGATGAATGCACGGTTTGGGTGCTTTAATAAGCTTTTTCTTTCATGTTGCTTGGCAATTAAATTGATGGAGATGTTCCTGCTTCGCCTGGGGTATCACTCAGTCCATCTGAACTCTGCCCTGCAGCTCTGGTTTTTTTGACATGGGAGTAATTTATAGGCAAAGAAACTAAGCCTCTTTCCTCAGGGTTGACATCTGATCTTGTGGGTTTGTTGCTCCTCTTTAAATAAATTTAAATAAGCCCACATCATTTGCACATAAGCCCTACACAAACACAAGTGAGCTAGCAGAAGTTACAGCTGCAAGCCAGGGATGCCACACCAGCCAGGTTCCTGGAGATGCTCCTGCGAGACCAGGCAGGTGACAAAGCTGAAACACTTCCCCTGGAAAAGGCAGTTTCAGGAGTGGGCTCTCATTCTCCCCAAGCACCTGCAAGGTGAAGAGAAACTTCACTGGCTGGGAGCAGGGCTCCCAACGCCTCCATCCCATGGGATGTGCTGAGCTGCACTCTCCACACAGCCCTGGGGACACAAAGCCACGCAGGCAGTCACCCTGCCAGGTGACTCTGGGCTCATGGAAAGCCTCCCTGGAGCACAGTGCAGCATCTGTGTCCCCCTGCCCTCCAGGAAAAGCCGCCCAGCACAGGGCACAGGCAGCGAGCTGCGGAAATACCGGTGGCGCCGCAGGTGCCAGGAGAACGAGCTGCTCTTTCCACAGAGCTCAAAGAACACCTCAGCCCTGAAAGCCACGCTGTGCAAGAGCCCACATAATGAACAAGGGCAGCTGCACCTCCCTCACTGCTCCCTTCACGGTGTGCTGGCTCCTGAGAGCAGGGTTTGCCACTGAGGCACACAGGAGGGCTGTGTGAGGGACATTAAGGCTTTAAGGTCATGGTTACAGACTGTTCTTCTGCCCAGAAAGTCAGTCCTGAAACCGGCCAGAAATAAAGGCTTTCTGTCAGGGAGGGCTGGGAACAGGAGGGCACTGCCTGGCACGTAGAGGACTTCATGCTTCTTGCAGTGTCAGGAGCAGAAGAGTGAGCATAAAGCATTTCCATATTAACCAGCTAAGGAGAGATTCCGGCACACCAAGACTCTGGTCTTCACACAAGGCAGAATTGAGGTGTCATTCTCATTTATAACGACAACACATGCAGATGCAAAAAAAAAAAAAAAAAAAAAAAAAAAAACCCACCAATTTTTTCTTCAAACTCCAGAGAGCATTCAAGCTGAATTTAGGATTTAAATCCCGGGCTTCCAGTTATCCAATTTGCAAAATGAGGAGCACTGTCAAATAACACAGTGGTCCATCTCACAAGAGCTGGCACTGCGGTGCCTTTCCAAAATTTGATAGCTGATCAACATTGCCTGCAAAACCCAGCTCTGACATCCCTTCAGCTGGTAACATCCAGCCTCACAAAACCTGGTCTGTGGGACAAAGATTAACGCACAGCCCACATCATGAAACTGTGATAAAACTGAGGTTTTAGAAGCAACAGGGATTTTTAGGAGAAATAAGGATCCATATCACTGAGAGAATGAAGAATGGGGAGTAAGAAGGGGCAACAGAAGGATGATCCTACTGCTGTATCAATAGGGATCTCAACAGGATAAATTATTGTGTCTTCATTTTAAAATGGAACACCTTTGGCTGTTACAGCTACAAAAGGCATCACAACAAATCGTCTGCAGGCACAAAAAAAGGTCAAAGGACCCTGAACAAAGTGAAATTCCTTATCCACATCTTTGATATAAACTGGAGATGGCTGAAACCAAGAAACTGCTGAGGCTGCAGATCGGAGAGAGAACTTCCTTTACACTCTGTGCTGCCGCATCTTCCTGGCAAGGGACAGGAAGATCACTAATGGGACATCACCGTTTCGCCATCACTCCCCAAACCTCTTGTAATTGGCAAAATCACGCCTTTTCTCACTCCATCAGATACCTGGCGGATAAGCGCACAAAAATCCGCCTACAGCTGTCAAGCTGATAGCATCTGTTTTGACAGCCACGGCACAAAGGTCAGCCGCAAACTCGCTTATAAAGGTCATTTTTCCAGCCCAGGGTGGAGGCAAAGGAGAGGGATTATTCTGGAAGTTCAGTAATGCCTCTCTCCTGTCACAGCAATAAACAGAACTCCCATACACAGCTCACGGCTCGCACCTCCCCTGCCTGAAATAATCCCTAAACCACAGGTTTTTGCGTTTCCAAGAACACCCCGCCGCACAGGCGCGCTTTGTTCCGTGTGGTTTTAGGTGCATTCCTCCCCGGACAGATAACCACTGTGTCCAGAATGCATCAAATCCATCGAAAAAGTTTGTGGCAAACTTTAAAGAAAACCCCAAATCAACCAGCAAAAAGCAGCCCGAAAGACTTACGTCAAGATTTCTTCTGGTTCTGATTTAAAACCTGGAAAACGTCCGCACAGCCAGAGGGACCCAGAGCTCCCATCCCAGATCCAAGGAGTAGGGGAGGGCAGCTGGCAAGCGATGTCTGGCTGCGACTCTGAGTGCAATTTTAATTTCTCACTGAAGTGCGATTACTTCGCTTTGCCGTGCGCTTTCTACAGTGCTGGCTGTGCAGCGATGCTGGGAACCTGACAGTGGCGGTGACCGCCTCACCAACTCTTTCCCCCGCCTGGGACCGGGGCAGGGGTCACCCAAAAAGCCACGAGCGAGGCACGATCCTGGAGGGGACCCGCGGGGAGCGACGTCGGCACAGCGGGACAGGTGCGGGATGCGAAGCGGGGGATGCGCGGACTGAATGATGGACCAAGCGATGGATGGATGGGCTGGGGAACCCCCAGAGCGCCCCGCTGCCATCCCCGAGGAGGGAGGGATGGGCTGGCGAACTCCCGGAGCGCCCCGCTGCCATCCCCGAGTGAGGGAGGGATGGGCTGGGGAACCCCCAGAGCGCCCCGCTGCCATCCCCGAGGAGGGAAGGATGGGCTGGGAACCCCCGGAACGCCCCGCTGCCATCCCCGAGGAGGGAAGGATGGGCTGGGAACCCCCGGAACGCCCCGCTGCCATCCCCGAGTGAGGGAGGGATGGGCTGGCGAACTCCCGGAGCGCCCCGCTGCCATCCCCGAGTGAGGGAGGGATGGGCTGGCGAACTCCCGGAGCGCCCCGCTGCCATCCCCGAGTGAGGGAGGGATGGGCTGGCGAACTCCCGGAGCGCCCCGCTGCCATCCCCGAGTGAGGGAGGGATGGATGGCGAGCTCCCGGAGCGCCCCGCTGCCATCCCCGAGTGAGGGAGGGATGGGCTGGCGAACTCCCGGAGCGCCCCGCTGCCATCCCCGAGTGAGGGAGGGATGGATGGCGAGCTCCCGGAGCGCCCCGCTGCCGCTGCCCGGGGATCCCAGCGCAGGAGAACCAGAGGGATCCGCCCGGCCCCGCTCCCCGGCCCGTCCCTTACCGTGTTCTCCTGGCTCGACATGGTGCAGCGGCGGCGGGCCGGCGGGCCGGGGCTATAAGGGCTGCGGGACACGTAGCGCGGCCCTGGGCCGGCCCCTCTCGCCCTGCGCCCGCCCCCGCCGCCTCCTCCTCCGGTCCGGCCCCCGGGGGAACCGGGCAGGGCGCTGCGGGGCCGGGGGGCGCGGCCCCAGCCCCCCGAAGGAGCGCCAGGCACCCGCATCCCGCACCCCCGATGAAAGTGCCCTGAAATGAGACGCTCGGGGCTCTCCTGCCACGGCCGGGCTCGAGGAGAGGGAGGAGGAGGAGCAGCCCGCACGACACTACTGGGAGAAAAAGCACCTCCCGAGGATGATGACGATAAAAATGTTTAAAACTAAGCAGTGCTGGAGGCTGTCCCTGAGGGTTTGGTCAAAATACCAAAAAAGTTGAAAAGAAAAGCAGAAGAACCTCCCAGCAGCAGGTGAGGGGAAGAGAAATCCCATGACTGACAGCTTTGCCTAAAATCCTCAGATTTCCCCTGCTGGAAAAGCTCAAGTCCCAGAACTCTGCTGAACAGAGGAAAGGACAGGCAATGTCCTGGTGGAGGGAAACCACAGTACAGCCCTGGGATGGCCCCTGAGCAAGGGACAGAGACAGGAATATCGTGGTGGGAGGGTAATTTTACACCTAAGGGTGTACGGTCCCATCTGGCATGGCACTCGTCCTCCTGGACCACTGCCTCCTGCTCCATACCCATCCATGGATCCGTGCCAGGGCTGCAAGGATGGCTGTGCCAACTGTGCTGCCTCTCCTCTAGGAGGAGATACCTCACTGCTCATTGTGCCTACAAGGGCAAGTGCTTCCTCCAGGTCCAACATGCTGAGGTTACTTCCTGGGACGTGTTCAGCTCATGATCACCAGCAGTTCACAAATTACTCTTGTTTAGTCTCTGTCCTTCATTCCAGCAGAGTTTAAAATCATTAATGCTGTGACTGGGCCCTGAGTGAAGCCCCTTGAAGGAAAAGAAAAAGGTGTTGGGATTTTTGCAATGCTTAAAATAAAATGGGAAACCCCAAGGGAGCAGTGGAAGGATAAATGGGGTTCCTCAAATGAGGTCTTGCTGCAGGAAGAGCAGGCCCACTGTGGGAAAACATGGAGGTGAAGGAATGGTGCAGGAAGGAGGCAACAGCACCTGCTCAACCAACTCCCAAAGCCAGGCAGCTATTAGAGTGTGATCAGCTATCAACTGAACTAATCCCCAGTGTAATTCCAGTTAAACCCATGGCATTACATTCGGGATTAACTCAGCTAAATAATACCAGGGTCACTTTTCAGCATCACTCATTCCCTGCTTTTCCTCATATTGTTGTTCTCCATGAAGGGCAGAATAAACTTCTGCCATAGAAACAATACGGCAAGGTTGGAAGAACAAGGAAAGAAGGCTGAATAAAATATACATTGGAAAAGTCCATCCTGGTACATTTAAATTCACATCTTTACTCCCTCTCCATGTTACCTTGCCTTTCTGTACCTCCAGTAAAGCAGCAGGGTGGAAAAGGCGCCCAACAGACCAAGGGCAGCAGGGAAACACATTTACTGAAGAACAAGGAGCAGAACAAAGGGGACTGTGAAGAAGAAAAGGCACAAAGAGGGGCTTCTGTAACAACTGACCACTCTAAACCATCCTGGCCTGACACACAACTGGTTCTAGCAGGGCATTTCTCAAGGAAAACTTTTTTTTTTTTCATTAAGTCAGCTGTAGAAAGGAGAGGGGAAAGGCAGGAAATTAGTGTTACAGTTACAATGTAACAGAAAAATTAGCATCCAGAGCATGTAATACCTCCATGTTTCCCCTAGATACCCATCAGTGAGACAGAAAATGAGTCAATGTTATCTCCATTTGTTGCATCATTCTTCACTTCTAACTTCAAAGTTATTTCCCTTCTAGGAATTAAACCGACTGCTCATAAACTGCCTGAGAATTTGAGCAACTAATATTTTGTGTATAAGAAATCCAGGGGTTTTTCACCTATTTTTCCCAAGCTCAGTGCTAAGAATGGCGTGAACTTTTGTTATATTAAGCTATAATAGCTAAATATATTTGGCTATTCTCACAAGTTTTAGTTTGTGTGGAGATTTTCAAGGAAGTAATCAATGAGACAATCGGAAATGAAGCAAGAAAAAAAAAAATTCGAGTTGATTACCTCACAAATTAGTGACACTCAATTTTCATCAAAGAACTTCTTGGGCTGTTGAAGAAGAGCTTCAGTCTCACACAGCCAGGAAAAGCAGCATCATCCTAGCAAAGCAGGCAGGGGCTGCCCCTGGATCCCTGGAAGTGTCCAAGGCCAGGTTGGATGGGGCTTGGAGCAGCCTGGGATAGAGGAAAGTGTCCCTGCCCATAGCGCAGAGTGGAATTGGATGAGCTTTAAGATGCCTTTTAACTGAAACCATTCTGTGATTTTATGATTACAGGGAGTATTTTTATTTGTGGGACTCTCGCTCTGCTTATAGGGGACTGTTGTTCCTCTCCTGACAAAAGAAAGTCATGACCCTGTGATCTGCCCTGTGCACTGGGATTCAGCATTTTCCTGCCAAGTCTGTAGTGCCCTACAGCTTGATCTCAAAGGGACAATAAATCCCTAGAGAAAAAGCTCTCTTAGGAGCCCATTGTGCAACCTCTTACACTAGAAGAGAGCAGAATAACTCCCCCAAACAGGCCCAGCAAGCAGCTGCTTGAGAGGCATTTGTTCCATCCATCTTCCTCATTCCAAATCACCTTCTTAGTTAAAATTCCTATCCCAGCATTACCCAATAAATTGCCCCAAACCACCAACACTCATGTCAATGGCTGCAAGCTGGCCATGACTGGTGGGATGGGCTCACTGACACTTTCTACAAGGCAGCAGAGGTGGAAATTAAGAAGCTACATCCTTTCTGCTCTGAGCTATCAGCCCCAGAAGTGCTGCAGCGCCCGGGCAAGCACATTGGAAGGAGAGGGCTGTGCTTTGCAGAGTTCTGCCACATGGAAGATACAGGAGGGAGGTCACTGTCTCTGACTTTGCACAACTATATTCTTAAATCCTTGCAGGAGTTCCCTTATTTGATGACTGCTAGGTGGAAAAGCTCTCCACTACTCCCTGCACTTCACTGCTCTTGTTAATTTGCTTTCCTAGCACTGGGGAACCTGCAGATGAAGGTTCAGTGCCTTGCTTAGTTTTTCAAGTGATGGAGACACAGTTGTTGCCTTCAGCACCATTTATTCTCAGATTCTCTGGCTTTGTTTTTTTAAAATGCCAGGGACAGCTGTCACCCAGTTAACAGAGCATCCCTCCAGTCACTGGGAGTGTGACAAGTTCTGCTCATCCTGTCCCCAATGCACTAGGATCAGTACCTTTGAAATCTGCATATTCCCCAACTGAACTCACGCAACTCCTCAGGCATCAGCCTGCAGAAATACCAGAGATACTGAACTGCCCCAACAAGCACTTCCAGCTTATCCATCTCACCTTTCACCCTTTGCACAAAGGGGGTTGAATTCTGTGTATAAGTCAAAGCCTCACTTGTGAGATGTCAAACCATAAATAAGCTATGAAAGCAAAGCACAGATTGCTGGAAGCACCAGAGATCCAGCTTAGGGCATTACCTCCTGGAGTCAACAACCAGGACCTTAATGAGAACAGGAAATGTTTTTCCTTTCCTTGCTCTAGAATTCAAACACACAGGACCATCCCGAACTTTCAGGAAGCTGTTTGAGAGAACAAGAGCTCCAGAAGGGACAAGAAATCAGCCACTGAAGCCTCCAGCACTGGCAACACCCACTGCTGTTGAGAACTGCTACAGAAACCAAGTTCAAAACCAGTTTGCCAGGATTTCACAAGAGAGAGCCCAAGCCAGGAACAAGCTCTGCACCTACCTGGGTCTTCTCATAGTGCTGCAGCTCTCACTTTAAACAACCCAGAGCTGGGATTGCCAGGCCAAGTTTTAATGCCAGGCTGGGTTTTTAATGCCCCAATGACACAACCACTCCTGCTCCTCAGCAGGATCTTGCTTTCCCACACACCCTCTGGGCTGTGCTGACAGTTCTGAAGGTTCCCAGTGCAACTGGTTCAACCTTGGGGATGGCATCCCACACATACCAAATCCCCATAATCATTAGGGAAATGGTAAAAATGCAAAATATACAGTCTCACAGCTGCTTCTGTCACTTCCTTTTTTTAGAGGGGGCACAAATGTATTCTGTCCTCCAAGCACTGTTCAGCACAGGATCCCAGGATGGCTCAGGCTGAAGGGAGCTCAGTGGGCACCTGGTGGCACCTCCCTGCTCCAGCAGGGCCATCCCAGAGCACAGGGCACAGCACTGTGTGCACACAGCTCTGCAACAGCCCCAGGGAGGAGTGCCCAGAGCCTCTGTGGACAATCTGTTCAGGGCTGGGCACTGCCCAGGGAAGCATCAGCTTCTGCCCACCAGATCCATAAACTAAGTTCTGACAGGGTCCTTTATTTTTGTCACTCATCTCCTTTTTATTTTCTTTTTTTTTGTGTTCATAATTCTCTTTTTCCCTTTGCCTATCTATAAAATTTCAGTGCCTTCGAGATTTCCATGCCTGTCCCACAGGGCCCAGAGCAATCCCAGCTCCCACTTGCAGACAGACCTCATGCTCTCCTTCTGATTGTATACCACACCTTCAAGATAGGAAATATATAACATACAAAATATATATCCCTCCCAGGGCTTGGACAGCATTCTACAAGGAAGAGAATATTGACTTCACAAACATTTTCCATCAGAAGCAAAACAAAGATTCTTATCCTTTCATGGTGTGTCATGTTGCAGTAAAGATATTTATTTATTGAATGCGATTATCTGCTACAGGTCTATTGCCTTTGCCCTATGTGATTCCTTATCCCTATCACAGACTTTGACCCATATCCCTACCTTGCTCCTTTTACAATACCAGAATAAAGATCTCAGCTCCTGGAATTTTTTCAGATTCACTTTCCCTACAGTAGTAATCTCAGGAACTCAGATTAGAAGTCACATTATGTCTTCTTCCAAAAGCAGGCTGGCAGAAAAAAAGGCCAAAGATATCTACAAAGACAGCAGGCTGGCTAAAACTGTCACTAGGACAGTAGTGATTGAAACAGAATCACTTAAATTTAAAATCCAATTTAAAAGAAGGCAATTGAAGATCCAGCCTCTCCAGGGCTAGGCAGTGTTAGAGCTGGACAAGCACAGACAGGTAGAGAAGTCAGCACCTACCACATTTTGAAGTCTAATTTCATCCTAATCCTTTTACAAAGCAGCCAGCTGTGACAGCAGCTCCTACCTGTCACTCCCTCCAACTCCAGACACTTTTGCACAGGAGAACCAAGCTCTTTTCCAGCCAGCACAGGGAAAACCCCAAGGTCCCCACCTGTCTTCACTCCCGTGCAAAAGCAGATTTAGGATCTGCAATACACTACTGGATTGTAGCACTTTTTGCCCTGTGCCATTCCCTAGGGGGATTTGCCACACAGATTTCCAGACAAGTTGTCGACCATGACAGATGTGTGCTGCCACCAACTAAGAAAAGTGACTGTTCTCACAGGAAACCATGTGAAGAGAAGCTGCTTCTGGTTTGGTAAACTCAATCTCAATTTTGCTATTTTTAGAATAATCCAGAGAAGACTTTTTACCACTCTTATAGAAAAGCCATTCTTAGGTAGACGTGGCAAGCTTTAAAAAAATCAGAGTGACATTTACTGTTTGTGACAGGTGGGTGCTTCATGCAAATACTGATTTTCATAGGTCTAGGTTAGGAGGGACCTTACAGCCCATCCCCTGCCACAGACAGAGACACCTTCCACTGTCCCAGGCTACTCCAAGCCCCATCCAACCCATCCTTAGACACTTCCACAGATCCAGGGGCAACCACAGCTTCTCCAGGCAAAGTGGCCTAATAACCATGACAGAGTTCAAAACTCCTGAAAGCTCTCCATTGCCACACAGGATGGAAACATTTTCTCATTTCCCAGCAGAGCTGTCTCCTCCAGCTCAGGTCTCTGCTCTGCAGGCTGTGTGTGAGAGCTGAAGAAGTAGGTCATGAGCTTCTGCTGCTCCTTGTCTTGCCTCATCCAGCTGGAAGCTCCAAGCACACCCCCAGATTTGGCTTCAACACCCAACTCCAGCCCTGTGTCCAAAGCTGGGTTGATCAACACATGCAGCACCTCCTGGGGGAAAAGAAAAAGAAAACAAAGAAAAGAACCTGAACCTATCAAGAACTTCTTTGAGTTCCCTTTCAACTTTAAGATTCCTGAGCAGGGACATGGAGCACAGGGGCACAGGACATTCAGGCTATGGCATGCTGGAAGTGGCATTTACTCCCAATTCTGCCTGGAAAGGATGCAGATGGAGACAGGGGAGATCTGCTCCATGGGAACACTGGAGGATCCATCTCACCTGACCTCAAACCCAGGAGAAGAAAGGCAAAGGGGAAACCTCCTGATTATCCCCAGGGATAGTCAACCCCTGTAAACCCAACCATCCTCACTGGTGGGTTCAGGGCAGAGCCTGCATTCTCTGCAGAGCAAAGATGTGCTATTCTTGCTGTGCCACACCAAGGCCCACGAGGGATGCAGAACAGCCTGATAATTCTGGGTTATGGGAGATGAAATCTGAACCCCAAAGGCTTTCCCCAAAGCCAAGACTTTGCATATGCTTCATGCTTGAGAGGGCTGGGAGCACCCAGCCTTCCCTGGGGGAGCAGGCCCCGGATAATAAAAGCAGCAGGCATGCAGGCAAATAGAGAAACACAGGATATAGCTAGCAACACTCTTTATATTGCAAAAAAATGAAAACTGCTCTATGCAAATCTGTGTGCAAGAAATTACCTGTGGCATCTGATGGAGAAAGTTCTGTAGCAGAAGATGGGAATCAGAGCACAAAACCTCCACAGGGCCACAGAAAACAGCCCTTACCAACCAAATAAATATTAAAACCTCACTAGCATCAGCCTAATGATTAACCTTCCCAAGAAGAAAGGTGGGGAGAGCTCCCTGCCAGCAGTGAGCTGTTTGTTAGACCACATCTGGAAAACCAAGTACAACGGCAGTCATTAAAGTTCAAAAGAACTGAAGTGAAACACAGTTAAAATAAGTCAGGTGAGGAGGAGGAGGGATGAAGAGGGACCAACTGATCAGATCTTGCAAAGCAAGGACTGAAATGAGATGCAAGTGGCATCTCCAGAGGGATCAGGCAGGTCAATGACTATGTTCGGACACAGAATAGGGAGACAAAGGGTGAGTATAACATAACAAGCTGAAAATCAACCCCACTAAGGACTTCAAATCTCTCTTCTGGCACATAAACCAGGAACCAGATCTTAGGGGGTTGGGTTTTAAAATTCACAGGTGAATGAGAAGCTGGACATGACCTGGCAGCCCAGAAAGCCAACTCTGTCCTGGCTGATTCAGCAAAAGGTGGGATCACAGAGGATCAAGAGTCACCTCCCTGTGGTTTGGATAGAACTATCTGATTGAATGAAAATATTCCCTCTATCTCATCCCTTGTATATTTATTCTAACAAACCAATTATTCATGTCAAACTACCATAACTTAAAAATACAGGATATTGTACATTCATAAATATTAGAAAGTTGTTCAAATTTTCAGAAATATTTTTAGGCAACCAAAATCTTCAGAGAGCAGCAAACAGCATTAATAGCAAGAATGAGCAATACATCATACACAAGGACACCTCTGGGATGCTATTTTACGTGGGGGAAGTGTGAAACAAAAACCTACAGAAGTTCACAAGAATTATCATTTCACTCCTTTTCAAGTCAACAGTACAGCCTCACCTTGTGTGCAAGTGTGGCCCAGGAAACATATTTATAGGCACAGGGTAAAACCAAGCCAAAAGTCAAAGTAGCAATGAGAAGTAGAGTAACATCAGCACAAGGAATAAAGAAGCAAGATGAGCCCCTCCCATGTGGGGAAAAGAAAATCAAAGTCACAAGTAGCACAAGTGGGATGCAAAGAGGTCAAGTGTTTAACTCATCTTCCAATAAAAGTGCTCCAAGGAGCTTCTGGCATAGAGGAAAAAACACTGAAACAAGATCTCTATCACAAGAGCTGCTCCAGAACACATGCCAAGCCTCACCATTTGCATATGGTAACTAACTCTGCTAACTGAGAATGTTAGAAGCTTCCACTGTTTTCAAATCACAGCTCCTGGAAACGTGACTGAAATTACAGTCTAGCAGGAGACTCAAAAGAGAGGAGCTGGACCTTCCCAAAGCTCCAGCTGAGCTCCAGCATCCACCACATCCTACTGCAAAGGAAGTCTGGAATCACACAAAGGTTTGTGTTGGAAGGGACATTAAAGCCCATCCAGTCCCAAACCCCTGCTGTGTCAGGGATACCTTCCTCTATCCCAGGCTGCTCCAATCCCATCCAGCCTGGCCTTGGACACTGCCAGGGATCCAGGGGCAGCCACAGCTTCTCTGGGCACCCTGTGCCAGGGCCTGCCCACCCTCACAGGGAACAATTCCTTCCCAATATCCCATCTGACCCTGCCCTCTGGCAGTGAGAAGCCATTCCCCTTTGTCCTGCCACTCCAGGCCCTGGCCCAAAAATCTCTCTCCATCTCTCCTGTAGCTCCTTCAGGCCCTGGAAGGCCACAATGAGGTCACTCCAAAGCTTTTCCTCTCCAGGCTGAACAATCCCAGCTCTCCCAGCCTTTCCTCCCAGCAGAGCTGCTTCTTCCCTCTGATCATCCTGGAGCCTCCCCTGGACTCTCTCCAGCAGCTCCAGGGCCCTCCTGTGCTGGGCCAGCTCTGCAGATGGGGTCTCACCTGGGCACAGGGGCAGAGAGGCAAAACATGCCTTTGGGTTAGGAAAGCACCAGGAGAGCTGTGTAGAACAGAAATTCCTTAAAAGAAATAAATAAAGCTAAACAAACTCACTGTGCTTAGCTCAAAAAACCTCTGTAGCCACAATCAGGAGCAGATGAGGAATGTTTGCTGTGTTTCTATGCTCAAGGCATCACGTCCCACCAAAAGCCAGAGGGCACCAGGCTGAAGGGCCTTGAGCCTGATCCCACCTGGATCCTCTTTCTGGAGTGGTTCCCCAGATCACCTGGGCCCCTTCTGTTTCTCTAGGAGGTTCAGGATCTGTTATCACAGCCAGGGTAGCATTTGAGAGCTACAGGTCACTAATGTGGACAAGCCTGCAGAGCTTTTCTGACCCCTAAATAAACAATACATAAATGCATCTCACTCCCTCCATACTATTACTTCCACAATAATCCCTTCTCTGAAGACAAGGGGATTTGTTTCTGTTAACACAGAACACACGTGTGCTCTAACCTTTCAGCAGAATGTCAGAAAAACAATGGTCCCTTTAAACATTAAGGAATTATTAAATAAAATAAATAAATTACTCCAGCACCATAAACCCCACGTGCTGTTAGCCTGAACCTCCTCAGTCCTGACCTTCACTCCAGGCCAGCCAGGCCAGGAGAAAATCTATAATTTAAAGCCCAGGAAAGCAGGAATTTAACACTTTAAAGATAAGCCATTATTCCTGCCTCAGAAGCACCTGATAATAATACCTTCCTTTTGAAAAGTTAGACAACAACTCTTTAATGTATTACAGACATAAAAAACAGGCAGAGGGGGAGATAGATGGTAATTATATATTTCCCCAAAGGTTCTAAGAGGTGTCTTAATTTGAATAGCATTTCACTCCTTTACCTGGGACTGCACAGTTTGAGGGGCTTTTTCCCTGTTTTAAACAAAACAGCCTATATTGTTTTCAATTTCCAGATGTCTTACAGACTAATATATCTTGACAAAAAAATGCAGAAACAGCCCTTAATTGAAGATGATGCCATCCCAGCCAGCACAACCTTTTTGCATCTGCAAAAACCTTGTCAGGAAATTGTTGCTGCTTTTTCACCAGGGTTTTGGAAACAAGACTAAATCTTTAGTCCCCTCAAAATGTGAGCATAAAAACCTAATTAAGGCATTTTCTATTAACCACTGAGAAATCTGATGACTTAAAATTATTAGAGACACCAACACATGTAACAGCAGCCTTCCAACTGTATTTTGAAAAAAAACAACCATGATTCCAAAGATCATGTTATTATTGCTGCTCAGAAAACAGACAAAGTGTGCAGTTTTATTTCACAGCACTAAAAATCCACAAGTTCTCCAAATTCATCCAGTTAGTACCAGCTCATTTCAAACCTGCATTTGACAGCTTCACACTAACCAGAACAACAGCAGCTCTTACTAGACAGAAAATAATTCACTTGCCAGAAAGATTAAACATTTAACAAATTAAAATGCACATCACACATATTGAAGGCCAGCATACAAGAACACTGTTGGTATTTCCATTAGTGAAAGCTTCCAGTTTCAGAAAGGTTGCAGAGAAAGTCCTTGACAGATGTCTGAGATGAGGCTTCTAGAGGCACAGGAAGGATGGAGAAAGCATTATTTGTCTTGCAGGACTTTTGCAGAATGTGGGAATTACACACTGGTAGGAGGTGTGGCAGCCTGATCAAACACTGCATACTGAGCTAGTGCCCAACTTTGGAGAAGTATTTCGATCCATTTTAGTTTTTTTAAGTATCTAAACAAATGTCTTTGTTTATTAGAAAAAAGGATCAGAGTGAAGTCACCTTCCCAGTGCTAAGAACTAGAAAAAGTGCCTGGAGTATTTACATGTCCCAACACCTCTGCAGTGCCACAATGGTGCAAAATTTCCACACTGAGCCTCTAATTCTGCCAGAGGAGTGAGTCAGAGCATCCTCAAAACACAGAGCACCAACAGCACATTTTCCTCTCCACTTAAGTGCCAACAGCCACTGAGGAGAGATCTGTTACACTGGGAATATGAGGGACATGTGCTCCAAGGTGGAACAGGACACAGCTTCTGAGGCATCACCCACAGAATTTAAACACACAATCAACCTGCTAATGCACAAAGGGTACTCCACAATTGGAGTTTTTTGGTTCCTGCACCTCATCTGGCACACAACCAAAAAAGCAGTCAAGGGCAATGGATTCCTCCCTTCATAAGGAAGAAGGATGTATCTTTTAACAAATGTGATGTCAAAAAATCAGTCTTGCTGAACTGACAACAGAATTCTCCATTCATCTCCCCATGGTCAGGCTTTCATACCTTTTGTTCATGAATCATCACTGACTCGGAGAGAAAAAATATTTGTTCAAAGGCGGATTTTCTCACTCTTGTATCTGCTCTTTCCAAACTTAACTGCCTTTAAACAAAGGCTCATTTCTTTGTAGCCTGGCTCAAATGTTGCAACAAAGTTCCTAACTGGGATCTGTCACAACCACTTCCATTAGTTGACTTAGTCTCAAGGTAGGATCATGTGAAAAAGGAGACATGCAAAGGTGATTGAGCAGTAGTCATATGCAGGGGCTGACAATTATCCTGACCTATATTCCTCTGATTGTTGCAGCACTGAACTCCTCCCTAGCCATTTCCCCAGCTTCAAAAAGAGCTGTGGATTTAACACAGGCATGTGCTGAAATATTTGAATCAGTATCTTCAGCGATCTCTTGATCTCTGCAGCAAGTGGTGCACTAATCAGACAGGGCCCTTCAACCACAGGTAGGGAAATGCCCTTAACTCAGAGCAAAAGCAAAAACCAGGTGTGCAATTGCTCCTTAATTTACAGGTATGTACACATGAAGTGGTTTTGTACAAGGTGTATTAAGAAGAAAAAAGTGACAAAAGGCTGAGACCTCAAGAAAAAAATGGATTAAAAAAAAGCACTAAGTGTAACTTCTCAACTTGGGAGTTTGGCTTTCTTTTTTCTTTTTTGTAGCAGTTAAGTCCCCAGTTCTGGGGGTGAACCTACAGAAAGGACTTATCAGGTGCACTATAGACATTTACACCCTCAACAGCTGCAGGCTGTGCTGTGGTAATCATTTACTCCCAATCTTCACCTCCTGCCCAGGAAAAACAGCAAAATAAACTCCACTTTACAGGGTGAGCTCTGAGCGCTCATTAGATGATGAGAGTGCACACTTCAAGAGCTACCAGCAACATAAATCCATACCCTCACTTGCTTTGGGGCAACTTGGTCAAACAGCCATTCCCTTGCAGGTGATGAACTAATCTTTATTTAACTTAATTCAGAGATTTCTCATCAGTTATCTTCAGTTTTCCTTTTATGGTCAAACTACAGAGCTCTAAAATACTTCCCAGCTTTCAGGCATAAGAAACCTACTTAAAGTGCAGTTGCTTTAAAACATCACCAGTCCTTCCATGCCATTCACCTCTTTAAAACCAGCTGCATTTCAAAAGCAAGGAGGCACACCAAATGTGCAAGGCTTACATTAAGAGGCAGCTTGTTTCATGCCTTAAAGTTAGCAGAAGTCAAGTCTCAGCCCAATCTTTATACAGTGCAAAAAACTGGACTCAGAGTTAGCAACAATTCCATTTCAAGCAGGAGGCTGGAGACAGAGGTGTTTTCAAGGCAGAGCTGGTAGGAAAACTGTCAGCACCTGGCTAGGACCAAGAGATTCAGAGCCATGGCACAGCCTAACGTGAATGCCCTGGCCCAAATAACACCAGAAATGAATGGTGTTAGTGAAAGGACACTCCAGAGTATTATTCTCTAAATACTACATGTCCCAGAGCACCTTAAGGGAAAGAGTGGTTATGTTACACTCCCTCACTTTTTTTTTTCCTACTTCTTTTTAAAGATAATTTACTTACCCTGGTGACTATCTTGCTATACAGGATGGGTCAATGATGACCTCAAGACTTTTGATTCCTTGCCCCTTTTCAAGCAAGTGATGCATGCAGGAACTCCCTCTGCTTTAAAATGCCCAAAATAGAAATGGTGCTGTCCAGGCAGAAGTTGTGCCGCTCTGGAGAAGAACTATGTACCCTCTCCCTTCTAGAAGCTTGGGAAAAGGATCAAAAAAAAAAAGGCTTGAAATATTTCATGCATGGCACAGGAAAAGCAGCAGCTAGAAACACAGGCAGCATAAAGCAACACTGAATCAGTTCAACCATCTTCAGATCCAATGAAGTAGAAGCTGCCCCAGCTGTTAAATCCATCTATGGCCCATTCATAACAGCAGTGACCAATGAAATCAGCTTATGTGCACAGTTATGCCTTGCATCACACATTTGTTACAACTTCCCCATGACAGCAGCTGTTTATGCAGTTCTGCTTATCCAACAGAGAACCAATGCACTGAGCTGAGACAAACCCCCTAAATCTCCAAGGTTAGAAAGTCAACACAGCTGCAGCAAATCCTCCAAAGTGCTTGTTCCCAAGGCCTGTGGAACCAAACCTACACCAGTCCGACCATTTCATTCCCTCACAGCTCATCGACAGCAGTGACGTTGACTTTGGGCAGCTCGCACTCCTCTTTGAAGTGGCAGTTCTCCAGGATGTCCTTGTAGTAGTCCTTGAGGTCCGTGTAGGTGGAGGTGGTCTTGTTGGAGTGGTGGAAGGACAGCAGCTTCTCGTTGAGCAGCAGCTGCACCTGGTACTCCTCCTGGGAGACGTTGACGTGGTCGCAGTGGTAGAGCACGAACACCAGGTTGGCCGCGTAAGGCACGATGCGGCCGCTGCGGAACTTCCGCTGCGCCTGCCGGGCATAGTTGGTGGCCAGGAGAGGCTCATCATCTTTGAAGTAACCCATCAGGGCAAGCAGGGGCTGGAGGGTCTCTGCGTGCCCAACTTGGACAATCAAAGGTGAAGAAATGGGTTTGGAGCTACAAGAGAAAAGAAGCGGAAGAGATGAGCAAGAGGCTGTGCTTTAAAACAAAACACCAACGCACTGCACAGCTGCCAGCGACCACGGCTGAAGGACACCTTGAACCGGTGTTACTCCTGGGAAAACCTGTCTAGGAATTCCAGTCTGTTACAGACATTTTACATGCTCCTTCCTAAGCTTTGTCTGAGTATTTATCAAGGCCAGCGCAGTGAGGTTCAGCAAGGCCCAGTGCCGGGTCCTGCCCTGGGGTCACCCCAAGCCCTGCAGCTCCAGCCTGGGGCAGAGGGGCTGGAAAGGGCCCGTGGGGAAAGGCCCTGGGGGTGCTGTGCCAGGGGCTGGACAGGAGCCCAGGGGGCACGAGGCCAATGGCCCCTGGGCTGTGCCAGCCGTGGGGTGGCCACAGAGCCAGGGCAGGGCCCGTCCCCTGGGCTGGCCCTGCTGAGGGACCTCGAGGGCTGTGGCCAGTTCTGAGCCCTCCTGGCCAGAGAGCCCTGGAGGGGCTGGAGCATGTCCAGGGAAGGGGCTCATACACAATATCAGGCCCTTCACTGGATGTGAGAGTCTCCCTCAAAGCATGAGCAGCATTTACCAAATTCAGTCTGAAGACAGAGATGCAGTGATGCAGGACAACAGTCATCCACCCCGGTTTAGCAGCCTAAATGACCAGCAGGAATACTGCTATTACCAGTTCCTGAGGACACCAAGCAGACCAGGAGATGATGCTCCCTCAGGAACAGGGCAGCAAATCAAGCCACTGACTTCTGCTATGACTGAGGACAGTTTATGTAACAAAAGGTTATACACTGCTCAGCCAAAGGGGAGATAAGAGCTGGCTTGCTGTGCCAGCAAGCACCAGACAAGAGGAAAATCTGACCCTTGCTCCAGACAAGGATGATGGCTTTTGGGGACCATTTCCAAGTGGCCCAAGTCACATGATCTAACACAGGTAAATAAAGGTTTAGCTTTCAGAAGACACATCTTGATTGGTCTGAAAAGGAGGTGGTTCCTCTGCTCCAACCTAAAGCAGTGGAAAGATAGTTAACTGGGAGACTTGCCTGTAGACTGGAATTTTGATCAGCTCAGCAGGAATTCAGTGCTGGGCCAGGATGGGTCCTACTAGCTCAGTGTAGCCATGGTGTTTGTGCAGTCTGACACACCTGAGCCCTTCTG
Organism: Luscinia megarhynchos; assembly: GCA_034336665.1. Lineage (NCBI taxonomy): Eukaryota > Metazoa > Chordata > Aves > Passeriformes > Muscicapidae > Luscinia > Luscinia megarhynchos. The sequence goes on along the minus strand of CM067569.1, from coordinate 32,591,664 downwards.
ACTTTCACTCCTCAGACTCTCCCCTTAGACAAAACATTCCTTAAAAAATACAATCCAAACCCTGCCTCTATCTTCTGTTCAAAAGAAGCAGCCTTCAAACCACATAAAGGTTCTCTGTGAAGGACATTGTATTTTTCCCCACCTATGCCTTTGTAACACAAAGGTCTTTACATTCACCATACTTTTCCAGTTCCTCCAAAATCAGTGCTCCTGCCCACATTCTCCCCTTGCTGTTTATGACCCCTTCACTCATTTTAAAATTGTAAAGCTTTTGGATCCTTGAATCCCTTTCTCTTCCCCTCCCTCTCTTGTCCACTTGACCAGCTCACATGTATCCTTCTTGTCCGCACACACCTGCAGGGAAGTATTTTTAGGTTTTAGGACACATCCACATCCTCCTGCCACAGCAGCAAGACACAGATGTCTTATGGAAGGAAAGAGAAGACCATTCCTTTGATCCTGCAATTTCCAGCTCAGAAATCTCCAGGGCCAGAGGTAGCTTCTAGGTAATGAATCGTTCCTTTGCTAAATTTCTCCCTCAACCCACATGCATTTCTGGCACACACAACGTCCTGGCAAGGAGCTGCACAGCTTCACACACTCCTAATTTTTGCTATATGAAGATGCCACATCCCCTTTAATCCGTTCCACTCACAGCTTTGCAATAGTGTTCTTTCCAAGTTGAGAAATCCTACCACAATTTTCCACATGAGCTGTATCCCTTTAGATCAGAATATCAGGATGCACAATACTCAACAACCATAAATTACACAAATTCATGCTATACCCATGAGCTCTCTGTTTAATTCCTGACATCCAACATGGAATGGTTTGGATTGGAAGGGACCCTAAAGATCATCCCATTCCAACTCCCAATTCTGGGACACCTTCCATAGACCAGCCTGCTCCAAACCCCATTTGTTCTAGCTGTCTGAGATCTCAGACAGCTAGAACAATCTCATAACTCAGCCTCTGAGCAAGAGGTTCTCCCAGTTCTATCCAACAGGTAATAAGATCATTTTTCCCCCATGTAGATTACTTGACAGCTCTGTAGTTTTCCAGCCCAGTCAGTCTCACCAGGTCCTTTCACAATTTTCCTAGCAGAAGCACTTCATTTTATTTATCTTGAAAAAAACTGCCACGTTTGCAATGCCACTGAACTTGTCACCTCTTTTTCCTCAGTCATTTACAACATTCCAAACAGGTCAGACCTTCCCAGCTCTATCTCTGCTAGGAAAAATCAATCAGCTGTCTCTACCCTCCACTTCTTGTAATTTTAATCAATTTTTTCCCTGTGTAAGGGCCTTTCCCCTTAACCCCATCTGCTTCATTTCTTTCGATAAGGAAACTTGATCATAAAGATGTTTGGAAATCATGACTCTGGCTACCAGATCATCCTATTTTATATTTGCTGATCCCTCCCAAGAGCTCCAAGAGCAATGTTTTCCTTTTAAAGAGATATCCTAAAACTTCTCAGGTGTATCAGATTCACCAAGGTGCTCAGTAGTACTAGTCGGGAGCATTATTTCTACAAAACTGGCCTTGAATTCTGATTCTCCCCTGGAGTTGCTATTTAAATTTTTCCCTTATTTAATTTTTTTGTATTTTCATGTCAACCCAGCTGCATGGTGGTCTTTGTTTTGTTAACTAAGAAGGAAGCAGGGAATGCAAATATGCTGCTAGAATCTCCAAAACAACCTTACATAGACATTACTGACTCCACAGGGAATGGATTTCACATCTCACCATTCAAAAAAAGCTTCAGAAATGTTAAGACAAAAAAATAGAATTTAAAATTCTGGCTATCAATGCTGGCTTTAAGCAAAGTTTGGCTTTACTTTCCAGCTGATGCTAAGCAGAAGTCTTGAAATGAAAATAAATCACAAAAAATTAGAGCAAAAAGTAAATAATTGTATCAGCAAGACATATGTTTGCAAAGCAGGAGACAAATCATAGCACAGGTAACTTTTTAAGAAAAAGGGAAGAAGTGGGAAATGAACTAAACAAGGTGCTCATTCTCAGCGTAGCCTGAGTTTTTCCTTCACCTGCTTTAGCCTCATGAAATCCTCATGCCAACAGGCCAAACAGCCTTAGGAGGCAAAACGAACCTCTCCCACTCAGAGCTATCCCACTAGATTAGTTAAATGAGGATTAAAACTGTTTCCTGATGTGACACAACCCTGAGTTCTCCACAGCCTCTTTAGCACAGTATGCCTGGTCCACCACCAGTGCTGGTGACTTCCCACACTCCAGCACTCCCTGCTCAGTTCTCCAGGGTCAGATGTGGCTTCCTATCACCCAGCAATGACAATCAAAATGGCCATCAAGGTTAAACAGCAGTATTTTTAATTGTGGGGAAAATGATGACAGATCACCTCTTCAGAGAATGAATACACACAGGCAAAGGTTAGAGCTGCCCCTGCATTTCTGATAAAGGCAGAACAAGCAACAAAACACTGATAAACAGTAGCACAGGCTAATAAAATATTAAATGGCAGGCCAGATGTTTCCACGCTCAATTTCCCTCCCAATCTATCAATGACTCAACATCTTGTTGGAAACATCAAAGTTCTCAACCATTGTACTCTGGCAATTACTAATGGCATTTCAATCCACTTGTCCCTCCCTTTTATTTACTAGTCCACAGCTTGGGAAAGCCCACTGAGGAAATCTCATTCCCACCTCTGAAGGGAGATGAAGAGACTGTGCATAAAATTCTGCCATAAAATATCAAGAGTTTGAAAGTGATTGGTTTCGTATTAATTTCATCGGACACTTCCAAGTGAGCAGAAGGGGCTCTTAGTAGGCAGAGCACAAGCAGGTTTCACTGGAGAGATGTGCCAGCTCTTGCACTGCCCACATTGGGGTTTCATGGTTTGGTTTTTTTCTTTTAAGTAAATCTGACCACAGATGAAAATGAAGAAAGTGCTGAACAATGCAGCAACACAACCCCAAAAGCTAAGTTTCACCATGGGGGGGAAAAAAAACATCATGGAGAAGCACAGATGACAGATTTATCATCCAGGCAAATTCTAGTTCTCCTGGATCTCAGCAGATTTGGGTTAACTGAATCTTCTGCATCCACTCACCCATCCTCAAGAGCAGATCATTCCTACTCTTCCCAAGACTACTGTTCATTTTCCATATGGTAAAAGTGAACTTTCATTTAACCAGAGTTTATTTCCTAAGCACTGACTGGACTTTCAGTTAGAAATAACTCAAACCCCAGGAAATAGTGGGATAAAATGAAACATTCCCTGCAGCAAAGCTCATCTGGCCTACCTTCAAACCTCATGTAAAAATCCCTCCAACAATTGCACAGAACGGTAAGTTTTAACACCTGTTTAACAAGCAAGCTTAGACTACATTCTGTCCCTTTTCTTTCTAATAAAAAGGCCAGTCAAAGGACTCCAAAACCTGCTTTCAACTATAGGATGGATTCTTCACCCTTCTCACTTCCTCTTGTGATTTATTTTTATTTCAGGAAGAAGACAAAAAAAAAGAAAAAAAGCTGGACAAACCCTAAACATAGTAGGAAGCAGCAGAGATAAGGGAATGCAGTGGTGGCATTCAGAGGGCAGCAGAAAAATATTTAAGAGTGTTAAAGCTCAGAGGGTTCTCACCAGTGGGAAGAAGAATAAAAAAAGTTCTTAAAATATGTCAGATAGTATTAAGTCTTCATATGTCAAAACTTCCACCATAAGTAGAAGAAAGCCAATCATCCCCAGAATCAGCACCAACTCAACAAAATGCCTCCACTAATACGAACAAATTTTTCTTCTGTTGCAACAAGGAACAAGCTCACTCATGACAAAAGCCAACTTGAAAAGCTGACTGGACTACACAAAACTCATTAAAAACCCTGATTAAAAGGCTCTTATCTAGTCCTGCAACACTTAATCACTTGGAGCTAATTAGGCTAGGCTTCCTTGTGTTTCACTGCAGAGCTGCTGCACTTTCAAAGGCTCTTTCCTGGCTGACACCACCTCTCCCATTGTTTCAAACCTCAGAGGTGAAATGCATTACTGCAGCAGCACCACAGCAATGCTCAATGTTGATCCATCATGAGCCAAAACCAAAGCAAGAGGCTGGTGGCACTTGTCAAACCCTTTCTGCCCAAGGTGCACACTGGTCAGACCAGTTCATTTGTCTGTTTATTGCCTAGGTACTGTTTGGATTTTTTACTCTTACATAAAAGGGTATGACTCTATTAAAGTTGCTCAGACACTTTTACTTTTTCAGGCAATCCTAAGCAAGCATATATTAACTAATTAATATAAGATTGAGGACATGCTGGGGAGTCTGAAAGGCCCAAGAAAAACTTTAAATCTCTACTTCTGGGCAGAGACAGATGAACAGCCACATTCCCAGGGGAGAGACCCTGGGCTGCCCAGCTCTCTGAGGGAAGTCAGCAAACACACATACCTCAGAAATGCAAACACAGGGATGCTGCTGAATGTGCCACAAGGATCTTTGGTGAATCTCAGACCTCTGGCTTCCCCAAAAGCTCCCTTCAATCATGTCAGAAGTCCCACCTTTGAAAGATGGAGTAATCAAAGCCAACCATACACAGAGCTGCTGACTGAGACATTGACTGTTCATTAATGAAACTCAAAGTAGCAGTGAAGAGGTTTTAATAAAACACCTGACTGAACATTTTGAACCTGAGCAAAGGGGATTTTCAACCTAATTATTTCATTGCTACTGCATACACAGAAGCTTTCTGCTCAGTTCCCTCTGTAGAGTTTTGAACTGTGAAGTGGTTTTAGATCATCCATTATATTCCTTTGTACTGAGTCATAGGATTAGAAAGAACAATTAAGGCACAGCAGTAAATGACTCCTGAAAGGTCACCAATTGTGTTGGGAAGTGACCTGCAAAGAGGAAGGCCAATTACATGCAACAATAAAAGCTACCAATAAATTACCAAATTGGTCTCTTTACCACACAGCTTTGTGGTATATCTCACAAAGATCACCTTCAACTGATCTTGAATCATATTCAAATAAGTACCTTTTTTTTTTTAATACCTTGGACCCATTTACTTTCTGAGGAAACAATTATCAAATATTTTGCAATGCCTGTGTGCAGCTAGGCTAGTATTACCAATACACACTGTAAATATTGACATGGCTGCACAAAGCATCCTCCCAATTTCCAGAGCCTTATGAGCCATTTGGACAGTAAAAGCAATAACAGGTATTTCATATTCTTCCAGTAGCAGGAAATAGTAATGTTAAACATTTGAAACTAAAAGGAAAAAAAAAAGGAGAAGTCTAAACCAGCTCTATTGAATAGCTGATATGCTTTTAAGGTGTGCCACAACTGATTTGCAAATCTATCTCTGCCCAAGTGTGCAGCTGCAAAGACTTTGAAAATCAGATAAGCAGCTTCATATTGCATTAAGTACCAAAACACCTGAATTTTTCATCAACAGAGCTCCTGTGGGCAAAATACTGCTGACTTTAAACTGCTAGGAAAACCAGAAGTGAAAAGCAATTCTTCAACAGCTTCTCTGGCTATTTTCCATCCCTAGCAGGCAGACTTGGGAAAATATAATAACACTTTATAATTGCAAAGACTTTATAATTGAGAAGACATAAGACAACTGCCCAACTATGCCATTTCAGTACAGCAAATCACATGAGTTCAATATGGAACAAGAGAAACTTTCATATATGTCTCTTGTGATACATTTAATTATATTTTTCAAACGAAGAAAATCTGTATGGAAGAAAGAATTCTGGCTCCCAACTTATCCCTTTCACAGCTTTTAACACCATCTTCCTGTACAGCAAGCCCTGCACAGGAGGGACTATTGCTAGTTTAAACCCCAGAGTTATATGGTAATTCACATGATTGAAGAGCCTAAAAATATCTGAAACTTTTGCACTGCAAACTGAAAGTGAGACTAATTAGCAACAGGTATTTATTACCACCTTCATCGTATTCTCAAGGATAGACTAATCAGCAGGAAGGGTTTTCCACCAAGGAAATAAAAGCAAGCTTTGATAAGGCAACTAAGTTTGGGCAGCAGATCGCAAGGGCAACAACCACTTACTGGAAGAAACAGGTTCTCCTGAATTTCACTGTAACTGAAAATGAAACAGAACAAAGCTATTGAACATAAATGCATAAAGTATGCTACAGAAAAACAGCTTTGCCAACACTGCTCTCCACTGCCAAGTCTGGAGCAGAACAGATAATCCAGATCCCTCAGCTTCTTCCTGGAACAGAAATGCTTCCCTTTTTCCTTCTGGATAGCCCAATCTAAGCTTTCCAAAAAGATTTTGGAGTAAAGATAATGCCCTAGAAGTAAATTTCTAGTTCTTAAATTTCTAGAGCAACCAGCCAGTTACAAATCAATGTTAACCACCGTTAAATTGAAACAACATTCCACTGAAAGACATTTCATCATCACAGAAGTTCACTTTCTGAAAATGGTGCAAAAATATTTAACCTGTTGCCTTGAAGTTGACCACCACCACAAAAAGAAAGAAGATACTGACATATCTTTTTATTTGTATGTGCACTTTCTTGCTTTCATTCTACTCCCACACTGCCACAGGGTGTCTCTCTCCATAGATGAAAAAGAGATAAATCTCTCTGTAGATGAAATAGGATTGGCTGCATCTCTGCTCCTTAAATACCAGGGGAGACAAGCTGGCCCTGGTAGATTTCCACAGCCTCTCCAGGGTTACCCAACTCAGTTTATTCCCAGCTCTCCAGTGCATCACGACTGCCACCTTCTGTTGTGGAAGGGATTAACACATTCCTGTTAGCTCCTGGCTACCTCGGCTTCCTGGTTCCTGTTTAGGATGAGGCTCACCCTGAAGACTGCTCACCCAGCTCAGAATTTTGCAAGATCTAGGGTCCTGATCCACTACACTCACTGCCTGCTTCCCTCTGTGATGGCAAAACAACACAAAAGCCCCAGGTGTTGCAACTGAACTTCCACAGCCAATGCTGAAAGGACACGAAGTTACCATAGTGCTTGGAGCTCTGCCTCACACACCTGCTCTTCCCAACTCCTAATTTAGCAACTTCTGATCCAGCTCCAAATAAATCAGAAACCTCCATCTGTACCTCTCTCTTCCAGCTACAGCTTTTGGGTTCTTAAAAATTGTTGTTATTAAACTCACAGGAATGTTTTATATACAGTTGAGACACACAGCTGCAACTAGTGCATATTGTAAGGATTGAAAGATTCTCACTACTCAAAGAGGAAATGACACTAAAAGGGAACAAAATTGATCACTGTCCTTCCATTGTACAATCTTATGGCCCTATCCTTGATGTCCTGTACTTTTATAAAATTTCCATACTCATCTGCTAAAGTATAAATTCAAGTGACTGATTATTAACCACAAATTTGTAATTGTTCAGTTTACGTAAGAACAGGCATGCAGGCTGCAAATTAACATTTAAGCAACAAATTATTTTTTAACAGGACATTTTTAACAGAACAGCTCATTATTTTAACTCAATGTTGTCTCAAACTGCTGGAAGAGAACACCACTGTCAGACAGCATTTGGCTGTCCCCTGAAGGTCTGTGTGAATCAGCAAGACAAAAGATGAAAATACTTAGCTGAGCACAAAAGCATCAATGAAAACAAAAAAAATACACTCTTCAAATAATACTGCTCCAGTAAAAATTGTATTCTGTTAAAATTCTCCTAGCTCCAGTCTCCTAATGCTGCCACTTGTGGAAGTACTGAAACCTAGCTCAGAACTGACCACAGAAAGCTCACACCCAAAGCACCAAAGCGTCTTGATGTACCTTTTGCTCTCTTCCACTGCTTTGTCCAAGTGCTGGAAGATATCTTGGAATAAAACGCAGCTGGAGCGACTGTTGATGTCGTAGCCATATCCTCTCTTCCAGTACTGCTTCAGGTCGTTCAGGTATTCCAGCACCTAAAGTTAGAGCTCACAGGTTTTTATTACTGCACCAAGGGAAAACAAAAAGCTCCCAACACAAAAACAACCCCAAACATCAAGGCTCCAGCTGAAACCACTCCAGCATTAAACCAGACAACAGATCAGACCAAAGAGTGACCAAATTCAGCATCTGGCAACAGGTGAGGTGCTGCACATCATGAGACAACCACTATATCCACTGCTTGTTTTAACCCTTCTGATTTTGACTTTGGCTCATCATTCTTCCCATAGAATACATCCCACACCTTTAGCCCAGATCATCTGTTTTCCAGAGACATGCACACATCTCAAGTAGACAGAACTGTGCCTTGGAATTATGCAAGGGCACATAGTGTTCTCCTTGTTCTCTGTTCCTTTCCTGACAATTTCTGGCATCCAAGTCATTTCCCACCTCTCTGTTGAATTATTCAAAACTAGACTGAACAGGGCAAGTCTCAGCAGAAGCCCATGGGGGGGGGGCTCTGATCCTCTCAGACAGGTGATCACTTATTCCTAACTGTCCACCCTTCAGCTAAACACCTATCTATGCAAAAGGTCTCCTGTTTTCCCAGGGGTGTAATTTTCCTTAAGAGCCTCGGGGGAGCCTTACCGAACATCAAAAGTTACATCAAACAGTTTTGAAGGAAGAGGAAAAAACACTTGTCTCCTTTATCTGGGTTCTACTGGGTTCTGTCAACTGGCATTCATTAGGCTTAGAGAGCTGATAGCCCCCAAAACCAAACAGAGAGCCTTAGAGGCCCTGAAAGGCCTCACCTGATGTACCCTGGAGTGAATTTTATCACGTGTTTCTATCATGGGAAAAACACATTATAGAATGGCTTGGGATGGAAAGCCATTTAAGATCATCTCATTCCAAGCCCCCTGCCACAGACAGGGACACTTTCCACCAGAGCAGGTTGCTCCAAGCCCCACGTACCTTGGCATCTTCTTCACTGAAGAGCGAACACCATGGGGAGGTCACATTTTTTATGGCCAGCTCGTATGAGCAGGTGAGAAAAGCCACTTGAACAAGATCTGCAATAAATCCAACAAACAAGCACGAGATAAGCCACTGCTACACAAGTAGCAATTTCCTCTCCTCAGTTTACCTCTAAAAATAATTGTAACTACTGTTTGGCAATGCAAACGATGAAATCCAATAAATATTTGGCAGGACCAAGACCAAACACCAGAAATACACAGTTCAACAGAATTGTTGTGTAAAATCCAAATTTTGGACTGTAAGCTCTTCACATTATATCATTACAAGGAGAAAACAAGCATTTCACATTAAGTGCTGCCTGTCTGCTGATGTGTAATAGGTGCCAGCTGTTGGTATAGCCACACGGGTCAGAAGAGCCAACACAGAGAAGGTGTGAGATGTTGGACAACTTCCCCTCCACATCAGCATGAGTATGAGCAGCACCAGGCTGAACTTTGTTTCCAGCGTGTCCCTAGTGTTGCAACACTTTTTTGGGGGAGCTTTTCCCACCACTTGACCACACAGGGAAAACGCAGCACTTCTGTTCTGGACAGGTGAGTTACCACACAGACCCACAGGGCTGCTCTTCCTCAGGTCATTTAAGTGCTTGAACTGTAACTGGTTTCACAAAAGCTACAAGAAAAACACTGAAATCCCTCTAAAACCAGGAAAAGCTGATTTCATCCACAGGAAATATGCATTCAAACATCTTTTTCTTCTGACCACCATCCAACAATCATTCATTGCTGCAACACCAAAACAGACTTACAGCCTCATGCACTTTAATAATTAGAGACTGCATCTGCAAATCACAGCCACTTTAAATTACCTACTCTGCATAACTACACGTCTTGGAAGTTGCTCCTGGCCAGCCCTGGAGCCAAAGCCACCTGTAAACAGAATTCCTTACCTGCATTTAGCTCCTCCACTGGCAAACACAAGGCACTCGCCACCTTCTCCAGGACCTTCTTCATCTCAGGCCCCACTTTGAAGGCGTTCACCTGGCACATGGCCGCGTCATTCTCCTCCACCAGGGCGACAAACTTGGCACAGTGATCAAAGAACCGCATCAGGGAGTCGTTAACTTCAACCTCTACCTCTGAAAGCAAACGTGGGCATCAAGGGGGAGCACGATCCCCAAGGGTACCCACACGTGGCCACCATGACATCCTCCAAGGAACAGCCCACCCTCCACAGCTGTATCCCCATGGAGGGATGCAGGGTCCCCTTCAACCTGGGCACGGGAGATGTGGGACTGGTCTGGTGGAGGGAGGGCAGCGGACATCCCCAAACCCTCTGGGAGCATCAGACTCTTCCAGCCACCCAGGAAGACATCAGGAGTCCCCCAGCCCCTCCGGGAGGTCATGGTGTCCCCTCAGGGTCTGATCGAGGCTCCCCCAGCTCTCAGGGAAAGCACAAGGCTCCTTCAGGAGAAGGATGGAGCTCCCGCAGGGAGAGTGTGAGGCACCCCCATCCCCTCTGGAAGGGCCAGGAATCCCTCAGAGAAGGCCAGGGGCTGCGCCTCAGTCCCTCAGGGAGGACACAGCAGCCATTCAGTCAGGGCATGGAGGTCTCCCTCACCCCCTCAGGGAGCAGGGCATCTGGCACGCCCTCAGGGAGGGCACAGGAGTCCCCCGATACCCTCGGGGGAGCTGGGAACCCCTCAACCCCTCAGGAAAAGCCAAGGGCTCCCCACGGAAGCGGGCGAGTGTCGTGTACTCACCGTCGCCGCCGAAGTCGAGGGTGGGCCCGAGCCCGCGGCGGAAAGCCGCCCCGCTCTGCAGGCAGCGGTGCTTGGAGCTGCTGGCCAGCGCCAGGCGGCGGCGGGCGGCGAACAGCGCGGGGAAGCGGGCGGCCAAGCGCCGGGCCAGCTGCTCCATGTCCCGCCGGCCCTGCGGCGCCAGCCGCCCGTCCAGGCTCTCCTCGTACCACATGGGCCAGTCGGCCAGGGCGGCGGCGGCGGGGCAGGCGGCGGCTCCTGCGGCCCGGCGGAGCAGCCGGCCGTGCAGCTCGCCCAGCCGGCGCACCTGCCCGGCCGTGGGGTAGCGGGTGCCGTGCCGGAGCACGGCGCGGAGCTGCAGCGGAGTGCAGGACGCGAGCAGCGACCCGCCCGCTGCGGGACCCAGCGACAGCGGGTCGCTCACCAGGTGCGGGTTCACCTCCTCGTAGCGGGACTTGGTGCCGAAGTACCCGCTCAGCCCCGCGCCGGCCGGCGGCACGACGAAGAGCAGCAGCAGCAGAGCCGCTTCCCGGCCGGGCGCCATGGCTGCAACTGCGCGAATGCCGCAGGAAGAGGCGGAGCGGGGCCGCATCTTCACGGCTCCGGCCGCCCCAGGGACCGCCCCGGCCCGGCCCCGGCCGCCCTCTCACGGCTTCCCCCGCCTCAATACGGCTCCTCACGGCAGCGCCGGCTCCATCACAGCTTCCCCCGACCCCTCACCGTTCCGTCCGCCCCCTCACAACTTTCTCCGCCCTCTCATGGCTTCACTCGCCTCAACGCAGCTCCTTGGGGCGTCTCCATTGCAGCTTCCCCCGACCCCTCGGCTTCGTCCGCTTCAGCCCGGGACCCTCGTGCCCAGGCGGGGCGGAGGGAGCCCTGAGGGGAGCCATGAGCTGTCTGAGCTGTTTGTGCATCTGCTTTGCCTCTGTGGAGCTCAGTAAATACAAAAAAAGTCAATACACAGTCAGACACGAGGGGAATGGTTTAATTCCTCTGTGCTGGATCGACTGCAGTAGGTAAATAGAGGCAGAGACAAGGTGCGCTGTCTTTGTCCATAAAAGAGCAAACCCTGTGAAGCAGGCTCAGGACAACCTAACCTTCTTCTTGGTGGTCAATGTCCAACCTGAAAAATTTTGAATTGCTCCTCTTTCTTCTCTGCAATTGCACAATGCATTATCAACTCTAAGATTTACTATTACCAAAAATGCACCTTGTTCAATCGGTAAGAGGATGTGCTGCTGTCCCCTGGAGTCCTGTTTCAGAGAATCTATCTGTTGATGCAAATAACAGCAGAAACTTGCTAACAAATCCCACCGTGTCTTATCCATCAAATTAGCCTAATAAGCATTTAAATTAGCTAAATATTAAGACCAGCCAAAACCCTGAACCTAGGCTGGGCTGGGAATGGAGCAAGTGGGGATGTGGAAGCAAATTTTAAAGCTATCTCGGTTTCTCAGAGTTCTGTGAAAGCTTCAGCTATGATGTGCATATCTCCACCATTAGAGAAGCTCTGGTGTAGATAGATTTTTTTAAAAGTTAGTGCAGTCTCTTCTTTGTTGCTATTTCATGGCAGAAATTCATCCCAAACCAGGAAAGATGCCGGGGACTACAGCTCTCCTCAGAATGCTCTTTGTCCTCCAACATGGGCAACCAAAGCCAAGAAGGGTTTTTCACATATGTTTTTGGCCCTTTTTTGGGCTAAAAAACAGCTCGATTGAACTCAAGGTAAGGTAGTGATGCTGTGAGGGGATTGTAGCTGGCTGCTGAAGGGGTCAGCAGTGTGGAGCATGTGGGTTTTTCCATAGAATCACAGAATCTCTTGAGTTGGAAGGGACACACATAGATCACTGAACCATAGAATCCCAGGATCCCTGAGGCTGGAGAAGCCCTCCCAGCCCATGGAGCCCAAGCTGTGCCCAGTGCCCACCTTGTCCCCAGCCCAGAGCACTGAGTGCCACCTCCAGCCCTTCCTTGGACACCTCCAGGGATGGGCACTGCAAACCTCCCTGGGCAGCCCCTGCCAAGGCCTGAGCACCTTTTCCATGCAGAAATTCCTCCTGCTGTCCAACCTGAGCTCCCCTGGCACAGCTTGAGGCCGTTTCCCCTTGTCCTGTCCCTGTTCTCTGTCCCCTGACCCCCTCACCCTGGGCTGCACCCTCCTGTAAGGGAGTTACGGCATGATAAAGACACCCCTCAGTCTCCTCAGAGGAGTCCAACTCCTTTTAGTACTTTTTTTTTGTTCCCAGCAAGAGTAGGTAGAAATAAGCAGCTTTGTAAAAACAAGTGGGAGCATGAGGTTTGCAGCCAGGGATGTTTCCAGCTGGGAGCCATGTCCAGTGAGCCACACAGGATATAAACACAGGATCCCAGGCTGAAGGGAGCTCAGTGGGCACCTGGTGGCACCTCCCTGCTCCAGCAGGGCCATCCCAGAGCACAGGGCACAGCACTGTGTACACACAGCTCTGCAACAGCCCCAGGGAGGAGAGCCCAGAGGCTCTGTGGGCAATCTGTTCAGGGCTGGGCAGTGCCCAGGGAAGAAGTTGTGCCTCCTGTGCAGGGGAATTGCTGGGCTCAGTCCCTGTCCGCGGCTCTGGTGCCATTGCTGGGCCCTGCTCAGAGCCCTCCCTGCAGACACTCAATCACATCCCACTGGCACTGCTGGCAGCATGGAATGATGGCATTGTAATGACCTATCCAGAAAAGCTTAGAGAGGCTTAGAAAAGCAAAGAATAAAAAGAGGCATCCTGTGGAAAAGCCTGAGCAGCACAGTGGTGACACATCAGGTTATAAAACAGTTTGGGCAAAAGCATAAGCAAAACATCCCCATGCTGATTCTACCCATTTTCAGCTAAACCCTCACTACTGAATAGATACCAGCTTGTAGCTAAGGAAACAGAGTTATCTGAGCTTTTGGCCACAGCACATCCTGAGGAGACCTGTGTTTTATACAGTCAGACTTTATTCCCTGCCTGCATATTCAGGCTATTGCTTCTGCAGCTGAAGACTTTCAATGAATAAATAAATTTTAATGATCTATTTAGTCCAGTGGTGAAATTCTCACCTGTATCTCACCTGTCTCCCACCTCCTCAATATCCAGAAGAAAGTATTAATGCAAGAGTATGCTAAGGCTCAAACAGGGTACGCAAAGCCTGCAATGCTGAAAGGGAAAAGAAAATAAGGGAATAAGTAAGTGGTTTAAAGCTTCTGCGCAAAGTTATGGGCTTTCTGTTGGAGCAAGGCAGTGTGACTCAGCTGTCTCCCAGTGACTCTGTGCAGGGCTACTTGGCCCCTTTCCTGTGGCTCATTTAGTTTATATTACACATATCTACCACAAATCACTTCTGGCATATCATCTTTCATAACAAAACCAGCATGAGACTACATGCAGTGTTGCTTTGAAACCTGTTAAGGGTATTTTGTAAATACCGAGAACACACCCATTCCATCTTCTGCATAATTATTCACTGTAAGGAATCTGTAGTTGGTTTTAGTAGGAAAAGGATTTTGCATATTGCAGCAGTGTGCAGGTGAGGGAGAAAAAGAGAATTCAAAGAGGGTTTTTTGGAGACTGTAAATGTGACATTAAAAGGTAATTAAATAAAAACTGGTTTGTGATCCCAAGTTCTGTTCCAGAAAGGGATTTCTGTGTTCTGAGTTGTCAAGGGCAGACAGTTACTCCACATGGGATCCCTTCCTTGCTCCTCTCATTAAATCATCACATCCTATTGAATCCCATGAAATTGTTCAGATATGTATTTTTAATAGTTTCACAGGCTATTTTCTATTAGGACAAGGAAAATCCTATCAAAAAGATATCATTCTGTGAGGAGTCATAACACCTGCAGGTCGTATCCCAGAACTATAGACAAAGCCTTTACACAACAGCCACATTGCCATTTTCATCCTCCACAAGTATTGTGATGTTCTTTTTTTGGTCCTTGTGTCTTCTTTATATCTAAGTTGGAGGCAAAAACTATTTACAAACATGCCTGTTCCAAATGCAACATTATCAGATTGTTCTTTCTTCTGTACTCCTTTTTTTTATTTTTTTTTCTTTCCATCTTCAGTCTGGTGATGCTGAGGATGGTTAGTTCATGACTCACATTTCCACAGAAGCATTTTTTGTTCTCTTGCAGTGCAATCAAATAGTCCTGTCCTGAATAATTTCCTTGTTTCTTGCTTCATATATGGATTTTCTGTAGAGGTGCATCCATTTCCAAACCAAGCTCTATTCAAAATGCAGCTGAGAAAGTTAATGCACCAACCTCTTCTGAAAACACCTTTTTTCTTATAAACCCTCCTGCTCCTCACTGCTTTGGTGGCCTGTAATTGCCACTAATGAAAGTGTATTTCTTTAGCAGTGAAAGGACAGAGAACCCAAATTTTCCTGCGTCCCTAGCTGAGTGTGTGCCATTAGTTGGTCTTTCCAGGAATGAAAAAAATGTTCCCATTGCCAGTCTGATCATTGGGGTAATTCCCATAGTACAGAAGTACTGTACAAGTGAGGCATGGTTTCAGCTCTCTGTGTAATGCTTTTAAACCCTAAGATATTAATTGCATAGCCCAGGGAGGAAAGTGTCAGCCTCTAATTCTGTGTTCTGCTTTCCTTCTCACACAACCTCATTCCTTCACTGTCAAGGAATGGATCTCTAAGCAAGAATCTCTTCCTGCTGGCTGGCAGCCATTCCTTATTATCTGATGAGTGGCTTTGATTATAGGAGAGGAAATAATCATAGAATCACAGAATGATTTGGGTTGGAAGGGACCTTAAACATCATCCAGTTCCAAATCTCTGCCACAGGGGCAGGGACACCTTCCACTATCCCAGGCTGCTCCAAGCCCTGGCCTTGGACACTGCCAGGGATCCAGGGGCAGCCACAGCTTCTCTGGGCACCCTGTGCCAGGGCCTGCCCACCCTCACAGGGAACAATTCCTTCCCAATATCCCATCTATCCTTGCCCTCTGGCAGTGGGAAGACATTCCCCCTTGTCACTCCATCCCTTGTCCCAAGTCCCTCTCCATCTTTCTTGTCAGCTCCTTTAGGCACTGGAAGGCCACAATTTGGTCACCCCTAAAGCTCCTTTCCAGGCTGAACAATCCCAGCTCTCCCAGCCTTTCCTCCCAGCAGAGCTGCTCCATCCCTCTGACCATCCTGGAGCCTCCCCTGGACTCTCCAGCAGCTCCAGGTCCCTCCTGTGCTTGGCCCCAAGGCTGGGGCAGCTCTGCAGGTGGGGTCTCACCTGAGCTCAGGGGCAGAGGGGCAGAATCCCCCCTCCCCTGCTGCCCACACTGGGGGCTCAGCCCAGGGCACAGGGGGAGTTCTGGATCCCAGTTCTCACCCACAGCACCCCCAGGTCCTACTCCAGGGCTGCTCCAGCTCCTCATCCCCAGCCTGGATTGATCCTGGGAGTTGCCCTGATCCAAGTGCAGCACCAGCACTTGTTCTTGTTAGTTGTTGTCAGCCTGTGAGCCTCACAGAGCTGAGGCAGCAGGGAAGTCACGGGAGTGCTCTGTGGGGACACCCTGGTGTCACCTCCCAACCACGGTCTGCATTAACTCAGGTGGCCCAGAGTTGAATGTCCTCAGTTCATTTGGTGTTAGTTATTCTCCCTAATCAAGTGAATTCCAACATGAGGGCAGAAAGCAAATCCAACAAGATCCCAAGGTTTTGCATCCTCCAGATGCCCCAACTTTATCATTCTGAAGCGGACAAGCCCTGCAGACACAAACAGGCTGGCAGTGCCTTGGCTCAGCCAAGGCACACACAGCAGCCCAGGTGAGCAGATCTGTGAGTGTGTCCCTGTCCTGGCCCTGGGCACGAGGAGTGGGGCTGGGCAAAGATGAGCTGATGGGAGTCTGATCTGGCATAAAGAGAGGCAGCAAAGTGAAGGGGTGTGGTGGAGGCTCAGAGGAGGTGGAGGGTGTGGGCTTGGAGCAGCTCAGCCTGCTTTTAGGTCACACCTGCACACTGGGAGGTGGTGTAGCAGCACATTATCTTTGGGAGTTCCTCGTGCACCTTGCCTCCCACAACAATGCCCTTCTTCCCCCTGAACTTCCCTGGCTCACATGCAGCAGCTGGTGCTTGTGCTGAGAAGGCAATGCTGTGTTGTTCCTGCTGCTGGGTGGGATGGAGGCATCCAGAAATCCAGGCTCTTGATTCCCTGTCAGTTGGCATCACATCTCAGCTCACCAGTGCAAAGCCATGTCAGCAGAATAATGCTTGATTCAGGGACACACTTTTGTACCCTGGGTGCCAAATCTCTTTAATCTGGGGGCACTGCCAGGTCCCTGCTGCTCCTTTTGAAGTGTGGACTCTTCAGAGGCACTTTCTGCTCTTCTGGGCAGTTCTTCATCTTCTGTGCATGTGAGTAGGGAGCAGTTTATTCTCACAAGGAAAGCACTGGGTTTTTCCATGGCTGATGCCACATTTTGGTTAGCAATGGGAGAACTAGAAAAGGAACAACACATATAATTACTGCTTTCTGAAGAAAGGGCTGAATTCAGATCCCATCCATGCTGTTGTAATGGAAAGAGAGTGCTCCACATGCTCTCCCCTCTGGTATGGCACTAGTTTAAACGTGTGTGCCACAATCTGTTCTCCCAGAAAACACAGAAACCTCTGGGGATCCTAAGTGGTTTGACCTCTTTGCAAGCAGAGTTTCTGGTCTTGCAGTGTGGCTTCACCCTGTGTGGGCAACTGTCAGCCTGGCCACCCCATAATTATGTGGTTGCCTTTCTGGAACATGACAGGGCCTTCCAGTTCTGGAGTAGGATGACCCCATGCAGCAAAATAGTCAGGCTGTGGAATGGCTTGGAGATTCAAAAACCCAGACATAAATTCAGAAAGCCTCAAACCCCAGCCAAACTGGGTTTTCCAAGGTTAAAAGTAAATTTAAATTAGAGTTTCTTTTTCTAAGTAAGTAAGAGGAGGACAGAAACTACAGAAATTATGTGGACCTGTGCTCTATACATGGAAAGGTAAATTCCTTGGTTGCATTTTCACCAAAATACAGGCACAAAGAAAGCTCAAAGACCCAAGCATGCTAAAGGCAAGGGATTATTCAGAATACTGAATCGTGAAAGAACTGGACAGGAGAAGAGGAAATGGCCTCAAGCTGTGCCAGGGGAAACTCAGGTTGGACAGCAGGAGGAATTTCTGCATGGAAAGGGGTGCTCAGGCCTTGGCAGGGGCTGCCCAGGGAGGTTTGCAGTGCCCATCCC
Organism: Luscinia megarhynchos; assembly: GCA_034336665.1. Classification (NCBI taxonomy): domain Eukaryota; kingdom Metazoa; phylum Chordata; class Aves; order Passeriformes; family Muscicapidae; genus Luscinia; species Luscinia megarhynchos. Next base: position 32,573,822 of record CM067569.1, on the reverse strand, counting down.
TGGAGGTGTCCAAGGAAGGGCTGGAGGTGGCACTCAGTGCTCTGGGCTGGGGACAAGGTGGGCACTGGGCACAGCTTGGGCTCCATGGGCTGGGAGGGATTTTCCAGCCTCAGGGATCCTGGGATTCTATGAACCACTAAGAGCAATTAATTAGTTAATTAATTAATCCAGTGTCATTCTTTTTAGTATGGTCCTGTCAGACAGGATTTGGGCTTGGATGGCCCAAAGAAGACCGTGGTAAGGGAAGTTTGCTGACAGCACAAAACTTGATAGTGCCCAAGTACAGCAAAAAAGTCAGAGGTAGGATGGAGTTTAACAGTGAGAAATTCTCACAGCAAGCAGGGATTTCTGCTGCAAACTCATCAGCTCAGTAAGACAAAGGAGGAGAAAGGCTTGAACAGACCAGCAGATCTCCAGGCAGCTGGGAGCTCTTGATGTGGCACAGCCACCTCAGGGCAAACGGGAGTTGGAGGCAGGTCAGAAGTGACATTATCAGGATACAGTGAGAGATTAACACTCCCCACTGCGGGTGGCCACAGCCACAGCCAGCCACGGGCAGGACTGCAGGGAAGCACTGCTGGGTGGTGCCCAGCTTCTGAGAGGACACTCAGACGGCTGCAAACCAGATATGAGTGAACATGGACTGGGCATCACAAGGACTCTTGACTGCAAAGGGATGCAGTAGGAGCAGCCTTCCAGCAGTAAATGACCCAGATGAACTCAAGATGAATTCAGCAATCTCGGTGAGAAGAAGGAGGTGCTTTGTCCACCTGGCCTTGGTGAGATGGGATGTTTCCATCCTGTTCCCCATTCTTCTACTCTGCTTCCAAACAGAGGTTCCAGCCTGCAGCACTCCTTTACAACCCAAGACAAAAGGGATGTTTTAGTAACAACAATAGTTTGACTTCCACTGACCAGTGCCATCCATCCCTGCAGGAAAACAGGGGCGGAAAAGCTCTGAAAGAGCTTCAGAAAAACTCAGTGTCAGGAGTTGGTGTGAAACAAATCCCACTGTATCACGCTGCATTCAAAGCCACATCATTAAATCATTCAGGATGAAGGACTGGAAACAGGGGCAGTTTGCCAAGTTATTCAGCAGATGTACAGTCACGGCTGGTCAGCAGCTTTCTAAAATTACCACAGTCACCTAAGACAGATTTTCTTCATGACCAAGGCAGCTTCTTAATAGATTCAGTAAACAAAATGTTGTCTGGTAACATTTCTCCTAATTCTAAGGCAGTAAATTATCCTTGTGATACTGCTTTTCAATTCCTTCTACATTTTCTATTCCTGTTCAGAATTTTTATTTTCTTTTTAAAAATGCTGATCGCTCTCATCTACCCTTACAAGAGTGAAGGCCATGCTAACTTCTGTCTAGTTGTAAAAGGCTGGTTTGCAGGGAATTATTTCAAGAAGTTTGGAGGCCATTTAAGAACTATTCAAAATTTCTTTTGTCTGGACTTATCTGTCACTTTATTTTTTTCCACGGGAAGTAACAACTAACTGCTGCTCACTTTGCTTCTCTGCCTGCTCTTCACTGCCCTGTTTATGAAGTTCAGCTTCCATCTCCTCTAGACTTGAGAGATGGAGAGGCATTAGGGAAGCCAAGGAAATCATTGTACTTGCCAGTACACTCACCCAAGAGGAGAAGCAGATACTGAGAGTGAAATCCCAGTTCTTTCACTGCTAAAATGAACACAGGTGCTTGTTCTGCCCTCCCCAAAGTCTGCAGCCATGCCAAAAATACATCATGGTTATGGATGCAAGGGCAGACCATACCAGCTGTCATGCAATCATGGAATCACAGAATCCCAGGATCCCTGAGGCTGGAGAAGCCCTCCCAGCCCATGGAGCCCAAGCTGTGCCCAGTGCCCACCTTGTCCCCAGCCCAGAGCACTGAGTGCCACCTCCAGCCCTTCCTTGGACACCTCCAGGGATGGGCACTGCAAACCTCCCTGGGCAGCCCCTGCCAAGGCCTGAGCACCCTTTCCATGCAGAAATTCCTCCTGCTGTCCAACCTGAGTTTCCCCTGGCACAGCTTGAGGCCGCTTCCCCTTGTCCTGTCCCTGTTCCCTGGCAGCACAGCCCAACCTCCCTCACTGTCCCCTCCTGTCAGGGAGTTGTGCAGAGCCAGAAGGTCCCCCCTGAGCCTCCTTTTCTCCAGGCTGAGCCCCTTCCCCAGCTCCGTTCCCTTCCCTGGACACGCTCCAGCCCCTCCAGAACTGGCCACAGCCCTCGAGGTCCCTCAGCAGGGCCAGCCCAGGGGACGGGCCCTGCCCTGGCTCTGTGGCCACCCCACGGCTGTCACAGCCCAGGGGCCATTGGCCTCGTGCCCCCTGGGCTCCTGTCCAGCCGCTGGCACAGCACCCCCAGGGCCTTTCCCCAGGGGCCCTTTCCAGCCCCTCTGCCCCAGGCTGGAGCTGCAGGGCTTGGGGTGACCCCAGGGCAGGACCCGGCACTGGGCCTTGCTGAACCTCAGCCCATGGATCCAGCCTGTCCTTATCCCTCTGCAGAGCTTCCTGCCCTCCAGCACATCCACACTCCCAGCCAGCCTGTGCTGTCTGTGAAGTTACTGAGGGCACCCTCAGAATTCTCACACTGAAATCAGTTCCCTGCACTCACACTCTTACATATTGCGCAGTTTTTATGTTGCCCAGACAGTGTGGGTTGCAACCAAAGCATTTATACTTTTGAAAGGTTTTGCCCCACCCAAAGCCAGGCTGTGGCTGGTGGCAAACAGAGCTTTGCAGAGGAAATATGTTGTTTTGCTCCCAGGTTTGACCAGGGCTCAGCTCATCCTGTGTTTCAGAGCACAGATTCCAATAACGGGAATGAAGCAGCATGTCAGTCACCAGGATCTTTCTTTTAGCTCCATTAGCAGTTACACCACAAAAGGCAAATGAGCAGAAAGAGCATTCAGCTGGAGCTAGCTGAGTCTTAGTCCTTTGTCTGAAAAATCCGTAACATTCCCATTGAGGACTAGGGTAACAAATTAAAAACTTTTGTCTGCTTGCCCCTCTGAATCAGCCCTGTGTCAGTAACACTGTGAGCGTGCATAAAGGAAAAGGGAGTTGTGGGCTGGGTTTACCATTCATTAAGGTAAAGTAATTTACTCTTCTTTACACAGGGCTGAAAAAGGCTGCCCAGTGCAATGGATCTGGACACAGTGGGGGTGGAGAAATGGTGCTGCCATGTCCTGCTTTGGGAATGACTTTGAGTCCTGTGCTGAAAGCAGAAAGCTATGAAAATCATCTTATTTTCTTTATGTCTGTATGGAGAACCGACTAAAACTCAAAATTAAACAATGAATGGGATGCTTTGCCCCTCTTCAGGATCCTTGGTTTGTGCAGGTATTTGGTTACAGAGTGGTCAAAGCCAGACCCTTCCTGGTAGCAACAGGGATGGATCGATGGCCCCTGACCCCCAGACTGCAGCTGGGGGGTTCAGGGTGAATGTGGGGTAGCACACCTTCCATGAAATCACACAAGCACAGAATCATCATGGTTGGAAAAGCCTCCAAGGTCTCCAACCTCTGATGGATAACCACCATGCCCACAAAGCCAGCAGCCCCAGAGTAGACACCAGGAGGGTTTAAGAACCCCCCTGAAACAGCCCATGAATGAGAGACCAGTGCAACACTGAATGGAAGAGATGGGAAAGCTTCCTTTGAAGCAAAGCAGGGGAAGGCATTACTCAAATTCCTGTTTGACAGGAAAAACTAGTGATCCGGGCAAGTTTTCTGTGTAGTGGCTGAGGAAACACACCTCTCTGCACAGAAACAAGCTCCATGTGGGAGGTGCTGCCTGATAACATAGCCAAACCCCAGCAGTTTTCTTCTTGCTTTCTGTGGGAGTTTACAGGGGCTGTGGTAGTTTTGTTGAAGGCACTGGGCTGGTCCATTCAGGAGCCATGAACTCAAGCTTTAGAGTTTCACAAGCAGCAGCATCTTTTTTTTATTCACTGTTTTTATATCTGGGGAAACAGTGCTGTGTAGAATGGAGTTCGTATTTCTCTTGGCTTTCCTGACATCTACCCTGATTGAATGTCTGTTTGTTTCACTCCTGTAAGGATAAAATCTCTTATTTTTGGCAAATTTCCTGTGCTGGAAATCACTTTTATAGTTGATATATTAATGGCACATAGCTGTGAATCGATTTTGTAAAACCTTTTACTTAAAATGCCAGGATAATAATTTACTGTTCTTGTCATTGGATCTCTTTTTGCTTAGGCACTCCCTGCACTTCTTGCGCTGTGGATGTGAAATAAGGCTCAGTGAAATTTGGCAGGACGTGAGCAGCAGCATTAGCTGTACAAGGTGTTAGTACCCAAACCCATCATTTGGGAAATTTCAGTGCCTCTCCTCCATAAGGGCTGTTACACATGTTCACTACATTAACACAGGAACCTTTGTGGAAAATGTTTTTCAGTAGACCCACAACCCGTGACTGTTGAATAAATTTACTTGTGAAGTGATTCTGTGTAAAAAGGGAGTATTACACCCATTTATTATAATGAAAGGAATTCCTTAACCACTATGGAAAACAGCCACCTACAATTATCACTCAGTAATTTAAAATGCCAGTTGCTTTCTTTTCTGACACCGTCTATGCATGCAGTAAAGGTATTTAATGATCACATGCTGCATTAACAGGATGGGAAAATTAATCCCATCCAATATAAAAGTATAAATATCATTAGCTGAACTAAGATGAGTGTGATGTTCTTAGTGAGTGAGTCTATTTTTGAGAAATCATGGGGTTGGAATAAGATTAAAAAAAAAAAGAAGTGACAGTTGGCCCTTTGAACTAACTGTAAAATATTCCCTTTTCCACTAAGAGGTTCCTTTCATAAAGCCTCTGGTTTATCTTCTCTATAATTTCAGCCTGAGAAAAACTTCAGGGTTGAAGCAGACCCTCTGACTACAAACCGTGGAATGACAGGACAAGGGGGAGGAGGTGTAGATCAGGTATTAGGAAGGAATCCTTCCCTGTGAGGGTGAGGGCAGGCCCTGGCACAGGATGCCCACAGAAGCTGTGGCTGCCCCTGGATCCCTGGAAGTGTCCAAGGCCAGGCTGGATGGGGCTTGGAGCAGCCTGGGATAGTGGAAGGTGTCCCTGCCCATAGCAGGGGTAGAATGAGATGAGCTTTAAGATCCCTCCCAACACGACCCAAACCATTCTTGATTCTATGTAACCAGTGTTGCTTATTTTTGCAGAACAAGTTTATAAAGAAGCTTGGCTTGTGCCACCTTAACATTTCCCCTGACCACCAAGACTACTTAAACTTCTCCTAAGGTAAAATTAATTCAGTTTGGGCTTAGCCAGAGCTGTTGTTTATCTCATGGAATATTTTAAAAGCCAATCTGTTCCCTCTGTTGGTGTATTTTTACTCTGATTTAAATAGACACAGAACAAAACACTTGTGTGTTTAATGGGCTGTGTGTTTAAAGATCCTGTCCTGCCTTTTCTGGTCCTACCAAAGCTGCTGATGGCATCCTGAATATCCTTTTGCAGCTTCTGTAGTCATTATAAATCTTCCTGCTAATGAACAAGGGTGTTCCTCAGAGTTTATTTAACCAGGAGAAATGCTGGTTGCATTTGAAACTATCTCACCATTATGATTTTAAGCCCTAGATGTTTTGCACAAGGGAAACACACTTTGCAAAAGCTTGATGTCACCAGCCAGGGTCAGAGATCTCCTCCTGGAGGCTTTCTGACTCCTGATGAACACTGGTATCTGGCTGCTGAGGCAGCAGCAGAATCAGAGCACCCATTCCAGCACGTGTGGTCAGATCAAGGGCTAATTCATTCCCGGGAATAACTTTGAACTGACAAGAAAGTTAGCACTTCTCCCCTGCTCAGGGAAGCCACTAATTCTTCCAAGGCCCTAGAGCATGGTTATTTTTAGCTAGAGATATACATGGGCCGTTAAACACCCAGAGAAGCGAGCGTCCTGCTGCAGCAGCTCTGTGTTCCACATAGGCCTCCACATCTGACTCCTCCTGCCCATTCCTGTGGGAACTGCACTTGCACAACGGCACCCAGGGCATGGAGATAATAAAGCTGTTGTCACCTCAGCATCAGTGGGGTTTGAAAGAAGCCAAAGAAGAACCTTTCCAAGGTAACAGACTTGCTGCTGCCAAGCAGATCAGGGCAGGAGGCAAACCCACCTATGCTCCCTTTGGCTTGGGGAGAAGGGTTCAGCAAATCAAAGGCAGGATTTGGCCACTGATGTGTTTGGATACAGTAGAGGGCAGATCTTCAGTGGAGAAAAGTGTTCTTTAATCAGTATCTTTTACTTTATCACCATTAACTCTGTCATGCTAATACAGTGTTACTGATTAAAGATCCTGAGCTTCCTTGTAATAGTACTGAATTACTGTCAGGATAATGAGATTTCCATTTCTAACCGTCCTGTTCATGCCATCCAAATCACATCTGCATTCATACACATACCCAGCAGGAATTATTCTCCCTTCCTGCATCAAAAATACCACGCCACACTCAGCTGGAATCAGCTTTCCCCTGGTTTAGTGCTCAGTTCAGAACTATTATTATCAGCCCTGGGTTATTGCTGCTGTGTATTTAAACGGACATTGAAGGACATTTGCAACTCTTGGTCTACAAGGCTGAGCTCTGAGGCACTGGGTGACACCAGATAAACTATTTGTGCTTATTAATCATGTCTAATAAATCCTCCCTGCACCAGGGGTGCTCCTGCAGTGGTGATAATCACACCCAGTGATGGTTGAGCGTGGAAATCAAATTGCTGTTGAAGAAAGTATCGTTTCCAGCCAGAAGAGAGGCAACAGACAACAGCAATGCCACCAGAAAAGTGAGAGCAACAAAGGGGATGATGGCCAGGAGGTCTGATAGTGAAGCCAGCACACTGGCAGTGGCATTTGATACAGCCCTGTGACAATCCCCAGCTCCAAATCTGGACTCCAGCACAGCCCATCTAACGAGAGGCATTTCAGCCACTTCCATCTTGTTTTAGGGTGAGGCTGCTGTGTTAACCTGAGCTTTGGGTGACCTCTCATGATGGCACGTCCACAATCTGCATTTTTATCCAAAAAACTCAGGGCAGCCTCTCCCTTTGCCGGCTGCCAGGCCACCTGGGTGTCACAGCGCCCTCCAGGACAAAGCCCAAGCCTTGGTTGACTCCAGGGGCTTCAGATTTCATTTTGTTCTAGTTGTCTCATTCCAAATCAAGAGCACAACTTTTTTTTGCTCTGATCTCTGATGTTTAAACGTTAAAAAGATAGTGATTGTTATGAATGACATAGTAGCCTTTCCTAGCAGTAAGTTCGCCTAAAATTGGATCCAAGCTAATGCAATTTCAAGGAAACATTCTCTGCTGTGATCTCCAAACAGAGGCCAAATACACGTTACACATCCTCTTTTATACTCCTCACAATATTAGCCCAATTTGCAGAACAAACACATTCAACCCTCAGCCCTCGGGCCGTGACCCGTGAATAACACCGCTAATGGGATTGTGCTCCACACAAAACGCCCACTGGATTTGATGGGAGCCGCTCCACTCTCCCTCTGCCATCCTCTCCTCTGAAAGGCACCCGCGCCCCGGGAGAGGGAGGGAGCTCTGAGCCCCAGCAATGCTGAGCCGCCAAGTTGCTTTGAGCTGCCTTTTCTTTCTTTAGCAGAGGTGGAAATGGCATTTTTTTTACGCTTACAATATGTGTGGCCCATGCTGAAGGGATCTAGGCTCAGCAGGAGTGAGGAGGTTGTATCATTCTGAGTTTTCTATGGCTTATACTATTTTGCAATCTCTCTCAAGTCCTGTACTCTAGCTCCACTTGGACTTTGGTGCTAAACCCTCAAGTTACTAACATTTGCCATAAAAATGAGAACCTTATCATCAGCTTCTCCCCTTGTTTCCTTTCTTCCTAAAAGCAGCGCCAGATTATTGTATGCAGAGGCTGCTGTGGGGAAAACTGTAGAAGCTCCAAAGCTGGGAAAACATTGCTTGTCCTTACATGGAGAACCTGATGCCCTCAAGGTTTATTTGATTTTATATATTCATCAAGCTGGTAAGAGGACATCCACCTGTTTTATCTGATGTTTCCTTGAAAGGCTGAGAGGATTCAGTCAGAGATTTATTGTTTTAAGGACAGACCCATAGAATACGCAGAGTTGGAAGGGACCCACAGGGATCATCAAGCCCAGATTCTGACTGTGCACAGACACCCCAATAGTCTCACCGTGTGCCTGGGTGGGCTGTCCAAATGCTTCTGGCAGCCTTGGGGCTGTGACCATTCCCTGTGGGGTCTGTTCAGTGCCCCAGCACCCTCCGAGGAAAGAACCTTTCCCTAATAGCATATCTTTAATTTCCCTCAACTGATACATGACAGCAGCAGTGTTGGGAAGGGAGCTCTGGAAATCTTCACTCCAGGGCAAGACTATTGCCTCCACTCGATCAAGATAACGATATATTATTATTATTATTATTATTATTATTATTATTATTATTATTATTATTATTATTAGCTTGATTTATAGACCTTATGTGAATTTGAGGAATGAAGCTGGCTTGGGGACACAGGGCACAAATCACAAGGCAGGTTTTACATGTTAACTTCTAAAGCCACTTAGCAGAGGCTCATTCTGGCGTTAGTCCTGCTATCAGAGCTGCCGTCGTTGGGAACAGGAGTTCGTTTTTAAAATACTGATCTTTTTCTTCCTTTAGGCTGGCTTGAAAGGCAACTGCTGCCCCTACAGGGAAAACCAAGAAAATCCAGCTCGGGAGTGAAACTCGTGCCCTCCCTGGGTGCCAGCACAACAGGAGCACAGAATCCCCAAACTGTTTTTTGGCAATGGCAGCTCCCAAAATCACGTGAGGTGAAGGACAAATAGAGGGTGTGATATGAAAAAAACTTCCAGGATGGGATTCCAGGACTGAGCAGGAAGGAGAGATGCCACTGGTGACTGCAACATCTCTGGGCTCAGCAGAAACCACACAGAGCTTCATGGAGCTTCCAGGTATCCTTTTGCTCCTGCCCCTTGGGCACCATGGAGGTCACATGGTCTGGAGTTCAGTGGCCTGGCACAGGGAGACAGACAGATTTTCCTGGGTCTCCAAAGGAGGTGGCTTGAAGATGACCTGGAGGCATCATCCTGTTTGTCAACTTGACATCAGGTTAAGGGGGGCATTTCCTCCTGCTCTGCACTGGGGAGGCCATGGCTGGGCACTGGGACCAGTTTGTGGCTCCAAGGCACCTCCAAAGCAAAGTGAGCCTGGGGATACCCTGGCAGGGGTGGGTAGCAGCCAGGGAAAGCAAGGAGAGGCTGTGGGAGCTGGACTTCCACAGCCAGAGAGGAGGAGACAAAGGGGGATCCAATGGCCTCTCCTTCTGCTCAGAGGCATTTTGGGGACATTTGGGATGGGCTTTGCTCAGAGGGGAACAGCTGTATCACAGGGAAGCCCCAGCCAGTCCCAAGGAAAAAATTCTTATTGTTACAAATTCACTGTTAGCCCCTTGCCTCAAGAAATCTGCCTCTTCCCAGCCTCTGCCATGTTGTAAGCTCAGCCCTGAGCACTGGCAGAGCCATTCCCTCCTGTTTTCCCGGGATTTCAGCATGTTGCTTACAGAATAAACCTGCTGGCAAAGTGAAAATAGGGAGCATCCTCAAGGTAATCTCTCTTGAAAGCCTGGAGCTAATCAGACTTCCCTGAGTCACTGCAGAGCCACAGCACTGCTAAAATCCCACCTTGGTGCTGCTGATTTCCCAGAGCAAGGCTTTCTCCTCCTGACTCCTGCCTGGAGAGGTAACTGAGCTTTAATGACTCCATAATTAATGTCTTTTGGGCTGCTGGACCTGCCCGAGCACGCAGGCTCTGTCTGCAGGGAGGAGGATGCAGCAGTGCCAGCTCCTGTCCAGGCTCAGCTGAGCCCTGCTGGTGTGTCTGGAAAACCCTTCTGCGGATAAGCACAGATTTTCCAAGGAAACAGGCACGCCGAGACATGCAGCACAGCAACGATCCACATCCACTGCACATTCATTTATTCACAGCTCATGTTAGGAGGGTTAGAAAACGCTTTTGGAACGAGCAGTACTGGCATGGTGGGAAAAACAAAAGGGCTGCAGCACGCGAGGTGTTGTTTTTGGTGGGAATTTCAAAGCAAATCAGAGCCAAACTCCTGCCACAGCAGGAGCATGGAGGAAATGGCCCTGTGGAGCTGCTGCTGTAACGCTGCTGTCCCTGTCACCTCGTACCATCTGTTGGCATGGAGAGGGTGGCACCGCGCCATCCTCAGCCAGGCTCCTCCTTGTCGGCTCAGCAAGAGGGCTGCAGAGCACATGCTGGTGTTAAAGAGGGTTTTTGAAAACACCCTGCTCCATGAAGGGGTGCTGAGGAGCAGCGCCAGCCCGGGAATGCCTGGCAGGTTTTGACAAGCCTGGGAGGGAGCAGGTGCTCGGTCCTTGGGAGAGGAGGCAGTGCTGGAGCCAGAGATGGGGGAGGAAAGGGGTGAGGGATTTGATCTGCCATTCTCAGGAAATACAGCACTTTCTGGAAACGGCTTCTGTCCCTAAGAGGACAAGCAAACTCTGTTAGCAGCAAGGGAAAGAGGAAGGAGAATAACTTCTTAGGATGCTGGAGAAGCATCACTCGCTGAAGGGGTTGGAAGCGAGGATATCTGCAGCAGGATGCCTGGAATCATCAGCTCCATCCCACTCCCAGCCCCATGGCTACTCATCATCTCCAACCCTGTGGGAGCTGCAGCTTTTATCCCACAGCTGCTTTTTGGGATCCTCTGTCACCCTTTCATTATCCCATGGGAAATGCCTGGCATGGTGCAAAGGAAATGCTGTATGGATCCGCTGAAGGCACAGAATGGTGGAGCCCTGGGCTGTCCTGTTTCTAGTCCTGGTGCCCAGGACGTGTGTCCAGTCTTCAGGATCCTGGGGAGAGCACTGCCCAGCCCAGCCAGGACTCTGCTTACAGAGGGATGCTCCAGCAAGGCAATGATGGCCTGTGCCTCTGGAAAACCCACCAGTCCCATCTGGAGAACTGCTGGCTTGCTTTCCCCTTGGAATTGTCTTGTCTTCCTTCTTTTACCATCTTCTACACTTCTTTTTCATTTTTCTCTCTTCCTGCTGTTTAAGTGGGGTAATGATTTTGCCCTCCCTCCATTAAGAGTTTCTCCTTTTACTTCCAATTTTGACGCATTTTCCCCAGACACATGCTATTTTAATCAGAAGCAGCCAGCCATTAAAGCCAGATTAATTAAAGAAATGAGTTTACGTATTTTCTTAATGATCTGAAACAATCTTGCATTTATAATGCTGTTTGTCTGCAACCCGTCACTGCTTAATATCCCTGATCAGAGAGGATGACGCCACCTCACCATTAATCACTGCTTGAATAACAAAGTAGCTGAATCGGAATCTCCTGCATCCTTTGGAAGCAGGGATTTTGGCCTCTTCTCCCATTTATACTGCAGCTAACAGCCCTGCCCTGCAGTTCCTTAAAGCCACAGCATGTGGATTCACTGTGCTCTTTTCTCGACTCCATTCACCCTGTATTTAATTCTGATTTTTCGCTCTGCTGCCTTGTTCTGAACAGCCTTTGCTACCATCAGGGGACAGGGACAAAGCCCTGTGGTACTCTACACATTTGGAGCAACGACCTCTCTGGCTGTTTCTATTTCTAAGGCTTTTAAAACCATCACAGTCAGTACAACCCCATCAAACATCAGGGTTTGGTGTAAAGACGCTGAATTAATGATGTCATAGGGGGTCAAAATGATATTGAAATGACATCGCAAAGACAGTGAGTTGATGATGCTGTTTGGTGTAAATGATGTCATGGATAAAGGCACTAAATAAATGATGCAACCCACAGAAATTATGCCATAAATACCAACAGTGAGAAAATGCTGTCATCAAGTGATAGCATAAATGATAAGTACAGGGTCGTTGTTGCCCTCAAAGAAGGACTTGTGGTGAGTGAGGTAAGATGAAGGTATTTGAAATTTTACTGAAGTTAGTTTAATATTAGTTCATTAATAAAGTGTCAGCATGCTAATAGCCAACGTACCTTTCAAAATAAAAATATCTCTTTGAGCGAAACATCATTAATTTATGGATTATTGATCAATGCCTAATGATTGTGACCTGTTAGCATTCCACTGTTGATTCATTCACATTGATTCTGATTAATCAATTTATTCAAAGCTCCAGCAGGAGAAACCCCCAGCTGAGCTCATCCATGGGCAGGGACACCTTCCACTATCCCAGGTTGCTCCCAGCCCTGTCCAAGCTGGCCTTGGTGCCAGCACACTCTTGGAATCTCCTCCACACTTGGGGAATGGTGGTAGCCAGGCAGGAAAAGCTGTTTTCAGGAACAGAAGTGGCTCAGCAGGATTAAGCCCAGGCAGCAGCCCACAACAGCTATTCCTAAGCCTCTTGGATGGCCCTTTGTCATTCCCAACAGGGAGGTCAGACTCCCAGGGAACCAATTTGCACAGGCTTCAGGTTCGTATTATCTGCCGGAAAATGCCCCTCCTGGGGAAACAACCCCGGAAAGGGGGGATTTATTGTACAACTACCCCGAGGGAAGGGTCAACAACATTAATCCTATTAGAGCATTAGTGAGATGGGATGGCAAGAATGATAGTCAGGAAGGAAACAGAGACCTGCTGAAAAGCAGGAACCCCCTTAAGGAATGTCCCTGTCTTGATGGCATCGCACAAGGGAAGCAAATGGAAAAATAAACTGGAATTGGGATTGCCAAGCCCTCCAAACACTCTACTGCCCCACGGGAGATGCCCCCAAAAGCCTTCCCTATTCCTAAACTCTTCCTGGTGCAACCAGGCTCATGCAAGCCAGCCTGATCAACCTGGGAAAAACCAGAACAGAGCTGCCAGTACTAGATCTACTCACAAATAAATCACTCCTCAGGGGTGAGAGAATCAAAGCTGTTGGCATCTGGTGTCCCCAGCACCATTCTCCTGGATTTCTCCAGAACCCTTCTCCAAAGCCATTCTCTTCCATCTGCATTTCCCCTCCTAACTACCAAACAGTTTGTACAGGGTGAAAGCTGTTGCCTGGAGCCTGAGGTCAAACAAAACTTGTCCACTCTTCACCAGCGCTGATGAAAATCTGTGAGGAGCTGCAGGTCACAGCAGATCTTTAAATACCTTCCAAGATGGCTCTAAATTTGAGTTTTATTACACAGAGAATTTTCTCTCAGAATGGCTCAACTCCATTTTCAGAAAGTGCAGGATTTGATAGCTCTTTACAGAGGCCCAGGACAGCATAGTGTTTCACCTGTCCCAGTGTATAAATTACTATTTATTTAAGCTTAATTCCTGATTTTCCTTGGGTAATGTCTGCAATCACTTGTTGATTGGGATAACTCACAAGGGTTTTTTTTCAGATTTTGTTTTGTTTATATGCCAAGATCAGCAAAACATGTCTCTTGCTCAGTATTACTGAGACACACCGGTACATCCAGTCCCTCCCATGTGTGTTGTCATCTTCCCATGCCTGGGAGAGGGGGAGCTGGATGTATGGTTCTGCTATCTCCACAATCTCCTGGCTGGAAAAATGCCTGAAATATGGGAAAAGTTTTAATCAGACCTTGCAAATCTTCCCACGCTGGGGAACAGCCCTTCAGGGAACCAGGCTCAGCACATGCAGGATCCCCTCTGTGGGCACCAGGAAATGATTTTGACCTTTTGGCATGGAAAAATACCAGTTTTGTATTAGAAGTCACAATTTGTGAAGTGCAAGGTTTGAAATGGGTGTTAGTGCTCACCGAACAAAATTTGAGCCTCTTTCTACCTGGAGATGGTGACACCCAGGGGTTGCTCCTATGCTAAATTGTCCTGTGACTTTATTTTAAGAGAGATTTTATTAGTAACAACTAACTCCTCACATCTCCAGAGCTGACAGAGGACTGGAGCCCAATGGCCAGTAGAGCTCCTGCAGAGTGAAATAAAGGCAGATAGCAGAGTTTGCTCCAACAGCCTACACTCTGGTTTTGGGGATCTTGGGACAGGACGTGTTCATCCCAGTCCAGGATCACGAAGGAATTCTCCCCAATATCCCATCTAACCCTGCCCTCTGGCAGCGGGAAGCCATTCCCCCTTGTCCTAGCACTACATGCTCTTCTAAAAAGTCCCTCTCCCTCTTCCATGTAGGTTTCCTTTAGGCACTGGAAAGGTGCCAGACGGATTTAGGAGAACTCACACCTCACCTGCTCCGAGCAAGCTACACTGATGACGGAATTTAATATTTTGGAGGCACTACATATGCTTAGAAGGGTTTGGGGTGGCTTGAGGCCATACCTCGAGGGCTGTGTCCAGTTCTGTCCCTCCTGGCCAGAGAGCCCTGGAGGGGCTGGAGCGTGTCCAGGGAAGGGAACGGAGCTGGGGAAGGGGCTGGAGCCCAAGGAGAGGCTGAGGGAGCTGGGAAAGGGGCTCAGCCTGGAGAAAAGGAGGCTCAGGGGGGACCTTCTGGCTCTGCACAACTCCCTGACAGGAGGGGACAGCCAGGGGGGGTCGGGCTGTGCTGCCAGGGAACAGGGACAGGACAAGGGGAAACGGCCTCAGGCTGTGCCAGGGGAGCTCAGGTTGGACAGCAGGAGGAATTTCTGCATGGAAAGGGTGCTCAGGCCTTGGCAGGGGCTGCCCAGGGAGGTTTGCAGTGCCCATCCCTGGAGGTGTCCAAGGAAGGGCTGGAGGTGGCACTCAGTGCTCTGGGCTGGGGACAAGGTGGGCACTGGGCACAGCTTGGGCTCCATGGCTTTTCCAGCCTCAGCGGTTCTGGGATTCTGTAAAACTCAGCGAGCAGCGGGGGGCTGTGGATCGGGATGTGGAGATAGGGATGGGGATAGGGATAGGGATGGGGATGGGGATTGGAATTGGGACTGGAATGGGGACGGGGATTTTGAGGCGCAGAGCTCCCCGGCAGGGAGGGCCGGGCACAAGATGGCGACCGCGATGACACGGCGGTCACGTGGCGCGCGGTGCCCCCGCCCCGCCCGCGGCCGCCGCACGGGACACGGGACACGGGAGCGGGGTACTGGAAACGGGACACGGGCCGCGGACTAGAGCCGCCGCACCGCCCGGGACCCGCCCGGCGGCCGCACCCACCCGGCCCGCACCGAGCCGCGGCTCCGCACGGTGAGTGAGCGGCGACCCAGCGGCCTCCGGCTCAGCGCAGGCCCGGGGGTGGCGGCGGGACGGGACACCGGCGGTGACAGCGGGGACTTGGCCGCGGCCGCCGCCGCCCCGGCAGCGACGTGCCCCGGGGGGTTCCGGCTCCTCACGCCGGGGGCGGCCCCCGCAGCCCCGGGGGATGCGCCGAGGGCTCCGGCCCCCGCAGCAGCGGAGGCTCCGGGGGGGCTCCGGGCTGCCCGGCTCGGGGTTGTGACAGAGCTTCGGTCCCGCAGCACGGGCCGATCTGGGCCGCTCGGCCCCGGGAAGGTGCGGTCTGCTCAGCCTGGGCAGCGCTGGCACCCCCAGCTCGGGGGCTGGAGCCCTCGGGAGCTGTGCCCTCCCGGGGGAGCTCTGCATGCCCGGTGCGGGGGTCTGCGGGACCCCATCTCGGGGGGGCTGCAGCCCCTCAGCCCCAGCACCAGGAGAGGCTCTGCTCCCCTCAGCCTGGCCAGTATGTCCCCTCCTGCCCAGGGTCTGGTCCTGCCTGCTCCAGAGGCTCTGTGGGGACGTCTGGTCCCCTGAGCTCAGCTCAGTGTGGAGGTGAGCCCGGGCCCCTCAGCCTGGGACCTCCAGTCCCTCTGCTTGCTGGGATGCGAAGGTGGGATTGCTCCCTGCTCCAAAGGAAGCTGGAGGCATCTGCCGTGAGTGGGAGCAGATCCGTCCCATCCCATCCCATCCCATCCCATCCCATCCCATCCCATCCCATCCCATCCCATCCCATCCCATCCCATCCCATCCCATCCCATCCCATCCCATCGGGGCTGTGCTGCCTCGCTGGGGCTGAGGTTTGTGGGGTGGCTTTGTCCCCCTCTTGGGGACGAACAGGCTGGGGGGCAGAACGGGGATGGAAAGGAGAAGACTTGCCATTACGGATACCCTGGGAGGAGGGTGTGCTCCCTGTTTGCTCGTGGAATGGCTTGCTGATTGCCTGGCTGCAGTATTTGGATTTTTCAGGGTGTATAAGGCACGGGGCTGTCTTTGTACTGTGTTCCTCCTGGAGGCCCTGTTTTGATCAAGATTTCTAATTTATTCTGTCTTGTGTGAAAACCTCATTAAAGAGTGCTTCGGTGCCTTCAAGGCACCATAAATACACAGAGAAAGGATGGGAAGAGGGAGAAAAAGATTATTATTTGTAAAAAATGGAAGCTCTGCCATATTGACATGGTGCTGCTGAAGCTTGCTGATGCAGGCAACCTCTCCTAGCAGAGCAGCACTGGGATGTCGATGAACGTCCTCGTGTCACTTTGGCTGATGGTGCAGCCTGGTGTGACAGCAGGATTTGTACTGATGCCTTCAGACTGCCTTCTCATAGGTCCACATGGCTGAAAATGCTTTTTGTTGGCTTCCATGCCCAGCTGTGAACCAGTGCAAAACACAGAACCAGTATGAAACACCTGGCTGAAGTCAGTGATCTTGGTGGGTTTGGGCTTGGCTGTGTTTTTTTGGTGAGTGGATGTTGTATTGGAGTTGCATTCTGGTTTGTTTTGTATAGTGTTTTGTGGGTGTTAAAATTGCCCCAGCTTTTTGAAGTTGTTTAGAGTTTGGAAAGAGAAGGCAGTCCCCCTGGTTGGTGGCAGACAAAAGGTAAAGGCTGCTTTTACAATATGGGTAATAAGCCCCCTCTAAATCCAGGGAGATTGCTGCGATTGTTTTGAGTTTTTGGGCATGTGGAGCAGAGCTAAATTCAGCTCAGATGGCTTTAAACTGTGTTTGTGATCTGTGCAACAAATGGTGATTCCCGAATTATTACGCTTCTTTCTCCTTCCACGTTATCAACCTGGGAACTGCATCTCTCTTGTTAATTAGATTTTGATGTGACATTTATAAATTTAATAAATCCAAGTAGGTGGATGATTTTCAGGACTTGGAGGTATTATGGATGTTATTTGACTGCTCCGAGCTAATGGTTAAAAGTGATTTGTTGTTTTCCATGGATGTCATTGCTTCTTTCAATGCTCATCCAGCTTGAATAGGTGCTACTTTTAATTAGATAATTCTTGAGTTCCCTTGGACTGAACCCATGCACTGTGGGTGGTGGTGACTTAAACATTATTCCTTCTTCTGGTTGCTGCTTTTCTGCATCACTCAACATTGGTTAATTGCTGCACTAAATATGGGTGGCCTGGGACTTACTCAGATTTAAAAGCAATTTCAGCCTGGCCGTAAGGAATGGTTGCAGAATTAAAGACTTTTTAATTGGGGCAGCAGGACATCCCGTGGAAAAAAAAATGCTCAGAAATAATCCAGACCCTTGTTGGGGAAAGGGTAATTTGTTGTTTGTGTAATAGAATAAATCCATATAGCATCATCAAAAAGCAAAGGAGTGTTGCACACAGGCCTGGGGCTGCTTTTGCTGGATGTGGTACCAGATCCCCATTTCCTGGGGTGGTTTGGAGGGATTTGTGTAGGGCAGGAAGGATTTCTAAGGCTGCCCAGCCAGGTAGGTCCAGGCTGTTCTTTGCTTGAACAAAGCAAAGTGGAGCAGAGCACCTGGATGCTATTTCAGTCATGATTCAAGTGCAGCACATTAAACCCAGCTGTGCAGGGAGAAAGCGATCTGAGGTAGAGGTGAGCTTAAAATGAGCTCAAAAACTTGGGGTTTTCAGAGTTTTCTTCGATCTGATGGTCACGAACTGAGCTCCCATGTGCTGTCAATGCTTTCCAAAGGATTTTGGTGTCCTTGGAGGCCTTTTGGACCCAGGGCACCAGCACACAGAGAGGGGCAGGAGCCCTCTGGAGGGCTGGTGTTCTGCATGGAATCTCCAGCTTTTAATTCATCTTGAATTCCCAAAGTGTGTGGTGTGACATCATAAGGTTAATTATAAAAGTCCCATCCGCCTTCTTCCCCAAAATGCTGGGGGCAATACAAAAGACTGAGGGATGTGTGCAACCTACCGGCTTTTTTGGATGATTTAATCCCAGTCATATTTTACTATGTTGAAAATCTGCTTAGCAGAGGCAGTGTGTGGTGCAGGTTAGTTTGCCTGTTCATGGATTGAAAAAACATCCATCCTAATAAGCTGTAAGTGGGGCTTGGTGGAAGGTGTC
Source organism: Luscinia megarhynchos (assembly GCA_034336665.1). Classification (NCBI taxonomy): domain Eukaryota; kingdom Metazoa; phylum Chordata; class Aves; order Passeriformes; family Muscicapidae; genus Luscinia; species Luscinia megarhynchos. Next base: position 32,555,587 of record CM067569.1, on the reverse strand, counting down.
ACTGCCCCTGGCAGTGGGGTGGAAAGAGATGGTCCTTGAGGTACCTTCCAGCCCAAACCTGGGATTTAAACATCTCTAAAATCCTTACCTGTATTGTTTCTGGTCTTATCAAATGTGGTGTTGTAGTTGAGGGGGGGAAAAAACCCCAAATTCTTGAAAGTAACCCATGAGCTTTGTTTGGATTGTCCTTGATCAAGAGCTGGAAAGAGAAAACTTAATTTTGGAGACTATAACGTATTTCTTAAAGAAATGCAGTTACTGCTGTTGCTGGGCTTTACAGTCAACTCATCCAGATCAGGGGAGCAAATCTAGAGTGGGACGGATGTCCTGTTGATGTTCCCTTCGTGTGTTGCTGCAGTCCTGCTCTGCTGTCCAATTACACATCCGTAATCAAAGAAAACCACTAATAAATCCTTATTGGCAAAGCATCTTCTGTAGGTTTTGCCTGTGCTACTTTGCTTGGATTTAAATGCACAACAAAATAAATCTCCCTCTGCTTAGAGCCGTGACTCTAACACTTTTTTTCTCTCTGACTTCCCAGCCTGGTCTGCTTTCTATCTCCCTGATTTTGAAACTGATTGAAGGTAGCTTTTTTCTGTTTAAATGGAAATAAGGCAAAGCATATTACCAGCTGTGAAAAAAAAAAGGACTTCAGGTAATCTCTGAATCTAGTAGTTTTGGGTTTTCCCAGTGCAGGAAAACTGGCAGCTTCCTTAGCAAGCTGGGTGAGGCACAAGGTGTGGTAGCAGAATTCCTCAGGTGGCTTTGCTGGACTGGCTTTTTGGGGTGCTGTGGGCACTGTCATATCCTTATTAGCTGTGTGGGACAAGGCTTGGGAATTTTATCTCTGCTCTCTGTGTCTGGGGAGCAGCACACAGTGGGGCTGCATTGCCTAAGCCTTCATCAGAAAAAGTAGGAAGAAACAGAAGTAAAACCAGGGTAAATCCTGTCTTAAGGACTGAAAGAGCCTTAAAATTGCCCCTTTCTGAACAGGTGGATCTGGAGAGGAGAGCTTTTACAGCCTTGGCTTAAGTAGGATTTCTAACAGCTGTCATCTCCTCCTGTCCACTGCAGTCTCCTTTAATTTCCTTTACTAAAAAAGAGCATTGCAATTGGGAGTGTTTTACAATTTCCCTTGCTGGTCCATTAGTGTATTAGCTTAGCTCCAGTGTGTGTTGAATGCCACTAAATGTCACTTGCAAATTTAATGTTGGGAGCACTGAGATTTGTGCTAATTGAATTTAAAGTCTTATACTTGAATTTGTTAAAATGGCAGAGTCAGACAATTGAAATGTTTTAATGGGAGGACGGAGGAGCACTTGCAAATCTGCTCTTGTGAGCGAATCCAACAGTGCATTTGTGCAGATGGAGGGGGAGACCCTGAGCAGACAGATCAGTGTTTGATGGGGTTTTACTGTCCCCTTGTACATTACAACGTGGTGACAGCTGGCAAAATCCACTGTGTTGAAAGTCTTAGTGCTTGACTGCTCTGGGTCATTGTTGACACCAACCTAACCTTAAATACTTCTGTAAAAATGGTAAAGATTATAGAGCCTTTCAGGTCAATTTAAATTTTTGCTTCTCCAGCCATAGTTTTAGGCACTGCTGGAGAAAGGTTAATTGTTTGGACTGTTGGTATTTAAACTCAGTTGTCTGTGTCTGTCTTCTGGAGTTTTTATTCAGGACATTAGCAACTTCTGCACCTGAGGATTTGTTGGGACAGGCTGAAGGGGGTGCTGGTTGTTTGGGTTTTTTTTTTTTGGTTGATGCTTTCTGTGTTTTTTGGGTTTTTTTTTTTGGTTGCTGTTTTCATTTGGTTTTTTGTAAAACAAAAACTGTTGCATTAAAAACTTCTTTATTCTTACCTTCAGCCAAATACTGAGGGATTGGGTATTTGGATATAGACACAGAAAAGCAGACCCTGCTGCTGTGCTTTTTGTGAGGTAAAGTGTTAAAGAAATTACCCTCGATTGGAAAAGAGTCATAGATTGGTCCTTGGCTTTCCAAGCAGTGTAAATCTGTGTCTCCCTAGATAGCACAGTGCTTTTAAGAAGTTTGTCTGGAAACACTTCCATTAAATCTCCTGACACCAGGCTTTGACCTTCTGCCACTGAGCTGGCATTTCATACGGGCTCCTGGCATGAGCTCTCCTGCCACTTTCAAGTAAAATCTTATCAGGCATTGAAAAGTTTGACTCTGCAGTCGAGCACTGTGCCAAAGCTGTAAAAGCCCTATTTGTACACAAAATGGATTTTTGCTTGCTAGGAGGACTGGGATAGTGCTTCAGTAACTGCAGGAATGGCTTTGAATCTACATAGTAATGAAACAGCTCCATCTAAATCGAGCGTCTCCTGCACTCTCAGGTCTGCTCTTTTGTCTTCTGCTGTCCCTGCATGGAGTTTTACGTAGTCAGGTTATATTGCTCTGGAAAACTTTGTCAGGGAAGTTAATTTAAAGCAATTTGAAAGGCTTAAAAATGGCTCTGCTGTTAGGATGATGAAAAAGACCTTGAAAGCGCCTTGAGAGCAGTTGCTGCCGGAGTTCCTGCTAGGCCATGTGAGTGCTGAGCTGCTCCCAGAGCCTTCTCCGAGGGAGTACTCCAGAGTGTCCTCCTTCAGTGCTGGCAGCCACAAAAACTGGCTGCCCCATCTGTGGGAGAGTCCGGGGTCAGGTTGGACAGAGCTTGGAGCAGCCTGGGATAGTGGAAGGCGTCCCTGCCCATGGGGTTGGGTTTTAAGGTCCCTTCCAACCCCAGCCGTTCTGGGATTCTGTGATACATCAGGGCTGAAAACCCACTTGCTTTAACTGGGAAGGAAAATCCAGCACTTGTGGAGCTCAGGGTGAGCTTTGCCACTTGCAGGGGGTGCCAATGGCTATGGATGTTGGGTGTCTGTGGAATACATTTTTAGCGGAAGAAGAAAGCAAACCAGACTTAGGGGAAGGGAGAGGAACCCATGTTCCAAAGTGCTGAAGTTTGGTGCTCAGCAGAGTCAGTAGGGGGGAGGTGATGTCCAAAGCAGAGCTGTGAACAAGGCAAAAGTGGACGGAAAAGGGTGAGTGCAAGCATGTGAGGATCCCTGCTTAATGACTCGACAGAACACATTGTTCCCTTTCGCCGAGTACTTTTGGGATGTCAGGATCTCTGTTTAATGGAATCATGGTTTTATGGAGGCTCTCCACCCTGGGAGAAGCTCGCCTTTGCCAAAAGCAATACTCAGTAATGAGCTGAGGGCTCTTACCTACTCTCCATGAAACACTGCAAAAAACTTATTTTGCAGTAATGACCAATTACCCACAAATTAACAAAATTATTTGCCAGATATTGCCTTTGTTTTTGTGCCTGTGCAATTTCCTAATTCATTTTTTCTCACTTTCAAAACAAATAGATGGGTTATCAAAGGCCATTTTAAAAACAAAAATAAGGCCCTAAGCACATTTATCAAAAAGGGATTATTTGGATTCTGATGGTTTGTTCAGAATTTCTTTGCTTGCAAGAAAATGAGTGTCTGTGCTGAGAAGACGCAGACCCATCCAGCCATGTGCCTTGTATCCAAGAATTATAATGTTTTTGAGAGGGAATGCCAGAGTTCAGCCATGGGTTCAGGAAGTGTAAGTGGCTGGGAGAATACTTGTGGAGATGACAATCACTGGCTAATCCATATTACTTCATCCTCTGAGCAGGACTAACCCCAAAGAAATGTCAGGTTTTTCAGGGTCCTCTTGGGGTTGGAAAATGTCCAAAGGAGGAGATGGGCTGCTTTGGAGAGAGGGGTTCTACCTTGTGTAGGGAGATAACCTGCAGGCTTGATTCAGTGCCAGGGGAGGAACCTGAGACCCAGATGAAATTTGATACAGGTGCACCAGATTGATGTACTAAAGGCCATTAGCTGTTTTCCTGTCCGTGCCTGGCGAGCTGAGTTGATGTTCTTAATGAACTACTCCTTAGATATCTTAACTTCTGACTGCTGCTCCTTAACTCCTGGTCCATCAGGGCACAAGTGAACTGATCAGCATCATTTATAACTGTCTACAGGGAACTGTCCTTGGCCACTTTATTGAGTGGGTGCCAGTCTAAAATCCTTTTATGATTCTTCCTGTTAGACTTCTCCTTTGCTAATATTGTTCTTAATGTAAACAATCTCCTGTAACCTCTTAACTTTGTAATCCCCTTCACACTGTAATTGTGCCTTAATGCTGCCCATTTGCAGTTGGATATGAGCAAATATTTAAAATAATTGTCCACTCTACAAAATGTCGGTTGACTTCATAGATTGTTTTGTCTTATGTTTGTTAAGTCCCTGGGGATCTTGTTTCCATGTCCAGGACATATATTTAGGTCTTTCCAAGGTAAGAGGTTGGAAAGCAGGCTGAAAATCCTAGGCAATGTTGTATTTCTTCACGTGGTTCCACTGTTACGGCTGTGTGTTGAAATTCAGCCTGCAGGATGTGATGTCATGCAAATAAATTAATGACTTGAGTTTATTTGAAGATTGGATAATAATCCAGGCATGGGATAATAACCCAGGGAGCACTTGGCCCTTCTGCTCTAAGCTTCCCAGAAATTGTGTTGTGGATAAAGCTTTGCCTGCCTCTGTCTTGCTGCACTTTTCAGCATGAGTGTTATGGGCTGGGAGCTTTGTATTCATGCAGAGACACCCTGACACCTTGCAGAGGGGCTTGGACAGTGTTCCTGACACAGGCAGCTGTGGGGACATGGAGCTCCCAAACTTAGCAAGGTGCAGGTTCCAAACTCTGGGCTCATGCATGTGCAAAACTCATCAGGGATGAGCTTGAAGGTCCCTTCCCAGTCAGGATGGAACCATTCCGTGGTTCTCTGTTCACTGGAGAAGAGCTGTTGGATTTCCCAGCCTGGTTGTCACTGGTGTGTTCCTCTGAGGGAGTGGTTGTGGTGGCAGGGTGGCTTGTGGCAGGCAGAGGCTTCCCACCTTGGCACTCAGGGGAGGAGTGAACACCTCAGAGCTGCAACCTCTGATCCCTATCACTGAATCTTTGCTTTCAGGCTTAGATTTCATTCCCAGAGAAACCCAGGGTTGGGGTACATCTGTTCCAAGTGAGCTTTCTGAGCTGGTTTAATTCATGGCTGTCAAAGAGCTGTTTTTTCTTCCCTCACCTTGTCTTCATAGTCCCAGTTTGCAGCATTAAAGGGTGTTCCACGAGGCTTTGGAGACATGCTCTGTGGTTTGCCTGGCAGGGTGGGGCCTTATCAAGAGGGAAATAACAACGCTGAGGCAAACAGCGGCACAGGGAGTATCATTAACGGGCTTCTTTCAGGTCTGGGTCATGCAAAGCATTAATGACATTTTCTGCACCCCTACAGTGGAGTGACTTCTGCAGTGACTCTGTCAGCTGTGTCAGCAAACTTTGTATTTGGGACTGATGTATTGCTGAGTTTTATTTTTATGTAAAAACGAGAGGCAGCTGAGGGTCTGCAGCAGACTGAACTAAAGTGGGTCTTGCATTTGTTGGAAATAACTGGAGGAGTCTTGCTGGTGGTGAATAGCCAGTGCAGTGACAGGATGTGTGCAGACAGCTGGAAATGCTCAGACATGCTTGCTTGCCAGTACTGTCCTGAATTAGGATAGTTGGGATAGAGCCCAGTGCAGCTTGTGGGATGTATTCCAGTGTGACATTTGCACACCAGACCCTGTTCAGTTAGTGCCACTCACTGTTGGAAAGAAGTACTCAGGCATTATGGAGTCTCTTTGCCTGGGATTGCTGGATTTGGGGTGCTGGAGCAATTCTTGAGTACAGAATGATGCTGTAGAGTTGTTGCACCCTTTTGTCTTTGTGTTGTTGATGGTCATGGAAGAGGCCCCACAAACTTCAGCTGGAAGGGAGCAAAAGTCCATTTATTTCCACAGACGCTGCAAAGCGAAAAGTGAAGAATTTCGAGAGTTGAACATGCTGATCCTGCTGTCTTTATAGCCTTAGAAGTGGGCAAAGAATTAAAATAAATAAAAAGAGGAAAGGTTTCTGTAGTGGTTTCTCTGGAGGCAGTATTATCTTCTGGTTCTGAGGATTTGTTTCCTTTCCTGGTCTGCTTTAGACACATTCCCCTTTTCATAAAAGCAGTGAATTATACTCCATGGGCATTTATGTGAAGGGACTGCTAACCTACTTATTTTATTTGGGCTGTACTTTTTAAAAATGAAGTGTTCAAGTCAGGCTCTTAGAAGACAGATTATCCTGCCTGGTTGTCTTGAGCAAAATACCTTTCTGGTTTTAATTGGGGTTTTCATTGCTATGATTTACAGTGGCAGGGTGAGGGCAGCACCGTTCCTGCAGTGCATCAGACAAGTGGGAAGAGAAGGAGAAGGAGCAGAGCTATTCCTTATCTGGACACTTTCTTAGGTGCTTACAGAGCTGTGTACTTAAATAATTCCTCATGTAAGTATTGATGTGCAGCAGAGCAACACGGTTTTAAGCACAACGTTTAATAGAAGTATTCTCAGTGTGACTTGGCAAATATTCCAAGCTCAACTTGCCACCTCTGGTGCTGCTTCTTGTCATTGGAGTGAAGGGAGGTTTGTGCAAGGCTCAGAAATGCAGCTAAAATGGGACACTTTGAAGTCACCTCTGGGCACAGTCCTTGTGGCTCTCCTGGACTGGTCTGCTCGCTGTTCCTCCCTGTCCATTCCCACCGCCCCGTGTCCATTCCCATCTCCTGTCCTGTTGGCCCTTTGGGAACCCTGCACTGCGTTTGGGGTTTTTGGTAAGGTGAGAAGGGAGGAGAATTTGGCATTTCAGCACCAGCTGCCTTTGCCAGGTCAGCCACCCTGTTTGTGTGTGCTGTTCCCTGTCCTCAAAGTGCAGGAATATTGTTCTGGCAAGCGTTGTCAAACTTGGATTCTCCTGTCATGTGCAGATGCAATGAATTTCCTAGAAACTTCGGGGAGAGGATGAAAGTGATGTAGATATTTTGTAACAACTGGTGATTCAGTCATTGAAGCATAAACTGGAATTTTAATGTGCTGGAGAAGGAAAGAAAGCCTGGCTTGGTAAGGTCAGCATCAGAAATTTGGTTAGGGGCTGTGTTGATTTTTCTTTTGTATTACAGTTTATGGAGAATATTTTATTTTTTCCTTAATCAAACTGCTTTTGCAACATGTGTCAGTCCATCTAAAATCCTATATAGGAAGATCTGTGGCTGCATCTGATGAGGGTGGAAGCTTCTTCTGCTTTTGGAACTTCAGCTCCCCTTTTTGCAGCTGGCTTGTGTCATCCAGGTTGTTTTTCATTCTTTTCCCTGTCAGGCTGTTGAGCAAACTTCCAAGTGTGGGGTTGTGGGGGACAGGGACACACAAGTGCAGGACTGTGGGCATTGAGACACGCCTCAAAATGCAGGATTCTGGAGATTGGGGCATCCTTCCAAGTGTTGGATTATGGGATTGGGACACTCTTCTGAGGGAAACTGGGACACCCCTCCAGGTGTGGGTTGTGGGGGACAGGGGCACCCCTCAAATGTTAGGATTGTGAGGATTGGGACAATCCTCCAAGTGTGGGTTGTGGGGGACAGGGGCACCCCTCAAATTTTAGGATTGTGAGGATTGGGACAGCCCTCCAAGTGTGGGTTGTGGGGGACAGGGGCACCCCTCAAATTTTAGGACTGTGGGATTTGGGACAGCCCTCCAAGTGTGGGTTGTGGGGGACAGGGACCCCTGCCAGTTGGGGTTGTGGGGATTGGGAGGATGCTTTGCCGCACTTCCTTCCCCTTCGTTTGAGAACCGAAGCACAGAGCAGACGTTCGGGGAGAGGAGGGAGGATCCTCATCCTACTGCTTGTCAGGGGACGTGTCTGGCTTCGCCCCAAGCTGGCTGTGAAGAGTCAGGATCGAACTGGAGGCATCCCAGTGCTGCTCCCGCCCAGGTCACAGGTGTCACCGTGCCCGGTCCGTGTGACCTGCTGCATGTTTACATCCAGAATCGCAGCCAGGATCCCATTCCCGAGGTCTGCTTCTCCCAGCGTGCCTGAAGTTGGAGTCAGGGATCCGCATCCCCCCAGGGGCAGGGCAGGGCAGGGAGGGAGAACTGGCTGCAATTCCAGCCTGGGGTAGTCCCATTCCAGCAATTAGGAGGAATTAATTGCTTGGCCAGAGCCCCAATACGTTGCAGATGGCTCTTAGAGGGATGGAACAGATTCCTGATGCTGAGGTGTGTCCAGTTTTGGGGAGGTGGATCCAGAAACCACGTTTTTGCCAGAACAGAGGCCAGCTGGCTCAAATCTGCAATAGAAAAGTTTCTTTTGCCGAGAAACAGAATATCTTGTACTGCTGGTACTTCTAAGGGCGAGGGAGCTTAAACTTCTTGCTTACCTTGGGAACTGAAAGCAGACAATCCCTGGTTTGCACTGCTCCACAGGAACGGGGACAAACAACCATTTTCAAAGGGGTTTTGTTTATTGTCGTGATTTGGTGCTTTTATGCAGTGCTCCTCTTGGTGTTATGTTCCTGTTATCCCTTTGAACAAGAGATCTGTGCATTCCAGGGAGGGTCTTCTTTACTGATAGTCACTCCTTGCTTCTGAGCGCAGGATTTGTCTGCAGCCCCAGCAGCACTTTCCAATTTTATGGAAGATTTAGCTCAAATTTCCACCCTATGTTTTGTTAATTTTTAGCAAAAATATGTTACTTTCTTCAGGTCAAATTTGCAGCTTTTCTCTTTCCTGCCAATGTAGTGTTTTTGCACCTTTCGTAAATCATCTGATGAGCTGTTGAAGCTGGAAGAGGTGTTTACAAAGCTAATGGAAAACTTGAGTAAAGGATGCGTTGCAGGAAATAGCCTCTCAGAAAGGGAAGTAGTGCAAAAGCCAGTTATGTTTTCCTTGTTCACAGACTTGTTTGGGAGAGATTTTTAATCCCTCACATCTGTGCAGGTGCAGCCTTCAGACTCCCAGATAAGTATTTTCAACAGGAGCAGACCACAGCAGGGAATTCCCTCTCCCCAATCCAGTATTTTGGTTTCTTCAGGGAGCTTGTGTGTCTTTCAAAAGGAACAGTTTGGTAACTGGGTGCCAGAGTCTATCACAGAAACTTTCAGGAGGAAAAGGGGAAGGCAGCTCCTGCTGAAATGCCAAAACCATTGCAAAACCAAATGTGAAATCATTTGGGGTGGGGGTGGTGGGAAGGGAGGGATGCTGAAGGGGAATGGATGGCACTGAAGGGCTCAGAGTTAAATCACAATCTGATTCTGTTCAAAGTAAAAGTGTGTGTTCCCTAATTGCAATTCTCAGAATTGAGCTGTTGCTTGGAGTGAGGGTAGGAGGGGGGGAAAGCCATGGAATTCCAGGAAAGCTGTGGAATTCCAGCCAAGCACCCACTGCAGAACAGCCAATAGGACTTTGCCAGGTGCCAGATCTCATGCTGGGAGTGCATGGCCGGGTTTGCCTGGCCCAAAGGGCTTTTTCCATGAAGGAGGCAGAGCCTTAGCTGACAGCACTCTTCAAAGCTGACTCTGAAAGGATATAATTTTTATATGGAATTTCTGCCTGTATACCCATCAAAACCTGGGAAATGACCGTCCCTTATCATTTGTTTACCTGCACAGGAGGATTGTTGCAGCAGTGCCTGGAAGAAGCAAGATTAAAAAGCAGTTAGTGTAGCCTAGCAGGGGTGTGTTGTCCAGAAAATGCCTTTCCAAGTTAAATTTCTTTTCCAAGTTGATGGCTTTGAGGCCAAGACAGAGGGTAAAAATCTTCCAGCATGTGAAACAAATTTCTGCTGCAAGCTATGGGAACCTCTGAAGGTTGACATAACTTCTGTAGCTGGAAGTTTCAATTTCTTTAATTTATTTTGCTTCCTTAGGGGCTCAGCTGTACTTGTTTTGTTGAGTTAGTTTATTTATGGACACATTGTGCTGTTCTCCCGCAGGGATGACCTCTCAACTCTAGCAAGGCATCTGCCACTTGTTAATGTTGGTGTTAAGCCTGTTTGAAACCTCTTCCTGAGATTTAGAGGTCTTTTGCATCAGACTGGGGCTGTATGGATGGTAAACACAGAGCAATTGCTACTCTTATTGCTGCTTTCTAGACTAATTAAACACACAGCTGATTGTCACAGGTATCATCTCCTAACTTTACGTGCATCAAATGAGTCAAGTGCAAACCCAGCTTGAATTCCTTCCTCAATGCATTTGTGTGCAGGTGGCTCATTTATTCTTTTTTTTTGCAGTGACCAGAAGAATCTCTTTTCAAGTCAGTGTCAGGAGAAAAATGTTCCTGCTGAATTTGGTGTGTGGGGCAGCTGAGGGCAGAGCCTGGCTGGGAGTTTGGGGTCTGTGGTCCCTCCCTGAGCACGATGTGCTGGCAGAAGCTTTGCTGCTCACCTGCTGTGTTCTAGGCAATAAATAAAACACTCCCAGCACATGGAGAGCAGATTCCCTGTCTCTGGACACCCAGGGAGCAGGCTCTGTTTGTGAAATTTGGGAGCAGGCTGCAAGTCAGTTGTGGAATTTGGGAGCAGGTCACCTCTGCTGACCCACCCTTGGAATTCAGTGCTCCCAGAGGGTGAGTGTGGATTGTTTCCTGTGCCAGTACCTGCACATGCTCCCTTCCAGCTCCTCCTGCTTCCCTCCGATGGCTCTGGCACCAGCAGAATGGGAAAAAGCAACACGTAAGACAATTTCAGTGTAACAGGAGAAATGCTGCCTCACTTTAGCTGCACTTAACCCCTGGCTTTAAGTGGCTACGAGAGGTTTGTGAGAAGTGCTTGATACGTTTAAGAAATAAAAAACCTCGCTGTGGGAGAGGGGAGGAGGGAACTGCAGCAAGAGCTTCAGGCTGGTGAAGGCACTTCTAGGTGTGCATCCCTTCCTTGCTTGCTGTCTGAGGTGAAAATGGGCTCTCCAGCAAGAGGAGCTGCTTCAGGAGGAGGTGTGCTTGGTAATGGCCACTTTGCTGATTTTTCCTTAGCATTGCTTTCCTGCGTTGTGCAGGACTTGCTGCCCAGGTCTTGCTGTGGAACTCTCTTGCTCTGATGCACACCTGTGGTTTGGTTACTGCCGTTGGTTCAAGTAACTTGGAAAGGAGTTTCACTGACTTCTGGGTTCCCATACCAGAGATTTCCTTGCTCAGCCACCACTCAGGAGTCACCTGCTCAATATTCCTCCCCCATACCTGACCCAGCTTGTTCAATCTTGTTCTTTCCGTGTGAAGCAAGAGACAAAAAAGTATCATATTCTGTAGTTCACAAGGCTCACAGATGCATTTAGGTTGGAAAACACCTCCCAACCCATGGAGTCCAAGCTGTGCTCAATCCCCACCTTGTCACCAGTCCACAGCACTGAGTGACCTCCTTGGACAGCCCCTGCCCACCCTTTTCAGGAAGAAATTCCTCCTGATGTCTGACCTGACCCTCCCTTGGCACAGGTTTGGGATGGTGACAGACTCTGTAAGCAGCTTGTGCCTGCTGGGAAGCCACATGAGAAGGTGACATCCATGTGCCAGTACAAATTTTGGCTCCAGAAGTAGTGTGAAGTGAAGGTGTAACTGGTTTAACAAAACATGAAGTGGAAATTCTTTGTGTTTCCAAATTAGCTTGCAGCTGTTGTGCCTGTCCATCCTTCCTTTCTGTCCTGCATCAGGAGTTAGTACCTAAAAATAAATTGTGATGCACAGAGGAGTGGGAAATGAGACAGCACCACTGATTTCAGGTTTTATTGCTCTGTGTGTGCCCTGTGCTGAGACTTTCTGCTGGTCAGGGAGCTCCAGCTGGGGCTGGGCAGTGCAGGCTGTCATCACCCAGCTGGGACTGAACTAATGCTCCTCTGGCCTGCTGTTAATCCAGACCCCAAATTAAAAAAACAGCAGGATTTGGAGAAGGCAAAATGGTTGTTACAGTTTCCCTGAGGTGAGGATAACCCTTGTAAATCTCTGAATGGGAATGGAATAGATTTATTTGCTGTGCTGCCGTGCTCTGCAGGGGCTTGGAAAGGTCTCAGGTGGGGTGGCCATAAACTGCTCTGTTGCCAATTGAAACCACTCAAAGGGCACTGCAATGGGGCTTGCTCTGTCTGTGGTAGACTGACGGCTTCACTGGACTAACTGGGACAGTTGTGTCATTTCACTGGTGGTTGGAGAGGAAATGGAGTGGACAGTGAGGCCTGAAGGTCACTTTTGTGTTCCACCCTCTTTGTCTACTTTAGTGTTGGCATTCAATTCATCAGTACAGGGCAGCTGTGCCTGGTGCTCTTTGTGCTTTGGCAGCAAGGACTGAAATCTCTGTTTCAGCTGGCAGCTGGCCCCAGCTCTGGTGCCTCTGGCATGATGACTTCCATGTGTTTCAGAATTAGGCATCCTCTCCCCGCAGGTCTGGAAAGTGTGTCTTTTGGACTAAGGGAGTGAGGAATGTCCTTTTTAAGGGGCCCTGTGAAACCTGGTGGTGTGCATGAGCCTTTTGGCAAGCCTTCCTTTCTGCCCCCCCAGTGGTCTCAGAGGTGTAAGACAATTCATTTTAATTTCCCTTAAACTAAGCCTTGAGGATCTTGTGTGACTTGCTGGTTTTGTAGTCTGTACCTCAGGACGTGCTGAAGTCGGTTTGGTGTGTTGTGTTTAGGCAAACCAGCTCCTTTTGGCACGCTGGTGTAACTACTTTTCTCCCAGGTGTGAGAAAAAAAAAGGAAATAATGTCTGGTTTAAAATCACACCAGGCAAATTCCAGCTTGGAAGACAGTAGGAATAAGTGAAGGCTCATGTGGGTTTTTCTTCTGTTTATGCTTGGTTGATTCTACTTTTGCAGTAGAAAGAGATAAGTCCATTGATTTAGTAGGAAGTCTGTGGATGTAAGGAACTGGTGCAGAACCAGCTGGTGGTTGGGAATTCCCTGGCAGGGGGAGTACAACAAAACCATATCCCAAGAAAAAACATGGACCTGGAGCTCTGGAATGGTGAGCCTGTAGAGATAGATAAGGAGACAGCACAGGAAGCTGCACTAATTGATAACTGCTCCAGAACCAGTAGAGTGGGAGATAACTGTTCCCTGCCCTCTCCAAAAGAAGGCTCAGTAGTCTGGCCTTGGCAATAAGGTCCAGCTCACTTTAATTTCCTCTGCTGAAACTGGGATCATGTCTACAGAAGCATTTAAATGAGAAGAGCTTTGAGCTGGAAAATGAGCAGCTGCTTTGCTGCTTTTAGGCAATAACATTCCTAATATTCCTGTCTTCCAGTCCTGTTCTCCTGGGATAACTGGGATGAGCTGAATTGTGATTGTTGTTTGACTGTTGTGCTTTTGTCTCTGGTGACCGCTGTGGTTGATTCCCCTTGCCTTAAACAGCAGCCGTGCTGAGTGCTTGGGGCAAAGTTGTATTTTAGGGTGGATATGACTGTTTTAAGACTGGAGGACAGCAGGTGATGTGCAGGCTGGATTTCACCCCTGCAAGGGAAATTGTGGGCCAGGCTGCAGAGAAATCCCCTTTATTTTGATAGTGGTTTTCTGAAGCTTCTTACTGGGGAAGACAACATAAGTTTTGGGTTTCTCTGCTGCACCCTCAGGTTTTTCCTACTGCTTGATCAATTATCTGCTCTGAAAAAAGTGAGCAAGACAGAAATGACACCCTTGTTTCATCCCCAACCTTGCTGTAGCAACCTTTTGCAGGCCATTACTAAGAGATTACACTTTTTGTTTGTAGCTTTGCTTTAGCAAAATAGTCTTTCATAGCTGGAAAGCCTTAAGGAAAAAAATATTCTGGCAATATCTGTAGGAGTTGCAGTTCTTTGCTGTGCAAATGCCGAAATCTACATCGTGCTTTAATGTTTCTCAGAGCTAAAATATTTTTGGATAAACAAAGCATTTCACATAAAGTGCTTACAGGCAACCTTTACCCCCGGAGTGGAATGCAGCCATTGGGAGAAGTGCAGTGGGAACAAGGACCTCTAACAGAGTCTATGGCCGGGAGTGGGATGGAGTGGGGCAACATGTCATATCTAAATGTCAATTTTGATTGGCATATCACATTCTAAGCCATTTATGGTATGAAAAATCACTGGCATCCATAACCAGATTATTTTTTATTTATGGAACAATCTGCAGTTGGCTTTTCTCCCCCAAATTTCCCTGAACACTGCTGAGTAAGTAAGTAGGAGCAGCTGGAAGTATGCTGGAAAATTGTTATATGGCATCTTAGGATCATGGAGAAACCTACTGAGATAAAGTCTGCATTGCTTCCAGAGGAGAAGCACGCTTCTGCTATTTGTTATTTTACAATAAAGAAGTTCTGAAGTCTCTCCCACATGTTACTGCAAGAGAGGAAGAGTTTTTTCCAGCCAGGTGCCTGTGAGAGAGCAAACCCTCCCAGCTTGTTAGGCAGTAGTGTAAACATAGCTGTGTGGCCTGGGAGCCAGAAACAAGGATTTCTTCGCACCCCCTCTGATTGGGAAGGGTGGGATGTGGCAGGAACTGGAATCCCAAGGAGTGGGCAGTGGCACATAGACTCCTCTCTGTAGGGATGTGTCCTGCTCTTTGCCAGATAATGTTGTGGACGCAAAGAGTTTCAGTGGGATCAAGTTGCAGGGAGTGAGGGAAAGCTGAGCAGCTATTGGGGTGAGGCATTCCCAAAGGGTTACTAAATCCATGTTCAGGAAGCTCCTGGAGCTGAAAGTAGCCAAAGCCTCAGGCAGAGCCTTGTCTGGGGCAGTTGAGCTGCTCTTAAACCTTGATTTAACTGCTACAGCTGAGCATCTTTGAGGGTTAGGGTTTGGGTAGTGTTTTTTTTGCTTCCTCCCTGTGTTTTTGCTTGTTTGGGGTTTTTCTGTTATATGAGGCTATAAAGGAAAACTCTAAAGCTTGGGGTTGTAATAGTGGAGGCAAAACCCTGAGTTTTCATCCAGTGTTGGCAGCACCAAAGGAAATCTGCAAAAAGCCATCTCTGGTCTTGGGTGTGCTGACTCCTTCCCAGAGATGCCATGGGCGCCATACTTTCCCTTTTCCCATTTTTCAGCCTTTCTTTGATGGAGTTTTCCGGGGCAGGAAGGTGAATTGCAAAGGTTAGAATAGGATAGCTGCCCATGAGCTGCATGCCTGGACGTTTGCTATATCAGTGCAATTACTGTGTAAATCTTCATTTTAGATGAGACCCTCATATGGATGGAATGATATTTCAAGAGTTCAGAGAAGCCTCCTTTAGAAATTTAAGTGCCAGCAGCACATTTTTTATACTCAGAAGATCTTTTAACTGCTGCAGTAACTTGGGGAAAACTGCTTGGGCACATTGTGAGGTATTTACCACTTGAGCAGAATGTGTGTTTAGGTGTGTTTTTCCCCACTTCACTGGAGCTCTCGGGGTGCTCCATGGAGCAGGTATCCCAGAAATATCCCCTGAGAAGGATTACCAGCATCCTTGTGGAACTGGCCGTGCTCCACGTGTCCCTGGAGCGAGCTCCGTGCCTGCAGTGACGCAGGGCGGCCGACAAAGGAGACATTCAGTCACCAGCTCAGGATCGTGTTCCCCCTGAGTTTGGACTAATGCTCTTAACCCTGCTGGGGCTGGAGGAACAGCCAGCAGGTCTGGGCTGGTGCCCTGCTCCTTTCCTGTAGGCTCTGCAGGCTGTAAATGGCTCTGTCTCTCCTCTCTGCCTGTCCTCCCTTTGGGATCTGCAGGGAAGCACCAGCAGCCATCCTGGCCTCTCTCCTCCTTCCCAGGCCATCACACTACTGCTCTGCAGGAGTCATGTTCCACTTAGTGAGGTCTCATCCTCATAGGAATTGTTCTGATGTTAAAAACTTAGAAATCTTGTGGTTTTTAAACTCTCTGATCCATGAAGACCTTTTTTTCGGAAGCAATTATTGCAATTTCTGTCTGCAATGGCTGAGTTTCACCAATTACCTGTTAAAAGGTGGGATATGTTGGAGGTCCTGCTGTTTCAAGGCACTTGCAAAATGGAAAGAGCTAAGTTTAAACTGCTGTGGCTCATTTCTGAATCAGTGGATAACTTGACAGGGAAGCTTTGGCTGTGAAGTCATGGATTTTAAGTACAGTGGGAATTCTGACATTATCTACAGGTCAAGGTGAACCATTTCTGTATCTCTTAGCAGGAGAATGTAGACCTGTCATGGAGTCCTCAGCTTTCATCCCATCCTCCTGCAAAACCAGAATACATACCAGTCACTGGAAAATGGTTCATGAGATGCCAAACACCAGTTTGATTGGTAAAATTAAGCAGGATGAAGTGGTTCCGTTGTGATGGACGACAGGTAACTTCTCTGATGTCATTGCAGTCCATAACTCCGGCCATTGCCTGAATTCCTTATCCCTAACATGTCTAAATGATCAGATCCTGGACTTTTATCTTGGTGGGTCTGGCTGTGAACACCCTGACAAGGCCTCAGCTGTGAGTAGTTTCAGTATGTTTCTTGTTATTACTGTTTTCTGACCTAGTCATAACTTGCTTTCTTAAGATTAACCAATCTTTGCTTTTTCTCTTCAACGTATTTTTGGGTGAATCTGGGGAATTCTGAGCATCTCACACTTTGGGGACAATTGAAAATATCAGTGTGTACCAAGTCACTTCTCAGTGTCTAGGCATCCATGTAGGGCCAAGATTTCCACATGTTTCTGGAGCACTTGGCTCCCTAAGGGGTGAGAAGAGTCATAGCAACAGTGGGGCCAGGTTTGTGGAGAGGAATGTGCCCCTGGAAGGTGTTTTCTTGGAAGGATGAGCAACAATAAAGTGGGGGAGGAGGTCTGGAAACAGGAATGATTATTTTGGGAACAGGGAAAGTGTCTCCTGCTGCAGAAGTTGGGTGTATTCAGGTCACCATGATACTGCAAGAGCTAAAAAAAAAAGTAATCCTATGAACAAATCCTACTAATACACATAATTATGTTGCTGTTGATTGTGGTAACAATTTTTTTCACTTTTTGGAACACTAGGAATGAGTTTGCATAGTGCTGGCAGGTCTCCTACCAGCTTTCCATGCCCAGATGATGGAAGGGATGTTTCTGGGCTGCCTCCCTGAGTTCATCACTGTGCTATTTAGTGGTTCCCTAGTGCAGATCTGTCTACTTAAACCAAATGAGGATCATTCCTTTCCTTTCACATTGCTATTAGCTGGATGATTTTATTGTCTCTGCAGGAAGAGAGCAAAGACAAGCAACTGTAGATTAGGAACAATTTGCAAAATAGTTCAGTGATTAGCACGCCTGTGGAGATGTTTTTCTGTGTAAGGGCTGCACCACAAATTTTACTGGCTCCCTATGCTCCAAGAATTAACTGTGAAGAGGATTAAAATGACATCTTAGACATCAGCTAAACATCCTCTCAAAATCCCTTACAATGTCTTTAAATCAGTTAATTTGATTTCTTCATCCCACAAGCAAATTGGGTTGGTGAACTTGTGTGAGTGATCTATTTAGGCTGAATTTCTCCAGAGTATTTTAAAGAGTACTTCAGTACTGGTGCAAAAAAAAGCAGTGAAATATGGAAATATCCTGTTCCAGGGTGTGAAATGAAGGTGCTGCTCAGTCATGGGGGTGCCTTCTTCAAGCAACAGTCTTCAGCTGGTTAATCCAGCCCTCACAGACATTCCTGATCCTTGCTGGTTAGATGGAATAAGAAAGTAAAACAAGAGCCTGCTCTTGCTCCTTTTGCCACGGTGCTGCTTGTGTGGATATGGAAAGTGGGAAGGAAAAGACAGAGGAGAATCCTCAACTCCAAAGCTTCACTGATGGACAGCACAAGGAGTTCTGTAAAGTCTCCAAAAGTGGCCCTCAGCACTCAGACGTGGCCACTTAACTCTCCTAAATCCTGGTTTGCTTGTAATTCCACATGGATAATGAGGACAGTAGCATTCAGCTGGAAAACATCTGAGTATTAATAAGAGGAATCGCATGCTTGCTGTCTCTGGGAGTTCTGCAGGTCTCCACTGCTGTAACATCTCCAGATGCATTAGTCAAAGATGGAGCTGCCACTCTGAGCCTGCTGCAGGCTGTGCTGGGGACAGTGTTAGATCGGTGCTGGAGAATGGGGAATGTTCTGGGAATATGCCAGCAGAGCTCTGGAGGTGTTTGGGTCCTATTGCCTGGTGACTCTGAGCTGTGTTGTGACACAGAGAATAAGGCTGGCAGTAACTTCACTCATTAATCTTCACAGCATCCAAACCTCCCGAATTTCTTCTCAGCTGCTGCTCTTGCATGAAGGAAATGCTGTGGCTGTCAGAGCAGAGATGGCACAACCAGAGCTGAGCATTGTCACATTAGATGCTGAAATAGCAGCGTGCTGGTCTGGTCTCAGCATCACTTAGCAGCCCCAGGAGCTGAACCCTTTCCACAGGGATACTGAGTTTAGGGAAACAGGGCCCTGAACCAGCAGCTTGTCCCCCAGCAGAGTAGCAGCCATGCTCTGCAAACAGAAGGGTCTCCCTCAGAGTTTGGCATACAGGCTCGTGGATTTGGGGAAGATAGACCTTCTGTTTTCCGAAAAGTGTATTACCACTGTTAGAGCTTGGCAGGTAACACGAGGAAGTGCTGTGTGTGCCCCAGGACAGACAGGAACGAGCTCTAATCAAACCTTGTCATGCAGTCCTACTGTCAGCCTAGCTGCTAGTACCCAAACTGTCGCTGTGAATCGCTCCTCCTGCCTCTTCACCAGCCCAGAAATAATTCTGGATGTGGTAGGAAACGTGTCCTTGCAGGCTCTGTGTGTGCTGTACTGGAGAGGGAGAGGCTGCAGCTGGGAGGGAGCATCTTGGGATTCTCGTGGTGCTCACAGCAAATGCTGCTGATTCACAACTCGCTCATCAAAACCATGTGTTTATGTCTGAGCAGCAGTTTGTGCTCTGGGATCCATGGAGCTGTTGTGCCTGGAAGAGGGGACATGCAGGGCGTGGCGCTTTCCCTGGCTGGCTTCCTCCTGGGTCAGGCTGCAGCGCCTGGGCGGCTTTTGGGGGCTCGGGAAGCTGCAGATAAGCGAGTGTGATAAGTTTGGGAGGGCTGCTCTCGTGAGATAATGGCCAGTTAAGTTACTCCTGGAAACAGGGCTTTCCTGGGGTGGGTGACACTCTCATGATCCTACGGCAGGCAGAGGAGGTGGCTGGCAAGGCTTTCCCTGGCTTTTCCATGGCTCTGTCCAGATGGACAAAAGCTGTTTGACTTCCAGCCTGTGGAACAGAAGAATCTTCTGGCCTGCAGGTGGAGGTGCCTGCTGTCCCCCTCCCCAAGGACTCAGCTGCTTTACTCCTGAAGGTGAGGCAGTATAAAAACTCAAAAACAAATTTCCAAGCAATTCCTAAATGTAGCTAGAAAGGAGTCCCAAGAAAGCAGAATTACCAGGCTTCCAGCTGCTTGTTTCCTGGCAGACAGGTTTTTGGTGCTACTTCAACAAGCAGAACTCAATTTATTTATCCTTCCTTCCTCACCAACTTGCATTTGAGTGGAAATGTATGAATTGCAGTTTTCTAACTAATGTGAATGGTGCAAGGAGACCTCTGGTTTTCCTTTGTCTGAGAGAGAAAGCTGAGTTGGAAGAGCCCTATGGAGTATAGGGCCGGTTCTATTCCAGATCTCCACCCTGGTTTTGTCTCCCTTGGAGGCAGGAGGGATGGGATGGAGAGTGGGTTTGCTTCCTAGGGCAGGATGAGTGGTTTGTGTGCTGCTGCTGGTTCTCTGGCTGTGCCAGATGTGGGTGCAGGAATGGGGAGAAACCTGGTCCCTGGATGCTGCCACCTGAGGATTTTGGCCACGAGCATTTTGGCTTTGCTTCTCTTTGCTCCTTCCTGTCTCTCTTAAATGATCCTGGTTATCTTGGAGACGATCAGAAAAGGTTTGCAGCTTTCCTCCTTTACTCCCCCTCATCACACCTTGTGTGATGCTGAGTTCAGAGCCAGGGTCACTTCAGGGGCTTCACGTGGCAATGTTAATCCATGAGTTTTCTGGATTGCTCTTGTAATTAAGAAAAGGTGCTCTGGGTGTAGCAGGGTGATCAGCAGCCCATTTCTGGCAGTGGGAAACAAACCCACATTGTTCTGGGGGTGGTGGTCTCCTCAAACCTCAACCAGACCTGTTTGGACACAAGGATATTCTCTCTTTCTGAGTCCTGTTGGAAATACTATTTTTAAAATACAGCTGCTTCATCCATTGAAGTGTCCAAGGCCAGGTTGAACTTTGGGTCTTGGGGCACCCTGGGGTAGTGGAAGGTGTCCCTGCCATGGCAGGGGTGGAATGAAATGAGCTCTGAGGTCCCTTGCAACCCAAGCCATTCTATGATTCTATTTTAGCATGGCCTTTCTGTTTATCCCAACTCTTGTTAGACCTTGAGGTCATGTTCACACTGTAACAACTCCTGATGCTTTAATGAAGGCTTGCTGTTAGCTCTGCCTCTTAAATGTCCTTATTTTTATTTGTTTGGTGTTTTGTTAACAGTGACTCTCATGACTATGTGAGAAGCTGCCAGCAGCAGGTCTGAGCTTCCACTCTCCTGATCAAAATGAGCTTCTAACCTGATGCGTCGAGTGCTCTGGCTAGAAAAGCAATTTCAGGTAGGTCAGTGCATCTTGCATTTTGCATTTTCAAGCATATGTGTTTTGGAGTGGTGTATTCATTCAGTACCTTGTTTACTGTGACCTGAATTGGGGCAAGTTCTTGTTTTGGACATTTTGGATATTTCACAACTGTATAACTCCAGTATTAAATTGTAAAATCTTAGGGAAAGACAGCTGAAAGATCCCTTAGATCAATTCCTTCTGCCTGCTTCCAGGGAAGGATGACTAAGAACAAAACTTGAAGATGTAGATTGTGGATAAATGCTCCCAAACCCCTGCTTGTAAGGAAAACATTGTCCTTGTGGCTGTGGAAACTGGAGTGATACACTGTGTAGACAGCCAGAGTGGGGCTGGAATACCTGTGTTCTGTTCCCAGCTCTGGCTTTGACATGGATAAATGACCTGCAAAGAGAGAATAAATGGGGTGTATGCACTTTATTGCTGCTTGTAGTTGTGTTTTTGTTTTTCAGTAATCCTTTGAAGCTGTATGAGGATTTGCTGAAAGGCATTTCATAAGATTTGTCGTGTTTTTGTTAGGTTTGATCCGTGCTGGAAAGCTTCATGACTGATTGAAGAGCTAGAGGGGATGTGTAGTGAGAATCAGAAAATAAGAGTGGAGTTTTGGGTGTAAAGATTCTGAGAAAGAATGTTCTAAGAGCTGTTATTTGTTTGTGTGCAGCCCCAGTATCCAGCACTTTGAGTGAACCAAGTCTCTTATGTTTCCCATTCCTAGTTGGGAAATCTTTTGCCCTTTTCCTGAAAATGTTGTGGAATATTAGTGAACCTTAACTGACTGATTGTGAGAGGCTGTGGTGGGAAACAGAGCAGAAAAGCAGCTTTCAGTTGTGATTCTTCCTAATCCAGCTGAATTCTCCCTGCAGATGCCCTGTCTTTGGAGAATTTGGGTTTAGCTCCCTGTCTTTGGCTGTCCCAATACTGCATCTCTGGATCTCAAAGGCTGTATAATTAATGTTCAATGGCTTTTTCACAGAATCTATAAGAAATACCACCAGAAATCTTAGGAAAAATGCAGTGACTAAAAACTAAGGCTTCTGAAATTGAGGGAAATAATTTTTTGCATGTCACAGGTCAGATGAATAATGAGCAGGTTTTTGCAGTTGTTGCTCTCTGAAAGCTGCCTCTGTGTCAAAGCTGTTCTGGACAAACTGTAATATTAAGGCTTGTATACAGCAGTTGTGAAAAATTCCTGCTTTCCCCACCCTTCTACAGGTCCATCAATATTGGGAGCAGGAGACACTTTGAGCAGACACCTGAAGCTCCTGTCACTGTATTGATTCAGCTGCTGTTTGCTCTGCATCCAATACACAGCCGTAATGAATAATGCAGGAATCTATTACTTAAAGTTTAATGCAGCTTTAATCGGGGTTGAACATCAAGAGGTGCAGTGCAAAGAGGCTGCTCTGCTCTGTACTGAACAGAAAGGATTCAAACCAGGTGTGGTTGGGTCTGTGCTGTTGGGTTGTTCCCTTTGCCCAGGGCTGTGGCCAGTTCTGTCCCTCCTGGCCAGAGAGCCCTGGAGGGGCTGGAGCATGTCCAGGGAAGGGAACGGAGCTGGGGAAGGAGCTGGAGACCCAGGAGAGGCTGAGGGAGCTGGGAAAGGGGCTCAGCCTGGAGAAAAGGAGGCTCAGGGGGGACCTTCTGGCTCTACGCACAACTCCCTGACAGGAGGGGACAGCCAGGGGGGGTCGGGCTCTGCTGCCAGGGAACAGGGACAGGACAAGGGGAAGCGGCCTCAGGCTGTGCCAGGGGAGGCTCAGGTTGGACAGCAGGAGGAATTTCTGCATGGAAAGGGTGCTCAGGCCTTGGCAGGAACTGCCCAGGGAGGTTTGCAGTGCCCATCCCTGGAGGTGTCCAAGGAAGGGCTGGAGGTGGCACTCAGTGCTCTGGGCTGGGGACAAGGTGGGCATTGGGCACAGCTTGGGCTCCATGGGCTGGGAGGGATTTTCCAGCCTAAAATAATTCTGTGGTTCTGTGGCACAGCTCATCATTTATGTGCATCTATTCACCTGCAGGTGCCTTGGTGTCTGTAACCTCTGTTTCTTCCTGTATTTATCTTAATCTGTGACAAGATTCCTTCTGTAGTCGTGGGGTCAGAGAGCATGTGAATGACTCTGCTGTGATCCAGGGATCTCACAGTGGAATATCAAGGCACTGCTGTTTCTTCAATGGCTTTTTTTCTTCTTGGTATGAGTATTATTTTTTTAAACAAAGGAGAAACATCCCTTTCATCAATTGTTCCCTTTGCAGAACTTGAGCCTTAAAATAATCCAGGAAGCCTTTTGTTATATAAATATACTCATCCTCCAGCTTGGCACGGAATGTGCTTGACAGAGCTGCTTGCTGAATTCTGTTTTAAACTTGAATTTCAGGGGCTATGAAGGAGAAACCCTGGGCTCAGAGAGCAAAGCAAACACTGACTGCTATGTAATCACAGTGTAACAGGGACTATTTAAAGCAGTGGAAAGCAGGGGTTTATGCCTGGGACTCAGTTTCTGTGTCTCAGTGATTTTTGTTTCAGCTTGTTACAGCCAGGTATGTTCATACCTACCAAATTTAGCTCCATGGGAAGAAAGCATATATGCAGCCTTTTGAAAATATTCCTGCTTGAGTTGTTTGCTCTATAGGAATAGAATTGTGTGTGAATACAGCAAGGGCTTGGAATGTGCAGAACACTCAGTAGTGAGATCTCCCAGTTAAGTGGGCAACAGTTGGCTAGAGCAGATGTTTAAATAGAAAATGAACAAAACATCACCACCAAAAAAAAAATCCCACAAACTCAA
Source organism: Luscinia megarhynchos (assembly GCA_034336665.1). Taxonomy (NCBI): domain Eukaryota; kingdom Metazoa; phylum Chordata; class Aves; order Passeriformes; family Muscicapidae; genus Luscinia; species Luscinia megarhynchos. The sequence continues at coordinate 32,532,302 of CM067569.1, read as the reverse complement.
AAATCCATCAACCACAAAAACTCACCACCCTGTGAATTTCAAGTAATCTTTGTTAGAAATGGTGATTGTTTTCTGACTGTTGTCATGGGCACGTAGAAGCACCTTGGGGGAAATTTATGAATCATATAGAGTTTTTCTGTGTCCTGCCTAGGCCACACTTTCGTTGTGACATTGGGTTTTTACATGACACCTTTGGTTTGTTTTCCTGCAAGCCTGAGCTTGAAGCTGCTGCAGATAGAGGAGGTTGGACTCAGTGGTCTTGGAGGTCTTTTCCAACCTAAGTGGTTTGATGATTCCTTCCAGCTTTTTCCAGATGCAGTCATCAAAACTATCCCAGAGAAATGGGGCTGTTGAGAGGATGCTGCAGGATGTGCCTGGGTGGTTTTGGTGCAAACACTGATCCACAGGTTGTGTTCTGAGAGTAAGAAGAGTGAAGGTCGAATCCATGCAGTCCCCCAGGAGTGCTTGAATTCAGTCTGATGTGCTGCTGCCTCCTCCCGTGGTATTGGAGTCACAGGGCACCAAGAAAATAGGAAGACTCCAAGGAAAGTAACATAGAATCTATGGTTTGGGTTGGGAGAGGCCCTAAAGCCCATCTCATCCCTGTCATGGGCAGGGACACCTTCCACCATCCCAGGTTGCTCCAGGCCCCATCCAACCTGGCCTTGGACACTTCCAGGCATGGGACAAACACAGCTTCTCCAGGCAATGACATCTTTGGCACTTATGCAAAACTAAAAATCTAATGGAATTTTTGAGCAGGTATTTTATATACCCTGTGTTCAATTTGTTGGATCAATCAAATTGGGTTTTGGTAGATTTTCTAGCTGCTTATTCAATGTCTTGGCTTGTTCTGGGTGGTGTGGATAATTTCCTTCGTGTCTCCTAATTTATTTGCCTTCAGACATGTAGCTGCTCTCGTGTTTCCTGGAAAATGGAAAGGATGTGCTAGCAGGAAATGGTTGCAGTTAATGAAAATAGGCTGTACCTACTGATGATTAGTCCTTAATGCAAAGAGGGAACGTTCCCTCTCCAGCTTTGTGGCCTGAATTAGCATCTGACTGTTCCTTTGTCCTGAGGCTGGCTCTGAATGACTCCGGGATTGATTCATGGCTTAGGGCCCCCAGTAATAGGATTTCCTGTGAGGGTGTGTCACCAGTCCTTGCACAGGTTCAAAGGGAAAATGGGTTTTCCCTCCTGTGTTGCATCCTCTGGACTTGTGCACCTTGGCTGTGGCTCCTTTTCCCACCCGACTATCGAACCTTCCCTTCAGGGTTTCAACTGGGATTTGATGACTGCTGCCATCCCAGCTCCTTTCAAGTGTCTTCTCATCCCATCACACCCCAAAGCATGTGAGGACGTGTTCTCGGGTTCAAGAGTGAACATAAATACATTTAGTGCTTCTCTGAAAGGCTTTCAAGTGCAGCACTGCTCTTTTGCAGCTCTTTTTGCTTCCTTTGAAGGCTGAGCAGCCGCTGCTGAACTCAGGGCTGCAGTGCGTGACTGCTCCCTTAGCAAGCAGTTAAAACATCAGCTATTACACTGATGTGCAAATGTTATTTTGTGCTGAAGTCATGCTGGAAATAGTTCAAAATGTCTTGTTTATTTGGATTCACGAGGGGCACGCTGTCTTGCTGAGCTCTAATCTTGTTTTGCTCTCTGCTTTCTTTGCAATCAGCAGAGCTGTATTCAAGCCATGCTGAGAGATTTAAGGGACCTCTTGGTCTACACCCCAGGAGCCACAGGCTGAGGGCAGCACCCCTGGGTTTGTGCCTTTTGGGAAGCTGGGTTATTAATAATTTGTTTTCCCCCAGCCTCTGTCCTTAGATGGATGGAACAGGCTCTGTTCCTGTATTGAATTAAACCCTCTGCCCCTGTGCCCAGGTGAGACCCCATCTGCAGAGCTGGCCCAGCACAGGAGGGACCTGGAGCTGCTGGAGACAGTCCAGGGGAGGCTCCAGGATGATCAGAGGGAAGAAGCAGCTCTGCTGGGAGGAAGGGCTGGGAGAGCTGGGATTGTTCAGCCTGGAGAGGAAAAGCTTTGGAGTGACCAAATTGTGGCCTTCCAGGGCCTGGGGGAGATGACAAGAAAGATGGAGAGAGATTTTGGGCCAGGGCATAAAGTGCCAGGACAAGAAGAATGGATTCCCACTGCCAGAGGGCAGGGTCAGATGGGATATTGGGAAGGAATTGTTCCCTGTGAGGGTGGGCAGGCCCTGGCACAGGGTGCCCAGAGCAGCTGTGGCTGCCCCTGGATCCCTGGCAGTGTCCAGGGCCAGGCTGGATGGGGCTTGGAGCAGCCTGGGATAGTGGAAAGTGTCCCTGCCCATGGTCTCTTCCAACACAAACCATTCTGTGATTCTTTTAAGTATCTCTTACTGGATAAGCACTGACTCATTTGTTCATTATTTTAATGACAGATGCACTTGTTTAAAATAACTCCACATTTTTGCCGTTTTACTGTTTAGCAGATAATACAGTTATTGGGATTTTTGGACAAGATGCTCTGTTTCAGTTCACTCCTTAAATGTTTTCCTCTGTGTTTGCAAGATGCATGAAGACAAAAAGGTTTTTTTCCTGGCCTATGCTGCCCTTCCTCTGCTGTCCCCATTCCCAGTAAGGAGTTGAAATGCTGTCAGCAACTGTTTTGACAGATTTTTCATGTACTGCTTAGGAAGACAAAAAGTTACATCTCACTTATTTTGCTGTGCAGGGATAAATACACAACAAAGAGTGGGTGAAATATTTGCTATGAACATTCTGAGGGATTTTGTAGTCCCATCAGAGCATGTCTGCTCTATCACCAGGGTCCTATGTGGCTGTCCCTGCTGTTCAAATCATGTGTGCATCCCAGCTACATCCAGGCAGGTTTAAATATCCTTCTGTCCAGAGCATGCTCCCACCTCCGGGTTCCTCCCTGCCCTTCCCTGCATTGTGGAGCATCCTCACAGCCTTCTCCAGACACTGACACATGACTGAATTATCCAAGCTTTGCTAAGAGTTGCTTGGAAAGCTGATGCAACCTGGGGAGCTCCCTGAGCTGTGTGTGACACATCCAGGAAGGCACAAAGGTGAGGGACAGGCTTTGCACAAAGGCTGTGTCGCTATCAGGATGTGTTAACGGGGTGGCTTCAGGTGTTTTGTGGGTGCTGATCCAGATTAGCTGGGGCAGCTCCCTGGTGGTCAGTGCCAGCAGGAGTGCCCTGCCCTAGTGCTTCTTCCCAAATTCAGGGGCCACACTCAACTTGCTCTCGATGTTCTGTTATGATTTCCCCACCTGTGTTTTGGTCTCTGTGAAGCTTCTCAGGGAAGGCAGCTCAGTACTAACACTGTCTCCAGCTCTGCAGTTTTGCTGATCTGTTTGAAGTCCCCAGACAGTTGATCAGGCAAACTTGCTGCTAAATGGATGATCTAATTCCCAGTGAATGCTGTGATCATAAGCATTACCCTACATCACAGAAACAATTTGAAAACCAGTGCGTACTCCTCAAGCTGTCAGTTGTCTTTCAGCACCCTCGTTGTGATCTTTCATCTTTAAATGCTTGTGCTGAAACTCAAATAAACTTACCTGTCAGCAGCTACAGGAATGTCTCTTCTGTCTCCAGCTCCCTTCTAGCTGTAGCTGGCAGTTTAAAAGCTGTTTACAGAGGAGATAAAGCAAGGAGCTCTCTTGTAGCTGCTGTTTCTCTAAATTATTTTTCTTATACTCCAGTAATACTCAGCATAAATTGTGCCAGTGCTTTGTCAGGGTTGCTGAAAGACAGCACATGTTCTGTGCTCAGAACCCCTGAGGACATGGGCAGGGCAGGAAGGTGTCCCTGTACAATGGGAAAATGGGGTGGAGAGATGGTCTGGACAGAGGTGACTTCCTGGGAAAAGAATGGAACAGAGCACCCAACAACCTGACTGCCTGAAGAGTGGCCCCCAGCAGAGGATTGCTGTTTCACAGCCCACAGATATGTGGTTTAAATTTTATGAGGAACAACTCTTTTGAAACCTGAAATTCATAGACTCATAAAATCATTAGGGTTGGAAAGACCTCTGGGATCATCAAGTCTGACTGTGCCCGATGCCCACCTTGTCCCCAGCCCAGAGCACTGAGTGCCACCTCCAGCCCTTCCTTGGACGCCTCCAGGGATGGGCACTCCAAACCTCTCTGGGCAGCCCCTGCCAAGGCCTGAGCACCTTTTCCATTAAGCAATTCCTCTTGAAATTCCATGTGGAATATCCAAGAAAATCTGATTTTTTGTGGATCTGTTTATTCTCTTTCTTCTCAAGCTGGGGTTCTAGATGGTAATTTCAGTGAAAGCCCAGTTCTCATCACAAGTCCTTCTTTCTGTTCCATCACCCAAAACCATTCAGAAGGAGTACCTGACAAATTTGCCCCAAGGATCAGCTTTATTTTTACACCACAACCTTGCAAAAAGCAAGTCTAACAACTTAGATAAGTGAGCTTAATAAAACAGCAAGTTTTTGTTTGCATCCTTCTGCTTCTTGCTTGTGCACTATCCTTGTAAAACTCATGCTAAATCTGAAACTCATTCTCTGTCTGTAAAATGACAAAAACCCACCCATTTTTTCCATGTTGGTGCACTGGTTGTTTAGTTTTATCTGGAGCCAAGGTCTGCTTCTCTGTGTTGTCATTCTGTGAATTTGAGATGCTGAAAACAGGCAAAAAAAAAAAAAAAGTGTCCCAGCAGGAGTTTGAGGCTACAGCTCTGCCCCTGGGTGTACTGTGAATATTAATGACACAGAGCTGTGGAGACTGTTTGCACATAAAAAGAGGAAACCCAGGTGTGTTGAGCAGGAATCAGGTGTGTGCTGCAAGGTCAGTGAGGTTGGAGAGCAGCAATTGGTTACTAATAAAAAACCAGATCATTTTCTGTGCACCTCCTTAGGGGTCACTTTGCTGGTGCTGCATGAGAAAATAATAAATATAGGTGACCTAGCTATGTGTATATGTATTTTATTTATTAAAATCCATCTTCCATGGAGTGGAGGAATGCACATGCACAGCCAGGGATGTGGTTAGTTCCTTGCTCTGCTGCTCTGGTTTAAGAAAGGTTTTAGAAGCATCTGTTTTGAGATATTGAGAGGTTACTGCATTTTGCTGGCTCTTTCCTGTCTCTGGAGCCTAATGCTTGTTTCTTGGACCACTGGGAGAATGCAAAAATATTATTAGTTTTGGGTTTTGTTCTGCTCTTGGGAGGCTTTTTTCCTGAATTTGGAAGTTCTTTAACTGCAAATAGCTGCAAAGTTGCAGTAGTAAATGAATAAATGTTATTAGTAAAGGAGTAGATAACTGAACAAACTTCTCTAAAAATAATTCTAAAAATCACCTTTTTCTCCATGATTCTCCATGTCCTGAATCCACCAATTCCAAAAAGAAGAAGGTTCAGCAAAGGATGATGAAGGTGATCAAAGGCATGGAACAGCTGTTATATAAAAGGAGATAAATAAAATTCGCCTCTTTAGCATGGAGCAGAAATGATTGTGAGGGGAAGAAGCGATGAGAGGAATGTTTGGCAGATTGGGAGCTTTGCATCTTCCAAAGAAGATGCCTTCCTCACTCAAAAAAACTCCAAGGAAGCAATGACTTTTTACAAGGGAAAGCTTTTATTTTGGTGGTGCCCAGTTATGCTGTGATATTCCTGGTGGCCAGGATGTTTCTGGAAGGTGAGTGGTTCAGAGGAGGCTAAAACCCATCCAAAGATGGATAAAACCCATCCTATTGAAAGTTATTAAAGACAGTGTCTCCTGGCTCAGGGAACAGTTATTAAAGCAGTGTTTGGAGGAATCCCAGCATGGCTCAGGCTGAAGGGAGCTCAGTGGGCACTTGGTGGCACCTCCCTGCTCCAGCAGGGCCACCCCAGAGCACAGGGCACAGCACTGTGTGCACACAGCTCTGCAACAGCCCCAGGGAGGAGAGCCCAGAGGCTCTGTGGGCAATCTGTTCAGGGCTGGGCAGTGCCCAGGGAAGAAGTTGTGCCTCCTGTGCAGGGGAATTGCTGGGCTCAGTCCCTGCCCGTGGCTCTGGTGCCACTGCTGGCCCCCGGAGCAGAGCCTGGGCCCTGCTCTGCCCCTCCCTGCACACAGGGACACCCAGGGCTGAGGGCCCCTCTCAGCTGGGGCTCCTCTCCAGGCTGAGCAGCCCCAGCTCCCTCAGCCTTTCCTGGGCACCCAGATGCTCCAGGCCCTTCCTCAGCGCCACAGCCCCCGCTGGCCCCGCTCCAGGAGCTCCTGTCCCTGCTGTGCTGAGGAGCCAGAGCTGGACACAGCACTGCAGAGGTGCCTGCAGGGCTGGGCACAGGGGCAGCATCCCTCCCTGACCTGCTGCCAGTGCTCCTCCTGCTGCCCCAGGATCCCATTGGCCTCCCTGGCCCCAGGACACTCTGCTGGCTCAGGGACAGCTCAGTGTCCCCAGGATCCCCAGGACACTCTGCTGGCTCAGGGACAGCTCAGTGTCCCCAGGATCCCCAGGACACTCTGCTGGCTCAGGGACAGCTCAGTGTCCCCAGGATCCCAAGGACACTCTGCTGGCCCAGGGACAGCTTGGTGTCCCCCAGGTCCTTCCCCACAGAGCTGCTCCAGCAGGTCCTCCTCACCCTGTGCTGGTGCCTGGGGTTGTTCCTGCCCAGGTGCAAGACCTGCATTTCCCTTGTTGAAAAAGGTATCACTGTGTTAAACTCTTTGTAGAAATGTGAAACTTCCTTTTGCATGCAGGTCATAAGTAACACCCAGCTGTTGTGTAACTGTGTAACACAGGGGCTACAACCCGGAATAGCAGATGAAATGTGGGATTTCTTGGCTTCCGTACTAATTCCTACTTGTGGTAGGTAATGGGAAACAGGCAAGGAATAGCAAGTGATTCAGGTGATACAAAGCTGGTGTTTAGGAGCAGATGATAGCAGCAGCAGTTGTCTTGGCTGATTGGGCTGTGTTCCTTTCCCAAAATTCTGCAGTCTGGAGCATGCAGGGAGTTGGGTGGCTTGGGGTGGCAGTGTGCCAGCTGGTGCTGGGGTAATGATCAGGTTATCCTGGTGCACTGGAGACAGATGGGCCCCAGCATTTCCCTGCACACTCCATTCCCAGCCTGACACAATGTTTGGGTAGGGCTGGAACGCTGGGAATGCACCTTCACCCAGGGAGGGCAAAGGTTCCTTACACTGCACAGCACTTTTTACTACTCACAGGGGGGTTGCTTGGCTGCCATATGGAAGGACTGAATTTCCCTGGAGATTTTGACGTTCAGCAGCGTGTGGGTGTTAGGAGGCTTTGGGAGGTGGAGGAGGATGGAGTTGGAATAATGTCCTTTGAATCAGAGCTGTTTTGATCTGCTGGAAAGAAACTGGCTGCTCAAAAAGGAGGGGAGAAATCCTCAAACATTGGACTACTGTAGGATTTTGTGCAGAGAAGAAAGACTTGGAGCAGGAGCTGTTTAAGAATTGATCCTGGTTTGAGTGGGGTAGAAACCCAAGTGTGGATGAGCATGTGTGGGGTCCCTGACATGCTGTACACCCATGGTCAACAGCCATACCTTGAAAATAGAAAGATGCTCTTGGTTCAGTGGGCTCCAGCCCACAGCATGGCTGTGTGATAACTTGGAGAGTAAATTCCAAGTGATTTATCTCTCTTCTGGTCTCTCTTGAACTCTGACTGCTTGTATCTGTTGCTGCTTCTGTATTTATGAGCAAGGTGGAAACTACTGACCTGCTTCGCCTCCTCTGAAAGGCAAGTGACAGTTCTCTCTGAGATGGCAAGGGCAGCATTTCTGCATGTGCTTGGACTAAATTTACTGTAGGGAGCTGAAAAGTGTGGATGGTAACGACTGCTGGAAGGGAAAGCGTGTATTTACTGCTCGGTGGCAATAGCTTTATAGACAGTTTGGTTTATAGATAAATATTGTTGCCTCTATTTCTATAGCCATAAGCAGTAGATTTTAAAGCTTAAACTTGGTTATAATCTAGGGACCTTTTTACATTTTTTTCCCTATCCCATCTGCTGAGTTTTTCACTGGCGGCTGAGGTGTCACGTGGCCCTGGGAGAGCCAAGAGAAGTGACGCATCCTGGTATCCCATGGTAACTCTCCTTTCCCTTCGTTTTTAGCTCCTTTGCTTTGCTCCCAGATAGAATAACCTGCCTGTGGGATTAGGTTGGCTCTGCTCACTCGAAGGTGAGCTTGCAGGGTTTTTATTCCTGAAAATGGTCTGCACTCGGTAACCCAAATTGCCCTGTGGACAAGAAACAAATAGCACAACAAAACACAAGGCAGCAACCCCGCTCCAAACCAACACCAGCCCCCCACCAAGCCCAGAAATCTCCAAGTTCCCCACCCAAACTTCTCAACATGCAGGAAGCATCGGTGGGAGTTAACTCTTAGTTTGCCGTTCAGGATATTGAAGCTTGTCTGAGAAGTTTCTACAAACCATGGATAGATACCCTGCTAGTGAGCTACCATTCTCACCAAAGCTGAATTTGCAATTCAGGTCTTGCAGTTTACACAGGTTTTGCTGCTAGAAACTTGCTGGGTGAGGATTGCTTTTTTTTTTTTTCCTTTCATCACCCCCATCAATTGTTTTTAACCTCTGGTTGCTGTATGCAGTTACTGCCTGCATTTTTGTTAGAAATATCCTACTTATCCCCCAAAGAAAAGCTCATGGTTTTGCGTTCAGATATGCTGATATTTTTTAGAATTCTGATTATTTTTTGAAAAATTGATCATTTAATTATAGGATCATAAAATGGCTTGTGTTGGAAGGGACCTTAAATCCCATCTCATTCCACCCCTGCCATGGGCAGGGACACCTTCCACTATCCCAGACTGCTCCAAGCCCCATCCAACCTGGCCTTGGACACTTCCAGGGATCCAGGGACAGCCACAGCTTCTCTGGGCACCCTGTGCCAGGGCCTGCCCACCCTCCCAGGAAACAAATAATGAATGCCATTTTCTCCTCTATATCTGTATATCCACGGTAAATGTATTGTATTAAACCTGCCATGGTATGACTTGCTCTGCCTGAAACTCCAGGCTGCAAATAGAACAGCTCCTCGCCAGGGGTAAACAGCGAGTTGAGCCCTTGCAGTGAGAGACCTCAAACCTGTTCTTACATCCTGTTTCCAAACTCTCCTGTGCCTGTTTTCTGTGTGTACTGGATCACAGCTAAAGCAACGTGTGTCTGGTTTAACTCTGCCCCGCCGACTGGATTTTTGCTTTAGGGCACAGCTTTCACAAATCGAATTTATCCTCAGGGAGGAAGAAGAAGAAACTGGTTTTGCTCACACATAGTCCCTGTGTAGTGGAGGAGTCGGTGGTGAAGTTTTTCAGTGAGGCAGGATTTGCATTTGCTGTTGCCACAGCTACAAGTGAGCTCACAGCATTTCAGTCCCTCAGCCAGGGACGAGCAGGAGTTTTCAGAGTGAAGGCACCAGTGCACCCAGATGACTCATTCTGGTGTGTCCAAGGGCTGGGGAATCACTTCTTGAATGGGAGAGGATGCCGTGGTGTGCGGGGGAGGAGGCAGGAGATGTACTCTGAGCACTTTGGGGCTGCCTGGATTTGGGGCACGAGCTGGGTGATGCGTGCTGGGAGCAGGCTGCTGAGCTGTCACCTGATGCACAACATCCCTGTGGGCACCTGGATGTTGGGAAGTATCCCAGGACATGTCTGATGTGCTTCCTCTGGCTTTGCTCCAAGCAGGTAATGAGTACAAATCTCTCTTCTCGTCCTGACGGGTGTGAATTCCCTTCTCTTCCATTTCAGTTCCGGGCAGTCCATCGTGCTGCCCTGGGTTTGCATGGGGCTGCTGCTGCCTGGCTAAATCCAGACAATAGCCTGCTTGTGGCAGCTGAAAGTGGTGCTGGAAAAAAAAAAATCTCTCTTCCGTAATTGCAGGAGAAAAACAAGCCTGTGTGCAGCAGGAAGCAGCAAGACTCTATTAACTCATACTTCTAATTTTTTTTCCCTGTGTCTTCTGCACAGTCTGTGATGATTTAAGCATAAATTGCTTGGGAAAGTCCTTTGCCTGTTATTTATTACTGATTGCTTGCATGGCAAGGGGTTGGGAGGTTAAGGTCTCTTCCAACCCAAACCATTCCATGATTCTGCTGTTTGGGTGGATATCAGAGGATGGTTACCCTGTACCCAGAGTTTTGCCATTGTAACCATTGTAAGTAAGTCTGGAATATTTAACAAGGAGGTAATTGGATGACCACCTTCATCTAGGTAAGATTAAAAAACTTTGAGCTGTCTTGCTGTCAGGTTTCTTCTTTTTCCCAGTGAAAGCCTGGCTGGCTGGTGTCTTTCACCTCCAGGATTGCCTGCTTCTCTTGTTACCAGCGTTTCATAAGCATAAGTGCCTGCAATGGCCTTTTCCTGCTGATTCCTAACCCTTGGAATGGTTAACAAGTAGCTATTTCCTCTATGTTATCATATGCAAAGTACTACTGTGACACTGCTGAAAAGTCTTAGACCTGTTGTGTGAGTCAGAAAAGCTGGAGATGGAAGAGAACTGTGATATGTAGCCAGCTCAGTAAATCTGGGGTCTGAAACTAAAGGGAGGAACTGAATCAGAAGTGTGAGCAGTTATGTGACACTTTCCCCCCAAACAAACAGCTATAACTTATCACACAGGTCACTTCACTGGTGTCCTGTCTATTGACCTGGGCTTGTTTAAAGATTTCGTTACTGCTCTTGGTGGGTTCTGTTGAGGTTTTGAATTTCTATGTCTGAAGGTGCTTTTGTATTGATAATGTGCTTAAGGGGTTTTTTTGCTTTATTGTAGGCCTTTTTCTGCTGTGAGTTCTTATTTTTGAAGCTATGGGTGTGTAGCTTTATGGATTAATAAAAACAAGGAAGGGGGAGAACTGTAGGTCAGGGGCAGGGGCGTCTCCAGGCTCCACTTAGCCTTCATGTGCACCCTGGAATAGACTTGGAATAGGGGAATTCAGCTTGTATTTGACAAGGAGATGCCAGGTCCTGTAACAGGTGGAACAAAACAAGCAGCAGATCAAACTGAGGGGCCATTGGCCATCGAAGTTATAGGAAGGTGCATTTCTCAGCTTATGGGAGTCCCATCAGTGTGTGGTGAGCTTGTAGGGTGGACAGGGATGCTGAACAGCTAAATTACGGATTTGTTACTTGAATTGATGATAATTTTGAAGAAGACTTTAAGCTGTGATACAGCCAGGAGTGCCAGAATTGTGAGACACAGGAATGCTGCTTCTCACTGTTTTTTTTGGACAAGGCTGGCCAAGGAATAAAGGTCAGAATGACTGGGGAAAGCCTTTTGGCACCAGCACGGTGCTGTCTGCAAGTGAAGTTTATCCCTGCAGGCAGCTGCTCGCCCCGGGGACTGGCCAATTTTGGCTTTTGTTGTTTGTTTGTTTGTTTTTTCTTCTCTTAGTAACTCTCCACAATGCACTGCAGGGTGTCTGGTTGCACCTAAGGGATTACCTTTGTGGGCAGGAGAATAAAGAAGCTGCTGTCCTGGAGGTCTGCATTTGTGCTTCTGCCTGGAGATTTTGGGCTAGTTGTGGTCCCTATGCCACTGTGCTGAACCTCTGCAGGTGACACCAGCTGCACAGGGTCTGGCCTGAGCTGCTGTTCTCACTCTTGTCCACAAGGATTTTGTGGTCTGTTCCCCTAGTAGAAGTCAAAGGAGTAGGTCTGGACATGAAAATTATTGTGGAACCATGACAGTACATCTGGTTTCTGGTTTGGATGCATAAAGATGCAATTAAGACTTGAGAGAACTGTTTTGAACACTTCTGGAGAGTTTAGATGGATGAAAGAGCTCTGCTGGATCCAGCAGAGCCTGGGGAAGTGCTTACCAGAGTGTATTGGCACAAGGTATTCCTGTGTTCCTTGAGTTCCTTTCACCATGAAAAGGTGAATTAAAAAGGGATTTCTGCTGCCCAATGAGTTCTGGTGAGGTATTTATATTGGATAGAGCTGTTTCCCGTGGGAATCCACGTCCTTTCCTTTCTAAGAGGCTTGTTTTGATCTGACATCGTGGTGGGATTTAATGCTTTCAGTACAAGAAATTAAACAGGTTTAAAAATAAAAATACCCCCCTCACTCTCAAATCTGAGAGTGACTTCTGAACCAGCACAGGCAGGAGAGAATCCCTGTGTGTATTATTTGCTCTCTTGAGTTTTGATCTTGTTTTTTTATTGGCCCTAAAAATGTCCAGAAGTTAAAATTAGAATAATAAACATTTACAAGGGAATTTTCTACGGTCAGCTTTCATTTAGCACTGAAAGGCCTGGAAAGCCTGATTCATTTTTGGGATGCTGAAGACAAAGTGAGTTTTTTCCTGTTTTATTTTAGAGCTGCATGATGGATGATGGATGTGGAAGTTTGAATTTTCCTTTATTTAGTAATGTACCAAAAACAGTCTTTTGCTGTATAAACAAAGGGTCACATTCATAACAGCAAGAGCAACTAAGCAAGGGCAGTGACTTGGAGGGGGAATATCTTGGTATTGCAAGTGTTTCACAAATAATGGAAATCTTTTGTGCCAAAATGTTCCTGCATTTGTAACATATTGACCACACAAAGTCCCGCAGTTTTTCTTAGGCAGGAGGGAGAGCTGCTATGCCCCTCTCTGTCACACTGTCCTGTTACATGGTGTATTTGGGGAAGGTGGACTGCTCCTTTTGTCACCAGATGAACAATCCTAAACTCTATTTGGGTTCCTGTTGGGTGAGTCTGTGATGAAAACCCTGGCTGTGCTGTGTTGGTTTTATGGTTGGTCATCATTGATGCCCTCAGTGTGTGTGTAAGGATGTTCCCTGTGCTTCATTTCCTGCTTTTGTTTATTCAGACCACTTTGAAAGTGCATCTTGGGTCATTCACTTCTTTGGGGCAAGATGGAGTCCTGGCTGCCTCTGGATTGATGTGCAATTTCCATATATAATTATTTCTCTTCGTATGTGTGTGTTTGTGTTTTTATTTCTCCAGTTCCCTGAAACTTTGGCCGATTGTTCCTTATTCTGCCAGCAGCATCCCAGGATCCTTGGGGTGGGTCTCACAGCAATGTGCTGGACTTGCAGCATCCCTGATTTCCCATTGGTTTGGTTGTTATGGATTTCAGTGCCAGGTACAACCTGCTGGTACCTTCTAGCTGTGACTCTTGTAGAGGAGCCAGTTTCTTCCAGCAAGGTAACACAGAGACAGGGCTGGTGATGCTTTGCTGTCAGTGAGGAGCTGAGTTGGGCTGTAATTAGCAACCTCTCTTTTCCCTTGCAAGTCCAGAGTAGTTCTTTCTGTGTTTAGTTGGTTCTGCTTTATGGGGTTTAATTCAGTATGAAACAGTAGCTCCACTGCCCAAGATAAAAGTCCCATGTAAATGGGGTTTGCTGTTTACCCTGAGTGCCACAAGGCAGGGCAAGTCCTCAGCCTTCCCAGGAAGAGCTGCTTTGATGTTTGGAAATGCTGGTCTAGTCTTCATGTTCACAGCTGCAGGAATTTTAAAGACAAAACAGTGAGCTGAGAATCTGAGCCCCTGTGTAGATCTTTGCAGGGAATGTCTGTTGTTTCGAGGCTGCCTCTTTTTGCACCTACTCAGGGAATCCCAGAAGAGTTAGAAGGGACCTTAAAGCCCATCCAGTGCCACACCCCTCCCACTATCCCTAGGCTGCTCCAAGCCCCAGTGCCCTCCTGGCCTTGGACACTTCCAGGGATCCAGGGAGCAGCCAGGGTCTGCTCACCCTCCCAGGGAACAATTCCCTCCCAATATCCCATCTGACCCTGCCCTCTAGCAGTGGGAGCCCCCCTGCTCTGCTGCCCACACTGGGGGCTCAGCACAGGGCACAGGGGCGGTTCTGGGTCCCAGCTCTCACCCACAGCACCCCCAGGTCCTTTTCCAGGGCTGCTCTCAGACACTTCCCTGCTCAACCTTTCATATTATACTAGATTCCATCTCGGTAGCCACAAGTGGAACAGTCCATAAAAACCTTCCCAAGATCCTGGATGAAACCATGCTATAGCTTAGAGTCATAGACCCTGCCAGAAAGTGCACCTGCTTGGGACAGGGACTGGGCCAGCTGACCCCAGAAGTCCCTTGTAACGTGGGGCATCTGGACTTGGTGACACCAGGCTAATGCTAGGAACACACCCGTGGCAAGAAGCCAGAGCCATAGATGGCCTTAAATCCCTGTGAACCAGTGCTTGCAGGGAGTCAGTTTAAAACTGCAGTGGTGCCTTTGCTTTTGCTGTGTGAAGAGACCTCAAGTGCCCTGTCCCCAGCTGTGCCAGCTGCCACCACAGCAGAGCCCAGCTGGGCTCTCCCTGTCCCTACTCAGCCCTCAGTGTATTTGCAAAAAGAGGAGAAGGAGGAGGAGGTGTGCTAAACTGAGAACCAGGAAGGCAAATGCGCTCACAGTTACAGAGAAACATGTTTTATTGGGAGCTTTTGGACAAAGCACTGGATATTGCAAGGAGTCTTCCCCGTCTCTCCTTTTTTAGGGTGAAATATTGATAGTTAAGATAAATTTTGTACTTCCCTCCGTTGCCAGTTTTTGCCAGACCACCCCGAGCCATGGGAACGGGGCAACGTTGTAAATTCAAAGAAATTACAACTTTAATTTATCTCTTGGCCTTAAAATAAAAAACTCTAGTATTTCTGTTGCTTTACACCAGCAAGAAGTAGTTATCTGTTAAGTTAATGAAGATTTTGGCTTGTAAACCTAAATGGTATCCATGTCTGACTCTTCTTGCTTTGTTATAATAGAGGATAATCATCCTCTGGTTTTTAGAGGTGTAACAGAGAATTTGTGGGGCTGAGGGCTTTTTTAAAGCATTCATCTCAGTGATGACGTTTGAGGGGAAAAAAAAAAAGAAGACAAAAGGGAAACAAAACTCGAGGGAGATGGAGACTGTAAGGAATCTTTATGAAATGTGAGTGATGAAACACCTCCTGACTGGTCTGTTCACATTGCCCATCTCCGACCTCTGTGTCACATTGAGAAAGCAGAAGTGGAGTGAAACCACAGCCAAGATGAGTTAGCAAGGGCTAGGAGGTTGAATCTTCACCTCAGGAGTGAGATAGGGCACATGTCAGTTGTTCTGCTGAGCTGTGGTGTGACCTGTGACATTGTGGGACTGTGCCTTAGACAGGGATGAGGTGCTGCTTCTGAATTCCTGTGGGTATCCTCAATGATATCCAGGGTGTGAGAGTGAACTGGCTGAAGGCTCCTAGGATCACAGCCTGGCTGAGCTTGGCATGGACCTCTGGAAGGTCACCTTGTCACACAGAATCACCCAGAGCTGCTTGTGCAGGGCCATTTGCCAGACTCTCTCCAGTGTGTCCGTGTCTCTTTCCCACTGAGGAGTGCAGAACTGGGCCCAGCACTTCAGGAATGGTGTCACCTGTGCTGAGTAGAGGGGAAGGGTCACTCTAGTGATGCAGCCCAGGATGATGGTGGCTTTTTTTGCTAGGAGGGTGTATTGCTGGCTCCTGGGACCCACAGGTCCTGCTTGGCAGAGCTGTTCCCAGTCTGTCAGCTCCCAGCCTGTGTTGGCTGATCACACTCCACCAGGTGAAGGAAGGACTCTGCCTTTCCTTTGTTTGAACACCACAAGGCTCCTGCCCACCCTTTGCTCCTGCTTTTTAGAGTTCATCCAAGTGGCAATGTACCTGTCTGGTGTACTGGCCACTCAGCCCAGTTACTGTGTCACCAGCAGAGTGCTAAGGGCACTGTGCTCTGTGCATCCTCCATGTCACTGAAAGAGGTTAAATTATTTTGGCTCTCATATCAGTCCATGGGAAGTCTCTGTCCTCCTACTGGACTTTGTACAACTCCCTGCTGGGCCTGGCCATTTGGCCACTTTTCCACCCACCTCCCTGCCCTCCTGGCTGCTCCATACTTTGCCAGCTAATCTGAGGGTGTGAGAAGAGCCAGTGTTGAAAGTCTTGCCAAGCGAAGATAGCCAACATCCTCTGCACTCCCTTCATCCACTGAGATTGTTTCATCCTAGGAGGAGGTCAGGCTGGTGAAGCAGGATGTGTCCATGCTGACTACTCCTGATCACCCTCCTGTCCTTCAGGTAATTGCAGATGGTTTCCAAAGTTCATCAAGTGTGGCCTCACAGTGACAGCAGTCAGCTCCCTCAGCATTCATGGATCCATCCCGTCAGGTCCCATGGAATGAAGTATGTCCAGCCTACTGTCCCCTAACCTGGTCCTCTTCCACTAAGGATAAGTATCCCTTGTCTGGATTTCCCCTCTGGCCTCAGGGGCCTCCAGTTCCCAAAGGCTGGCCTCACTGGCACCCTTCACATCCCATACCAGATCCAATTCCAGATGTGTGTTGGCTCTCTTGGCCCCATCAGTGTTCCCAGATTCCTCCTGGATCACCTGCCCCTGCCCCATCAGTGTTCCCAGACTCTTCCTGGATCACCTGTCCCTGCAGGATCATTGTTCCCAGATTGCTCCTGGATCACCTGTCCCTGCAGGATCAGTGTTCCCAGATTGCTCCTTGATCTCCTGTCCCTGCAGGATCAGTGTTCCCAGATTGCTCCTGGATCTCCTGTCCCTGCAGGATCAGTGTTCCCAGATTGCTCCTGATCACCTGTCCCTGCAGGATCAGTGTTCCCAGATTGCTCCTGGATCTCCTGTCCCTGCAGGATCAGTGTTCCCAGATTGCTCCTGATCACCTGTCCCTGCAGGATCAGTGTTCCCAGATTGCCCCTGGATCTCCTGCCCTGCTCGTTGCACTGGGCTCTGATCAAGAGTTCTGTGCTCCTCCGTGGGAGCCTCCTGCCCACTAATCTCGATCAGCTGCTTTTTGGGATGGTCTGTCCTTCAGCCTGGAGGTGATGATTCTTTTTATCAGGCAGCTCTTTTGGGTCCCTTGCTCCAAATCCCAGTGTCCAACCTGGCCTTGGACTCTTCCAGGGATCCAGGGCAGCCACAGCTTCTCAGGACAATGGAACCCTTCTGTGCCTGCGTGCCCACCTCGGTGTGTGGGTGCAGGTGGCTTTCCTGGTGTTTATTTGGACGTGCAGCCGTGTGCGTGAGCTCCAGAGTGGCAGCAGAAATAGCACAGCTCCTGGCAAAACCCCAGGATATGTGAGAACCTCCCTGTGTTACTGGATGGATGCAATATTTCTCTTGGATGGTTCAGCCTGGCTGTGGTGTCCGAGTCGAGGCTGTGCGTGTAGCTTTAGGAAAATAAAGGCTTTATTTCTGTCTGATATTCTCCCCGACTTGCGTGTTTCCTAATGTATCCAGTCTCTCCAGAAGGGCTGTGCTTCTCCCTCCTTCTCCTCTGCCTATTTATATCCGCGGTGACGTTGCAGGAGTGTTTGCTTTGGAAGAAATCTCTCCGTCTGAGCCGAACTGAAAGCAAACCTGCAGGAGAAAGCATTCCTTTCTTCTCCTGCCGGGGAGAAGGGAGTCCTGGACAGTCATAGGAAATCATCACCTGGCAAGGACAGGAAGCCTGGCAAGGTAAACGCCTTTTTCTGTTTGACTAATGCAGTGACATCCACCCCCAAACCCGTGAACTTCTCATTCCGGGGGGCGGAGGCGTGAAACTCCGGGGTGGTTTTTAGAGAGGAGCTGTGAAATGAGTTGCTGAAAGCCTCCGGGCTCAGGACAATGGCTCTTTGAGACTCGTGTCATCAGCTCCTTGCATGCACAGCATCACAGCGCAGGGATTGCTGTCCCCCTTCATCAGGTGATGCACAGGGGCTTTTCCTTCTCCCCCCTGCTTCCCAAATATTGTGATTGCACTGTGGAAGTGATTTCCTTACAGTGAAGCTGAATATTGCCTTGTCTGTAGCTTTCTCAGCCCTTCAGAGCCCTGACTCTGAAATATGTGTTCGATCTGAATCTAAAATAAGGAATTTGGATGATGATTTTATGAAGCTGTAAACTGAATAGTGTGTATTACGTTTGTAGGGTAGTTTGCAAAATATGGGCATTTACTTTTGGTTACGACCATGTTTTCTGACATCTGAAGCTGCATTTGCTACTTTTTATTGATTGTGACCTGTAGAAGACACAGAAAGTAACACTCAAAGGTTTTGAAGTGCTCAGTGTGAAACTAAGCATGTTTGAACCCAGTTTTTTCGCAGAAATGCCAATCCCTGAGCAAATATAACAGTCCAGCATAAATAAAAAGTTAAGAAAGCAAGTCTACCTCTCTAGAAATTTGAAGTATTTACCTTCACCGTTTTACTCCCTATTAGATATTTTTAACTCCTAACCAAACTGCATTTTTGTGACCTGTAATTGCAGGGGTAAAACCTCTGACAGTGATTTTTAGGAAACACAACAGACAGTGGAAGTTCTGTGGAAATGTTCTGGATTGGAGCTCTTTGGTGTAGATGGGGGAGAAATTCTTGAGCTATTCTTGTTCCAGGAAATCGTGGGTGCAGCACAGTAGTACCCAAGTGAGGTCAACCTTTGGGAGTAGTTACAGATCTTTAAAAAATAACAGAGGTTTCTTTGATTGAGAGCATGAGAGGGATGGTGGTGTCCCCAGTCTGAGATACACACCTACCCCATTTAACTCCTGTGGAATTAGCTCTGTGATAACCTTGGGTAATCCACTGGGAATAACCAGGATGCAGGAGGGTATCACAGAATCATTGAATGGTCAGGGACACCTTCCATTCTCTCAGGCTGCTCCAAGCCCTGGCCTTGGACACTGCCAGGGATCCAGGGGCAGCCACAGCTGCTCTGGGCACCCTGTGCCAGGGTTGCCCACCCTCCCAGGGAACAATTCCTTCCCAATATCCCATCTGACCCTGCCCTCTGGCAGTGGGAAACCATTCTCTGTGTCTTGTTCCTCATCCTTTGTCCCCAGTCCCTCTCCAGCTCTCCTGGAGCTCCTTCAGGCACTGGCAGGGGCTCTGAGCTCTCCCTGGAGCATTCTCTTCTCCAGGAGAGCACCCCCAGCTCTCCCAGTCTGGCTCCAGAGCAGAGGGGCTCCAGCCCCCGGAGCATTTCCATTACCTCCTCTGGACTACTCCAGCAGCTCCATCTCCTTCTGTCAGTATCAAGCTTGCCTGTGCTCCTGGAGAGGGGTTTTTGATATTTTGGGGTTTGAAAACATGAACATAATCTGTGTGTTGTGACTGGTGTCAAGAACAGAAATGCAAGTACCAGCACAGTAAATGCCAGCCAAAATATACATGATGAATACCAGGGGAAAGGTATTTGGCCATGGCTTGATTTAGCTGCTCTGTGTATGCTACAGCATGATATGTTTGTGTTGTAAATACAAGTTAAGTTTAATTAGTTTGTGATGAAGCCCAGGCAGAGCTGGTTGCCTGGAGAAACTGTGGCTGCCCCTGGATCCCTGGAAGTGTCCGAGGCCAGGTAGGAGGGGCTTGGAGCAGCCTGGGATAGTGGAAGGTGTTCCTGCCCATGGCAGGAGGTGGAATGACATGGGCTTTAAAGTCCCTTCCAATCCAAACCATTCCATGATTTTATGCCTTTTGTGATCAAAGCTGCTGAGACCTGGCTTTGGTGGGAGCAGGATGAAGTTCCTTAAGGAAGGTCCGGAAGGATGAAAGTCCAGCAGGATGAGGGTCCCTGTTCAAGTTCGTGTTTGAAATTGTAGTAGGAGACAAATAATTCAGGTGCTTGTGGAAAAGTGTCCATGTAAGAAATACGAGTTGGGATTTCATTGAATAGTCATATTTTTTAGGGGACATATATGCCAGAAAGCAGAATTTTAATGGTCTTGTTAGAAGGACCAGGCTGTTATTTTTTATGCTTACACAGAGCTTATGCTTGAACATCTTTTAAGAATAAATTGAACTGCAGGTCAGGGTTATAAAAATAAGGTCTAGCAGGCCAAATTTTTGTTGCATTTTGATCATTGGTGGAGATGAAAGTACAGTTAGATTTTATCTGAGTGACACCAAAAGCAGCCTTTGCTTGTGGTGTCGTTGCTGCTTGTTCCCTTTTTTGTAGGATGGGATAAGGGGACGTATAAACACGCATATAAACCCCTGTAAACCCTTTAAGCCTTTGGGATTAATGGCTCTGGCTTCCTGAGCATAATTTGTTCTTTCCAGCTCTTAATTAAGGTCATTCTTAGAACCCAGGTGAACCTGTGGCCAGGGAAGTCACCAGAAGGAGGATGAGAGTTGGAATGATGGATTTGCACAGCTCACTCGTGTGTAAAGCCCTGACACAGGATACTGGGAATACAACACCCTGCATCCCTCACAAACAGCTCCTTATCACTCCTGACATGTTGTTCCCTTTGCCCTTGGGGCAGGAGAAGTGTATATTTGAGTATTAATCCACATCATACTTATTAATGAGAAAGGTATTGGATAGGTGGGGATGTCAGGGCCATTTAACCTGTGGATATTGACTGTCAGCTACATAGAGAAAAAAGGGGAACTGGAGGCTGGGATGAATTGATTATGGGTGTTTTATCTTCAGACTCTTTGAGTGGAGTGTCTGTTCTTCTGTGTCTGCTACCTGGCTGTGAGGGAGATGCTCCTGGCAGGAGCAGCAGGTGTAGGTCAGGTGTTTGGTATAACAAACATCTTGCTAAAGAGCCCTAAGGAGTGGATTTCTGCTTTGTGCTCAGTGTGGCTGTGTCTGCAAACAAACACTCAGGATGTGGAGACAGGGTTGATTTATCTTTAACAGGAAAAAGCCCCCTCCACACCCATGAACCCTGCTGTTGACCTCTAGCACCAAATATCATCCTGTATTAACTCTTGCTTTGGTTTTGGGGAGGTGGCTGGATTTATTTTTGGTTGGTTGGGGTTTGTTGTTTTGAAATGTTTAATTTGCTTGATGTGTTTAAGGCTTTAAAGAAGCTAGAGCACTTGATAGTGCCAAACTGCTGGTGTACAAACCGGCAGCCTTGTCCCAAGGTGTGGGGCAAACAGCAAACTCTTTTGATGGAAAAATCAGTGGGACACCAATCTGTGTCCCATTACAGTATTTGGTGATGAAACAATCTGTGACAGAGGCCTTTGGGTTGAAATTTTGGGTTTGGGAGAGATAGAAGCAAACTGGAATTTTGAGGTGGTGACTTTTTTAATGGGAAGTTTTAACACACATGGGTGATGAGACTTCTGGGAGGGCAGAATAAGTGGATCAGGGAATAGGAGTGGCACTTGCCAAGATGGAAGTGCTGTAGCTGGATGTGAGATGCAGTCACGTGGGGATGATGCTCTGCCCTGTGAAAAATGTCCTTATTGTTGAGTGGAGAGTTTGAAAAGGGTGTCTGGTTTCTCTTTTATGAAAAGCTTCACTCTTCCAGGCTCAAAAGGGACCTCAGTGGTATTGAATTCTTGCTTTGACCTGGGTGTGTGATTGCACATGCCCTGGGTGGAATTGCCATTCCAGAGTGTTTTCCCTGGAGAGGTGCTGGGTCCTCAGCTCTGCAGAGCCACCCGTGGGAAGGTCCATGTGTTTCTCTAAGGACCTAAAGGTCAACCATGACCTTGGACCAAAAAGAGCAGAAGGCTGGGCAGACCCTGCAGCCCTGGGAAGCACACATGATGAGAACTCCAGGAGCTGCTTGGATGATGAGTGGCATGGAGTGAAGACCGTGAGATCCCAAACCCCGTGGACCTCCAGGGGTTTGGGATCCCACTCTGCTCCTGCCATCCCTTTTAGAGTTACAGTGCACAAGGAATGTTTGTGATCCCTCAGAGCTGTTTGGGGTTTGTAGGGAATGGGAGTAGGCTGGGAGTGCCTGGGATCAGCTCAGCCACGTGGAGCATCCTGGATTGCAAAACTGCTGCCAGGGCAAAGGACAAGCACGTGTCCAAACACGGCAGCACGAGGTGTTTCTTAACTCCGTGCTGGACGAGGAGCAGGAGGAATTTCCAGCTGATTTTCCAGAGGATTCTGGTTTGCTGCCAGGGTTTAAAATACACCTTCACTCTTGCATATGTGCTCGAGCACATGATGCTGAATTTGGAGGAATTCTGCTCAGGGAACTCAGTTCAACTTGCAAGCAAGGCTGATCTTTTTATAGGAGAGAGGGAGAAGAGTGTTTCCTGCGGACGTTGCTCTGTGAGTCACACGTTACATGACACAGCATTCCTCCCGGGAAACTTAATTGCTGGAACTGATGAGCACATCAGCGCTCTGGAATCTCCCTTTGTGTTAGCAAACACACCTAAGCACTTCACCTGGTGCTTCTGGAAGTTATTCTGAAAATACTTCAGAGATTTTAAACTCAGTTGTTTCATGTTTTTTAGTTTCTCTCAGAACCCCATTAGCATTTCAAAAGCAACTGTCCATTGACAGCCTTCCACATAAGAGGTTGTAATGGCTGTTAATGCTGTAACACAGATGAAAAAATAATTATTATTTTATTACGTGTGTAATAGTACAGTTTCACATTACTTCTCTAAGTGTTTTAATGCAAACGGAGGTCAGAGTAGCTTTATAATCCTCCTGTAGCACATTTTTTCTGATATGTCAGTGACCAGGACAAGTTACTTGAATGTGCTTGAATGATCAAGACCTATCAGCACTGGAGCTTGGTAGCAGCCCTTTCTCCTCAGTGCCGGCAGTCAACCTCAAATAGGGTTTTTGTGTCACATTGATCATGTTCTGGTGGGAAAGAAGCAACATCTCTGTGGCCGTCTCTGTTCTTCAGACGTTTTTCAGGCAATTGTCACTGTTGTTGAAGCAGGATGGGGGAAGATGGAGGTGAAACAACAACAGCCACTGAACTGAGAGCAGTACTCCCAGATATTCAGTCCTATAGAAAGAAAATTATGTCATCAGCTCAGGCTGTCCTCTCTTTCAGCCCTTAGGCTAAATATGTCCTGGCTGGACTGTGTAGGAGAAAAAAACCCCTCCTTTGCACATTCTGTGGGAGAGCTAATTGTGTTTCTTTTTATTTGTTTAGGGCTTTTCACGGTGTTGTGTTGTATCTGTCTGGATACATGCAGTATTTAAATGCACCATGGTTGAAAAGGTGTTCTCAAAGCTCACTTTTAATTACCTGTAATACTCGTCCAACTGTCTTCTCCCTTCTGGCCCCACCTGACTCGTGGGAAAACAGAGCTGGCTTTATTACGTGCCTTGAGGTCACTGAACTCACACAGGCCTGGATCATGGGGGAAAAAATATCGCCAAGATCAGATCTGCTGGAGTCACAGAAGAGGATTTCTGTCAAATATGAAGGCATTTATTGTCAGGAGGGAGTTACTGAGTTGGCCTCTGGCCTCACCAGGTGACTTCTGCTGGCCTGAGAGGTGTGTGAGAGCCCCAAGCAGACAGGAGTGAGTCCTTGGCCTGTGGCATCTTCTAATTAAGCTGTAAATCCCTTATATATATTCTCAGTGGGAGAGATTTTCAGGATTGGTACCGATTGAATTACGTCTAAGAAATCTTTAAGTGATGAGCAATTACTGTTTTCAGTGCAGAATCCCTCCTGGAAAGTGGGACCCAGTTGGGCAGATGAATCTGTTGAATATTACAGAGCCCAGTCACCAAAAGACTGCTGCAGAGAAAGGGAGCTCACTGGTGCCTTATTCCATGTCTCCTCAAATTTTAAATAAAATGGGCCGGTTTTTAGATATCTAAACTTTGTGGGGGAGCTGATGGTGAGCACATTATTCCGCTGGATACTTGGCTGTCTCCTCCATGTGTTAGGAGCAAGCACTGCTGGACCATGATCAGGGGTGTGGATCTGTTAAAAAACCCCAAAGCAATTACTCCTTTAAAATACTTGTTTTCTGTATGACAGGATGAGTGTGGAAGGATTTCTGAAAATACTTTTTCCACCCTGTGCTTCTTCGATGTGGCTCTGCAGATTCCTCGTCATTCCTGGCAACAGGCTCCCTCTCTCGGGATGGAGCTCAGAAAACTTGATGCTGCTATTTGTTACTGCCGGTGCCTATTTTTCAATTTTCACATTATTTCATCTGTGCAATGGAAGCAGGCTGCTTCCTACGCCTCTGACTTCACTCCTGGACAGCGTTTCTGTTGGATCCAGCAGCCAGCGGACTCGGGAGAGTCCGTGCTCCGTTGGAAAACACTGCCAGCGCTGCTCATCCCATCAGTCTTCCCAACGTGTGACTCAGCCTGCTTTGTGTTGTGGTTTTGTACTAAATTACAGCAACTCCCCGCTGTCCCCAGGCAGCGGCCAGCAGAGATCCTCTGCTCTCTCTCACCTGGGATGCATTCACCAGCCTTTCCCGCTGGATCCACGGGCAGGAGGTGCTGTGTCCTTTGGGATAGAGGCTGGATGCCAGCCCAGCCCTCGGGGCCGGTGATGCTGCCCAGCCAGGGACTCTGCTGCTGGTGGCAGCAGTGGGACGGAGCCAAAAAATTCATGGAAAGCTTGGGGAATTGGTTGTTTTGCTTCGTGCTAGAGTGGTGGAACACGACTTTTCTTTCTGGTGGAAGTTTTTGGTTTTTTTCTTTGTAGGGTAGGACTTAACATCTGGTACTCATATATATTGGAAAAAGGAGTCCTTCCTCCCTGCAGTGACACAGAAGTGACACTTAGTGAAAGCGTACAGTGGGAATCACCAGACTGAACTTGGGTGCTAAACGCATTTCCCCGTGTTTTAGGCGCTGTTGGCCGGTAGAGCAGCGCTGCCGGGAGCTGTTGCACCACCCGCGGCCGGGCTGGCACTCCCGGCTTCCTCCTCCTCCTCCTCCTCCTCCTCCTCCCGCCGTTCTCCCGTCGCGGGCGCTCCGTCCCCTCCTCTCCGGTGCTGACGCACTGGCGCGCCCGCGGAAGGAGCAGCCAGACCCCTCTGCATCTCCGCTCACCTCTCCTCCCCGTTTCCCTCCGCAGCTGGGAGGGGAGCCCTGCCGCAGCCCGGCCCGGGGTAGTTGAAAGGCAACTTTGAAGGCGGAGGAAGTCGGGGCTGGCGGAGGAGCTGCGGGAGTGGCCGCGTTATCCGCCGCCGTGTCCCCGCGCTGCTGCCGGCAGCTGCCAGAGGAGAAGCAGCGTTATCTGCTGCTATCTGCCGCCTCATCTCCAGGGGTGAGTAGCTCTGCTCTCCGGCCGAGTGTACAGGCGTGTTTGGGGAGCTTGGATACAGTCAGATATACAGCACAGCTCTGGGGGAGCTGGTTGTCTTTTGGGTGACTTTTTTGAAAGTGGCACTTAAGCTTGTGGTTGCTTTGCTGTTTGCTGCTTGGTTTTAATCTTCGTTTTTGGTTTAGCTTGGTTTAGTTTTACTAGAAGCCAGCCAGGCTGCCAACTCACGGGGCAGCAGTGACCTGGCGGTGTGTCCCCCAGATTGCATCAGGGCTGTGTTTCCATCTCCCGCAGGGGCACGGAATCTCCCTGTGCTTTGCCTTTGGACGTTTGTTTGCAGCACACCTGTGGGAGATAACCAGAGTTTACCCAGCGCAGCAACGGCGTTGTCTGCACAAACTAAAAGCCAGGGACAATCTGCTGTTCCCTTTGCCACCTCGGGCAGCTGTCCCCACGCTGAGCTCCCGCTTGGCTGCTGCAGATACCGCCGGGCGGTTGTTGGCAGTGTTTGTGAAAGAGCAGGAAGGCGTGTTGGGCTTCCTGTGAGGTCGCAGGGCGGCTGTGCCCGGGCAGTGCCTGTGCCTGTCACGGTGTCACCGCTGCCCCACCGGTGAGCGCTGCGGTTGTACAGCAGAGTGGCGCTGGGTGTGGGGACCAGCCCTGAGTCACAGGCACAGCACCAGTCCTCTCGGAGGGCAGCAGAACTTTATCCATGAGCTGCGTGCGTCCCGGATCCGTGCAGGGTCTTCCCAGGGGCTGTGATCCTGTTTGTGCCTTTTCTTCTCATCCTAAGCCTCTTTGGAACTCTATGCTTTAATCTGGGAGCTTTCTAATAGATTTAGAGCGATGAGTCAAGGGTTTGGTTTTTTTTTACTTGGCTTCTGGGGAAGAAACTAAATCAAACTGCCTGCAGTAGCTCATCTGTGTGTATTTTTTATACATATATTTGTGTAGATGCACGCACAAGTGTACACACACTGAGAAGAGCTACTCCAGGTGTTGGTTTTTAGGCTGTGTGTGTACAGAAGGGCACGTGTGTCTGTATAAAAAATGTGTTTTTATAGCAGGATGGTGTGAGCAAACTGAGAGGAGCGTGAATTTCTTTCTGCTCTGTCAAGTAATACTCTGCCTACTTCATTTGCCAGTTGATTTGGTTATGCAGACAAAGGCAGGAAAACAGACCATAACAAAACCACTCTTATCTAATCTGCTAAACAGCACTGTCAGGTAAATCATTAACCCATGGGCCCAGTGCCTGTAAAAGCTGCTAAAGAGGTTTTCCGCCCCTGAAACTCCCATTTTCCAGAAGGTAAGACGTGAAATTACTTGCAGATCTTGGTTTCACACGTGGGTGTTTGCTGCTGCCGTGGTTTCTATGCCTGTTAACGAAGTGCTGTAGTCCAGTGGATTAATGATGGGCAAGGACCTACTCTCCTGTGGTGTTTTTCCTAAGGGAGCAGCTCCAGCTAAGGCAGAGGGGAAACACAGCATTTACTTACTTATTAACACTGTCATTCATTAATGAAATGTAATTTCACGTGGGTTTATGGCTGATGGAGCGTTTTGCTCAGCAACTTCGTTTCCTGGCATCCTGTGATTCAAATCCGTTTGAGCTGGGAAGATTTGCTGTGGGTCTTGCTGTGCTTAATTCCACACCAGACTTCTGTTTTGGTTGACTTTTTGTTTCTTTAGGCATGTAAGAGATGGGTTTCTCTGAAGCATTTAATACTTAAAGTCTGCACAGTCCTGTCTGCATTTGCTTTACGTTTTGATCAATCGTGTTGGCAGCGAGTCTGTTTTGTGTAACTTCAAGCATGGAAAATCTGTAGCACATGGACAACAGCAGAAGTAGTTTCATTTGTGACGTTTGCAGCCATTGCCTGAACAAAAGAAAAAGGGCCCAAGAAGGGCTTAAGCTGTTTTAGTTGCCCATGTCCAAGAGCATGACTCAAAACTTCCAGCTGAACTCCTCTAAGCTCCCTGAGTCGGTGTTGGAGTTGTGCCTTTCACCCCTAAGCTGAGTCTGTTTTAAGTGCCAAACTCAGCCTGGCTGTCTTCTGCCAAAGGTCTGCCTGGTCCTACCAGGGGATTTTCAAGCATCTCCAGGGCGAAAATGAGTCCAAACAAGGACTTGGAGGGCACAACTCAGTGACCTGGAGCTCACTTTCGGTGGAGCCCGTGCCCCAGGAGCTGTGTGCCATTCGGCACGGCTCAGCACCCTGCACAGCCTGTGCTCTGTGTGCCCGGCTTGCCAGCTGCCTGGGAAAGCTCCAAACTGCTCCTGCTGCTTGGGAAAGTGCCCTTTTTGCTTGGTTAACTTTACAGCCTGGCTGCACATTAGCTTTTTAAAGCTGAGCTTTTTAAAGCTACTCTCCCACGTGAGGAGAGAATTCGAGGGTTGCTGTGTCTGGGCTACACCTGACACCAAGTGCCTGAGGGAGGAGATACCCAAACCTGGAGGACAAGTGACTCCAGACCTTTCTCCAGGAGGTGTGAGCTTGTGGAAGGAGGTCTCTGTGCTGGGGACACCCCAGCAAGTGCCCCCAGGTGCTGTGTCAGTGATCTGCCTTACAGAGAACAGGTCCCTCCTCCCCATCCTAGGAGAGCCTGGTAGGAGCAGATCCATGCTCTGGATCCTTGCTTGAGCCTCTCTATTCGGAGTTTTGAGGGACAGAAGGAGCTGATTAGTATCTCAGCCAGTTCAGGTGAGCCATGGTGCTTTGGGTAACCAGGTTGCCACACTCTGTGTGGTCACAAGGGACAAGGAACAGGAACACACGTCCAGAGTGCCTCTGCTGCTCCTTCTGCACTTGCCTGAAGATGTTTTTTTTGCCAGCAAAATTGCCCTGATGGAGATTCTGTTTTCTCCAGCTGCTTTCTGCAGCTGTCTGCATGGCAAAGGAGGTGGGGGAGATGACTCTGGTTAAAAATAGAAGGGCGGATTAGGAAATGTGAGGTATGGTTTCAGCATCCAGCCCGGCTGCTCTCACAACTCGCTGCTGCCACCGAAAGGGGAAGGACTTGCTGGTGCTCCGTGCCTGCAGAAAACCAGGAAAAGAGCAGGTTTTTCACCGTGGAATCACCCACGCACAGGACAGGAGGAGGGGATGCTACTGAGAAAAAGCTTGTAGCGCTCTTGTAGCACAGGGTGACACAAGTCCACTTGTGCAGAGACTGGAATTCAGGTGAAGAGTCCCATTGGAAAGGTTGGATTTAAGCTTCCAGCCACAGCCGAACACATCTGGGTTAGTCTGCACAAGTTAAGGACAGAGATTTAAGGAGATCTACTCTGCTCTTTGAGTTGTTCTTATTCTGCTGTTTTATGAGGAGAGTTCTACTTGGGAAAAAAAAACAAAAGCAAAACCAAAAAGGGCTGGGGGTGTGATTTCACTGAATGTGAATGTGTAATATGACACTCTCAGAAGAGACTTTATTTTGCAATAAGTGTGTGAAGTGTCAGGAGAAAGAGTCAACAGACAAGCCAAGGATAAAGAACTTGTGCTTTGGAAACCATGGACTTTTTAAGTGTTGCTTTTAGGAAGTGGTCACTGTACAGTGTTTTGTCACCAACCTTCAGTGTTTATCACTGTTCCTTGTGGTTATCATTGGTCCTTTTGATATATTTTCTGTTGTCTTTCCTAAAACAACTGAATTCCTAAAATCCAGTCAGGAAAACCATTATTTTCTTTGCTGAAAGGTTTGTTTCCAGCTGTGTTTTTTTGTCTTTGGTTTTGAGGGCCTGAGTTTATTTTTGTTTGCTTTTCTT
Source organism: Luscinia megarhynchos (assembly GCA_034336665.1). Lineage (NCBI taxonomy): Eukaryota > Metazoa > Chordata > Aves > Passeriformes > Muscicapidae > Luscinia > Luscinia megarhynchos. The sequence continues at coordinate 32,503,591 of CM067569.1, read as the reverse complement.
TCTTTTTTTTTTTTTTTTTTTTTTTTTTTAAACTCTTTATCAGCCTTTAGAACAGGTTGAGTTCTTCTGCTGCTCCTCGGTTCAGCTCCTCTTGTTGTAGCAGTCCCAGCCACACACTGATGAACAGTGACCCATCCTGTACTGTTCTGATAAAAAAATATCCTGGGGCATTTCAGATATCCTAAATATCCATCCTGTATAGATCTTAAAACCCAGGATGTGTCCTGTACCAAGCATTCCCTGCAAAGGATGCAGTGAAGGGACTACAGCAGTTACTGATCATAGCTGTAGAATGTTTATCTAATACCTACTTCAGAAAACCTCTCACGTACCCTGGGCAAATACTTTGAAGACAAACAGGATTTAATTTTTTTTGAGAAACTGTGAATACAAAGTGTCAAGTAAGATTTCACCTTTACCTGGAATTGTTCTACCTTTTAAAAGTGAATTTAAGAATTGAAGTTGCACTTCAACCTCTGACAAAGAATCCTGAAGACAAGCAGGTATTTTACTCAGTTAAGTTTCATAATACTTCAGCATGATTTCTCACGAATTACTGGGCTGCTTTTCATAACCAGGAGTAAAAATTCATTGGTCATAGATATAACACTGTTTTTTTTAGTAAATTTAAAAGATCACTTTAGCAATCAAGCAGGTTTTTTACCACTAAGAATGTAGATGCTGTAATACTTGGGGATTTTTTTGAAACAATGAATCTGAACACATTAGACTCCAATTTATTTGTATTGGAGAAGCTGATGCTTTGGGATTATTGGGTATTAAGCATCAAGGATGAGAAGGATTAGTTGGAGGACCAGCAAGTGAGTTTTGGTGTAACTTTGATTTCAGTTTCTTTATCTTCCCAGCTTTCTGGGTTTTTTCCTGTATTATTTCTAACTCCTTTGGTGTTGTGAAGTTTTCTCTTTTAATCTCAGCCACCTACTTCACTCTGGGGACATTGGTTTCTTTGTTCTAAACCAGTCACACCCCACCTAAATCCTGGCATTGTTCAGCTCTCTCGGTGTGTTTGGATGTTGGACTGAGGTTAAAGCAACAAAGAACAACCCCATCAACAACACAGACTGGGGGGACCTGCTGGAGCAGTTCTGCAGGGAATGACCTGGGGGACACCGAGCTGTCCCTGAGCCAGCAGATTGTCCTGGGGATCCTGGGGACAGTGGGCAGTGCCCAGCCCTGAACAGATTGCCCACAGAGCCTCTGGGCTCTCCTCCCTGGGGCTGTTGCAGAGCTGTGTGCACACAGTGCTGTGCCCTGTGCTCTGGGATGGCCCTGCTGGAGCAGGGAGGTGCCACCAGGTGCCCACTGAGCTCCCTTCCAAGCTGACCCATCCCAGGATTCTATGATCTTACCTGGGCAAACCTTGAGAAACTTTTGTTTGTGTTAATACAGTTGCAGAGAGAGAGTGGATAGATGTTTCAGGTGGTGAGGGGATCTCTGGTTCTGATGAAGTTATGAAAAGCAATATTGCAAAAGCCAAATCAGAAATGAAAGCAACTTTCTGCTGTGTTTGCCTTCACAGATTTTCTTGCAGCTTCCAGGAACAGAAGTGGTGCAACTGTTAGCTGGGAACTGGATTTTAGAGGAGGGAAGAAGTCCTTCTGGGGAGCTGAGATAAACCCTCATAGCCCAGAACAGTTTGCCCCTGGTTTAGTTCCTGAGCTACTAAATTTACATCAGCACCTCTCTCCCAAACCATGTGTATTTTAAATTATATCAATGTAACTGTTTGGCAGAGGGACTATTTGCAAACATTTTTCCCTCTTTGTGGTGGCCTGGCTTTTATCAGATGTGAAGGGAAAGGTGGGAAAAGAATTGATCTGGTAATTCTGGGTTACTTAAACTCAGAGCACTGGGTTACTGATTTGGATTTATCTGGGAGAAAAGTGACCCAGGCTCAGACTTTTGTTAATGTTTAATGTTGTGTAACGTTCTGCGCAGGCATAATTGAGCCATCAGTGCAGGAGTGATCCCGTTGGAGGGGTTTATTGTGAGTGATTACAGAGCCTGCTGTGGCTTTCATTTCATTGCAGCCTGAGCTCATTGATGAACAGTCATCATTTATTTACAGTTCTTGGGATCCTTTCACACCGATTCTCCTTCTTTTGGGCAGGAAGGAGGGTGAGGAGACACCACAAAGTTACCTACAATACTCTGCCCTCTCTTTTTGGTGAGGTCCTTGGTTTTAGCAGCTTCTTCACTTTCTCCTAATCCTGGTGATTTTTTGTCTGGATTGGGCTGGGAAGGGTCTGACACCTAGGGCTGGGAGGAGCCTCAAAGGATGGAGGAAAGGAGAGGAGAGAAGGAAGAACAGACTCTACTGAGATGGAAAGGAAAATAAGGAAGAAAAAAGACAAGAAGCACAAACACTCCTGCCGGTTCTTGTCTAGATCTCAGTTTGAGATAAATTCTCCTGACTTTTCTTTGTGATTTCCCTGATTTTGTGAGATTCCCGCATAATATAATTTGCCTCCATGCTCTGCCATGCAAAGCTTTGAAGCAGGGAGGGAGTCCTGTCTAAAAAGTACCTTTGAAAACAGGTGAGCAGAAGCTGCAAAGAGAACCCATGGCTGCCCCTGGATCCCTGGAATTGTGCCAGGCAAGGTTGGAGCAGCCTGGGATAGTGGGAGGTGTCCATGCCTATGGCAGCGCTGGAACTGCATGGGCTTTAAGGTGCCTCCCAACCCAAACCCCTCTGGGATTCTGTGAAGTGATTTTATACTCAGAAATAACTTCAGGTATGAGGATGACTTTCAGTACTGTTGAACCTCTGATTCAATCAGAGGAGGAGGCATCTACAAGCTGAGTGTTAGGGCAGACTTGGCAATTTCTGAATCTTCAGTGGGAACCTGTTGAGCTTTGTAGTTCTGCAAGGTAGGAAAGAGAATATGAAGTCCCATGAAGACCTGAGCACCACTGGAGCTTTGGATGTCCTGTGCAAGAGAATTCACTGACACAGCTGAGCATAGTCTTTATCCTGAGCTCATCTAGCTGCAAGGTCACCTCAAGTCCACTTTGTAATTACAGAGTAAAAAGGTAGTCCAGAAATACTTTGGGTCACATTTTCAAGGTGGGAAGTGATTTTCAGCTACCTACAGGGTTGTCATGACTGAACTTGGAGGTTGTTGTCTGCCACCAGCTGTCTGAAAGCTGCTGTGCCTTTTAAATCAAATTGTGCAAACACAGAAAAGGCAAGATGTTGTGCATTGTAAACAGCAGTGTTATTTGTCAGTCAACTGCCTGAAATAAAAAAAATCTCTAGTAAAAGTAGATGGCAGTGATTGGGGGCAAGTTTTCCATAAGAAGCTATTACTCTTCCCTAGAGAAATTTGCCAAATCAACACTTGTAACTGCTAACACTTGAAGTTGTAAAGAGGTTGTGTTAATGTGACAAAGCTCTGGAAAACAGATACAGCTGTGAGTTTCTACAGTGCAGTTCATAAATTCTGTTATGGCCCCAGGCGGGGAAATCAGACAGAAAAGACCATTTTGGTCATTCTGGCTGAATTCCTAGTGAGAGTCCCTATGGGTGGGGAGACTGGCCCAGAGAGCTGTGTCTGCTCCATCCCTGGAAGTGTCCAAGGCCAGACTGGATGGGACTTGGAGCACTCTGGGATAGTGGAAGGTGTCCCTGCCCATGGCAGGATGGGTTTTACCAGCTCCAGACCATTCTGGGATTCTGTGCTGTGGCATCCCATTCCAAGTGCTGTGTTTGGTGGAGGCCCACACCAAAATCATCTGATGTTTGTCTTGAGGCTTGATTCTGCCTTTCACCCATCTGGTCTGACTAAATAATGCATGAAGTAAAGTGGTTTCTGCTATTTTTAGGCAGTGCAAATCACAAAGGCAAATACAGATGCAGCATTTCTTAATATCAAACTCCCTTGCCTGCTGACTGACCCCAAATTCTGCTCCCTCCTTTAGGGGACACAAGTCCCCTTGTCCTCAATGATTTATGCAGCATCTACAATAACAGGGCCTGTTGCTTTTGGACGTGGGTGCATTCATATTTTATGTCTCTGCCTGCCCTTCATGTTTTATTTAATGGAGAGTGTAAGGAAATTGGTTACTTGGCAAAAAGTGGCTTTTAGGGGCTAAGGAGCTCCAAGTTTCCTGAGTTTTAGGCTGGCAGTTTGTCTGCTCTGCTCCCCAGGGGCTGTTCCACTGCTTCTCAAGAGCTTTCTGAATATTGATCCTTCCTCCTTGCTCCTCCAGAAAGGAGGATGCTTCCTCCTTGCTGCAGGCAACCTGTCTCCTGCAGATTGTGTTTGGAGAGGGCAAGAAATCCCAAAACCAGGAAGTAACGTGGTCTCCTTGTGCTGTCCGAGAGCTGCTGGCTTTTCTGGGCTGAGCTCAGCTGTGTCCCCATTAAATCAGAATTTACGTGGTGCCATGTGTGGCATGTCTTACATTTCAGATTGATCCAGGCCAGCACAAGTTTGTCTCAGGATGAGATAAATTCCAGTCCCCACATTGTTTCACTGCTGATGTGAAGTCAAACCTAGAATTAGACCCACATTGTCAGTGCTGTTGTGGTGTCGCACAGGGTGAGCTGCACATTTTGTCAGGATCTCTGCCAGAGTACTTCTATCCCTCACCCACGTGAAAATATTTGTGAATTTAGATTATTTTCAGACCCAGGGAAAAGCTTTTGCAATGCCTGCAGACACATAATAATATATTTACTTTTAAAAGGGAATCTCACATGTATTTATATCCTGTGCTATATATGTGCTATATCTAGTAGCCCTACCCTCACCTCTAAAAACTACACAAACAAAACAAAAAGACGTGAACACCCCCCCAAACTCCAATTTCTGACTGTTTAATATCTTTCGGTGTGAGCACTCATAGTACTTGATCTTGTTTCCAGAATACCACTTGTATTTTTCCCACCAATAGTCATTTCAACAGCTCTTGTGTTGCTTGCAGGAGGAGCTCTGGCATTCCTGGAGGACTCACAATGAATTTTCATTTACTTTGTACATGGAAGATGTTTTTATTTTTCAATAACCTCTTATTAAAATGTTATATTTTATCAGGTTTAGGAGGTCTTGGAGATTTATCCAGAAGTTGCATGTCAGAGCACAGCTTGCTCCTGTATAGCAAGTCTGACTGTGGGGTGGGTGGGTAAAGCATCACCTGTGGCAAGTTGGCCCTTATTTGTTTTGTACTCCTAAGATATTCTGGTTGCTGATGTGTTCATGAGGCCCATTTCCCAGGCCTGGAGGGAATGCTGGGGAATCAGAGCCTGTCACGAGGTGCCTGTATGGGCTTTTCCCAGTGTCTTGCTCTCAAGGGCTTCTTGTCAGAGCACAAAATCCCAGCATTGGTTGGAAGGGACCTTAAAGATCCTCTCATCCCAAGCCCTGCCATGGGCAGGGACACCTTTCACTATCCCACCTTGCTGCACCCAGTCTCACAGGGAACAATCTCTTCCCAGTATCCAGTCTAAACCCCCAGATGAATTTCTGCAGTACCAGAACATCTCACCTCACCCCTTCTGCTCGGAGGGGCCCCTGCACATCAGAAACAGCAGCAGAATTGTCATTCCCCTTTTTTGTGTCCTTACTTACATGCAGCAGGAGTATTGGATCCTGCTGGACATCCCTAGGGAATGTGTCTCCTGAGTATTTACCTATGGGAAGGGCTTATTCCCAGCAAGCTCTTGTGTGGTTGTGCTGCAGGGAGATGGATGGAAAGGAGCATCACACTCTCCTGCGTAGCTGCTGCTTCATTATCTGCTTGGCCATTCTCCTTTTATCTTCAGCCTCAGCAGCTTTTTCCAATACTCTTGCAATCTCCCGTCCTTCCCCTGCACTCACAGAGCCTTAGCTCCATGGCCATGGATCTCCTGATCCATCTGGGAGAGGAGGTAGGTCAGAGTGAGGCTATTTCCAGGCAACACCTCATTGGCATCCCTGCCTTGCTCTCTTTAATGCTGTGCTAATCTGAGCTTCACCCACCTGCTTGCAGAGAGCTACAGTGTGCACGTAACTGCAGATTGAAATCTTTCCTCCTCTCCCTCCCTCTCATCTGTCCACACTTAATTAAAGATCCTCAAGCCAGATTCCTCTGGAGCTGGTCAGTCATGCAGTACTTTGCACAGAAGGGATGGAAGTTGATTTGTTTGGGTTCCTCTTTCTGGAAGGAGAACAGAGCCACTGGGTTCCTGCAGTACTGGCTGCTGTAAGAGGCAGGGCTGGTCCTTGTTGCATGTTAACTGTTTGAGTAACAGCAGCTGGGAAATCCAGGCTTGGTTTTGCAGTGATCCTTCCAAAGCAGCAGGCATCCCTTCACTGCTTAAATGGTTAATTCCTGTGTCCTCTTCCCAGGATGGAATGCTGACTTTTATTAATTGTTTTTCCTAGAGTTGACGTAGCTTTTGAGTGCCTAAACCAACTGAAATTATGTAAGCAATGGGCTGTGTTTGCTGGGAGCAGCATGTGGTGGGTGCCTGCAGGGAGCTACACTGTGATGTGCTCAATAAAGCTAAAGCAGGCGATGGCTCTGGGGTGGATCGAGGGAATGAGGCCAGCTGTTAACCCCTCCTGCCTAATGCACAGCCCCCTGAGAGGAAATACATCTGCAAGAGGGATCTTCCAGTCTGTAGTGTAAGTTTTGGGTTGCCTTCTTTTAGTTAAAAGCAAATGTTGAGACTGGTAAGGAAAGTTTGCTCCAGGCTGTGCCTCGTGCTGGCAGTTGGACACCCCTCCATCCCTTCTGTGGCAGGAGGAGAGGGATCACGTGCCCACCCATTCAGAAGGCATCTGATTGAAGTGCTTTTGGTTATTTCTGGCTCTGAAGGATGGACAAAGCTGGCTGAGCTTTGCACTCTGTTTTGGGTTGCTTTGCAGTGGTTTTGAGGGCTATGGATGAGTGGTGAATGACAGTGTTCTCCAGGTGGGGGAGTTTGGAGGGTGAAATATTGTTCTGATTTCAAACTGACTAAGAGTAGGGTTAGATTGGATATCAGAAAACAAATTCTTCCCTGTGAGGGTGGGGAGGCCCTGGCACAGGCTTCCCAGAGAAGCTGTGGCTTCCCCATAGTTGGAAGTGTCCAAGACCAGGTTGGACAGGGGCTTGGGGCCACCTGGGATAGTGGAAGGTGCCCCTGCCCATAGCAGGGGGTGGCACTGGATGGGCTTTAAGGTCCCATTCTGGGATTCTGTTTTTAAAGATAGTTTGATTTCCATGGCAGGAATACAAGCTGGTCGCACTTACCCGGTACCTCCAGCTGAGATTCCCTTGTTTGGCTGGAATTACGGGTTCCTTTTGGAGCTGATTTAATTGGTGTGTTCAAATCCTACCAGTTCAGCCTGTGGATCTGTTACCCAGCCCTCCAGACTTTCCTGTTCAGTGTGCCAGATAGTGAAGTGACTTTCTGCAGAAGAAAGGATGGCTGAGTGCCCCTGTTCCACAGATATTCCCTGGGATCGTCTGTAACCAGGAAGCTGATGGACATCTCCATAAAGGTGTTAGGACAACATGACACAGGCACATCCCTGTGCCTCAAGTGCCACTAGAAAAGGAATTTAGAGGCAATTGAATGTGTCTGCAGGAGGAACTTACTTCTGAGGCTTTCAGGTGGTTGTTGAAATATTTATAATTTCCAGAACAGTTAGATAGAGAGATCTGAGTTTTTTATCTTCTTTTATTTCTTCTTCTTTGTGAACCTAATTGATCATAACTTTTGAGCTGAGGTGAATGTGTAAAACGAATTTTGCAGCCTTTGAACACACTGCAGTGACTTCAAGTGACTCTGCTTGTGGTCTGTGCAGTTGTTTGACGTGTACACACTGACACACCATTGCTGTCAGTGTGGAAGGAAGTGTGTTTTCAGTGTTGTTTTGTGATCTTCAATTATCTCTCAGTTAAAATTGTAAGGAATGCTTCATGTTCCAGAGAGGATGCTTGTGAATTCTTAGTCTTTGGGTTTAGTGCCCACTTGTCAGCAGCAAGATGGGAGCAGGATTTGCTGGTGTCACAGATCATCGATGGGAGCAGTGTCACATCTGACATGTATTGGGAGCAGCCAAGTAGGAGCAGTTGCTGGAATGAGTAGGAACAGTCTGACACACAGATAAAGTGACTTTGGGCAAGGAACAGCTTGGGTTTCTGGAGACCAAATTCTGAAATTTGGAGCTTGTTGAATCATCAAGGTGTCACATTCAGTGCCCAAAACACTGAGCAGCAACAATGAAGTTGCCTATAAAAGGCAACTTCAAGGGCCAGAGCCCCTTGGAGCAGGGACCAGAGCTGCTCTGAATTGTTTTGCACTCCCCATGTGGCTGTTGAAGAAGGAGGTGCTGGATGGCTGGACTGGGAAGGGGAGGATTTGTGTCGCCAGCCACACTGAGTTTGCTGGAGCTTGTTTTTGCCATCAGAGCCAAGGCCAGCAGTGGCAGATCTCCACTGGAAACAGAGGGATTTGGCTGCCTGTAATGGAGAGTAAAGACAGGTTCTGGGATTTGGCAAATAAACCAAGAGGGTTTTTCCTGCTTGTAGCATAACAACAAAAAGGAAGATGCCAGGACAGTTCATCTGTGATGTCAGGAGATCTGGCTCTAGTCAGACACATCCCCACCATGCAGGCTGTACACCCATAATTTGCTGGCAGTCAAGATGGTTTGGGATTTTTTTCCTTTTTCTTCCCTTTCCTGTGTTTCTGATTTTTCCTAGACTAACTATGCAATAAGAGCCTTCCTCTCCTTCCTGCAGATACATATCTTGGAGAGACTTACTTGATTTTTGTTGCAACTCTGAGCAGGTATTGCTGGAAAAAAGAGAGCTCTGTGTTCAAAAGTTCAGACTATTTATACCAGAAATAATCTTGAGTATGTGTGGTGTTTTGTCTTTCAGACCAAGGAACACTCAGTGTTACATGAAACTAAATTAATAAAGACAAACCCAGGGATTGTTATGTTTTCCAAGAAGAATGGCATTGAAAATGAATAATGTTGATGGTGTGTCTTTTGGGTGGGTTTATGAAAAGTAACAGCTGAAGTGCAGAGAGCGGCATGAAGATCTATAGATATTCACATTTCAGCTTTGGAGGCTTGGAGTCTTTTTGATGTGGGTCTGATGTGTTGGGACTTCAAAAGTAGGATGTTTGAAATAAAATATTTATATTGCTAATGAAATATGGAAATATTATTCTAGGCTGGGAATCCTAGCGTGTAAACTTAGTTTTCTTTTGCTTTAGTTAAGCCCTGGCAAAGGCAGTTGGGAGGGAGCAACTGTTGTGGTCTGGCTACTGTCTCATACATGGCCAGTAACAAAGCCCTAATATTAAAAAAATATGTTAAGTAACTGATTTAAGTCTGCAGTGAGGATCTGTTTTCTCTGTGATTTCTGCCAGGTTTCCTTTTCCTAATCTGCATGGCTGGTTTGGCAAATTATGCTGGAGTCTGCATTTCAGAGCCACATTACCATCAGTCACAAGACTGCTCTCGGTTTCCTTGGGCACAGCTTCCCTTTCTGTTCCCATGATTTTTTAAATTTTAAATTCATGCTGCCACTTAGATTCCCAGAGGTTTCCAACAAATCTGACTTTCTAATAATAAATGGCTTTTAGGTAGTCACTGGAGGTAAAAAAAAACTCACAAAAACCCCAAAACACCTGCACTGACTGAGTTAAAATATGGAGCATGTCACAAGTGTTTAGTCTCTCCTTATTTTCCTGCTTCCATCCTTCTGCCCTGCCTTGTAGGGGAAAAAAAACCACACTTTTTTCTGCCTTTGCCATGTTTCATCTGTTTTCCCTTGAAGGTGTTTTGTTGTTTGTGTGTCAGTCTGGGGAGGTTTGGGCAGTCTCAGGAGGATGGTGAGTGTTGCTCTGTGCTCTTCGGTAGCGGATTGTCTGCGGGGTTGCAGGAGGACGCAGGGCTCTATTTCCAGCCCTGCCCTATCTCTGGCTGACCCAGATCCTGAGGCATCACAGGGATGTGTGTTCAGCTGTGCTGGGGACAGCAGCCAGACCTTGCTGCTGCCTGAGCACAGAACCCACAGGCACTCAGGGCTGCTCCTGTCCAGATCCCACGTGGGCAAGGTTTGAGCGCGGTGTGGTGCCCACGAGGTGTGGGTTGGTTTGGGGGGTGCTGGGTGGGTTGGTTCTGCTCTAGGAAGCTGCTGAAGCATTGAAGATCCTGGTGTCTAAGCAGGTTATTCATAAAATCACAGGATGGTTTGGGTTGGAAGGGTCTTAAAGCTCATCGAGTTCCACCTTCTGCCAAGGGTAGGGACCTTCTACAGGTGCTCCCAGTCCAGCCTGGCCTTGGACACTGCCAGGGATCCAGGGGCAGCCACAGCTTCTCTGGGCATCCTGTGCCAGGGCCTGCCCACCCTCCCAGGGGAGAATCCAGTCTAAACTAATTTTTAAATATTGGTGATGTTCTGTTAATGTTTTCACACCTCCCTTTGCATTTGGGATGGGGAGCGTGGATTTTCTATTGCAGCTGTTCAAAAATAAGCCAATATTGGTTCCATTTCCATTACAGATGTTGATTTTTTTTTTTTTTTTTTTTTAAGGATTGAGCCATTAGGCTTGTGGAATGGAGTACAAAATGGGATTGGTGCTTGGGTTACCCCTGGAATGGGCAGAAAGGCTCTGGGCCTGCCTCTGTCCCCCTGGCTTGGGGTGATTTCCCAGCCTGAAATTATTGCTACTTAAACCTGCCCTTCCCTCCTCCCTGCTCCATCCTTTGCATCCCCAGATCATTGGAAGCAGGATTTCCATCCTGGGAAAATAAAAGCCCTGCTTAGCAGCTGCTCCTGGGGTGAGACTGCTGGTCAGGAGAGGCCCCATCCTGAGTGTTTGCTGGTTTTCATAAATTCTGCCAAGCACCAGGAAGATGGGAGAGGAAGACCGCTGAGGTGTAGGGCTATAAATCACAGGATTAGGGAGTTGTTTGGGTTGGAAGAAGCCTTAAAGAGCATCCAGTTTCAGCTTCTGCCACAGGCAGGGACACCTTCCCCTAAGACCAGGGTGCTCCAAGCTCAGGTGGAGTCTAACGGAGGGAAATACTCCCTAGTGGTGTTCCCATCTGGAGGTGGGACCTGTTTGGTTATCCAAATGTGCTGCAGGTACTTTGGATTTTAAATCCTCCATGCTCAGCTCTGGACTTGTGTTCTGAGCTGTTGCACCCCTGAGTGAATCTTCATTTCTGGGTGGTATTTTTTTTAATTCGATTAGGATAGAAAATATATGGTGAGGGTTTCTTTTTCTTCTTGGTATCAAGTAATTTAGAAAACCAGGCTGCTCAGGGATTTATGTAGTATTCAGGCAGGGCTTTTTCTCCTTCTGAAGCTGTGTAAGTAGCTGTTCAGGGAATGTGGGCGTTTCCACATTTCCATTTTCATCCCAGCCTCTCTTTTCATAGTAGTAGCTCCACTTGCTCTGGCTTACTGTCCACAGGCCAATGTTTTCCATCTGGGGCTGACCTTGGAAACCCATCTTGAACCTCTGTGCAACTTGTGAGCCCACCTATGCCTCAGTGATATACTTTCAGCTTTTCTACATTTGCATATATTTGCATTTCCAGCACAAACCCAACTTTACTGGTCTGTTTCACACTGCTGGCAGTTTATTGGATTTTAGTGGTCAGAGAAGGGGATGATGCTGGCTTGGAGGCAAGTCTGTCCTGGAGGGAGGGAAACACTGCTTGAGAGCTTGTTAGGGCTGTCCAGCACATAATTTGTGGCAGGCAGCTCTGTTTCCTTGCAAATTGGTGCTTGTCAAGTACAGGATGTCCAGTTATTGAGGTGTCAGAGTGTTATTGTTGGCCATGATGAAATGCCTGGAGAGGAGGTGGCTGTAGCAGTGACTCAGGCCCTGCTGCTGTGAACAGTTTGTTTTGTGCTCCTAAAAGCACAGGACAAGAGCTCCCAGCTTTTATCCGGGGCACTCGGTCTCTGTGTGACTCCTGCTCATCAGTGGGGTTGGGAATTCTCTGGTGGGCTGAGTTGTAAAGCATTAAATCTTCAGTCTTACAGCAGCTGGGTTTCTCCTGCTTATTTGTGTGCACACATTATCAGTGTGAACCTCAGAGTTTGTTTTCCAGGGGCCAAAATACCATTATTGTATCTTCCAGCTGTGCTTATGAGCCTTTTTCACTTAGACCCTCATTTTTCACCGAGGGTTTGATCCTCTCAACTTTTCTGGACTGTCTGGGGAGGATGCTGAGGGTTGCAAGTGGAACACACCCACTGCCTCTGAAAGGATTTCCTAGCTACTGGTGACAGAGTTGCTGAAATAGCTTATTATTTGACTGATTCCTATAGTGACTGTTGCCCTGGCAGCAAAGCTTAGAGAGCAAAAGCACAAATATGAGCAGGGCACAATTTGATTTCGGAAGGCTTAGGTTTGCTTTGCTTTGGTTGGATTTCAAAAGTGCTTTAGGAGGAATTTTGAGATGAACAAACGGATGTGGGAGGTGCTTTTTTGCTGGTTTAGGTGGATGTGGGTTTGTCTCTTCAGTGTTAATTGTGACACTTAACAGTTTCTGCAAGGAGAAAGGCCTCGTCCTCAGCACAGGAAAGATGTGGAGCTGTTAGAGCAGGTCCATAGGAGGCCTTGGAGATACTCCAGGGACTGGAGCCCCTCTGGTCTGGATCCAGCCTGGGAGAGCTGGGGGTGTTCTCCTGGGGAAGAGAAGGCTCCAGGAACACCTCAGAGCCCCTTCCAGAGCCTAAAAGAGCTCCAGGAGAGCTGGAGAGGGACAAGGGATGGAGGTCCAGGACATGGGAATGGCTTTAAACTGCCAAGAGGGCAGAGATAGATGGGATATTGGGAAGGAATTGTTCCTGGGAGGGTGGGCAGGCCCTGGCACAGGGTGCCCAGAGCAGCTGTGGCTGCCTCTGGATCCCTGGCAGTGTCCAAGGCCAGGCTGGACGGGACTTGGAGCAGCCTAGGATAGTGGAAGGTGTCCCTGCCCATGGCACTGGGTGGGCTCTAAGGTCCCTCCCAGGCCAGATCATTGCATGATTCTAGGTGTGGAGGAATAATCAACTGATGATTTCATGGCTGATTATGTTGTTCTTTAACCAGAAGGGTTGATGCTCCCACTTTTGCTCCTTGTGCCAGCTGCATCTCAGAAGAACAGGTCTTCATGGGCAGGGCTGCAGCAGTGCACACCAAATACTTGTTTAACCCTCTGAGGTGACTGTGACCAAGGTGTAGATGGAAGTGGTGGTGGGAATTACTCCCCATGTTTTGCGTTAGCACTTCAGTGTTTGCTGGGAGCAGGAAAAAAAGTCCTGTAAGCACGAGGAGGTGTGACCTGGAGCCCTTGATGAGGTTGTTTCATCCTGCTTTCTTTTGTGTGGGTATTTTGAGGTATTGGTTTTCCACAGCATCATTATCACGGTGCAGTTGGTATTGTTATGATAATCACATTGTTATTTATAATTCCTTGTCGGGTTCAGGCTCCTTAATGAGGCAGCTCTGCTGTGGATGGAGGGAATTTTTAGTCAACCAGGCTAGAGAACCTGTGTCAGAGCTGGGGAGGTTTGTGTGTGCCCCATCCTCGTGGGACCACACTGAGCCTGGGCGTGTGGCCTGGCTGCAGGTGACACTGGTCCCCACCTTCTGTGTTGTGTGGAGAGAAGACCTTCTGTGGAAGGGAGGGGGTCAGTGAGAGCTGTGAGTCCCCCATAGTTTCTGCAAACCCACCCTCCATCAAGTTTTTGTGGATACAGCATAGGGAATGAGGAATTTTTAATGTGACAAACTGGAAGGTGTGAGTAAAGAAGTTTTTTTTTCCTATTCCTCCCCCATTAGACAGGCTGTGAAAACAGGCTTGAATAATAAGTGGTGTTAAAATTTTTGGTTGGTTTTCCTCATTTTAACTGTCAGTGAAAACAGCTCTTCTCCATGGCCTGTGTCCTTGGCAGAGGGTTACCCTTCCTCCTGTATCATTTACTCTGCTTTTACAAAAGGTGCTTGATATTGATTTACACTGGTGGTGGGAGAGCAGCGGGCTGGGATTGCACATTTTGGAACTGACTGTAGTTTCCAGCAATATTACCCAAACCTGCAGTTTCACTGCAAGGCACACATTTGTTGGTTTTTGTCAGGCTGCCAGGCCAGGTATCCTGGGGTCACACCAGCATTTTGGGACTCTTGTGCCAGAATCCGAGTGCTATTTGCAGCTGGCGACAGATTTTTCCATCTGGAGCTCATCTTAGAACCTGCTGGCAGCTTTGCATGGAATGTAATCAGGGAATGGTTTAGGTTGGAAAAGCCCTCTAAGCTCTTGGAGTCCAATCATTCCCCCAGCACTCCCAAGGCCACCACTAACCTATGTCCCCAGGTGCCACATCTACAAATGTTTTAAATCCCTCCAGGCAGGGATGGTGGCTGACACTGTCCTGAGCAGCCTATTCTAGGGCTGGACAATTTTAATTTTTCCCAGTGTCCAATCTAGACCTTCCCTGGCAGTGGGGATGTAATTTGAAGGTTGGCTACAGGCTCCTGAACTGTGTCTGTGGGATTCTGAATCCTTAAAAATGTCATTGGGGTTGACAGGAAGCTGTTCTGTCAGGTTCAGGGATTTGGGAAACTGGGAGTCAAGCACTCCAGTGTTGAAAACTGGAAAGATTTAATGGATATTGGCCCACAGAGTGCTCAGACAGCCCCAAATCCAGGCTGGATTGTAACCCAAAGGCTCAGAGAGGCTGTGAAACGGCACAGGGAGCTGGGCTCAGAGCTTGGGTGGGGGAACAGCATTAAAAATAAATAACTTTGGCTTTATCAACATTGTGAGCGCCATCCTGGGAAGCAACAAGAAGTCTGTTAGGGTTGTCTGTTGGGAATTTGTGCTGCCAGAGCCGGGATTTGAAAGGAGCACACAGAGACAGGCGGATGGAGCTGAGCTGCTGCTCAGTCCCAGCCTTGTAGGAGCTTCTAATGTGGGTTACCATGCATAATTCAGGCCATCCGTTTTCCATGTTCAGAGCTCTGTAACTAAATACTGATTTGCTAAACACAACTTGAATAATGAAGCAATCTGTGGCTTGAAAGCCTTCCTCAGTGTTGAAAGAAAAGGAAGCAAACAGAGCTGTATCCTCACTTCTGCTTTAAGACAACACAGGGATGCAGAAAGTGGAAGAGTCGTCTTCATCCCTGCCTGCTCAGTGGATTTAAATACATGCACATTCCTGGTGTGTCCAGTAAGTGAGAGGTGGCCTGTCCAAACTACTGCCAGCCCTTCATCCAAGGCTTTTTCTTTTCTCTACCATCACACTTTGTTCCATGGAAAAACAAATTTAAAACTTCACTTTGTGTTTCTTGCTGAGCTTAGAGGTGACAGGTCAAAAAATGAATTGATGTGCAGTGTGGTCATGTTTGCATAGGAGTAAAGTTCTGTATCTGTTCTGAGCCACTTCAGCTCAAATCGTGCCAGTAGAGTAAATTATTTTGGTTTTCCTCAGTCACAACTTCGCTCCCTTGGATGAAACACAAACACTTGGGAGCCTGTAAGAGACTAAAAATATTCTTACAGCTGATAAAGGCTTGATTAGACTTTTGAAAATACGAAGTGGTATTTTTTCCCTGTGCTGTTACCTTCTCACTTCATGTTTATGAGGCTGCAGCAGGGCACGTGGTCTGTGGCATGGTGGGACTTCCACTGCTTTCCTCTCCTTGCTCTGAGGAGGAGCAGTCTTTGGTTGGTTGGTGGTTGAATAAACACCTCAGGCCTGAGGATTTGCTGGTGGTGGTCACTGCCATCTCTGCCTTGTTTGCTGTTCGTGTCTCAAAAATTCAGGAAGAGATTCCAAGCAATTAATTTCTGTGTTCCTGTAACTTTTGTACCGGAAGCAATCAGCTTTTCTAAGCTATTTCTGCAATTCATTGAGTATAGAAATTTCTTACCTAGTTCCTCTTCTTTAATTTTTTTTTCTTCTGGTTCCTTTTTTTTTTAGCTGATAGAAAACATTTCTTTGAATTGGAGCAGTATACCCTGGAAATGGTCAAATTTGCCTCACGGAGCTGCTAAATCTGCAAACCTAGATGCTTTGGGTTTTTTTCAGGCTAATCTGCTTGATTATTGATTTTCCTGCTGCTGCTCTTTTGGCCCAGAGAGTAGATCCTTGCTTATCTACATTAATTTTTCAGTGTTGATGACTATATGTGGAACTTGGAGGAGTTGTAGGGTGGGTTGGACTGGGCTTAGAGCAAGCTGTTCTCATGGAAGGTGTCCCTGCCCATGGCAGGGTGTTGGAATGGGATTAGCTTTGAGGTCCCTTCCAACCCAAACCAGTCCGGGATTTTGTGATTTTATGATTTTTGCCTTGTAGAGTTAAAAACAGGTTCCATATTCAATCACTGGTGCCACACATTGCACTGAGGTGCCGGTCTGTGAGGCTTAGGAAAGGTTTCTTCCACAAATAGTAGCAAACATCTGCTCTGTAGCTCCTTAAATCCATGAGTGTGAGAGGAGTTTGGGTACTGCTTATGGCCTAGAGAATTGAAATGGAAAATGTAACAAATAAAGAGCAGGAAGGAGGCTTCCCACAGCTGCAAAGTGGTGATAAATCTTTTAAGACAGCAACAGCAAGCTCGGGGAGGACAGTGCTGTATGTACAAGGCTGGAGCTCAAACCTGCTTCCCTTTAGAGTCTGCTGTCCATCCTGAGCACAGCTGGTGTTGTGCAGGAATTTTGGCTTTGGCCATGAACTAATGCCTGGTTTTGGGTTTTTCTCCCCCTCCCCAGGAGGAAGAATGGCAGCACGAAGATGAAGTAGCGCGTTTCCCATGCTGCCCGCGGCGGCGCACGCTGGTGCGGGCTGGGTAGGGACGGGCTCTGCCGTGGCCAAAGCCATTGCCGGGACAAGATGAAGCCGAGGAGGAGCTTCCCGCCGCGCTGCAGCCGCAGTGCCCGCTGCCCGCTCTGAAGCCCATGTGCCAGCGTCCCTGGCAGGATGAAAGAGGTGGTGCTGTGGTCACCTGAGGAGGTGGCCGGCTGGCTGACGGACAATGCCGTGCCGGAGTACTGTGAGCCCCTGAGGAGCTTCACCGGGCGGGACCTCATCAACCTGACAGAGGAGGATTTCAAGAGATCCCCTCTGTGCCGGGTGTCTTCCGACAGCGGCCAGCGGCTGCTGAACATGATCGAGGGGCTGAAGATGGCTCACCACATGGAGGCTCACAAGAACGGCCACGCCAACGGGCACGTGCGCGGCGTCGCCGGCCAGAACGGCTTCGGCGCCGCGCTCAAGCTCAACGGGGTCCCCAATGGCTTCAAGAAGGAGATGATCAAGATCCCCATGCCGGAGCCGGAGCGCTCGCAGTATCCCATGGAGTGGGGCAAGACTCTCCTGGCTTTTATTTATGCACTTTTTTGTTTCGTCTTCACCACGGTGACTATCTCGGTGGTTCATGAACGAGTGCCTCCCAAGGAGGTGCAGCCTCCCCTCCCAGATGCATTTTTTGATCGCTTTGATCGGGTGCAATGGGCTTTTTCTATTTGTGAAATCAACGGCATGATCCTTGTAGGACTGTGGTTTGTTCAGTGGCTGCTCTTAAAATACAAGTAAGTAGAACCTTTTCAAAACTTGAGTGCTTCTGACGGCTTTTGGAGGGCAGATGCTGCTTTGCACCCAAACAGCTTCTTGTGATCTTTTTATCTCGGTTTTCGGAGCTGAAATAGATAGCAGGCAGTGTGAGCTGCTCGTGCAGAAGGCAGAGGTCCAAATGTTCCCCGAGAAACTGAGCAACACGCCTGCTGGTGTTTGATTGTGTGGTTAACTCGAACCTTGTTCATGGGTGGAAAGCCATGGGTTGGATGAAATGATGTTCTGAACTCACTGTTCAGAGGGAGCACAACTCATGCTCTTGTGAGGGCAGCTGTGAGCCAGGATCCAGGGGAATGGCTGGAGCTGGACCATGGCAGGGTCATGCTGGAGATCAGGGCAAGGTTTTTCCCCCGGAGGGTGCTGGCACTGCCCAGGCTCCCCAGGGAATGGGCACATCCCTGAGGCTGCCAGAGCTCCAGGAGGGTTTGGATCCTGCTCCCAGGGAGGCACAGGGTGGGATTGTTGGAGTGTCTGTGCAGGGTCTGGAGCTGGATCCATGATCCCTGCAGGTCCCTTCCAGCTCAGGATATTCTATGATTTTAGACCCAAGCTAGAGGAGGTGGTGTGGAATTGCCCTCAAGAAGGAGGTACTGGGTTAATAGGGCCATACTGCAGATCAAACACCCTGTGGTGGAGCTGAGCAGAGCCTGTAGGTGAAGAACAGCATAATCCTTGGAGAATTTGAAGCAGGGAGATGTGGGTTGAGTTGATGGTAACATACATTTATTGGTGTCACTTGCAGATGTGGGGGTCCTCCCCTACCATGTCCCCATTTGCTTTGGGGTGTTTATTTTTATTTCTGTTATAGGATCACAGAATGTTTGGGTCTGGAAGGGACTCTAAAGGTTATCTCATTCCAATGAGGAAGTCCCCTTTGGAAGGGCCTTTTCTGGTGTTAGGGGAAGATTCCAGGGAGCCCCAGAGCTTGGTCAGTGTATGCACTGATCATGGAATGTTTTGAAGACCAAAATCCCTTTTTCCCCCCTTTCTGTGAGCAGAGGGATCAAGGTCCCAGAGGCCCAAGCTGTGGCAGAGCAGCAAAAAGAGAAGAGCAGGAGAAAGAGAAGAGCAGAGAGGTGCTGGCAGGAACAGGAGCCCAGTGAGGTGGCTTTATCTGGAGGATCTTGTTCTTGTGGTTTTGGATAGTGCACACCAAAGGGGTGATGACTCAGTGCTACAGAAAGAGCTGAATCCTTTAGTGATGGGGTTATCCCCTCCGTTTGAAACTAAATTCAGGAGGAA
The DNA here is from genome assembly GCA_034336665.1 of Luscinia megarhynchos. Taxonomy (NCBI): domain Eukaryota; kingdom Metazoa; phylum Chordata; class Aves; order Passeriformes; family Muscicapidae; genus Luscinia; species Luscinia megarhynchos. Next base: position 32,484,754 of record CM067569.1, on the reverse strand, counting down.
AGGGAGGGCATTGGGCCGGATGGGCCTTCCTCACTTCTGCTTCCTCATCCCTGGATGTGTCCAAGGCCAGGTTGGATGAGGCTTGGAGCAGCCTGGGATAGTGGAAGGTGTTCCTGCCCATGGCAGGGGTGGAACTGGAAGGACTTTAAGGTCCTTTTCAACTCAAACATTCTGTGATTCCATGATTCTAATGCTGTCCATGGTGTGGGATTGGGCTGGTGTCTCTCCAGAAGGCAGGAGCAGGTCTGGCTGGGCAGAGTTTCCACAGGGAGCTCAGGGAAGCTGCTGAGGCAGATGAACTTCTCTGGGAAGCATTCCCAGATGCTGTGGGAGAAGCACAGTGCCAGGGCTGGCCATGTGCTTGGCTCATGGGGCTGAAGGAGCAGCTCTGCTGAGGTCTGCAGAGCTGGAATGGAGCTCTCTGGGCCAGGAATAAGTGTGGAGGTTGTACTTGCTGGCTGGCTCTGAGTCTCACACTCATGCAAATCCTCTGGAGAGAGGAAAATAGGAAGCTTTTTGCATTTATTTTTTCTTTAGATGACAGTGCGGAGCTCTCTCAGACTTTCCTAAGGTAAAATATGCCAAATCCAGCAAAATCAAGTGGTTGTTTTAATTTAAAATGCTTCCACTTCTTTGGTCTCTCAGAATATGATCCTCAACCCCCTGTTTGCCTTGATGTTGCAAAGACAAAGCAGGTTCATGTCTGGTTCTAAAAGCCACAAGGGTGAGATCTGAGGGGAAAAACTCTTCAGAGGAGAACCCCTGCCCCACTGGAATGGGTGCCCTCCACACTTAAATTTCAGTTGTTGGAGCAAGATTAATAATTATCATTTTTGACACACAGCTTTGCCCATTTTTACACCAGGAGAGGGAAGAAAAAAGTCTGGAATACTGTGTTACAGCAGTGAGCACTCCAGTCAAAATGTGTTTACCCTGCAAGAGTTGAAATTTTCCTGATAAATTAAGGCACTCAAGGTGTTACTGATCTGGCACTGCAAACTCATAGTCCTCCAAGAGTGGAGCACTCCAGTTTAATAACTGTGCCAAAAGCCCTGGAAAATTTAAAAGGTGGCCAATTTTGAGTTTTTAAAGAGCTCACCTTGATAGGGATATTATTTTTTGGAAGTGAGCAAAATAGCAACCACTGAATTCCAGTGCCTGAAAGGAACCTCCAAGAAAGAAGGAGACTTTTTAGAATGGCCTGGAGGGACAGGACACAGGGAATGGCTTCCCACTGCCAGAGGGCATGATTGGATGGGATATTGGGAAGGAATTGTTCCCTGTGACGGAAGGGGAGGCCCTGGCACAGGGTGCCCAGAGAAGCTGTGCCTGCTCCTGGATCCCTGGAAGTGTCCAAGTGTCCAAGGCCAGGTTGGATGGGGCTTGGAGCAGCTTGGGATAGTGGAAGGTGTCCCTGCCCATGGCATGGAGTGGCACTGGATGGGCTCTAAGGTCCCTTTCCAATCCAGACTGTTATTGGATTCTGTGAATGCCAGAACCTGCAGCTTGAAATGGCCATAAGTGCAAAGAGCAGTGATTTGAAATGATCCAAACCCCACAGGGTCTGTAGCCAGTGGCTCACAAAGGGTGATTGCTGTAATCAGATTCACCCCTGATTTCTGTAACCCTGGCGGGTGATCTCTCCTTAGGATCTCTCCAAAGGTTGCTTCTGTCCTGCTGGATGTGCCAGGAGAGGTTTAATTGTCTTTCTTTGAGGTGTTTTTAAGTGTTACCCCAGTGGGGCAGTCTTGGGGCTGGCTGTCCCTCCTGAGCCCATCCTTTACCCTGGATGCTTGTGCTGGTTTTACAGAAGCACTTCAAGGCAGCCCAGATATGCATCTGCCCTCTCTGTGAACATCAACCCTCACTAATAAATATCTCTGCAGCTGTGGCTGCTGGGTGGCTTCCCTGCAAACACTCTGTCCTGCAGGCAGAGCAGCTCTGCATTTTTATTTGGGAGCTTTCCTTGCTGATATGAACTGCTTCCTTTATAATGCTTCCTAGGAAAGATGTGTTCTCTCACTTCTCTGGTTACAAAGGGGACCCTTTGTAATCACTAAATTGTGTATCAGCTGAAATAAACTTACTCCTTTTCATCTCAGAATGAAAATACTGTAACTTCATCCCCTGCCTCGAATAGGAAACCGGTAATGGCCCCAGCTGATGGAGGGGTGTGAGGCATGAAATCCCCTTTAATGTCTTCAGCACCCAATCTGCACAGGCTTCTGTGTTCTAATCCTTAGATTTCCTGTAATCACCTTCAAGGGCAGTGTGAGTTGAGCTGCTCCTGTGCTCCTGGCCTGGAAGGCGTGGGAATATTTGTGGAGTAGTTCAGCATTCCCAGGTGTAAGCTGATAGTGTCACGAGTTTCCAAAGCATCAGGAGAAAACAGCTGGTGATTTGTTTTATTTACCCTTGTGAATTTTGTTTGCCTTGAGTGACCTCCTTATTTTTGCCTGTTTTTTCTCCCTGCCAGGTCTATAATTAGCAGAAGATTTTTCTGTATAGTTGGCACACTATACTTGTACCGGTGTATTACCATGTACGTGACTACACTCCCAGTACCTGGAATGCATTTCAAGTGTTCTCCAAAGGTAAATTCCTTCTGGCTGCCCTGCCATGTGTGTTTCCCCCTCGTCCTGCTGGTCCCCAAACTGCTTTCTCAAGAAGTGTTTCTAAGGGAGGGGATTCTGCCCCTCTGCCCTGCTCTCATGAGAGCCCCCCCCAGCATTCTGTGCACAGTTCTGGTGCCCCCAGCCAGGCATGGAACTATTGGAGCAGGTCCAGAGGAGGCCATGGAGTTGCTGAGGGGACTGGAGCAGCTTCCCTCTGGGGCCAGGCTGGGAGAGCTGGGGCTGCTCAGCCTGGTACAGAGAAGGTTGTGTGGAGACCTCACAGCTCCTTCCAGAGTCTGAAGGGATACAGGAAGTTGGAGAGGGACCCTGCATCAGCAACTGGAGTGCCAGGACACAGGGAATGGTTTCAAACTGCCAAAGGACAGAGTTAGATAGAATATTGGCAAGGAATTGTTCCTGGGAGGGTGGGCAGGCCCTGGCACAGGGTGCCCAGAGCAGCTGTAGCTGCCCCTGGATCCCTGGAAGTGTCCAAGGCCAGGTTGGATGGGACTTGGTGCAGCCTGGGACAGTGGAAGGTGTCCCTGCCTATGACAGGGGGCACTGGATGAACTTTAAGCCCAAACCAGCCCAGACCATTCTATAATTTTAATTTGAGAGTGCTGGTTTGGTGTGACAGGGACATCCTTCTGCATCTCGCCGGCTGCCCTCTCAGTGGAGGTATTGACAGGTGCTGCAGGGCAGGGCAGGAATTCCCATCCTTTTCAAAGCACTGAGCTACCCAATTTCTGTGGCACTTTCAAATAATTTGCATGATTAGCATGTTCTTGTTCCCACTGAAGCTGTTGAAGGTGCACAACCTTTGCCATGTGTGAGTCACTGGTTTCTAAATAAATACACACCTCAGTGTGTCAAATCCAAATATGATTCATAGTTGAAAATGGCCCAGAGAGACTCCTGCACATATTTTTGCAATTCTGTTAACACAAGGACTTCTCACCTCCTCCCCAGTCCAGCACTGACTCTGAGGGATAGATTAGGCTTGTGAAAGCTGTGGATGAAACCAGGCTACTGGGACAGAGGTGCTTGACCCTTGTGGTCAGCCTGGAAGGATAATTCACATGCTCAGGGTGGAGAAGGGGCAGGGCTAGTGGTGTTTCTCTGGTCACCCCAGCATTGCTGGAATCCTGGCCCTTACTGCAATTCCTGGGGCTGGTTGTGCTGTGGTGCAGTTGAAGCAGGAGAAAGGGCAGAAGCACAGCCATAAATCAGGTGGCAGGTTGTAAAAATCACTGACATACAGGCAGTAAAAGCCTGATGGGACTTGATCCACGTGCTGAGGTACAGCTAGTAAAATCCTGATTGGACTTGATCCATGTGCTGATCTTTGATTGTTGTTTGGCTGAGGACTGGCACATTCCAAACAAAGCCAAAATGCTTTGTTTCCACGGGGAAATCCAGCCAGTGTTTGCCAAGGCAGAACCTTTGTGGCTTTTGGAGGGATTTTGGAAAGAGAAGTGAGTGGGAGAGGATACAGCACTGTGTTTGAGCAGCCTGCTGCTAGGAAATTAAAAAAGAGAGAACACAGGGATTTATGGGCTGAAGTGAATAAATCTGTTTGGGGAATTTACGGCGTTGGCAAATCCTTCTCATTACTCAAGTAGAGACAAGCAAGGGCCCTGATAAGATTAAGGAGTTTTTTTAAAAGCTTTAAGTGTGCTGGTGGGAAAAGAATAACCTCTCAACACCTTATTGAGTTCTATGTGATTGTGAAAAGTGGGCTTTGGGGAGCAGTTTAGTGTTTTTCAGCAACTGTTAGCAGGAAATGCTTAATTCCTGCAAAGAACATGCTCAAGTCTGTCAGAAATAATTAATTTTCACTTCTTAAAGCAAGGCCAATCTTTAAAATCAAAGCATGATGGGCAGCCTGGGGGATCTGTTTCCTTCTGGCAGTTCAATGGTTTCCGTGGATTTTCAAACACCATAAAATGAGGTGAAGATGCAGCACATGTGTGCATTGATCCATTAGTCCCTGCTTCTTGATGGGTCCCAGAGGTTCTCCACTCATCCTGCTTGTCCCATGGCATACATTTTTTGTGGATTTGTCTAATATTTGGCCTTGGCTAAGACCTGAAAAGTCTTGGGCAGTGGCAGCTGCCCTTGGTCACTTGGGAGAGGGAGCAGAGTGTCCCCACAGGGGGACTTGGTTTGCTTGGGTTTGGCTTTCCTTGGGAAACTGAAATTTTTTCAGGAATGCTCTGTGAGCTAGTGCCATGGTTGGGGGTGGAGGGAGATCCCTGTCTGGGCTGCTGTGGAGTCAAAGCACAAGTCTGGCACCGTGCTCTGACAGACACCACAGATGTTTCTGTTGGAAGGGGAAGTGGAAAGAAATAATCTTGCAGGCTTTTCCAAGGCCTTAGGGTTTGGAGTGAGATGCTCTTCTGTTCATCAGATCCTGTTCAGCCTGGGCAGTTCCTCCTGGTTTCTGTTGGATGAGCACCAGTGGGGCCTGCTCTTTTACCAACAACATGGACTAAATTAAACCTCATTTATTTTAGAATGTGGTGCCTCTTGAACAGAAGGAAAATCCAACCTGAGCACCAACTACAAGAGGTGCAAAGCATCAAAACACTTGTGTCTTTTTCCTACTAGAAATGTGCTGCCAGCTTTTGGGAAAGGCTGAGGATTTATATATCTGCTGATTGATCTTGTGGATCAAAGCAAAAAGGGAGAAGAAGCAAAAGGCCAAATTGCTGGTTAAAACCATTGCTTTGAACTGTGATGTTTTACTGTGTTTCTGTGTTTTGCTGTCCCACCAGCTTTTTGGAGACTGGGAATCTCACCTGAGAAGGATAATGAAGTTGATTGCTGGCGGAGGCTTGTCCATCACGGGCTCCCACAACATGTGTGGGGACTACCTGTACAGTGGCCACACCGTCATCCTAACCCTCACCTACCTGTTCATCAAAGAGTGTGAGTGCCCTGCTGCTCTCCTGTTGGGGATTCCTTCCTGACTGAGCATTTCTGTTGTGCTCCCTGGTGAACACAATTCCAGTTAAAATACCTGTGTTGTCCACCATGAGAGGAAACGGCCTCAAGCTGGGTATTAGGGAAAAGTTCTTCACCAGAGGGATTGGAATGGTTTGGGTATATTATATCTTTCTCAAAGATTTCATAACCTTTCTTATTTCCAAGAATCTCATTACCCTGAGTACAATTTTAAGTTGCACCTTAAGAGAGTGATACTTTTTTTGTCATCTCAGCATTCCTGCTCTTAATCTCTGCATAGGCATCTCTGTATCAGCCAGGATTGCAGTCCATGACCTCTGCTAATCACAGCAGAAGTCCTGATAAGGCTCCACTTTGAAGTAACCCGTGCTTGTGCTTCCTTGCAGATTCCCCACGGCGACTCTGGTGGTACCACTGGCTCTGCTGGGCGCTCAGCATAGTGGGGATGTTCTGCATCCTCCTTGCTCATGACCACTACACTGTGGACGTGGTGGTGGCTTACTACATCACTACAAGGCTATTCTGGTGGTACCACACAATGGCCAACCAGCAAGTGAGTTCCTCCCACTCCTGGGATGCTCCTGCTGTAGCCTGGGGCTGGGGGGAGTATCCAGGCATACCCATGTTCTGTGGAGAGTCCCTCTCTTCCCTCCACCTGTGGGTTTGCAGGGGAGAAAGAGGCATCATTAATTGGGTTCTTCTTGTGTCTTGACCACGAAAATATGGGAAGGTCTTCCTAAAGGCAGGCAGGGCTCTTCTGCCCCTGGATAACCTCAGGTGGCCACATTTGTGATAGAACAACAAACCATTTAGATTCTTTTGCTTTGGTTCTGTTTTGTTTGGTTGTCAAGGCCAGCTGGGGTTTTAGTGTGTTCTGTGGCTTGTGCCACAGGTCTCTCCAGGTACAGGAGTAGGCCTTTCTAAAAATAAACTGGCTTTTGAAAGTGTTTCCAAGGGGTGGTGAGTTCTGGCTGGTGAACTGGAGCAATTAGAGAGGAGCTGACAACACTGAGGAAAGTGAAACCTCCCCTGCTCTGCTAGGGGAGATCAGGAGAGTCCCTGGAGATCAGGGCAAGGTTCTTCCCCCAGAGGGTGCTGGCACTGCCCAGGCTCCCCAGCAAATGGGCACAGCCTCGAGGCTGCCAGAGCTCCAGGAGGGTTTGGATCCTGCTCCCAGGGATGCCCAGGGTGGGATTGTTGGGGTGTCTGGGCAGGAGCAGGAGCTGGATCCATGATCCCTGTTGGACCCTTCCAAGTCTGGATATTCCATGATTCTCTGAGAGAAAATGCACAAATCTTTCCCACGGATAGTGGACAGGGGGGTTAAGAGACATTTTTAGGTATGTAGCAGCATATTGGTGCCCAAATATTTTCTGTGCTCGTGGTCAAAGATCATTTACTTATCTGTGCCATATGCTGTGAATTAGGTTTAATAAAGACCTCCTACAATGGTAGAAAATGAGTTTCTATTCTGCCAGTGCATATTTTTAGATCCTATCATAGAATCATCATGGAATGACTTGGGCTGGAAGGGGCCTTAAAGGTCATCTGGCTCCAGCCCCTTGAAAGCCTTGTAGCTCCCACCTCGTTATTCCAGTGGTTTGGTGCTGCCTGAAACAAGACACCACAGCCAAGCCTTGTGGTGCATTTCTAGCCAAATGCCTAATTGCAAATTAGGTGCCCTTTGATGTTCAGTCAGTTTGGGAGGTGCTGTGACAGGAGTCTGTGCCCACAGTGCAGCCTTTGTCACACAGCCCCAGAGTATTCCACGCTTGTGGCTTTGCTCCTGGGCTCTCAGAACAGTAGCACTTCCAAGCTGGAAGTGCTGGAGTCAGTCCTGCTGAGGACTTGCTTCAGTAGAGCTCTTGGTGTGGAAACATTCCTGTTCTGCTGCCTGATGTAACTCAGAAGGTGGCTCAACACTGCTGCCCTGACTGCTAGAGTGTTGGGAAATGCCAGTCCCTGGATCCTTCCCTGAGCACACATTAGTGTGCTGCTCTTCCTTGTGCTGGGGCTTGTGCCTGGCCTTAAAATTAAAAGTAACCATGGATTTATTTGACATGTGAGCTTGACATGGAGATCAAGCTCAGTATACAGGCCCTGTGCTTGTGTATTCCCTTTGGGTGGGTGGATACAGGGATCCCTGGCTCTGGAGTGGAAAACAGGCAGCAGGGGGGTTGGATAATTCCCTCGAAGCCTGCCCACTCTGTGTGTCTGTGAGCTGGGCTTGCTCGTGGCTGAGAGAAGCAAAGGGAGCAGTCTGGGAGCATGTGGAGGTCAGGGCAAGGCTCTGTCTCCCTGCACATGGGTTGGGATGTGCCCTGTCCATGGCCCACAGGCACACAGCCAGGCCCCAGAGTGATTCCTGAGCTGCGTGGGATTCCAGAGGCACCTGGGGAGCAGCCGTGCTTTGGGATGGCGCGTTCATTCCCTAGGGAGAGCGGACACCTGTCTTTGGGCCCCTCATTCCTTTCCTGTGGGCCCATCAAACAGCTGAGGCCCTGCAGACAAGGGTGAGCAATGTTTGGTGTGTGCAGGGGGCTGGGATCAGTTTGAGAGGTGGGATTTTGGGAGCAGCAGGAAGCAGGACGAATGATCTCGAGTGAAGCCATTCAAATAAAGGACCTGCCCTTCAGTAATGCTCTTTTTGTCCTCCTCTCCCTGCAGGTGCTAAAAGAAGCTTCCCAAACTAACCTCCTTGCACGGGTGTGGTGGTACAAGCCCTTCCAGTACTTTGAGAAGAATGTCCAAGGAATCGTACCTCGCTCCTACCACTGGCCGCTGCGGTGTCCGGCGCTGGCGCGGGGCCGGCAGGTCAAGTACAGCCGCCTGGTGAGTGACACGTAACAGTGCCACCACGGCCCCAAGGACCTGTCCCAAGTGCTCACAACTCCAAGAGAAGATGCCATAAACAAAAACCCACCGCTCCCTGACCCTTTCTTTAGCAGCTCCCTGGACCTGACCTGTTCAGTTACCTGTAAGCACTGTGATCTTTTTTTCTCTCCAAAGGATCTGCGTTGGACAACAATAAAGAGAATTTAACTGATCATGCACTGTTATACATTTCTTGTTGATAGAGTTGGGATTTGCATTTACCCATCACCATGTTCCTTTGTATATGATGCGACAACCTAGATGAAAAGCTTTTATATCATAAGTTCTGGTCTTTCCAGTCACATCTGGGAACAAAGCATATTATTTTCTTGGGAAAACATACTTTTCATATCTCTTGCCCCAAAGATTGGGCTGTAAGCCATTTTCTAGCAAATGACTATATGAAGGTTTCTAAATATCTGCCTTGGGTGAAATCAAGAAATCTTTCTACCTGTTGCACCGTGCTACGAATAAGATGACAGACACAGAAAGGTTTGGTAAATCCTGATTTTGTAGAATCTGCAGTGACTGACTGTGTCAAAAAAGTGCAAAAAAAAAACAAAAAAAAAAAAGAGAAGAAAATGTAAAGTGATTTTCTAAGTATTTCCTAACTTTATTTTTCAAAATGTGTATGAAAAAAAAAATTAAATTTAAAAAGATTTTTACATGTCAGAGAATAGAGAATTAAAAAAATTTAAAGAAAATGCTTCTGGGAGAGAGATTTGTCTATGTTTCTAGTGCCTTTCTTGTCTTGATTGTATGGTCAGTAGGCAGTCTTAAATGTTTTTATTTAAAATAAAGTATTCCATGAAAGCAGAATTATATATACTGTATAATTACTAATTTTTGCATTTATAGCTAAATTAAACTGGAAATTTGCTTATAATGTTGAAGTTGCCATGTGTAGGGAAAAACCTCCCACCCCACCAAATAAAAAAAGGGTCCGATTTTGCTCTCACATTGTGGGCAGGTCAAGCTAATATGTATCACTTTATTGTCTACTTGGTAGCTGGATTTTAAAAAGCAAAACAGCCATGAATTCCTGTTTTTTAAGAATTTTACCAATGATCACTGAGTGAACTATGAATGGTTTCTCCATCCCCTTATCGAAGTGTTGTTGAAAAACAACAAAGATAATCTATTTCTTTAAATATTTGTGCAGAAACTGCATGTAATTCTAAGTTTTCACTCCCACCATACATACTGTATGTTTGGGGAAGTCTCCTATCCTAAAATTGCCAATGTGCAGAACAAAAATAGTTTTTATAAAAAAGAATGAAGAAGAGAAAAATATATATATAAATATATATATATATATATCCATTCTGTATTTTACGTGAAGCAGAGTTATCTTCTGTAGGTTTTTTGTGTATTCACAAGGTGATATTTGTATTGTAAAACAACAATGGTGAAGGAAAATAAAAAAGGCTTTTGAAAAATGTAGTTTCCTTTATCTTTTTGATATTCAGTTGAAATTTAAAGCTGGGTTTATTCTTCCAAACCTTGCCTTTAAGTTGATGTTATTGCACTGTAGGCCATCCGATGTGGACTGTACGGAAACTGCATTGATGTGGAATTGCTGTTGGGCAAAACAGTGCCTTATCTGAAATAAATGCTATGCAATCGATGCCGAGCGGGCGGGAGGAGCCTTCCTGGGAGCCATCTCCAGGCCTTGAAAAATCTACCCCACAACTGCTGGGATGCAGCACAGGGCAGGGGGGCAGCCCTTCCCCCAGGAGCTGCCAGTCCTGGCCCCTGGGCACCAGACAAAAAAAGAGAGGAGAAGCCAATTTCTGTGCGTCCGTGGTGGTGAAAGTGTCATTTTTTCTTTCTTTTAGTTTTTTTTGGGATGCTTTATATCCACCTCTCTGCCCTGTTCCTCAGCCTTTGCCAAAACCTGCCCTGGAGAGCTGGTAGGGTTTTGCTTCTGCTGCTCTGCCTGGCTGTTGCTTGGGATGCTGAACGAGAGCAGCTCCTTCCTTATCAGTTCTGCGTCTCCCTGGGAGGGAGGGAGGGACGGAAGGAGGGAGGGGTTCCTTGGCCAAACCCTTTGCCAACAGCATTTGCAGAGCTGGGTGGGAATTTAGGGCTCAGCTCTGCCTGCTCTGCCTCAAATCCACAGCTTTACCTTGGCAGCTTTTGGGGCTAAAAGTCAGTTTTTAAAGAGCCCAATCCCACCCCAGCTGGTTTTTGAGAGAGTTCATGCTCCCAGACATAACAGGAGGAGTAGATTTTTCAAGACCTGGCATCACGCACATCCGAACCATTGACATAAGTAAATGTATGGATGTATATGCACATGACATTAAATGGAATCTACTGAATCCTGCCTTGTGGTGTCTGACTTACTGCATGGCTCTGGCTCCACACGGTCCCATCTGTGCTCGGGCAGGGCATGCTGATGCCTCGGGAAGGGAGCCCGGGAATGTGGAACTGGGGGCTCAGCAGTGGCCTTGCTGCTGGAGGAGGGGGCCCAGGGATGGATCTAGGGACAGAACTGCTGTGCATTGGCTCAGCCCAGGCTGTGGAGCTTGTGCTGCCTTGTTCTCCTCCTTCCTGAGAGCATCTGCCCAGATGGATGGGATGGGATGTGGCTCGGGGTCAGCATGGTGCTGGTGGCCAGAATCCGAGATTTCCCACTGCATTCCCCCCAAACCTCAGGTAAGACCCATCCACAGCCGTTCCCTCAGTCTCTGCTTTCTGGAGAATGCAGCCGGGGGTGGTGGGGACACCACACTTGGCGTGTGAGCTTTGTGTTCCTGGGCTGAGGTGCTTGGGTAATTTCCAAGGGCAATCTTAACCCAATTAGAGGCTGAACCACCACCTCAATGATTCCCTTGCCCTGGGCACTGGTCCATTGTTGCCTCTCCCTTGCTTCTTTGCTTGGTGCCCATCAGAGAGGTGAACACAGCAGACTACAAGTCTGCAAAAGCTGGAATCTGGCGTTGTGCTGCCCCAGTCCAACAGAACTCACGGATCACCCCACGCTGTGCCAGTGAAACCATCCTCTGTGGGCTCCAGCTGAGTGCTGAGGGTGTCTGTAGAGGACAGGCAGAGCCAGGTTTGGGTGTGGAGGGGCAAACCTCGACAGTCCAGTGCAGGTGCCAGGAGGCTGGAACTGGGAAGAGGGGTCTGCACCAGAAGAGGCTGGAAAAGGCCAGTTCAAGGTGGAGAAAGACCTGGGCAAACCAGGATCTTTGCCAAGAGGGCGGGCACTGGTGTTGCTGAGCTCCATCTGGATCTAGCCTTTAGCACTGCCACGTGGGCAAGGTTTTAAACCCATAAACACAGGGATGGGAGGTGTTTGAGGAGCACAAGCCAAGCAGGGGCAGTGATCCCTCTGCTTTCCTGTACTCTGGGAAGAGCAATCCCATCAACTTCCCTCTCCTGCTTTTCCTCAGGACACAGCTCGGTGCTCATTCTCTTCCTGGTGCCAGTGGATCAGAGTGCTGTCAGAAGACAAGCCACAAGTTGCTGTTCTGGCAACTTCTCCCACCCAACTCATCAGCTGTTGGCCACAACTATTTGCCAGAAGGATCTGAGGTTTCTTTTTGCATCCTCTCAGTGTCTCTCCTGCCCCTGGCTGTCCATGTGCACAGGGCAGGGAATCCCAGTGAGCACCAGGATTTGGGCATGACACCCTTTGCACATCCCCTGTTTAAATAAATGTTTGGACACCACTCTCAGGCACGTGATGGGATTACTGGGACTCTGCAGGACCAGGAGTTGGATTTTGATGGGTCCAAATCAGGATATTCTGTGATTCCATGATGATGGCAAGGAGCAGACAGGTTTGGGAGCAGACAGGTCTCCCATAACTTGGCTTTCAGCAGCAGCAGCTCAACCCCTACTGGCATGAGTGGGCACAGAGCAGCTCACCTTGTTCATTTTCTCACCATTTCCCCCCCCCCACCCCCAACAAAAAGCCTGCAATGGTATTGAATTTGGATCTGCCCAACTCTGCATTGCTGTTTTGGAGTCTTGAGGTTTTCCCAGTTTTGTGCCAGAGCTTTTTAGCTTGGCTCTTTCTGGGAGTGATGCTTCCTATATCCCAAGGAAGTGCCCTGTCCCTGGGGCTGCTGCTGCCTCTGATAAGGGATGGCAAAATATTCTCTATTTGTGGTGAAGCTTTAACCCCTGGAGAGATTTAAGGCACATCACCTGGGGAATTTTGGGGTGTTCACATGTCTGGACATAAATTATTAGCACCAAAAGTCACCTGGTTGTCCAGAAGGGCAGGAGAGTTCTTGTTCTTGAGGCCAGGCAAGGGAGGGTGGGGAAAGAAAGGAGAGGCACCCCAGGACAATATTTTAGTTATAATTGCTAGGTATCCCTTCATTTCAGCTGTCACTCAGTGGCTTGTGCAGGCTTTTGAGTTCAGGAACTGCAATTGCTCCAGTTTTGCTCCCTTTCCATTCAACCTGCCCTTCCTAAAACTCTCCATGCGTGCTCCCAGCTCTGTATCCAGCAGGAAAGTCAGTGTTTGCCACCACAAAGAGCTGATCCCACTTCCAGCTGCTGCTTGCAGTAGGGGAAGGTGGGGAAGAAAATCCTAAAGTAGCCCCTCCCCTTGCCAAAGCCTGGCAGGGTTCTTGCTGACAGCTCTGTGCAAACTCTATCTCCTGCCATCCTGAGCCTGAGCAAAAAGGACTTTGGCCATTCTCTCTTAAATAAACATTATGTAAGAGGTCTCCTCATTGCTGTGAAGGCTCAGGGGGCTCTGAAAGCTCCCAGGATCTCAGGCTTTGGGGAACATCTCAGCTTTCTACAAGCCTCTCTCATGCTGAGATGATGGTTTTTCCAATTTTCTGCTCAGGACCTGGCCAGGGCTTAGCAAACAGGCTGGAATCAAGGCTCCTGTCCTTCAGGGATGAGTGATGCTGGGGAATTGCCCATCCTTACAGGTGATCCACGGTGGCTTCTCAAGAAAAAAAGGGATTTTTGTCCCCTAGAACAAGGAGGGGCAAAAGGCTTGATTCAACCAGTTTCAGGAATCCTTCCATGCCTTCTAATTGAAAAAAAAAAAAGGATTTTCAGTCTCTTCATTGCCCATCAGAAGAGTGTTTATTTCAGGTTTAAAGAGAAGATCGTGGCCTGAGCATTTTTAAGAGAAGAGTTTAGTTTCACCCAGTCCCAGCTTGGATGGTTTGCAGAAAGGGAGCTCTCTGACACACCAGGAAATGCTGGTTTTAAAGTGAAATTTGGATGCTGTATAAAAGGGCCACTTCTCTGAAATGATCTGATCTTGCTTGGGAGGGAGGAGGAACTGAAAAATGAGGAGAGGAAAGAGAAGCAAACGCCTCATGGGTTTGTATTTCAAAGCCAATTTTCATAATTTATTTTGTTTTTCCTGTACAGATGTAGTTTGAATCCTCTTTATTAATGATTTGGAAGCACAAGGTTCACTGATGAAAGAAATGGACATTTGGCCATTTGTGTTGAGTGATTTCCCTTCTGTCAGCTTTGCCTGATTCCTTCAGTGGATCCATTAATCCCAAGTGGGTTTAAACAGTTTTCCTGCTGAGGATGAAATCCCTGTGCGGTTTGCAGCCCCTGGATGTGCCTGGGGAGGTCAGAGAGTGCAGTCCTGTGGTAGCAGTGATGGGGAGGAACCTTTTTTCAGGAGGATAAAAATTGTAAAGAAAACATCACTTTCCTTAGACTCATTTGGCACAAAATGGCACCTGGAAGAACCTGGAGGACTCCTGGCCTTGGGAAGGAGGATGGTCTGTGGGAACTTTTTGCTTTCCTCACATTTCCACAGGCAAAGAGGCGTTCAAGGGGATTTACCAAACCCTTAGCACTTAAGTTGAGGTCTTTGCAGCCCAGAAAGTGCCTTTTTTGCACCAAAAAAGCTCCTTGCTTCTGTAGTTCTGGGCCTGGACACAGCCACATCACCTGGGGGAGATGGGGAGCTGAGGTCCCCAGAACCTCAACAGGAAAACCCTTTAAAATATTCCCCAAGTCATGTTTTGAGCTGCCATCAGTCTTCCTTTTCCTCCTCCAGCCACAGGTGGTTACAGAGCCACTTTTCAGCTGTTTTCATTTTGTGAGGTGAGGCTTTAACTATAACAGTCCCTTAAAACTCATTCTCTTAGCTTTTCCTGATGCTTCCAGCAAATGCATCAGCTGCAGGAAGAGCTCTGTCTGTTCCTGGCTCATCCCTGTCCCACAGCTGCTCCGTGGTTTTGTCTGTCCTGTTCCCCCAAGGCCAGCGCACACTTTGGGACGTTCCCAGGAGCACAGCCATGTCCAGGGCTATCTGCCAGCCCACACAGGCTGCTCTCAGGTTTCCAGGGCCAGCAGGTTCCTTAGGAATTACAGCCAGCAGATAAGGTATCAGGAAATCTTGTTTCTCCCCACCAGCCAGTCCAAAAATCACAGAACCAAAGGGCAACACTGAACGTGACCTTGAAGTGCTGACGCAGATTTTGCCTGGAATGTTAACCCTTGGATCAGGGATGCACCACAGGAAAGGTGAAAAAAACCACCCCTGAACCTCCTGAGAGGGGAGTGAAAATGCCAGAGGCGCTCCCAGCTTTTATTTCCCACCACAATGCTGGAGGGAGAAAGGGCTATGGCTGGTTGGATCTTCCCTCCCTGCTGCACCAACATCTGAGAGTGTGATGGGTCCTGGCATTCTGGGGAGGAGCCAAGTGCCAAAACCCTTTGGATAAAAGGTATTTGAGCAGCTGGAGAATTTATCTAGGCCTATGTGGGACTTGAAACAGGTGGAAAAAGAGCTGGGTTCTAACAAAGTTTTTCTAAGTAGAAATGCATTAATAAAAAGTATTTTACACTTAAAGTGCAATCATGTTTCCAAGTTTTGTAGTAGAGCCTGGAAACCCTGAGCACTGAACTTCCTTGAGAATCAGGAGTCTCATCCAGATGGGAAGCAGTCACCATTCCACAGGCTGGACAAGCTGTGATGAGGCAGAGGAGGAAAAAAAATTCCCGTTCCCAAATTCCTCGAGCAGCAGAGCTGAGCAGGGCAGACCTGGAAAGGTTATTTTGGGAGAGGGAGATGCTGTCTGAAGCTTACCACAAACACACCAGAGAAAAATCTCCTGTCACCTTCTGGGATTAAAATTATTGATTGGTTTCTCCTTATCTTGTGCCACTTGACTCACGGGGTTACTCAGCAGGAATTTTCCAGCTGAGCTTTCCAGCTTGGAGCAGGTCTCGAGCTGGGAGCTGCTGGGACGGGCGAGGGAACTCAGGTGAGCCTGCTGGAGATTCCCCTGGGGTCCCATAGGGTCTGTGCTTGTGTCTCTCAGTGGTTTTGGGGCAGTTCAGTCAGGGAGATGATGAGAAGTGAGTGTGTGTGATGCTGATGTGTTTCAGGCTGCTGCTGGTATAGTTCTGGACAGCTCACAGTGCCTGGCAGCCAATGCCACACTCAGGGGATAAAGAGGGCAGGAAGGAAACGTGAGATTTGTTGTCACCAAAATATTTGCTCTGTGAAATTCAGCCCTGGCCATGAGTGCTGTAGCAGGAGAAGCTGATAAGGGAGGTCACCTGGAGAAAGTCTAAGTGACCACTTGGCTCTTTGCTGATGTTGCTTCTCACTGGAACCTTTTCAGGACCATAAGTGCTCATTCCAGCAGTTGTTTCCTGCAGGATCATTGTTTCCAGGGCACATTCCCTGGAATATGAGGAACAGCCTGGAGGCAGGAGCTTTACCAGAGAGGGCAAATACTACTGCCAGGGAAATCAGATGCTCTGCCTCATTCTTCCCTTTCTAATCACAGACTCACAGGCTGGTGTGGGTTGGGAGGGACCTTGAAGCTGAGATTCCTAAACTGGTGTTTATTATGGTGACAGTATTATCTCTGAGCTTCAGCATCTCCTTCAGCCACTCAGAGAACACAGGACCTGGTGGAATACTGCGGGGTTTATTCCCAGATCTCTTCAGAAGGGTGAGCAAAGTGTCTTGGGAAACACAGGGTGGGGAATTTGGGTGCTCTCCCTATCCTGTCAGGCCTGGTGTCAGGGAGTGACTGCTGCCAGCAGGAGATAGCACTTCTGCTGTCTTAAGCTGAAGAATAAATCTCCCTTTCCCATGGTCTCTGACACTGGGGTGGGGGACACAGGCAGCTCCCTGAGGGTGGGATGTGAGCTCTGGGTGGGATGTGCCCCTCACTGGGATGTCCCACTGGCTCCTTTCTGCCCCCACAGTGCCCCCAGCATGCGTGGAAAGAGGTCCAGGTGCTCCTTCTCCCGGCTGGAGGTGATCCTGATCGTCTGCCTGGTGCTGATGATCGCCCTGACTGTCGTGCTCCTGGTCCTGCACTTCCTCAGCAAAAACACCAATGGCAAGTGCAGCTATCCCAGCCCTCTGCTCCAGGGGGTGCCCAGGGCAGGATTTAAATTAAAGGGGGGCAGGTGGAGGTGTCCAGACCCCTGCTGAGCTGTCACCAGCACCTCTGCACCTCTTTCACCCAACCAGCAGCAGGAGCAGGGGCAGCACAGCAGCAGCTCTCTGGGCGTGGATGCACAGCCCTGAGGTTGGCTGCATTCCTTCCATCCTCCCTTCCCGCTCTCTCTGCCTCCTCAGGACCCCTCACTGCCAGAATTTGACCAAGGGGTTTTGCAACCCCATCACAGCCCACTGATGCCTCCAGCCCCATCCCCAGGCATAGGGCATGAGGTGTCAGGAGCTGGCCTCAACAACTCATCAGTGGGACCTTCCAGCTTCTAGATTTTGGTCTCAAATTGGATGTAGTTCAGATTTGGGACTCAAAACTTTGTGTTTTTAGGCTGCAACATGTAAGAGTTTTGAACAAGTAATTCTCCTCTGTGCCAGAGCGCTTGGGGGAGGAGGAGGAGAAGGAGGAATTCTAAGAGGGTCACCCAGTTGGCTGGTGTCATTTTAAATGACAGAAATGGCATCAGTCTGTGGCCAGTGTGTTTCCCTTCTCCTCTGTTTCAAGTGACAGCCCAGGAAAGGCCAGGCTGGGAAGATGGAGCATCCCCTGATCCCAAAGCCCTGCCTGGGGAGGGCTGTGGGAACAGAGCAAGCACACAGAAATATTTCAAATCTTCCCACAGCGTTATCTCAGCCTCCAGTGATTTGTGGCTCTGGGATTTCCTGAGGTGCAGATGACCTTTCTAATTGATGATGATTTGATAGCCCTCAATGGCTTTTATCCATGGGTTTGTCCAGGATTTCTGCACCTTCCTGGTGGCTGGGATGAGATCCACAAGTTCTCCTTTGGGAGAACTTTTCCTTCACCATTTGCCTGGAAATCACTGCTCAGAACTGCTTTTCCCTTCTCTGATCTTCAGAGATTTTTTGGGGGGGAGGACCAGGGTACAGTACTGGACACAGGATGTGTTGGATGTGCCCTTCTCTCTTCCCTAGTCCTTTCCCAGTAGCTCCTGACACACCATTCCTTTTTTCTTACTGCTGAGCTGAATTTCCTGTGTGAAACAGCACTTGGATCTGGTTCCTGTGTGGCCCTGGTGGGCTTGGAGGGTTTAGCTGGGAATGCTGGGCTGGTTCCCCCTCGCTGTGCATCCCCACCCATTTGACAGAGCCCAGTGCCCCTCTGGAGAGCTCCCAGGTGGTTCTGCATGCCTGCTCCCCACTTTGCCACCTTCACAGCCCCAGCACATTGGCAAGGAAACCCACTCAGAGCACTCAGCCAGGGCTCTTTGGCCTCTTTTATCCCCAATTCTGCTCACCTCTGTGTCCACTGATCTGCATTTGCTGTGCTTACAGATTCCAACAACAACATAGCACAAGAGGCAAAGTACTTGGTGGGTGTTGGCAGAGCTGACTGCACAGGGCCTGTGGCACAAGTCCCTCTGGTGAGTGGGGGAATTCCTCATGGGGTTGATGAAATGCTGATTTTTCATCCTTCGTGGTTGTTTTTTTGCACAATTTCTGGTTTAGAGCCTCTGCCTTGCCAAATGTGTGTCACCTTCCAACACAAGCTGAAATCTCTGGGGTTTGGAGCAAGGTGGGCTGGTGGGAGGTGTCTCTGCCCATGGCAGGGGGTTGGAAGGAGGTGGGATTTAGGGCCCTTTCCAAGCCCAAACCATTCCTGATTGCTGGAATGGCAGGGCAGGACAGAGTCGCAGCTCAGAGTTGAATGAACCCTCTGACCCTTGGGCAAATCTGCCCAGGAAGATGCACTCAGAGGAACAGATGGCTCAGCACTCATGGTGGAGCTCCTCTCTTGCAGATGGGATATGCCAACCCCGAGCAGGTGGGCGGGGGGCTCCTCTCACGCCTCTACAGCCGCGCCTTCATCGTGGCGGATCCCGAGCACTCCAAGCGCGTTGTGTTCGTCAGCGCCGACATCGGGATGGTGTCCCAGAGACTGAGGCTGGAGGTGGGGCTGCAGGAGGGGCTGGCTGCTGGCCTCCTGTGGGATTTCCTCGGGGATGATGCTGGGTCTCTGCTGGAGAAGAGCTATGGGCCCCTCAGCAAGCCAGGCCGCACTTTGCTCACTCTTCTCTTAGTGGAAAAGTTACCAGGAGTTCACTGGAATCACAAAAACATTATTGTGGTGCCTCTAAGGCAGTGGAGGAGGGAGGGAGGTGCTGGGGAGCTGGGATTCCCTTCAGGGTTGGATATAAAGCTCTTTTACCAGATATTCCTATTTTGAGGCTCTTTCCAAGCTGACAGCTACAACCTCCTTGCTGTGCCAGGCAGAAAAAGAGTGAGGGTGGGGGAGTGGATGCTTGGGGTTTATGCAAGGGCTGGGCACAAACCCCCGTAGCCTTTGGGCACAAGAAGGGGTGTTTAGGAGCACCTGGCTGCCCTCAGGTGCTGCAGCAGCTGCGGAGCAAGTACGGGGATCTGTACGGGCAGGACAACGTCATCCTCAGCGGCACCCACACGCACTCCGGCCCCGGAGGGTACTTCCAGTACACCCTCTTCTGGATCACCAGCAAGGGGCTCATCAGGCCAGCCCTCAGCTCCATTGTCAATGGCATTGTGAAGGTCGGTGTCACCCTGTGTCAGCGTGTCTGGCTGCGGTTTTTGGGGGGGGCAGCTCCGCGTGGCGCAGCCTGGAACGTGCTCTGGGGTGGGATTGTGCCTGCCAGTCAACAAGAAAAGCAGGAGCTTTGAATCCTTTCTTCAGAGGCAGCTGCTGGTAGTTTGAAAATGTTGTCATAGTTTTCTAGAATCTTAGATGAGCTCGGAAAAAATCCCGAACAAACAAGCAACCCCAAATTCCGAGAAAAGGTTGGGGATGGGCAGGAAGGGAAAGAGTTTTATCAGGTGACCTCCCATGTGCCTCTCAGACTGGTAGTCCCTGTCTTGTTGCTTTGCAGAGCATAGATATTGCCCATGAGAACATGAAGAGAGGAAGGCTCTTCATAAACAGAGGCACAGTAGAAAACAGCCAGATCAACAGGAGCCCTTTCTCCTACCTCAAGAACCCAGAGTCCTGAGCGGAACAGGTAAAACCTCTCCAGGCAGGAGAAAAAATTAACTGCTTGAAAAGAGCTTGAAAGCTGTACTTGCCCTTTCCAAGCATGAGGGATTGGTCAAGAATGTGACCTTGTGTTTTCTTTAACAAATAAAGAGTCAGAGGGCATTAAAGTGCTGACCTTGGTGCACAAATCTGAGTTGTCTCCGCTCCCTGGAGGCGCAGAGCCTGAGGACAGTGTCAGCCACAGCTCTTCCCTCACCTTCCCAGCTGGTTTCAGATGCTTCTCTAAGGCTTTGCAGCGTGCTGGTAGCACCTGGAATGACCTTTTCACATCCTTGTTCAGCCTGGTGGGGATTTAACCTGCCAGAGCAGTGCAGAGCAAACCACAGCCCAGACTCTGATGGGATTTCCCTGCCTTGTTCCCATTCAGGTATTCATCCAACACAGATAAAGAAATGGTGGTGCTGAAGATGGTAGATGAGGATGGACACGAGCTTGGCCTTATCAGGTACTGACCCCCAGAGCAGCAGGATTTTTCTCCATAACCTCATTATTTTTTGTAAGAATGAAGATGTTCCATTTTTCACCCCTTTTAACATCACTGACTCCTCCTGGTTTCTTTAAATATGAAAATCCCTGCAAAATATAATTCTCTGAGTTACTGCAAGAATCATCTCAGGTCTGAATGAGCTGTTGGTGGCCCTGATAAGGACAGTGACAAATTCTTGTGTCCTCAAGGCCTGGATTGTGACAGCCATGAGCCCCCTGGTTAGGAAGGGAGAGGATGGGAATCCTGTGCTCCTGCTAACCCATCCCTCAGCACCACAAGTCTCTGTGTGTGCTCTCCCAGAGAAAATTCCCATAAACACATGAGATTGAACAGCTCAGTTGCTGCTGCATGGAGTGAACAGAATATTCTCTGTGTGTGCCTTGTGACCCCTGCCCAGCTGGTTTGCTGTGCACCCTGTGAGCATGAACAACTCCAATCACCTGGTGAACAGCGACAACGTGGGCTACGCCTCCTACCTGTTCGAGCAGGAGAAGAACAAGGGGATGCTCCCTGGAGAGGTGGGAGTGCCCAAAGGAAAGGGTGAAACAGGGCTGGGACAGGGAGGGGGTGAGGGGGACAGCAGGGCAAACACAAGGACTCAGGTGAATGCTTTGATTTATTTCCTTTTTCCTCTACAGAAGGGAAATTGGAAAGTGTGTTCTTGGTTTTCCAAACTAATAATCAGTGGCAGTTATTCAGACTTGAGGAATAACTCACATTTATCTTGATTAAAATCTGGAGAGTTTGTAGATGCCCCATCCCTTGAAGCGTTCAAGCCTTGAGCAACCTGGGAAGTGTCCCAAAAGTTCTCAGTCCTGGAAGGAAAAAAAATCCTGTGCCAAGGTGCTCCACTGACCCATAAACATCTGATCAGCAACATGAGAAGCTGGGGACACTCTGGGAAGAGCTGAGGTGGAGGAGGGGGAGGAGGGAGCACTGTCTGCACAGCAGGGTGGTGTGAATTCTCCCTGAAATGTCACGGTGTGCATCCAGCTCTCCCCTGCTCTTCCTGGGATGTGCCCCCAGTCCAGCGCTCCCAGTGGCTTTGGGAATAAACCAGATTTTACTGGTGAGGGGAGGGCTGCAGGTGGGCTTTGCTCTCCCTACAACACTCCTCTGGCCTTGCAGGGCTCTTTTGTGGCCGCCTTTGCCTCGTCCAACCTGGGAGACGTGTCCCCCAACACGCGGGGCCCCTTCTGCGCCAACACGGGCGAGTCCTGCGACAACCCCCAGAGCAGCTGTCCCGTCGGAGGGGTGAGTGGGACCCTGCCCCACCTTCTGCAGGGCCGCTGGGCATGGACAGGGCACCAGAATAAAATACCACCTCCTTTTGGACCACCCTGGATGCCACTTCCAGGGGCTAACTGCGCTTTGTCCCAATTTTCTGGTCATTCACCCCAAATTTAGTACCCCCCCCCACCCCGTGCCTAATTTTGATGTGGCCTGCAAGAAGCCCTCGGTTCCCACAGTCATCTGGCAGTGCCTGATGCTCTGATAGTCACTGATCAACCAACAAATTTCCCAACAGGCAGCCATGTGCATGGCCAAGGGGCCCGGGAATGACATGTTTGAGAGCACCAGGATTATAGGGCAAAATCTCTACCTGAAAGCAAAGGTAAGGGACACTCCGCTTTCTGAGTGGGTGTGAGTGCTGCTACCACAGGAATTCATGCTCATTGAAGCAGCTTGATGAGCCTTGTGCATCCC
Organism: Luscinia megarhynchos; assembly: GCA_034336665.1. NCBI lineage: Eukaryota > Metazoa > Chordata > Aves > Passeriformes > Muscicapidae > Luscinia > Luscinia megarhynchos. Next base: position 32,462,651 of record CM067569.1, on the reverse strand, counting down.
TTCCCTCTGGATGTTCCATATTCTATCTCCTATATTCCATATTCTATCTATCTTGTACCTGTTTTAGTGAATGTTTGTAGATTCAAATTACTCTAAAGTTCCTTGGTTTTGTTTTTAATGGGTAAATGAGCTCTGCAACCAGCCTCTGATGATGTTTCTGTCTACTGGAATCAAGAGGGCCTCAGAGCCTGGGATTTGTTAAGCTTAGGACAGTGTAGGAAATCTTAATGGCAGTGAAAAATTTCCTCAGGTGTAACACATCTGATTAGAAACCTGAATTTAGACTGGACAAGGCATACTTTTATTTAGATACATCACTGCAGGTGTTACCATTTGAAAATGTTGGTCTGGGGTTTTGATCTCAGTGCTCCTCACTGGGATATAATGAGGATGTGCCCTCATCCTCTTCCCCTCCCTCCCATTCATCTCAAAGGCATCATGATGGGAAAAACTCCTCCTGGGAGAGCTGAGAGACACCATCACACACCACTTGTGTGCCAATTTGGCGTCACCTTCCCAAACTGACACAAATGTGAGGTAAAATGTGTGGCTTAAACTCCCACAGAGGATGCTCCCCTTTGTCACCTGTGGGCTCTAAAGCCACCCTGAGTTGAATTTTGCTGGTTCCCCTCCTGTGTGATGTGAGAGCAGTGAGTGCAAGGAGAGTTTGTAGGAGCTGGAGGAAGAGCAGGAGGCTTGGTGGTGGCTTTTCCTTGAGTCACTGTTTCAGAGGCTGTGCCCTGAAGTCACTCCAGGCTGATTGTGCCTCTGTCCCCAGCCAAGAGTCCTGGAGTGGGCATCAAACACAGGGGAAGAACACTGCTGCTGTCTTTAACACCTCAGACTCCTGGTCTCCAAAGGCTCAGTTCCCCCAGTTCCTTTCAGGAATGTCATTTAACCTGGATAACATCTGCCACCCTTGCCATGTACCAAACTGAAAACCATTCCTTGGAGGGCTGAGTGTGTGTAGTAAATACCTTCAGCTGTCAGGGGTGCAGTAAATACATGGTAGAGTCCTAGGACTTTGAGGCAGTGAGCAGAGCAAAGCTCTTCTTTCTCACAGAAAACACTTTTTCTGCTTGGTCTAAGGTTTGAGAAGTGCCAAGAGGTGGCCACCAGGAGAAGGAAGCTCCCATCCTGCTGAAATAGGAGCATGTTTCAGCTGTAAAAGAAAAGTGTCCTCCCTCCCTGAGACAGCTTGCAGGGCTTGGGGCATGCAGGGTGACAGAAACAAAGGGACTTGGGAAATATAGATTTCTGGTAGAAGCCCCAGGAAGATGGGATGAGAGAATGATCCATGTGGCAGAGCTGGGCTCCTGACCTCTTGTCCTTCAAGGATTTTTTTCCACCTTGTGTGTCCCTTAGGAGCTGTATGAAAAAGCCTCCCAGGAGGTGACAGGACCCCTGAGCTCAGCCCACCAGTGGGTGAACATGAGCGACGTGTCCGTGGAGCTGAGCGCCACCCACACGGTGAGAGCAGGAGCAAACGTCCTGTTCCTGCAGCAGCACCTGCACACCCAGGGAAATGGGGTTTCCCTCTTCTTTCTTCTCTTCTCCCCTTCTGATTTAGGTTAAAACGTGTAAACCAGCCCTGGGGCACAGCTTTGCTGCGGGGACTATTGATGGAGTGGGGGCTTTCAACTTCACCCAAGGTAATTTGGGGGCAGGTTCCAATGTGGCTTTGTACCAACAGGGAGGGTGTGGGGCATCCCTCAGACAGACTGAAACCCCTGGAGTCACCTCACAGCATCCACAGGGAGGGTTTTTAGGAAGCTGGAGGAAACCCCCTCGCAGGTTTGTCTGTGTCCCTTTGGGAAAAGGGTATGGCCATGCCCTGGAGGGAGGAGAACAAGGGGATGGGATGGGATAGGGAACAGGAAGAAGAAAGAAGAGTTTGGGAAAGAAGAAATAGGGTTTGGGACTCTCCTGCTCGTTTGTTCTCGTTACCTGAAGGCTGCCAGGACAGGGCTGAGCTGGGCTGAAGCTCAGCTCTTCAAACCACCCCAGAAAGGCTCTCACCACCCGCTGAGGAATATCCCACCCTGGGAGCTGGGAGCAGGGAGTGTCTGTCTGAGAGCTGCTGGGGCAGCTGAGGAACAGTGCTAAAAGATGTTTCCCCCTCAAGGCTCAGTAGAAGGGGACCCATTTTGGGATCAAATCCGGGACCAGCTACTGGGAGAGCCATCAAATGAAACCAAAGCCTGCCACAAACCCAAGCCCATCCTCTTCAGCACGGGAGAGGTAAGGACACACCTGTGTGGGAGTGCAGGGATTGCTGGGCTGGGAGCACAGATCCCAATCCCTCATGGGTTTGTCAGGGGCTGCAGGCAACAAGGAGCTGCTGTTCTATTGATCCCAGCCCATCCCCATGCTCAGGGCGTGGCTTTGCCCTTTCTGAGCTCTCCCCAAATTCTGCTTTACAACTTCTCTTGGAAATCTTCTTTTCCCACCTGATGCTGCCTTGGCACTGAGACAAACACAGTGCAGAGGGATCATGTCCAGGGTTCTTTAGAGCACTTAGATGAGACTATCGGGACAAGGAAATTCATTGTTATTCGTTTAACCAGCCTCCTTAAAAGCTTCCCTGCTGTCACTTTGTGTTCAATCATCTCCTCACCTCAGCTCTCCCCAAAAGAGGCCTCAGCTCCTCCCAGCCTCCTCCTCCTGCAAGGATGGTGTTACTGAGAGTAAATTACACTTTATTCTTATGGCTTTAGCACATTTTAGGGATGCTCCGGCAGGCCTCCTGCTTCTCATGTGCTTCACAAGCTTTTGTCATGCATGTTTTGACCCCAGAAAATTGCTCCTCAGAAAAAAACCCTTTTTTGCCTTGCTGGAATGGGATTTTTTTTTCTCCTTTTCAATCCAAATCCTGTCCTTTTTCCATGCATATGGGGGGTTCCTGGGTGCTACCCTGACTTTCTTTACTCACTTTGCCTAAAGCTGCGTCTCTGGCAACACCTTATTTAGGGTTTGTTTTTTTGTTTTTTTTTTGCCTTACCCATGGTATTTACCTGTGCCTTATGTGACTCTTATGGTCAGACATCATATGAAGGTAAAACACTTCCACACGTGTTTCACAAAACTTTTATTTACAAACAAATTCACAAAATAAATTTAACTGCCTGGTTGATGAAGGAAAACACCTTGGCTATTTTTTTTCTAGTAAACCAGAGTACTTATCTGCACTTTTCCCTCCCCCTCAGATGACTTGGCCCCACCCCTGGCACCCGGACATCGTGGATGTGCAGATCGCTGCCATCGGATCCCTGGCAATCCTTGCTGTTCCCGGGGAGTTCACGTGTGTATTCCTTGGCTCTTGCTCTATTTATTGCTTCCAGATTCCAATCAAACCTCCTGGAACAGTTATGCCTGCAGGTAGAAAGGGGGGGTGGGCTCAAAATTGTCCCCAAAATCACCCTGAGAACAATTGAGATGCACACAGGCTTCTTAAATAATTTTGGTTGTAACAAAATGCACTTTCAAGGAAACCAGAGGAGTTTGCTAACTTTGATTCTGTTTTTGGCACCACAAATGCCATAATTATGAATTGCACTGACTGTTGGTGGTGCAGAGATGCAAATTTAAACAGGATGATGATTTATCTCTACTACCTTTATTTCTACCCTGCTCTGGGGTCCCTCCAGCCCCTCCCTGGCTGTGGTGATGGGTGTGAAATGTTTTGAGGTGTTTTGGTTGAACTTGTGCATTGAGGCATTAAGGGATGTTGGGCAGTGCTGGAGCTGCTGTGGGAATTTCTGGTGAGTGCTGCAAGTCCAGCCAGCAATTCCTGCTTTAGATCCCTGCTCTCCACAACTCCAGGGGGGATCGGGCTCTGCTGCCAGGGAACAGGGACAGGACAAGGGGAAACGGCCTCAAGCTGTGCCAGGGGAGGCTCAGGTTGGACAGCAGGAGGAATTTCTGCATGGAAAGGGTGCTCAGGCCTTGGCAGGGGCTGCCCAGGGAGGTTTGCAGTGCCCATCCCTGGAGGTGTCCAAGGAAGGGCTGGAGGTGGCACTCAGTGCTCTGGGCTGGGGACAAGGTGGGCACTGGGCACAGCTTGGGCTCCATGGGCTGGGAGGGATTCTCCAGCCTCAGGGATCCTGGGATTCCATGATTCTGGAGCCTGACTTTGTTCCCTCCATGCCCTAGGACCATGTCTGGACGCAGGCTGCGGGAAGCTGTCAAAAGTGTGAGTTGCTGAGGTTTCCCCAGAGACTGCATGTCTGGAACTTCTTTTTTCTGAAGCCTCCTGGTTTTCCCCTCCTCTCCTCCCAGCTGGGCTCATGGGGCTTGTGTCCCACAGATGTTTCCTTCTCCTATTTTCTTCAGGAAGATTTTCCATCTGCTTCCTGACAGGCAGGAGAAATTAATATCCTCCCCAAAACTGATCGGGTTTCAAGCCATTAGGGCAATTCCACAGGGATCCAGGCACAACTGATGCCCTGGGATGGAGGGGTTCAGCTCCAGGATTTTGCTAACAGGATTTTGCAATATGAGAACAACTAAAAGGAAAAAAAAAAAGAAAAAAAAAAAGTATTTTTCCATTTGATTGACACATCCTGGCTGCAGCCTAAATAAAATCCCAATCCCAGATGCTGTCTCCACAATTCACTGGGCCTTTTTCACACTTCTATCCCTGATTTTTTTGGAGTACACAGACATCAGCTTCCAAAAAAACCGTAGATGTACTGGACTGTGAGGCCATTTGTCCTCTTTTTCTTTGAGGAGTGAATATGAGACCTTAAAAAAGGAAAATTCCACTTGTAGGTTTGCATTCCTGAGCTTCCAGCCTCTTTCCCACCATAACTTTGTATTCTGTCCTGGATAATAATAACAAAAATAATAATAATAATAACACCAACTACCATGATAGTAACAATACTAATAAAATAATAATAACAAGAACTACAAAAATAATAACAATAGTATAAGTGGTGCATTAAGGAGTTGTTTCAAGGTAAGGGTTTTATTTCCTTCCTTAGGAATTTGATTCCCATGGGACACGAGGGATGAACGTTGTGATTGCAGGTCTGTGCAATGTCTACACCCACTACATCACCACCTATGAGGAATACCAGGTAAATGTTAAAACTGGGGATTGATTCTGTCTGAATTCAGCTTTTGACTCTAATAATTCCTGTGAAATGATGTGTGTTTAGAGATATTTGCCACAAAAACAGGCAGGGAGAACTGGGAGGGAAGGTAGGAAGAATCCCACTCCAAAAAGTTGAAGGGGGAGGAAAGTTGCATCATAAGGCTTTAAAAGAGGGTGAAAACTGTGCTAACTGAAGAGCAAAGAGGGTAAAACCTGTGCTAAGTGGAAGAGCAAACAGGCCCTCCCTGTTTGCAGCAGGTTGGAGAATGAGGAGTAACCTGAAATTGCAGCAGAAATATGCTGGTGAGTTGTTGGAGCTGTCTCCTTATCAGAAAGTGAATAAATAACCCCAGTGCTGATCTCAGGCTGGGTGGGATGGGATGTACAAAGCACTCAGGAGCCCTCTCAACCCTCCTCTCCCAAATTTGTCCTCTCCAGGTCCAACGATACGAGGCTGCCTCCACTATTTATGGGCCACACACGCTTTCTGCTTACATCCAGCTGTACAGGGGACTGGCCAAGGCTATTGCTCTGGTAAGCAGCATTTCCTACATGCCACAGGCTGCTGGGGACATCTAAATCCTGTGCAGTGGTGGTGGCTGTTCCTCACCGAGGCCACCTGATTGCTGCTCTCTCTCTTCAGAATCCACCTTGAGAAACACTACATGGTATGAAAATAATTCCTGTAATGGGGCTCTGGCACCACTTGAGAAATCATGGGGGTTTTGCAGCTCTAAGTGTAGGAAATCAGTGCCTCCAACTGTTCAGCACAGCCTGAAGTTGCTGCTTTCCTAACAAAAGGAAAAAAAAATCTGTTGTGTTTTGGTGTGCTTGGAGATGCCCATTGTCACTGTGACCATATAAATGGGCAAGAGCTGTGGGCAGGAATATCCTGGGGTATTCTGGGGCTGGATTCTGGAGACCCCAGCAACAGGGCAGCAGGTGTCCTGCAGGGATTGCTCCTGCAGGCAGAGCACAGATGGAGATCCTCTGCTTTGGTTTCACTCTCACTTTATTATTCCTACAATCTGTGCCAGCAGAGGGTGGGAGGCAGTGCTGCAGTCCCTCAGGGAATTCTGGCTGCCCATGTGGATGTTTAAGGAGCACATTTTGCCTCTCCCAGAATGCCACTGAGGAGCTGCCCCGTGGCCCAGAGCCCCCACTTTTCAACGTGACCACCCTGCTGCCTGCTCTCGGCGTGGAGAGCGCCCCGGCCAATAAAAACTTTGGGGATGTGCTGGAAGAAGTGAGACAGGAGTACCGAGAGGTGAGAGCTTCAGGGAGTCCCTAAAACCTGCCTGAGAAATTGCCTTTAAGTTCTTCCCCCTCACCCCACAAGTCTGTGAGTTGTGGTGCCCTCACACCAGACAGGTCTCATCTCTCTGGCTGAGAAGGCAGGGACAGAGCATTTCCATGCCTATGCTGCTGTACTGAATGGGAATAAAATGGGTGAACAAAGGGGAAAATAAAAGCCCTTCATTCAGCACAAAGCAGATTTCCCCTTCTGCTTCAAAACAAAGTAGCAGCTGATTAAGTAGGCAAATATTGTACAGTGATTTTTTACAAGCAGCAATTAGGTCACCTTTGATGCTTCTGCTGTGGAAATGAAATGAAATCAAATTATCAGAAATGGCACTGTTTTCAGTGCTCAGCATTTAGATAAGGTGTTCAGAGCAAGGACTTTCACCTCATTGCTGTCTCCTTATCCCTGCAGTAAGGCAGGGAGGCATTCTGAAGAATCTCCCTTATTTCCTCCCTTTTTTATGTGCAGGGGTGGAGTTTATCCAGCAAGCAGGACAAGTGGAATGGCAAGGCCCAGAGCAGCAGTTCAAAGCACAAATTGTCCCCTGCAGCTGCAACAAGTGAAATTATAAATAATTTAGAACAAGAGCAACAACAAACCAAACACAATAAAAAAAAATACAAAACCAACCCACCCCCTAAATGCATCAAATGGCCTCTTCAAAGGATGCTTTTAATGTGCTGCTCAGCCTTTAATACAAATCTCAATTTCCCCCCCAGGGAGAAGTTGCTAAAGTGACTTTTGTGGGTGGAAACCCCAGGAACTCTGCAGAGAATGCGGTAAATGCGGTGGAATGATGCTGGAATTGGGGTGTTTGGGATTAATGGATATTTGGGCAGGATTTTTTATTTGCTGGGAGACCAGAGGAAGATGTTTGCTTTGGGAATTCACACCACCAGAAAACTTTTGGGGCAAAGAGGTAAATTTGGGCTGTTTGTGATCCCTTTATATTATTGAAGTTGATCCTTATTATGTGTTAGACCAGGTTGGTATCCAGGGCAAACCTGGTCTGTAATTTCCATCCTACCACCCTGCTGCTTTACTGTAAGAAAACTAAGGAAATTAGAAAAGCACTTAATTAATTCCATCACTCACTTTGCAAGGACATTGCCACTGTCCATTCTCTTCCTACAGAGAAGTTCTTTGCATCATTTATCAGCTCAAAATTGTGCTTTGGCAGTGAAATACAGCACTTTTGCCAGTAATTCCCACATTTGCCAGTAAAGCACGGTCCTTATCCAGTTTAAAGTGCCACTGAAGATGGGGGTGTGCCTGTGCCTTCAGTGCCTGCCTAACTCTGGTGTTGTTATTCCAGACTGAGCACAACTTCCTGACGGTGGAGAAATACTCCAATATTTCCAGCAGCTGGCGTGTGGTGCTGAACGACGCCTCCTGGGACACCAGGTGGGTGCCCTGAGCCACTTCCCTGTCCTACAGAATCCAGGGAGTCATTCCAGTCTAACCTAAAGGGCTTCATTCCAGAGCTCTCAACCCCAGGCTAGTCTTGACCCTGCAGGTGATGCTCTCCAGGGGAGAATCAACTTGTATTTTGGGGGGGGGGTGTTAATTTGGCAAACTGGTGTTCCCCTTGGCTCCAGAACCTGGAATGGAGGCTTGTAAATTTGAGAAAGGCAGGAATTACAGAAAGTTTGTGGCCCAGCTTGCTCCTAGCCTATATCCATCCATCTGGCACACCATGGGGATGAATAAGATGCCAAAGAGAAAACAGGAGGGATTCACATGGAAAACTGGCCAGATGTGCTGTGCAGCAAAACAGACAGCAATTTTTAAAAGTTTGGAAGAAAGACAAGTTAAGGGTGGAGACGTCAGCCTTTAGGAAAAATACCCACAAAACAGCAAGGCTGGTGACACCTTTCAGAGCTGTAGGTGAATCTTCATCAGCTTCCCAAGAAGGGATCCCTCAAAGCCAGCTGAAAAATCCCTCGTGTCCAGATAATGTGTGGGGTTTCGAGGCTGAGTATTCTCTGTGGAGTTTTGGGGTTGGGCAGAAAGGCTTTTGCACAAGAAGTCTGTAAAAGGAAATGGGCTTTTGATGTGGAAATGGATGCCAGAAGTCCCGAGCTCAATAATTATAGACTTTGTGATTTAAGTGAATATTCACCTTATTGCTTTAGCTCTTCCCCTGCACGGGGAGGACTTAAAATAACACTTACCTGGAGCGTCTTCACCTCATTGTAGTGAGCTCCAGTGGAGCGTGGATTTGCTTGCTGACTGCAGTTTTTTTCAGGTTCTACTGGAGCAAAGGGTCCCGTGGGCAGAGCAACGTGACCATCGAGTGGCACATCCCGGTGGGCGCGGAGCCGGGCGTGTACCGCCTGCGCTACTTCGGCCACTACAAGAAGAGAGTGTTCCTCCTGGGCAGCGTCACCGTGCCCTTTGAGGGCTCCTCCTCAGCCTTCCACATCACAGCTCCCTAGGCTATCCCATTCCTAAAGGAGTGGGCAGCAGGTTTGGTGTCTGGGATGTGCAGGGATTGGACTTGGACGGTTCTTGTGGGTGCCTTCTGGCTCCAGGTGGTCCCATGATGTTCTGGGAGGGGGTTATGTGGCTCTGGATGTCACTTGAGTGCTGCTGATCGTCCTTTGATGTCCAAAGTTTGACTTCCTGTGAAGTTCTGGCTTTTCCTTGCAGTTGAGTCCCTTCATGTGTCCTCAGTCAAGTGTTTCCTGTCATAGCCAGGCTTGGTTTTGGCTGATTCTTATTGTAATAATAATATAAATAATTCTTTAGTCATTGAAACCCGTGCCTCTTGATGGTGAATAGGCTCTCCCAGAGGGAATTAGATGGAAATCAGTAAGGACTGAATTTATGAGTTAAAGCTGTGGGTGAGGCAGCTCTGAACAGCCCCCAGCCTGCTTTTTTGGAGCATCAGGAAGGACCTAAGGCCAGCAGGCTCTGGCTGGGTAAAGGGCCACCCAGAGCCACCCACAGCTGGATCACCAGGAGGGTTTGTGTTCCCCCCCAACCCACACAAGAGTTCATCCAAGCACCGAATGAAGATACCATTGCAGGATACAAGGACAGTGCCCAAACCTATTGGCTGAAAGGATTTCACCACAAAACAGTCCCCAGGAATGAAGAGGATGTTCCCAGGAAGGTTTCAGAGCTACCTGGGCAAAGCCATGACCACCCTGACCCAGTGTTGGTCACAGGTCCCTCCTGAGCTGCCTCCCACCAGCACTGCCCTTGGCTGCCATAAGTGGGGACAGCTCCACAGTCCCTAAATCTCTTCTGCCCTCTGTAAGAGGTAGAACCAGGGGCCACAGGGAGAAGAAAGCACATTTTGAGTCTGGATTTAGGATTCTTGTAGTGCCTGACAGCTAAACAACCGTAAATGTTTAATAATGTGTACCAATTTTGTATGCAATCTCCTTAATTCTTCAGAGAATCATCAATCAAATAATTTTGCCTCTCTTTAAAATCAGTAGGAGAGGATGAATTATTCATTTCCAACCAGCTGCAATCAGTCTCAGAGATCCCCATCCGGAGGAGCTCAAAGCAGTCACGATATTGAGTCAGGAAAAAGAGAGAGCTTTGAAAGAACAGCACTGGGACTCAAATCCCTGGAGATGCCCCTGATGTCCTCTCCTAAAAACTCTCACAGCCACCCCGCTAACAGTGGGGATTTTTTCAGTAGGACATGTTTAGGATATGTAGGACATGTTTAAGCAAGCCAAGCTGAATTGCACAATAAAAGATTTATCCTCTAAACCGTGAACATCTGACCCTAAAAGAGAGTTTTTAGGAAGCATGAGAGAGGAAGTGTTGAAAAGCAGAATTAAGATATCTGGAGAGTCCCTTGTGCCCCATCTCAGGTCCCCTTGTGAAACACCTCATGTTAATTTGGCTGTCACCAGTGGGCAGGATTTTGAAGTTTTGGGGATTTTCATTATATTTTGTGTAGAAAATTCTCTGGGATAGAAGCCCTTGGTTTTATTTGCTCTGGAGCAGCATCATGGCTGTTGGCAGGCAGCGACCAGCAGCCCTTCCCTGCTTCCCTGCATGCTTTTTTTGGGATGCTGTGCCTGGGTCCAGCAGCCACTAGGTGCCAGTGCTGTTTTGCACGAGAGCAAGTTCGAGCCAAAGCCTAGAAAAAGAGAATTTTTCAGGAATTTGGGCACCTAGCCAGCTTTTAAATATAGCACTCAGTACTCCTCACAGTTGCTCTGTCCCTCTCCCGGGCTGCTGTCCCTCGACGTGGAGCCATTTGTGCCCTGCTACGTGCTCAGGAGAAGGGCAGAATTCCACCTTGGTTTTATTTCTGTTGGTGTGGGATATAAACTGCCAGGAACTCGGGAAACTGGTGTCCACAGGCTGAGCTCCTGTGCACGGCCACAGCCTCGCTGCTGCACATCCCGTCCCTTCCCAATTTACCAGCATTAGGAGATGCTAATTTGGGATCTGACCCCAGGCACTGGGAGAGAGGGGAGAATCCTCTGCTGTCTCGGGGCTTTGGTGCAGGATTTGGGATTTGTTGGGTCCTGTGGTTGTCTGGGGCTTTTTCCAGCATCCCACCCTGCGGCTCCCTGGTTTTTAACATCTCCACAACTTGGATATACACAAGGTGGGGCTGGGGACCAAGGAATGCCATTCTTCCAATGTTTATTCCTTGAGCAATCCCAAATCTGGGATCCTGTGGATAGCTGGAGCCAGGCCATGATGAGTCTCTGGGCATGGAGAGGAGTTTGAGGACCCCCAAACACTGGGGTTGTCTGAGCCCCCACCAGCACTTAAAAAAGGACAGCTGAGAACAGGAATTTTATCCAATACTGAGATTTTAGGGGACACAACAAAGAAAAAGAAAGGAACATCCATCCCATCAGAGAACCACGACTAGCACCAGGGCCAGGCTGACCCCCAGCTGGTGATCAGCAGGGACTGGTGACCACTGACTGAAATGTCACCTTCAAAGGTCATTTGGTTTGGGGTTTTTTTTTCCCAAAAAGGGGAAATCCAGGTAGGAATGTAATGGAGCAATGAGATGAGACGGTCCCTGGGAGATTTATCCGGGAAAAGGGAGCCATGCAAGCTTCAAGGTAAAGGAGATCCCTTTGAAAGTCACATTATTCCCTGGACTAAGGGAGTTTCTGTAGGACATGAGAGTTTCCCTGTGGGATGTTCCAGGGTCTGGCAGCTCCAAATACAGAGTTGTGCCACCCTCAGAGATGTTTTATTCTCACTCTGCATCTCAGAAGAGAGGCCCTGTGCTGTACAGACCTCCAGGAAAGTGGTGGCTGGAAGAAGGGAGATGGAAAATGCAGTTTTTGTACCCCCTGCCTTGCCAGCAGCCAAAGATGAGGCCATCTGCTGATTTTTCTGGGCATTGATCTCATCACTTAAACCTCAGACTGGTCTTAGACTTGTTGGTTGAGGGTGAATATGGCTTTTGGCTTTGTCTTTCTCTCCACTGGGAACCCACATCTTTACAAATGGGAAATATTGTTTTCTTTAAGTTGGGCTGTGGGTTTGAGATTCCTTGGAAAATCATCCTTGCTCTCCAAAACTGACCTGCCAGCTGTTGCTGAGCAAAGAGGGGATCTCAGTTGTGCCAGGGGGAAATGTTACAGCACAACAGCAAATTCTCCACTGCCCTGGTTTCAGAGGAAATGAAAGCAGGACATTGGGAAAAGCTAATGAAGGAAAATAATAGAGCTGGCAGAGCTGCTGGAGCCTGGAATACAGCTGACCTCTTTGGAAGAACAATGTCAAGCTATTTTGACAAAATCTCTTCTGGAGTGGCAGGGAGGCCCTTGGCTTGTGTCATAATAGCAGAGCTTCCTCAATTTCTTGGGCTCAGAGTCTCTCTGGAAAGGTGCAAACCCAGAATCATCTCAGGAACTGCCGTTTCTTAGTCATTTAACTATGATTAACAGGGTCTTCCAAGGAGCAGGGCCTCATCTTAAAATAGATTTATCTATCAGTGACCTGACAACAGGCTCTTCTCAAGGTGGGACCAGTCCCTCACAGCCCTAAATCATGGATCTCCCCATTTACCCCTTATTTTTGCATGATGCTGTCTCACTATCCATACAATCCCCAAAAAGTCTCCACAGGGATTAGGTAAGGAACAACTAGCATTGTGATAAATTCACAGCAAACCCAATTCCTGTAGCACTGACAGGTAAATACTTACTGACCAAAGAGGTGCTGGGAAAAGAGGCCAAGAACCCCTTGATTTTTCACTTAGAGGTTCAGAAGTACAAAACTGCTGATTTTCTGCTGTGTGTGCTGGGTGAGGGTCACCAAAGTGCACGTGGAAAACCCTCCTAAACAGCTTGTGCTCCTGCCAGTGTGCCCTGGGATCGATGCCTCCGGAGCAAAGTGTGCTCCTGTTTACCACAGATGTATGAAAGCACTGACGCTTGTGTTTAAAAAGTTTTAATGATATTTCAAAGTCCAGTGAATGTCCTCGGATTACTCTATAATCACAGAGTTGCTTCACAGAATTTAGCTCTGGTTCTAATTTGTAATGGATGATTGAGATGCCATTTCCCCCTTCATTCCCTTTAAACATACATGATTGTCCTCCAGTAAATGGAAATTCTGATTTTTCGCTACACTTCACAGTGTTAAAACTCTATACAAACCTTGTACTACTCGTACAAAAATAAGTGCTTCATGCACACATTTTTAATACTGCTTCTTGCCCTTTGCTTTGACATCTTTCTGAACTTATATAAATAGCTGAAAAAGCAGACTAAACTTACTGAACATGGAAAGTGAGAAACACTTCCTGCCAACAGCTTGAGAGACTCTCCTGGCTACGTTCCTCGTTGGCAAACACCACTTAAAGACAGAAGAGAAAAAAAAAAAGCCACGAAATCCGTAACACTTTCGGTTATTTGGCCCTCTGTGACCAGGTTTGTCCTTTGCTGTGGAGCCAGACGTGTCCAGCAGCAGCCACAGAGGGCTTGTAATACCTTTAGGGTCACCCTAATGAACTACTTTATAAATAGGAGGAATCTAATGGGACCAGACTGTACAGCTCATGGGGTTTGTTCCATTCTGGGGGAAACTGAGTCAGAAGAGGAAAGGAACCCTTGGTTCCTGCAGTCACCACCTTGTCACAGACCCTTGTGCTTTGCACAGCTTGAGGAATGCACAGGAAAAGCTCCCCTTGGAATGGCTTCTTCTCTGCCACATCACAGCACCTAAACCAGGTGAAAAATCTGGGGCAAAATCTGCTGGGTGTTCGTCAACCCAGTTGTGAATTCTTCCTCCCAAAAGGGTGTTTTTGGTCCTAGACTGAATTAATTAGTTTTCTTAGTGTGCATCACTGCTCAGGATTTATGATACAGGATTAATGTGCCTGCTGTGTTTATCCAGCACTGGATTCTTCCTATATCTCCATAGCACCACTGCACCTGCCTTGATCCCATGGCAAAAATCAGTGGATAATGCCCCTGCTCTACCCCAGAGGATGCTCCCAGCATCCCCAAAGGGTTCAAACATGACACCAACTCTGGTGTTCTCCAAAATAACAGGTGCCTTTGCTGTTGGTGTGATCCCTCTTCCACTACATTAATTTTTGCTGGAATCAGAGCAGGCAGCAGCCTTGATACAGTGTGTAAAGGCAGGCAGGGCTCTTTCCAACCTGGGAAAAAGTTCTTTGGATATAATTTTATTCCTGTCGAGGTGCCTTACTAGGCCATGGCTGTGAGCTATCATGCTCTAATTAAGTTGAGAATTGGCCTTAATGAATAGCACTTTTCTGCTCCTCAGGCTTAAAAGTTTCCCTATTTTTTAGTGAATGTGCCATTTGATGGGAAGCACACAGAAATACACCGGCATTTGCTGATTTTTGGATCTGGCTGGGAGGGAGCAAAGTAAGAGGGAAAACTCTGCTGAATTCTTGTGCCCTGCTTTAAAAATAAAATTAGCACAGAAACCTGTTAAAAATTAGCAGGGGCTAATTGGGCTGGGCAAAAATGTGTAGGCTAAATGACTTTTTCCCTTGGCAAAGAAGAATTTCAAAGAGCCTTGAGATGCCCCATGCTGGTAGCATGGGGGAATCAGGGGCAGGGAGAGGCAAACCCATTTGGCCAAGGGACACCTCTGCTTTGCCTGGCCTGGAAAACTTTGGGATGGATGCAGGAGAATCCCTGGTGCACAGAGGGGCTTTCTGGGCCACCCCATCCTTTCCCATTCCTGGTCACGAGAGCCACGGGACCAGCTCTTTTCAGCACAGGTTGTTGCTTGTAAACGCACACACACAATAGGTGTATAAATATATATACATATTAAAATATATATATACACCTGAGAACCTCTCATTTCCTGAGCTGAGCTTTTGCTTTCTAGTGTGAAAATCCGATTTTGCACGATTTTTAAATATTTCTCCTTCCCCCCCCCACCCCCACCTTAACATCCCGTTACAAAACTAAAGACCTACAAGACTGAAACTCCAACTAAAATGAACCTTAGGCCACAGATTAGCTTAAAATCGTGAGGGTGTTGAATTACCAGACTGAGATTCTTTTTCTTTTCCTCTCTGCCTGTGCTGGGTTTGGGGGAATTTGGTTAAAAGGCTCCGTAGCCATCGCTCCGTGCAGCGACAGCAAAGGCAGGATAGGCTTCATAGGTCGCATACGTGGCCATATCTTGTCCCATTGTCACTGCTTGCTTCAGCTGAGTGGCTGTGACAGTGGCAGCTGCATTAGCAATGGTGTATCCTGAAGGAGAGAAAGAAGGAAAACCCGTGGGTTAATGAAAATCCAATCAAAACTCACCATTTGCTCACTACTCGACCCGTCAGGTTTTGATGGGATGACTTTCAGTGGGAACAACTTGGGCAGCAGTGAGTTTGTTAGTGGGAATAATATAAATAAATTAAAGGATTAACAGGAAAATGAAAGCATTTCCTCACCCATGGTTTGTTAAGCACGGTTCTGGAAAACACTCCTCTCTGTTGAATAACTCTTCCTCAGGTTTTGATTATTTCTGAGCTAATGGTGCTCTGGACAATTTCCTTCCCCCCCCCTCCCATTATGGCATGAGGAGAGCAAGGAAATAGCCTAAAATAGGGAAAATTTGGGTGGGATTCTTGGAGAAAATAGAGCTCTGATCCCTTCATAGCCAAAATACAGACAGTTCAGGACACCCATGGTAGGGAAACTCCCTCAATGCAACAGCAGGGAGAAAATATTTAGGAGATGGGATTACTTTTTTGTTTTTTCCCATCAGTTTCTAATGGAAAATGTGGTTTCAACACTTCCAAATTTTCCATGGGAAGATGTAAGCATTGCTCTTTGAGAATGAATCACTGGGAAAACAGCATCATTTGGGGCTGGCTCCTCTGAAGGCAAGGCACAGCAGCTTGTCAACCAGACCGCAGTGTTTTGTTGTAAAAGAATCTGGAGTTAAGACAAAGCCTAAATCTGGGAAGAGGAGCTGGGGTATCCATCCAATCTGCTGGACCAGGCTCTGCTGCCAAAATACATCTCCCAGGACCCTGTCTGACCAGGTGGGCAATGGGATCAACTCAAGGTCAACTCAAGGTCCTCTTGGTGGAGGAGTGGGAATACTGGCCAACAGGGAGCACATGTTGCCTCACTGGAGGTGTCACTTTGGGGAAAAATATGAGGAATTCCTTTCAATTTGAATATTATGACTCTCCAGAGTATTTTCTCTGCACCAGCAAAGCCAGGTGCAACATCTCAAGCAGGAATTGAGAAATCTGGGACTTAAGGCACATCTGCTGCCATCGGGAGAGAAATGAGCTGCGAGCTGGGCATGATCTGAGCTGAGCTTTAGCAAGCCCTGACCCAAGCAGCAACTTCAATGCATGTCCATTTGCCAAGCTCCCAAGACAAATAAATAAGGGTGGATGAAAGAAAAGGAGAGATGCTAATTAAGCAGTAAGTGGGGGCTGGATTCAATAAAGAGCCCATTTGGTTTCCACGCTGCGGAAGCTGCACAAGCCCAGACAAATTGATTTTTCTGTGGCTTTTGCGGACTCCTGTGGCAGGAAGCCGGATAGATGTTTTTGTGTGGTTTTGTTTTTTTTTTTTAATCCATCCTTGAGACACTCCAAACAACTCAGTAGTACTGACTAATGCATTCCTCATGTGCAGCTTGGCACGTGGTGCTGCCTCTCCATCAGAACTACCGTCATGCTGAAGAGCACAGCAAATGTAATTCCTGTGTTTTCCACGATTTCCCAAGCTGTTTTGGGCAGCTGCAAGAGCTGTTGAGTACGAATTCTCAAACTGGGAGAAAAAAACTTCCATGGGGGTGTGAGAGCTGGGATTGGATCCAAACTTCCATGGCTGCGCCATTTCTTTGGCAAATGAAATCCTAAGTGCTGGTTCACAAGGAGCTGGGGGCTCTGAATTCATCAGTCATGTGTCCTTGCAGGGAGGATAGTCTCCTCCATCCTGGTGACATCAGGGAGGGGACTCATCCCAGATGTGGCACTGGGGACGCCAGCTTTGCATCCTGCATTGTTTTTCTTGGGCTCCCAGTTGAAGGAGGCATTCACAAACTGGGATGAGTGGAGGGGATGTGTGGATGTTGGGATTCTCTGCCCTTGGACACTGGTCCCAGCTGTGGCATTGACCTGAGGGGTTGGGTTGGAGCAGATCCCCCACCCCAGTGCCCCTAGCTTGAGTTGCTCTGGGATATGGACACAGAAATTTGGGCAGTCCTGGGATAGAGACAAAATCCTTTATAGGCCAGGGTGCCAGAGAAGCTGGATCCCTGGAAGTGTCCATGGCCAGGTTGGCTGGAGCTTGGAGCAGCCTGGGACAGTAGAAGGTGTCCCTGCCCATGGAAGAAGGCAGAATGATGTGACCTTTAGGGTCCCTTCCAACCCACAGCAGTCTGGAATTCTCTGATAAAGATGCCAGACACACAAGCACCATGAGCCACTGTGGGGGAGCACAACCAGGCGAGTCCTCAGTGGGCAGAACCTGCTTCATTCCCCACACCCACAAGGAACCAGCAGGAAAGATGTCATTCCAGGAGCTCTTTGCTGTGCAGACATGGCCATACCTGGGAAAGCTGGCGCTGCAGGAGGCACCTCTGCCCCCTCCACGGGGATGCCCAGGGTCTGCAGGGTGTACTCTGCCGCGTAGGTCTTGGCCTCGTCGATGTAGGCGCTGAGCTTGGGCGGTGTGAAGGGGTGTCTGTGAGGACAGCACAAAGTTAGCTGGGCTTGCTTTCCCCAGGGCTCTCCTGCCAGATGCTGGGATCCACTTAGAGCTGGCACCATTCCACAGAGCAAATAGAAGCATTGCTTCCCTGTGCTGGTGCATTAACAGAGCTGCTCTTCTCTGAGCAGGCTGGTCTCTTGCCGGGGTGATCGACCCTGGCTCTCATGTTGGACACGACGTCCTCACAGAGTTTGCTGTGCTTTTTCCATTAAAAACAAAACAACAACAAAAAAACCCAAACAAACAAAACCCACCAAAAACCAACCAACCAAAAAAAAAAAAAAAAAAAAAAAAAGCAAAAAAACCCTGCTGCACTTTTTCCTTACAATACCCCGTCTGGGTTTTTCAGCAAACAGTGGTTTAGGTCAGAAATGTTTAGAATCATATTTGGAGCTGAAATATTAGCACATTCCTTCAAACTCCTTTCATTTCCCCACAAAAACTATAGTTTGATTTCTTTTTGTACAAAAAAAAAGCACCCTTTTGTCTGATTAGGTCTGGCTTTCTGTAATGTTTGCACCAGCAGAGAGAGCACCAAGCATGGCAGACAGCACTTGACTATATTTTGTGGATGTTTTTCTCCCAGTATTTTTTTTAAAAAGTATTTATATATATAACTATATAAACATATATGACATATAAATATACATTTAATAAATAGTCTAAAATGCATTTAATAAATATTTTTTAAAATAAAAGGAAATGGAGACCTGTGTGCTTGGGACTGCTGTTAGGTGAAATACAAATTAAAAAATAAAGCCTATCCTTCCACTAATGACGTACATGGTGGGGTTCTGGCTGGCAAGGGCTGGGATGGTGATTTTGTAGAGGAAGAGCTGTCTTTGATCCTGGCCGATGGCAGAGTGGAGCTGGTACACTGGCTGTCCCCAGTTGTTTTTCTGGCAGATTTCTTCTAAGATCTAGAAGGAAAAAACAAAAAAACCGGCATTTGTGCTGGGGTTAATTGCTGCACAGAAACCTCCTCACCTAGCCCCAGTCCCTGTGCTGAGCATCTGCCTTCCCTCAAAGGGTTTTCAGGGAGTCCTGGCAGATTCCTCAAAGCTTAACAAAAAACACAAAATAAATGGCAGATAGAGCACTGTACCCACATTGAAGTATAATAGTCATCTAAATGCTTTATTCTTTAAAATCTGTTTAATTCCTGAAATTATTCCCTGTTCAGTTGGGGATCTGAGTCCTTTTGCTGATTAGATTATTTCAGACTGGTTTTCTTTGAACTCTCCTCAGAAGCCCTGTCTCACAGACTTCTGTTTCAGAGGACTAAAGAAACTCGGATTGCATTCATCTTCTCTGCTCTGCTGCCTCCCTGGCTTAGTGGGTTACAGAGCACAAGAAGTCCAAATAGGCTTCTTTTTAAAAAGAAAAAACGTTGTGTTTCCATCCAATTAATTCCACGGGCTTCAGCAGGCAATTGCAGCTTTTGAAATGCTGAACCATGTTGCCCTCTGCCTTGGCACAGCTGGTCCCCTGGTAATTGGGAATTGCTGTCCAGAGACACTCCTGCTTTGGCTTGGGATTTGAGGGTTTTTAACCCACTGGCTGTGTGCTGTCCCAGCTTCCATTAAACCAGGTTGCTCTGACCTGGCCTTGAGCACTTCCAGGGATGGGGCAGCCACAGAGTCTCTGAAAAACCTGTGCCAGAGCCTCACCCCCATCACATCCAAGAATTCCCTCCCAATATCCCAACTATCCCTGGCCCCCTGGCAGTGGGAAGCCATGTCCTGTGTCCTGTCACTCCAGGCCCTTGTAAAGTCTCTCTCCATCCTTCCTGCAGCCCCTTCAGGCACTGGAAGGCCACAATTAGGTCACCCTGAAGTCTTACTGTGGTTACCTCATTTACAATTTACGTCTGAATGGAGTTAAAATTAAAAGGTAAAATTTAAATCTCACTGCTGCTTTTAGTTTTGCCACCACAGTTCCAGCTGAAGTTTACTGTCTTCCAGTGTAAAATGCTTCATTAGGTTTCAGTTACAATAGTTCATTTTTTCACTGTGGCAATACTTGTTCCCTGCTGCCCCAACTCCTTTACATGTCGGTTTTATAAAAATGAATTTCACCTGCCCTAAGGCCGTGCAGAACCATTCCAGGGATTTCACACCTCTAGTGGGAGGTGCCCCTACCCATGGCACGAGTTGGTACTAGGTGAGCTTTAAGGTCCCTTCCAACCCAAACCAGTCTTTGATTCTGTGATGTGCTGACAAAATAGAGTATGGGGACATTTTCAGGAGGGAAAAAATCCCACTGGCCAGTTTTCTGGGAGAAAACAAGGATATTTTCATAAACTTTGGCAAACTGGAGGCTGTGGCAATTGAACTGTTAAAGGCAAAGGCATGCTTCAAAATTCAGGGTGAAGTTGGTTTCTCGTGTTGCTCTGCCCTATATAAGGGGAGAAGAGTTACTGTCAGAGCTGAACATTCAGAAACTCAGGGAATTTATTCTGGATTTCTCCTCAGCTCTCACTCATCCATCTGCATCAACACGCACAGAAAACCAAAAAACAACCAAATCAAAAGTCCCCTTGAGTTGGCAGAGTTTCTGTGCTGGGTTATGTCAACACTTCTTTCACCAGCAATGATTTGGAAATGTGCATTATTTTTCTATACATGTGCACTCTTCCCTGGTGGTGGGAAATGGATTTGTAGAGAGTTCTTATGGCCTGACAGAAGGCTCACACATCTGTATGCAAACTTGGAGATAAGGAATGCTGACTTAGAAATGCCATGGAATAGGACAGATATTGTTGAGAGAGAAATGGAGCTAGAAAAGAGTTTCAAAGGATGGCCTTGCAAATCAGACTAGACACTTTGGAGAAACAGAACTATGAAAGATGCATTGTAGTAGAGCCCACAAGGGGTGATTTTAGATGATTGGCTTTAAGGCATTTTACAATGATGTGACAAAAGCTGGTAGGCCAAGAAATGCTTATAATGTATTGTAATTAGGAAATAGTTGGCTTCTGATTGTGATGGCATGAATTATAACATCTATATTGTCTCATCCTTCATATGAGACTGAAAATGGAATAAAAGTCTTTTAAAATGCCTCTCAGTTGCCCCACCTCTGGTTCAGAAAAGGGCAAAACCCAACAAATTGGTGCCCCATAATATAAAGCAAATAACTCAACAAATAACTCTCCAAGTTGTCAAAAAGCCCCAAAATCATTTTCAAAGTACCGCTATTTGATATACATTATATACATATAAAAATAATAATTTTTAAAGTACATTATATACATATAAAAATAGTAATTTTTATAGTACTACTATTTTATATACATTATATACATAGAAAAAAATTTCAAAGTACCATTATTGGATATATATTATATACATATAAAAATAATAATTTTTAAAGTGCTACTATTTGATGATACATAAATCATCACTGGTGAAGCCCCAGATGATGCATTTGATGTGTCAAACCCATCGTGGCTGGGAATTCCTTGACCCACCCTTTTTATGGTGCAACAACCACACCCTGACACTCATGATGATCTTAAAGGTCTTCTCCAACCCCAACCATTCCATGATTCCACAACAGCAGGCAAGGCAGGTGGGTATTGCAAGATGCAACAGGTGCCACTGATTTCTTTGGGGCACAGGAATGGATTTATTCACACAGATTGGACGAGGTGCCTGCTTTCCCAGCACAGCCCTGGGGATATGGGTCCTCTCTTTGGGGCACCTACCTGGGGGGCCAGTTTGATCCCTTGGGGCTTTAGGGTGACGTGGTTCATGGGGGTGAGCTCCATCCCTGGCAGGAGGTCGTAGAGCTTTTCCTCTCCCCTCTTGTCTCCCTTGAGGTGGTATCCGCGCCCCAGGCCCGGGAACGCCAGGTAGCCGCGGCCTCCCAGGCCTCGGACGCCCGCAGCCCCTACAGGTACATTCATGTAAATTTCTAGGAATGTAAGAAG
The DNA here is from genome assembly GCA_034336665.1 of Luscinia megarhynchos. Lineage (NCBI taxonomy): Eukaryota > Metazoa > Chordata > Aves > Passeriformes > Muscicapidae > Luscinia > Luscinia megarhynchos. The sequence continues at coordinate 32,441,142 of CM067569.1, read as the reverse complement.
GCATTAAACCGAATCAAATCATGGGAAAAAGGACCCTGATTTCTTGCTGAAATGGAAAAGTTAGCCCCGCTTGCTGGGAGGATTGGGGAGCAGGTGGGCAGGAGGTCCCGCGGCCTGCTGGTGTGACAACACAGGCTCAGCACTGACACCCTTTCTTGAATAGGTGAGGGGTCTGGGGGAAAGCTGCTTCTTTCTGCCCATTTTCCACCTTCTCTGGTCAATTTTGGTTTCAGGACAGCTTTTTACCCAGCTTAGTAGCTGGAGGGCAGAGCAGGAACAGCTAGCATCTTTTGTCACCCACCACTGTAATTTCGCCTTGAAGATTTCACAGCTTACACAATTTCATCCCTCTATGAACAAAAATCCCTTTTGGTTTTGCCCCATTACACTTCCATTTTTGATCAGGAAACCCTGCTTGGGAATCTGGAGAGACCATGAAGCAAATTATCACATTTGCTCCTTTCCTAATGCAACCTTTAGAGAATCTGGGTCACCCTTGAGGGGAAAATCATTGAGGATCAAGGGGTATTCCTGCTGCCCTGTCTCTTTCCCGGTGAAGGGACAAAAATTTGCCATCATGATTCTTGCCAGGCCTACCATGGTACCACACACAGTCCCAGCCTGCTGTGAGACTGGCTTGGGGACACAAGGCATCATCTTTGGAAGGAAGGTCATATGGCAGAGTTATTTCTTTACTACCCCCAAACTTACGTCCGAACTCACCAAACGATGTCTGTATTGACATTTAATTTGGGGGTACCTGAGTGTGGGGATTTAATTTGGATCGTCCAAGAGCTTTCAGAAATACTCTCTTTTATTCATAGATTGAATTGATTTAATTAATTATTATTGAGTTAACAATCCCCCACCCATCTGGGAGCCTCCACCTCCCAGAGAACAGAATGGCTTGTTTGATTCCCTACCCTGCACCAGGGCAATGTGACTCCCTTGGAATATTCCATGGCTTTGGGACAGTAAACACCCAGGACTGGTGAAATTTACAGCACTGGTAAAATTTTCCCAGCAACTTTCAAAGCAGAGAGGAAACATAGTGGTGGTGACGGCTGGGAAAGGAAAAGTGTTTTATTTGGTCTTGCCTGCTGGGGCAAAACCAGAAGGATTTGTGTGTTAGTTACACTGGACTGAGGGTGATTGTTGCTTTGAAAAGGATTACGGAGTGGCAAAAAAACAGCAACAAGACACTTTCTTGCTTGGTGCAGGAAAAGAGCAAGAAAGAGCAATTTATTAAATGAAGCTATTGCCTTAAATAAGGCAGTTTGTGTAAAATAAAATACAAACAGATTAATGGTTAGAGAAAGAGACATTTCTTTTTTCTAGCTTTTTTAGGGACTTTGCAGGTGTTTATCTCTGTTATGATTTTTTCTTTTGTGTTTACAATAAAGAAGGAACCTCTAGCTTGGGAAAAATCCTAGCTGAGGCTGAGAAGGTTTCATGGCCTGAGAAAAATACTTAGAACTTGAGAAAAAGGCCTGACAGCTTTTGCCCAGGCCTTCAGCAGTGTCCACAGGTGATCTAGAATTTCCTTCCAGGAAAGATGCCTTTGGGAACAACAGAGCCTAAACCCTGCATTTTCCATTTCTTTCTGAGTGGGATTGGTGTAAGAGTCAGTCTGAAGTTTCTCTGACCTGCCTCACGACCATCATCAGAGACTGAGACCTGGGACCGCACGGCTCGCTCTGGACCTGAGTTCTGGCCTGGCCGAGGTGGAGGCTTGCCAAGGACTGTTTGTTGGTGTGCCTGGAGCTTGCCATGGCACACGGCTCTCGAGCAGGGTACTGGTTATAGTGCCCTGTTCCAGCACCTGTTTCTTGGAGCAATGATCTCCACATACTATAGCCCATAAATCTCCCCATCTTTTGGCCAGAGGCCACTCTCTCTGGAAAAAGACTATAAAAAGTGACTTTCTTAGAGAGACTTTGAGATCTCTTTCTCCCAACGGATTGAAGACGCGTCTCGTCGGACGACCACGAGGATGCGTCCTGTCTGTTGGTAGCTATATCCCATCCTTTCTCTCTCTCTCTCTTCTATCGCAAAACTGAATTGTTCACACGCAATAAACTGCATTGCCGCTTTCTGCTGAACAAAACCTGAGTCTCTTGCTTTTGTCTTTTGCACCCTGGGGTCAAATCACGCCTCCCGCTCGGGTTGAGCGGATCATGACAATTGGCAAAGCCAATATCACAGACATGCGCTTGGGAAGCAGCTGCCCGATGCCCGGAGGAAAGGCTTGGCCAAGCCTTGGCACAAAGGGAATTACCTCGGACGGAGGGGGGCCGGAGGATGCTCCTGCTGCCGAGCCCCTTGGCGGCGGGGAAGTGCAGGTTGGGGATGGCCGCGTAGGCCTGGGGCGCGTAGAAGACCGGGGCGCCCAGGTAGGCGGCGGCAGGGTCGTACAGGTGGCCCAGGGTGTAGGTGTAGTCGCCCTGCAGCACCGGTGCCCTGCCGCCCGTGCCACGCGTGTACCGCACGTAGCTGTCCTTGTCCACTGGCTTGGCCAGCGTCACCTCGATCGGGGACCCGTCCAGCACCTTCATGGTGGGGAGAGAGTGCAACACAAGCACAGGGGTGAGCGCTCAAAGTGCCTCCATCTATGGAGGAGCTGCCCCCACGTCCCAATGGGATGGGAAGATGGAGAAAACCACCCCAAAACAGCACCAAACCTCCCTCACCCGGGGCTGGCTGGGTGAAGCTTAATCTGAGAGTGCCGTCCCCAGCTGGGAGAGGCTCCTTCAGCAAAGCCTTCAAAGGCCTCACTTCCCTGCAAAGCAGCTCGTAAGCTGGGTGAGATTCCGTGTGCTCCCGTGGAGAACAGCAGTGGCACTAAAAATAGGAGCGGGGTTAACACCTCATTGGGAACAGCTCCGGCTTTGCAGTGAATTACATGCAGTGCAAGAAGGGCTAAATTCAGCAGCCTCCTCACAAATCCGCATCTGAATTTGGAGCAGATGTTTGGGCTGACCTCGTTTGTCCCAGTTTGCCATTCACATGCTGCCCTGCCAGTGTTTTTGTTGGCAGTCTGGAACAAGGATATGAGTGTGAGCCAGGGGGGATCGTAACCCCTCCTTTCCTAGTTCTTCTTTCAGCTTTTCATGTTTTTTTCTTTCATCTGAGCAGTGAGCTAGAGCCGGGCAAACACTTAGCACAAATACAAGGAGCCAAAATGAATCGTTTGTGTACAACAGAGCTGCTGAAAAACAAATTCAGGAGTATAAAAGCAACCAGCAAAGAGAAAATTGGGACAACACCTCCAGGAGGGTTTTGGAGCTAATAAAGCAGGTGGCTTTGTATAATATTCTGTACCCTGAGTCCCATGAATTAACATTTACAGCAGCTTTACCTTCCCATTCAAGGCTTTCATGGCCTCCACTGCGTGTTCTCTTTTATTAAAGTGCACAAAGGCATAGTCTCTAATTTTCTTTACTCTCTCCACTGCACCTGTGGAAAACATCGGAATATTAGTGGGAAGTGGGGATTAGTTGGAAAACAGAGATCTGAAAGAGTGGTTCTGTCAGGTTATGAGCCCCTGGAGAGCAAAGGCTGAGCAAGGGTAGAAGAACCAAAGGTCAGTGTCCCCTTACCTCTTTGGCTGCATATTCCACAGGAAAATCAATATATAATGATTGTAGCATTACTAGGCAAAGTAGAAGGTTTTGGGATTAGACACCAGTAAGATTACCATTAAACTGGAGTGGTTTTCCCCTCTCCAAACCGTTCTGTTGGGCACTACCTTTGGTCTTGTGCCTCCCTTCTGTGACAGACCTCATACCATGCCCCTGTGATCCCCATCTCCCTGCTTTTCTACATGCATTGGAGGCAGCAAAACTTGATGCCTTTGCCATAAAACAAGGAGGTTTTTCTGCTTGACAACCAACTCAGGATATTCAGGAAGAATGAGCAGCCAGCCCTGCCCAGGACAGAGCATCCCAGGGCACAGAGCAGCCCAGGGCACTGGGATGGGCTGGGGCTGATGGGGTAGCAGGCCTCTCCCTAAAAAACAGCCTCTCCCTAGGAAATAGCCTTTCCCGTGGCAGTGGGGCTTCCCCAGATTCACCCGGGCATGGCCCCAGTCAGGCTCTTGCAGCTGAGGGTTGACCCTTCAGGCATCGGGCTTGGGCTGGAGAATCTTTCTTACAGCCTGAATCTTTCTTACATTCAATTTATCCGAAGTAATTCAAATGTAAATTTCTTCTTCTTCTTCTTTTCTAAGTCCATCCCCCACAGTTTTCCCTTTCCCTTGTCAGCTGTTCTGCTGCCAGGAACTCATACTCTGCACTGAGGAGTCTGTCTCCAAAATAACCCCACCAGTCGTGTTCCCCACAGCCTTTAGCCATTTCTTTAATTCCTCATCTTCTCTGCTCTTGTGCCTTGGGATGCACAACATCAGCCAGACCAGCCTCCTGTAAAACCCCTAAAATATCCTTTGGAAACATGGCTAAGGGATGCTGAGCAGCTCTTCTGCTGGCTTCTTACCTCCTAAAGCTGAACAGGTGCACAGGGAAATATCATATTGCCACAAAAAGCACACACTTAGAAAAATGCAGGAGGAAATTAATTTCTTTGGTATTCAGGGGGAGTCATTAGGAGCTGCAGAGGGCTAAATGAGCCTGTCCCAGCCTACAACCCAAGCAGGCTGCACATCTTGGAATGACACAGGGATGGTAAAGAAGCACTCTGTCTCTTCTGGGACAGAGGATGGTTTTCCTAAATTTATGGGAGTTATATGTTGATGCTTTGTTTACAAGTGGAAGCTTTAATGAACTCGCTGTATTTTGAATATCCCCCTTCTGCCTCCCAGAGAATATTCCAGGACACCAATCTTGAGTGAAAAATTCTGCTCTTCTCTGCTTCTGCCTCTGCCAAGCAACATGATACCCACCCTCGGGTCAGCTCCATGGAGAGCCCATCCATGGGACATTAAAGAGGGAGGATTGTCTCTCCAGCATATTGGGACAGCACAATCCTCCTGCTGGGAACTCTACCAGGCAGGAGGAATTTCACTGGGATTCCTAGGGAGCATGGGCAGGGCTTTTCAGAGAGACCTTGACAGAAGTCACCAGGCTATGAATTTGGCACAGATTTAAGGGGTGCTACTTGTGCTATATCCCAGATCGAGGAGCACAAGCAGCATTCCTGGTCCTGTCAGTGAAGCCCTCAGAGATGTGGCAATTGCTGTGTCATGGGGACCTCTGGATCACTTTTTATTGGATGACTTGTTGATGTCAAAAGAGCTTCTTAACGCCCTGGATCTAAGGTAATTTCAGCTAAGTAGTGCTGAAATGTGGCTCAATGAATGAGGCAGCAGGGCAATGAATCATTTCAGATCCTTGCTGCCTTTTTTGGTCTCACTATAAATTGGACTTCATTTTCTCTCCCCAAAGCTGGAAGTTTTGCTGCTCTAATGCATCCATTCCTGATTTTAGCCACCAAAATAAAAGCTGTCCATTTAAAAAAAAATTCCAACACGAACACTGAAATGATAAAAAGAAAATGAAAGATGGGGTAGAACTTCTGTTGTTATAGTGGAAAACGTCTTAGCAGCAGAGCAGATGACTGTTACCAAAGTGTCAAAAGGCCACAAATGTGTTTCTGGGGAGTGTGAGCTTGTTCAAACCTCGGGAGCAAAACTGGGTAAATAAAAGAAGGAAACAGTTCAGAGAGTTGGATAACATAAATTTAACTCGGGGTAAAATGGGGTCTGCAACAGCTCGATGGTGGCTAAAAGTATGAGCCAGAAATGCTGGAAGGACACAAGGAAAACTCATGAAGACCTTTGCATTGCAGCCTAGTCCAGAAAAAGGCATGCACAGAGAAGAAATGAGAAGTTAGAGGAAGAAAAATGAAGCTCTGCAGCATATTTTAAAAAAATTAATAGAAGGAAGGTAACAGGAGTAAGATGAAAGGAGATTTCACATTGCCAGGCACCAGTTCCTAATGCCTAGTGGACTGTGTGGCTTGCAGAGCTGCAGAAAAGGGTTATTTTTACTTTGTTGGTTTTGGGTGGAATTTCCTAAAGCTGGAGCAACTCAGAAGTAAAATCTCCTTTGAAAGCTAGCAGGATTTTTATTCCCAACTAATCTCCCTACTTTTCTTGAAAAATCTCACCCTAAGTGCATGTAAGATACGCCACAAAAGAATATTGAATTAAATGGAAAGCACTAATTATTCACCAATTTACATGAGGACCTGGGGGGGATGTATGAAAATGAGTTCAGAATTTAGATACATTAGATAAAAAGGAGTTGTATTAAACCACTCTATTTTTATCACCATCCCTTGCCACAGAAGGATGCTGAAGTCACCCAGCTGCTTCACCAATTCTTTTTAAGAAAGACTAAATTATTCCAAAGCATTTTGATGACACAGGGCATCACCATGCAGTACTTTCGGTCTCTTCCAGCTGCCAATCATCCTCCTTTGTGGTGGCTGTAGTTGGGAATTAAGCAGCCCTTAATGGGTTGGCATTTTGGGTGGGAGCCTTCAGCCTCATGACAATTTTTGCAGCATTTCACACGAACATTTCACAGCAGAAAACCAGCTGTTTTTTATCTCTTGTGGCATTTTAGGAATGCAGAAATATTTCCATTTACAGCCCTTGTTTAGGAGGCACTGCACCTGTGGGCTCCTACCTGGCTTGATGCTGTTGAACTCCTTCTCTATGGTCTCCTCGGTGGTGGAGAGCATGAGGTTCCTCACGTAGAGGATTTTCACTGAGGACATGGTGTCCTCATCCACCTCCACCTCCGGCTCTGCCCAGTCCACGGCAATGGGGTGTCCCCACAGCTGGATCCTTCCTTTAAGGGAATGGGAATGGTCAGTGCTGGGGGGCTTTGCTTCCTCTCACTCCTGCTCATGCTCTATTTCAAAACAGAGCAGCGCAAATTCTACAAATTCTTGGGTTGCAATACAGGATGTGGCCAGAAATGTGTATTCTATCACCATCTGTTGAAGCTGGGTGGGACAGTGATTCCTTATCTCCATGTCACATATTATCTGCTAATGGGCCATTTTTAAAACCAGCTGGGGCAATCATCTTTATCTTTTCCACAACCCACCCTCCCTCCAGGAAGATATCATCTGCTGCTAGGCCATTGAGTCCCACTGTGTGACTGATAAAATTACATCATCCCACTGGGAGATGCTCCAGCCAGGGGGAGGAGCCAAGCCTTTCCTACCTAGATAAAAACTGAGATTTGAGACAGCAAGTTATCCATCTTTCCACTGGATTCCAGAGGAAAACTGGACCTTTCCACATCATCCCTGCACCTTCAGAGGAAAACTGCACCTTCTGTACAGGAGCACTGCTTCAGTTGAACCACATCTGCCACTGCAGGAGGATGCAGCCACCATTTAATGGGACTGCTACCAACACCCTGACTGACAGAGTGTCACGTTGTATTCTGACTCTGTCAGTGTTTTGAGATTGCTCTCTGTAATACTGCATTTCTATTTTAATTTTCCTAGTAAAGAACTGTTATTCCTAATTCTCATATCTTTGCCTGAGAGCCCTTTAATTTCAAAATTATAATAATTTGGAGGGAGGGGATTTACATTCTCCATTTCAAAGAGAAGCTTCTGCCTTTGTTAGCACACATCTGTCCATCAAACCAGGACATAATGTGACCAAAAAAAGCCTTCCTAACTGCTGCATCAGCTCCCTCCCAAAAGCAGATGATCACACTTAGAATGGCCTCCTGCAAATACCTTTGGAGCCTCCAGAGCTGAAAGCAGCGAAAATATGGAATAACTCACTTGAAGCCTGTGTTTCCTGGAGTGCTCCCTAAAGGGAGGTGTTTTAATGCACTTATAAAAATCCCTTTTGGCAAAGTTTCATTCCCTCAGTACCAGAGCAGGGATCCCAAACTCCCAATGGGATAGAATGAAACAGCAAAATCAAGGACCTTTGTGTGTGTGTGTGTTTGATTTCCTTTGGGTGAAATGCAGCACAAGGAGGGAGTGACACAAAAAGTCCCAAGGCATAAAACAGGCTGTGGAGGATAAACCCAGGGACTCTGTGTACACTGGACTGAGCTGCTGAGGGGCAGGGAAGAAAAACAGCAAATAAACCACATTGCTGAATGCTGATGATGCAGTTGGGTTGGTGTCCCCACTCCTTGAGGCTCTGCTCCATTTTCAAAGGCACCTGATGGAGAGACTGTCACTGAACTCGAGGGGAATGTTCAGAAGTCCATATTTCTTTCTGTCTGTATGTGTGTGTATTATCAAGGTTGCCATTTTAGATTTGTCATTAAATTTTGGTTAAATTGGATTTATGGTTCTGTTGCACTTATAGAAAATCCTACTGAATCGTTTTAGAGGTGTTAAATTGGTCAATTTATCTAGAACTGCTAGTGTTGATTAGATATTATTAACAAGCCATGATTAGATATTGTCATGAATAATAAACCATTTAGACCTAAATTGCTGAGCCAGTCTGAGGCTGAGATTGGCAAGGAGGTTTATTCTGTCGGGACTCAACCCTTGGAATCCTTTACTTTTTCCCTCCTCACCCTTTTGCCTCCCTGGTCTCCACGTGAATCATTCTAGATTGCTTTAATCTGATATTTCTTTGCCTGTTTTATCTGTATAGTAAGCAATAGTGTGACCCTTGCCATCAAACCCTGCCATGCCTTCACAAATTTATTTTAAACCCACTTTTGCCCAGACCTTGTGATTCTTTAAGTGACCTAAACCACACATTTGCAGCTGAGGGGACAAAGAAAATCTTGCAAAACACTCTTTGCCAGATCTAAAAAGGCATCTCTGCTTGGACAACCCATTTAAGCTCCAAAATGAGAGGGTGAGGATAGAATGTGAAGGCTTGTTGGAAGTGTAAATGATCAAACTAAATGGAAAGGTGCTGTTCCTTTGGAATCCCTTGTGAATGAGCTGGGATTTGTGGAGCTGCTCTTCAGCTTTCAGCACTGCACAGAGCTGAGCTGTCAGCTACCAGAGATAAAGCCAGAGCTGCTCGTGGTTCTGTGCCCCTTTCTGAATTGCTGTTTCCAGTTCAAGGGTGGAACATGTTGACTCAAAGTAAGGAGCTTGGTGCCTCTTGCTGAAAACCAGTCTATCTCCATCCTCTTAGCCAGAGACAGGGCAACAATTTAATTTTTTTGTAAAAACTCTTCGTTTTTGGGCACTTTCTCTACAGAGCTCTCTGAAAGAGAAATGAGGTTCAGTTTAAAGGAAGCGTCTGATAAAGATATTCAATCTCACATCAGCTGGAGACACATTCAGCTCTGGCTTGAAATTTTTTCCAATTCCTGCCGTAGGCTTGAAACTTCAGAAGATTCTGGCTCCTGCTCAGGTCTTTGGAATTCCCTAAATTATTTACTGAGATGTCCCTAAACTGGAAATCCCTCATGCATTGCACAGGCCTGCTCAGGGCTCTGAGTTCCTTCCATCTGTCCCCCTGTCTTTGCTCAGGATTTCAAGTGCTCTGCCTGCTCCTGCCCTCCTTCTCCATATAAAAACCATGGGAAAGTCATGTTCAAGCACAGAATGTGCTCCCACCATCAGGGAGATGCTTAAACTGAAGAAAAAAATGCAGAACAAAAGGAAAAATTGCCAGTGTGATGTATCTCCCAATAGAAAAGCAAATTCAGTGCTCAAAATCATGCTCATTTCTTTACATAATAAGAAAAAAAAGAATTTAAGTGATGCAGGATATTTAACGTATAAAACAGGTGAAAGAAGGCTGGTGGTTATGAACAAATCTCAAATCTCAAGGTTTGTTGGATGCTTTCACCAGCCAGTGAGCTATGTTCAACAAAGCAGTGCAGGAGCATAAGAAAGCAAGAGAAAATTGGTGAAATCCCTGCAAAAGCACTTAATGTTAAGTGACTACTTCACCTAATACCTGCTAAACCTCTCTCTCCTCAATGCTCTTTCGCTGTCTCCCAATGCTGAATTTAATAGATTTACTCTAAAGCAATTCCTCATTCCAAGCTTTTTTGCCAAAATATCAATTTTCAGTCCACGCTCCAGCCTGAATCTGCTCTCGGATGCTTTCCTGAGTGATTCTCCCTGAGAGGCCATAAATTTTTATGTTTAACCCAAGATAAGCACAGCATCCACAGCAGAACTACGTGGATACACACAGCTAAATCCATCTGGCTGGATTTTTAACAAACCCAAGCTCCTGAAGGATGACCATGGATCATCAGCAGGGTGCTGCAGCTGCAGTGAATCCCACACCCCATGGTGTGTTGGGGGACCTCCAGGCTCTGGAAAACTGTGGTCTGAGGGCAGAAAACCCAGCCATGCTCACTTCTTTGGAAGTGTCACCACATGGTGACCCCTCCCCATCCCTGCTAACCTGGGAGCAGCTTCCTCCTGGCCATGGCTGCTGCCCGGTGGCTCTCGTACTCCACGAAAGCAAAACCCCTGTTCTTGGTTTTGTCAGCTGCACTGGGGTAAACAATGACATCCACCACGCCATCCGTGACCTTCTTCATCTCTGCTAGGATTTCCTCCCTCTTCTTGGTTTTGGGGATGCCCCCCACGAACAGGCGGCAGTTGTCCACGCTGGCACAGACGCCCAGGAGCCTCCCGTTCCTGAAACAGCAGAGCTGCTTTGTCAGGAGTCACAAAAACCCAGTCTGGCAGTCAGGAGTCAGGAGAGGGGAGGGTTAAAGCAAAGCCTGTCTTCTGTTCCAAAACACAAGGCCAAACACAAAGCTTTGGTGCCAGCTGTTCTTTGGGATATTCCAGTGGCATTGCTCAGTGCAAAAGCTGCCACTCTGCTAAATCTGACATCAAAGTCAGGCAGCACAGCTGAAATGAAGGATTTGAGGGAGAAGCCAATGACAAATGTTGCTTTTCCTAATTAAGATTCTGCCTTTTCCTGCCAGCAGGCGACTGCACACCCCAGCCCAGGTCCCTGTGTTGTCAGCAGTGGCTTGTGGCTTCCCACTCACCTCTGGGTGAGGTTTTGGGGAAAGAAAATCCCTTGCCATGGAGAGGCACCATTTGAGGACTCAACTTTTGTGCAGACCCCAAAGTAAAAGCTTCCTTTGTTTACCTCTTTGGGGTCAAAGTATCTCTTACAGGCCTGGAGAAGTGCAAAATTTCTTTAGAGGAGTCTTTGGAACCAGGGAAGGAAGTGGAGGAGGTGGAGGTGGATGAAGCCTGATCCCTAAGACCTTCCAACCTCTGCTGCAAATGACAGCTCCAAAACCTCTGTGTGCCCTGATCCACTCAAAGCAGTTCACAACCTTTTTTTTTTCTTCTTTTTTTTTTTAATTTAAAAAGCCATATGATTGCCAGCATGGTTTATCCCAAGAGGTTTTTAACAAAGGCATCAACTCATCCCACTTTGAACTGGCAAAGAATATTTAGTGTGGTTGAAATCCAACCAACACGTATTGATGGGCCCATCTGTTGTTGATTTCTGGGTGTTTTGTTCCCAATTTTTAGTCACAAACACGAGAGCTTTTTCTGTTCCTTTCTATTAGGAAATGTCACTGTTGTGCCAATTGGTTTCCATCCTATTTCACCATTTTTTGCAATTGCTCCATCTCCCAGAACATATCTGCACAATCTGTCACGAGGGAGACTGTGAATAAGATAAATCAACAATAAACAACCTGAGGGGAACATAATAAACAGTGCTGGTTAGGGGAAAGTTAATTTGATCCAAAGCAGAATATTTTTTTCTAATGTTCTGATAGATCTTTTTTTAAGTTTGTTTTTTTTTGTGGTTGTTGGTTTTTTTTGTTGTTGTTGGTTTTTTTGTTTGTTTTTTTGGGTTTTTTGGTTTTTTTGTTTTGTTTTTTTTTGTGAGGAAGAAATTTCCTGTGAAAGATATTGGCTTTAATGGGGAGATGGGAGGAGTTTCCCCCTCAAAACACGGGGATCTAAATAACCTTGCTCTGGGCTGCCAGGAAAAATATCCCTTACAAGCCAAAATAGACTGAAATATATGATTTGAAGTTGCTTTGAAGGTGATTGCCCTGCTTACCTGATTTCATAATTATTGAGTGTCTTTATTGCATTCTTGGCCTCCTGTTTATTGGAGAAGGTCACAAAGGCATAGCCCCTGTTGTTGCCATTGAAGTCCATCATCATCCTCATCTCATAGATTTTGCCAATCTGCCAAGTGAGAGAGATTTGTCAGCAAGGTGGGAGCGGTTAAAAGAAGACTGGAATTTTAAAGCCCACCCAGTTCCAGTCCCGTGGAACTTCCATTGACCAGATTGCTCCAAGTCCTGCCCAGCCTGGCCTTGGAATCAGCCCTGAAATCAGCTCTGACCATCAGTAAGTGACTAGCTGCCATCCAGCCTCACCTTTTCACAGAGGGGGATAAGTTCATCCTCAAAGAGGTCTCGGGGCAGTTTCCCAATGAAGATCTCACAGCCCCTCTCTGGTGGAGGGCCATCCCAGCCCGGTGGTGGGCCCCCATATTTCCTCTGCCCATTTTCCTGCCATGGAGGAAAAGAAAAGAAAGGTTTAGCTATTGATTTTTAAATGTGGATCAAAGCAGCCCCATCTCTGGGAATGACCCTTGAGGCAGACAGCCTCCTTCCCTTCAGCTCCTCATGGATTCAGCAGGGATAACAGAGGGTCCTGCTGCCAAGGCTGGGACACTTCCAAAGTCCGAGTGCAGACAGCCAGGAAACTCCCTGGAAAACAGAAATCCTCCTGGCTCTGGCAGGGGAATCTCCATGGGCTGTGTGTTAGTTGTGGGCTGGGTAACGGAGCACTTGAAAAATCTCTAATATTTCTAGATTTTCGTTCAATCTGAGGATGACACCTGCCCAGGAGATCCTTCTGGCAGAAAGCAAATCTTGGCCACAAATAATATTCAAAGATGTGAAGGCCAGTCAGAATTTCCTTTTTGGTCTCTTTTTGCTAGATGAGTGTGTCTCTGTTCTCCTCTTCTATTTTTAATCATACTTCCTTACTTCCTTCCTGGAATCCTTCCTTCCTTCCTTCCTTCCTGGAATACTTCCTTCCTGGAATTCTTCCTTCCTTCCTTCCTGGAATACTTCCTTCCTTTCTGGACTCCTTCCTTCCTGGAATCCTTCCTTCCTTTCTGGAATCCTTCCTTCCTTCTCTCCCACTCGTTTCTCTCTTTCCCTCTCCCTGCAGTGATTCCCTGTTCCCAGAGGAGCTGGGGCTCCAGTAATTTTCTCCATTTCTGGCTCCCTGACCTTTTTTTAGTCACTTCCCATTCTGGGATTGTTCCAGGAAAGCGAATGCCTTGTACAGCTGATTTAAGAGGAACGTAAACAAAGAGAGATCCTTAGGAGAAAACAGAAATACACAACAAACCCTTTTAGTTTTCTCAAGCCTAGAACAGGCCCTGAATTATCCATTCTCATTCCTGTTTTTCCAATGTTTTCAGCAGGGATGGAGTCCTGGGAACATTTGATTTTTTATCTGAGCTGGTGTGTAAGGGGGGGCCCCTTTCCTCAGTTTGCAGTGGCTTTGTTTGTGGCTGGAAGGCAGCACCTCAGCAAACCCTTCTTGACAAGGTGCCTGGAGGGAAAGTGGACATCAGCCTTTTCCCAAAGATGAACAGTCCAGGTGTGCACTGAGGAAGAAGATGTTTGGCTGCACCCACAGACAGGCTGGAAGAAAAATCTCTAAGGTACAGGGAAATTAGGAGAGGGGAGGAAAGGAGAAAAAGATAAAATAGCAAGGTTGGAATGGAAAATGAAAGGAGAGACAAGAGCAAGAAGATGTTGAAGTGTGGAGGGGACCGGGAGGTGAAGTTTGTGCTTTAGGAGTGATCTTTGCCAGATGCCCATCCCCTATGATTCCAAGAAAGCCACAGTAAATCTAGGACATAGAGAAGTCCCTTATCTTATGGGTCAGATAGTACAGAAAGGCTCCTCAAGGGCACCAAACACAGCTCCTGGCCTAGTCCTGGAATATGCTTTTCCCCAGGAATCTTAGGCTGTGCTTGGGGCTGTTGTGCCCTCTAGTGCCATGGAAAACATGGCAAAGTTCATGGCCTCCACCTACCTAAAATCCAGTGTTACCAGTTCCCTCTTCCAGGATGCAAGTGCCCAGTGCTTTCCAAGGCTCAGCTTGTTTTGGTCGTGGTAGCCAAGAAAGGCTTTCTCAGGTGGGTTTGAAGGCTATGCCCAGGCTCCACCTGCCCTAACCACGGGAAGTTTGGATCTTGGAGACCTTGGAGCCTAAACTGGGAGCAAATCCTTGGAGCAGGTGAGGCACCTGCCTCCCACGTCCCCATGCAAGGATCTGCACAAAAGGTGACATGCTGGACTCCCCACCTCATCCCTCTTGTGAAACTTTGCTCTGTGGGTTTTCTTTGGTTTTGAGACACCAATCCCAACATTCAGTAGTGCTCAGGGCTGTCCTTGCCCCACCTTTATTGTAATTTCCCCTCAAGCAAGGAATTCCTTGAGGAATGAGATCCTGATTTGGGAAAGACAACATAGCGATGGTCAGCGGGGAGGTGAGAGAAACAGAGAGAAAAGAAACAAGCAAGGAGTGATTCAGGAGCATGGATTCGCTGCTCATGCCCCAGTGAAGCTTCAGGATGAAGCTGGAAGCTACTCAAAAGGATGTGACTGTGAATTCCTACCTGGATCAAATTATATCCCGTTCGCTGAATTAACGCACGGAGGGCGGCTTCTTTCTGTGTGCCGGTCAATCCATCCCCGGATTTGTGATTTGATTCCATTGGGAGTGATTATCAGCAAAAAATCAGGTTAATTAGGGGTGCTCACTGCAATCAAATTTAAGATAAATTAAATCAATTAATATGGCTGGGAGGAGAAAGTCCACCCTCCTGAGAAAGTTTACAGGGTCGCTCTTCCTAAATCAGTTATTTTAGAGATAAAACCAAAACAGAACAGCAGAGGCCACAAGAAAAAGCAGAAATATCCTCCTTGCTGAATGGAAATAAATAGCATTTAAACCTGCAGTCAGATCCTGGGGAGATGCAGAGGGAATTTGTAGCCTTTTGGTGGTGTCTCAGCAGGAAAAAATATCTAAGTGCCTAATCCTGCACTGAGTACACAACAACGAGTCTTTCAGGCCTGGTGTGATGCTGACACTGGGAAAGCAACCTTGCATCAGCCATGTCCAGCACTCTGTGAGAAACGGGACCTAGCTCCAAATTTGGCCTGTTCTTATTTTTGAAAATAAAGAACTTCAGATCTTAGCTCAGCTCAGGGCTGGAACAACCTTGGGTTCAGACATTTTGATTCAGAGATGCAGTTTTAGGTCATGGCTGATTCAAGATTTTTTTGTTTCCCTGGGGTTTGAGCTGAAAACTTCATAAAACTGAAATCTGAATGTTACTTGGGCTACATCCTGGGAAAGGGACATTTACAACATGGATTCACTACTGGTGTTTCTCTGTTTTTCCTGAATGCTGAGGTTTGAGCTTGTCCAAAATCCATTTACGTGCTCCAGGCATAAAAATGGGGCCTGTAGGTACAAGGCTGAGCTTGAAGCCTCAGGCTGATGCTGAACAGCAGCCAGAGCAAACCCAGTTCCTTCCTCAGATTCTTTTAGCCAGAGCTGGGGCCCAGTGGGACCAAGGACTCCATGCAGGAAAATGCTAAATTGTGTCATCCCACATGGTTGTTGTTGCCTAAAGCTGCATTTTATTGTAGAAAGGTGGAGGCAAGGAAAGGTGGTGCCTCCCAGGCTTGGCTGGAGAGCAAACAGGGCCAAAAGGGGCTGGGAGGGATGGACTGGGGGTGAGGGGGATGAGGCACCCTGGGATGGGATGGTGGTGGGGATGCTGGGCAGAAGGGAAGTCCAGAGCAGTAGGAAGGTGGAAGGAAGGTGGAGTGCTGTGCCTGCACCCTGAGCTACTGTCAGATTTTTGGGAGGAGACCCTAAACAATCCCCTTGCACAGCAGCCCCTTGGTGCACATAAAGGTGAGCACTGCATGTAAAGAAATTAAGGTAAAGAAGTGCAACCTATATGATTACAGCTGATTTTCTGAGCATGTCACGATTCTGCAGAAATAACAGAAATAGCCTTTTTCCAGGACCCAGCTTTTAACACCAACCCCTTTTTATCAGCAGCTTTTGGGGCAGCCCACTTTGCCTTTGGCCATCACCTGCCCTGTGCTCTCCTATGCTTTTGTGCCCTGGAAGTCTAAACCAGCTGCTTTCAATTTAAAATGGATTATTCCCAGCACCGAAAACAGGGCACGAGCCCAGGTGTTTGGAGGATATCAGTCTCATGTCACTTGGGCTCCCGCCACACCAAAATCCAGAGACTGAAACACTCAAGAGACTCAAACACTTGCAAATAGGGATACCTCTGTAATGCCAGGGTTTGGAGCTATTTAATACAGAGTTTGCTGAGGCTCTTCTGATTTTATTTTATTTTATTTTATTTTTTTCCCATGCTCCCAGGTTCTCCAGTATTTTAATTATTACCAATGTTCAGGGGCTGGAACGTGGATTATCCAATGCAATTACTCTCTCCTGTCTCTAATTCCCAGATGAGTGTTTTCTGCAGCAGTTACTGGCTTGTTCTGCCCTTCTGAGGGCAGCAACAAAACCCTGTCGATGTTTGTGGTGTCTGTGCCTGCTGCCTCCTCTGGAGCTGGTGTTCAGCAGGCACGGGGCAGGATTAGCACACTGCTGTGCAAAAACCACTTGGAGCCTTTCCCAGGCTGCTTCAGAAAGAGAAAGTGAGCGTTCAAAAGAAAAAAAAAAAAAAAAAGAAAACCAGCTAAAAAAAAAAAAAAAAAGGGTTAAAATCCAGATTGGTTTTGCACCCTCCCCTGCCTGGCAGAGACACCTCACACCCACCCTATAGGGGAAAATTGTCACCCTGCAAATCTGGCCCCTTATATTCTGCGTTTGGAGCATCCTGGTTTCATCAGGAATTGAGGGACAAAATTGCAGTTCTCGGTGGATGGATGGGTGGGTGTCTCATAGCCCTCAGAGCTGGACTTGAGTGCTGCCAGGGCTGCTGCTTTGGATGCACTTGCACGTGGATCCTTTAAGGCCAGCTCTCCTGCAGGGAGGAGGGATTTCCAGGAAGGTCTCTCTCCCTCCCGGGCGTGATTTCACGCTGAGCAGTGAGCACAAGCCTCGGGGCTGGATGGATGGGAACAGAGCATCTCCCTGGCTGATGCCTTTCCAGCGGCAGCAATATCCCTCTCTGCCTTCTGCCTTATTAGATAAGACAGCCGAGCTCTTCTGGTAAGGCATCCTGCGAAGATTTCAGGCTCTAGACCAGCATGTCTAGACACTGGTGCACTCCAGGATGTGCTGAAGCAATCCACTCGGAATTAGGGAGCAAGAGCATTCAAGGTTGCAATGAAGTTTTAATCACAGCCTGCTGCAAAACCCAGCAGGTTTGGGGTGGGAAGGAGTGTTGGTAACAAAGATCCGGCTTTAATCTGTGCCTGGTGCTTCCACACATTGCTGCCTTTGGAGAAAGCCCAGCCTGACCCACGGAAACAACCCTGTCCCATGGAAGAGATGCAGGATGCTCATCCTCAGGGGTGCCTCGACTCACCTGGGGCTGTGGAGCTGGTCCTACTGGAAGTAGGACCCTTCCACCACCCCTGCAAGTGCCCACTCCTGATTCCAAAGGAATCTGCAAGCCCCCACTCCCAGTTCCAAAGGAGAACAGGACTGGACTGCACACTCAGGGCTGAGCACACACGTGGACAGCTCAGTGCACCACCCAACTCTGAGCAGTCAGTTCACACCTACTAATTACCAGCCCAGCGTCATTCACAGGTAATTTATAAGATAAAGAGCTTTCCCTCATCCGTGGGGTTTCTCCGGGATGGCAACAGCAACCCCTCTTTTCTTTGAGGTATAAATCCCAACACAACAAATCCCAGGAAAACAGGCTTTCCACCCTGCAGTTTTCCAAGCACTTCTTCTCTCCCTCATTCCTTCCTGCCTCCCTTGAGCCAAGGACATCTAAACACTTCTTTGGACAGGGCACTTTTCCACCCCTGCCACCCAAGGGTCCATCTCATGGATTCACAGAATCATTTCAGTTGGAAAATCCCTCTCAGATCATAGAGTCCAACCATCAAACCACCACCAAACCAGTCCCCAGGGGCCACACCCATGTGTCTATCAGTGCATCCAGACCATTTCCAGGGTACTATTCATGGGGGGATGTTTAATTTCCGAAACTTGTGGAATTCTTGTCCTTTCTCCAAATTGCAGGCACCAGCCCCAGCCCTTGCAGCAGTACCAGTGTGCTGGGATTGTTGTTTTTTTTTTTTTACCTTAAGGGAGGAGAATTCCTGTCACCCAGAGGAAACACGATTACTTTCTCGCCTTCTTTGTTCCCCAAGCCAGGAATCAATTAGCAAATCCACCCTCACAGGGGAAAACCCCCCTTCCGTGGCTGCTGATGGAAAATGTGAATGACTGCAGCAAATTCAGGCAGTGCTTTCAGCACTGCTTTAAAAAAGAATCAACCCAGCCACACTAAATAGAAATAATAGTTCTGGAATTCAACCAATTTTGGGGATTTGCCCATAAAATGGATTATCATTAACAAGGGCCACCACTTGAAAAAGAGAAGGAAAGAAAAGGAGAGGGGAAAGTTGCATTTTGTTTGGAAGTTTAAATTGAAATTAACACCTTTGGAAGTGGCAAACTATCAATATTTCCTATTTTACCCTCATTTTTGATGAAATTTTAACAATAGCACCAACTTATCATGGTCACAGCACTAAGAAAAGGGAGGTTCTGCTTTTACCTTAGATCAGAATATCACTGTGTCTGGTTTTCTCCTCTCCACTCTCATTTATTTTCAGTTTCTGCTGAAATTCTGAAGTTCCAGGGTCCAAGAAAAGGTCCTTTTATACCTTGCAAGCCCACATCAACAAGAAACAAACCTGTCATGATACCACCTCTTCATGACTACTTCTACACCTACTATACTACAACCCTCACACCTACTACAGCACATCCTCTGGCTTTGCTCCATCCGTCCATCCATCCATCCATCCATCCATCCATCCATCCATCCATCCATCCATCCATCCATCCATCCATCCATCCATCCATCCATCCATCCATCCATCCATCCAGGAGCAAGATGATTCCAGAAGCTTTTACCCCAAAAGCTGCAGAAAATTTTGCTTCACTTTTGGGTTATTTGGACAAGGAGGAGTCTCTTTCCTCAGCCAAGGGATGTCTCCCATGCTAGGATTCTTGATGAGGGGGTATTTGAGAGCAGAGCCTGCCCCTGTGCAGCCTTTTTGGGGAGAGCTGGTTCCCAGTTCCATGAAGGAAATAAACCCATGTTTATCCCACAGGAGCAATACAGACCTGACTGTGCTGAGCCACTTGGACACATCTAATTAAGGCCATTTTGTTTGGTATCCCCTCAGTGCAACTCCTCCTGAAGAATAAAAACCTTTGGAAAGACTGGATACTGATATTCACTCTTTCCCCTAAAAACCCAAAACTATTTTCCTCTGGGTTATCAATGTCTTGCTGGATATTTTTCCCTCCCTCCAGGCTCCAAGCAATATATACTCCTTTCTATACATCCATAAACACCAAGCATGCTTCATTTCCTTCCCCAAAACCTGTGCAGCCTTGAGATCTGCCCCAGTTCCTCGCTGGGGTGACACACTGAGGGACGGAGTCCGATTGAGCAATGCAGCAGGAGGCTCTTGTCCCTTGGCTTCCCAGCAGGCTGGGGGTTTGTTTTCCAGCTCCAGTGGCTCCACACAATGTGGGACCTCACAGACATTTGCAGGAAAGCAGGGAAAATTTGGAGCAGCACGAACATGCTGCAGCACATAAGCCTGGAGAAAACATTTCATGCCTAACCTGGCAAGTTTTTTGCTCAGCCCTTTTTGCTTGGGAATCAGCTTCTCCCTTTGGAATCCCTTTCCTCCTGGGCATAGCTTTTGCAACTCTGTGGCCAAATGCCCCCAAAAAGCAACTCTAGGATGCTGAGCCCAGCCTCCTTCCTTAGTGTTTCGTTTGCATCCCCATGTGCCAGACAGATTGAACCCATCCTTCCTTCCCTGCCTGCTCCCACCCAAAACTCCTGTTTTGGGAAAAGAGCTTGGGAGAAGCATTCTGTGCTGCCGGCTGGAAGGGATTAGGGGAAACTGAGGGGGTTTTAGGAGCAGCCATTGCCTTTGCTAAGGAGACTGATCTGTGGCAAAGAGAAGGAGGGACACCAAGTCAGCTGGAAAGATCCCTAATGATTAAGCCTCAGAAAGCTGCGCTTTAACAAATCCCGAGCAAATGATGGCAGGGAAAATCCCTCCTCCCCCTCTGCCTGGTCTGGCCTCGCTTTTCAGGCAAGGAGGAAAAGCAGAAAACCCCCTGTTTCCATGGCTTTGCCAGGTAGAAACCATGCCAAGGTGTCCGAGGAGCCCTTCTGTGCCCACCCTGCTCACCCCAAACCCAACAGCAGCGGAGTGGGGCAGTGTGGGGGTCCCAGCCCCCAGCCCAGCCCTGCTGGAACGGGGCAGCCCCAGGGTGTGAGCCCGATGCTGGGGCACTCTTGGAGTGGGAGGCTCGCGATGGAGCTGCTCCTTCCCAGCCCCACCTCACCAGCAGCCCCAATTCCCACACCCCTCCCACACCCCCAAACCTCCGAGCCATGAGCAGCCCCCTACCCGAGCCACTGCTCCTACCTGAGCAATATTTTGGAGGTGGCCCCCCGGGAACGAGGGCTCCTGGCTTGTGGGGAGTTTGCGACGTGTCACTGCGGTTATTCCCTAATCATCATATCAAACTCCAAAGGTTCAGCAGCCCCGGGCTGCTTTACAGTCCCACGGGTTAAACGTTAACCCGCCCTATCTGCCAGCTCTCCGCAGGCCTTTGACCAGATACTGCCTCAGACAGCACCCACCGGGCCCAGCCTGCCCTAAATAATGCAGGGCACCAAAGGCAGGTCCAGTCTAAGGGCTAGGATCATCCTGACACAAGCCTTTCCCTGGTGCTGCAGCTCTTCCCAGCAGAGATGCTAGGAGAAGGGGACACAGCCTCATGACACTCTTGGGCTTTCCAGGAGGTTTGGGTTTGCTGGGGGATGATGGCAGAAGTGAGAAATCCCTTGTGGTGGAGGAATTCCTCTTGGTGGCCTAAGCCAAGCAGAAATTGCTAACATTTCCTCACAGTGGGGAAAGCCAATGCAGGTTTTGGGGAGGGTTTTTTGCACCCAAAAAAGTCTGTGAGTGAATCCACCAGGGGGTGGCTTCCAGCTGGGGCAGCCTCTGAGTCTGTGGTCCTTGTGCCTCATCTGGTGATGAACCAGCTGAATTGAATGTTTTGCTCTTTCCCAAATCCTTCTGAACCCTCCCTCTTGGTGGCCTAAGCAAAGCTGTGGGTTTGCAGAAATTGCTACACAAACGTTATCTGAGTGAATGTAGGTTTTGGGGAGGGTGTGTTGCACCCAGAATAGGCTGTGAATAAATCCAGCAGCCTCAAATCTCTGCAAGGGGTGGCATCCAAGTGGGGCAACCTCTGAGCATACCGAGTCTGTGGTCCTTGTACCTCATCTGGTGATGAAACAGTTGAATTGAATGTTTGGCTCTTTCCAAAATCCTTCTGAACCCTCACAGGAGTGAAATGGAGTACTACAGGACTTTAGCAGGGTGATTTCATGGAATTCTAGAATTGTTAAGTTTTGGAAAATACCTTTATGATCATCAAGTCAAACCAGCACCACCATCCTCACCACTGACCCATTTTCCTGCTGTGATGCTCAAGTTTAGGATCCCAGCATTGGGATCCATCCCTGGAATTGCATTCTGCTGTGGCTGTCTCTGACCTCAGAGCTGGGAGCATGGTTTGCTATCCCAGAGCTGACCCCCACCACACAGATGCAGTCCTGGGCTTCATTTGCAGCCCTGTTAAATGAAGCATCTATAATTAGGTGTTGCTGACGCTTCAGGTTTGGAAAAGAGCCATGCCTGTGTTTGCTCAGCTTTAAAAGCGTGATGAATCCCTGAGGGGGGAGATGGCAGGGCCTGGATCCCTCATGGAGAACATCCCCTCCCTGTCAGCATCCTCTGTCTCATCAGGGTGCTGCTCCCATTTCCCAGCCCAAACGTGGGGTTGCTCCCAAGGAAATGTCTGCTGTCTGGTACCCACCTTTCTGCAGAATTTAGGGGTTCAAATGCAGCTTTTGGAGCACATTCAAAGAAGGAAAACCCCCAAACAAGTTCTTCCCAACCAGTTATGAGCACCTCTCCACGAGCACAGCTTGGGATCTACTGCTTGTCCTGATCTCCAGGGCAGAGCTTGGGAATGAGGGGCAGATGTAACAATGGATTTTTGCCTTGTCAAAGGGATTTTTCTTTCTTTAGCACACCATCATGTCCTGTCCTAAGGGACTGGTGGGATTTGATCACTGGATTTCAGACTGAAGGCTCCCAGCACTTCTGGCTGCACAGGACAATGAGCTGAAATCACTCAGTGACAAATTAAATGTCTCTGCCCTGGAATTGTGGCAGTGGGAGGAGCAAACTAGCTTAATAGAATCAAGTGTCACACACCTTCACGGGCCCAGCAGTAAAAAGAGCAAGGAAAAAGTGTCTCTGGGGGAAATGTGAGGTGTCACCTGAGTGCAGGTAACGGGAACTCTGATGATCTGTCAGCAAGAAGGGATGAAATGCAGCTGGCCATTGCATGGAAACAGGGCACTTTGGGATGGAAAGCCCCATTTTGGGATAGAAACCAGCTGTGGATTGACCCACAGGTGTGAGAGAAGTATGATAACAGATATAGACATGGAAAGCCATTCTGATGCCAGAGGGGTTGGAATTTCATCATCGTTTTTTGAGGTTGTGCAGGAAGGGCAGCTGTGATGCTTTCCTTCCCTGTCTTTCTCTCTTTGCCACAGATTTTCTGAGGAAAAGTGATCAAAGAGTAGATATGATTTGTCCTCATGTTTCCTTGAAAGCCTCTCGAGAGGCAGAGTGGAGCAGCCCCAAGAGCAGTAGAACATAATGTTTCCTTCTCCACAATCACGGCAGCAGTGGGCTGCCTCCTCCAGGGTTTGCCTCAGCCTGCCAGGTGGGATTAGGGAAAAGCACTTCCAGCTCAGGAAAAATGACACTTGAGTGGATGCTACCCCTTTGGGTTATTTATTTACTGCCACAAACCCTCCAAGGAGAGGGGTCTGATCTCCAGCTTTCCCTGGAAGTGCTTCACAAAGTTTTCCAGGATGTCCAGCAAGGGGTTTATGGCAAACCTCTGTGCCAAGCCCATCTCTGTGGGGATCAGCAGCTGTCCTTTAACATCGCAATAAAGCCAAAAAAAAAAAATCCTTGGTGTCAAGAGGAGCAGGAGCAGAGCCTTGCCTTGGAAAAACATGATAATGTGGATGTTGGGAGCATCTCCTGAGTGCTGTTTGCTCTGCTTGGTGGAGACATCCTGGTCAGACAGGTGTGTGGATGCTCTGGTTGGTGACATTCCCATTTCAGGGACTGCTGGAAGGTGGGGAGGAAATGGGATGTTGTCAAAAAACTTGGAATTTTCCCCAATCAGCTACAGATTTAGAGGGATGTGTATCAGTTATTGGGGAGGGTTTTGTGTGTGTACAAAGAGAGATTACTAAACACCATTGCAGCTCATTATAGCTCTCTAAACATCACAGTTCTCCCTTTCCCCCTGAATAAATCTGCATGCTGCAATGTTACTGTGCTCTGTAATTAGGAATAATTCAGTTGAAGTCTTAATGCTTTCCAAAAACAATCCTTTGCTTCAGCAGCCTGACTCACACCGTGCTAGAGAGCTGCTGCTAAGCTGAAAAGGAATTTATAGTGGAGCAAACAGCCTGTGTGTATTTGTATTTAGAGATATGAAAACCACTTGGTCCTAATTCCAAAACTGATATTAGGTGGAAAAAAAAAAATAAATTTAAAAATGGGCGCAAGTGAGGTTTCTGCACCCCTTTCCCTCAAGCTTGGGACACTCCAGACTCTCTCTCCAGACTTGCCAGTTTTTCCTTGTTGTGGCTGAGATATTTTGGGTTTGTTTGTGCCATGGAAGCAGCAGTTGTGCCCAAAGGCTGCTGCCAAAGGAAACAGAATTAATTATAAAAGTTTTGTGTGCCTGTGGCTTCAAGATAAATCTGTGGTCATAAGTATTCCTTTGATTTAGGATAGTTTGATATGACCTGTGTTTGTGTAACGTTGATGCTGGGATATGGATCAAATATTGACCCTCTGCTGCTCCATAAATGTTCTGCTGTGAGCCCAATGACTTTTGTAAAGCTGTGGTTACAACTCCTCCAGTCTCAGGTGTTTCTCCAGTTCCTCTGGATAAAAACAGTATGAATAGTGGGTGGGCAATTGCACCCTTGTTCCATAGTGCAGTGCCAGCCTGAATAATCACAGCACAAGAACAGGGTTCTGCACCTGCACACAGGAAAGTGGGAGCCAGCAAGCTCAAAAATGCCCTCATTCCCCATTTCTCTGCTCAAAATTGGCTCCTAAAATCCGTGTCCAAGAGTAATTGCAAAGAAGTGATTTCAAACAGGAGCTGGTGGCAACAGTGCTCCTGCAAATGTGCTCGACATGAGAAGTGTTTGAATCCTGTCCCTGCTGGTGTGTTCTCCCCTTCGGCAAAAAAATTCTTCAAAGGGCGTCATCAGAGCCAAATACTTGGGAAGTTACATTCCAATATTTTTAGTTCTGCTGACAATTTCCCAACCTGCTTCCCTACTTCTCTCCATGCAGTTTGTTCATACTGAGACTGTGACCTCCACCTGGTCTTAGGAAAAAACAGGAGCATCATGGGCCTAAAAATACCAGGTACTTTAGA
Source organism: Luscinia megarhynchos (assembly GCA_034336665.1). Lineage (NCBI taxonomy): Eukaryota > Metazoa > Chordata > Aves > Passeriformes > Muscicapidae > Luscinia > Luscinia megarhynchos. The sequence continues at coordinate 32,416,395 of CM067569.1, read as the reverse complement.
AATAAGTCGTAAATTCATAAAACAAAGTCCTCCCATTAAGTATGAAGGCAAACCTTGAAGTCACAGGTGTTAAGATTTATGTAGCACAGCTTAAAAAAGAAAATCTGTTCTGCAAAATGTTACAAAACCCCTGGTTTGGGTTGGAAAGGACCCTAAGGCTCATCCTCTTCCACTCTCCCAGGCTGCTCCAAGCCCCATCCAACCTGGCCTTGGGCACTTTCAGCTCTTATTTCTCCTTTAAGTGCATTCAAAAAACCAGAATATTCTGATAGTAATGGTTTACACTGAACAGAAGTGAAAAGCAGTAATTTGATTTACTGTGCAAATCACTGACAGTAAGTCTTCTAATGCTGTTAGGACTCCTTAAAATAATAAACTTAAACCTCTCTCCCAGTTGAAACCAAAGCTCCCAAGGCAAATAATTAAAGGCCAGATGGGGTTGTTTTGCAACACCTTTTTGTGGCTTCTGTGTGGGCAGGAGAAAAACTTTGGGATTTTTTCCTTTTTCTTTCTGTTTCAGGACAAATAAGTGGGATAGGAAAGACAAGAACTTGCACAGGTCTTTGTTTGTTTTGGAAGGATGCCCTGCACAAGGGTGGCATGGACTCAGTGTGCCCCAGCCTGCCTGGATACCTACAGCATAAATCTTGATAGATATATTCAGTATATCCTACCTGGAAAGGGAGAGCTGCTGGGGAGGAGGAAATACTTCAGAGGTTGGGTGCAGGTGTAAAGAAAACGAGGTCAAGGCCACTGGTCCAGTTTGTTGGTGGGGGCAAATGGGGGAGGTAGGAAAAGTGGTATTGATCTGGGGATATAAGGGCACTGATAAGAGAAATGGGAACAATTTGCATGAAGAACTGGGCACTTCTGGGCAGCAGAGACAGAAAGGAATGAGGCTTTATTTTTGTATATAAATGTGCTTTTAACAAAATTAAAAAGGTGTTGTTGGGCCTTGCAGATTTTTCCTCTGCTAGGAGACCAGAGAGGAAAACGAGAATTTTTTTTCCAAGCAGCAGGTTGGGACTTGTAGGCCAGGCCTAACCACTAAGCTGAGTCTTTTACCTCTTCTGAGCTTTGGCCACCTGGGGAGGCAAGAGCAAATAGTTTGTGACTTGTTTCCTTCCACGTAGCTTTTACTTTTTTCCACTTGTGTTTTTCATCAAAGCACATTTCATACCTCCTATGTCAGCCTGGTGGATGCAGGCATTTGTGGAATACTTCCCACTTCACTAAGTTTAAAGGGTGGATGTGTGTTCATGACTCACTGTACCTTTCTAATGTGCAATAACTTTCTTCTGAAAAGTGATTCTGCAGAACATTGAATTCAGGTGTGTTTTATCATCTTGTGGGATGGCAGAAAAACACTTGGGACATCCTGCTGTCACTAAGGCATTGAGAACAGAAGTTTATAAAACTGGTACCAGAACCTTTACAAGGGATTCAGGGAAGAAATAATGGCTGGGATAGGCTTTGATATCCTGAGTGGTCTTTGTAAGTTCCTGATTTATAAATTCATTGAAAAATTGAATCACAGAATGGGTTGAGTTGGAAAGGATCCTAAAGCTCACTCAGTGCCACCCCCTGCCACGGGCAGGGACACTTTCCACTGTCCCAGGCTGCTCCAAGCCCTGTCCACCCCGGCCTTGGACACTGCCAGGGATCCAGGGGCAGCCACAGCTGCTCTGGGCACCCTGTGCCAGGGCCTGCCCACCCTCCCAGGGAACAATTCCTTCCCAATATCCAATATAAACCCGCTCTCCTATGTCACTTAAAAGCCATTTCTTGTCCTGTCAGAAGTCCCTGTCCCTGACTTTCCCTGAGTCAGGTAAAGCAAGTCAGGCTTAACTTTGCTCGATCAGGAATGTGTGGCCTGTCCCAAATCACCTCAAAGATGAAGAGTGGGAGGATGGCCATGGGAAACTGCAAAAGGAATTTAAAAAGGCTCCTGTGACCCCAAGAACCTGAAAAAACTATCAGTGGGTGCTGAGCATTCTTGGAAAAGGAAAGTCCCTAGCTGGGAATGGGTGGCCAGCTCCTCCAGCTCATAGGTACAGAAAGAATTACTCACCTACACAAATTGCAGAGGTGCCAAAGTGGGTGCTAAGTGCCCTACTGCCCCCCTAAATACAGACAGGTCATGGTGGAGACTTCCACACCTTTGCTCCAGCAGCCTCAAAGTGCTCAGAACCCAAATTAGTGCTGGCCAGGGGCTGGATTTCTTAAAATATTTCCCTGAACCTTGTTCTTTTTCCTGTCTCCGTTCTCTAGTGGGTTGGTGGGTGGTCTGTGTGCTGGGTTTGGGTTTGCTGATGGGTGGCCCTGAGCTGGAAGGGTCGTGGTTGTTGGTGCAGAGCTGGATTTTGGGGTAGGGGGCCTTGCTGGACCCCAGCTCAGAGGCTCATTCCTCCTTTGGGAGGCTACAAAAAGCAGTTCAGGCTTGAATCATGAGGCTTGGCCCCTCTGCCTGGGCTGAACGTGAACTTCCCTGAGGGTTTGGGTTTGGATCCAGCCAGCAAAATCCTGCCCGTGGAGTTCAGGGGGGCTGCCAAGCTGTCCTAAATTCAGGTGGGTGGTGGAGCTGGATCTCCTCCCATGAGGCCAAATGTGAACAAAAAAGGGTCTGTGATACAGGGCAGTGGTGTTTGGTTTGGGATGTGTGACTCCTAACCACAAGCAGAGTCAATATTTAATAGAAAAGAATGGAAAATATAGTAAAAATAGTAGTTTAAGCAGACCTGTGTCACTTCAACATAGGTGTAAGGGGTATCTTTTGTCCTTTCAAGTGTTTATTTTATTTTTATTATTTTTTAAATGAATCTGGGACCCTGGCAGGTTTTGGGATGTTGCAGTTTGCTGCTTCAAAGGAGCCCTCCCAGCACTGTCCTCTGAACTGCCCTGCAGAGTGAGGAATTGAGAACACACTCATTTGGAGTGAATGTTTTTAAACAAGCCCTTTTCAGCTGTGGCCAGACTTGAACCTTCAAATATTTCCATGTCTGGTGAAAATGGTGTTTCTTTAAATAAAAACTCACACCACCACTCCAGAGCAGAATCCCAGATGGATTTGGGTGGGAAGGGACCTTAAATCCCATCCAGTGCCACCCCTGCCATGGGCAGGGATACCTTGCACTGTCCCAGGATGATCCAAGCCTTTTCCTTGGACACTGCCAGGAATCCAAGGGCAGCCACAGCTTCTCTGGGCACCCTGTGCCAGGGAGGAATTCCTTCCCAGTCTTTTAGACAAGCTCTGGAGTGGGTGGTGTTGGAGGCACCTCCTCCTTTCTGAGTGATCCTTGCCCTTCCCATCACATCAGGCTCCTGCTAGAGATGGGATGGCTTGGGATGGTCTTGCTGGACAAACTAAGCTATATAAAAATGCCATCCACTCTTCAAGGTTTCCTGCTCTCCCTTGCTGTGAGCAGTGCCACCACCCTGGGCTCCACTTGCCCTGATGTTCTCTCATTTCTTTAGGATAGTTCCAGCTCTGGCAAGGTGCCATTTTCCCACTGGGAAAAGTGGCTTCTCAGGCACCTCCAGCCCAGCTTTCTGCTGGAGCTGTCACAAAGGAGATGTCCACCCTTCCTGACAAACCTTGCTAGCAACACTTAGGTCATCTTCTGCTTTCATTTCCCCTGCCTTGAAAGCAGCCAAGCTTCTCCCAGAGCTTCAGGCAGCTGGAAATTGCTGAAGCCTCTCCAGCACCCAGCAACAAATTACAACTGTGAGATAACACACAGCCCTGGGCATTGGCTAGAAATGGCACATTCCAAATATTTTAATTGCTGATTTGTATGTTTGGGAGGAAAAAATCTCCTTCAGATGCCGTGCGATGCATGTATAAATTCTGAATTGTAAATAAATATTCTCCCTGGGAGCTCAGATTTTTTTTGGCAGTTTATCAAGCCATGAGGTTTAAGTGGGAATACATTCAGCTGGACTAGAAAGCAGCCAGAGTATCTCTGGGATTTTGGAGTGGGATGGGGCTGCCTGAGCTGGGCAGGCTTCTCCTAATGTTGGTGTCCATGAAAACTGGGAATTGAGAGCATCCAAAGGGATCTCTGGAGGGGAACCAACTTGCAGGGAGCAAACTCAAGGTTTTGTCCCATTCATGGCCTGTAAGAGCCAAATCTGTTGTGAGAAGGTCACAGATGAATGAGAGCTGCTTCTCCAGCCTTGGTAGAGAATTCCTGCTGCCCAAGCTTTGGGCCTTTGGACAGGGATGCTGAATCCCCAAGGAGGATGGTTGGTACCTGTGGGATTGCCCAAATAACTCTTTGGAAAGGCTGAATGTGGGTGCACCCAGTGCTGCTTCCCAGGCTTCAAACTGAGACAGATGTGACAGAACTTCTCATGCTGGAGGAAAATAAGAATATATCTTTAAAATGGAAAGAATCTAGTTAGAAGAGGAAAAATGCCTCGCCCAGATGTGAAGCCAGGTTGGAAATTGCTTTTCACAGGTTCTGACTTCAGTGAGGAGGAGCATGGAGAGGTTTTGTCCCCAGCCTTGAGCAGTCACACGCGGCTGGCTGTAAAACCCCCCCAGGTGAGCTGCCAGCAGCTTTTCCAGGAGCACCAGGCTTTGGGACCAGCTCTGCCTGTGGGAATGAGCTTGGGAAGGCAGGAAAACAAAGCCTCTAAAAAACATACAGCTGGCTCTGTCACCTTGGTGTTTCCTTTCTTCACCAGCACAACTTTTTACCTGGGTGGCAAATAGGGATTCTGAAGAGCAATTCTCCCTCCTTTCCCTTTCCAAAATGGTTGGAAATGTCCCTTAGCTGATGGATAAGGTGGTTCCTGGGAGCAGAGCGTGCTTACCTGGCTGTTCCCAGGCTCCAATATGGGGAGCAGGTGATGCAGAAAATGCTCCAGTGCAGAGCAAACCAAGCAGAGGAGAAATATTAATTCAGATTTTTCCAAAAGGCAGCTGGTTTTGTTGGTTTTGCTCACTGAGTTATGCAGATGCTCCCTTGGTGTCAGGGATTTCTGATGGAGCTGGTGCTTTCAGCTGTGACAGAAGGGATAAAAAAGGTCATAAATACAGCTTTGACTTCAGGTAAAAAGTAGTAAAATCCCCCCCAAAGACAGACAAAACTGCTTCTAAAGCCAGCTTGCAGCAATTTCATACTCTACATATGCAAGAGGTTCAGTAACAGTTCAGTAGCATCAAGAATTCTTCCTTTTTCACTGTAAATATTTCCTAGATTAAAAATAAAACCCTAAACAATTCCCCAAATGTGTGTAGCCCTGATGGATTTGTACCTCCTGAGATGAATTTAATTATTTTCCACCTGAAATACTTCAGGCTTTACTGCCACAATTAATGTTGACCGAACTTTTAAGCTGTAACTTTTATGGTGTCTTTGCAAATCTGTGGGGTTTTCATTATTTCTCCTCCCCCTAAGACAGTATGAACACATGGTGGGCAGAAGATGGTGTCATTCCTTACTAAAAAAAGGATTTAATAATGAAAATTCTATTTTTAAGGAACCTAAACCTGAACACCTGTGTTGGGAAAGTTTGCAGGAGCTGAGGATCATCTTGGAATGGTTTCTCTGCTCAGTAGCTTCCAAAAGCAAAAGTCATGGAGACTGAATGTTGCTTGGGATTTTAAACTGAAAAATGCATTTAGAAAGAAGAGAGTCCTCGAGGGAATCGAGGTAAAAATAGCTGCCAAACGAGGCAAAATGGAAGAGGAAAAGAACATTGATATTCAGTATATTCATTTCTCACAGAGCCTGACGTTAACGGCTCTGCTGGGAAATTACATTATTGTTGTTAAAATGCTGTGGAAATCCAAATAAAGGCTGGGAAGCTACAGGATGTTCTCGGAGGATGCAAGCTTTGCTGGAAGAAAATGAAATAAACAGTTCAGCTCCAACACCTAAATATTGATACAAAGATGTAAAAGTTGAGGAGGCTTCACAGACCAGCACGTGATGGGGATGTCCCAGGGCACTGGGCAGGCTTGGAAAGTCAAATATTCTCTGTCCCTGTGAAGCAGTTGGAATTCATGTGGTGTCCTAGAAAAGAAAGATGTGACCCAAGGAATAACAACCAAAATACCAGAGTTAATGTCTGAGTTGTGCAGGAGCCGGGCTGCAGCAGCACAGCGAGGAATGGGGTTTAAAAATAGCCTCACTGATGGGTGAAAAGGGCCCTGGAAGAGCAGCCCTGAGCAGTGGGGGATCCCCATCCTTGGTCAGCCCTGGCGCTCCCAGACCCTGCTGGGACTCCTTTCCCAGTGCTCCCAGCTGGGATTGCTGGGAGATGCCAGGGCAGCGAGCGCTCGTGCTGCTGCTTCAGGAATCTGCAGTGAGGCCACAACAGCACAGGGCAAGAGCCACTTGTGGGAAAAATCTCCCTGGAGTTCAGGCTGTGCGGGGAGGTGGCTGCTTTCCCTGCAGTCACTCACATTCCCATACGGATCCCATGGAGCTGCTCCTGGCCCGGGACCAGCTCACACCCGGAGTTACTCCTGCTCAGTGTTCCCATTACAGCAAACCAGAATGGGAGCCTTCTCCATGGGCATTTTCCAGCTGCTCTTGATTTTCCAGAGCTGCTTTTGTCACATCAAGAGTTTCTTGCTGTGCTGTCACCTCCAAGCTCTGCATCCAAAGGCAGGACACAAGGATGGAAAAATGGGCTCGACCTCAAATCCCGCTGCCCCAAACATCCCCAGCCACAGCCAGGCTGCTCTTGGAGTTGACCCAAAGTGAATTTGGGGGGTGCTGAGGAGGAGCAACCTTTAGTGGCTGGGCCTTCCCAAGATATCCATCAGTTGTCTTCCAATTTTGGCACCGGACACAACAGCGAGGAGCAGGAAGCTTTTTAGATCGGTCACAGATGAGATGCTGAGCATTTTCCAGGAGCATTTCTGTCTGGGAATAGCCAGTGGGAGGCTGAATGGATTTGTGGCTGGCCAGGTGGCTGCCACAGCTGTGCTGTGGTGCTGGATGTCACCCCCTGCCACCGCTGCCATTGGGGGCAGAAGGGGTGGCAGGGATTTGTTCCATGGTTACAGAGGCAAAATACTCTGGGAGATGAGTTTTCCTGAAAGGTGGAACCTTTTTTATTATTGATTTACAACCACCAAAAATTTTTAATATATATATTTTTAAATGCATAATAATATATATGCACATTTATAAATGTATACTAATAAAATGTATAATAAAAATTTATAAAAAATGTATAATAATTGCATGTTTTTAAAAATATAGAGAAAGTTCAGAGAAATCTTTGCCTAGATTTGTAATAAGATCAAGTGCTGGGATATAATTAAAAAAAGGAAGTATTTACATGCAATCATCTGTTTACAAGTTTGGCAGAAAAGTGACTTTTTTTTTTCCTAAGGGAGTTATGACAAAACTCTCAGTTTTTGTTCACATTCACCATTTTTCAAAAATCAGTCCGTGTCGAATGGGAGGGAGGATACAGCCTTAAGAACCACAAATGCAGAGAGGGAAATTCTTTTGGAATAGCAGAGAGGGGGAAAAAAACCCAGCAGGAATTCAGGCGTAGATGTTGAGAGTGTCTAAATTTGGATGCTGGATTTTTGCAGCCCCAACAGGTCCCACTTGTGTGGTTTATTTTTTTCCCCCTCTTTATTAAAAAGAAAACTCTTTGCAGCCCGTGGTTGGAGTGTCCAGTTGTGGAAGTCCCTCCAAAGGGGAGAGTTAATAATATTTATCAAAAACAAGCCAGAGCCCATGTGGAGTCTAGCAGATTGGGCTGGATAAAACCAGTATGAAATCCCTGCTATCCTGAGAGTTGCTGGAGGGGCTTTTTTTTTCCCCCCACCAGCCTCTGATGCTGTGGAGCAGTTGTGGTGACAGCATGGATGTGATGATACCCTTGTAGCCAATGGAATATTTTTAGCTTCCTCGTTTTCCTTAAGGAAAATTACATCCTGCTTGCGACATTCAGAGGATTATTTTAATTTATATTAATAGGGGAAGAAGTTGAAGCTGTGGGACCATTTCCAGAGCGCACTGTCATAAGCAGCAGTGAGAAAAAATGCCAAAAAGAAAGGGGAGGATACAAGGAAATATTTCCAGCTTACTGCTGCAAGAAAAAACATTTAATGTGGGATATCATGGTATTTAACATAATCCTAGAATGGTTTGGGTTGGAAGGAACATTAAAGCTCACTCCTTGCCATGGGCAGGGACACCTTCCACTATCCCAGGCTGCTCCAAGCCCCATCGAACCTGGCCTTGGACACTGCCAGTGATCTCAGGTCTCCCTGGAGCCTTCTCTTCTCCAGGTGAACACCTCCAGCTCTCCCAGCCTGGCTCCAGAGCAGAGGGGCTCTGTGAAATCACAAAATTTCACAAGCAAAAAAAACCTAGATTTGGGTGATTGGAATAATTTCCTCTGACTTACTGCACCTGCAGTGTCATTGTGCTGGAAGGTTTGATGGATTATAATTAATAGCAGGGAGTGAATTCAAACCAGTTTCCTCAGTGGAAGTGGGGTTAGAACTGGATGATCTTTAAGGTCTCCTTCCAACCCAAACCATTCTGGGATTCTATGGAAAAGCCTGAGCAGCCTCACCAGGACCTTTCTGTGATCCAAAGGAGCTGTGGATTTCTTGCTCACTTCAGCAGCTGCAGGATGTGTAGGACACACAGCACAGACATCCTCACACTGCTCCTGCCCCAAGCCAACTCCTTGAAGGTGTCAGGCAGCAAGAAATCCTGTGCCCAAGCTCAGAAGGAGCTCAGCACACTGGCTGCTCCATGGCATCATCTCCAAAGGGATTGGGAAGGGTGATCTTTTAATATAAATATCATTGCTCCTGTTTAGGGAGTTACTCTGTGGTGAAATGGCTCATATCTGTTAGTAAAGTAGACACTGAGGACGTGACACAGTTTATTAAATTACCCAGTGAAATAGGGACAAAAATGATCACTGAAGAAGGTAACAGCACAGAATTAATCCTTCCTTTTTGTGGCCTTAAAATGACCTCCTACCAAAATCTTCTGTGCCCATAAAGCACCTCCATCCCTTAGGAAGCTGCCATGAAACTTCAGCTGATGTTAAGAGATTGGGTGGGGGGGGAAACAGGTTCAGACTTCTGCCACTATTGAAATAAGTCACAAACACTGAAAATTTTCTTTTTGAACATGGTGGGGATTACTGCCTTCCTCCAGCTCCCCCAACTCACATAGGGCTGCAAACCTGAGTCCACCTTGCTGCTGCTGCTGCAGAGGCTCCTGGCTTGCAAAAGTGAGTTTGAAAGAGAGAATGGTGGGGGTTGCAGAGGTGGAGTAAAAGGCAGGGTATTGATTTTATAAAAAGCCAGCATCACCTTTGGCACTCTGTTAAAGTTACACCAAGGGAGAGCTGGCACGGCTTCCAGCAGGATAATTACAGCCCCAGCCTGAGTCATGTCTGTGTTCTTCGGGCTCCCAGAGTGAGAAACGCAGGCTCTGAGCTTCCTGGCTTCAATAGCTGGCATGTCTGACATATCTGCTGGCTGCAAACTGTTTTCTACAGTGCCCTGTAACAGAGGAGCCAGCAGAACGAGCTCTGGCCGAAGCAGAGGGTTATTTCCAGCAGCACTTGGTGTTTCTCCTCCTCTGAATGTGCTGAGTCCTGCCTGGGGATGTTCACTCTCCACTGGGACTCGTGGCTCAATCCTTCAGGACGTTCTGAGACCCCTTCCTTATGGATGGGTGCTCTTTCCTTGGATAAACTCCCTGGGTCTCACTGGGCAGGCTTTAAAGCTAAAATCGTGCACTAAGGAAAGGAGGGGCACTGATCTCTCCTCTGCAGTGACCAGCGACAGGACCCGAGGGAGTGGCCTGAAATTGTATCAGGGGAGGTTTAGGTTGGATATTAGAACAAGGTTTTTCATCCAGAGGGTGGCTGGGCACAGAACAAGGCTCCTCAAGCTCTTCACAACACCAGCCTGACAGAATTCAAGAAGAATTTGGAGAGCACTCTGTCCAAAGAGACATGGTGTGATTCTTGGGGCTGTCCAGTGCAGAGCCAGGAGCTGAATTTGGTGATCCTTGTGGGTCCATTCAAGCTCAGGGTATCCTATGATTCTATCATGAAAAACAATTTAGAGCCTACACAAAATAAGACATAGGAAGAAAGCCAATCCACAGGTTATGGGTCAATGTGCCAGAAGATTCCTCCATATTGTACCATTTCTCCCACTAGCACCTTTCTCTTTATCATCTTTATTCTCGGCTACATTTGGTGAAATTGTTTACGACTGTGACACTAACAGTTTTGGTTGTGAGATGTATAACCATGAGATTAGATAATAGATTTGGATATGAGAATGAGGGAGCTGTAAAGCGCTTTCCACCACTTGTAGGAGCAGCCCGGGCTCCAGCCATTGCATCCTCACCAATAGCTGCGGCCATCCCTAAATTAACAGCGCGGTGTTAACGCCGGAGAGGGTTGGGGTGGGTTTATCCCTGGAAAACGGGACTGTCCGGAGCGCGATGCTGGAGCCCCTCTGTGCCTCTTGATCCACGGGGTGCAATTCACTCACATTCCCCTGCTTTCCCGACCTGGGCTCGGTCTGCGCCTCCCGCTGCGCGCTCCTGCCCTTCCCTGCTCCTGGCCGGGCTCTCCGGGCATCCTGGTGGGCACAACGAGGAGCGGGATGTCGCTGCTTGTCGCTGCTCCTGTGCCTCGGGGGAGCGCAGGGTACCTGTCCCTCTGCTTCCAGCCCCTCCTCCTGCCGGCCCCGGGCATCCCTGGGGCGCTGCCCGGCACCAGCCGGGGAGAAGAGCGGGATGTGTGCGGGCTCCCAGCCGGGACAGGGATGCGGGACACGGCGGGGCTGCTGTTCCTCATCCCCCTGCTCCCTGCCGCTCCTGGCTCTCTCGGGCTCCTCAGGGCCGTGCTGGCGCTCCCTTGCCGGCTGTTTTGTCTCCGTGCTTATCCTCAGGTGAAGCCGCAGATGCTCCGGGCTGGAGCCGGACCCTGCGCTGGGAGAGTTCGGGAAGGGCCGATGGATGCGGAGCGTGGCTTTGGCTCGGTGAGGGGACACGGGGGCGGCTGTGACCCCACAGCATTCCAGAGCCTCCTGCTCGGCGATTTTGGCCTCCCAGGAGCTGCCCTCGAAGCTGCAGCAGTTGCTGGCTGAGAAATGATGACGCTCCTTGGTGACTGGCAGAGCAGTCAGCAAGCTCATGGAGTGGAGGCACCAGCTGCTCTTAGTGCCATCTACACGTTATGTATAAAAATATATCGATGTGGCCTTTAATCTAGACCCAAAGTAGATTCCGAGCATGTTTTACCGAGTGTGTTTTCCCTTCTGTGCCTCCCAAGCGGCCAGGATATTAATAATGACCTGGACTGCTCACACACTCCAGCCCCGGAGTGCCAGGGTGGGGAGGCAGCTTGGGACCTGCTTCTGCTGTTCTCTGCTCCAGAGACTGGATTTCCTTTAAGTAAACGCTCTTCTCAAAGAAACCACAGCCCAGTATCTCCAGTTGGAGTCCAGTTCCATGGTGGGAGCTGGAGAGTCTGGGGCTGAGGGCAAGGGCGTAGCTGGTGGTTTAATTAACAGAAAATACATACTTGTCCTTAAATCACAGCATCCTTGGACTTCTCTTTCTATGCTGCTTGCCCCTGGAGCTGCAAAACAACCCAAACCAGAAGCGGTGCTCCTGGGGTAAAAACATGGAATTGCACAGTTACGATTAAAGAGTGCTCAGCTGGTTTTTATAAACCTCTCTGGGGAAAGTCGCATCCTTCTTTGATTGTTATAGGACAAAACCTGTATTTTGGAGCAGTCAGGTGGCTGCTGCTTGATGGACATCCCTCTGCTTCCCTCATTCAGGAAAGCCAGAGGTCTGGGAGTGTCCCTAGGGATTTGAAACTGCCTCAGGTGTTGAAAAAAGGAGATCCTCCTTTCCTGACTGGGTGTCCTGGCAGAAAGGCCACAAGCCTTTATATATAAATAGACAGAGGACTCTCACATCCATAATTACATCTATAAACAGAAAATAAAGAATTTCATTGATAACAGAACACAAAATCGCCAAAGGCGATCACATTTTGAGAAAATGATTCCTGTATCACATAAAAAAATGGGGATAAACGTGATGGTTGTACAGCTGAAATGGTTAAATGAATAATACAAACTCATTCTGTTCATTCCCAGGGGAGTATTTTTATCCCTAGGTTAAGACACTTTTCACCCCAATTTTGTTTCTACACAAATTAATATTCTCCTGGGGAAAACATAGTCTGTAAAATCAGTGATGAAAAATAATAACCAACCCACTACCCTACACACACACAAAGGACCAAGAAAACCCTGAGAACTTGCCCAATGAAAATTAAAAAAATCCCAAAATTCAGCTTTGAAGCATCCCAGAAGTAATTAAATCACACCAGGAAACGATCATTCTGCCTTTAAAATGAACAAACTACCTAAAGCTGCTCCTCTCTGCAGAGCAAAAGGTTCTCAAGTCCATAATTAAAAACACAAACAGAAAATAAGAGACTTTTTTTTCTTCCTTCCCTACCAGAGAGGTTTATAAAACCTCACCTCCAAAATCTTAATTTGCCTTAAAAGTAGAGATTCAGGAGTTACCACTCTACCTTGAAGTCTCCAGTGTGGAAGGAGCAGCTACAGTTCCAAGTATTCCGTGACTCCAAGACGTGGTTGTCTTGAACCACCAGTATTTATTTAACTTAATTAAAAGCTTCATTAAAACCTTAATTGCAAAACATGCCAGGATGAATAACTGTGCTCGACACCTGTGCAAGATGAAGGCTTCCCATCCCCAAGGGATTTGCCCACCTTCATCTTCCTCAAAGCCAGCTGAAGCTGCTCTGCTTTATTTCCAGCCAGGTGTGGGGGATCCTGGTTTTCTTCCTCCTGAGGTGAAGAGTAGGCAGCAGAAGGCTCAGGTGACGATTGAGGGTGGTTCCTGCATTTTCTGTCTCTACCCGAGGCCACACTGCCCCATCCAGGTGCTTTCCACCCTGGGATTTTCTCTTTCCATCCGGTTGCTTTGGCAGACGTTCGTTCTCACTACTGGTGCTTTTCTGCTACTCATTCAAAGCACTTTGACAAGAGAAATCCAGAATTGCCTTCCAGGCTGAGTTCCTGTCCCTGGGACAGGTTTAGAGGAGACAGGCAGAGATCCCTCCTCAGGAGCCAGATGTGTTTGATCCAAGGGGCACCACCCCCACACGGGTCTTTTCCTTCTCTGATGACTTTTTCCCTCCTTTGGCTGAAGGGAGATGTCATTCCCGTTGGGGGCTGGAGCTTTTTCTGTCTTGCCAATGATTTTGATCATGGTCTTCTCCAGTTGTGACTGTTGGGAGTTGGTCACCACCATTCTGATGTGACCCAAGCTAAGGCTCAGGGCTTGGGGGAAGCAGTGGCAGTCCCACCTAAGAGTGGAGTTCCTCCACATGCTTCCCAGTCGGTTTTTTGGAGCCAGCCAACCATTCCTCCAGGATGGACCCGACAGACCAGGCCCAGAGCAGCACCATTAGGATGGGAATTCTTTATTTGGGGTCCGTGGCGAGTCACAGAGCGGTCTCAACGAGCCACGGCCAGGAGTACGGATACCACTCGGTGTTCTCGGCCGGTTCCTGGAGCACCATCAAAACCCCGATCCCCGGCTCCAGTCCCTGCGCCGCTCCCTGGGGATGCTGCGCCCGCTTGGTGGCGAGCTGCTCGGGCTGTGCCCGGGTGCAGGAGCCGCGGCACACCCGGAGCAGCCTGCGGAACAGCGAGAGCCGCTGCCGGCGGCCCGGGGGCTCGGGGACGCGGGGGGCGGCGGGGGCCGGGCTGGGGAGCGGCACCGGGCGCTCGGTCTGCATCTCCCGCTCCACGAGCAGCGGGACGCGCGAGCCCCGCCGCTCCGGGGCCGGGCTCTCGGTCTGGGTGTCTCGGTCCGTGCGCTCAGCAGCGTCCGAGCGCTCCGGTGCCGGGGGCTCCGTCTGGGCGGAGCGGTGCACCAAGAGCGGCTCTGTCTCGATTGAGGCGGGGGTGGGGGGTGTGGAGGGCACTGCCGGGGAGGTGGCCAGCCGGCCCTGCCCGAGCAAGCCACGCAGCTCCTCAGGCGGCGGCACTGCCCGCGGGCCGCGGTGTTGGCGGGCGGCGGCAGCTGGACGGGGCTGCAGACGCGGGAGCGCGGCGCCGGGCCCCGCACCAGCCGGGTGGAGCTGGGACGGCTCCCGGCGCTCTGCTGCAGCCGGGAACGCCGCGAGCACCTGTCCCCGCGGGCGGGTGGAGCCGGGCTCGGGGGCTGCTGCACCTGGAGGCGAGAGCAGAAAACGACGCGGGAGGTGTGGGATGCAGGCGGCTGCGTCGGATCCCCGCCGGTGCCATCCTTCAGCAGGAGCCTGTCGGATGGCCGAGGGTCGAGCCTGCCCTTCTCCATGGGCAATCCTCTGGCAGCTATCCCGGGGCGCTGCAGCCTCCAGAGCGCGGTGCCCTGCGCTGCTGGAGGGCACGGCACGGCATGCTCCTGAAACAGCCCCGGGACCCGCAGTGCCACACGGGCACTGGCGCCAGCACGAGGCGTCTCGGCGCGTCACAGTGTGTCACCTCGTCTCGCCTTGTGTCACAACGGCCCCGCGGCACAGCGAGACACCGGTGTCACAATGGGCCCGGGACCGCGAGTCCCCTTTGTGACACAGGCAGGCCCGGCCCCCGCTCCGGGACACTTTGCCAGATCCCGCCGCATCCCAGAGAGCGGAGCGGGGGCGCTCCCGCGGCTCTTTGAGCATCCCCCTCCCGTTCCCGAGCTGCCTGGAAGCGCCGGGCTGTCCCGAAATCTCTGCCCTGCTCTGTAGTGCTGCCCACGAGGTGGCGCGCTCGGCCTGCTAATAAAGCCCAATAAGTTAATAATTGCTAATTAGTTCCCCCTCCTCCCCCCAAGGACTGCCTGGCCCCTCGGCCTCAGTCTGAGGACAGGAGATCTCAGAGCCTGGGGGTTTCCAGCCACACGTGAAAGGCTGGAGGCACAGACCCAAGAGTGCAATAACACCCCACCTCCTTAAAAGACAGAGACACTGCTAATTGATTTTTCAACCCTTAATTTAATACTCCATCGGTACAGCCTTGTCCTCCAGCTCAGTTGCTTTGCCCTCTCCTTGCCCTGCCCTAGCAGACCAGGGAGTCTGTCCCTCAAGGCGTGGCACAGGATTCCATGGATTGGGATGTAGACCCTGAGCGGTTCCTGGGTGTCCTGAGTGCCCAAGGCCTGGCTGTGGGGGCTGGAAAAAACCCCCTCCCCTTCAGCAAAGGGCTTCTGAAATCCCTCCTTGGAAACAAGAGTGGTTTGGGACGGAAAAGTGATAGAGGAGCTGATGGTGCCCTTTGCCAGCCAGCATTAAAAATTCATATGCGTGATGGGCTCTTCCAAATAAGTCCAGGAAGGATGAGTTTCTCCCTCCCTGGTAATGCATTCCAGCTGCCTCCCCGCTCAGGTGCCACCAGGGCCCCGATGTCTGTGCCCGGGGACGGGCTCTGCTCCCTCAGGGCGTGGGTGCGGGCTGTCCGTGCACGTCGGGATGAGGGACACCGGCTGTCTGGAAAGCTGCGTGTCCCACAGGATGGTGGGGGTTGTGCTGGGAGGTGACCCGGAGGGCAGGGAGCAAGGAACCCTGGTGGGAAAGGGTGTGGAGTCCTGGATGGGGAGGGATGCAGGTACCCGAGAGGGGTGGGATGTGGGGAAGGATGCTGGGTGGGATGTGCGGTGCCTCAGCCATGAGGTATTCGGGATAACCTGGGCAGGGAAGGATGGAGAGAGGCGTGCAAGGTGCCCTGCCAAGGAGGGGGTACCCAAGAGGGCCCAACAGGAGAGTGCTGAGGCTAACACAGCCTGGAACGTGGGGCGAGGAGAGAGGTGGGATGCTGAGCTCCTTGGGGGACGGGACGGGATGCAGAGCTCCCGGGGCGGAGAGCCGCGGTGCTGAGTTCCCGAGGAGGGAGGAATGGGATGCTGAGCTGCCGGGGGGACGGGCAGGGATGCTGAGCTGCCAGGAATGCTGAGCTGCCGGGGTGGAGAGCCGCGGTGCTGAGTTCCCGAGGCGGGAGGATGGGATGCTGAGCTGCCGGGGGGCCGGGCCGGGCGGGCCGGGGGGCGGCTCCACGTGGCTCATTAGCAGGAGGCAATTTAATATTTATGAAGTGTTCTTGTTTGAATCCCAAGTCTTCGGCTCCAGTTACAAGGAGCTGCGTCACCCTGCGATCACATGGTAATTGTTGCTATTTCCAGGATCCCAGCCTCGCAGAGTGGCACAAGAGCTCTTTCCCCTTTTCTTGTCCTTTTTTCCCCGCCGCCTTTTCCCTTGCTCGCCGCTGTTTTCGGGGCGGTTTTCGCCGGCCCCCGGGCCGGCTCGGCGCTGGCGGGGCGATGCCGGGGCCGCTGCTCTGAGCCGGGGCGGGCGCAGCCGCTCCCCCGCCCCTGCCCCTGCCCGGGAGCCGCTCCATGAGAGCGGGACCGGCCCGGCGCCCCCAAAATGACCGAGCTGGAAGGGGACTTCACCAAGCTGCTGCTGCTGAAGGAGGAGCGGATCAAGGAGCTGGAGCGGCGCTTGGGGGAGAAGGACGAGGAGATCCAGGAGCTGCGGCGGCGGCTGCACAAATGCCAGTCCGTGCTGCCGGCCCCCAGCCCGCACATCGGGCCCCGCACCACCCGGGCGCAGGGCATCTCGGCCGAGCCGCAGACCTACCGCTCCTTCCACGACCTCCGCCAGGCTTTCCGCAAGTTCACCAAGGCCGAGAGGTAGGGCTGGCACCCCTTTTCCCCGTTCCCCAGCGGGGTGGCCGGGACACCGCGTCCCCGCTGCCCGGGATGGCCGGCACGGACGGTGCCCGGGGCGGGGAGCGCTCCGAGCGACCGGGAAGGAGCCCTGCGGGGGCTCGGGCAGCCCGGACCTCCCTCCCTCGCTCCGCTCTTCCCTGCCCGGCTCCCGGGGGATGCTCGGCCGGAGCGCGGGGGGGCGGCGGTGCCTCCCCGGCGCTGGGAAAAGTTTGCGGCGGGGCCGGGAAGTTGTTCGGCGGCTGATCGAGAGCAGCCCCGTCCCCGGGGCAGGTGTTACCCCTCGCCCCAGCTCCCCTTTCCCCACCCCATTCTCCCCAAAAACAAGCCCACGCTGCTCCACTTTGCCTCCTGTTATCCCGGTGGGACTCGCTGATCCTGGAGGACTTTTTCTACTTTAATGATTCCGTGATTCTCTTTCCCCGTGCTGCTGTCAGGCACCCACCGAGAGGTTTTTTAGGGGGAGCATGCGGTCTAGACCACTTAACCCAGGGGTTGTCCTTCTTCCATACACGCGGGAAAAGTGGGGAGCTGGTGCTGTGCTGGCTGCTGGGGAGGTTGATGGGGTGGAGTTGTGTGTGACCGCAGTGGTGACCCTGCTTTGGGCACAGGCTGTGGCTGCTGCTTCTCGAGCAAGGCACGGTCTCGTGTGCTCTGTGCAGAGCGATTTATCTCAGCAGAGCCATTCCCCACGGGATCTGTGTGTGGGTGAGAATCCACAGCCCTTGCCTCAGCCCACTCCCCAAATGTGCCCAGACCAAACTCCAGTCCTTTCCTCCTCACCTGTCCCCTGCTCCTTGTTAACGAGACTATTGCTCAAAGGAGAACTTGGCTTTGGGCTTTTTTTATTCATTCTCATTCCTTTCCCTGCCTGTGGTGGTTTAATAAAGCAAACTGCTGTGCCCAGGGAGGTGTGTGAGTGAGAGCTGAGCGTGTCCATCCGTCCTTCCCTGGGGCAGCACATCCCTTTGCATGCCCTGCCCAAGGCAGAGGCCAGGTGGTGTGGATGGAAGAAGAAACCACGACCAACTTTTCCTTTTGCTGTTATTTTTTTTGGAGGCAATGATTATCCTGAGCCTCACCTACCACAGGGAAGGTGACAATGGCCTGGCACCCGTGATGAGGGAGGGACCCAGTGTCCGCACCCTATGTAATCACTCATTTAGAAGTCGTTAAACCTGCTCATGGCTCTAGAGAGGTTTAGTCCTGGCCTGAGGCTTTGCCGTGCTGTTCCCAGTTTGGGCTGGCAGGCCAGCTGCAGGAAAAGCTGTGTCCGTGTGATGCAGTGAAGATCGCTTTTCCCGTCCTGCATCATTCCCATCATCCGCAGATGATGTTTGAGTGGGCAGGAAAAACTCCTGGTGGGGTCTGCGGGCAGTTCCAGACAACTCCATCCCCTGGCATCCCCCCATGCCTCAGCCTCGCTCCTGGTAGCCATGACAATGGTAACCAAGCCAGTCTGGGACTGCTTTTGGGTTTTAATTCTTAATTCTTCCTTTAATTCCGCTTAATTCTTCTCCTGTCTCGTTGCTGGGAGAGCGGCGGGCGGCTCCATGGTGTGCTGGGCAGGCTGCACCCACAACCTCCCTTTTCCCCCTGTTTTCACCCCAAATGCCTCCCCAGCATGGGCTAGATCAAGGTGTGTTTTCCATGGGCAGTGTCTGGGTCCTGGGTGCGGCTCCAGGGTGCTGTCCTGGGTCAGGGAGCAGAGGGCTGTGCCAAGAGCATGACGAGCTTTCCCCGCTCCCGATGTTGCCAGAGGCAGGAATGGCTCTGCCTGCTGCCAGCTCCCCTCAGTGTCCCCGGGGCTTCCTCTGGCTCTGGCATCTCAGAGCTGCTGACAGCACTTGGCTGATTTATTTATGGGGGAGCTCATGCACCTCCAGGTGCCTCCTGCCTGTGCTCCAGCGACAGCAGCAGCACCCCAGCTCTCCATCCCACAGCTCCTCAGCTCCCTGGGAGGCTGAGGATGGGGAACACCTCTTTTCCAAAACCCACAGACAACTTCCAGATCATAAAACCCCCAAGAGGATGTCCAGGCCTGCTTGTTTTCAATTGCATGCCAAAAGAAACTTTTTTACCTGGATTCAACCTCCAAACACTTGTTCATCTCTGAAGATAAAGATGTAGTTATTGACAATACAATTTGATTTATTTATTGTGTGTAATACACACCAACACATAAAACTGCCAAGGAGTTGAAACCAGCAAACTACAGGACGACAGGAACTCAAAGAGGGATAAATCCCAGCTGAAAGTGAGAAAGGAGTTGGTTTAAATATGTTGCGCCTCTTGTGATGCACCCCTGTCACGTGCAGAGAGGCTTGCAGAGATCCAAAGAACAGGGATGTGTAAACAGAAAGGTGGTGAAGGATGTGTTACCTTTGGTCTGGAAGTGTATTTTTATGCTGTAGTTCCTTCTGATAACACGAAAATAGAAATTTTGCAGAAATGCAGAAAGCATTACTGTGTAGCTGGCTAGGTGCATAGAGCTATCCACGTATCTATATCCAATCTGTAAATCAGATTTTCTTTCAAAATAGTCACTTTCTGTGCCTGTCTTCAAAGTAATTCCTCCCTGTGGTTCCTTGATCCGTTCCTGCCAGCAGAGGTTTGAGTTGCAGAGCCACACTTCTTGTAAATGATTCCTTAATTTATTTATGGTCAGTGAGTTTTGATTCACTTTTACCCACAGCCAACAGGTGTTTCGGAACACACAAGGCCTCGGGGCTGTCTGATCCAACACCTGCCAGTCCCTTACGGCAGCACAGAGAAGGAAAACCAGTTTGTCCCTGTTTTTCCTGGCAGGGTGGGAGCCATCCGTGGATGATGCAGCAGCCCAGGCACTTTGCTAAAGTGGTGCCCAGTTGCTAAGCAAAAGCACTGCAGATGGATGATCGATGATGCACAAAGTAAATGCTGATGTGTGGCAAAGCCAGGACTAAGAGCTGGATGAGCCCTGCCTGGCCCTGCACCCGGGGTGCTCTGTGCCCTGGGAGTGATCGACCTGAGCCCTAATCCCACCTCCACATCATGCTCCCTGGAAATTCCAGCAGCTCCCTGCCTTAATTCTGTGGTGAAATGTCTAATTCCAGCTAAGTCCTGCTTAGGTGGGGTGAGAAGCCTCCTTCAAACCTGGGCAGCCTGAAATGACTTTGGGAACTCCAGAATATATTTGGAATAGCAACTGAATTTTTTCTGAAGCCCTGGCCCTGCAGGCAATCCCATGTTTTGTGTGTGGTTATATCCTCAGCTCCCCAAATCCAGCTTCGACCGTGCCACCCCTGGGTTTTTCCATGCCTGTTTCAGTCTGACACGGTGCTGTAGGCTCAGCCTCAGCATCATTTAAGACAGATGAGTTTTCCCCACCCTGTTCCTGGAAATTTACCTGTTCTTCTTGGCTCCCTAACTTTTTCTGCAACTTTATAATGGATTTCCCCCCCTCCCTTTTAACGCATTTCCCCCCCTTTTAAACTTTATTTCAGGAAGTGTTTGCCACAAGATGGCAGTGGGGTCTAACATTTAAAGTAAGGTATTGGGGTATATTGTGGTTTCAGCCTCCCAGTCCTGGAGCAGTCCTTCTGCCAGTGGTTTTCCAGATAAAATCAGGCATGAATCCTTGTTTCTCCTTCTTCCACCTTCCCTGAGGTGCTGGCGGGATCCTTTGCTGAGGGCGTGTTCACCCAAGGTGTTTAAACTCAGGATAAAAGGCTTTGGGTGGTCCTGGGGATGGAGGATTGGAGTGGATCCTCTTGACTTTATGCAGCAAACCTTGGGATGAGCTGGTGTTTGCTGGTGGATGTGGCAGGATCAATCCGTCTCTGGGGTTTGGGTATGGCTCAGGCCAGGACCAGCCGTGCCTGGGGTAAAAACTGAGCAGCCTGGGAGGTCTCCAGTCCAAAACTCAAGACAAAGTCACCTTCAAAGCTGGACTGGGGCTGCCCGAGGCTAAAGCAGAGATATCCTGCACAGCCCTGCAGTTCTCCATCACTTCTCCCCCCTATAACACTTTTGTCTCACATCTCCAGCGCCCCTGGAGCTGCTCTATTGATGGCCTCCAGCCCCCTGATCATGGCAAGAGGGATCTTCCCCCTCCCTGGAGCCGTGTCCTTCCTCCCTCAGCCCCTTTCTGGGAACTGAGCTGCCTGCCTGCGTTAATTTAGCCATGATCTCATCAGCTGCCAGCCACTAAAGCGATATCGATCCTGCGCTCAGCCTGCCCGTGAAAAACAACCCAGCTGCTTCCCCACTGCCTGGAACCACCCTCCCTCGGGGCCTGGGCAGCCTGCAAAAGGAGCTTTTGCCTCTTTTTTTTACTGGTGGGAGACCAGTGCGTGACCTGTGGCCAGTGTGTGACACTTCAGCCTTTAAGCCGAAGAAGGACAGTTTGGGACTGTTCTCATGCAATATTTGACACCACTCAGCAGCAATGTCTGAAATAGTTCAAACAGGGAGCTTTTGCTGGATCTGAGTCTGCTGTTTCTCTCTGTAAGGGTCAGCATTGCTTTGCAAAACTCAGAGGAAGGATAGCAGTGATTTTGCCATTAATTACGACTCTAAAAACATCTTTCTTCCTCATTTACCCGTCCTCACTCTGGTTCCTTCTGCTCCTGATGCACTGCAACAGCAAATTCCTGGGATGCTTCATCCGTGGGTGATCCCCACCAAAGGTCAGAAGGATTTTATTAACTGGAATTATATTGGCAGAGGAGGAATTAACACTGTTCTCATTGCTGGTTGTTTTGGGAGTGCACAGCTGCTCCAAGGGAGGGAAATACTGAGGGAAGTTTGACAGAGTTGTTTAACTTTGGGGAGAACTGGAAAATATTCCAAAGGGAGTGATGGGAGATGGACTCTGCTTGGTCCTCTCTGCTCATTTGGATGGAGCAACTTGTGGCATGAAGCAGAGGAGGGTATTGAGTGAGGATGAGGGGGACAAGGGGGTTGTCACTGCAGGGAGAGGTGTGACATCAGCCCCTCGAGAAGTCCAAGGTCAGACAAATGATCACAGAAGGGTTTTAGAAAGGGAGAGAAGCAAATGTTTATGGTTAATCAATGGAAATAATTTCCTGTCTTTTAATTTTTAATGGGCTGAACTCACTGCTCCCCCCTTCCCTGGGCATCACTTCCCTTTGGTTTACAGGAGATTTGAAAACTGAGCCAGGATGGGGGGAAATTTGGCTCCCAAAGGGCATCAAATGGTGCCTTTCCACTGGGTACAGGCTGGCGTCCGTCTGTCTGTCTGGCAGCAGCAGCCCTGGTCACCCAATCCACCTTTTCCACTGCATCCCATCCCGTCAGTGCTTGCTCATGGGCACAGCAGCATCACCGCCAGGGCAGCACAGCAAGAGCAGCTAAACTTCCACCTCCTCCAAAAATAGTACAAAGCAGGTATTAATTTATATACAAACATCTGAAATTAAAAAAAAAAGAAAATATTAGTTTATATATAAACATGACATTTCAAAAAATTGATTATTCGACATGATCCTGGTGAAGAAAGGAAGGGCAAGTTGGCAGGATTATCATTTTTCTGGGTGGTTTGGGATGGAAACTTGGGTTCTTTGTCTTTGCTGGGTGTTTCTCAGGTCTGCCCCCAGGAAGGGCAGACACATGCCCTCAGCAGGAGCAGGGAAGGTGGGGCTGGGCAGGGAAGGAGGCTGTGCCCATCCCTGGCTGACGCAGGCTCCGTCCCAGCGGCGTCATCCCAAATTCTTCCTCCGGCCTATTTTTAAATGCCTCAAGTCAAGGGAGGTTTTTGGAGCCTCCCTTGGGGCAGCAAACCACAGGCCCAGAGATTTCAGGGCAGCTGCCAGATCTCCATGTCTCCCACCTTCCCTCTTCCTGGAGCTCTGCTTCCCAATCCCTGAGAACCTGGTTACATCTGGGCTCTAAACCTCAGCTGTGCTCCCAGCAAGGCACCAGAAACTGCTTTTTCCCCCCTGGATATTTGGTGTGAGTGGATTTATAAAAATACCAAAAGCTGGGAGTTGGGACTGTGTTGTTTTCCTGCAGCAGCTTGTGGACATTTCTTGGTTTGGAGGAGAAAAAGGGTCCTGTGTCCCTCTTGCCGCTTTTAAAAAGTGGCACATGGATGAGGTGGTGTAAAACTGCTTGGCTTCACTCTTCATTTGGCCTCTTTTATAATTTCTGTCAGATTTTTAGAAATCATTTTTGTCAGAATTTGTGTCAGAATTGTTCTGTCATTTTTGTCAGAATCATCCCTCATGATGGAAAAAGTAATTCTCCAGCGAAAATCCCCCCAGGTGGTGAAGTCTTATCAGAGTAAAATGGGACAGAAAGAACTAAAGTAAAACTCTGAGTGCCTCTTTCCTAATGAGAAACTTCAGGAAAAAGCCTTCCCAAGGTTCCCACTTGGTTGTGGAGTTGTTGCAGGTCCTGGAAAATCTCTGACAGAGCTTGGCAAGAGGCTTCCTGAAGAGCTTTCCCCTCTGCCATGACCTCCTGAGTGGAAAAGATGAGGATTGCTTTTTTTTCAAACAGAATTTTTTTTTCTGTGTCCTGCTCATGGGTGTTCTCGGAGCATTTTTGTTCCATTAGTAATAAAACCCTGCAGTCACAAATGAGGAAGAAGATGCTAAAAAAGGAGGGAGGGAGGCTGAGCTCAGGCCCATGGGTGGTGGCAGGAGCTGGGATGATCCTGGGGATCCGCAAGGATAAATGAAGAGATAATTTTAAATGTAAAATTCAGTTTTTGGATTTCATTCATTTTGGGGGCTGAGTCTGAGCGTTGTGGGAATTGCTACAGGAGGGGGGTAAAAGCTCTCCAGTAATGGGATCAATTCTCTTGTTTTACTCAAAGGAGTGTAAATAGATCTGGCAGTGATTTTCTTCATGATTCCTGGTTTTGAGACATTTAAAGGTGTAAAATGGGGAGAGAACATCCAACTCATGGCAGTAAATTAATGACAGGTAGGTGGGCTCAAGCAGCAGCTACAGGGGAAGAAAACAAAGAATTATTTAATTTAAAATACCCAGAAGGAGACTGTGCAGGTGGGAAGCAGGTTCAGGAGAAATATCTTAATATTTGGGGTTTCTGGCACAAAGTTTGCACTAAAGGAGGCTGTGGTTGGTTGATTGATTGGATTGATTGATTGATTGCAGCAAGCACAGCAGGATGGGAATTTTGAGTTGTTTTCCTTGGCATTTTACTCTTTCTTGGGAGTTTCTGTAAAATCCTCCCAGGTAAAAATCACCACCAGGATTTTAAGTGACCAATTAGTATAAAAATTCTGCTTTAAAAAATATTTGAAATTCTATTGACCTGTTTGTAGTAAGGGATCAGATCCTAAGTCTCAGAATTCCACTTTCTATTTATTGCCAGTATTGAACTTTTTAAAACTCCTTAATCCTTCAATTTCTGAAGAGCTGTGCTCTGTGTTATTTTTCCTGTGGTGTGTGGAAGTGGGAAGAATAACGGAATAATTCCTTGAGACCCCAAAGAACTCCATTCAAATCCTCTGAGTGGCTCTACACGGAATTTTGGTGCAGTTAAGCCAAAATTCAACTTTTAAGCCCTGGAATTGGTGGGAAGAGCAGGAATCAGTCCCTTAAAAATGCCTCCCAAAAGTGGCTTCCATCTTGGCTGTTTGTAAGGAATCTCAAAAGTGACTGTGGAGCAGGGAAAGATGCAGGGAGAGACACCTGGGGAGTTGATACACTTCCCAAAAATGTATCTTTAAAAAAATCGGGAAGTTGGAAGGAATAAATATATCCAGTGTCCCCTCTTGCTTCAGCCCATGGTGTGTTTTTTATTGGTTTTTTTTTTTTTTTTTTTTTTTTTTTCTGACATTCAAAAGAAAAAAAATCTGTGCTTTAAAAATACAGAAAGGTTCTGAAAGTTTGGAAAGGCAGAATGGAGAAAAGCTGGGAAGGAGCTCTCTGGGAAGGTGGGAAAAACACCAGGAAGTTTCTTTGTCTGGGAAAATTTGGCAGTACCAGGGCTATATCTCCAAGGTGGTTTTGTTTCCCATCTGCCAGCCCACCCAAACCAGTCAGGGATTCTGCATTTGATGTTTACCCTTTTCACAAACCCTTGGGGGCATTTCTGCTGCCATTTCAGCCTGCATGGAGGCAGGAAAAAAGAAAAAATCCCCAAATCAGCTCTTGGAGGGAAAATTTTCATGGAATGACACCGAGAGTGTATTTTGTCAATAGCAGCCACCTCCTTGGCTACTTTATTTCTCTCTTCACTGTAGTTCAGAAAAGAACTGTTCAATATTTTGAAAAATAAAATACTAAAATGAAAGCAGCACGAAAGGTGGTGGTTCTGGGTTTTTTTCCTCCCCCCATTGATTTTCATGCTATTTTATGAAATCTGTGTCAAGTAAAGGGTGAAATCTCTGCCTTGCCTTTCATCCCATAATGCAAGACTGGGCTCTCCCTGCCAGGAGCACGTTTCTCCCTTTGATCTGCAGGTTTATTACCACATGTCCCATCCAGGGAAAAGGCTGCAATGCCTTTTGGGAAGCACAGACCCGAGCAGTTGGTCTCCCCTGCAGAAACCCTGACATTTTAAATCTTCTTCTCCACCTTTCTCAGCACTGCTGGGCCAGAGAGACTTGAAGCTGGATTGAAATTTATCCCTCCCCTCCATGACATTAAAATAACCACTTAAAAAAAGAAGGATTTCAAAGTGTTTTATCTTTTGATAGGAGACTGCTCATGGCAACTTCAACCAGAAACTTGTTCTTCTATGGGAAGATGCTGGAGAAATATAGGCTGAGCTGGTGTGGATATTATGAATATTAAATTTTTTTACTCCATTATTCCATATATTTGGAGGCAGAAAAGAAAAAAAGGAAGTGGAAATGGTGTTGTGGATCAACTGAGGGCTGGTTTTAGGGAAATACTGGGGTCTGATTAATCTCTTCTGAGTCTGTGCAGTCAAAATCCATCCTAAAGCATCAGTTGCAGAGACCATTTGATTTTGGGACAATTGTGTCTCACACATCCAGTTCCTGCTGCTGATGCTGCTCATTGGGTTGACCCCTAAATTGTGGTTTCTACTCTGAGATTAAAAGCAGGTACAGCTGATTCCCATCTTCTGTGTTGGGCTGGTTGATTCTATTTTAGGGAGCCTTCTCCTTCTCCTCCTTTTTTCTTTTCTTCTTTTTTCTTTTTTCTTTTTTCTTTTTCTTTTTCTTTTTCTTTTTTTTTTTCTTTTTCTTTTTCTTTTTTTCTTTTTTCTTTTTTCTTTTTCTTTTTCTTTTTCTTTTTCTTTTTCTTTTTCTTTTTCTTTTTGTCTTTTTCTTTTTTTCTTCTCCTTCTCCTTGTTTTCTCTTCTTTTCTTCTTCTATTTTTTCTTCTCCTTCTCCTCTTTCTACTTCTCATTTGTTTTGTTGCCAAATATTCAGTAGCTAAAAATCAACTCTCTTTTGAAAGCTTTAAATCAAATGGAACACACAGGGGGAAACTTCCCATGGAGTGATGTCATGAATCTCCCCATCCAGTGTTTCTGTGATGGCTCCTGCCCCTGCAGCACAGGAAAAAATCCACTGGAGCTGTTCCCCCCACAGTGACTCCTTTCCTGACCCTGCTCTGAGCCTCTGACTCCCTGGGAACTAGAAGCAGCAGCTCCTTGCGTGGGTGTTGTGCTCATGGTGTTCCCATTGCGAGGGAGAACACGGGGCTGATAAATCTCTGCATCCCAATTCCAGCCTGCAGGAAGTTGGGCCGGCAGCATCTGTAAATCTGGAGTCTGACAAATTCCCTCACTTGGGACAGGAGATCTTAAATTACATTTGTGGCCACTTCAGAGCCCTTCTGGTGGGGCTGGGAGGTGCTGGGTGGCAGAGGAGGAATGGGAAGTGCTTCAGCTCCTAAGTGGGAATCTCAGGAGGTCAGCAGGGCTTTGCTCATCCAGCCCTGTTTGCAGATGAGCCCTGGGCTCATACATGGAGGTTTTGTTTTCACTGGTGTGTTTCTGTCATGAATAAAATCAACCCCTTCCCATCCTGGCTCAAAGCAGCCTTTTAATTGCATTGCATGCCTGCAAATCCCTTTTTCAGCCCAATTTGTAGGTGATTTAATAAACTTGCTAAGCTCATTCCACGAGATCTGTTTTCCATAGGGCCCCATGGATTGGCATTTGTGCTCTTGCCTTCATTTTTCCAGCAATTAAATGGAGGCTTGCACATCCCAAAGGATGTGCAGGATTTGGAGCCAGGCTGACACAATTACTTGTGGAATTTCATTTACCTGCTAAAATCCTGGTGGAGTGTTTGCTTTCCTCTGGCTCTGCAAAATGTATTTTTTGTATTCCAGAACTCAGCAAAGATCAAGAGCAAACTCAGTGATCCTCTGGCCCACCTTTTATTGAAAATTTTAAAAATCCAGTATATAAAGACCTGAACCACTCCATTTTTCAGTATTTTGGCTGCCCATATTCATATTCTGATCTATGTTTTATCTGTTCAAGTGCTGGCCCATAAGATCTTTTTTTATCCATGGATTTGCCCAATATTTTCCTTCCTAAGGCAGCTGTGACCATGAGTTTACTGCCCCATCACATGACTCTTCCTATCCCCTTCAATTAATGGGAATGAAGTGGGATTTGGGCAATTTTAGTATGATGTTGATGGGCTGGAGGGTTTTTTTTCCCAGCCCATGCTGGCCAAGCTGTGCTAACACTTCCATTTAATTATACAAAATTCCTCCTTATTTTATTGTATTGTATTGTATTGTATTGCCTTTCATTTTATTTTATGTCCTTTCCTCTCAGTCTGGGGTGCCTGGCCCTGGGAGTAGGGGTGGTTTTTCACCTGGAGTACACCACAAGTCTCTTGCTGAGGACATGAGGATGTTCTGGTGAGGTTTCTTCTGCTGGTCTCATCCCAAGCTCTTCTCTACTCTTCAATCCTCATCCTAAGGAGCAGATTTAAGGAGCAGGATTTGAAGGAAAAGCTGAGGTGCTATTTCAGGCTGCTTCTGCTCAGCAAAAGCTGCTTGAGCCTGATACTCCCCTAATGAAACTATGAAGGGAATGGTTTCCCAGTGTGGGGAAGCATTTTCCACTGACATTATCTCAGTTTAGCCTTCAGACCCAACACAAGGATAATGGGATAATTACAGCTGACTTGATGTGCTCAGGCATCGCTTTCATTACAGACAAATGCTCCTGGAGAAAGGAAATGTCATCCCATTACTAGCTGATCTTTAAAACCTCACTTTTGCCTTCCCAAATCCAGTTTCCACTCGTACACATCCCCAGCCATATCCAGGGTAGTGACTGTGTTCATCAGGCTGATAAAACAGGCCTGGACATTCAAAGAAATGAGAATTCACTGGTCTCCAACCAATAAAAGTATCCAGGAGGTTAAACACAGATTTGTCTTTTTAAGTGGGCTTCTCATCCAGGAGCACTGAGGGAAAAATCAGGCTGGGAATGAGGAATGGAGCAAGTTTGTTTGGGACTTGGAGCTTTGGCATCTCCCCAGTGAGATCTGTGTGGAGTTTTATTGATATGCACAAGTCCCTGACAGGAGGGGGCAGCCAGGGGGCTCGGGCTCTGCTGCCAGGGAACAGCAACAGGATGAGGAAATCACCTCAAGTTGCTCCAGGGGGGGTTTAGAGGGGATATCAGGGAAAATTCCTTCACCAAAAGGGTGGTCAGGCCTTGGAAGGGGCTGCCCAGGGAAGTGGTGGAGTCACAGCCCTGGGAGGGTTCCAAAACTGTGCATGTGGCAGCTGGGGACACGGGTTAGAGGTGGCCTTGGCAGTGCTGGGGAATGGTTGGACTGGATCTCAGAGGGGTTTTCCAACCTATAGGATTCTTTGTGGAGCATGAACCACCAAGCCCTAAAAACCCCATTGGCATGATGGTAAAAGAATTGTCAAACCTGGGCTTTCTCCTGCTTTTTCTGCATTGCCAACCTCTCCCTAATTTTTCAGTTCTAAAGAGCTTGGCAAAGTAGTTGGTGGTGCCAGAAAAGAAAGGCTTTGGGTACCATGTGGGAGAACCAGGGTTGGATTTGGTCTTGTCAGAGTATTAATTTAAATTCAATGTCAGGCTGAGCTGACAGATGGATTTTATGCCACCTCCCTCCTGGCCACGGCTTCTGGGAGGGAAAGGAGATCTGGGAGAAAAGTGGAGCTTTAAACACTTGGATTACTTCAGCTTTATCTTCCACGTGGCTGGAAATATTTGATGCTTAAGGCAGTGACAGAGCCATAAAACCCTGACAAAATGCAGGGAACAACCCTCATCTTAATGCTGGGAAGTGGTTAAAAAAAGCTCCCAAAACTGATGCCTCAGTTGCCAGGGAATAGAGGGGGAAAAGCTGCAGGGCTGCACAGCCCCCCGGCTTTCCTGGGAATGAAAAAACGCTTTCAGCTCTGCCTCCCCACCCTCTGCCCTGGTGAAGGGCCTCACAGAGCAGAGATCTTTATCCAGGAGGTTGGAATCAGGGCTGCACACGGCGGTGCTGCCCTGTGGATAACCACAGCCCCCTCCCGGAGCTGCCCATGGAGCCGGAGGTCGCCCTGGCCCGGCGGCACCGGGGGAGGCTGAAAGGGATTTTTATCAGAGAAACCCCGGGGAAGGATTCCTGGGGGGAAGCTGCCAAACCCCCAAACCCAGCAGGAAGGAGGGGAGAGGCCTCTCCTGTGTGCTGGAGGCTTGGCCATGGAAAATATCTTGGCACAGCTCTTTGGGATTGGAGGGGACGTGGGGTGGCTGTGCTGGCAGCAGACTCCAGAGGGGGAAGATTTGGGGATAAACACACTTGGGCAGGAAAAAGCTGCATGGTTTGGGGATTTTGGAGCATAAAACTGCTCAGCTGGGGTGGTGATGGGCACTGGAGGTGGCACTGCTGACCTGCAGCTGCAGGTGGAGGTGTGTGTGAGCCACCCCTTTCCCAGGGATTTCGAGCACCTGGATATTTGTCCTTGTTCAAAATAGGTGCCTCATTTTTCATGTGGATTTACCCATCTTCCAGTCCTTGTAAAGCCTTTTGCTCCAAAAATGCCACTTGATACTATAATTTAGTCAATTATAGTGTTGGTATAATGTAAAATAAGATTTTTGTTCTGGTTTTTTTTTTTTTTTTTCCATAAGCCCCTTCTGCCCTTGACAAACACCAGCCCCAGGTATTTGTTTACCTTCTTCAACACCATCTCCAGCTGCATCCTTTGCCACAGGGGGGAATTTTAGGACTCTGAAAAAGCAGTTCAGCCTCAGCCCCTAGGAGTTACAGCTCCTTCTTGCCTCAGGCTGTATCCTGCCATTGAGTTCATGGTTTCCTGCTCACACACTGGGCAAACTTCACCTTCTGGGTTTGTGTTCCTTCACTGAGGCCCCACCAAAGCAGAGGATGAGGGAGCAGGAGGGGAGCTCCAGCCTGGCTTTTCTGGCAGCCTGCAGGTGGGGTGGGCACAGGCAACACCCCCATTTTTTGGAGGTCCTGATGCCCATTTTATGGCTGTAGGGACCTAAAGCTAGCACTCTGATTGCCAGGACAGCAAATCGTGGCAGAGATTATAGGGGAGGAATGTCTGTGCCTTGCATTGTTGTTCTTTTCAACACATTCCATCAAGGAACTGAAAGGAAAAGGTGATTTTTTTTTTTTTCCCTGGCATCCCCTATAAATCAAGTGCTGGATGTGGGGAGATTTAAAACACGATATTTTTGGTGGCTAAATGAAATCCCTTCCCATTTTCCCTGCTGTGATCCCCAGGTTAAAGCAGAGCAGGGCCTGGTAGAGCAAGGATTGGCTCTGCCTGACAGGTCCAGTGGCTGGCACTGATTGCCAACAACTCCTTTGGAAGAGCTCCAGGCCATAAATAATTAATACCTGCTGAATTATTCAGGCTGGGCCTGCAGCAGATGAATGCAGTGAGCTGACCAGGCTAGGAATGAGTAATTATGTTAATTAACCCATGCAGCTCGCTGGAGGTGCAATTAAGTTCATCCTTCTTTCGGGCTGCTGTGATTTTTCAGGAACAGAAATGAGATGAAATGAAACAAACTGAAGCTGCAGTTACAAGAGATGGGTTAAACCGTGTGGTTTCAATGATCAGCTGACGAGCTGTGCTCTAATTCAGGTGGATTTATGCTCCAGCAGCCCTCTGTTCCTTCAGGGGGGAAACAGGTACATTTTTTAAAGCTTTAATCACTGCTCTCTGCAAGAACTTGAAGATGCCTCTGCAGATTTAGTAGTGTGATGTGCCAGTCTCCTCTTTTTATTTCCTGTGTGTTGCTGAAGAGGAAGAAAAATTAAAGGAAAAAATATTTAAAACCCATTAGCGTAATGAAATGAGTCCTAATAACACTGTACAAATTGAAAGCTTAATTTTGCAAACACATCACTTGCCATTCAGTGGCCAGCAAAACCCGAGTTCGTGTTAAAAAGCTTTTCTGGTGAAAAGAAAAAAAAACAATTTAGTTACAAGGGAAGAATATTTTCATTTCCCCATTGCTCTTGTGTTGATAATAAGCTTTGCTTTGCACTGTGAATAATTGAAAGAACCCTGTTGGAATTGGGTTAATGAGAGAGAAGTTTAAGGAATGCTGAGATTTTTCCCAAGCTGACATGGAAAGCTCATGCTTTGAGCTTTGCCTCTCATCAAGGGATTATCCAGGTGAGGTGAATTTGCCACTGAAGAGCTCCAAACCTGCCCCAGCCTGAGGGTTTTGGTGAAACTTTTAAATAGGAGAAGTGAGGGGGGAGGAGTGTAGAATCTGTGTTTTCCCCTCCTTTTGGAAGAGCAGAGATGGCAGAATGTGGCTCTTCTATGGGCTGGATTTTGGATTTGGGGTTCACACCTCCAATTCACGTCCTATAGGAATTTTATACTACTGAAGAATTGGGTACTAGGAGGTTTCACCTGAGGATTGATTTATTTTCCTGAATCACTTAATCTACTTGGGTTTGATTTGCCTTTTAAAAACTTTATTTACCCCCTGTCCTGGGCATCCCCTACAAAAATATAGAGACAGTTGAGGGACAAAAAACATATTTACTTAAATTCCCCTTCCTAGTGGGGTTCTTGGGTCAATTCTTTTCCCATAATTTACCCTTCCATGCTCAGCATTTGCTGTTCTGGTGCCTAATCAATACCAATTCTGCCTTGAAATTGCATTCATGGTTTTTAAAATCAGAGTTTGCTTGTAAAGCTTGACTTTATCTCTGTAGATCTGAGCAGTTTGGGAAGTCAGGGTTTGTTGTTGGGTTTTGGGGAGGTGATAGATTAACTGCAATTGCAGTGAATATTTGTGGTATTAGCAAGAGCTGTTTAAATTCAATTGACTTTTCTGGGAGTTTAGAAGGGAATATAAATGGAGAGTAAAAAGAGGCAGACTTCTGAAAATGGGATAATTTAAATCTCGAAAAAATAAGACAAAATGTGGAAATAAACCCCTTTTATTTTTCAAATTGGTCATTAATACTAAAAAAAAAAAAAGGGGATGTTTGGGTCAGTGTGTCCTGAATTTCGTGTGCACACTCAGAGTGGTTGGGAGTTGAGCCAGGAATGGGTGCAAATCAATGCTTTAATGTGCATTACTGCATTGAATCATTGATTCCAACTTGCACCAGATCAATCTTTTGCATCTCTTTAAAGGGGAACAAAGACATGGTATTATTTTAATCTGGTATTATTTACCATACCATAGGAATAGCAAATAAAATCCACTCAAAATGTAGTGTCTGCGGGCAGAGTTGTTATAGCTCCAAAATAATTTGTTTATTGGGCAAAACGAATGCTAAGCAGAAGCAGGCTGTGAGTTTGGTTGCAGTAAGGGAGCTACAGACAGTGCTGTGGGTTTAGAAATACCAGTTTTATATAAATAAAGCCCTTAAGAAGCCACATGTTCACTTTTTGGGGAGCTGTAGTGGGTAAGTCGAGAAAAAGTTGTGGTAGCCCCATGCAGAAAAACCGAATAAATTAATGTGTTAGAGCTAGGCTTGAGCAATAGTATTGGTATTTTTTAATGCGATGGCTATTTTTGATTGTTATATTGCATTTTGGTTGCTTTGGGGTGTTTTTTATTCGGGGTGTGTTTTATTCGGGAGTTTTCCTGCTCTGTTCTGGGCGTTCTGGTGGTGGTGCCGCTCGCCCAAGCGCTGGGTGTGAGGCTGCAGCTGGAGCAGGGCAGCAGAGGGCGGCCGTACTCCTTGTGTTTGTGCTCCCTCCTCCCGAGAGAAACCGGGATAAAAAGCAGGGAAAAAGGGAAGAATGTGGGGAATGCTGTGCCTGCCCGAGCTGCTGGCCATGTAAGGGAGCAGAGCACAGGGGAGGTGGTACAGGACCCGCGTCATGCCCAAAACATCAGCTGCAAATATCTGTGCTGACAGCCCTGCCTTGGAAGCACAAGGAAAAAGGGAAACAGCGGGTGCAAAGTAAAAATGAAGCGATTTTTGTGTGTGTGGAAAGGCGCGGGGCTGGGGTGGATGCAGGCTCCTGTGCAGGGATCTGGAATGCTGCACAGTGCAGGGTTTGTGCCTCATTGATCCTTCCTGCTGTGCCAGGGGCTCTGGAGATGGGTTTGGACACTGGGCTTTGTGTGCTGGGACTGCAGAAACTCGGGAAGGGGGAAAGGGCCCTGTTGCCTGAGGCAGGTTGCTCAAGGAAAGCAGAGGAATAAAGCTGCAACACAGCTTTTGCTGTGTTCTTGCAAAACAGTTCTTGCAGAGAAATCACCTGGTCCCAGCACAGGGAGGGACCTGGAGCTGCTGGAGAGTCCAGGATGATCAGAGGGATGGAGCAGCTCTGCTGGCAGGAAAGGCTGGGAGAGCTGGGATTGTTCAGCCTGGAGAGGAGAAGCTGTGGAGTGACCCAATTGTGGCCTTCCAGGGACTATAGGAAAGAGTGAGAGAGACTCTGTACAAGGGATGGAGTGCCAGGACACAGGGAATGGCTTCCTACTGCCATAGGGCAGGGTCAGATGGGATATTGGGAAGGAATTGTTCCCTGGGAGGGTGGGCAGGCCCTGGCACAGGGTGCCCAGAGCAGCTGTGGCTGCCCCTGCATCCCTGGCGGTGTCCAAGGCCAGGTTGGACTTTGGGGCTTGCAGCAGCCTGGGATAGTGGAAGGTGTTCTTGCCCATGGCAGAGGGTGGTATGGGATGAACTTTAACGTTCCTTTGAACCCAAACCTTTCTGTGATTATAGAAAAGGTCAATACCAGCCTGGAAATCTTTCTTTCCTGACCACAGAGAAGCAGACCCAAAGCACTTTGCCTTTGCAGCAGCATCGCTTCCAAGAGATTTATTCCCTTTATGTTTGAGGGAGCTCCCAGTAGCTGGTATCACAATTCCCCAGAAGACAATTGTGCTGTTCTCCACTCAAACCAAAGACTGGGAGCTGGTGGGGAAGAGGTGCACAGCATGTTTGTTCTTGGCATGTTTGAATATTCTGCCATGGAGTGGGGTTAAGGTCAGAGGAAAAGCAGCTGGGAATGGAACTGGAATGAGGAAAACCAGGGCAGGTGAGGAGGTGGAGCAATGCCAGCCAGGAGGGATCTCTGCACCCCAGCCAGGGACTTAGCTGCTGATCTGAAACCAGAAATGGAAGAAAGGTGAGGATAAAAGCTCTGCCCATCCCCTGACTCACCCAGGGCACTCAGCTGAGAGATGTTGGCAGTGCTGGGGAAATCAGGCGAGTGCTGGTCTCTAATGCTCTGATGGGTAGAGCAATCAGTCCCTGCAAACACTGACAGAGAAAATGGTGAATATAAACATTTTACACACTCTGAGAGCCCAACTTGATGGAGTTCCTCCAAGCATAAATAAGAAATCACTGTAGAAGTCAGTGGAGCGCTGTAAAACCTTTGTGAGGCCTGATGTGAGCCCTGTTTGCAGATTGTGCCTGGATGATTCATGGATATTTCCTTGGTACTGTAACAAGCCCGGCCCTCTGTGGGGTGCAGCCATTGATTCTGAACCTTAAATGATCACAGGGCTCAGCTCCTGTGGACAGAGCTTTTTTGGGAAATGTTCTCAGAGGGGAAGGGTTTAGCATTGCTGGAATTGTGGCCATAAACACCTGTAGATCCCTAAATAAGAGTCTGGTGCTCCAGTGGAATATTTGCAGTTGCTCAGGATATGCAAATGTCAAGAACTTCAGGATAAATTCTGGCACAAATCTGTTTTTAAAAAGGAAGGCAACTCTCAGTGCAACTTAAAGAAATACCAGCCTGTTCTCCAGGCATGTAAACCCCAGATTTAAAAACTGTGGTTTTTGTTTATTATTATAAATACCTGAAACAGCCAAATAATTTTTTTTAATAAGCAGAGGAATTAAATTGATTGTATAAAGAAACAGAGCACTTGTTCTCAATGCATCATGAAATAATGATGCATTGGTAACACACTGGTTATTTTCATATCGGGGGAGCGGAATTTGTGTTTATTTCTAATCCAATTTCAAATATAAATGAATTGTTTTGAAGGCTGGATAAATCAACCCAACAGACCAAGGCAATTATGGGAGGTGAGTGGTGCATTACTGGCGAGGAGAGATAAGAAACACTGCAGGGTCTGAAAGGGTGAGCAGAGGGAGCACCTGGAATTGCAAATGCTTGGGGCTGCTGAGAGGTTTGTCATCGTGAAACCCCTGAAGTGGAGGAATCAAACAGCCTCAAAATGAGGCTGGAGAAATGAGCTGCTATCAATTAATAATTTGGGGGGGAGGGGGGATGAGCCTTTTGCTGCTCTCACCTTCCTGAGGATTTTGCTTTCCACCTCTTGCAGCCAGAGCACCGTGACTAAAACAATGAGCGAGGTGCACAAGGCAGCGCTGGCCAGAGAGGGGAAAAGCTGCAACTGAGGAGTTCAGCTGTGGTTGTGCTGTGTTTAAAAGGGAAACAGTGGAGAACTGCAACTGTCTGGAGGAGCAAATCTCATTCTTGGTGAGCCCAAGTTTTTCCCAGCATCTGACCAGTACTCTGGGAGAGCTGGGATTGTTCAGCCTGGAGAGGTGAAGCTTAGGAGTGACCTCATTGTGGCCTTCCAATGCCTGAAGGAGCTACAGGAAACATGGAGAGGGACTCTGGACAAGGGATGGAGTGCCAGGGCTCAGGGAATGACTCCCCACTGCCAGAGGGCAGGGTCAGATGGGATGTTGGGAAGGAATTGTTCCCTGGGAGAGTGGGCAGGCCCTGGCACAGGGTGCCCAGAGCAGCTGTGGCTGCCCCTGGATCCCTGGAAGTGTCCAAGGCCAGGTTGGGCTTTGGGGCTTGGAGCAGCCTGGGATAGTGGAAGATGTCCCTGCCCATGGCACTGGGTGGGCTTTAAAATCCCTTCCAACCTAAACCATTCTGGGATTCTATGAATGGCTTTTAAAGTGTGAAAGTAAATTTAATTGCCTTGTGTGGACAAATACCATTAAATCTTCCCTTACACACCCCCTTCCCCATTTAGGATGTATATGGTTAAATAAAATTGCTTTTTTAGAGCTGTAAGACTTTGAGTTGCTGTTGCTGAGATTTAAGGTTCCTTCCCAACCCAAACCCTTCTGTGATTCCAAGGGTGCCCTGGGAGCTGTCGTTGCTTGTTGCAGTCCCACATAAAGACAAGCCAAGAGGTGATTTCACATGGCAAAGGTGTAGAACAGATGCAATCCAAGGAGGAATGCGTGGGGAGCAGTGAAGTTCACAGGGTCACTGAGCATGGGCTGTCCCCAGTGGTTCAGCTCTGGCTGATGAGAAGTGGAAGGAAGCTGGCCTGGCTAGCCCAGCCATCCCCCTGTGAAATCAGACCCAGCACATGGCTCCCACCTTCCTTCAACTGTTTCAGCTTCTTCCAGTCCAACAGAGATGTGTGTGGAGCAGAAGGAACCTGTTTTCCCAGCAACATCAACTGAGTTGATATTTTTTACAGACTTTACCTCTGTTGCATCCTGGATCCTGTGGCTCCATGACTAAATCTGCTTCCTCACATTTCATTTAATTGGTCCCTGGGTTCATTTGCTGGTTGCTTATGGCTGAAAGCAAAAGGAAAACTGCATTTTCCAGGGCATGCTTTGTCTGAATGCTGCTTTTGCTCTCCATAGTCAGTGCCCTGGAAGAAGCAGGGCATGGGCACTGTCTAATTGTGCTAACTGCAAAGAGCACTGAGCGTTTATTTTGGCACCTTGCAGTTTCTGCTTAATCCGAGCCTAAGGAGACTTCCTAAGGCAGCTGAATCGTTTAGGAGTTGTTTCTGGCTTAATTCAGCCCAGAGGAAGAAGTGTTTTAGCTCTGCCTGTGTCTGATCTTGCTGGGCAGTCCAGCCTTTTCTGGAAAAGGGGAAAAATGAACCAGTCACTTGAGGTGTGTCTGGAGAGGAGGGATCAGGATCGTGGCACTGGTTCCTACAGGAGGGATTGGAATCATGTGCGCGGTCATTCCTGGAGAAAGCCTGGCCCCAGTTGGGCTGAGGATGTGAGAAGTGCTCCCAGGAATCCCATAGCATTGCCTTAACCCTGAAGGGCTGTGGGGACACACAGCCACCTGTGCACCCAGCTGGTGGGGTGAGCTGCTGAAAATCCAATTTTCTATGCAGTCAAGGGGGAAAAACTTCCTGGTTTTGGAGGGAAGAGGCTTCTGTAGATGTGTGGGGACAGATGGTGGGAATAGGGTCTTGTTACTGGGGAGAAGAGGTCAGAGGGATGGTTTTAGTTGCTCTGATGGAAGGAACAAGCTTTGAAGGGCTTGTTGAACTTCTGGTTATGGAGAATGATTTTTTTGGTGCTGTTTTTCTGTAGAACTTGTAATAAGATGAGTGATACTTGTGTTGTTTCAGCTCTGTAGCCCACCCACCAGGAAGCACAACCCAGGCTTTGCTCCAGCCTGGAAAAATAACGAGGGGAGGGAGATCTCTCACCTTGTACTGACAGGAGATGCTTTGTGCCATCTCTTCCTAGCAGGCAAAGAGCCCACAAAGGAGAATTTAAATCTTCAATGTGATGTAATGTGTGCTCAAAACCACTGTGTTCCTGGAGAATCCTCTGCTATTCCATGCTCCCAATGTTTCCTCCTTCAGCTTTGCATGGCACAAACATTCATTACGGTGTTCTGCGTGTCCCTAATGTGATATAAAAAGCTAAATGCATTACAACTGCAGAACAGCACATTGTTATTTTTTTCCTTCGGCTTCTTCTGCAGCGAGCAATTTTTTCTTCCATTAATAAGCCTTTGGTATTTTTCTTTTCCTTCTCATGCTCTCTATCCCAGATTCATCCTGGGAGGATTTCCTAGGTGGGCTGGAATGGCTGCATGCTCTTCACACTTCTCAGTGTTTCTTACTGAGCATGGAAAGAACCGATGCCCTAAAGGAAAAGTCATCAGGATAATCCAGTTTAGATATTGATTTGACTTCCAGCCCGCAGGAATCAATGAGGTTTGAATGACAGTGCTCAGAGCTGGATATCTCCATCCCTTTGTGGGGAGGAACAAATGGCTTTTAGTTTTGTTTTAGAGGCTCTGGAAATGACCAAAATAGGGAGGAGGAACATCTAATGTCATGAGAAAATAAATCTTGTTTTCTTAGAGAAAGGAGACTGAAGCACTCCCCAGATATTCATTTCCTGTTCCTTGGTCTTAGGCTGCTTTGACACAGTAATTTCAGCTTCATCCCCATCCCTGGGGGCTGAATTAGTTCCCTGTGTGGCCCCTGTAAATCTGTAGGGCCCTGTGGGCTCAGAGAAGGAGCTGCCAGAAGCGCTTTGGGGCAAAAGGAATGGCCAGGTGTGCCTTAGGGAGGAGTCAGGTATGCCCATGTTTCAGTAGGTGGCACTCCTTGCTCTGCCTTGGGGACTGCCTTGGAGTTTGGGGATGTGGTGGAATAGCAGGTGGCATCCCATGGATGAGCTGTGGTGAGTCTCAGGTGTGACTACACCTCGAGGTGCTTTCTGCAAGAGTTCAGCTGCTGTGTTGCCTTCCTCGAAATTTTCCTGTATTTTTGTTGTTCCTTCTCATCATAAGGGTGTTGCTGTGACTGTGCAGGTAGGGAAGGAATTTGCTTGTGTGTCACTGCAGGTCACACACCTTCCCAAACCTGCACAAAACCTCCACTAGCAGGATAATCCATCACAAAATCCAGGTGGTTCAACTTTCTGCCACAGGCTGATCTGCTCCTGCAGATATTTTTGGAAAACAGTAGAGTGGATTAGGCAGGGAACAAACACCACATCCAGGAGGAGAAAAATGTTTATGTATGTGATCAGCGGTGCATGTCCAGCCTCTCTGTCTGTGCTGTCCTGGCCGGCTGGAGCAAGGTGACATTTGCCCATCAGGGACTGCGCCAGCTCCCTGAGCCTTGTCTCGGGAATCCAGGGAGGTGTTTGCAGGATAGACAACGTTCAAATACAGTTTCAGCTTGGAAAATGGCAGCTGAGTGGGTGCATTTGGTGACAGATGATCCCTGAAAAGGTGCAGAAGCTATCAAAACCCCAGAGCTGTGCAGAGTGGAAATATTGTGAGTGCAGCAGAGAAGGGAAACATCCCTGCTCCGTGTGATTCCCACCAGACAGCCCTGGTGTGCCGTGCTTTGGTGCAGATGTCTGCAGATGCTCTTTTTCTTGTTTCCCACTTGACATCCAGGCACACTCTGGCAGTGGAGGGAGCAAGGAAAGGCTTTGGGAAGTTCATAGCCAAAGGTTTCCTTAAACTGCAAGCAGCTTCACCCCATCTTCCTAACACCAAGCCAGTTGGTGCATTCCTGCCATTCTTCTCCCTAAAGCTGTTTCTTTCCATTCCCTGGATCAAGCAGACAAAGCAGCTGCTCTGTTGAGCCTGAGCTTTTTTTTTTTTTTAAATTGGGAGCTTTAAATTAAAAGGAATGGGACCATAGCATTTATTTTTATTGGGGTGGGGTGGTATCCTGGGATCCCTGAGATCACATACCAGGATCTGTGCTGGCTGCATAGTTTCTGTGCTCTGGTTTCTTTGGGAGAGCAGGGAATAGCCAGAAATAGGCAACTGCCAGCTGCCTTCCCATGGCAGAGCTCTGCTGTTGGCCTGTGAAGCTCTTTGGGCTGCTTTGGCCTCATCTTTAACCCAGGCAACACCAGCCTTGGACTTGACAGCTGCTGGTTATGGTCCCAAATCTAAACCTGGGCCATAAAAGTCTCTCTTGAGACCCCCAAGGGTCTCATGAAAATCTGCTTCCCACCTGGAAATAAATATATATTTTAGATACACTCAGCTAAATTCCTTGACAGCTTTATGTGCCATAATTTCTCATGGTTTTTTGTGGATCCTTTCTGTTCTGGGGCACTATTGTCTCAGTCCGGAGCTGTGCCCTTCTCATAGAAACAAAGTAATGTTATTTTACTGCTCGTCACAAAGAAATTATGCACCGGTTTTCCCCAGGGCTGCGATTCTTTTGAAGCCTGGTGGGCTTCAGGTAACTGTATCACTTCTCCCTCCTGCAGACTTCACTTCTGCAGGGAGGAAAGCAATAAAACTTACAGCGTTGTCAGCTGAATGCTGTTAAAATATTTTATTTATCACTGATTCCCAGTTTGCAGGCAGCAGGAATGCATCTGTTTAATGCCTGTTGTCTTTAAAATGGAAATGTTCAGCAGATATTTGGTAGTTTTGTTCCCCGTGAGTTATATGAGATAGAAATGGGAGGAATAGTCTGTAAAAAATGCTGTTTGGACTTAAACCAGTGGAAACAACCAGGAGATTTCATTTTGTGCCTGGCACAAATGCATCAAGGGGACTGAAAACTGACGAGTTTTGCATAACCCAATTCCGCCCCCCCCCTCCTTTTCACGTGTGTCTGGAAAAATTCAGGATCAAATGCACAAAGAACCTGCAAAACCTCATATCTGAGAGCAGAGGCCAGGCCCTTTCCAGAAACAGCGTGGAGCAGGGAGCAGTTCTAATTCCTCATCTGTTCTCTTTTATAAATTTATTTTATAAAGACCAGCTGCAGGTTGAAAGCTGGAGCCAGTGTGTAACGGGAGGGGAAAAAATAAGGGCACGACTCATAAGCAGGAGCTCAGTCTCATAAGCAGGAGCTGGATGTGTGGCACTCCCAGCTCATGCCTGGCATGGGAGGTCTAGATACAAACACATAAGTGCCACCCACCCCCAAAAAACATATTCAGGGCTGCATCCTCCCCCTCCCCAAATCAAACTCTCTAAGAGGGAACAGAAGCAGCTGCCAAAAACCTCTGAGCATGAAACTGTGCTGGTGCCCCAGTGCTGCAGCGGCTTTTGTGAGGTTCCTGCCTCCAGCTGCATTCTGGGGCTTTCATCACCCCAGACTGGATGATTTTACCAGGAGCCCCCAAAACAGCTCGCAAACCCTTATATCTTCCCCGGAGAGCCGAGGCTGGAGCTGCGCTGGCCGTTCAGCACCTGGCAAACAGAAGAACCCAGAACCATTTGGCACCGAGGGCTCAGCTGCTGTGGCTCATTTGTTTGATTTTGTTATTTCTGTGCTGCAGCCCCGTGAGCTGTGTGGCAGAGGTAGGGCCACAGAGAATGCACAAAGGAAAACCCCACACTCTGGGGAAGTCAGATTGGGTTTGGTACGGCAGAAACTTGACTTGGGCTTTCACGTGGGTATTTGGGCCAGGCAGAAAATCTCCCAGATTTTAAGGCAGCGTTCTTTTTTTAGTGCTTTGAAAGCCAGATGCCCTGCCTCCAGGCTTTTCTAGTGCAGACAGACTTGACCGATATTCCAGGGAAAAATCTGGGTTTTTGGAGCCCGGAGCTCGCTGGGGCTCGAGGAGGAACCATGCCAGCCGCCGGCTTGTGCTTCCACTCGGAGAAGATGACAAAAATCGGCTCTTTAAAAGCAAAGTAAAAGGGAGACAAGTTCTTTACCGAGAAGTGGCACCTCGACTGGAGCAGAGGGCAGGGAGGAAGGGGAGCGGGGCCACGCCGGCAGCGGGACGGGAGGGGAGGTGTGCTGGCCTCCAGCAGCAGGCCGGGAGCGCAGGCACCGGGAGCGGCTCCCGGGCGGCCCCCTCCCTGCTCGGCAGCCCGCGGGGCGTGGGCGGCGCGGCGGGGCCGGCGGGAGGGAGCGGGGCGAGCATGTGCATCCTCCCCGCCGCCCCTGCCTCTCTCCCGCCTCCCCTCCCTCCCCGCTCGCCGCCGCGGGTGTGTGTGTGTGTCTCGGCTCCCTCGCCAGCCCGGCCTGACGCAGGCGGCTCCACATCGCCCCTGACAACACCCCGGCTCCGGAGCGCCGTGCCGGGGGTCCGGCTGTGGCGGCCCCGCGGGGCCGGGCCGAGCCCAGGGGGGCGGCGGCGGCCGGGGTGGCCCGAGCGCGGGGAGGCGGCCCCGTGGGGGGAAAGTTGCCGGGAGCGGCGAGGGGCGAGTACGGCGGCAGGACCATGGGCACTTTGCGGGATTTACAGTACGCGCTGCAGGAGAAGATCGAGGAGCTGCGGCAGCGGGATGCGCTCATCGACGAGCTGGAGCTGGAGTTGGACCAGAAGGACGAACTGATCCAGAAGCTGCAGAACGAGCTGGACAAGTACCGCTCGGTGATCCGGCCCGCCACGCAGCAGGCGCAGCAGCAGAGCGCCGGCACCTTGCAGGGCGAGCAGCGGACCAAGCGCCAGGCGATCTCGGCCGAGCCTACCGCCTTCGATATCCAGGATCTCAGCCACGTCACCCTCCCCTTCTACCCCAAGAGCCCGCAGTAAGCAGGGGGTCGCCCCGCCGCTCAGCCTCCCCTCTCTCCCTCATCCCGCTCCATCCCCGGCCTCGCCGCCGCCCGCCGGGCAGCGACCGGAGCGCAGCCCGGAGCGCGGCATTCCCGCATCCCGCATCCTCCCGGGCGGCCCCGCGGGGTGGGAAAGTTGCGATGCCGGGCTTGCGGGGGGGAAGAGCGGCAGGAGTGAGCGCCGAGGTGCCAGCAGAGCGGGACCCGGGCGTCCCCGTCCCGGCTGCCGGGGGACCCGGCCGCCCCATCCCGCCGGGGGACGGGGGCAGCGCGGGGGCGCGTCGAGGATGCTGCTGCCGGCGGGTCGAACCGGACCGTGTCGTGAACACGGAGGCTTTATCGCTGCGGGAGGGGGCGAGGGAAACCTGGGACTGGCTCTGGGACCCCTCAGGGAGACATTCCCAGATGGGAAACTTGGAGCCCGGCGGGGTGCGGTGCGCGGCTCTCCGAGCGGGGGCTGGTGTTTTGGGGACGGGGGTTTGGCAAAAGCAGTTTATTGCAGTGTCCCGGTGCGCCGGAGGGTATGCGGGGAGCAGGGAAAGTTGCGGGGATCCTCAGGTGCCGGCGCGCCGGGGGATGCGCTGCCCCGGTTTCACACCTGCCGCAGATTAGGGAAATTAGAGCATTTTTATGGGGAAACGGAGCCCTCGGGGAGCGGCATTATTTTCCCTCGCTCAGTGCCTTTTCCTGGCCAATAAATCGCCGTGCCTTTGGTTCAGCGCTCCTCGAGGGATAAGAAAGGAGGAGGGAAGAGGTGACGAGCGGGTGCTCGCTCTGTGTGCGGGGCCGGGACGCGACCTCCCCGTCGATGTGCAAACCCGCCTCCCCTCCGCGGCCCGTCATCTTCCTCGTGGAATTACAGCCGGGAGCGCTGGCGGATCCCCGGAGCCATCCCGGTAGCGGAGAGCGTGTGTGCCGGGTGGGCTCCAGGATGCGGGCGCCGGGCCGGGGCGGGCCGGGCGTCGCGGCACGGTGCCGGGGCACGGGGCCCATGCCCGGGCAGCGGTGCCGGGGCTCGGGGGCCGTGCCGGGGCCGGCCCCGCTCCCCGCGCAGCCTCAGCCCTTTCCCGCCGCCATGGCGGGGCCCCGCCGTCTCCAGGCAACTGCCCGCCCTCAGGGCGGCAGCCATGGCCGGGCCCGGGCCGCCCCTGCCCCTCGTGCCGCCCCGCCGCTTCCCAGTCCCGCTCCCGTCCCCACATTCCCCTTCCCGCCCCCCCATTCCCACCGCCACTGAGATTTTGTCCTTTTAAGGCGTCTGGCCGCGCGTTCTAAAGGACGTCAGGGGAGGAACGGCGGTGGCGCGGGCAATGGCTCCCCACAGCCCCCCAAAGCGAATAAAACACCCCAAAAAGTGTCTGCTGGGGGCTGTCAGAGGGGATAGAGAGGTGGCTGGGGCCTGTGAAATCCCTGAGCGATGTGGTAAGCATCCAAGGCATCCCACAGTGTTAACTTGCAATGGGAAAGCAAAACCCGAGCGCGTTGATTCCCTTGCCGGTGTCATCGCCCCTCGGCGCCCTCCAAGTGCATACGGAGCTGCCAGAACCCCGGGAAGCGCCACAGGTTTCAGCAGAGCGAATCTGCAGAGTTCACAGCCTCAGTGAAATATGTAGGAAACCTGGCAAAGCCTTGGATTAACGTTTTCCAGCTGGAATTTTTAATTGCTCCTTGTGTAAATG
Source organism: Luscinia megarhynchos (assembly GCA_034336665.1). Lineage (NCBI taxonomy): Eukaryota > Metazoa > Chordata > Aves > Passeriformes > Muscicapidae > Luscinia > Luscinia megarhynchos. The sequence continues at coordinate 32,372,320 of CM067569.1, read as the reverse complement.
CAACCCTGCAATCTGGTGTGGGGTGTAACACTCCTCTGTGGAGGTGTTTCATATGGATCATCCATGGCCATTACTCCTAATATTTATAATATTGAAGTCAGCTTGTGGATGCGGGTTGTGATTGCTCAGGTGGGACGTTCCAGGAGTTTGGAGCAGCCTGGGATAGTGGAAGGTGTTGCTGCCCAAGACAGGAGGCTGGAATGAATAAGTTTTAGGGTCCCTTCCACCCAAACTGGTCTGTGATTACAGGAAAAGATCTTTGCTAATGGTTTCAGGAGTGTACGTGGGTCTGGGAAGTGGAGGCAAAGATAACTTGTGCTGGTGAGAGTTAAGGAGGTGAGGACCTGGAAATAACAAAATCTGCAAAAAAGGGTTGGATCCCCCCCCCTCCCCGTTCATGCTGAACCTCAGTGACTCTTGAGGTATTGGCACCCAACCTTTGATTTTGTTAAGCCACCAGAAAGTGTTCAAAAGGCAGGTGAATGTGGCACTTGGGGATATTGGTCAGTGGTGGCCTTGGCAGTGCTAGGTGAATGTCTGAACTTGATGATTTTAGCAGGGTTTTCCAACCAAAATGATGCTAAAGTAGCATCTGGATTTTTTTTTTTTTCTTTTCTTTTTTGTAGTTAGGTGGTGCTGGTTTTGCCCTCCTGATCTAAGCAGAGGTGGCTGGAGATTGGTAGGATCAACAGTAGCGGAAAATCTGTTGGAACTGAGTTATTATGATGGTCACAGTAGATATTTGAGGGTCTGTGGTGGTGTGGAAGCTGTTGTGATGACACAGAAGAATCTGGATTATGGAGTGGTTGAGCTCTGAGTGTAAGAGAGTTGGAGAGAGACTGTGGACAGGACACAGGGAATGATTTCCCACTGCCAGAGGGCAGGGTGAGAGCGAATTTTGGGAAGGAATTGTTCCCTGGGAGGGTGGGCAGGCCCTGGCACAGGGTGCTCTGAGAAGCTGTGGCTGCCCCTGGATCCCTGGAAGTGTCCAAGGCCAGGTTGGGCTTTGGGGCTTGGAGCAGCCTGGGATAGTGGAAGGTGTCCCTGCCCGTAGCACTGGGTGGGCTTTAAATCCCTTCCAACCTAAACCATTCTGGGATTCTATGAATGGCTTTTAAAGTGTGAAAGTAAATTTAATTGCCTTGTGTGGACAAATACCGTTAAATCTTCCCTTACACACCCCCTTCCCCATTTAGGATGTATATGGTTAAATAAAATTGCTTTTTTAGAGCTGTAAGACTTTGAGTTGCTGTTGCAGGGTTGGGCTTGTTTTGCCTCTACAGTGTTTTTAGAAGTGAAGCAGGACTTTGTGGGCTGACATGAGGAGCTAAAATCCATGGAGGGACGCATCAAGCCATTTTCTTCTGAGTTATGTCTGAGAAGAATTGAGCATTAGCATCTTCATCAGTCTCTCTGTTCAAGTAACTAGAAGCCAGTTATTTAAAATAAGTGGCTTTTTTTTCTTCCCTCCCCCTCTCTAAGGAAATAACTTGCAAGAAGTGACCGAGTAAGAGGGCACAGGCTGGGGAGGAAGCTGGCTGGTTTTCCGTGGCAGAAAAAATGCTGTGACAGATATTTCTCTCCTCTTCATCTTCCCAAATTGCTGCTCGTGTTTGTTTTTCCACACCTTTGACCTCATGCAGGGTATATATCCTGGCTGCTAACAGCGTGTCAGCACGGAGGGAATACTGGGAGACTGAGTTTGTACCAACTGCCTTTGCAGTTAAAATTGTACAGAGCAGCCAAGCAAAGAGAAACCTTTTCAAGCCAGTAAGCTGCAACTCTTCCCTTTCCCTGCCTGGTTCTTGCCATGGGAAAACACCCAGGACTTTAATTTTAACAGGCTGCTTTGTTCATGGATCAGCAACAGCTGTTTGCCTCTTTTAGAAGGCTGTGTAATCAGCATGTTTTCTTTTCCAGAAGGGAGAAAAAAAGAAATGTAGAAGTAGAACATAGAACAAAGCATGAAGCTTCTGAGTGTGAAGGGTCTGATCTCTTGGCTGAGGTGGTACAAGCTCTGTTGTTAAAAGAGACAGCAGCAAAGTGCTGTGTCATTTGTAAGAAATGTTGAGTAAAACAAAAAATAACTTGGTTTGGGGAGTTAACAGGCTTTTGGGGAATCTGCCAAAATCCCAGAGACTCATTTCTGAGGGGAGGAGCAGCCTGTGAATTGTATTTAAGAAGTCTGGTTTAAGAAATATAAAATACTTGGTTGCATAGCCTTAGGGAAAGTACAACATCCATATAAGAGATTTAACAAAATCCCTGCAACAGCCAGATTGGTTCTTTGAAGGCAAATGTGCACATCCTCTGGGGGCTAGAAGCATATTATAGGTGATCATAATAGTCATAAAGCCCCCAGAAATACTTGAAAAGCACTTTGCATTTAGGGTGTTGGCATGAAATGCTCTTCTGGTGTTTATCAGTGCTATGTATGCTGCAGTACCCAGGAGCCATTCCTCTAAAAACCCCTGAAATGACCCAAAGCCCATCTTCCCTCAATCCCCACGCTGTCCTCTCCCTACAGTAATTTGGGAGATGATTGGTACATGATGAACCACAGGAAACTGGTGGTTGAGATGATGGGAGGAGAAACTGAGGCACGCTCCTGCAGTGATGGTTTCCTGGAATGTGGGGCAGGAGCTGGGATGGTGGTGGCCTCTTGAGTCCTGTTGCTTTCTGGTGAAGCACCTTGCCCTGAGCAGTCAGCAAAGATGGATGCAGTGGTGCAACCTTCATTTTTTCTTTGGTGTCAATCCGCTCTGATGTGTCCAGTGAGCAATTAATTGAACTGCATTTATCATTTGTCGTGAGAGCTGTTAAATGCTGTGGTTGCTTTTATGTGCTCTAATATCGAATCCAGCTGAATGTAGTTTAAGCTGATGCTCGTTGGACAAAAATCCATTAATGTCAGTGGGGTTTCTCGGTGCATTTGAAGGGTCAGGATTTAGGGTCAGAATTTTATTGCAATGTGCTGAGTGGTGCTGAGGCACCACTGGTGGGGGAGGACCCTTGGTGCTCTGCAGGGATGAGGTTTTGCTGTGGGGGATGATGCTGTCCCTGACAGAGCTGTGAACACGGGCAGGGCAGTGCTGGAGCAAGGCAGCCGAGCGTGATTTTCCCGTGTTTTGACAGGTCGGGCTCGGCAGTGGTGGCAGTGATGGGGCTCCCCTCTGCGTGCTGGCTCGTGTGACTCACGCTGCGAGCGGCTTCAGGGCCTTGGGAAGTGACAAGGGGACGTTGTGACAGCTCAGCTCCTTGTGTAATACATTACAGCCCTCTGAGGTTTGGGTTACTTGCAGGAGTAAGGGTTGTGTGACGTTAGGCTGTTCAGCACAGGACTACAATTTTTCTCTATTGAGGCAGTGTTTTGGGTCATCTCTCAACACGCTTGTTCAGGCTGGTGATGTTTATGCTGAGTATAAACTCCAGAGGGGTTTGACTCGAAGGAAGATGAAAAACAAATCTCCCAATAAAGCTATTAAAGCCACGTAGTTGTTTTGTCATCTTCTGTCTGGTTCTTGCTGAGATGAGTTTAATTGCAAGATAAAGCATCGCTGCAATGTCAGTTATCCTTAGTTCTGTTCAACAGGCAACACAGACTTCCCTGAGATTTTCTGCTGCTTTTGGAGATTAATTTGAGCAGTGTGGTGTCTGTAAACTGTGTTTTAAAGCAAAGTAGTTCTGTTCAGAAACTACAGTGACATTTTCTTGGTGGTTATATGCAAAACAACACTGTTCAGCAAGTACAGTAGCTCCGAGCACACTAACAGCTGGTAATTAACATAGACACTCTTTAAAATAGTAGTACAGCTCCATCCTTTCATTTTCTGCAGAATTAACTTTTTTCCTTTAATCTCTACTACTGGAATAATTACCTATACTTGTCTGAGCTGTGTTACATTCATCCTTAGCTGTATGAATGCTGTAGGTGGAGAGTTTTAAAGTGCTTCAACACAAAATGAGGTCCCCAGGCCACGGACACGAATTCCTTCTCTCCAGACTCTGTGAAAGCATTCCTGAGCTTCAGCATCCCATGTTCCTAAACACAGGATATGTCTTACATTTCTGAAATTAATTATAATAACAATAGTAAAAAAAGCCAGGTCAGAGTTCTGAAACTGAGCAAAAATGGATGTAGCAGCACAAAATGTAGCCTGGCCAGCTGCCTCTGGAAGGAGAGGGGGGACTTTGTGAGTCCTGAACTTGCTGAGCACCAGATGAAAAACAGGAGTTAAGGGGAAAATTTGTTTCTTTAGAGAGTTAAAAAGGACACAGTGAATTGTTTGATATCAGTTTCTGTGGTTATCCTGCTTGAGCTAGATGCTGTAAGATGATAAGAGTTTCTGAATACAGACAACTTTTTGGGGGAGAGGGTCCAGGAAAGCTGAGCTAGAGGTGGGTTAAATGCCACTCACTGCCATCAGTGATAATCCTTGCTGCCTGTGCTGCTGGTCTTTGCTTTTGGCATTTCACAGGGCCCAAATGCTTGCATGTGCATCAGCATGAAGTGTAAATATTTCTGTAGATGTTTTCATCTGCTGCTTTGCTGTTTCTAGAGGATACGTGCAGGCAGAGAAGTGCCTGACATTCGTGTTTTGTGTAGCTTGTCTTTGTTTTGAAGGGCAGAGAGAACAGGAAAAAACAAAAGTATTTGCTGCTATGCTGGAGACAAACCATGACAATAATACCTTTCTCCTCTCAGCATCTACAGAAAGTGGTTTGGTAGAAGTGTGCAACGAGTCTGGTATGTTGTATGTATCCTGACATCCTGAATGCTTGGAATTGCATCCAGGTGCTTTGGAAAAGCTGCTGAAGCCCCTGCCTGGCAGGGTTTGTGTCAGGGGAAGCTCCAGCGCATCGTGCTCCGAGCAGGAGCACAGGACCAGCGTTTTGTAAGGCTCTTGCAGCCACTGGTTTCCTTGGAAACCAGAGCCTGAGCAGGGAGAGCCAAACTTTAACACCCGTGCCTGCTTTCCAGTCGAAAATGGGCTGTCAGACTTTCAGAAGTCTCTGGTCTTTGGGTTGTGTTTGGGGCTTGTTCATTAGGAGCAAACTTGAAGTAGGCTATCAGCGAAAAAAAGCTCCTTGTCAGGCTGCAACAATTCCTGCCTGGGGTGGTCCTTCTTTCCCCAAATTCCACTATTTGATTTGAGTTTGTGATCCCATTTATTGTAGGTGTTTCCTGTCAAACATCCCAGCTGTGTCAGGAAAGCTGCTCAGAAGCTCTGTGACTTGGGCTTGATGTGGATTTAGAAACTGCCCAGCCCAGTCCAGCTCGTTTTGTTCACTTAATGTTCTCTGAGATGGTGGCTGTGGGTGATGTGAGAAAGAGGAGAAATCATAACAGAGCTGCCTGGATTGATGGAAAATTAAATTGCAGTCTTGTAAGAACACATATACTTCGTGTTGAATGTGAAGGGAAATATATATATATAATGACATGTATGTTCACTCATGTATTTAGCACATGTAGGGGAGTATTGCATTCATGCAAATACACTTTAATTAGGAGGGAAAACAGTCAGGCTTTGGTGTCAGTGGAGTAGAGGCAATTTTGTACAGAACCAGCAGGGCTGTGGGAATACATCCTGGTGTAGTGGAAGGTGTCACTGCCCATGAATGAGGTGATTTTTAAGGTCCCTTCAAATCCTAATGTGGAAATGCAGTTGGTTTCTGTGACCACAGAGTATCATTGATATTCTGGAGCAGAGGAGTAAATAACATGGATGTGATGGAAATGCAGAGCCACTGTTCCCTGTCCCCAGTGGAAGTGGGTCCCTGGGATGTGTCAATGCTTGTTAGGATTTAAACTGCCTACTTGATGTCATTTGTGTGCAGAGATGCGGGCTGAGAGGAATTCATTACTGCTCTTGGAGTCCACAGGCTAAATGAGGAAAATAACCTTCTTGGTGGGTGATATTTCTGGTGAATAGAGGAAATCAATGGCCCTGGGACTGCCAGCAGCCCATCAGGGCAGTGGCCAAGCACTTCAGGAAGGTATAGATAAAGCAAATGTGATGCAAATAGTGCCACTCAGCTGTACCTTAAGGCTCCTTGGAACTGATACCTGGCTTCGGCTATAGAGACTCTTTCCAAATCAGGCTCTTAAACTCCGGAGAAATTCCTTTAGGTGAAATGGAAGATCAGGCATCCTGGAAATACAGAGTTAGCCTCCAGATCTTTGCCTTGAAATTTCGGTGTTGCCTAAGTTAGTAAAGGCAGGGGGGTGTGAGAAGCTTAAGGATGGAATGGTCAGCTGGAGGGGATGAACATCCTTCAGCAGATCCTGTGTTTTGTGGTGTGGAGCACCATCCTCTTCTCCATTTTCTTCTGAGCCCTTTGTTACTTCCCTGGGTATCTTGTTCCTGCTCCTCCTTTTGCCCCATGGATGCTGTTTGTTCTCTCCTCTGACAATCCCAAAGCTCTTCATCTACACAGCAGTCCCATCCAGCAGGATCCAGACTTAACATCTCCATTAAAAATCAGCCTTGTTTCCTGTGTGCATCCAGAGGCAGAGAACCTCCAGTGACTGGAGCACAAGATACCACAGGAAGCTGGATTTTCCTGCCAGTCCAGGTTTTCTGGTGGGCCAAAGCCTTTTCTGCTCCTCACCTGCAGGAGCTACAGAAGAAATTGGGAGGGAACAGAGCCAGGACAGCTGATCCCAATTGCCCAGGGCGGATTGCATACAGTGGAACCCTGCATTCCTGGGAATGGCTGAACACTCACCTGTCTATGGAAAACACAGAATGAATTCCTTGTGGCTTTTGCTTTGCCTGTTGAACTGCCTTTATATCAACCCAGGAGTTTTTCCCTTTTGCCATTCCCATCCCAGCTGGAGACAGGGCTGTGAGTGGGCGGTGGTGCTGGGGTTCCACCTCCAGCAGGAACATCTCAAAGTGTCTGTACCTCCAAAGGGATTGGGGCCCAAGGACAGGTCCTGGAGCAGGAACACCTTGAGGCATCAGCAGCTGTGCATGAGGCCATGGATAAGCTCATGGCACAGCAGGTTCATTCCTGCAGGGCCTGTGGCTGTGGGTAAATCCATGCTGGAGCAGGTTCATTCCTGGAGCAGGTTCATTCCTGCAGGGCCTGTCACTCCTGGAGAAGGCCATTCTGGAACAGGAGCACCTCAAAGTGTGGCTGTGGATAAATACCACAGCAGGTAAACCTCTGGAGAGACTTGGCTGATGGATAAGGTTCTAGCTGGAGCAGGTACATTCCTGAGGATGTCTAGATGGTCCAAGTGGGGGCAGGAGCAAGGGGAGGAGTTCACAGTCTGGTCCAAAGGGTTGGGGGTGGAGCTAGTAATGGATACACCCTAAAGTAGTTGTATCCGGGGATTTCACCTCGCAGGAGTGACCTCAGCAGGAATCCTTGCTGGGAGCAGGAGGAGGGCTTCCCTGCAGCAGCAGCCCCTTCAGTGGCAGGGATTTTGAGCTGTATTGTCACAATGTCCCTCTGCACGCCCTGTGCTGGCTCAGTGACATCCTAGGCACCTCTGTGCCCTGCCCCAGCTCAAGAGGCTCTGTGTTAGTGTTCGGCATTGCTTGTCCTTACTACAGTCCTGCCTGTGGACCAAACAATAACCAGGTGGAATGAAGAGTGGGATAAATCCATTAGAAACGTGGGAGTGTGTGTGTGTGCCTCTGTACACAGCTCGTGTCTGAGTCCTGGAACAGGGCTGTGCATCCAAACTTGGCAGCTTATCTACAAACTGACTGGGGTGTGTAATATCTATTGTTTCTCCTCATGCCTCCTTGCACATTTAAGTCCTGTTCAGACAGCGATTGCACAAAGGGGAGAACATCTCCTGCCCATCAGATCCATGACTGCTTTCTGTTCTCCTGGTGGAAGCCCGGCTCTGTGAGGCACAGGAGGGAAACGAAGCGTGGAGAGGAGAAGGCTTTTCTCCATTAGCACTGTGCCCAAACACTTGGACTGGGATGCCAGGATAGAGTGTGTTGGGAGAGCATAAGGCAAGCAGTTCCTCCTGTTTTCCCTGACCTTTCATTGTTTGAGGGCACAGCTGGGAGGAAGCCAGAGCTGCTTGGACTGTGTTTGAAGTGTCCCTGCTCCTGCTTGGAGGAGGGACACAGCTGGAACAGCTGTTCTTGCACACATCCTGGTGGCATTCTGCTGCTTTCTAAGTGACTCCGAGAGGTATCTCAGAATCACAGCTTGCCTTGGCAGGAAGGCTCCTGTGGCCTTTTCCTGGATCAGTTCTGGATGAATGCTGTAGCACAGTCTGGACTCCCAAGGGAAGGCTCACTATCCATCTCGTCTCCCTCCATTCACGTGCTGGGTTTGTTACTGTGCCTGCAGGAGGCTTTCCAGCAGGCACAGCAAGCTGGGATACCTGAGCACAGCCAGGACAGGTGTGTTTGTTGGGATCTGGCACTGGGAAAAGTGACTTTGGGCTCTGTGAGGTGACAGACGTGACATCTGCCTGCTTCACCGTCTGTTTTGCAAGCACTGTTATCTTCTCATCAACCACCCTGCCAAGTGCTTTGTGTCTTGTCCATGACAAGGAACAAATTATCCCTTCCCTCATAAATCCCCAAGTTTTTCCCCGTAGGAGTTTGTGCAAGCAAGGATGAGTGTTAGCATGACCTAGGTAGGCAAAGCAGCTCCAAAAGGGAGATCATTAATCAAATCTCAATTCTTTGGGTTTTGTGCCATTACTCTTGCACAGACAAAACAGGTGTTAGGAATCTTTTCAAATGGTTTCTTAATTTGAAAGCCAAAAATAACTCAAATGGCAACTCACTAGTGTGGTGCTAAGAGCATCACTTGGGATGTACAAATCTGGGTTAGGCAATATCCCACTATTTGCAGCTACAAATGGAGACACTTCCATAGGGATTGAGGCTGTTTGGTGAGGCCAAACACTTGGGACACCTGCTGGAAACAGGGCAGAGCCAGGGACATGAGTCCATGTCACTCACATGTCACCTCTGGAGCACAGTGACTCTCCACCCTCTCCTTGCTTTGACTGAAATTCCAGCTGTGAGCTATAAAGGACTTTCAATGGCAGATTTACTCTATATCCACATGTTTTTTTCAATGTTTTCCACTACAAAAGATTCTTGCTGTGCTCTGTGATGGGCAAGTGTTATAAGCTGGAGTCACAGTATTTGTTTAAGCTGGCTGGGCACAACCATTTTGGCTGTAGGGTTCTGAAGGAGACTCCTGCTTAATAAACATGGCTGAGCAACATTCAGATGATTGTGGCAGAGTTGTTATTGATGGGAAATCCATGAATATGTAGCAACCAAAAGGTAAAGCAAAGGTGTGCCGGCAGGATGCAGAATTGGGAAGGGTGACTTGGGACAGCTGCCTTGGGCACTGGGGCAAAGAAAAAGCTCAGATCAACTGTGGAAAATATGGATGCTTGTGGAATGTACCCAGAATGGGATCTTCACAGAGATTTGGAATTTTAATATATGCTGGAGGAGCCTTCTGAGGCTTAGGTGCTTCCTGGGGAGCCTTCAGCTCCGTTACCTCTCCTGATTTCCTTGGTCAGCAGCTGAAATATTTTGTGACTTTGCTCATACTGAAGAAATTATATATCATGGGGAGATAATGTTCCATGCTTATTCCAAGCTTCTTAATGGAATTTTTATCAGTTCCACTGAAGAATAGGATGCACAAAAAAGCTGCCTGGCTGTCAGGTTGTTTGCTCTCCGACTCCTTTAGAGCTGCCTTTGCCTTCTCCATGTGACTTCCCAGTAAAATGATGAGAGGGACCATCCCACTCTAAATGGCAAGTGTCTGCAGCCACCAGGTGACATCAAATCCCTTCCATACTGAGGGACAGGCAGGGCAGGACTGCAGGATGCAGACCCTGAGCATCCTTTGCTGATGCTGCAGACCCATTGCTGGCACATCTCTCACTGCTCAACATTGGGGTTTTTTTTCCTTGTATCAATATCTGGTTGTTTTAAACCTATCTTGGGCTCAGTGTTTTCAGAAGACCTAAAAACTGGGTTTTTTTCTTAATCTGTTTGGGCTGGGGAGCCTGAGATTGCTCAGCCACAGCTACTTGGTGCCCTGACACCGTTTTCTCTGGGATTGCTTTGTCGACTCAAGTGCACTTTGCTGCAATACAAATATTGAGGATAAAAGGCAGCCACCTCAGCAAATTAATGTGAAAGCACTGCAGAAGGATTGTAGACGTGTATTTTGGTGTTTTGGTCTTTTTTAGAGTCAAGATCTCTTGTTCTGCCCATGGCCTGTGCTTTTAAAGGAGTATCTGATGTGCAGAGAGGGCTTTTAAAAGTTAAATCAATTGTCTGTTTATGGACTCATCTGAAGGGTAAATCAGAAGCTGCATTGACAATGATCTGCCTGCGTGGTAAAACTTCAGGCAAGGTTGGATTTAAGTGAGTCTGGGAAAAAAAAAATCAGTCATGGATCATTTGAAACCTCTTCTGGGAGAAAAGGCAGGGAGAGCTGGGGATTCAGCCTAGAAAAGAAGGCTCTGGATGGACTTCAGAGCCCCTTCCAGTGCCTGAAGGGGTGCCAAGGCAGCTGGAGAGGGACTTGGGACAAGATACAGGGAATGGCTTCCCACTGCCAGAGTGCTGGGTCAGATGCATATTGGGAAGGAATTGTTCCCTGGGAGGGTGGGCAGGCCCTGGATCCCTGGAAGTGTCCAAGGCCAGGTTGGATGGGGCTTGGAGCAGCCTGGGATAGTAGAAGGTCCCTGCCCATGGCAAGGGTGGAATGAGATGGGCATTAAGGTCTCTTCCAATCCCAAACCATTCTAAGGTTCTATGATTCCCTTCTAATTTTCATAATGAAACAAGTTTTCCTTTACATGCTATAGATGTCCAGGCGTGCAGTCCTATTACAAAAAAAGTAACAAAAAGGACAAAAAAACCCTGAAAATGCTCTGAAGGGTTATAATGCTTTTAAAACAAGAATCTCAAAATGCCCAATCTTATTTTTTGGTTACTGTCCACACTTTTCTGAGCAGCAGCCTCCACTCTGAATGCAGATGGTTGAGAAACCTCCCTTTTAGTAGCAGCTGGGTTGTGTGAAATGAAAGAATTAATTTACCTGGTGTGGAATGAGAGAACTCAATAAACCTGGTGTGGAATGAAATAATTAATCAGCCTGTGGCCAGCCTGGAAGAGCAGCCACCTGATGTGTCCTGTTTGATTATCAGGGGCCTGATTTCCAGCCAGGCATGGCTGAGCTGAGTTCCTTTGTGTACGGTTGATGAGAAAAGCTCCTTCTTTTTGCTGGGGCTTTAGCAGAAAACTGAATTTTCATACCCAAGACTCAGGAGAGTGGTCACAGGCACGTAGTGGCAGAAATTTCTGCTGAGGAACAAAAGCAAATTCCTCATCAGAGAATGTAATCAAGTGGTGATGCTGCAGCTGGTTCCTTGCAGCCTCTGCAGGCAGACAAAATAGCAATGTAGTAGAGAGAAAATGTTTGCTGAGTTAACTGGGCTATATTTAGGTGCCAAATAAACAGATTTCTGCTTTTGACCCTCCCCCTCACACCCTCAAAACTGCTTCTTGGGCTGTCTGCAAATGTCTTGGCTGTTGGTGGCTTCTGTTCCTGCAAGAAGAGAGATGGGGAGCAGGAGGGGAGGGACATCTGTCCCAGCTGAACATGGAAAAGGCCAGTGCTGGGCACACAGTCCCCATCTCCAGCCTTGTTCCATCCTTGCTCCTCCCTAGCACTGTCTGCACAGTCTGGCTGAGCTACAAAACCCTGGACCCCTCCAAACTCTTCTCCATGGGGGCCCTTGGGAAGCGCAGGGGTTTCAACCAGGCCACGTGCTGGTGCTGCCCCTGGGTCAGGGCAAACCCTGGGATCAATCTAGGCTGAGGATGAGCAGCTGGAGAAGGATCTGGGGGTGCTGTGGGTGAGAGCTGGGATCCAGAACCCCCCCTGCCCTGGGCTGAGCCCCCAGTGTGGGCAGCAGGGGAGGGGGGATTCTGCCCCTGAGCTCAGGTGAGACCCCACCTGCAGAGCTGCCCCAGCCCTGGGGCCAGCACAGGAGGGACCTGGAGCTGCTGGAGAGTCCAGGGGAGGCTCCAGGATGATCAGAGGGATGGAGCAGCTCTGCTGGGAGGAAAGGCTGGGAGAGCTGGGATTGTTCACCTGGAAAGGAAAAGCTCTGGGGTGACCCAACTGTGGCCTTCCAGTGCCTGAAGGAGCTACAAGAAACATGGAGAAAGATTCTTTAGACGTGTTGCAACAACGGGGAATGTCTTCCCCCTGCTAGAGGTCAGGGTCAGATGGGATATTGGGAAGGAATTGTTCCCTGTGAGGGTGGGCAGGCCCTGGCACAGGGTGCCCAGAGAAGCTGTGGCTGCCCCTGGATCCCTGGCAGTGTCCAAGGCCAGGCTGGATGGGGCTTGGAGCAGCCTGGGATAGAGGAAGGTGCCCCTGCCTGTGGCAGGATGAGCTTTAAGGTCTCTTTCAACGTGAACCCTTCTGGAATTCTATGATCACTGTGGCCTTTTTGATCCATATAAAGCAGGAGCTGAAAAATCAGCATCTTCCCTTCCATGCTGCATTTTGCATCCCATTTTCCCCTTGCAGCAGGCTTTTTTCCTGGCACTGCTGTTGGGACTGATTGTACAGTTAGCCCTTTATTCGTGTGTGCATAAATTTGACTTCTTTTAAAGGAAGCAGCTCCTGTAATCGCCTTGCCAGAACAGATTAGGAGAGGGAGTGTGCAGATCACAACACTCCTCTGCTGCCTTTGACGACCAGAATTTCTTTAGTCTGCTTGAAGTGCTGCTTGCAGCCTCAGGGGTGGCCAGAGAGCAGTAGGAAGTTCATTTATTCCTTTATTTTCTCCTCTTCAGACATGCTTATGCTGTTCATATGTTTTTTGCCTTCTCATTTATGACAAGATGGGGAGTTTGGGGCACCCAGTGCTGTATCTGAGGAGGAGAGAATTGTGGTCAGCACAAGGTTTGCTCTGCCCATCACTGCAGGCCTTGATCTGACTTTGAGTGTTGATGAGTTTTTCTGTCCCAGAGAATGCCTTAACTATAATTGCTTCATAAGCATGGGCACTTGGTGATTAGAAATTACTTTTCATTCCTGATTAAATAGCAGGGCACAGTCTTTAATGAAAACAGGACACTTAAAATTCCAGTGTTCTCATTTAAGGGATGTTGATTTTCACAGGCAGGAAAGCTTTCCACAGATTTCCACCTAAAGAACAAACTGTTAATGCAGATATAGTTTAATGACAGGTTTGTTTAAGGCTTTGTTTTCCTAGTAACCTGAGAGTAAATCACACAGTAATTTTTAAAATTGGGTTTATGTCTGTCAGAGGTGTGCTAATGATGTGAAGAGTTTGGAATAATTAAAGCTGAGGTTAGAAACTTTAAGTGAGTTTGTTCTGTTTTGTTTTGTTTTTATTTTGTTAATATAAAGGTTTTGTGGAGCCCAGCTTGATTGCTGGGGGGCAGAGCTGGTCACTTGGGGTTTCTGCTGCTCAGCTTCCAGCTTGCAGTGCTGGGCATATCTGTCCAGAATTAGAGCACCTGCAGGGAGTAATTCTGCCTGGCACTTCTTGGTCCTGCCTTTACAGACTTCTCTGAGCTGCTCTGGGTGACAGAGTGATAACCAACCCTGGGAGATGCTTTGCTCTGTTTTTGGTTGTTCTTTGATGTTGGCTCGGTGGCACAGGACAGCCCTCAGCTCTCAGCCACCCACCAGCCCATGGTGGAGATCATCAAACACAAAAATACCATCCAGAATTCAGGTTCCTGTGCAGGTCCAGCTGAGGAGTGTCTGCTGTACTGTGCTTTCAGTGCAAGGCACAGCGTTCAGCTGGGAGTGCTGTGACTGGGATGGGCTTTGATGGGATTTCTGTGCTTGCTCCTTGGTTTGCTATGCTCCTGGGGGCTTTGTGCAGTGCCAGCAGCTCCACAGGTACGGTCACCTCGGATTTAAGCTGTCTGCCCCATTTTGCTGTGCCGTAATCACCACTCTGACCACTAAAAACCTGTTTATTTAAGTGGATATATAAGTGGATAAAGATTAAACCAGTCTGCTGCTTCTCACAGAACTGAGGGGGGTTTGAGCACTGGCAGCTCTCGAATCCTTGTCTGACCTCATGTGAAATTCATATGGAAGTGCCAGTCCCTCAGGACATCATTCCAGTACAGGAAGATGGCAGAGATATGTCTGAAGGCAATGGTTTTGTCCAGGTTAAGCCTCTTAAACCTTGTTTAAGCCCCTCCTCAGCCCCAGCCCCCTTTGCTGTTCCTGGCAGCTTTTCTCCCTGCCCACAAGATAATGCCAGGCTTTTTCCTGGCGTGACAGCCAAGCAGGATTTATGGCCGTGGCTTATCCAAACAACCTGTAAAAGTGTTACAGAGTGTTTAAAAAATAATAGTTGTTATAATTCAAGTGAGGAACAAACACTTGCATTCTCCTCTGTGTGCGCAGACCTTAACTGAGAGTGGAGGGGGGAAAGAGATGTTATTGGGAGAAATTTCTTTTTCTCTCTGAAAGGGGCTGTTTAAATGAAATATTCTGTTTTAATAACACAGAGATGTTAAGGCTCCACAGACTGCACACAATTTACTTGACCTTTATAAATAGAACAGCCTTGTCTCTCTATTGGAAAACAAAAAAAAAAACCAAAACCCTGAGAGCAGCATGCAGATTTATTAACCAGCACAGAAAAGAATTGTTAGATTTTATTCCTTGAGCAGGAAGGCAATTTGTCCAAGTAGGATTTGGAGAGAATAGCACCACATACACCAGCTTTTTGGGATGGCTCCCAAAAAACAAAAACAGAAAAAAGCAGATCCATGAAACTAGCAGGTGAAAAGTGTTGTGTTCCTGAGTTCTCCTGCAAGAGTTACAGTTTGAGAGGAAGGAAATGCTGGGATGGTTGAGCACCTTGGGAGGTTTGCCTCAAACAGTGCCAGGGGAGGTTTAGGTTAGATATAGGCAAAGCTTCTCCATGGAAACTGTGGAAGGGGATGCTTAAGGGGTTGGTGGAGTCCCCATCCCTGGAGATGTCCAAGGAAGGCCTGGACATGGCACTTGGTGAATGTGGTGGTGTGGGCTGATGGTTGGACTCAATCTTAGAGGGCTTTTCTCCAGTCTCAGTGGTTCAGTGATGGGAAGTGAAAGCTGCCAACTGCTGGAATCACACACTGCAGAGGGAAAAACCATGGGAATTTAAACCTTAATGTTGTGTTTAGCACTCATTTAGAACCACTGCACCTAAAGGACACCGGGGCTACAGGTTTTAAAGACCTGGTAATTTTATTCTTTAAATAGATGGGGGAAATAATGGAATTTCTAGGGTTAGAAGCCCATCCAGTGCCACCCTGCCATGGGCAGGGACACCTTCCACTATCCCAGGCTGCTCCAAGCCCCATCCAACCTGGCCTTGGACACTGCCAGGGATCCAGGGACAGCCACAGCTGCTCTGGGCAGGGCTTCACCACCCTCCTTCCCAATATCCCATCTAACCCTGCCCTCTGGCAGTGGGAAACCATTCCCCCTTGTCCTGGCATTGCAAAGTGTAGCAGAATGTCCCAGTTCCCTTAGCTGGAAGAAGTGGATTCCTCTTCTTAGTGTTCCATAATGGCAAATCCCAGGAGTTCTCATTCCTGGAGGGAAACTGTCTCGTAGGGACACAGTTAAAATACTTGTCCAAAATCTGCCTGTGCATCCCAGCTGCCTGAAATGCTTTGTTATGTGTGCAGAGGTGTTTCATTTCAGATAAAGTGGATCTTTGTGGGTGAAATAGGGGTAAATAAACTGAATTCCATTGGAAATAATGGATTTTTCAAACCTGCTGCAAAAGGAGATATGGAAGTGCAGGCCCCAGGATGAACAACGACCCATATAGGGTTTGGCTGCTTTTCTTTGGGTTTGAGTTTTCCATTTAGCTCTGGCTGCTGTTGCTGTTTGGGAGAACAGACTGAATTTAGGTTTTAAAAAAGAATGCTCAAAGTTGTGCTGTTTTCTCATTGACTTGAAAGGCTGGAATGTTATTTTCCTTAAACTCACTGAAGGAAGATGTGTTTTCCAAGAATTCCACTGCCAGTTAATTTCATTGTTCAGTGTTTAACACAGGCTTGGGCTGATCTTTCCAGTCACCTGCACCCCTGAATAAATGGGACATTAGCATTTATGCAAACAGCTTGTGCCTGCTTGACTTTAAAAAAAGAATTGTTATCTTAAAATGCACTTAAATTTCAAATGACACTTTTTGAGCCTGTTGGGATTAAACTGGATCTGAATTATTTCAGTTCCCTCCAGTAGTTCCTGTTTCCTCCACAGCAATAGCTCTGCTCCTTGGCAGGCACGTTTTCTCCACCTCTTTTTACCTCTTTCTGTGTATTCCTTCATGTAAATATTTCCTCAACGCAGCCTGCAGAGCATGGAACATACTCAGAGCATGGAAGGGTTGTGCTGTGCTTTTCAGGAGGTGAACAAGGTTTCTTTACTAGTCCTGGGAAATATTTGGGACAGAGGAAAGGGACTGTTTCCCTAGAAACCCACATGTTCTGTATTGGAAGAAACAGTTTATGTCTCCTTGTGATGCACTGATGTCCTGTTCTTCTTTTTTTCGTGTTGGTTTTTTTTTTTTCTTCATGATCATGGAATCATTGAAGGGTTTGGGTGGGAAGGGACCTTAAAGCTCATCCCTGCCATGGGCAGGGACATCTTCCACTATCCCAGGTTGCTCCAAGCCCTGTCCAACCTGGCCTTGGACACTGCTGGAGATCCAGGGGCAGCCACAGCTTCTCTGGGCACCCTCTGCCAGGACCTGCCCACCCTCCCAGGGGAAGATTTCTTCCCAATATCCCACCACATCTGATGCAAGGCACATCTGCTATTTCCTTCCTCCTTTTCCTCCTCTGCCACATTAAACCCTTGGGGTCCTTCTGGCTCCTTGCAGCTCCTTTCCAACCTGGGTATTTCTCCTAGTCTGGGGCTCACCTTTCTGATTTATTTTGGCTGATATTTGTTCAGCTGCCCCATGGGAGCAGTGAAATAGCAATGGGCAGGGACTTGCAGGAGGAGATAAAGTGTTTTGGAGAATGGTGGAAGGAAAGGAAAGAGAAATCCATGGTACTCTGCACTAGGAATGTCAAACAAGGCACTCAGATGAAAAAAGAACATGAGCTAGAGTTGCTGCAATGGGAGCAAGCAGTTTGGACTTGGGAGATGATGTGGGAAGGTGATGGGACATGAGGGTGGTGGGAAAGGGGAGAGTTAAGTGCAGGATAGTAATGCAAGGGAAGGAAAGCAATCTCAGCAGCACATTATGGGAGCAAATTTAGTTTTCTGCTCATGTGATGCAGATAAAGGTAACTTAATTTTCTGCCCTCTGGCTTATTTTTGCTGTCACACTTCTCAGGCTCAAGATATGGTTCTTCTCTCTGGTACCCTCTTTGGAACTTTACTGTGAACCAAAGGTTTTCTGTTGAGGCTTGGGCAGAGCGTGGCAGCACATTTGAACTGTGTAAATTTTGGGGCTTTCCTGGCTTGCTGAGGGAGGCAGAAGAGCCACATTCCTTAATTCCTGTTGCTGTCTGTCCTCTACACACAAGTGCTGCTCCTGTTTCCCCTTGAAATGGCCCTGTTTGTAAAGGGGAGAGCTTTCCCTTGGGAAAACCTCAGTGGATCCCACGCTGGGATTCTGACTTGCCAGGCTGTAACGTCAGGAGGTCACAGTTGTCCTAAAGTCCATAGTGAGTGATCTCCAAAACCTGCTCAGGATCTGCAATGTGAACCCTGTGACAAGCTGCTGAAGGAGCTGGGAAAGGGGCTCAGCCTGGAGAAAAGGAGGCTCAGGGGGGACCTTCTGTGGCTCTGCACAACTCCCTGACAGGAGGGGACAGCCAGGGGGGGTCGGGCTCTGCTGCCAGGAACAGGGACAGGACAAGGGGAAACGGCCTCAGGCTGTGCCAGGGGAGCTCAGGTTGGACAGCAGGAGGAATTTCTGCATGGAAAGGGTGCTCAGGCCTTGGCAGGAGCTGCCCAGGGAGGTTTGCAGTGCCCATCCCTGGAGGTGTCCAAGGAAGGGCTGGAGGTGGCACTCAGTGCTCTGGGCTGGGGACAAGGTGGGCACTGGGCACAGCTTGGGCTCCATGGGCTGGGAGGGCTTTTCCAGCCTAACTGGTTCTGTGATTTCCCTAGTCTCCATGCCATTCCTCAGCTTTCCTTGGGCAGCTTTTACATTGCTGCAACCTTCTTTTACCTTAGTATGTCCATTCCTGTTAGGATTCCCTGAGGACAAGTGATGCCATGAAATGTGAGGTTACTACTTGTTCAAAAATATCCTTCTATTTGCCAGAAATAGGATGTTTCCCCGTCAGTATCCTTCCAGTCTGAATTTCCTGGAAACATTCAGTGCCTCTGAAGGAGAGTTATTTTGATCAAAAAAAGGGCTGTTTTCTAAAGTCCTTCAAATTCAAAGCTCTTCATCTTTCCCTTGCCTGCCATCAGAATTTGGTGCCTGCTTTCTCCTAGCACATTTGTCACTATTATTCTTCAAAACAATTTCTTTAAGTTCTCTCTTTCTTGTGTTTATAAATGCAGCTGGATGATTGCAGGTATCCCTGGAGTTTGTCTCATATTTATGGGAATTAGGGAGATTTCTCCAACCCACCACCAACTGTCCCCCTGTAGATTGTTCTTTGAAATCCAAGATTTTATGAAGACTTGAAAACCCTGAGACTGGAGCTTTCCATGTCTGGAGTTATGATTTTGTGTTGTGACTTTTTTGGCAAGCGGATTTCTCTGGAGGTGTTTGCCTTGTGCTGCTCTCATTCCTGCTGTGCTGAGTATCCCTTCTGTGGCTGTGGGATCTCCCCTCCATGAGGATGGTGCTGAGGGTTGTGTCCTCCTGCTTCAGAGTTTGGGTTCTTCTTTTGGTTACAGCCAAAGGCAACATCACAACAGTTCTTAGTGGAATTCCTAAAACAAGATGAGCAAGAGCATTTCTAAGCAAAAGCCCTGTTTTGTTTTAGTACCACAGAGTCATGTGGGTTGGAATTGCCCTCCAGGGTCATGGAGTCCCAATGGTCACCTTGTCCCCAGCCCAGAGCACTGAGTGCCACCTCCAGCCCTTCCTTGGACACCTCCAGGGATGGGCACTGCAAACCTCCCTAGGCAGCCCCTGCCAAGGCCCGAGCACCCTTTCCATGCAGAAATTCCTCCTGCTGTCCAGCCTGAGCCTCCCCTGGCACAGCCTGAGGCTGTTTCCCCTTGTCCTGTCCCTGTTCCCTGGATTCCTGTCAGAGCAGTTGTTGTTGGCATATTCTTCAAAACTCAGTGGGATTGTCACGGTCAATGCTCATTCAACTAGAAATAGGAATGAGAAAATAATATTTGGAATGTGCCAACCTCTCCCCCACCTGCCTTTGAGCAGAAGGAAAGCAGCAGCAGCACTGCCCTGCTCCCACCCATCCTCCTGCTTTTCCACAGATACCTCCTGAGCTTCCTGCTGCTGCTCTTTCTCCAGTTAAACGCTATCAAGTTGTGTGGCTGCTCAGAGTTCATCTTGCCTGCCACAAGGTGCTTGTCTAGCTCTAATCTGGTTTATTGGCAGGCTAGACAGAGCCTGCAGGATGTGCTTCCATGCCTGTATCCTGGAGTGACCCTTCTGGGAGGAGGCACATTTTGCCCTTCCATCCTCACCAGCTGCTCCTTGGTACTTTGCAGTGGGGAGTTACTTGGATAATGCCACACATCTTGCAAATATTTATGTCCTAAAGCCTGCTTGCAAACGTCAGAGCTCCTGCTGACTGGTGAAGTAGGAAGAAATAGTTCTCCCTAAAATCCCTAAGAGTATTTATTGGAAGACTGAGGCTCTAAGCACTGTCTGCATTCCACTGCCACACGCCTATGGCATTTCAGTCAGGGACTTCTCCAGGCTGGAGAGAGCTGATGGAACTTCCCTGATGACAGTCCCATCCATCACAAGTGCTGGGTGAATCAGAGTGAGTGATGTGAAATCTCTGTCACTTTTCTCCCCTCCCCATCCATCACAATTCCTGTGAATCCCCCTCCTGAACTTTCACTGGAGCACCTCTATATCTCCTTGGCTATGACAGCATTCCCTGTGGATGTGTTTAGATCAGGGAGGAGCAAAGTGCTTTTGCAGAGCACATCCATCTCTCCTGGCCCACGGTGCATTTGGAGGAGCTCCTGACGTGTTCTCAGCCTCTAATCCAGGAGAGCAGAGTGAGCTGTCTCTGCTCAGAGGATCTCTAATTGGATTTCTGCATCTATGTAAATTAGGTTATCATCCCTTGGCAGATTTCCTGCCTATTGCACCAGGGTGAAGCTGTCTCTGTGGTGGCCATCAGTAACTCCTTCTCCAGGGAGTGGGTGCAGCTCACTGTCCATGCCTTCATTTATCCCCAGGGAGTCACACAGACCTTCAAAGGCACCAATAAAGTTGGGAGAACTGTTGGAGTTGCCATTTAGCTCCATTCCTCATCCCTGCCTTCAGTCAGGGGTCACTGCCAGGACTGGAAGCCCGCATAGATGATGGTTTGATGGATGGAAAAACTCCTGCCTTTCAACTATATAGTTCTTTTCAAGATGGATCGTCGTGACCTTCAGGATGTGTTGTCTGGGTCTCTGTGACTGCATCTCGCTCACTGAGCTCCTTCTGGAGGAGTCTGGGTTGTTTCTGGGTCCCTGGGTGTGGAGACATATGGGGACATGTGTTTTCTGTGCTATTTTTGTAGGTGCAAGAAGGCTGCAGCACAGCTGTGCTGGATGTGAGCGCTGAAACTGTGAAATGCACGGGGTAACACCCCTCAAAAGTCTGCTTGGTTTTAGTCAGGCATCCCTGAGAGACACTCATCCTCCTTCACTATCACTTTTCTACATGTTCTGGAAGAATTCTGGAAGAATTTCTCCATGGAAAGGGTGCTCAGGCCTTGGCAGGGGTCTGCCCAGGGAGGTTTGCAGTGCCCATCCCTGGAGGTGTCCAAGGAAGGGCTGGAGGTGGCACTCAGTGCTCTGGGCTGGGGACAAGGTGGGCATCGGGTACAACTTGGACTGGTTGGCCTTACAGATCTTTTCCAACCCAAATGCTTCTCTGATTTTGTATTTTCACCTCTCATTATCTGCCCAAAGCTTCTGCTGTTTGCTTCAGGTAATCAGGGAGTTACTTAATCCTTCTCTGAGGGCTTGGTAGTGGTTTCTCAAAATGCAGCTCATGTGGGAGTTCCTCAGAGCTGTCAGAGAGTGCAGGAGGAGGCAAATTGTGCTGGCAAGAGCTAACTTCTTCTGCTGCCTGAGCTTGCCAGCATTTCTGGTATCTAAACCTGGGGCTTTGTAGGATGCAAAGTAAGAGCCTAAAAAAGGGCTGTAAATTAAGATCTGTGGGGTGAGACACATTAAAATGCAAGTTAACCAAATCTTGCCTACGGTATTTTTATACCAACAACAATTTTCAGCGTAGGTGAAAGGGGATTTGAATATTTTTTTCACTAAAATGATTTTTCTTTTTAAATGTTGAGTGCCAAAATATGATATAATGAACAGCAGTGTACTGATATATTTAGAAATCCTAAGTGGAGCTGTCTGAGCAAGATTCTCTGCAGAGCAACTCGATTCTGCAACTCTAAGTTGTATTGAAGTGCAGGAAAACATGGAAATGTGGAAGCTATTTACCAGGTTTAGATCAGGGTAGAGTTGCTTAATCTCTTTTTAAATTGGCAGTTTGGTTAAAAATTTTAGTGGACTCATGTGAAGAGCACTCTTCCACCCAGCTATTCAGGAGCAGCCTCGCTGAAGATGCTTAAGATCCTGCTCAGAAATTTCCTCTAAAACCTGAAGATGGGCTGTGGGTTGTGAGTTGTGGGAAAAGGAAGCACTGGAAAGAATATCCAAGAGTGTATTTAAAGGCCTTCATGTTACTTAGTCCCAGACTTGAATCCTACTCTTATTCCCAGTTATTGAGACAAGAATAGCTCTCTGGAGTTATATTTAAAATTCTCTTGAAGAAACATCCAAAGTGGGCTTTATCCAGAGCCAAAACAAACAGCTAATGCAGAGTTATCAGCTATTAATGGCACTGGAGTCCAAACAAGCCCCAGACCTTACCCAAAGGTCTGAGGTTTTCTCTCCTGCTCTGCTCCTCAGAGTGAGCCATGAAAAGATCTTTTATTCCCCTGCAGGTTTTAGGATTTGAAGGCATTATCCAGCATTTAACCCTTCAGGAAGTGCCCTGTGCTGGGGGTTTGTTCCTGCTCTGGAACTTGGGCACTAAAGGCACTCATGGAGGATCCCCCACCTTGCCTTGGCACCCAGAATTTTGCTTTGGTTGCAAAAGCTGCTTTGCTGAAGGGTGTGGGCTTCAAGCTGGTGATTGAAGGATTAAATAACCATCCTGGAAGTTCTGCTTCCTACCTCTGGTTCTTAGGTGGGAACCTAGGAGCTGATAACAATCCATAACCCAGCCGCTGGGAAGGGAGGAGTGCCAGGAACGGGTTTGGACTGCTGTTTCTTGGTGATGCTTGTTCTGGTGTCACTGAAGGCTTTGTGGTTCTCAGCTGCCAGTTTGGAACCTCTGGATGCTTGGCCAGGCCATGGATGAGTTAGGCAGATACTTCAATGTATGGAGGACATGGAACTGTTGGAGCAACTCCTGAAATTGCTGAGGGAACTGGAGCAGCTTCCCTCTGGAGCCAGGCAGGAAGAGCTGGGATTGTTCAGCCTGGAGAAGGGAAGGTTGTGTGGGGATCTCACAGCTCCTTCCAGGGTCTGAAGGGATACAGAGAAGCTGGAGAGGGACCCTGCATCAGGAACTGGAGAGCCAGGATGAGGGGGAATGGGTTCAAACTGCCAGAGAGGAAATTCAGGTTCCATAGGCAGAATAAACTCTTCCCTGTGAGGGTAGAGGTGCCCTGGCACAGAGAAGCTGTGACTGCCCCTGGATCCCTGGAAGTGTCCAAGGCCAGGTTGGATGAGGCTTGGAGCAGCCTGGGACAGTGGAAGGTGTTTGGCACAGCCCAAAGCAGGGGAGAGAGGTGATTTTAAGGTCCTTTCCAACACAAACCACTCTGGGATTCTAGTCCAGAGCAGAGCAGAGCGTGTGTTGTAGTCTTGCCTACTCTTTGAACTACATAAGGGCTTAAAACAGAGTTAGAAGCCCTACAGATGTGAGCTTTGAGCAAAAAGCTTCCCCAATCCTGCTGGAAACTTGCAGGCTTTGCTTTTTGTGCCACTTGAATGGAAACCCCCTTTGGAAAGTGAGGTACTTCTGGGGACAGCTTAAAAAAAAATCTAACACTTCTTGCTGTCTATCTGTATCCTGCTGAATAGTTCCAGGGAAGCTGGAGCAGGAGCAATCCTTGGCTGTGTTTTCCCTTTTTAAGGAAGGTTTTTTTTTTCTTTTTCCATGGCCACATTTTGTAGAAGTAAACACTTTTAAACATTTCACGGTGTGGATTTTAAACAGACGGTTGTTGCAAGGATTGGCTGGATTCTTGTATCCCTTATCAGATTTGGGGGCAGAGGCTGCATTTTTTTTCCCATACTTCTTATCTCTGAAATCAACCTAATTTCTTGGGCAGGGATATGGAAGGTCCCAAAAATAGTGCTTTTGGGCATGAGTTTCTACAAATAATTTGGATTTTTACAGCAGTGATGACCCAGCTCAAAAAGGTGACACTGATTGTAGTAGCTTTGAGCAGGGTTTACTGTGTGAGTAAATAGGGAGTTTTTCATCTCTCAGAGTCCTGCATTTTTACTGCTGTAAACTTGAGCTCTCTGTCTGCTTGATCAGCTTCCTGTGGATGTTTCCCTCCTAAATATGGAGATTTAGGTTATTAGTAGTATTTGCTAATTTCTGATAGGGGCAACTCCAGAAAAAAATATTCCTTCCCCCATTAGTATTGGCATATTGAAGAGTTTTGCTCAAGGTTTGAGGTGGGAACAGCTAAAGAAATGGTCTTGCTTGTTTTTGTCACTCCAAAGTGTGCTTTTTCTTCCCCTTTTTTTGCAGGCATCTTCCAGCCTGTCCAACCAGTACATTGGTTTTCATTTTCCTTACTGGTGGTTTCAAATGGTTTTGCTGCAAAGCTGTGGTGCGGAACATCCTAAAATTCAGAATTGTGTCACTAATCCTTAGATTGAGCTCTTAATTTCTTCTGTTTTTCCTGATCCACCTCTGTTTTAATCACCTCTTGCCAGCAGCAGATTCCCTGGGGAATGATTCCTGGGTAGCTGCCCTTGACTCTCAGGTTCCTGCAGGCTCCATTGCAAACTGGGGCTGCACCAGTACAGGCTGTGGTGGGAAGGCTTTGGTTTCTGGAAGCATCCCTGGAGGGGTCAGAAGTTTTTCCATCTGCTCCTCAATTCTTCCCTTCCTTAAAGCCAGCAAGTGGCTTTCCCACATTGAAATGAGCCCTTTTGGGCTGAAGAATAACTTTGTGTTCTAATATTTATTGTACATGCCAGAAGGTACAAACCCAGCACAGGGAACATGGCTTTTGTTGCTATGTGGGAAGAGCTTGGGATGGGCATTTATTGTGTTCCTTGGAAAATGGGAATTCCTGTCAGGATAACAACAGACTGTGCTGCAGGGCTGGGTGTTTTTCTGTGTGCATTGCAAAGCACTGTGGATTAATTTGGGATGCAAAGCATCCCAGAAAGGATTGGGCTGGAAGGGACCTCAAAGCCCATCTGGTGCCCCCTTCCCTGGGCAGAGACTCCTTCCACTATCCCAGGGTGCTGCAAACCCCATCCAGCCTGGCCTTGGACACTGCCAGGGATCCAGGGGCAGCCACAGCTTCTCTGGGAATTCCATTCCAGCCCCTCCCCACCCTCCCAGGGAACAATTCCTTGCCAATATTCCATCTATCCCTGCCCTCTGGCAGTGGGAAGCCATTCCCTGTGTCTTGTCCCTTCACCCCTTGTCCCAAGTTCTTCTCTAGCTCTCCTTTTAAACACTGGCAGGGGCTCTGAGGTCTCCCTGGAGCTTTTTCCTCTCCAGGCTGAACAAACCCAGTTGTCCCAGAGCTGCTCCATCCCTCTGATCATCCTGGTGCCTCCTCTGGACACTCTCCAGCAGCTCCAGCTCCCTCCTGGGCTGGGGCAGCTCTGCAGGTGGGGTCACACCTGAGCACAGGGGCAGAGTCACCCCCTCTCTCAAGCTCCCCACACTGCTCTGGATGCATCTCAGGAGTTTTATTTCCCATCTGCTACAAACCAATGTTTTTATTTATCTCCTGCCTTTGTGTCAGTGGGTGTTCATAGCAGGGTTTGAAATTCAGCATTTTATGGCCACTGCAAATCTTTAACACAAGGCTGTCCACAGCTCAACACAGCTTCTGTTTGCTGGGACAAAAAACTAAATTTCTTTGTCTTGTTGGGGATGCTGGTGGCTCTGGTCAGGCTGGGGGAGCAGAACCCCCCAGCACAGCACTGGGAGGTGAGTGGATGGACACCCCTCTGTGTGCTCTGCTCCTGAGAGGCAGCACGGTCAGGTTTTTGTGCATTAAGTGTATTTGTAGGCAACTTGTTAAGGTTCTTTTTGCATGACTTCTGCAAATTCGAATGCAATTAGCTTCTTCCTCCTGTTGCCTTATTAATTACTGTGATGGCCCTAAACTGATTTGGGACAGGATGTATCGCAGAGGATTGTGCCCTCTTTTTAAACTCTTCATCAAGTCTCCAGCACATTTGGTCATTAATCTTTCAGGAAAACAGGGATGGCTTGGTGCCAGGCTGCTTGCTCTGGAGAGGAAAGATGGCAATAACTGCTTTCTACTCTGAGTGACCCTCTGAAGGCAGAGACATTCACTCCAGTGCTAAATAAATATTCATGAAATCCTCCTCCTTCAGACAAGCTCATTTGGAAACAGTCCTGCTGCCTTACAAATATTGTAGGTTATTTTGTTTGTGTGTTGTTCCTATTAGAAACCTGAACCAGAAAGTGCAGAAGAAACACTGGTGGAAAATAAGAGGTAATGGAACAGCTGTATCTTGTTTAAAGTACTTACTGTGGCAAGAGTGTGGTTTTTAACCATTTAAAATACTTCTTATTCTGTATTACTGGGCAGATTCCTGTATTCACATGTGTGGCATAGCTGCTATTTTGAAATAATGGTGATGATTAAGGAATGGCTTGGTTTGGAGAACCATTTGTTATGGGCTAATTGGGAACTAGGAGTTAATTCATGTGCTCTGAGGTTCATGTGTTTCTGGGCTGGTGACAAGGTGGGCATTGGGCACAGGTTGGACTTGGTCTGGCAGGGCTTTTCCCACCTGGGATTGTACATAAGAATAAACACAATAGAAAAAAGCCTATTTATCTGACATGGCACCTGTGAACTACAGGGAAATAAAAGCTAATAATAATAATAAAATAATGTGAAAGTTGCTGAAGGCCTGGCATGTGTGAGTGTGTGGGACTGGCAAGCTACAGTGCATGAATAATTTTTCTGAATTATTAAGAGTGACGAATATTCTCTCACAGGGAACAATAGAGGAGCTCTGTTTGTAGCTCTGACATTGTATTTTTAGCACCAACTCATTTTCAAGTGTGTCAAATTCATCTTTTTTTCTTACTTGATGCTAAAGGATGGATGGACTATTTTCTGCTGGAAGGGTTTGGAGCTCCCAAACTATGGAAGGTGGTTTAGTCTGTGGTGGGAGGAGTGGAAGGAGATGATTTTTAAGGTTTTTTCCAACCCAAAGCAGTCTGGGATTCTATGAAATACTCTCATAAATAAGCAGCTGGCTTGTAAGGTGGTTTTGTTCCTCCAGCCAGTGCTTTTTAAGGGCAGCTGGAGGTGGTTTTCTTGCAGGCTTTGTAGTCAAAGTCTCATCTTAACCAATTATCCCTACTGATAAAGCCTATTTAGCTCACATTCAAGCATGACTGAGTTATTATCCAGCCCTTTCCATGTGTGGGTTTTTAATTTTAGGATGCTCAGATGTGGCAGAGATGAAGCTGTGTTTCACTGATGTCCCAGCCAGCACATTTTCCTTCATGATGATGTGTTTTGTGGGGTGGGTAAACTGGTTTGGATGAGTTGGGGGGCCTTGAGCTTGCTCTGATAGGCCTGTGTTGAGGACAGAGACTGAATCAAGTGGTTCAGATGTTCTCTTACACATCTGATATTATATTATTATTAATAATATAATATTGATAGCATTATCAAGCTCTTGAATTCCCTAGATTTGTTCACATTGGCTCTGTTTCACTGCTTCGCCCTCAACTAGAATCACAAAGGTTGAAAAAGACCTTTAAGCTCATTGATGCCAACTGAGTTTTCCTGTTCTTTTGCTGTTGTTTGGACCACATTTCCCAACTCCTCCTAAAATCCCTTCCTGTGTTCAGTTCCAATAAGGAGAGGATTGTTTTGTACTGAAGATCTCTACATCCAGAGGGAAGTTTGACTTGGGCCAGGAATCCCTCACAGTCTTTTTGGGTATTTTTGCAGCAACTCCACTTGAAAGCCTGACTTTATCAAGGAGAAATGAAGTAAATCAGGAGTCTTGGAATGAAATAAATTGCTGGAATTGGAATGCAGGTTGACATGATAAACAAAAAAGCTTTAATTAGGCTTTCTTTGGTGAGCAGTTGGGCAACAATAATAACAAGCTCGTTGTTATGAGGATTTGGGGTGGCTGAGACCAGAAGAGCAGTCAAGAGCTGAATCAAGGCACAGCAGGGAAAGCATCCTCTGGCTTGGCACAAAAAGTGGGGTGAGGAAATGGGGTTAAGCATCACCTGGTCAGCTTTACAAATCCCCAGCTCTGCTGAAAGGAAGGCATCCCCCAGGTGCAGGCTTTCCTGGGGGTCCTTATTTGCACTCAGGAGGGGCTGGAGTGGCAGTCAGGGATTGGTGTGAAGGCAGATTCTGACTCTCAGGAGTGGTTTTGTGGTGCCCTGAGCCTACCTTGTCTTTGGGCAGCCTGGTCCTGTCCCTCCTGCCCTTCAGCAGGGTCAGTTCTGGTGGCCTCTGGTGTCCAATGGAATGAGCTGTATTCAAACAGCCTCAAAACCATCAAAGGAATAAAAAGAACCTTGGACATCACCAAGCTGGTTCTGTGGTGGGTGGAACTATGGTATCCCCAAGGCTGGACTGGTTGGGTCTCCTCAAGTCCCACTCTGGCTCTTTTTCAAGCAGACACGACCCCTTAAAGTGTTTTTCTTTGAAAACTTTGCTTCACATTCATCTTTCCAGCAGATAAAACCCTTCTGACTGCTCAGGCTTTGCAGTGAACAGCTGGTCCCCAGGGTGAGGAATGAAGGGCTGAGGAGCTGCTGTCCAGCCTGGAGGTGTTTTAGGAGCTTTAGTTTTGGTCTAGATCAGGATTTAACATTCTCAGTTGTCCACCTGCACAAGTGGACACTTTAGGAATTTTGTGCCAAGTGACTTCTGTAGTGATTATAATATAAATACTCAGAGAATCTGGGCAGTTTCACCATTTGGTGTGCTCCAGTTTGTATAGTTAATAGGAAACATAATAAACCAAATAATAAATCTGTTACCTTCTTGTTTGTGCTTCCTTTCAGTTTTGTGTATGGAAGATTTTCCAAGTAGTGGTGTTATTGTAGATGTGAAACTTGTAGCTAAAAGAGGATTTTGCAACTCCACAAGATCTATTTTTATTTCAATGCTGGATGTGTCTAAAGCTTGTGAACTTGCAATTATTTTTTGTAAATATCTCTGTAATTTTTTTCTTTGACTTGTCAGCACATTTTTAGGGAAAACACTGATTTTTAAAATTTTTTTTTTAAATTTATTTGTGCCTCAGGTCCAAGGAGCTAATAAAGGAAGCAATCCTTGACAATGACTTCATGAAGAACCTGGAATTGTCCCAGATCCAGGAGATTGTGGATTGTATGTACCCCGTGGAGTATGGCAAGGACAGCTGCATCATCAAGGAGGGAGATGTGGGTTCCCTGGTCTACGTCATGGAAGGTAGGGTTGGGAAAGATCTTATTTATTCCTCTTTTTTTCAACACTTAGACACAAAAACTTTCATGGGAAAAATTATTTTAGAGAAAGAGATTGTCTAAATATGGCTGCTTAAAAATTGTATGGAAAATTATGCCTGGATTTGCGTGCCTGCCTGTGTAAAGAAAGGAGGTGAAAGCAGTTCACCCTGTTCCAGGTTCTCTCACTCTCCATGTGTCAAACTGAGCACGTTTTGTGTATATTTGTGCTTTTTATTTTTAAGTGCATGTCAGGTGTTAGAGTAACTGAGCTGGATCAAACCTTGTGTGCATCCAGCATCCCTCTCCTCAGAGTGGCTGATCCTGAGTTCTAAGGAAATATCCCTGTTTTCCTTCCTCATGTGATTTGGTACCACAATGGGTAAATGCTTATGAAATTCTTCTTGCTCCTCACCAGAACTATCTGGTGGAACTCAAAACATTTTGGCCAGATAACACCTAAGGAGAGTGGAGGTTTTTCACTTGCCCATCTATATTTTAATATCTTAAATTGTTCTTTTAAACAAAAATCTTTCCAAGGCAGCAAGCCATCCTTTAAACAAGCTTTCCGGCCAAATTCCTCATGCTGTATAGCTGCAAATACTCCTCATGGTTTCCCAAAACAACTTGAAGCTTGTGCCCTTTTAAGGTTAAGTCCTTTCTTAAGGCACAGGTTTAATTCCTCTGGTTTTTCATAGTTTTTAATTTTGCACATTGAAATGGTTTTTCTGTGAATTATGTGTTTCCACCCCCAGCACTGCATGGAAAGATTCAAGGTTTTCAGTCCTCTGAATACAGAGACTACTTTGAGGTGCAGAATCTGCTCTGCTGATGATAAAAACTGCTTTAAAATAATCCTTGAATAATACTTTCCTCCCAGTGGAAATGTGTAGGATTTGTATTGTGTAATTCTGTGCTCATTTCCCCAAATTCCCCCCGTACCAGCGGTTTGCTCATGGGGTTTTTGCTGCCTGGCTGCTTTTGGGATATTGTGTTCAATGCTGTCCCTTGAAAAAACCCCTAAGAACAGGGACATGTCAGGGTGTCTTTATCTCCTGCTCAGCCTCTTCCCACTCCCTGGAGAGGATTTTGTGGGGGGATTTAGGGGCAGAACTGTTTCCAGCATGGTTTGGGGTATTGAGCACAGCTTGGTACTCAGATAACCCTTTACTGCTGATAGATTTTATCATATTTATGGTTGCTATTTGTCAGATGCTGATGAATGTGCAACAAATGTGTGTCAAAAACAAATTTTGTGATTTTGGGTGACTTGAGGTTTTCCATGTTCTCCTGGCAGCCCTGTGTGTGTGAGGGCATGACTTGGCTCTTCCCTTTGGCTTTGTAACTTAATTTAAGATTATTTAGATAGCTCCCTAAATATGCATAATGCTTTGTAAACCAAATTATGAAGAGTTTATAGTCTATGTTTAGACATAATGCAATGAGTGATGATGAAGTCATGGAAATGGGAGAGGACATTATCAAATAGGTTGGGCTATAGTTATGAGAGCTCATTTTGGTTTATCATTCGGTGTCCTCTCAATTATTAACACAATAAACCCAGATAAAAACTCTGTTCTTTGCAAAACTCTACTAAAGAGACCCATCTTTAAGTATCACTGAGAGGTGTTTTCTCAAAAATCAAATAAATGCTGTCCTCCTTCAATTAATTCCTTTTTCATTCCTTACTTGGGCTCTTGCTCTTCTTTGAGCTGGTAGTGAGAAAAAACAATAGATTTGAGTCAGGAGCTGAAGTTGGAATTTCTCAGCAAGCAGAATCCTGAATTTAGAGCTGCTTTACTTTTAATAAGTCTAATAAGTTATTTTATTTTATTTATTTTATTTTTGCATTCTGGGGTGACTTTAGCCACAGTCTGTGTCTTGCTGGCCAAATTCCCACCTCTGGGGATATGAGAGTCCCCAGTTCAGGCTTCCAGGTGCTGGCCCCACCACATCCTATTCTTTAAAACATTTCTCTGGCTTCACCCTGCCTGTGCTGTTCCTCCATCCCTCTGGGAACTTGATTCCCTTGTGTTAAAAAAGTAGCAAGAAACCCCATCAACTTTTCCTTATCAACTGAAATGGGTCAAGAGATGCCCTAAACCTTAAGCAACACCAAAAAATTTCCCTTAGAGCTGTGCTTTGAAGGTGGGAATGAATGTACTTGTGATGTGACAAGTATCTTGAAATTGCTGGCAGCATTAAACATCCCTGCTGTGCCCACCTCCAGCAGGAATATTCCTCCAGGCTGTGAGACTGGGAATGAAAACGGGGATGAGTGATGCTCTGCCTTAAACTGCTCCACACTGGAACTCTCAGCTCTGCAGGGAAAACAGCAATTGTGAGAGGAAAAAACTTATTTGTTGGATGTATTCCCTTTCCTGGGAGAAAGTTTGCTGCTCTGAGAGGGGTTCAGATTATTTGTCTTCAAATTGAGGGTTTTAGACCCAAAAAAAAGTTCTTGTTAATTAATCATAAATGACTCCACTGTCTCTAATTTTTTTTTAATGAAGGGAAAAAGCCTAAACATTTTCCCAAGTGTTAGTTTTGCAGGTTTGCATTTGCTGACTTCACAACATTCCTAAAATTTTGTTGAATGCACTTTTTATGTGGCAGCCTGGAGAGGTGTTTTCAGAGAGCTCCACCTCAGATCTGGGCTGTGTTGACAGGCTGGGGCTGTGTGTGGGTGGTTAATGATAATAAATTACATTAAAGGATAAATGTGAAATCCCACCTCCCACCCCAAATGTTTCCTCTGGCTGAGCCACTCAGCTGTCAGGTTGGATTAGTGCAGGAAGAAACGTGGAGATATCAGGTGACAAGGTCCAGGTTTGAGGCTCTCCTGTGAATAAACAGATATTCTGGGTTTTTTAGAAACTTTAGTAATAGGTGTAAAGAGTCCTCCCTTGAGGGTTGGAAGAAATAATGGAAGAAATGAAAGAAATAATTTAGTGACCCAGGGGGAAGGGGGAATTCCTTGGGTTAACTCCTTTTGTGGCTCATGGTTTTGTACTGGCAGTGGGTGCTGCAAATGAATCCTGAGGCTGCACCTCTGCACACATCTGGAGAACCTGAGGGAAGAAAAATCCCCTGTGTGCTCCTGCTTCTACAGGCATGGAGAGAGAAGAAGCAGCTTTTTAAGAACCACACTGAGAACCAGCCCACACTTCCCCCAGCCCCTGTTTTAGTAGTTTTCCTTCTCTTAAATTTCCTTTTATTTCTGTCTTCAGTCATGGGGAATTGCCTTTTCTTTTTAAAGGTGACTTTGTCTCTTGCTTCCTTCTCGGCAGCTCCTCCAAAGGAAGGCTGTAATTGTGATTTCCCACGGGAATGTGGGTTTCTGGGAGTCTTGGGAAGCAGTGAATTCCTAGAAACTGCGGGATCTGCTGCAACATCAAGCTGGGTGGGATAAGGGAAGACAAACAAAGTCCCTGTGGCTGTTTGAACTGCAGAGACAAATGGGAGGCTGTGGCAGCCCTTCCATGGGGCCTCAGAGGGGTGGAATGCTCCTCTGGGAGGCTCTGGGGGTTTCTCATGTTGAATCCAAAGCAAGGCAGGCACATGGATGCTGGCAGTGTTCCCCCAGGCATCACCTCGCTGCCTTCTGCTGCACAGCCTCTGCCCCAAGGATTCATCTCACTGTGCTGGCACTGACACTTCTCCCTTCCCTCATCTCCCTTTTCCCACCTGGACAGTCCCCTGATTTCCCCCCAGGGTCACTGCAGGCTCTGGGATGCTCCTGCAGTGATCCCCAGTGCTGTGTTCAGTCTTTGTGTCACCTCCCTCTGACCCTTCTTTTCTCTCTTTTGGTGGCTCTGATTACGAGGATTAATTCCCATGCAGGGTCTCGTGAGTCAGATCCTCCTCAGGAAAAGGGCTTGGTGGGACTGATACTTTAAAATGAAAAAAATTGTGGAGAATAGAGACCTGGTTTGGATTTATGAGCACAAATGATCAGAGGGATGGAGCAGGTCTGCTGGGAGGAAAGGCTGAGAGAGCTGGGAATATTCACCTGGAGAAGGCTCCAGGGAGACCTCAGAGCCTGTGCCAGAGCCTAAAGGGGCTCCAGGAGAGCTGGAGAGGGACTGGGGACAAGGGATGGAGGGACAGGACACAGAGAATGGCTTCCCACTGCCAGAGGGCAGGGATAGATGGGATATTAGTATGGAATTGTTTCCTGGGAGGATGGGGAGGCCCTGGCACAGGTGTGGCTGAACTCTGTGTGTGCTGGGTTGTTCTGGGTCACTGGCACACTCTGGGATCACACCTGGAGAGATGGAGCTGAGCCCCTGCAGGTGGGATTTTCCTGGCTGTGGTTTGTCCAGTGTGCCCCAATACTGCTCCTGCTAGGCTTCCTCTGGGAATTTCCTTCCTTTCTGCTGTAGGACCAGGTAGTTTTGAGTGCTTTTTCCAAGCATATTCCTGATAATGTTGCTAATTCCCACCTCTCTGCATCTCCCAGGGGCACTGTGGAAGGTGATAACAACAACATCCATTGCACTCAGGGCTTTTCCAACAGAATTGGGGTCGTTCAGCTTCCAGGACTTCTTCTGCCTCTCAGAGCAGGTGTTTTAGGCCCTCCCTGAGCCTCCAAAGCTCCTCTGGATCTGCTGTCCCCAGCAAATGTCCAAGACAGCATCTCTGCACAGGTGTTGGCTCTGGAGATTGGTGGGGAGCACTTGCTCTGTGTCCAGAGGAGCTCGGTGTGGCAAGGAATCAGTTAGAAATTATGGCAGCATGGGAATTTCTGCACAACAAATCACTGTCCTCCAAGGCGCCTGCCTTTCCCAGGACTTCCCATGGAGTTTGGGAAAATGTCCTGGGAAATGTGGCAGCAGCTTCTTCTTTGCTCTCCTCTTGCATGCTTTCATCTGCTTTTGTACTATTCATTTTTTTCCCCTTCATCCTGGTATTGCAGCATTGGGCAGGAGTCAGATCAGGGTTTTTTCCTCTACTTCTCTCCGGAATCCTGCAGGCTTCATGGGTTTCCTGCCTCTTGGAGAAATTGGGTTGTCCTGCCATACCCAGGGCAATGGAATGCAAATCTTCCACTGTTATCAGCTTGTTATTTTAATTTTATGCTGTCTTAATAATTAACTCTTCCAAGAGTATTATTTACCCATATTAGTGATGGGGAATTAAACATCTCTTGTACTTACTTCATGAAATGTTCATAAGATGAAATGGGATATGAGAGGATGATTTGGCTCGTGACAGATGTGGTTTGATATTCTTGATACAGCAGTTATTTTTAAAGCTACAGAACTAAACCTTAGCAGTTAGAATACAATAAGAAATAACAGTGAAGTCATCCCTTTTCAGCAAGGAAAACATAACCTTTGATTAACTAAGCCAATATTTGGTAGGGAGGAGAAGAAAATGGAATCCAAACTGGGACTGATGACTTCCCAAATTTGTGAAGGTGTTGCTGGACTAGAAGAGGACAGGAGGGACTGGAGGGTATTTGATGATTTATACAGATGTAAATCCCCCAAACAGCTAAGTCTGGTGTCTCTGTCCTCAGCCAAGCCCTGCTGCCAGCACAAATCCCTGCTGGAATTGGATGAGAGGGGCCTGCTGGCAGGTTCTTCTGCAGGGCTGTAGAAGTTTGAGTGTCGAGCTGACCTGAGGATTCCTTTCATTTTCCCAGTGAATGCCTGGCTTTCTTTGGGATCTGCTCCCATTCACAGTGATTTACTCCTCTTGCCATTCCTCTGATCATTACCTGAGCCTCTCAGAGTCTTTCTGCAGTGTGGCACCGACATAAAACTGGGGCAGCCTTGGCAAAAGCTGAAAGAATTCATTGTTGGGGAGGAGTATGCAGAGTTTATCAAACGGATAAATTATTCTGTAAATGCTTTCCTACAACGTGGTTCATCCCCAGGCTGCCAGATATCCATCTTCTCCTCTCCAGGGAAAACAGTGGATAGGTGTAACCTTTTCTAAAACAGTTCCTACTGTATGACAAACGTAATTATAGTGGGTTTTCCTTCCACATAAGATCATAGCTGATGTGCCATTCATTTTTGTACTGCTCAGCAGTTATGCAAAGGCTGCTTTGTGGTGAAGAGGGTTTTATTTACCATATAAATTGGGAAGATAAAGCCTCATTCATTTTATTAATAATAGCAGATGGAAAGAGAGGCACAAATGTCTTTCTTGTCCCCCCCACTGTTCCATGACTCCCTTTTTGTGGTGGCTCCCACAAGTGAAATGTGGAATAAAAGGACTTTTCAGCCCAGCAGTGAACATGGAGGAGCCTGGATCCTGACCTTTGGCTGTGCCACTTCAACTCCAGGGCTCTGTAACTCACGCTTTTGTGCAGATAGAAAAATTCCAGTGTTAGAATCCAAACTATCATTAAAGGACCAATAAAGGGAAGGCTCCTTTTTGGGTGGGCTCCACTGGCTTTGGATTCACTGTTTGCTTGGAAAACTCATCTACAAAAATAATCAGACCATGAGAGCTCTGTGCTCTTTGTTCCTGCTCTTGGCTGTGGGGAGGGAGCTCAAAATCACCAACTTTGGGAAAAGAAAGGAGAGAGAGGCTGGGTCAGAATTGCACAAATACAGAATAGCCTGAGCTGGAAGGATTCCATCAGGATCAGCTCCCAGTTCATCTGGAATCCTGCAGAGTTTCCTGTAGGAGCTCATCCCAAAGACTTGCCATGGAGTGACTTATTCCAGGCAGGAGTGGGTGAAATGGGGGAAACCATTCCCCTTGGTCCTAGGGAGCTTTCCCATGTTTCTTAAAACACTTCACCTTGGTTGAACATCTCTTCACCCCAGGGGAAGCTCATGAGAACATTTCCTGCATTTTCTTCTCTTTTTTTTTTTTGGTGAGAAAAACCTCCCCTGGATTTTTGTGGCCAAGGCTTTGGGCAGCCCAGAAGTTTGACAGAAGCAGGTCTGAGAATAAATCCAAACAAAAGGATAAAAGCTGGATGGCTGGGGGGAGATGTTTGCATTGCGTTATTTGGCAAAGTTTTCTGATTTTTCCTGTGCTTTGATGTGCAGGGTCCTGATCTGCAACATCTTTGCAGCCCTGGCAGATGGGTTTAGGGGAAAAATGAGAATTTTGCTCTTAGGAAACAAATCAAAATGCCAGATCAATGTTTGCACTGTATTTATCTAAAATAATGGAAATTACAGTGTATCCCAGCAGCTGCTGCTCCTCGCACATCCAGGCACAGATGATAATTAAATGCAATCAGAACACGTTGGATTTAAGATGGAAAAACTAATAAAAATAAGATGTTTGCCATCCGTGTGCTAAATATTTTCATAACCTCTCGGTTCTGACTGCAAAAGCTATTTTGTGGAGCTACCAGAACATAAAATAACAGTGGGTGAGCTTTCTCATATTCTAAATATGCAGCAGTAGTGACTGGAGATGCTGCAGATCTGGAAAAGCAATAATCCTGGGGCAGTTCTGCAGCCCCATCCTTCCAGTGGAGCTCCACAAAGGACTCTTTATCATTGCTGAGACTTTGTAAACTCTTATCTTGAAGCAGGAGGTAACTTGAAGTCATTTTCTGCCTGGATTGTGGGGCCTTTTTTTATTTTTACTGGTAGTGATTTGTAACTTCACAGGCTTCCTAAAGTTAATTGTATTTTGTGTTGCTTGTTGTTCTTCTGCTCCCAGCTCCTTCCTCTCATTATTTTTTTGGGGGGGATGGAGAGGTCCAGGAGCTTTTAAAAGGTCTTTGTTTATAACTATGTGAAATCTGATTTAAATGAGGTTTTTTTTCCCCAGAGTTTTCAGCCCAAAACATTGTGTTCTTTTGCCCTGTTCTCTTGTGGCGGTTACTCGTCTCAGAAAAGGGAAGTCCAGTTGTAATGTGGATTAAAGATGTGCAGTGGGGAGTGAGGAACTGGCTATGGCAAAGCCCTCCTGCCTTTAGGATCATGGGACAAGTCAGGGTGGGAGGGACATCTGGTGCCACATCCCTGCTCCAGCAGGGTCATCCCAGAGCACCTGGCACAGGATTGTGTCCACTGAAAATGGTGAATAACTTAGGAATTTACTGCAGGTGTCCCGCAAAAAATTTCCTCAGGATAATGGGACCATTTGTGCCCCCAGACCTGGAACCTATGGCAGGAGTGAAATGAGATGAGCTTTAAAGTTCCTCCCACTCAAAGTTTAGGATGTATTTGGCAGAAGTAAGATGGAAAACTGATATCACCACTGAAATTTTAAGTTTTCCAGTGATCCCTGGAGGTTTGTAGTAACCCATGGGGTAAAAATTCCACAGTGGCTGAGGAAGATCCTCAAATGTCAGGTCCCAGGATGGAGTTTTTTTTAGAACCAACTGATCAAGGTACCCTGAAATGAGAACCAGCTCCAAAGATCTCCATTTAACACTGAGCTCCTGTGCTCAAATTTGGACTGAATAAACCCATGGAAGTTCATTTTTTTAAAAGCAAGGAATGTTTTTATTCCTGGTTGGTACAAGATAAGAGAAGGAGATGTCCTTGGGAATGTTCATCTGGAGGGAACAAGTGGACCTGCTGCATGATGAATGAAAAGAAAGGAAGTTTATTTTCTGCTTTCCACCAGCAGCCTCTGCTTATTATCATTTGTCAGCTCTCTCCAGGACACTGTTTTCCTTCTTTGAAAAGCCAGGCCTTTTTCACAGACCCCACTTGGCTGAACATATTTAATACTGCAGAACTTACTTTGCTCATCATTGCTGCTGGGAGGATCATTTATTTCCTGCTCTTGTGCTTTGTCGGCTGGAACAAAAAGCATTTGGGTTTCCTCAGGAGCTTTGGGTGGTGGCTGGGAAGATCAAGGGACTGGGGAGCGCTGGGAAGTCCCAACAGCTTCTCGTGCTGCTTTACCTGTTAAATTTTAATGGTAATCTCACAGTTTCCTGTCTTACTTTGGCAAAATAAGCCCTAGGTCCCAGAATGGTTTGGGCTGGGAGGGACCTTAAAGAACATCTCATTCCCTACCA
The DNA here is from genome assembly GCA_034336665.1 of Luscinia megarhynchos. Classification (NCBI taxonomy): domain Eukaryota; kingdom Metazoa; phylum Chordata; class Aves; order Passeriformes; family Muscicapidae; genus Luscinia; species Luscinia megarhynchos. The sequence goes on along the minus strand of CM067569.1, from coordinate 32,334,422 downwards.
GGGCAGGACACCTTCCCCTATCCCAGGTTGCTCCAACCTGCCCTCGAACATTTTCAGGCAAGCCTCTGATTTAGCTGACAAAAAAAAAAAAAAAAAAAAAACCAAGCAGGGCTGGAGCTCTTTGTCTCTCTTCCTGGTCTTCAGATTTGCTTCCCAGTCGTGCAGCCGGGTGATTTCCATGTGTTAGCATTCTGAGCCAGGTCCTTGGGTGACACAAACCAGCACAGCCCCATCTGTCACCAAGCTGCTCTCTCCATGCTCCGTTTAATGTTGTTATTTACCAGAGGAAGATGAGCAGTAAGTGAAACCTTTCCTTCGTGCTCTGGCCTCAAACAAGGCATCTGAAAAAGAGAATGAGAGCTGGGGCCAAAGCAGAACATAAAATCTCACAGTAAATGAAAGCTGATGGGAGGCAATGGAGTGTGGAATGGGATGTGGGGACTTCCACTGAGGACTGTTCAGTGCTGATTGGACCAAGGCAGGAAGAGTATGGGAAGGGACCTCAAAGGGACACCTTCCACTATCCCAGGTGTTCCCAGCCCCAAAGTCCAGCCTGGCCTTGGACACTGCCAGGGATCCAGGGGCAGCCACAGCTGCTCTGGGCACTCTGTGCCAGGGCCTGTCCACCCTCCCAGGGAACAATTCCTTCCCAATATCCCTCTGTCCCTGTCCTCTGGCAGTGGGAAGCCATTCCCTGTGTCCTGCCACTCCATCCCTTGTACAGAGTCTCTCTCACTCTCTCCTGTAGCTCCTTCAGGCACTGGGATGCCACAATTTGGTCATTCCAAAGCTTCTCCTGTCCAGGCTGAACAATCCCAGCTCTCCCAGCCTTTCCTCCCAGCAGAGCTGTTCCATCCCTCTGATCATCCTGGAGCCTCCTCTGGACTCTCTCCAGCAGCTGCAGCTCCCTCCTGTGCTAGGCCCCATGGAATGGATAAATCCCATTCCTTAGGGTTACCAATGTCTAAACAGGTTAAAAACTCTCGCTGGTCTTTTGTTCCCCCTGAGTAGGTGATGAAAATTATCTGTTTTCTAACACAGTTTAATTTTCTGAACACTACAAGTCAGAATTGGTACTTGGGAGGTGTTTCCAGAACTGTGCATTGTGCTGCAGAGCACAGCAAAAAGAGGTGCTGGGGATTGGTTTCCCTGTCTGGAGATGAGTTATAAGTACATTCACCACATTATGCAGATCAGCTGTCAGACTGTGGGATATCTGCATCATGAATGGCTCTGATGCCAGAATAGAAATCAGGGCGTATTCACTCCAATATTACAAATTAGTGATTTTAAGAGCTCCATAAGGAGTAGAAAGAATCACTGTTTTTAAAAGCTCATAATAAACAAGTTGATGCAGTGACAGTGCTGTGGGAGTGACAAACATCAGTGTTAATGTTTCTCAGAGTCCTGTCAGACTGATTTGGATTGTGCTGTGTTTATCAGGATGTTATTCCTTGTAATGGGGAGGTCCTGGCACAGAGAAGTTGTGGATTCCAAATCCATGGAAATGTCCAAGACCAGTCTGGACAAGGCATTAAAGCTCATCCAGTTCCACCTCCTGCCATGGGCAGGGACGGCTGCCACCAGAGCAGGTTGCTCTGCATTGTGGAGAAAGGGGATAGGGAATGGAAATGTGCCAGGGGTGAGGGGGTTTCCACCATCTGGGAATTAGGAGTTACCAGAAGACCCAAACAGGCAACAAGTCCTAAGAGCAAAAAAAATACTTTTTTTTTTTTTTTCCCCCAGTGGTGAAAGACAGGATACAAATTTGGCATAAACAATTCCTTAGGAAATGTAGACAGTTTTACATTTCGAGTATGATTCCCTTCCTAAGGGAATGTGTAATTTTATTAATTTGACTTAGCTATTTCCTTCCATGGCATTTGTTCTGTCAGCTTTGCTATATGCAGGATATTTGGACTATATCCCTGGTGGCCTCTGAGATCTTGTGCCCACTCATCCCTGGATGTCCTTCCTGATCCCTGGAAAGATTTGAAGCATGGAAAAGGCACCCTTTAAAGAATCAGAAAGAGTTCACTGAATCTTAGTGTGCATTAACAGCTACCATGTTTCTTTTGATAGAAATGCTTTCCCAACATCCCCGCTCTGGTTCAGCCCCCTGATTACCACAAAAACCTGGCCAGAACAGGTTGGGAGCAGCTGCAAATGGAACTGTTCAACATCACAGATTCATATCAGGCTCTAATGAGGCAAAAATTAGCTCTCCCCATGGCAGATGATTGCTAATGTGCTGGAATATTGCTGCTGCTGCTGTCTCCAGCCTGCTTGTAATTCTAACATCATCCTCTCCCACGGGCAGGACTGAGGGCTGGGAGAATGCCCTGGTGGGGCTCAGGTCCGTCAGGACATCAATGTCAGGCAGAGAAAAGAGAATGGGGTTTGTTAAATCATGCGTTTTTCCAAAATCAGGCACTGCTACCTCGTGTCACACCTCCAGTGGTTCAATTCCCTGAGTGTTTTAACAGGGAATTGGACCTTTCCTGTTCCCGGTGGTGAGCTGGGCACAAAGGTTTGCTGGAATGCCTTGATGCTGCCTGGAGGAATGGACACCTCAGCTCCTCCCTTAGGGCTTTCCATCACAAACACAGCCTGAAAACTGGTCTTTGCTGGGAGAAAACAACAGCTAAATTTATTATCTGGTGAAGAAATTAAACTTTAATGATTGGTTTGTTAATGAAGGTGATTAAAACAAAGTGTCTCAGCTTTTTCCTTGCTTGTTCTCTGGTGGGATGTTCAGGTAGAACATCTGGCTGGGAAAGTCATCCAGGAGGGAGGCTGAGTGATTTTCCCTCCAGCTCATATTGGATGGGGCTAAAAATCTCAGTCATAGGGAGTCTGGAGAGAGAGCTGCTGATGGAGTATGAGAACACTTCCACCCCTCAGGCCCCACACCCCCGTGGCTGACTAATGGCATCATAAAAAACCAAAGGACACAACTGGGACACAAGGGAACTTCCTGGTAAATGGGAACATAAACACTGTGCCTGTTATACTCTTGGATAGAAATGATTCACTGTGTTCTTTTTTTACCGAACTTTCACCCTTCAGTGCGTGATTTAGGACTTGGGATTAAAACTTCATCCAGAGTTAAGGGCTACTTCTTGAAGCATAAGAAGTGCTTGCTTCTTGTCGTTGCTGTGGGAAGTTCAGCTGGAGGGACTCTGCCAGTTAAAAATATTGATAATGAATCAAGGTGCCAAGTGAATTTGAAAAGCCAAATGTGCCAGGCTGCTGTCCTGGAGCAAGTCTGGGTGGATTCACCTCCAGCCTGACCATCACTGGGCACTTTCTGCTCTTTGGCAGAATGATCTTTCTGTGTCTTTGAAAAGACCTGTGTTTTTCCCTTGCAGTCTTCCTGAATGACCTCCTGATCAGTTTGCCACACAGTCCTTCCTGCGTGGTTTGTCTTGGTCTCAATCCCAAATTTCTTGATGTGATCAGGGTCTGCTTTGTTAAGGACTTTCCCCTACAATAACTCCAAGTACTGTGTGTGGAAATGAAATGCTTTTAGCTGATAAAATGAGGATTTTTTTTGTGGTGTTTACCAAAGTTAGACCTAATTCTTACAGGGGAAGAACAGCCAGATTCTGTTATTGACAAGCTTTAACCAGGGTCTTGCAGGAGATTTTTTTTTCCCAATCCTTCCTATTTTCTTCCTTCTGTCATTGTTACAAGTCACCCCCTGAGCTATTGTTGCTAAGCTGCCCTAAAAATTTGCATTCCCATTCCCAGGCAGTCTGAAACTCTCCTAATCTCAAGAAAAACCTCAGCAAGAAGCAATTCCATAACCTAAAATATGGGCTGAAAACAGCCACTGGTGTGCTTGGCCTATTATTCGTGCCAGGGAACAACTCCTTGGGCTGCTGTGCAATCCAGAGGAATCCATTTTAGAGGATGTGCAGAATTCTCCCCTCAGCTCCCCTGTGCAGGTTAATAACCTCAAAAATCGTTTTGTTTCACAGCCAACACCACCGAAGCTCCCAGGGAGGGCAGAGGAAGGGAATGCTGGCCTCAGGAAAAGGCAGTTTAGTTTTGTCTTTCAAAAAATATCGATTCCTGCACTGTGGGAACCTGGGGAACGGAGTAACAGCGTGTGGGATTTGTGCCTCAGTGAATGGGGAAAACTGATCAGCAAACAGATAAAGCCATTGAGGAAAAGCAGCACAGACAGATAGAAAGGGTTTTATTGACTACTGGAATGGAATGGCAGAGTAGTTGTGCTAATAAAGTCATTTTACCTGCTTGGGCAGAAATGAAGGCAGGGCTTGGAGGAGGAGAAATTCCCTGTTAGAGGAAGCATGGGGATGGAGTCTGTGCTCTGTGTGCACGCCCAGCCTTGGCATGAGCTGTAAACCTGCCCAAACCATGGAGTAAACCCTGAGTAGGGTGAAAGAGGAGCACTCAGTGCTGTCAACAAACCAATATTACCTGGGCAAGCAGGCCGAGGCCGAGTCTCCAAGGCAGGGTCTGACAGGATTTGGCAGAGTGACAAAATCTGAGGGATTATATTTTTTTGTGGGTCTCCCCAGCACTTTCAGCCTGGAAAAGCACAGCACATTCCTAAAGAGCTGGGTTTCATCTCCAAAGGAACAAAACAAACCCCTGTTGTCCTGGCTGGGAAGAGACATTTATTTTTAGAAGCCTCCAGGTTCCATGCAGACATTAATGATGAATTAATCTGCTCAGGTGATCAGTATTCAAAGCAGCTGTTCCCAGCAGGCTGCACACCAACAATTAGTCAGTGGCTCCCTTTGTTGAATATTCCTAGGTGTATCCATACTGGGCAATTCCATAATCATCAGTAATCCAGGTAAAAACCATCCCATTTGTTTTGGTGTGCTTTACAGACCAAACCCTGTGGAAGGGACTGGTGGCTAAAGGTTTTATTGTACTTCCAAGTCTTATTTGTTTGGAAAGAAATCCCATTTTCTGCTCTGGACTTGCACTCCATTATCTTTGCTTCCTTTTCTGTGTGATGGAGTGGCCAGGTGGTGTTTGTAGGACATTTAGGTGCTGGAACACCCCTCTGACAGTGTAATGCTTTTTCTCCTTCATCCTTCCCAATCCATTCCCTCATGGCTTTGTACCTGCTAGATCTCACCTGGGGCGTAACTCCTGAGGGAGATGCAGGTTCTGGTTTTCCACAGCACAAAGCAGATGCCAATGTCTGCCTCTCTTTTTGGATACACCAATATTTCACATGATTGCTGTTCCAAACTCGGGGAGATTGCTCAGCACCTCACTTATTTTGGATCCAGTCTGTCATCCCTTCCTCAGATGAATTACATTTGCCCACAGGAATCCCTTTTCCCTCAGCCTGAAAACATTTTCTGTCATTCTTGATCTGCTTCATAATTTTCAGTGGGTCAGGAAACAATCCTTTCATTTAGAGGGAGAAAATACAGGTGTAGAAAGACATTTTCTCTTCTCCCAGCTATTTGGAGGCGATACAGGAGACTGGCTTTGAAAACATTGGCAGGCTTAAAATGCCTCCATCTTTCATGTGTAGGAAAGAAAACCTGTCTGTGACCTTTTAAGTGCCTTTGTTTACTTTTTGGAAGGTACTTCAAAGAAAAAGCAAGATTTAAGAGGAATTTGCTATTTAATGGGTCGATAAAGTATCCGATAAGGTGAGACTGCTGCTTTCCCAGCTCAAAATAAATCATAGCATACACCAGCCTTGCACCTGAAAAGCTCTGGAGAGCAACTATGAAAAAATATGACTTGGTGGGTGATTGTTCTGGGCTGTCTGGTGACGTCCCCTAGTCATGACTGTGTCCTTCCAAGCACGGCAGCCACGTCACTGCTGTGATTCATCCCTGAGCCTCCAATGTTTCTGGCTAACATGGGCATGGTTTGTTTTCACGACATCAGGGTAATTTGTAGAGGTGTTTAATAGCTGATTCAGTTCTGATTTGGCAGCAATTGCAGCCTTTCAGACGTTCAGGATTGCTGGGTTTGTGTCCTTTCGACAAAAACGCCCTGAACAAAACCAACCCCACAGAACTTGTGGCAAGAGCGTTTATGAGCTGTTGTTTTTAAATGGATTTGTGTATTGAATATGATCTAGCAGAAAGTCTGTGCTTTGCTTGTGTGTGATGAAGAGAAAGCAGTCAGACATTGCTGGGCTGTTTATTATGGGTTTGTTTTTCTGGAAGATGCTCATTTTCAGCTTCTCAGAAAACACGGCCTCCTCTCTTGTGTATTAACTGAAACTGAGTGGATTTTGGTGCCAGCAGAGAAGCTGCTGAGCTGCCTGCAGGACTGTGGGGGAGAAATGGCAAACATCTCATCGTTGTGGACATCACTTTGGCTGGAGGTCCTTGAGGAGGGCAGAGGAAGCTGAGATGGTGTTTGTACGGTGAAATCCTTATCCCCTTTCTTCTTTATCACTCTTAAATACCCATCACTTTGGAAGCATCATTTGGAGAAAATACTTGGCTACTGATCTGGACATGAGGCAAGAAGGTCATAATTCCTGCCAAACAGCTTCCCAGCATCCCTCAAGAAAGGGAGGAGCTGGAGTTTCCTGCAGCACTTTGCATGGGTGTCATGTCTGGAGAGCTTGGTGTTATCTCTGGGGAATGGCTGGGGCAGAACAGTTGCACACCCCAGACATGTAGAACTCACTGCCCTGGATCTCTGGAAGTGTCCAAGGCCAGGCTAGACAGGGCTTGGAGCAGCCTGGGATAGTGGAAGGTGTCCCTGCAGGGCTGGGGGCAGGATGGACTTTAAAGTCTCTTCCAACCCAAACCATTCTGGGATTTTCTCCTAATTGTATCATTCTGTACCAGGTTCATAAAAAGTGACTGGAATTTGGAAGGAGGGGTGTCAGGAGTGCATTTGGGGCAAACAGCCTGAGTACAGTCAGAAGTCACCAGAGTGGATGTGCTGAGTTCATCAGCAGTGCTGGGCAGCTGGAAAACCTTGGCTTTGCCAGGAATGAAATTCACACCTTAGTACAGGAACAGAGCAAGAAGCTCTCTGATCTTCCTGATTCTGCCAACTTCTAGTTTAACCTCCCTCCCATTTCTCTGAGTTATCCCAAGTGCTGATGGAACCAGGCATTGTCACCTGAAGTCGTGCTTGGGACACTTGTGCCAGGTGGCTTTGCTGCACTCAGGGACAAGTGTGGGTTTTGGATCATCCTCACACTGCTGTGAATAACACCTCCTGTGTTAAATCGTATTTCTCACTGCACTTGTGAAACCTCAGAGTTTCCAAACTTTGAGGCCAAGGCATCCAAGGAACTATTTCTCCTTCCCTTCTGCCATTCCCAGCAGGTCTTTGGCACACCAGCTGATATCCCCTGAGCCAGCCAGCCTTTAGCATGCGGGGCCAGCAGTTGGGGCTGGAAATCGGTGTATTCTTCACTCCTCTGAGCACTCAAGACAATGATCTCATCAAGCTCCGGGAGGATGGATGAGACAGTGTGGAGAGATGGAGGCCAAAATAGCATCTTCATCCTGACAGACACTCAGGGACGGACTGATAACCCTGGAGCAGGGAGAGCGGGGAGCCGAGCAGCTGGAGAGCTGCACTGCAGAGGCTTTGTGCTGATGGAAGTCTCACCCATTCAGATTTACTTGGAGTGAAATGAGAGCCTTGCTGAACACTTGCCTGAACTGTTCCCAGTGAGAGGCACACAGAAATTCCCTGTGTGGGGCCCAGAGACAATTTTGTAACTGGCATAAGCCCCAGGAGAGCCAGGGCATGGCTCCAGCCTTACACCACCTTCACACCAGGTGTCTGGTGAAGCTTCCCATTAAATATTTAGTTCCTGATTGTTTTGTAAAGCAGGCCTTTTGAAATTTCTGCCATCGTGATTTGAAACAGGTTGCTAAGTTTTTTGTCTGGTCTGACACGTCTTCTAATGAATTTTTTGTTGTAACTCAATGTCCATGTGTTGAGTTTCATTGTCTTTGCACTAAGCTGCTGGTATTTGCATTTGAATTGATTTCTCAGGTCTGTCCAAACTTTCTAATTTTCAATTTCCCAATTCTTTTGCAGTAAGAGCTAGTCAGATGAATAAAAGATGAAAAATTTCCTGGCTGTTTCGTACCTTTACAGATACAGCATTTCTAAGCACTCAAAGAAAGGTCAGCAGTGCTCGTGCACCTTCATTTGTACTCTTCAAATAACTCCAGAGTCCAGAATTGACAGGACAAGGCACAAAGTAATAGCCAGTGCTGAAGACAGCTGGGAGTACCTAAGGAAAATCAGGAATGTGGGGGCAAGGATCACTCTTCTCTCTATGTATCAGCCTGAGGTTTTGTGTCCCACACAAACCTGAGTCAAACAGCCTCTGTGTCTCTAACTTCCAGAGGGTTTGAATGACACAACTCCTTTTGTTCCATTCCATTATGATCCTGTCAAACTTGGAGGAGGAAAGCCACGGGATGATATTGGTTGTACTAAGTGAAAACATTTGTGCCAGACTGCTCTGGTGCTTGGAGCTTCACTCAGTAGCTGCATGCTCCAAGTGGGTATTTTGGTAATCTGTAGGAGAAGTGTTTGTTTAATTGAAGAAACGAGACTACAACACATCCAGGGGGATAAAAGGGGCTGTGCTTCCATCCTTCCCTCACAAGGAAAGGCTGAGGGAACTGAGGCTGAATTTCCAGGAAATCCAGCCCAGCAGTCAGTAATTGAGGTGGTTAAGGAGCAGTAATGGGGTCTCCAATGGCCAGAGGGGCTGTTTGGTGAGGGAGTGTTATGGATATGTCTCCCTCAAAGCTCCCATTACTTCTTGTATTGTTTTCCTTCATCCCAAAGAACTTCTCATCTGACTTCCTTAAGTAAATGTGGGTTGATTTAATCACCTCCTCCCTGTATCCAGCTTCTGCACCAACTGAGGTTACCTGTTACTGTCCAATTAAGGTCAGGTTTTTAGAGCCTGTGTCTCCTGTTTGGTTCTGCTGAGGCAAAGCTCAGTAATTCACAACTTAATAGCTTCCTTCCCTTCCATGGTATATTTAATTTGGAAATTAGGGCAAGGTTCTTCCCCCAGAGGGTGCTGGCACTGCCCAGGCTCCCCAGGGAATGGGCACAGCCCTGAGGCTGCCAGAGCTCCAGAAGTGTTTGGACACCAGGGATGCACAGGGTGGAATTGTTGGGGTGTCTGGCCAGGAGTGGGATTGGATGATCCTTGGGGGTCCTTCCAACACAGGATATTTTGTGATTCCATAACCAGAAGAAAGCACAGGAATGAACAGAGAGAGACTCTGTATCCTCACTTGACTTTTTAAAAAAGCTTTCAGATCCTCAGGTTCTGGTTATTCTGTTGTTGTGGCTGCAGTTTTTTTCTCCTTTAGAACTGGTTTCCTATCAGGAAATTTTATTTCCCTAATGGATTTACTTTTTCCAGCTCTGGAATTTTTGGAAGGTGTGATTCCATGCAGTATGGATGGAACATCCTTTTTACCTCTCCAGTTACTTCTCTTGTCCTGGAATATTGGAGGGAACCTTGATGCACATCAGACAATGCCTGCATTTTTGGTTTTTATCTTTGGCATTTGGATTTTCCCCAGGAATAAATGGAATAACCTTTGGGCTGCAAGTGGTTTTCTGTGTGAAATGAAAGCAGGCTCATTTTCCACAGGACCTAAAATCATTTCCCCACGAGTTCTAATTAAGCAGTGTTTGCACTTGAAATCAGGACTGTTGATAGGAAATTAATGTTTTCAAATGTGATTAAAAAGCAAATAGTTGAATATAATCTCTGCAAACTAATGAAAAAGAATAAAGCAGAATGGTTTAAACCAGCTTTGTTTACACTCCAGAATCACTCTGTGTGCACATTCACTGCTGGCTACACTTTTCCAAATCTAATTGCTCCTTTTTTTCCTGCTGGAATAGCTGATAATCAGTTTTACGTGTGAAGAAACAAGAGTGTTTTATAAAAAAAACTCAAAATGTTTTATTTACAAGAAGAATATCACCATGATGTTGTGTTACTGAGTGTTTTAAGGGAAGCTGAGTGATTCCCACTTCTCCTGAAGCTCAGCCAGCTGCCTGAATCTCCATCCCAGCACTTGTCTTACTGGGGTTAATGTTCCAAGACCTCACAAACGAGCTCTGCTGTTTCACTCACTCATTTTTTTCCCTTCCTGGAACAGAAGGAACAGCACTTGGGCCTCTTGCAGGGTGAAACCAGAGCCCTGCTGCTCTCCTGCAGTTGATATTTTTGTTTGTGGAAGGGGTCATAGACCTCCAATGTTTGCTGTGTTCCTCATGTCATGTTTGTTTTTTTTCACTTCCTGGCAAAGCCCAAGCCTCAATTCTGAGGATGGGGCCAACGAGCTCAACGGGCTCAGATTTTTAGGAGAATCTGAGGCACATAATTATGCCTTTTTTATCTTATATTTATTTATTGGAGTGTGCAGCTCCCTCTGTCCTTGAGAGTGAGGCTTATGGTTGCTGGAAAAGGCAAGAACAATACTTAAGTGATACTGGTTACAGCAGAGTTTCCTTGCTGAGAGTTCATTTTCCTCCATGAAAGGGGCTTTAATTCTCCCTCTTTGAAACCAATCTGCACTTGATGCCTTTTACTGGGAAAAGGGAAGCAGCCAGCAGTGGGAAGAGGGTATAGCTCCAGTGGTAATACAGAGAAAATGGGGAATTGGCACATAGTTCTGCTTTCTTCTGGAATTAAATAAAGCAGGAAACACCCCAACAAAAATGCTGCAGGTCCCCTACAATTCCTACAATAAAAGTGACCATCTGCGAGCTGTAAGGTTCCATAACAATAAATAATTAACTCAAGCAAATTAGCTCATATTCTCATTCATCAGAACAACAGGGAAGAGAAGGGTTATTGAAAAATCCTGAAATCAATGTTTTCCAGCATCCTTCGCGCAGGGGCATATTGTGAAGTTGTTGGCTTTGACATTTTTTATAAGCACAAATATATTTTATAAGCACAAACAATCTTTAAGTTTCCAAGCTCTAAAGCAAAAGTTGTTTTCATCTCTTGCTTGCCTGGGGTGTGTGTGCCAGGTCATCAGGCGCTGCTTTTCTCATCACGTCATTGAGTCAAGTCCTTTCTAAAAAGATTTCCTTGCACTCAGTTTTGACTGGACTAATTCTCTCCTCCTCAGGATGTCTGTGTGTTTCCTCCTGACTGCTGAGCACAAGAAATGGCACACGAGAGAGAGTCACTGACTGTGGGATGCAGGCAGCAGCCAGAGAGCTCCATCCTGTTGGGATGTGCAGATCACAGAATCCCAGACTAGTTTGGGTGGGAAGGGACTTAAATCCCATCCTGTGCCACCCCTGGGTGGGTATGGCTATGAGCAGGGACACCTTCCACTATCCCAGGCTGCTCCAAGCCCCATCCAGCCTGGCCTTGGACACTGCCAGGGATCCAGAGGCAGCCACAGCTTCTCTGGGCACCCTGTGCCAGGGCCTGCCCACCCTCCCAGGGAACAATTCCTTCCCAGTATCCCATCTATCTCTCCTTTGGCAGTGGGAAGCCATTCCCTGTGTCCTGGCACCCCATCCCTTGTCCCAAGTCTCTCTCCATGTTTCCTGTAGCTCCTCCCACAGTTAGGTCACCCCAGCACTTCTCTCCAGGATGAACAATCAGGACCACTCCAAGGCCAGGTTGGAAAGGGTTGGAGCAGCCTGGGATAGTGGAGGGACATGACTGGATGGGCTTTAAGGTCCCTTCCCACCCAAACCATTCTGGGATTTCCTCTGCCTGTTCTTCATTAAGCAGTAACCTCTAAGTGCAAGTGGAGAAAAGGGAAAGATAATTAAAAAAAAAAAAAAAAAAGGGACAATAAAAACAAGCAAATATTTGTTCTTCCAAAATTACAGGAGTGTTGTGATGTGTGACACAACAACAGCCAGGATTGGGTAGGAGGAGCAGGGGAAACTTGGCTGAAGGGTGTGCAGGAAGGATGGCTGCTGCCCACAGAGGAGAGGCAGCCTGGGGAGATGCCTTTTGGGCAGGCAGTTCCTGCTGAGATGGCTGCTCTGGAATTCCTTCAGCCTCCTGGACTGAGGCAGCCCCACTGCCTGCCACAGTGATGTTTCCCAGAGCCCTGAGACTTGTTTGAACAGAGCAGGAGTATTTCCTGTGGGACTGATCTGGGAAGGCTCAGACAGCAAGGGAGCTGCTCTGCTTGGAGGTTTGCAGTCCTTCTGTTGGTTTAGAGGGGAAAAATGAAGGGGAGCTGAGCACAATCAGGCTGTGCCTGTGCTTCTTTTCCTTCCCGCTGCTACTGCCCAGCCCAGGAATCATTTTAGCAGCACAACTTTTGATTACCCTCCTATAGATCAGGAAAAATAATATTGGTGAAATCAAGTAGCCTCTTCTGTTAAAAAACTCATAGGGCCTGCTCTGCTTTCAGCTCAGAAGAGTCAGAAACCCAGGAATTGTGGCACTTCAGGTGATGATTGTGTCTGAATTGCACCCAATGGCAGCTTTAATTTCCTTGGATTTCTGCTGACCCCGGGTACTAAATAGCACGAGAATTTGGATGTTTGCAAGTGGGGTTTGACTTTCCTTTATGGCTTTTTCTGTCTTTGAGGTCTGTTGATTTTTTTTAGTGGAGGCAAAGCTTTGAGCACCAGGCCTGGCAGTTGTGTGTGGTTTCTGACTGGGGTCAAGGCAGCTGTAGAGAAATGATGTGGTGCATTTTTGCCCTCCTTTTCCTGGGTAAGAAGCGTTCTGTTGTGCTGTCGGATAAGAGACGTCCTATTTTGGTGGTGGAATTGTTTGCTCTTGGTTTGTGCAGCACTTCTAGGGATAAATGTTAAAAATGTCATTTTTTTACACTGCTGCTGTGTACCACGAAATCCACGAAGTTCATCTTTCCCAGTGTCATCTTCTAACTAGGAATTAAACTGCTCTGTAGTGCAAGGTTGCTAAGATGTTGTATTGTTAGAAATTCATACTTCTATCTTCCTGTGTGACAGGGGGCTGCTGCTAATACCAGAAATGAAGAACCCATCCCAATGTTTTTATTTGCACTGTGAGAGTAATGGCGATGTTTTGAGAGATGAATATTTTTCCCAAGGAGCTCTTTCCTGAGCCATGGTGACTAAATGCAGCCTGTGCCAGCTCTTGGGAAGAAAGGAGCCCTATCCCACTGCAAACCAGAGCTGTGGGAGCACCGTGACAGCTCCTTGGGAAACGCTGGTTTGTTTAGAACAGAGGCTCTGCAGGAGCTGGGGAGCTGCAAACAGGAACCTCTTGCTGGCCCTCGCCAGCCGGGTCAGGCGAGCTCAGCAGGGATGGGGAGCTCCAGTCCCTTTGTGTCTGCAGGATCTTCTCAGGCCCAGCGCACAGGCAGTTCCCAGTTCCCAGGAGCCGTGGGGCGGCACTGGTGGCACCAGCCTGCTCCTGAGGTGCCCCTTGCTCCTGGGAGTGCTTCACTGCCATGGGCTGGGCTCCCAGGCTTCTTGAGGCCATGATCGCCTTCAGGGCTGAGCCGGTTCTGCCGGCCCTGAGGCGGGCGGGGCGGAGCTGTCACCGAGGGGGTGGCACTGGCGTGGGGCAGGGCTGTGATGTCACACGGCGTCCTGGCCCCAGCGCTGTGACATCTCTGTGCCATCCCCATCAGCCGAGCCAGAGCCAGGAGCGATGCTGGCCTCCTGCTGGCTGCACTTGCCCTGCTGCTGGCCGCTGTGGCTGGCTGGTGGGCCCCTGGCCACCGTGGGGGGACAGGCAGGTGCCAAAGCACCCAGGCTCCAGGCCGGGGGCACGTGGAGGAGCTGTGGCTCCCAGGTACTCCAGGCCTCGGGTGACCCCTGGGCAGCATCTGGATGCCCCTGCGAGCCCCCTTGGTGCCTTGGAGCTGTGCTCCATGGCCAAGGAGCTGCAGGAGCTGTGGCTGCTGGCGGGCTCCGGGTGGGACATGGCTCTGCTTTATTCTGGGATGTAGCAGGTGCTGTGGGCATGGCAGGAGGAGCTGGGGAAGCAAGGCCACCTGGCCTGCTGTGGCTCGTACAGCTGCTCCAGGTGCCTCTGTCCCTGCAAGAGGCTGTTCCCATAGGAATGGCTGTCCCTGGAGAGCCCCCAGCCCGTCAAAGACGGCATTTCAGTGGAGATCAACCATCTATCGAGGACTCTCAGGCCGTCAGAGAGCCGCCATTGTGCCTCTAATGGCCTCCAAATCTCCAGTTCCCCCCACTTTTGAGCAGCCCTCCTTCCCACAGCCTCCCTCCCCTGGGAACCCCCATCCCCACCAGTGCCTGCCAAGAACCTCCATTCCCACAGGGACGCCCCAGCCCCTCAAGCTCCTCTGCCTGCAAAGATGCTTCAGTCCCTCTGAGTGCCTTCCCCCCCTCAGAATGTCGCTCCTGGGAGCCTCTGTCCCTCCAGGAGTCTCTGGAAGCCCTGCCAGCCTGTGAAACATGAGGAGGCCATGGACAGCTCTCCCTGCTCCCTCAGAGACCAACCTGATCCCAGGGGGATCAACACCACCAGTGCACCCCGTGAACATGGACGTGGCCAGGGAAAGCCGGAAAGCAGCAGTGGGAGCCCAGCCCGATCCAGGGAAGCATTCCCAGGAGCAGGTGGCAGAAGAACAAGTGTCCTGCAGCCTCCAGTGCCCACCCCAGGGCTCCCAGGAAGCTGTGGCTGAGCCAGCTGGGAGCAGCCTGAGCTTGGTGGAGGAGATGAGCTCCAGAGGACCAAGGAGGTTCCCCCAACTCCAGGATGGTGCACCGGGCCCAGGAGGACGTTTGTGGTGGCAGGAAGGACTTGTAAGTAGGATTAGTGTTAAATAAATTAGGATTTCCACATAGAGCTAAGTGTTCCTCCTGCTCTGGATTTAACTGGGAGAGGGTTCCTTTCTCCCCAGAAGTGGCTCAGCGCTGGGTTTGGATTCAGGGAAATGTGGGTAATAGCTGGAAGGTTTGGCTGTTGCTGAGCAAGCCTTGTGCTCCCCAAGGACTCTGCGTGGGCAGTTCATGTCCCCTGCTGTGCCAGCGAGGAGGTGACAAAGAGGTGGACAGGTGTCGGTCAGGACTGGCCAGAGGGATATTCCAGCCTACAGAACTCCCTGCTGAGTCTGGAAAGTGGGCAAGCTGGGGACAGGAGAGGGTGATCACTGCTGGGATGGGCTGGGCAGGTGTCTGGTCACCTCACAAACAGGGATGGAGACAAGGCCGGGGTGTTTAATGCATTCTTTGCCTCCATCTTCAATGCTCATTACTCCATTCCCGGTGAAAAACATGGATTGTCCCATGGGACACTGCAGAGTCCTTGAGAGGGCAAACCTTGCTCAGCAGCAACCAAACCACCTGTGTGTGATCCACAGCACTAATGCACAGCACTGGCAGGATATTTTTCAGTCACAGAATCCACTTTAGCCTGTCCCCATGATGTGCAGAGGTTAGGAAAGCAACGGGTAAAGGGCAGAGTGCTTGTGTTCCCTTGCTGTCCCTCTGGGCCCTGGATGCAGGGATTTGCTGTGACAAGCCCAGCTAGTTTATTCAGTAAGTGTGTATTGCTGTTAGGATGAATTTTAGCTGGATTTTAGCCTTAGTTCTTGCCTGGCTTAGAGAGCTCTCCTGATTGGGATGAGCTGGGACTTAAACAAAATGGTTGAGACAGGATGGGAAATGTTTAATAGTCTCCAAAGCAGTACAAGTTTCTGCTCTTCTTGCTGTCTTCTTCCACCCACAAAGTGAGGTTTTGGTACAAGTCTGCAAAGTAGCAGCTGCCTTGAAATGGGTGAGTTCAGGCAGCCTGGAGGTCTGCAGACCTTGAGGGACTTGAGGCTATGGGAGAGGCAGAGGTGTCTGCAGGATCTGCAGCTGCTTCCAGGGTCAGGCAGGATGGACGTGGCTGTTCTGCAGTGGTGGGAGAGCTGTGGAGAGGAGACGCTTCCAAAGGTTTCCATGTTTCCATATTTACCTGGACTGGAAGTGCTCTGTCCGTGATGGTGGCCCCACTGCACCTCACTCCACAGGATCCTGGGCTGGCTCAGGCTGAAGGGAGCTCAGTGGGCACCTGGTGGCACCTCCCTGCTCCAGCAGGGCCATCCCAGAGCACAGGGCACAGCACTGTGTGCACACAGCTCTGCAACAGCCCCAGGGAGGAGAGCCCAGAGGCTCTGTGGGCAATCTGTTCAGGGCTGGGCAGTGCCCAGGGAAGAAGTTGTGCCTGCTGTGCAGGGGAATTGCTGGGCTCAGTCCCTGCCCGTGGCTCTGGTGCCATTGCTGGCCCCCGGAGCAGAGCCTGGGCCCTGCTCTGCCCCTCCCTGCACACAGGGACACCCAGGGCCGAGGGCCCCTCTCAGCTGGGGCTCCTCTCCAGGCTGAGCAGCCCCAGCTCCCTCAGCCTTTCCTGGGCACCCAGATGCTCCAGGCCCTTCCTCAGCGCCGCAGCCCCCGCTGGCCCCGCTCCAGGAGCTCCTGTCCCTGCTGTGCTGAGGAGCCCAGGCTGTCTGGTTCAGGCTCAGCACAGGCACCCTGCTTCTAGTTCTAGCCCCAGGACTAACCTCCTCTTCCTAATTCTTTCAATTGCTGAGTTATTACCAGACTTCAGGAGCTGGACTTCATTTTTATTGACCTGATTTAGCCTAAGCCAGGCCTGAATCCCCAGAGGACACAGTAAATATCAAACTCAGGGTCATTCAGAGTAAACCTTGCTTTGCCTCGTGCTTGGATGGGCTAGCTTAGCCTGTCCTAAATCTGTTCCAGTTTGTGTAAATATTTGCAGCCAGATCTCCCCTTCCACCCACTGCAATCCCGTGTCTCACTAATATGTGTCACCTTCAACTCTGTGCTGCGGATCCCTGTTGGTTTTTCTGATATTTAAAAGCTCAGCTGGAGCAGAGTGACCTTCAGCCAGCACCACTCAGGGATGGCCTTCCTTACACTTCCCTTTCTACTTGCAGTGAAGAGAAGTTTATAATCTGATATTTTCTGTGTGTGTCAAGCGATCCTTTCAGGAAGAATCCTGCAGATTACAATTCTGACAATGAGATTATTAGATTTTTGAACAGCAAAGAATTTACTTTAAATCTGAGAGTAGATAAAATATAAGGTTCTGCTCTGGCCCTCACTTTCAGTAGCCCAGGGCAGTGGTGGAATCACCATCCTTGAAGGGATGGTCATATTCCTAGTGCCTCTGTTCCAGTCCTGTTTAAAGAATTGCAGATTAAGGAAAAAACCCCAAACCTTAACCATTATCATAAAGTGTTTTCAGAAAGGTGGAAAAAGCTTAATTCAGGATACACATGTGTTCTACAATAAAGTTTCAGCACCAAGTGGTATAAAAAAGCCTTTTGGAGCCTTTTAAAATGAGCGGGGTTTCCCATCAGAAACAACATTTTGATTAAACATTCTCTGATCTGGTGCTGTGATGCTGCACTTCCCATGCTCAGCTCTAAAAAGGAAAACTTCAAGGCCAAAATTTATTTTTGTGTCCCTCTTTTGTAAAGACAAGCTACTGTAAGTACAGTAGGCTGTGACACACAGCCAGTTTGAAATACCTTATTCTTGTTTAGGTCTCGTTTCTAGCTAAATATATTTATCCCAAGACATGAAGTATTCCCCAAGTGACTCTCGTTCTTAAAATACACTTCAGCAAAGGTCAGCTTGGCCTCTCACAGCACCATTTTAGAGGAGAACATGACCATGCATTTTTCAGCTTGTCTTCCCAAATCCATCTGGAAGGCTCTCCAAGCAGATCATCGGCTGAACATGTGAAAATATGTCCCAAGGTTCCCTGAGGATTTTAACGAGGCACTGAGACAGGGAAACAATTTTGACTTGGTCTACAACTGATAGAAATGAGCCTGGATTCCTCGGCTCCAGCCCAGCTCCTTGGATTTATCCTAGCTGGGGATGCAGGGGATGTGGAGGAAGTTATTTCACTGAATTGACTGCTTTGTCAAAAAGATTAACCTGAAACATTTCCACCATTTCAAAGCAAATCTCTCTTGCCAGCACTGGAAAGGGTTTCATTCATCAGGACATGATTAATGAGGGCTGGCAGCTCTACACAGGAATTAGGATTTTTTTTGGGTACAAATCTGATATGATTTAAGTTGGGCTGAGTTGTTTTGTACGCACGTTTTGGAAGCTGAGAGCACTTTGAGTAACTAATTCCTTCAGCTGGAAATTGCCTCTTGGAATTTATGATGGGGCAGGTTTAACCTGAGCAGTTTTATGGATTGCACTGCAGAATAAATAAACACAAGGTAATAGATTTAAAAAGCTGTGGAGCTGCAAGATAGGTGAGAGAGTGTTGGGAATACGAATAATGGACTGGATGGTCCTGAAGGTCCCTTCCCACTCAAACCATCCTGGGATTCCATGATCAATGAAATCAAAAACCTTACAGCAAAATAGAAATACCCCATTTGAGTTAACCACCAAATTCAATTATTCAATTTCCTTTTCAGCTTTTTAGGGCGCTTTTTCCCCCTGTAATGTTTAATGGTTCTGGATGGTTTTCATTCAACATTAAGTGGAGGGAGAATTGATTTTGCCTTCATTTATGTAGCAGGAGCTGTTTGTTCATATGATTCCTTCATGTGCTTTCTGGCATGCCATATGTGCTGCTGCAAGCCAGCAAGAAGTGCAGGGTTTTTAGCTGTGTAAAAAAGATTTGAAGATATCTCAGCTGTATCTCCACACTTATAAAGGAATTGTTTAATTGTACTGGTTAGAAATGTGTATTTTCTGTCTGTAATTGATTTCCTCTTGACATGTGCTGATTTATCAACTGAAAGGGAGAATTTTTATTCCTGTTAGCAGGAATCAGTCCAGGCTTGGTGCTGTCTCTGTCAAGCACTGAGTGGGAGGGGAATGGGGACACAGTTTGTGAAATGTCACCGGTGTAAACACATCCTCCTGAGCCTCAGGCACAGGAGCAGCCAGCACATGGATTTTCTTGAGACAGGGGGAGGCTGGCAGGTACTTCTGATAGAATTATCCAAGCAGAAACTCTCTCGTTTTCAGTCCAGAGAGGCCAAAACATGGCAATATTTTCTTAAATTTGTAGCCATGTCTGGTTTATCTTGACTATTTAGCCATAGTTTTTCCTCCTGAATGTAATGCTGTTGACTTCTGACCCTCCATTAAGTGCTTTAATTCAGGCTTTTGCTGGCGTCTTCAACCTTTGACTCTTTCCTCTTACTATAAACTTCTGAAGTTTTTTTTGCAAGCCCAGAGGGTTCAGTGAGGCTACTCAGGGTGGGTTGAGAAGGTGCTCACGTTACAAAGAGAAGAGCTGCTGGTTATTTGTTTTATCTATCAGCAGACAAAATGCAGGTGAAAGAACTGAGTGGTCTCAGCCTCTGCTGAGAGCTGGAAAACACACGCAATTTTACAAGCAAAGAGTGGAGAAGCTGACCCGGTTTCACTGCAGAATAAAATTGGAAAGCACAGAGGAAGAAGCAGCAGAAGTTGGAGGCTCACATCTCCAAAAAGCCACCAAGCAGATTGGAGCACGAGAGTTTGGATTTGTTAAGGATTGTGTGAGGCTCTGGGAATTGTCCCTACTTTAGACATTTGATATTTCTCTCAATATCATGTTAATGAAGCTGGGAAAGTGCCCGTTTCAAGGCTACTTTTCTTCAGAAGGGCTAAATAAAAGTCACCATCTGCTACCAAATCACTGCAGAAAAACAAGTCTCTCTCTAATCTCGATTCCTCTCTAAGCCTTGAGGTCATTCTGGTAATTGCTGACATTCCCTGAGCTCCTGTGTAAATTTTACCGTAATTTCAGCAGAAGTTGTCCAAAATCCCTTGCCATGAGAAGCTGGAAAGGTGGTTGAGGAGTTCAGCAGTGGGGACACAGAGTGCTTTCACCTAAGAATTCCCTTTTAAGAACTGAGCAGAGGAATAAACTGTTTATCTGGGAGCAAGAACTGAGTGGCAGTTGTAGAGCTGGGGCATCACAAGCATTCCAGGCTTCCTCCTGCTGGAGCTTGTTACCGTTTTCTGGAGCTCCTATTCACTTTGGATTTTGGTGATGTCAATTCTCTCAGCTCCTGCCTTGGAGCACATTGAAACCCATCTTGGCTTGGGTTTTGACACAATTTTTCAGTGTTTCCTGGTGTCTGGTGACCTTTCTCAGGGCTGCTTGGAATGGGAAGTCAATCCTGTCCCTCTCTGCAAGAAAATTAAATGGTTGTTTGCCTTAACTGGCAGAGATTTGCAGCTGGCACTGGGAGCCTGCCCACTGATGAATTTTGCTGTTTTCCTGCTGGAAAGCAACTGGGTAACTGTCATCTCCTTAAACTCCTCCATGCTTTGGAGAGCTGCTGTGCCAGCTGCCAAAGCCTGACTGGTGGTTTTAATGGAATACTCTTTCCCTGGCATCCAGATTGATGCAGAAACAGGGCAGCAACCGTGCCTCAAAAACACAGTAGCGTGAAAGGAAAGCTTTGTCCACTGATGAGGCTTCAGAAGGTAAAACCACAGGGTTTCCACATTTTATATGATTTTTTTGGCTCTTTTCTGAGCCAGTTGCACATCCCTAGGTAACAGCAGAGCAGCTGTGATGAGGAGCCTGTTTGAAGGGAGCAGAAGGAATAATTGTGACGTGTCTGATCAATCACTGAAACACTGGGATGACTGCAGGAGGGGTGCTGGAGCTCATGGAGATGACACATTCCATTGCTCTTTCAAAACAATGTTTATTAGTGCTGGAGAAAGGGAAGGGACAGCCCCTGGGAGTCTCTGGGGTGCAGGTGGTTCTGCGGGATGTGGGAGAGGGAATCGTCGGCACTCTGGGCTGGTGGGAAGGGGCTGCTGAGCTCTGAGAAAATCCACGGCAGCCTAGAGGTTTTCCTTTTGTTAATTTTAGATTCTGTGTCTGTGTTTGCAGTGCTGAAGTTTCTTTTTTTATGTTTCACTCGAACTGAGAATGATTCAGAGTTGTTGATGAGCTTAGAGTGAAGGAGGCTTTAGATAGAGGCAAGAAATAATGAGGGATTCCCGCCCCCCCGTTGTTACTAGGAGGTGTTTCTGTTGTGCCAAACTGCTGGGGTGGCCTGAGGAAAGGCTTGTACTCCCAAGATCTCCAGTGTCTGTCATCCATCCTGGACAAGGGGAAGAAAAATTCCTTCTCCTTCATCCCTCCAACCCTAGTACATCTGTGGTCCCCACAGTCACTAAATAGTGGAAAGCCAAAGGAGGATCACCCCAGTCAAGGAAGGCGAGGTGGATTTCCATCCCTTGCTCCCTGGGCTCTTGCTCCAGGCACAACCAGAGCAGATGTTTGGAGAGGCTGTGGGCTCTACATCCCAGGGGCTTTTCCAGGATTTAGCAGCTCAGAGCCAGCCCAAGTGAGGCAGTGTGGAAAGGAGGAGAGATTTGGAGTAGGGGTAGGGGGAAAACCCTGGAGTGCTGTTTTGGGAAGCACCTGCCAGCTGAAGAGCTCCATTTCCTGCTTCCTGCCCAAACTCCTTTGGAAGTTGGGATCCAGACATGGACTGGGATGAGACATCACTGGTGGTTCATCCCATGGGGAATGCTGGAGAAGCTGGATAACCCCTACAAAAGTAAATATAGCTGTATTATATTTCAGGGTTTCTTGGGAATGTATTATGTGAGACAGGAAAAAATTACGTTCGGCCGGGTGGGAATTTTTTCCACGTCTCTTCTGTTGACATTTCTTCCAGAGTTTGGGTACTGCTAAGATCAGCAGTTTCCTATGGGAAAAAATGGGAACAGAACATGGCTCTTGCATAAGAAAGAAAAATAAAGAAGAAGAACTACCTTATTTGTTACTTAATGCCTATGAAAGTGATTAGTGAGTGAGTACAAATCTAGAAAATATATGTTCTGGAGCCTCCAAAACCAAACTTACTACAGACTGATTTAGGAATTCAGTGTAGTAGTTTCCATGCCAGAAACCAAATATTCTACAGGAGTTTTGTCCCTGAGCTGAATTTACTGAGCACAATGTATTAAAAAGCTCTCGTCCAAACATTATCTCACTCTCTGAGGAAAAAAGCTTCCTATTCTCACTCTATGCCTCCAAGGACCCCTTGCTTCAGTTAATTTTTAAGGTCACTTAGATTAATTCATTTGCATTCCCAGTCAGAAATGCCATAAATTGTTTGATCAAAACCCTGCTTTTTAATTTTTTTTGTCAGTCTTCCCACTCGTTTTATGTAATCTCCATGTGGTATTTTTGGAAATCAGGCCTGCCTGGCCGTGTCTTGCACTGATATCATCTCACGGTGGAAGTCTCCAGGGATTCAGGCTCTCAGAAACCCAAACAGGCAGAGCCAGTGTCCCTAAAGGAACAATTTTTGTGTAGGGAGTGTCCCTATTTCCCTAAAGGTTACAGATTTTTGATGCTAATTACCAGTCTTAGAGAAAGGCATTTAGGAATATTTCCTGTTGATCTCCCTGTCAGCATCCATTTCCCAGCAAAATGTGTGTTTTCCTTTAAACCTCAGAGACTGGGATAGGAAAATAGTTACTTTAATAATGGCTTTGCCCAGCACTGCCTGAAATATTATTGTAAATAGTGTGGATGTAACAAATTTTGTGAGGAGAAAAAAAAATCTGCTCAGAGGTCTGCAATTGGAACAGGACTGCTAATAGTAAAAGTTATGGAATTATGGATTTGTGGAATGGTTTGGGTTGGGAGGGACCTTAAAACCCATCCAGTTGCAGCCATAGCCAGGGACACCTCCATGGATGAGGTTGTTCTGGTCCAGCCTGGCCTTGGACACTTCAGGGATCCAGAGGCAGCCACAGCTGCTCTGGGCACCCTGTGCCAGGGCCTGCCCACCCTCCCAGGGAACAATTACTTCCCAATATCCCATTTATCCCTGCCCTCTGGCAGTGGCAACCATTCCCTGTGTCCTGGCACTCCAGGTTCTCATTCACGGTCCCTCTTTATCTTCCTTGTAGGCTCCCTTCAGACATTTCCTTTCTCCCCCTTGTTTGGTATCCTAAAAACCTCATCCTGAGACGAATCAATCCCCAGGAATTCCAGGTCTGGATAATTGTAGAAATGCCATTGTAGAGGCAGAGAAAAGCAGAACTGAGCTGCACAGTGTTGCTGCCAGCTGCTGGAACCATGGAAATCACTCCAGGAAATCAACCCCTCCTCTGCAAAAAGGCAGCAGGAGCACAAGGTGGTGCTAAATAAGGGCTGAATTCCTCAGGTTTCTGGCTCACACAATGAAGGACAGCCTGGAGAGCTGGGTTACAAACCCCAGGGAATGGGATATATTTAGGAAAAGTGTGGTCTTGGTGTTGCAGTCAGGAGACAATGGTTCATTCTCTCTTTTGTTTTGGTGATGGAGGACTTGTCTGCAGTGGGAGCTGGCTGAGAGCAGGCTCTGCTCCTCCCCTGTGGCCTCTGGCTCTTGGCTATTTTCTTTTATTACTTCTGGAGAGAAAAATGACAGTGGCCTTTTCAGTGAGAGTGAGAGCAGAACTCACTGCAGCCTTTCAGGGCCTGGAAAAACAGCGGGGGCACTTCTTACGTGGGCACAGAGAGACAGGACAAGGTTTTGAACTACAGAGGGGAGATTTAAGTGAGATATTGGGAAGGAATTGTTCCCTGGGAGGCCCTGGCACAGGGTGCCCAGAGCAGCTGTGGCTGCCCCTGGATCCCTGGAAGTGTCCAAGGCCAGGCTGGACCAGGAACAACCTGGGATAGTGGAAGGTGTCCCTGCCCATGGCAGGGGTGGCACTGGGTGGACTTTAAGTGCCTTTCATCCCAAACCAGTGTGGAGTTCTGTGTCTGCAGATCCCAGAAGCGGCAGAAGAGCCCCACCCCAAAAGCTTACACCCAAATCCAGTGCAATTAGGAATTAAGGCAACCTCCTGCTAGGGACACTGAGCCAGGGACTGCTGGAAGTGCCCAGGATTCACTTCCAAGATCCCAGGCTTGTTTTACAAGCTGTAAAGGAGCTCAGTTACCTTGGGCCATCCCTTCCCTGAGCACTGTCAGCGCAAACACGGCTGCTCTCGTCGCTGGGGCTCAACTGCCTCTTGTTTCTCCATTAAAGTTTAATAACAGTGTGATTTAAGCAAGATTTCACCACGGATGTCTCATCTGTCCTTTTCTCCTCTGCTTTTATATGGATTTTTTTCCGTGACTTGTCCAGGGGAAGAACAGTTTGACTGCAGAGTGAATCCAGACAAATTTTGGCAGGCGGCTCTGTGAAAAGGGCATTTGAAAACCTGTTGCACTGGAAGCCTTTAGGTATGCAGCTCTGTGAAGTGATGGAATAGGCTGAGCAACAACTTCTGCTTGGTGGTTTCTTGGCTTAAAAATAAATATTTTAAGCAAACTGGTTTGGAGACAATATTTTATGCTTGATTTTGCTCTCTCTCTTTTTTTTTAAAGAAAAGATAGAATTTTTTGTGCTGTGCATTTATCTTGGTGAATTTTTTTGTCCTTGGTTGGTGTATTTCTAAATCTTGCCTTTCTTCTTATGTTACATATGGAAGAACTCTCAGTTTGGAAGGAGGGCTATATATGGAATATACTCACCAAAAGGAAAATAAACCCAAACAGAAAATCCTTTGGCTCCGTCGAAAAGGTTTAAGGTCTGGATCCAAGAGAAACACAGCAGTTTCTGTATGAAGGGACTGCTATCATGTGAATATTATAATAACTATGAATATAACATACACATCTGGGGTCGCCTGGAGGATTTCTGCTGCAGAGGAACTCTAATGACAGACAGATGTTTTACCACAAGTTCTTTCAGATCTGGTTCAAAAGCTGAGTTTCCATTGTTGCTTCTCCTTCCCTAAACCAACAGAAATGTGTTTTATAGTGGTGCCAAAACTGGTTGCAAAGGCTGCTGGCAGCTCCCAGGAATTAGATCCCATTTTGCTCCTTGCCTTTGGCAATGACCTGAACACTTGCCATGGTATTTTTCACTGCCATAAAAGGATTTTTTGTATTTTTGATATAATCCCCTCGTAACCCCTCCTTTAAGGGTGTGTGAAATGGGATATTTTAAATTAATGTGTGGGATTTTCATCCAGCAGAGGTGCAGATGGCAGTATCAGACTGCAGCTGAGGGTGTGAGTAGAACCACAGAATATCCTGAGCTGGGAGGGATGCACAGGGATCATTGATCCAATTCCTCATCCCAAAACCCACCCTGTGCATCCCTGGTGTCCAAACCCTCCTGGAGCTCTGGCAGCCTTGGGGCTGTGCCTGTTCCCTGGGGAGCCTGGGCAGTGCCAGCACCCTCTGGGAGAAGAACCTTGCCCTGATCTCCAACCTAAACTCTCCTGGCACAGCTCCACGAGCAGAGAGAACTCGTTTGTAAAGTCCTTGTAAAGCTGGAGAAACAGAGCAAAAATGCAGTGGCTCATTAAAATCCAGCACTGGGATTGTTGGGTTTTATCAGGGCAGTGTTTCCCACCTGGGATTAACTTGCTGGGAGAAGATACAGGAGGAATAAAAGAAACTGGCAGTTCTCACGGCCGTGATTTTGAGGCTGCTTATGCAGTCTGAGACCTTCAGTGCAAAATCAATTATGAAGAAAAGAACCAGGCACCAGGCAAGGCAAACATTATTGCTTTAGAGCTGTTTCATTATGGATCGATTGCCCAATGTCTCTGCTGTCATTCTTTTCCTCCTCATACCCTGCTTCGATGGACATGGAGAAATCCAGGAAGATTCCTTGTTCCTAAACGTTCTGTGCCTGCTGGCAAGCTGGAATTTGCTGGGTTAAATCGGGTTTATAATTAAAATACAGGATTTTCAATGGAGTTTTGTGCCATATTGTAGAATTTTGTTTCTAAATAACAAAACCACCATTGCACCTTCATGGAGCTCTAGCTCTGTTCATTATTTGGGAATAATTTCAGATATTGGGCTGTTCCCTAAACCTTCAGAGAGGAGGACTCAAGGCAGTGTATTGTGTCCCACATCTGGATGGCTAAAGTGAATTTGCTTTTATTTTCCTGGATGATTTTATTTTCGACATTTCAACCAGCAGAATTATTTCTGTCAAAGCCTCTCTGAGGATCAAAAATCTGTACCAAGGAGGTTGTGTGGAATTGTTTTGACTGGAGGTTCTCAGGGAAAAGCCCAAACATTTTGGCTTGTTATTTCCAGGGGCTGGCTTTGAGATAGCTGCCCTCACCTTTTGGGTTTGGATTGGGAATCTCTTAATATAAAATGACTTTCATAAGAAACATAAAGCTCGGTTAAAAGGCTCAGGTTTCTAGAAATGTCCATTGATCCTTTAGATGGCTGAAGAGGAAATTGATTGAGGAAGGCACCAGAGAGAGACCCTTTCAATATTGGAGGGTTTTAAGAAGTCTCCTGCTGGGTGTTTTCAGAAGGGGACGTGCTGAAAATCAGATTAATTTGGGAAGTCCTGGCACAAGCAGAACATGGGACAGCAGACCACCTTGGGACTTGCCTGGTTTTCCCTTCCCTTGATGCCTTCAAGGCTTTTGGTGATTTATTCAGAATTCCAACACCAGCCTGTTGTTTTTCACTTTCATGGCATGCTAGAATGTCTTGTTGCTTTAATAAATTGCCTAAGCACAAAAGCAAGCCCTGCTTGGGTATTTCTGTTAGCATTTCTCCGTGCTTCAGCAAACACTTGCTTTAGTCCAAAAAATACGAGGTAATTGGCAAATACACTGAGAAATGCTGTAGAAAGTGTTTATTTGTGTGATAGATACAAATGCTTTGGACAATTTGGTTCCTCATCACAGTGGTAGGAAATGATATCCTCACATCTTACTGAAATAATTAAATACAGTTTGCCAGAGGAAGTGTGGATGAGTCTCCCCTGCGAAGGTATTCACGTTTTTAATGCACCTTTATGGTCCTAAGAATGAGGCAAACAGGGAGAAAAACCCTCTCTTTAGTGTCTTTTGCATTCTGTGGAGGTAATTGAAAGAGTTGGAGAACTCTGGTTTTCATTAGAAGGGAAAGAAATTCCAATTTATTGAATCATTTCTGTTTGCAGGTTTATGAAATAGCTTATTTGTTCAGGCAAATGCCAAGAGGCATCTGCAGCTCTGATAACCTGAGACATTAACTCTGCACAGACATTATTTTTGCTTACAGTCAGGAGAATAGAAAGTTGACAGGGAAATAATGTGTTTTAATGAAGTATTCATCACTTCTCCCCATTTTTCATCATTAAAACATCCATTTCAATTTAGAAATGGACCTGCGAAGTCATGAAATCTCTCATGCAGAACAGATGGTTTGCAGTGCAGATTCAAGCTGTTCCTAAACATCAGTCTGTGTATTTTAAGCAATTAACTGCTTTCTCTGGAGCTACAGTGGGTCAATTCTTATTTTCTTTTGGCATGGCAGAGGTGAGTTGCCCAGAGTGATTAAGCTCATATTTTGTTTCCAACCAGCTAAATGAAGCTTATATTTAAAATGCTGTATTTGGTTAAACACAAGGGGTATTATTTTGGTAGATTTTGGGGTAGGTCAGAAGGATTTGGGGGCATGTTTGTGGTTCTCTCTTCTTAACTAATGAGGGCTTCTTGAGGTTCCTTTGTAGGCCACAGTCACAGTGGAGTTTTCAGTCCAAGTCCCCTGTTTCTCTGGATGAGATTCTCTTCCTGCTTCCTCTGGAGGTGGGAGGACAGGGTGTGATTGCTCAGTGTTTCTGTGCTGGTGTTAATTAGCTCGTTAATTTGTCAGGATGCTCGTTGTGGTTGCATTTAACATATGGCTGTGTTTGGCAGGGGCATGACCTGGAGGAGCTGGTGTGTATGTGTATCTACATTATATATATTTATATTTATTGCTTTTTTATCCATCTCCTGTGATGGAGCACTTGAGGGTCACCAATGAGATTTCATGAGTGAATGGAGAGGGAATTTTAAATGGGCCAGGACCTGCCCACCCTCTCAGGGAACAAGTTCTTCCCAGTATCCCATCTGTCCCTGCCCTCTGGCAGTGGGAAGCCATTCCCTGTGTCCTGGCACTCCAGGTCCTTGTGAAAAATCCCTCTCCAGCCTTCTTGTAAACCCCCTTTAGGTACTGGAGGGATCTGAGATACCTGGGATCTGCCTGGAATCTTTTACAGTTGTGAGATCTTTACATCTTTGATCCGTGACACCTTTTGAATTTGCCACACTGCAGGACTGGCTTCACCTGATGTATGGGTGAACATCACCATATCTAATAAGGGATTTGGCCCAAGATGGATAAAATCCTCCATTTTGGGAGCAGTGGGGATCAGCTTCCAGCTTACAAAGGTTTATATGGTGGATGCTGCAGCCAGAGTAATTTCAAAGCTTCCAACTCTGCAGATTTTTTAATTGAAAACCTGCAGAGATGCTTTATATTCCATGTCCATCAGCTCCCAGCTGATGAGATTAAATATGTTTTTGGAGTATTGCAGGCAGTGTGATCTCACTGGATTGCAGGATCTCTCTCAGGTGCAATTTTGAACAGGGGGATGCCTTCGCTGTGGGGCAGGAGCGCTTTCCTGTGGATAAACCATGGACAAACCATGGATAAATGCTGGTGCTGTATTCTCCCATTGTCTGGGCAGGATTAGCCCTGGGATCAGCCATGGAGCTGTGACTCCAAAAGGAAGTTGTCTTGACATCTAACTCTTCCCAACAGCTCCCTGTGAAATCCAAACTTTAGGCAGGCTGGCATCTTTTTACCCTAGAAAAGCCAACATTTAACATGGTTTCTTAGCCTTGTGTCTTTCCCCAGCACTGCTCCTGTTTGGCAGGCTCTAAATCCAAGAGGTTTCGAAGGATTTCTGCCAGCTCCTCTTTCAGCAGTGCCCCCCAGGCATGGTCAGGGTGGGGCCTCCAAAAGGGAGCTGCTCCCTGAGCTTCCCTTCTTTCCTCTCACGACCCCAAACGTTTCCATTCCTACTTAACCCAAATCAGCAGCTAAAGAGGTTAATAAATTTTAAAGAACATATTAAATGAGGTTTTGTGTTTGATCCAGAGCTGTGCGGCCTGTGATGAATGAAATTAAAAACATTAGGGAGCTCTAACCACAATGGAATCATGGAATGGTTTGGATTGGAAGGGCCTTAAAGGTCATCTTCCTCCTCCTGCCCTTGGTAGGGATGCCCTCACTAAATCAGGTGGCTCCAAACCCTTCCAACATGGCTGTGGGCACTTCCAGGGAAAAGTCATCCACAGCCTTTCTGGACAACATCTTAGAGCAGTATCCCAGAGGAAAAACAAAGGCAGTTTGAAGTGTTTTTCAGTTGTACACAGAGAAATGTGAATGTGGGGAAAGTGTCAGATCATATCTTCCCATTCTGCTGGTGGAGGGAAGAAGCCCTTAAATTCCTGCACATGTCACCCCTAATAAGTGCAATAGTCAGAAATATCAGTGTGGACAGCGCCCACAGCTCAGAAGGAAAATCAAATTCAGCCTCCCCTTGGATTTTCAGCTTCCTGAACGCCAGTGAGGCTTCTAAGCAAGAAAATGATGGATTGTTGGTTTAGTTGACACATTGCTGGGATTATTTCAGGTGATTTGCTGGGAAGGTGATGTTTTTTCCCTTGGCTTTGAGCATTTTACTACATTCCTGGGCTGCAAGAAAAGGCCCTTCTGGAGAAGAGCTGAAAATACAGCTCTGTAAACATTGGACGTGCTGGTGTGGCATCTCAGCAATTAGTCACGACCCAAATGAAATAAATACCAAATCCTAAGCAGCCAGAAATAGGCACCAGGTAAAAGCCACATTCACATTCCTTCTCCATTCTTTGTATTACTCCAAGGGGATTAAAAAAAAATCCTGGGAGCACTAGGCAGAACGGCCTGAGAGAGAGGCAGGAGTGTCACATCATTTCTGGATATTTCTGTGTGCTAATAAGCCAATAGCCTTGCTAGTTGAAATATTACCCCACTACATCAAATATCCGTTTCCCAGCTAAGGAAAAAAGTCATCTACACATTTTGACTGCTGTCACCTTGTAAGTTTTGATAACAGATGTAGAACAATCAGCACCAAAGAAAGTGTGAGCACCAAACTGCCTTCTCAACTTATTGCACTCAGAATTTCCAAATGTATTTCACTTTTCTAAGAAATACTTAAATAAATTTTATTTATTCCCCTGGTGGCTTCAAACTGTGCAGGGAAATGGTGGAGTCACTATCCCTGGATGTATCCCAAAGGATGTAGCACTTTGGGGGCATGGTTTAGTGGTGGTGGTGCTGGTTGGACTTCATGATCTTGGAGATCTTTTCCAACCTTAACAATTCTGGGATTCTTTGCAGTTATTTTTAATATTTTCACCTGAAAATGTAAAGTGTTTCCACATTTTTCTTGGAAAATAACCGTGAATTCAGAAATCACTGGAGACTTGCAAAAATAATTTGCTTTTTGAGGTCCAAAGCTTACTAAATTGCTCCCCAAATGGTATTTTGTGAGGGGCTGTACTGAACACAGAGACACTGAGCTGTCCTTTTCCATCCCTTCTCCTCCATGAGCTCTGGGCTTGGATGTTCCTCCAAGGCCTGGATTTTTGCCTTAAGATCTCAATCCTGAAAGTGATTATTTAATGGCTGAGTGGCCATGAAATACAAGTTGCAGAATTCAGGGAGAGTGCAGACTGGGTGGGAGAAGGTCCCTCCCTGTCAGGCTCTGCAGGTTCCTGCTGTGCTTTTCTGCTCCTTTCCAGTGAAACATTCCTGCTGCCCAAAGGGGTTTTTTTGTTTGGATACAGCATTTCCAGCCTCAGGGAAGGCTGCTCTGTTAGGAAGGTTTGAAACCAGAGTTTGGAATAGAGAGAAAGGAATGGCTCTTTCACTGTGCTCCGTGTTCTGAGTGCCAACGCCAGCAGCAGCCCCAGACACACCAACGTGAGAGAAAGAAGGTGAATTTTAAGTATTTTTGGGCCTTCTAGCCAAAAGTATAAGGTGAATTTTAAGTATTTCTGGGCCTTCCAGAAGGCAGAGTTCGCAGAGTTCAGCAAAGATGAGGCAAATCCCAGCTGGCACAGCAGAGCCAAGAGGACATTTCAAAGTGGTGAGGGGGTTATTAAATCATGGAGCCACTGAAGGAACAATGTTTGCACACCCCCAGTGGGATTATTTTGTGCAGGTAAAAAAGGCAGTTTAAATAGTAAAAATTGCAGTAATAATTTCTTTCAGTGGTGAACTTTCTGGGTTAAAAAGTCTTTATTTTTGTTGCATCTAACCATCCCTGCTATGAACACCTTCCTAATTAAAGCCTGAGAGAAGGGGGCAGTGTGTTCTCACTGAGAAGGGACAGGAACAGGGATAGTTTTGGGGTAAATTCAACAGCTTTGGCTACCTGGTGGCTGTCTCTGTTGCCCCCAGGCTGTTCAGCTCCCAGTGACACTCACCAGCTGAGATGTCTATCATTCCCCTTAATGTGTTAACCTACAGTGAGTATAAAACAGTAGAAAATGATAAAAAATAGCTTTTTCAATATATTTGAAATTAGCTCTTTGTGTTGTCAGTTCCTGTTCCTGCAAGGCAGCTCTGGGAAGGTGATTTTCTGCCAGGGTCAAGCTTGTGTTTCCTCATTCCAGATCCACCTGATGAGTTTTGTGTCTTCTGGTGCAATGGGAAAAGAAGAGCCGAGCCCCACATGACAAAATCACAGAATTCCAGCCTGCTTTGGGCTGGAAGGGACCTTAAACACCATCCAGTGCCATGGGCAGGGACACCTTCCACTCTCCCAGATTGCTTCCAGCCTTCTCCAGCCTGGCCTTGGACACTTCCAGGGATCCAGGGGCAGCCACAGCTTCTCTGGGCACCCTGTGCCAGGGCCTGCCCACCCTCTCAGGGAACAATTCCTTCCCAATATCCCATCTGACCCCGCCCTCTGGCAGTGGGAAGCCATTCCCTGTGTCCTGTCCCTCCATCCCTTGTCCCCAGTCCCTCTCCAGCTCTCCTGGAGCCCCTTTAAGCACTGGAAGGGGCGCTGAGCTCTCCCTGGAGCATTCTCTTCTCCAGATGAACACCCCCAGCTCTGCCAGCTTGTCAGACTCCCTCGCTTCCCTGTTCCTGGTCACTTCAGACCAATCCCATCTTGGAGGTGTGTGGGAAGTGCCTCAGCACTTGGAATGAGCAGGACTCACATCTGGCTGGGGTTTCATCCCCTCCTCTGCACAGAAGTGCCAGGTGCTCACACCCAGCTCATCCTCCTGCCTCTGGAGAACAGGACTGCAACACAAATTTCCTCCGTGCTTTGGAATGGCTGGAGCTTCTGCCTTGTTTAATCCTGCAGCTCCAGGGGTGTCCCTGGCCTTCTGAGCCCATGGGTGACACTAATCAATGTGACACTTGGCCCCTGCTGTCCCCATCAGCGGTTTCAGAGGGTTGGTGACTGCAGGGAGAAACCAGTTCCTAAGCTCTCCTTGGTGGGAGCCCTTCATTTCAGGAACACACATTGGGATGGCAGGATGGAATCCTGGCAGCAGAAATTGTGTTGCAGAGGAAGATTTCTCTCATTTTCAGGCCTTTTCTGCAATTCTGGAAATGTTGACGCACAACATCTTGGCTAAACCCACTGTGGTGCGGCAGCAGCCGGGGTTGAAGGGCCTGAGGGTGGCTCTGGGCTTGGTATCACATCTCTACTTACCACTCCTGTTTGATCTGAAGGTGTGAGCCTGTGCAAGGTCACCGTCCTCGGACTGAGCAAATCCCCCTGCTCTTGGATGCTTTAAGGAGGTTAAGCCCTGCTTTTTGCCAGCTTTTCCTGTAAGATCATGGTGCAGATGAGTCTTTTTCCTGGGTACTTTGGATGTCCGAGCTGACTCTGAGTTGAATTCCTCCCTTGAAATTGTTCCTGTGTCTTGTTTTATTGGTAGAAATAAAAAGCAATGTGCTGTTTACACCTTGGCAACAAATTTAGGAATAGAGGAAATCTTGCAGGAAAGCTTTTTCTCTTAGTGTTTCCAGTCTGGGGTGGAGATCAAAGGAGCCTTGAGCTCTTGGATGCACATCTGTATGAAACTGGACCTCTGAACCAGCTGAGATTTTCAGAACATTGCTTCACAGGAAATATTTATTGTTATAAGGGGTGAAAAAAATCCCCAGGAGTTTACTTGTAAGTGACTATTTTCCAAAAGAAATATTCCCCAGCTGAAAAAGCGGGGCACAAAAATGACTTCCACACTGAGGTATGAATTTCTTGGTTTTTCCCATCTTCTTAACCCCTCAGAGGCCTCCTGAGCCAGTTACACACATATTTTTCCTTCCTTTAAAAGCTTTGCTAAAACTCAGGGTATTGTAGGGATGGGTAGGAGCTGGAGTGGGCTCTTGTAGGGAAAATGTGACCACTTTCAATTGTTATCTTTAAAAAGCATTGAGAGCTGCAAGTTGGCTCCACCTCTGCTGTGTTCCCTGGAGGAACACTGTGGTTCCAGATAAAGAACCAGAGAATCCCCAAACTGGGATTGGAAGGACCATCCAGTGCCACCCCTGCCATGGGCAGGGACACCTTCCACTATCCCAGGCTGCTCCAAGCCCCATCCAGCCTGGCCTTGGACACTGCCAGGCATGGGAATTGCCCACCTTGGCTGAGCTGAGGCTTCAGGGATGGCCCTTGGAATTGTGATGAGTTCCAGATGCTGGCTGGGAGAGCAGAGCAGTGCAGCTGGCAGCTGCTGAAGATGTCCTTTGCTCCCTAGTCCCAGGATAAGAGAGCAAACCCTGTGGATCCCTCTTGGTGTTGATCATAAGCTCAGTGCCATCGCTCTGTCACGTTCATTCTGAAACTCTGATTAAGTTATAAACTTGTGGAGGCAGGGAAGCTCAGGCAGGTGTTTAGATCTGACTGAGATTTCCCCTCGTGGGATCCCTGCCCCATGGCAATGCTGGCAGCCTTTCCCTGGCATCCCCTGTGTGCCTGTACACTGAGCAGAGCCTTTGATCCACACTGCTGATGGGACCTGCGTGCGTGAAATTCTTCATTTCCCTTCTCCTCCCAAAAAAACAAGAACCAGAAGCAAAGAGCTGGCCTTAGGCTGCTTAGGGATTTGAAGATATCAGACAGGATATGAATTTTCACACTGGCAGTTTGCTGGAAGTGAGACAGGAGCATTAAATGCTGGAGCTCAGCTCCTCCTCTCTTTGGCAAACTGTTGGAAATGAGTCTCTAGAAGCACGTTTGTATTTTTGTCTGTTGGAGATGAGGGATTGAGGTCCTGTTTTGAAGATGTGCAAATGGTCTGGGAGCATGGAGGACTTTTTAAAACCCATTTTGTGTGTCAGGCAACTTGTGGGGTGCATGGGATGTCCCTCCTGGAGTTTGTGACAGTTGCTGATTCCTAGAAAATGTGTGAATCCTTCCTTGCTGAGAACTATGGTTTACTTTTCCTATCAGTGCTGGCTCCCTGGGCTTTTTTAGGAGATGGAGCCTTTTCCATGGCCAGCAAATGGAGGTGGATTTCTTTCTGAAGTGTTTAAAGTTGGATTGATCTTGGTTTACAGCCCTGGGATGGCTCAAGTCTTGCAGGGTTTTAGTGCTGTGACTTAACATGTATGATTAGGTTGAGTTTATCATTCAAGACACATCTCAAAGGATGAAACACTGTAAGTTATTGGGGAAGCCTTTTCAAGCTCAAACAGGCCTCACTTAGTCCATCTGGATTTTTTTTTCCTTGGAAGTTGCTGTCTTGTATGGTCTCTCATGCTTCCAAGCTGCATGAGGTGATACCAGGCTGAGAAGTTGTGCAGGTGTTTTAGTGGAAAACTTGGGTTCTTGCTATGTGATGTTTCTTTGGGATAGTTCAGGCTGACCTGGACAGAGAATCTCCTAGAAGTGTCTGTGGAAAATGTCTGGAAGTGCTGCAGGAACATGGGGCAGGAAGGGAGCAGTGAGCATGGAAACAATCTCTGAAATGAGTTCAACACAAAATTGATGGCAAACAGCTCAGACATCAGGATGTGTGATTGAATAAATAACCTGGAAGCTGCACAGGGAGCATCCCTTGGAACAGACCTGGGTATTTAATGGTAAACTTTTGAAAGCTCATTTATGCACACAGGGTAGGAGTGTCCCAGGAGAAAGCTGTTCCTGTGGATTCAGCTTTTCTTACCATGAATATGCATTGTCATGGAGTCAGCTCTGCCATGAGGTCCTCCCTAAGCAGCTCCCCAAGGTTCTTGAGCTGGAATTGCACCTTTCTTGTGCTCCCTGGGGCTGCTGAGTGCAGGAGTCTCCCTTGCTGGGATTTTGGCAAGGGAAGGGAACAAGGAAGGTGGAGTGTCTGGCTGTGCTGTTGAGCTTTCACTGCCTGTTCATGCCATGATTTTCTGTAGCATTGCCACTGTGCTGGTCCATGGGGGTGGAATGTGGGTGGGATAGTCCTTTCCACATCAGGAACAAGGCAAGGTTTGTCGTGCTGCTACTGCCTTCAAATACTTGTGAACAGTGCGCACAAATGGCCCAAATTTGCCACGTCACCCCTTCCTGAGCTCATTAAGGCAATTCCCCTCACTAAGCTGGAAATCTGCCCCAAAAGGCGAGATTCTACACTTGGGGACATTCCCAGCAGCCTGTGAGGGAGATGTGTGGATGAGCCTGGAAGTGTTGCTGAGCTGATAAAGCCGTGACAGCCTGAGCAGGGGCAGCTGCTGGGGGTGATGTTGGCAGCTCCAGGGGTGCTCCAGCTCCTCACCAGACACAGCCTCACCCCTGCCAGCTCAGAGGTGTCCTGGAAAGGTGTAAGGATGGTTGTGTTAGATGGGCTTTTATTCTTGTGAGAGGTACTGCCAAATGTCTCTTCAGGCAAATATGTGGAAGAACTGTGTCACGTTTTGGCAGCAGGTCCTGGTCTCTGGCAGGTTTGATGTGGGTCAGCAGTGCCCTGCAGCCAGAGGGACATCCCTGTTCTGGGAGCAGTTTGGGCACAATGGTACAGAAAAGTTTTAAAGAGTGACCAAAGGAGGGGCACAGGGATGGGAAAGAATCTGGAGGGGCTGTATGAGGAGCAGCTGGGAAAGACCGAGGGCAGAGCTCACCAGGGGCTGCAGCTCCAGACTCTGCTGCCTGTGACAGGGACAGGACCCAGGGAATGGCTGGAGCTGTGCCAGGAGGGTTTAGGGTGGGTATCAGGGCAAGGTTCTTCCCCCAGAGGGTGCTGGCACTGCCCAGGCTCCCCAGGGAACGGGCATGGCCCTGAGGCTGCCAGAGCTCCAGGAGGGTTTGGACACCAGGGATGCACAAGGTGGGATTGTTGGGGTGTCTGGGCAGGGCCAGGAGCTGAACCAAAGATCCCTGTGAATCCCTTCCAGCTCAGGCTATATCATAATTTTACAGTTCTTTCTCTGATTTGTGACCCTCCAGAACTTCAGTGGCTGCTGAGCCTGTGCCCTTTGTTGCCTGGAGAAGGGCACAATCCATGTGGACACAGCTTCCAGTCCTTTCCATGGAACTGTGTTAACTTCTCAGGTCAGCAAAGTAAAATAATCATTCCATGTGGAGCTTTTGGGTGTCTGCAGATGGGATGGGACACCAGCAGTGCTCCCTGAGCATCCCACTGGATTCTGGTATGGACTGCCTGGTGCTGCTGTTGAGTAGAGCAGTGATCCAACTGGTAGGAGATGACAGCAGGAGTATTTACCAGTGCCTGTGTGTGGGGATATGTCTCGGAGCACACAGAGGCTCTGGCCTAGGGTAGCAGGGAATTGCTTTTCGGATTTCATGGAGCTCTTCCCTTTTCTCCTCAGGAAATAGAGAATTGCAATGCAAATTGCTTGGCAATTGATTCTCAGCCAAATCAATTTCTGAAGAGAATTTTGTTATTCTAACAGTCTCTAATGCACAGCCAGTATTAAAGGTTAAGAACTTGAAAGAAAAAAAAAACAGGAAAATTGAGACCAGAACTCCATTACTGAGGTATTCACCTCCTTCCGTGCAGGAAAAGCACAAGTCCTAATGCTTTCACAAGGAGCTGTTGATGATTTCCAGTAGATCAGAGGGTAATTAAATCAATTTTCTATTAATGTGCTTTAATCGTTAAGAAAAGCTCATTAGGCAGCTTTTCATCCTGTGTCAGCAGCATCTTGTTTGGGGTAGGACCTGAGGATCCAAGGCTTACAACAGATGATTATAATCAGCCTATAATCCAGTTCTGAGCTGTGTTCAAGTATTGATTTGTTACAAAAACAACCCCAAAACATGTTCTGCAGTTGAAACATTGACACTATTGGCTGCACTTGCTGAAACAGAGCTCCTGTTTAATGAACTGAGCTCCCCAGGCTGCTCCTGGGTCCTTCCTGCCACAGCTCCGCTGCCTGAAGGAGCCTCTCTTGAGAATTTTGGCCCTGGCATGACACTGAGTGACTCAGGATCAGTGACAGGGAATGGTCACGGAGACCTGGGGGTGAAAACAGCCTTTGCCTAAACATTCCCTTTCTCTGAAGTGTTGGTGTGTAGAAATTCAGTGTGAAAATGGTTTGTTTTGCCTGAGAATGGCTGATTTTCCACTCTAAGGGGGGGTGGTTTGCTCTGTGCCTGATTTTTAAAGAGATTTAAGAGTTAATCACCCAGTCCCAAGGAAATTTGGGAGGAAAGATTTAGGCCAAGTCCACATGGACCTGGAATTGTAAAAAGAAATATTTTCAGCTTGATGCTGGGACTGATTTAGTAGTTTTTAATAATGTTAATATAAATAAAATATAATATAAATTTGCAGGCTGAAAGCAGCTGCTGTGTGGCTGAGGAGTGCCTTTGGGGCAGGACAGGGAGGATGGAGCTATTTCCCTGGAAAAGCTGGAGAGGACGGGGATAAGCCACATGTGAGAGGGGAAAACAAAGCAGATGGAGCTGCTGGAACGATGATGAGGATGGTGCAGCAGCCAGTGAAGGCTGAGACACTGCTGGTGAATCAGGAATAACCTCAGGGTTTATGGTGGAGAAGGGACATCACTAGCAACAGGAGAATGGGAATCTGGAGCACAATTTTGGTCAGGCTAGGAAAAGAGGGTCCTCAGTTAATTAAAGCTGAAGGTGACAAGGCAAGAGTTCATCTTATCATCTCTCCTTCCCTCTCCAGGTGCTCCCAGCAGTCTGAATTCAGAGGGGAGTGTCCAAATGGGAGCAGGGCAGGAGAGCTCTCCGTGCATGTTCTTCAGAAATGAATTCACTGTGAACCTTTTGTTCGGGGAGAAAGGAAGGACAGGGCACAAGTTGAATAGATTTAAATTAAGAAAATGCAAGGGGCCGTTTCAGCAGGTGCATTCTCATTTCAGCAGGACAGGCAGGTGGCCAGGGGACAGTCAGAGCTCTGCCTGGGTGCCACTGGGCACAGAGGTACAAAAGCCCCTCTGCACAGGCTGCAGAGGTGGTGCTGCAGCCACAGAAAAGAAATTCCTGAGTTGCCTGTGCCAGCAAGAATCACTGACTTCTGGATTTAATACAAAATAAAGCAGCAGGGCTCTGCAGTGAGCTCATGAGATGGGAGCAGGGAGGGCAGAGAACACAGGATCAGCAGGAGGCTTTCATTAGCCTCTGTGTGCTGTGGGGAAAGGGCACATTTGGGATTGATCACAGCAAGATGGAATAGTGTGGGTTGGCAAGGACCTTGAGAGCTCCCCAGGCTGCTGCTCAAAGCAGGGTGATGTTCACTTGAGGTCCAGTTTCTCTCTGGAATTTTGAGAATTGCCTCACCTCGAGTGCTGGGGGAAGTTTGAGCACAGTAAAAAAGAGATCTAAACGTTTCAGAGAGTGACCAAAGGAGGGTCATGGGGATGGGGATGGGGAAGTGTCTGGAGGGGGCCACATGAGGAGTGGCTTAGGGCCCCTGGGGGGACACTTTGGTGACTGAAATTTGCTCTCAGCACAAAATATTTTGCATGGGGCAGAGCTGAACAGCTGAGCTTTGCCACAGAGAGGGGCTTTGGCATCACTGCAGGTAATTTGTAGAAAACCATCAGTTTAATTCCCTGTAATAAAGCTGGAGGCATTCTGTGACAAAGGAGAGGTGTCCAGGTTTCTGTGTGTGGGATGTGCTGCTGCCACTGGGTCTGGGCTTCGTGTGCAGCCCCAGAGGGGACCAGGTGGCACTTCACAGGCTGGGACAGGGCACACTGAGAGCTCTGCCGCAGAAATGGGATTTATGACCACCCTGCCAGAGCACCTGAGGCTCTGAATGCCAACCCTGAACCTGCACAAAGGTTTGTGACAGCCCAGCAGCTGTGAACCAGGGCCTGTGGCACTGAGCTGTCACAGGGAGGGCTCTGCTCAGCCTCTGAGCTTTGTCTCCCCT
Source organism: Luscinia megarhynchos (assembly GCA_034336665.1). Taxonomy (NCBI): domain Eukaryota; kingdom Metazoa; phylum Chordata; class Aves; order Passeriformes; family Muscicapidae; genus Luscinia; species Luscinia megarhynchos. The sequence continues at coordinate 32,295,284 of CM067569.1, read as the reverse complement.
GCTTTGGATTTGTTAACAAGCAGCACATTTTTTACTTGCCTGCTGAAGCTCTTCCCATGAATTTCCTGATACTTTCTTATTTTGCTGAAGCCTCTTATTTATAACAGCACCTGTAAGACTATTTTGTTAAACATCTCCTCAGGTCTAATGGTCAAATTTGTTGGTTTTCCTTCAAATCAGAGCAGTGCATGAGTTCTGTGTGGTATGGTAGAAAAATAGCCTGAAAAGCTGTCACCCAAATGAGCTGGTTTGGAGCTGTCTTTTCTAAAAATCAGACCCTTTGTGAGACCTAAAGCATCCACACATCCTTTTATCTGCCTTGCTGTGGAGCTGGGGATCTTCTGTCTCTGCTGTGTATGGTTCTGTCCCTCCTGGCCAGAGAGCCCTGGAGGGGATGGAGCATGTCCAGGGAAGGGAACGGAGCTGGGGAAGGGGCTGGAGCCCCAGGAGAGGCTGAGGGAGCTGGGAAAGGGGCTCAGCCTGGAGAAAAGGAGGCTCAGGGGGGACCTTCTGGCTCTGCACAACTCTCTGACAGGAGGGGACAGCCAGGGGGGTCGGGCTCTGCTGCCAGGGAACAGGGACAGGACAAGGGGAAACGGCCTCAAGCTGTGCCAGGGGAGCTCAGGTTGGACAGCAGGAGGAATTTCTGCATGGAAAGGATGTTTAAACATTGGAAGAGGCGCCCAGGGCAGTGGTGGAGTCCCCATCCCTGCAAGTGTTGGAAAAACAAGGAAATGTTGCCCTTGGGTATGGGGTTTATAGGGCAAGATGCTGTTCTGTCAAAGGCTGAACATGGTCATCTTGGAGGTCTGATCCAACCTTGATGATTCCATGATTCTCTGTGGGGATAGCTGGTGATTTCACAGTGTGTGTTTTTCCCCCAGTGGAGGTAACTGAGCTCAGTCCCTGAATTTGCCATTCTGGGCAGTGGCAGCAGTGGTAGCAGTGGTTTAGTTTATTAAATTCAATTCACTTTGCTGCTGCTGGCTCGGGCCCTGCCTTTCCCACAGACAGCACTGCAGGAATCCAGCTCTGCAAACACCAATTAAGAGGACAGTGGAAGGCACAGTAATTATAAGAATACTGTAAAACCCGATGTTTGGCTTGGCTTTGCTACTTGCTGCTGCCTCTGCCCTGCAGACAAATACCAGGGTGGCTGCTGAGGAGCCGAGCAGAAGCAGGTTAGGATGTTAAGAGCTCATTAAATGAAGCGGTGTTTGCCTTGGTCACAGCTCCTGTGTTCCCATCTGTCTGTGGGCTCCTTTCCCCCTCCACGTTCCCCAGCAGCAGCCCTGACCTCTTTATGCCCCCCTGGGAAGGCTCACTTGAAAAACCAACTCACAGAAGTCTCCTGGCAGAGTGTTTTGTGCCATTTAACACTTGGCCCATGTTGTTTGCAGAGTCAGGTGTTTGTCTGCCATTGCTGGGGATGGGCTCAGTGCTGCAGCATGGAATTCTGGAATGATTTGGGCTGGAACAGACCTTAAAGCTCATCCCAGCCCAGGGGCAAGGACACCTTCCACTATCCCAGGCTGCTCCAAGTCCCATCCAACCACGCCTTGGACACTTCCAGGGATCCAGGGGCAGCCACAGCTGCTCTGGGCACCCTGTGCCAGGGCCTGCCCACCCTCCTCAGGGAACAATTCCTTCCCAATATCCCTCTGTCCCTGTCCTCTGGCAGTGGGAAGCCATTCCCCTTTGTCCTGTCCCTCCATCCCTTGTACAGAGTCTCTCTCCATCTCTCCTGTAGCTCCTTCAGGCACTGGAAGGCCACAATTTGGTCACTCCAAAGCTTCTCTCCAGGCTGAACAATCCCAGCTCTCCCAGCCTTTCCTCCCAGCAGAGCTGTTCCATCCCTCTGATCAGCCTGGAGCCTCCTCTGGGCTCTCTCCAGCAGCTCCAGGTCCTTCCACCAGAGCAGAGTTCTGCAGGTTTAGATTTGTTTCTTTAGGAGGAGAAATTGGAATCTGTCGGCAGTCTTAGATGAACTTTTCTTATCATTAAAGACATAACAAGAGGCTCACCTCTAAATTAGGGATATAGGCATGTTTAGGATCCCAGACTGGGTTGGTTTGGAAGGGATGAATCCCAGAAAAGGCTGCTACAACTTGTAGAACTCTCAAACCTTTCCCCCTATGGGCTGAAAACCTTTTACTGTATCTTAAATGATGCAATGTGCATGTTGTGGAGACACAGATCAGCCTTTTTTTTTTTTTTCTTTTTTTCACTCAGGTGGTTTAAAAGAAAGGATCCCCCAAAGAAAAATGCCAGGTTAATTGCCAGACACAATTGAATTATTGCAGAGAAAAGAGTTGTAACAAGCCCCTGAATTCAAGGCCACCATTTCTGATATCTGCAATGCCTTGAATTGTTTTAACTTAGTGTAAAGTTTTGTTCAGCTTCTAACACATCTTATTTTCAGAAAACTTTCTTTAGTGGGGAATGCAGATCTGAGATATTTCCAGTTTAACCAGCAGAGATAGGGGTTTGTGTGCTGTTGCTGTTCAAGGACAGCTTTTTCACTGCAATGAGAGTAGATAAGATCCAGCTGGTAGCACCAATAATAGCAATTTTTTAATTTCAGAGAACCAGGCCTATCTCTCTGTTTCATTAATGATCTGTGCTGCTTAAATCCAGCGAGGACAATGAGCAAAAGGGGCACCTTCTGTGTGTGTCTCCTATCTCTGTTTTCAGGTTGCAGTTCCCCAGCTGCTGTCCTGACATGGAAAATCATGGAATATCCCAACTGGGAAGGGACCCACACTATCAAAGTATTAGCAAAACCAAGCTTTAATATTAATTTGCAAAAGCACAGCCAAGTTGGATGGCAAGGATTGCTCTGCTCCTTCCTGTGTGGATAATGTGGATAAAGGAAAATCAAATGAGAGTCGAGTTATGGTGGTGAATACAGAGCTCTAAGGGTGAGGGGAGACGGTCTCAAGCTGTGCCAGGGGACACTCAGGTTGGACATCAGCAGAAATTTGTGCATGGAAAGGGTGCTCAGGCCTTGGCAGGGGCTGCCCAGGGAGTGGTGGAGTCATAGTCCCTGGAGACCTTAAAATATGAGTAAATGTAGCACTCAGTGCTCTGGGCGTGCTGGGATTTGGTTAAAAGTTGGATCTGGTAATCCTGGAGGGCTTTTCCAACCTCAGTGATTCTGGGATTTTATGATCTTTTCTTCAGACTGAATTTGAACCTGTGTATGGATTGCAGCAATTATTGGAGCGACATCCAGAGTCTCTCTCCCAGGAATCTACTGGATAATTTCACTTCTGAGGAGGTTTCTTGGTGATACTGAGAGCCCCAGTGTCCTGTACTATAATTTATTTCTATTGTTGAACACTTTGAATTTAAAGTCATGGAATCCTGGGCTGGCTCAGGCTGAAGGGAGCTCAGTGGGCACCTGGTGGCACCTCCCTGCTCCAGCAGGGCCATCCCAGAGCACAGGGCACAGCACTGTGTGCACACAGCTCTGCAACAGCCCCAGGGAGGAGAGCCCAGAGGCTCTGTGGGCAATCTGTTCAGGGCTGGGCAGTGCCCAGGGAAGAAGTTGTGCCTCCTGTGCAGGGGAATTGCTGGGCTCAGCTCCCTGCCTGTTCCTCCATGGTGGCTTGGCTGGTTAAGGTCATCACAGTGAAGCCTGTTTGTCTTTGAGTGTTTTATGAGCATCTTTTACCATCTATTGATGCTTCAGTTCTGTAGCTTGATTAAAGCTCTTAGTGATGCCTGTACCCTGTTTTAATTCTGTTCTTCATCCCAAAACCAAGCATTTTTGCTAATCTGGTCCTGGAGCATGGCAGGGAGATGGGAGCCTGTTGGTGTTCTGTGCAAAAGTTGGACCAAGGAACATGGCTCTGTTTGAAAATTCCCTCAGGCTCCCCTGGCCTTGCATGCTAATCAGGACCCAGGATGTGAGGAGATAATGTTCCTGCCTGGGCTCGGGAATTTGCTGTAGGGAAGGAGGAAAACAGCAGTGTGGAAAATTGCACAGTGGCATCAAGGGCTGAGCATTCCTCACTCTGCATTTAACACTTGCTAAACACAAATTTTAGGGCTGTTGCATGCCCTCAGCCTCAGCTTTGGTGTAAATACAAACCTTCCTCTGGAAAGAACCATTCCAGGGCATTTCCCCTGCTGCTTCGTGTTACAGAAATGTTTCCAGAATGCCATGGAAGTAAAGATAAGGATTCTGATTGTGCAAGAAAGGGAGAACACAAAATCCACAGGGATGGTGTGACAGAGGGGAGGAAACCAACTTGTTTATACAGAGTAAATCTTGGAATCATAGAATCATTAAGGTTGGAAAAGAACTTTAGAATCTTTGAATTCAGTTATCAACCAGCACCAGCACCATGCTCACCACTAACCCGCGTCCCCAAGTGCCACATCCACATGTCTTGGGAACACTTCCAGGCATGGGGACTCCATATCCAGGTTTACCTGTGTGCCAGGAAGAGCCTTTGGACAAGGCTTTACAGGTTGGGTTCAGAATGCTCCCTCCAAGTTTGCTTAATTAAAGACTAAACAAATGAGTTTGATTTTCCTGTGCTGCTGTGTTTGTTCCCTTATTTGTTCAATTCATATACTTTAAGGCCAGAGTCCATCCTGCAGCCCTGTCTCTTCTGTCCTCATTTTCGTGAAAGAAGAGGTGCCTGGCACTATATTTTATTCCTTACTATTTTCCAAGGGTTGCTGATGTTCCTACTAAAACAATTTTGGTTGGAGAAAATCCCCTTTTTTCCTCACCCTCCATCTGTAGCAACATTCCTGCCTATGCTCCTGATCGGGGACAGAGCTGAGGGGATGATTTTAAGTCCAGAGTGCAAAATCTTTTTTGCTGGGCTCAGCCACAGCTCCTGATGAGTCCAGACTCCAGAGGGTGATGTTTGAAGTTCAGCTCTATGCTGCAGGAGCCTGTGCAGTGGCCTGAAGTTAGAGACCTCCTCAATATTCATCTGGATTCATTTTCCCAAGCATTCCCCTCTAGAAGCTGAGGTTTAAATCCCCAAGTGTGTGTGCAATGTGATTACTGAGATAAGAGTATACAAGAGAAGAAAGCCTCAGCTACATCACTGATACGGTTTTTTGCCCTTTAACTCGTCCCATTCAGCCAGAATTTGCTTTGAGTTATCAAGCAAAGCATTTCAGGCTGTAATTGCTGTGTAGGGATCAGAGGGGGAGATTTTTTTGGGAGATGAGTGGAGGAGCTTTTATATTCCTGGAGAGGCTGTGGCTCCTGAGCTCCCCTGACATCAGCTGTGGAGTTGTATTTGTGTCATTTTCTGTATGGCTCTGTGTCCCTCAAAACTGAATCCATGGGATGGGAGGGATCAAGCTGTTCACAGGGTCTTTCCAAAGCAAGAAGATGGTTTTGCTTCTTGGCTGTGCTGCTCTGTGGAAGTTCTCTAGAGCAGCCCTCCTGGCACAGGTGTTTTTTAGTGGATTTTAGTGAGACTGAGTTTGATTTAATCTGGAGAACTGCTGAATGGAACCTGGAGATGAACCAGTGACACTTTTGCCTCAAACTCTGGGAATATATATATATATATATATATATATATGTAGAAGTCCGTAATGCCCCTCAAAGGAATTCTTCCATGGGCTGGGTGGGTTTCCTTTGGTTTTGGCTCCCTGCTGAAAGCGGGGGTGCTTTGGTTGCTCCCTCAGGGGGATGGACCTCCTGCTTCCAGCTGTGCCAGTGCTGGTGGCACTGGGAGATGGGAAAATGCTGCTTTCACTGTGGGATGTTGAGGGAAACAGCTGGTGTGGGATGGTGAGGAATATACCTGGTGAGGGATGTTGAGGTGTGGGATGATGAGGAATATATCTGGTGAGGGATGTTGAGGACCAACACCTTTCCTGTATCTTGGGGAATCACTAGGAGGAAGGAGAAGTTCATTTAAAGGTGTTTTTTGGCTTTTTTTCTGCTGCTATCTGGGATTTGCATTTCTTTTTTTGCTTGGGCTCACAAAATAAGAGTTCATTACCATGGGCTCACAAAATACAAATTCATTGGGTAGTGATGCTGTTATAAAACATTTTATTTTCATCTTTTGCTTTGTCTGGCTTCATCTTCACAGAGAAACAAGCAGGTGCTGCTCCTCTGGCCCTGCAGTCACCGTGTTGTGGTGTGGTTTTCTCACTCCTCCACACTGCTCTGTTGCCTACCCACTCTGAAAATAGGGAATGGATTATTTCCAACATTTTAAATTTTGTGGAGACTTAAAGGATCTAAAGGATCTGTTTCCAATCTGAAGGACTCTACAGGGAAGCTGGAGAGGGACTCTGTGTCCGGAACTGGAGTGACAGGATAAGGAGAATGGCTTCATGAAGAAAGAGGGGAAACTTAGGGAGGCTATTGATAAGGAATTGTTCCCTCTGAGGGTGGGGAGACCCTGGCACACATTCTTAGAGAAGCTGTGGCTCTCAGTTGATCTGAAGTGACCAAGGCCAGGCTGGACAGGGCTTGAACAGCCTGGGATGTTGGAAGGTGTCCCTGCCCATGGCAGGTGTGGAACTGGATGGGCTTTAGGGTCCCTTCCCAAACCACTCTGGGATTCCAAGCTTCTCCTTGCTGGATATGAGGTACTCACATGATGATTTCAAACACAAAAGAGGTTTAAGCTGTACCCATGAAGCATTTTGTGAGTATTTGGGGGGAACATAACTTGGCATCTGATGCAACTTTGCACCCACCCACCTGCTTGAGCACAGACAGGCTGGGGGATGGCAAGGATGTCGTCTGGAGTCTCTGCCTCGCTTTTTCCAAAAATATTCACTTGCTTTGGCCTCTCCATGGTGCAGAGTTGCATCTTTGCTGGCTGCTTTCCTTACACACAGCGGGGTTTCTGTGCTCCTGTCCCTAGTTGAGCTGGGAAATCTCAGTGTCCATTCCTTTCTTGCAGAAATTCTTCTGTTTGTGGATTCAATTTGGTGAAGCTGCACCTCAAGGGCTGTGTCCAGTTCTGTCCCTCCTGGCAGAGAGCCCTGGAGGGGCTGGAGCGTGTCCAGGGAAGGGAACGGAGCTGGGGAAGGGGCTGGAGCCCCAGGAGAGGCTGAGGGAGCTGGGAAAGGGGCTCAGCCTGGAGAAAAGGAGGCTCAGGGGGGACCTTCTGGCTCTGCACAACTCCCTGACAGGAGGGGACAGCCAGGGGGGGTCGGGCTCTGCTGCCAGGGAACAGGGACAGGACAAGGGGAAACGGCCTCAGGCTGTGCCAGGGGAGCTCAGGTTGGACAGCAGGAGGAATTTCTGCATGGAAAGGGTGCTCAGGCCTTGGCAGGGGTCTGCCCAGGGAGGTTTGCAGTGCCCATCCCTGGAGGTGTCCAAGGAAGGGCTGGAGGTGGCACTCAGTGCTCTGGGCTGGGGACAAGGTGGGCACTGGGCACAGCTTGGGCTCCATGGGCTGGGAGGGATTTTCCAGCCTGAGGGATCCTGGGATTCTGTCATTCCTGTGGCTGTGATGTGTGGGAAGTCTGTGGGGGAGTTGCCATGTGCACATCCATCCACACTGAGCACAGCCCTGGCTTTGAGACGTTTATTCCACCTGTAAATCAATTTATTCCCCAAATAAATGACCTAAGGCTGTCCTTAGGCATGGTAAAGTATCCAAATATGCAGTGCATCCTCAGGAAGGCTGGAATCACATCAGCTGTCTCTGCAGTGAGCAGGAGCTCCCACAGAAATTCTGCACTTCCAGGAGGCCCTTTGGGTGCCTGGTGCCAAGCAGCAGCACATCAAATGATGTTCGGGGCAGATTAAAGAGGGGAAAAAAATAGGCTCCTTATGTGAACTAGGGGAAGGATTTATTCCATGGAAATCCAGAGCAAGCCTTCAGAAGTATTGATTTCTCAGTTTTGAATAAGAACAAGAGGGTTCTTCATTATTTGTGGAAACAAAACAAAACCCTCCAGTCAAAAGTTGATTTTTTTGATCATTTCTGATCATTCCTGCAGCTTTGTTCTTATGTCATGTAATGTTTTTTTATTTTTTAAACCACCAAAACAAGGCAATGTTTTCATAGCTTTGTTGGCCTCCCAGGCAAACCCTTCAGTGGCTCAGGTCTGATCAGCTTGTATCCACACCAGCTTGGTGTGGAGAGGCAAATCTTGTGTTCCTTCTGACAATTCTCCTTTTTTTCCACTGAAATGTTTCACTAACACAGCACAAAAAGCCTGAATTTCTGAAAAAGCTGCTAAAAAAGGATGGCTTGAGCAGTGACTGGGGCAGGAGTTACAGTGCTTAATTTCTATTTTCTCTGGCTGTGCAGTGAGCTCTGTGCCCTCGGGGGTTCCTGCTCAGAGGTGTGAAGTGGTTTGTGGCTGTACAAGGCTTCTCCTTGCACATCCTGGAGCCCTTTTCCCACCAGCACTGTTTAAACCATGTGGATTTCTGGTGTGGAATAATTTTGCAGCCCAAGGCATCTGCTCTACTTGAGGGAGGTTAACATACAAGGGATTAGAGACAAAGGTCAAATCTAGATTAATCTTCTCCAGATTCTGGAGGGAAAAAGTAATTTTCCTCCTGTTTTCTCCTTGGAGGAGAGTGGAGACCAAATTGCATCGTGCAGAAGCTGTTTGCTTTTCCCTGGCTCAGGGGAGAGCAGGGTCCTGCTGAGGGCAGAGGGCCCTGAGCTCTGGGGTTGGGGCTCTGGGGATACTCTGGTCTCTCTTGGGGCCATCCCAAATGTCCCTACACTCCGTGCTGGCTCACCCTCCATTATCCTCCTCTAGGGGTAACAGAATTCCAGAATGGTTTGGGCAGGGACACCTTCCACTATCCCAGGCTGCTCCAAGCCCCATCCAGCCTGGCCTTGGACACTTCCAGGGATCCAGGGGCAGCCACAGCTGCTCTGGGCACCCTGTGCCAGGGCCTGCCCACCCTCCCAGGGAACAATTCCTTCCCAATATCCCATCTGACCCTGTCCTCTGGCAGTGGGGAGCTATTCCTTGTGTCCTGTCCCTCCATCCCTTGTCCAAAACCTCTCTCCATGTGTCTTGAAGCTCCTGGAAGGCCACAGTTTGGTCACCCCAAAGCTTCTCCCCTCCAGGCTGAACAATCCCAGCTCTCCCAGCCTTTCCTCCCAGCAGAGCTGCTCCATCCCTCTGATCACCTTGGTTCAATGTCATCCTTTAAATCCCAGGAATCAGAGGAGGGAGGCTTTGCTCTGCTCTCGCTGTCCAGAAGAGACATTTCCTCAAGATGTTTAATCTGCAGAAATGTGCTTGTGTTTAACAGCTCTGCTGTGTGTGCAGCCATGACTTGCTGCTGTGCTGGAGGAGGTGCTGATGTCTCAGTGTGTGTCTGTGTCCTCGATTGTCCCTCAGTCCTCGGGCAGGAGCTGTTCCCAGCCCCCTGCATCGGCAGCACGAGGCACTAAGACAGCTGAAGGCACACGCTCCATTAGCAGCTGAGATTTGCTGATCCCTCTTAAATTGTTTTCTAAAGAGTTTTCATTTCACTGTTTTTGTTTTTGTCAGCAAAAGGGCACAGTGAGAAAAATCTCTCTGTTGGCATTTCCCACTAGTTTGTCTCTGCTGAATTGGGCAGAGCCTTCAGAGCACAGCAAGGCTCAGTTTTGGCTGCAGGGAAGCCCTAGGGAGGTTGTAAGACCAGCCTGAAGAAGGTTTGCATTGGATTGAGGTCCTCAGCATGAGAAAGATGCAGATCTGTTGGAGCAGATCCATAGGAGGCCACAAAGATTCCTGAGGGATGGAACAGCTCTGCTGGGAGGAAAGGCTGGGAGAGATGGGATTGTTCAGCCTGGAGAAGAGAAGCTTTGGGGTGACCAAATTGTGGCATCCCAGTGCCTGAAGGAGCTACAGGAAACATGGAGAGAGACTCTGTACAAGGGATGGAGTGCCAGGACACAGGGAATGGCTTCCCACTGCCAGAGGGCAGGGTCAGATGGGATATTGGGAAGGAATTGTTCCCTGGGAGGGTGGAATAGGTCCCCAGAGAAGCTGTGGCTGCCCCTGGATCCCTGGAAGTGTCCAAGGCCAGGTTGGACACTGGGGCTTGGAACAGCCTGGGATAGTGCAAGGTGTCAGAGGTGGACCCTGGATGATCTTTAAATGTTCCTCCCACCCAGCCATTCCATGATTCTGTGTTTTTATGGATGTGTGAGATGAGGTGGAGACCAGCTTCACTTGATAGGATCTCACAGTCCATTCCTTAGGACTAGGGGTGTCCTCCTGGCTGGATCTTCTCTGTTTGTATCTTCTCTAAACATTTGGAGTCTCATTGGTGACCCAAGTGTCCAGGGTTATCCCTTTCTGTCTCTCTCTATCCTCTGGTTACACTGAGGTGGTGCATGAATCTAATATTAAAAAAAAGCTATAAAATGGCTGAATTTCTGATTTCTGTTGCATAAAGTGCAGTATCTACAAGAAAAATCCCAGTTTTCCCTGGCATTCCCCTCATTTTTCAAGTAGTCTTGAGCACATGGTCAATAGCACCAGGATTCTCTTGTCCCATCACTCTTCCTCATTGCTTAGATCCAGAGGGGAAAAAAAAACCCCAAACATTTTTGCAGCTCTGCTGCTTTTCTTTTATTTTTCAATATTTTCAGACAGAAATATTGCATCCTTAGCTGGTGTGTGAAGGTGAGGGAAATAAACCCAGAGAGGAGCGTGAGCAGAATTCAGTATTTTTGGGCTGCAAAAGTTTAGTGTGGTTCTGTCCTCACCTTTTGGAAGATTGAAGAAAATCCTCGAGTAATCCTGGCTTTTGTGCTGCACATGGAGGATCTGCTGGAGGGGTGTGAGATGGGGGCAGTTATGCACAAAAATCTAAGGAATTATCCCCATTTTTATTGCTGCTTCCTGATTTTTGGGTGTTGCTTTTTTAATGTGCCTAAAATTGATGCTTTTCCAAGCAAAATCACAGAATTCCTGAGGCTGGAAAAGACTTCCCAGAGTCCAACATGTGCATGATCCCCACCGGTTTTTTTAGGGGGGGTTTGGTGGGTTTTTGCAGGAATGAGCTGAATCCACGTGGGAATTGTACTCAAAGAAATGCCAGGTCGGATGAAAAATTAACCAGAAATAATGATATATAATTTATTAATAAGTTAAATCAGCAGCCAGAAGCTCTTGAAGGAATATTTTGACCACAGGTTTATGTAAATCCATATCTACTCCCACAATATCCCCAGGAAAAGCAGCTACAATTTGGAATTATGGTAGTTATTTTTCCATTAATGCAGCCAGGGAGTTACTTGATCCCTTGACAAAGGAAAATATACTTGGCAAAATGATTTGGAGATGGAAATACACTGGCATTTTTTATTCTTGGGAGGTAAGTGGCTCATGCTCTTGTTTCCACGTCAGCTTTTGTTGGAGTTGCTGTAGAATGTGGAGAAAAACAACCCCAAAATCCTTTCATTTCCCAGGACTGATTTCCTGAAGTGTTGCTGCAAAGATTTTTTCCTCTTTTCATCTCTTTTCTTAAAAACCTGAGGTAGCCAAACCTTTGTCATCTTCTCTGTTTTCCTGCAAATGAGAGTAGCACTGGGGTGGCTTTTTTTGAAAGTGAATTTCTTTGTCTACACTCAAAGTCCCAAGGAAAGATCAGAATTCCATCTGAGAAAAAGCTACAATAAATTTATTGTTGCAGGATCAAAATTTCCCCATATCTATAAATAATAAACAGCCAGAGAAGTAACAGAGATTTCTATAGGATCTTTAAATATCTCTAGGAAAATCCTGGCAAGTTTTCTAATGCATTTTCCTTCTTTAAATGGAAATAAATACATTTTATACTTGCAAGCTTTGTGCCAGAACTGTACAAAAATGTGAAGGAAAACAGGATCACAGCTTTCAGTTTGTTGTAGGTTCTTAATTCCTGTGGAACGAGGCAACAAATTCCGTGGAGTGTATGTTCCATGTAGCAGAGACATCCATGGTAACTTGTATTTTTAATTAAATTAATGTTTAATGAAGGCTATTAAAACTTTTTTGGGAGTTAAACTGGAAAAACCACATCAGTACCCACCTCGCTCTGAACTGGATAATTCTAATTATGGAGAAGCTGAGGAATTTGAGAACATCCCTCTTTTTCATGAGCTGGATGAAACAGGAACAATCAGAAGGCTGGGAATATTTCCTAAATCCTGTGGGAAAGAAGCTGATCCCACCTGTGCCCAGAGGCAGGAAAAGCCCTGGAAAGGCTGGAGCTGTCAGAGCTGAGATGCACTCTCCGGAATTCCCAGATGTTCTCCCAGGGAACATTTTCATTCTGCAATATTTTCATCCTAATAATTCTGTGCCCTTACTCCAGCTGGAATAGAAAGCAAGTTTCAGAATTTTTGGATTTGTCAGCCACATTCCTTAGAGGAGAGTCTGCTGCTGTTGAATAGATTTGGGTTAATTTCACCTGAATCAAACAAAATGTGCAAAATTCTGGGCAAGTCCTGAGGAGGATTTGGGAAGAGCCTTGTTCTCCCTACCTGTGGCTTTTCCATCCTTTCAGGGTTTCCATCCCACAGTTGGGCCTCCAAAGGCAGTTAGTTACTTTAAAGCATTGTTTGATAATTATAAAATTCATTTTCTAACAGGACTTGGTATCATACAGTCAGGGCCTGGAGGGACAGGGCAAGGGAATGGCTTCAGGCTGGAAGAGGGCAGGGATGGATGGGATTTTGGGAAGGAATTCTTCCCTCTGAGAGTGGGGAGCCCTGAAATGGATTTCCCAGGGAAGCTGTGGCTGCCTCTGGATCCCTGGAAGTGCCCCAAAGCCAGGTTGGAGCAGCCTGGGATAGTGGGAGGTGCCCCTGCTCTGGCACTGGATGATCTCCAAGGTCTCTTCCAACCCAAACCATTCCATGATTCCAGGATTTAGGTCCAATCTCCTTTTCCAAGCTCTCACAGAGGTTACTGAGTGCGAATTTCCCAAATTTCCCTTCTTGTTGCACTGGGGGGTTTGGGAAATTTACTTCTGGCTGAGCTTGAAGTGCCTTTCCTTGGAGATCTTTGATTTTCCTCTCCTTTTCCTACCAAGCCCCAGGAAGGTGAGGTGGAATTGCCTTCTTGGGACACATTTGGAAACTGTAAAAAATCCTAATTTTTTTGTCCCTGTGAGACTTATTAGACACAGATGGGAAGTTTTCCTATTTTTTGAGTCATTGCTGCATTTATTTCAAGACCACCAGGCTTGGATTTAATAAATAATTGAGAGCAATTAATGAATTTTTCTGTGGAAGAAGATATTTGGGATATATACTTGTTTGAATGATTTTTGGGACATGAAGAGTTCAGGACTTAAAATATTGTAATGATTTCTGTTGCTGGGATTCTCTGTTTAGGGAAGGGAAAATTTGGATTCTCCTTTTTAATTCCTTTTCTTTCAGTAATAGCTGATATGGAAAAGCGAAGTCAAACTTCCAGGGTAGAATTCTAATTTTCTATTAAACAGGAAATCATCAAATTACAATGCTTTTCCTTGAAAAGCAGCTCTTATTGCTGAAATAAAAGCTTCTAATTAATTTTCCTGACAGCAAATGCAGAGCTTTCACTTTCATCTTCGGATCTGCAAGTAATTTTCCTGGAGATTTTTTTTTCATTTAATAACATTTCTTTCTCCCCACACCACTTTAAAAGGAAAAGAAAAAGGGGTGAAAAACACCCCTTGAATTTCGGAGATGAGCATTCCATTTTTAATGGGATATCCAGTGACTGTGGAAGGGATAGAGGCAGAAGGAAAGAAAACATAGAAGCATTTTTCAGGTGAGAGTCATTGCAGGAAGCTTTTGGGTTGATTAAACAAAATAAAGTTGTTGGTGAGCTGGCAACACACAGGGTATTTTTTTTTAATTTATTTAATGCTGTGTATTCTACAAATTTCAGGGATTTGGACTATGTTTTGGATAGCTCTTCACTTGGAATTAAATGGATAATCACAGGAATATGTCTCAGGAGGAGAAGTTCACCCCTTTCTCAGTTTTTCCTGTCAGCTGGGTTTTTTCCTTGTTTATTTGCTGGCAGCATTCATTAAAGTGTCATTTTTTCAAGTCCCTCAGTGGTGGGAATTGAAGGATGGGAATGCAGGGATGGAATGGGGTGGGTAGGGAAAAGCTGGGGAGGTGGAATGCAATAGGAAATAACAGGGCTGGGAGAGCTTTTGCTTTTGTATTTTAGAATTTCACACAAAAGTTTCTGAAGGAAACTGATTCCAATTGCAGATCAGCTCTGACAGTGTGAATAAACAGCTTTTCCAGGAGAAAAGGAGTTTATTTGTTTGTTCCAAACTATTTGGGAGCAATTGCTACACGTGACCACGTAAGAAAACAGTTTTCATTCCACTTGTGTAAATAACAGCTTCTGAAACTTGAGTTTTCCTGAGTTTTTATGGCAATCAGTATTCCCAGGATGCCTTTTAGATGGGCTGTGTGGGGAATATCCATCAATATATGGGAATATTCTCAAAAGTGGAGTTGGCTGTGTGGTAGGAAAGGAAGGTGCTGCCCTGGCAGGAGGGGGTTGGCATCTCCCCTTATTAAAAACAACAGATAATAAATATTTTCCATGATGAATCCAAGAATGTGTGGAACCCATGGATAGCCTGAATGTGCTAGGTTATACCGATTCCGTAATTTCTCACCAAAACACAGCTAGAAGCACAAATCCAAATCTCTCTTTTGGGCACTCTCTCCCTGTGTTTTTCTGAGCTCTCTTTGATGGGGATTAGGGGATGGTTGCCTTTCCCAATAAATCATCTGCCAGGGGCACAAACACTCCAAGAAACCCTGAATTTGCCTCTCTGCATGAGAGGGGAAATCTCATATAAGCCACAGTTTCACTTGTTCTTTTTTCCCCCTTTGTTCGAAATGTGTAGGAATTAATTGGAAGTCAGAGTTTTTGCTGAGAGCTAAAACATGATTGGGTTCTTAATTATGATTTTTGCTCCCCTCTCTCCATTTTGCTGCTGAACAGCCCTCAGTGCTCTGGCATGTGGCTGTTAAGTGGCTTTCAAAGACGCCTTCTCCTCCTTCATTTGCTCAGGAATAATTTTCCTCTGCTCCTGAGGTGCCTGGGATTGATTTTTGAACAGCCTAGGATCCGTGGGAAAGTGTTGGACTATTCCCACTTTCTCCTAAAATTCATCTTGCTTTTTCTGTCCAGTTGTGTGGTAGAAAATGGGATTAACCGCAAATATTCTACTTTTCATTAAATCCCATCAGGGCTTTGCAGAGATCCACCTGGGGAGCTGGATATCCATTGGAATTCTTCCTTTAGCTGGTTCCATCAAGGTGGGAAACTTGGGCTCAGCTCATGCCTGATTTTCTTTGGGAATTCCTAATGGCAGCACTTGGCAGCAAAGATGAAAGCTCTGCAGGTAGGAACACACAGCAACTGCTCCCAGATTGTCTGACACCACCACAGCACTGCTGGGAATTTAGTCCAAGTGTGTTCCTTGTCAAAAGCCTCCCCTTTTCTTTCCACTGAGGAGCATGAGAATTCTTGGTTTATTGGCAAATAAGAATATAAAATAAGAATATAAAATTCTTTCTGGAAGGTAAAGCTGCAGAACAAAACCCCATGCTGGTTTTACACAGCCGTGTTCTACTGTGATAGAAATTAGGACCAGTCTTTGGTTTCAGTTCAGAGAGTGCACTGAAAATTGAGGGGGGCAGCTCTTGCCCAGTTTGTCCAGCTGGAGAGAAATTCCCAATCCCACTGAGTGCTGGAAACACACTGGGAATACTTCTGGGCCTTTTGTTCACGTAAGAATTTATCTGATTTCTATCTCTGAAATGTCACTCGCACATCAACCCCTGGGATGTTCAGCCAAAGGAGACTGGAAGTTTGTTTTATTTTCATGGTGACAGTCACTGCCACTGCAGCTAAAGTCAATCCAGCTGGTTTGTCTTGCACAGCCTCCACCTCCACATGAAGAGGAATTTTTTCCCATGAGGGTGGCAGAGCCCTGGAACAGTTGCCCAGACAGGTTGTGGAGTCTCCCTCTCTGAATTGGAACTGTTCTGCTTTGCTCTGCTGTGATGGAAAATAGGTTAAACCTTTGGTTTCAGTTCAAGGAGTGCACTGAAAATTGGGGGGCAGCTCCTCCCCAGTTTGTGTAGTTGGAGAGAAATTCCCAATCCCACCCAGTGCTGGAAATACACCAGGAATACTCCTGTTCTTTTTGTTTGTGGGAGCAACAGAGCACATAAGAATTTATCTGATTTCTACCTCCGAAATGTCATTTGCACATCAACCCCTGGGACGTTCAGCCAAAAGAAACTGGAAATTTGTTTTATTGCACAGTGACAGCCACTGTCACTACAGCTCAAGTCAATCCAGCTGGTTTGTCTTGCACAACCTCCACCTCCACATGAGGAACTTATTTTCCATAAGCCCTGGAACAGCTGCCTGGGGAGGGTGGTGGACTCTCCCTCTCTGGATTCATTCCAAGCCCACCTGCTCCAGGTGATCCTGGCTGGACAGGGGCTTGGACTGGATGATCTCCAGAGGTCCCTTCCAACCCAACTCTCCTGTGATTCTGGGGAATTAAGCATAAATGAAGCCTCTGTAGAGAGCCATCCAGCTCTCTAAGGTTGCCATTTCATAAGATCCAAGTCTTTAATCCTATGAAGATTCCCATGTTTCCAGTCCTGCAGCTTGGCCTCAGGACAAGACTTTTGCCTTCAGATCTTGCTGATGAATTTCCTTATCACAGAAATCCCACAGTTTCATTTCCTGCATCTTTAGTAACTCTTGTTGCAACCCATGTGGTTTTTTGCCACGAGGAATTACCAGAGCAATTTTTTCCTTCCTTTGCTGTGGAAATACTGGTTTTTCCCAAAGATGGTATGTATGGGTCTCACTGCATCAGCACCTGGGCATGTGAAAGGGGTTTTGATTGCAGAATCCTACAATGACTGCACTGTTCAAGCCTGCTCTGGCTGCTGAATCAAAGTCTTGCTCAGGAAAGGCTGCAGCAGCCTCCTGGAGAGTCTGAATAAAACCCTCTTTGATTGACTGTGAAATAAGCAGAGCAAATTTCAGAAATGCCCTTTAGCCCTATTTGTTTTTGTTCTAAAGTTGATTTAGGTGTATACATAGCAGAGACCATATCATTCATTTGCCAATAAAAACCCCATAAACCATCCCTGTTGGAAAGCTTTCCTGGTTGTGTGAGTGTCTCAGTGTAGGTGGAAGAAAGTCTGGACTTAAATATGTAATTAGTTCAAGAAGAAGGGATGATTATTTCTGGCAAGAGGTAAATAAAGGCCTTATTATTTCAATGTATCTTTATTTGGAGGAAATAAAAGCATTGGGTTTATGTGTTTTAGGGTAAAGGCAATGATTAATTTTGTTGGAAATGTGTAGGTTTGTAACAGCAGCAATCCCAGGCTGGTTTGGGTTGGAAGAGACCTTAAAGCCCATCCAGTGCCACCCCTTCTATGGGCAGGGACACCTTCCACTGTCCCAGGCTGCTCCAGCCTGGCCTTGGACACTTCCAGGGATCCAGGGGCAGCCACAGCTGCTCTGGGCACCCTGTGCCAGGGCCTGCCCACCCTCCCAGGGAACAATTCCTTCCCAATATCCCGTCTATCCCTGCCCTGTGGCAGTGGGAAGCCATTCCTTGTGCCCTGTCCCTCCATCCCTTCTCCCAAGTCCATCTCCATCTTTCCTTTCTCCTTCAGGCACTGAAAGCCACAATCAGGTCACCCAAAGCCAGGAATGTCTTGTGTAAAGTGGGGGTGTTACAGAGCTGCTTCTTTTCTCTTTTCCCTTTCTCTGAGAGGACTCAGGATGCTTGGGAACACTTTGTTTTGCTGGGAAGGAAGCTGAGGGTTCTAAAAGTGTCTAGGTCTGGCCAGGAAACTCTTGGAAGCTGCACTGCTGGTGAAAGGGAGCGTTAGGCAGCTATTTCCCTGAAGTGTGATCTCAATTTGCCTAAAGTGCTCTTTTTTCTCTCTCTGTCAGAGTTACTGCTGGAAATGTTCATTGTCTAAGGCAGTAGGAGCCTTCTTTGGTGTTCCTGCTCTCTGGTGTCCAGACCACACCTCATTAATTGATCTAACTGCTTATATTTTAACGAGGATCAACAGTTCTGAGGGCAGGAGATGCCTTCCCTTTCTCTCCTGAAGGCACTGGGAGTGCTCCTGTTGTGTCCTGCTGCTTCAGTTCTCAGGGACGGTGCTACCCTTGATCCTGGGAGCTGTGGAAATAAGTCACACACAGCTCTCTGAAAGGAATAAAATAAAGTAATCAAACCAAAAAATCTTGTCTCCTCAGCTTCACCAACATCTTCCTGTAGTTTTAGGAATGAAAGTGTGCTAACACTTCCCACAGCTTTGATCCCCCTTTCCCCACTGCCTGGTGGAGATGGTTTGGCAGGGTTTGACCTCAGTTTGCAGCTCTGCACAGCCACAGACATTTTAGAGGTTTGGGATTGTCAGTCTGGGTGTTTTTGGGAGCTGTATCAGTTTGACACATGGGAAAATAAAGGCACAGAAGGACATCTCCAGGCAATGTTTTTGAATCACTTCACAGTATCCCGGGATATCGTGTTTGGAAGCAGCTTTCCAAATGTTCAGGATCAGAAGGATGCTGATCTGTTTTTCCTAGGAGATAACTGTTGCAAGGAAGAAAAACATTAATGCAAAATATCAGCTCAAAGTACAGTTTTACTCCATGAAAATAATCAACAAATTGGACATTTTTTGGGGTAATTTAGTTGATCTGGCTGTCCTGGCTGTGGAGAAATGGAAAA
This sequence comes from Luscinia megarhynchos, assembly GCA_034336665.1. Taxonomy (NCBI): domain Eukaryota; kingdom Metazoa; phylum Chordata; class Aves; order Passeriformes; family Muscicapidae; genus Luscinia; species Luscinia megarhynchos. The sequence continues at coordinate 32,276,569 of CM067569.1, read as the reverse complement.
TTCCTGAGTGTGGATGTCCAGGGGTGGAGTGTGCAAGTGAACTCCACAGGCTGCAATCAGCAGTGCTGCCCCAGGAGGGCTCCTCCTGCTCTGGAGATCTTGGGTGAAAAACTGAGGAAGCTTTAATTTCCATCCCAAACCTTCTTCTAGCTCCTGGGGCTACCATGCAGGACATTTCCTCAGGGAAATATGGGAGCAGCTCTGAGCCTCCAGCAGCAGGAGTGGGGTAAGGAAACACTGAACAGCTTTAGCAATTACCAGTTCTGAATTAGCCAAGAAATGAGAGTTAACACCATCTATATTTCAAAAAATACCAAGGGACTCCTTAATGAGACATCAGGCTCTTCTCTCATCCTGCAAATAGCTCTTCCCAGCACTGCTGCCACTTCCCAGTAGATTCAAAGGAAGAAATCCAATTTGATGGGTTACAAATGCCATCCCCTGCAAGAACAGAGAGGTTTGGAAGGCACCACCTCTGAGATTTGTATCTGTGGAACCTTTGCTTTGGAGTGGCTGGTGTGGATAATAAATAAATCAATCAGTGGCAGAGACCAAAAAAGCTGAATGTTGGGCTGGCTGGGTTGATTGTTGTGTTCCTAAACATTCTGGAGGTGCTGGTTGAGCCTGCTGGGTTTGAGATGTGCCTTTAATTCCCACTCAGCTTTGCAGCAACAGCCAATTCCCATTTCCTGCTCTTCTTCCCATCCCTGCAGGCAGGGCTGGATGTGATCCTTGGGCTTGTTCCCACAGGCAGTAGTGCTAGCTGCAGGTTTTTATGGCACTTCAGCTAAAAGCTGATTGAAAAGCACAAAGGGAGAGACTCTCCCAGAGCACAAGTGTCCTGGTTTGAAGGACAGGTGTCTGCCAATAAAGGCAGAAGCTTCTCTTTGAAATGGAGAACATAAACCCCCTTCCTCCAAACTATTATTATAATTTTGAAATTAAGGGGCTCTCAGGCAAAGATATGGGAATTAGGAATAACAGTTCTTTACTAGGAGAATTAAAATAGAAATGCAGTATTACAAAGAACAATCCCAAAACACTGACAGAGTCAGAATACAACCTGACACCCCGTCAGTCAGTCAGGGTGTTGGTAGCAGTCCCATTAAATGGTGGCTGCATCCTCCTGCAGTGGCAGATGTGGTTCAGCTGAAGCAGTGCTCCTGTAGAAAGGTGCAGTTTTCCTCTGAAGGTCCAGGGATGATGTGGAAAGGTCTGGTGTTCCTCTGGAATCCAGTGGAAGGATGAATAACTTGCTGTCCAAAATCTCAGTTTTTATCTGGGTAGGAAAGGCTTGGCTCCTCCCCCTGGCTGGAGCATCTCCCAGTGGGATGATGTAATTTTATCAGTCATACAGTGGGACTCAATGGGCCAACAGCAGATGATATCTTCCTGGAGGGAGGATGGGTTGTGGAAAAGATAAAGATGATTGCCCCAGCTGGTTTAAAGATGGCCCATTAGCAGATAATATGTGCCCCAGAGATAAGGGTCACTGCCCCACCCGGCTTCAACAGATGGTGACAGAATAAACATTTCTGGCTACATCTTATGTTTCCAACCCAAGATACAAGTGTTATTAAAATTGTGTTTTCCACTCCTATTTGTCCTGCCCTCGTGCAGCAGGGCTGGAGAGGCATCCCTGAGCCCTGCTGGAGGCTGCAGATATCCAAACCCGCTCACACAAGGATGTGTTTAGGTGCTATCATTCTTCTCTCTTTTCCTGCCACTTTGCCTCCATAATAATCTTTTTTTTTGTTGTTGGAGACAGAACAGATGAGAGATTTTCCCTCTGGCTTGTGCAGCTGAGGAGGTTCTGCCACAGACTAAGGGCAATTTTTGGTGCACTTGGCACCTGCCACTGCATCAAAGTGACCTGGAGGGAATCCATGATTTAATAACACAACTCATCTTTGACATTCCCATTCTTTTTCACTATTTTTTTTGTTGTTTGTGTGATTTCTGTGAGTTGATCTCATTGGTTCTTTGCTAAAATATCTCCTCACTGGATGGGGACTGGGACTGACACTTGATCACCAAACCCAGCAGGGTTGTATGCAGGTTCTGCCCCTCAGTCGTAATTAATTTCGTGTTCAGTCAGAATGAAAGTGGGATTATAGAAAGCCTTTGGATGAAGGTTGGAGCGTTTCCTTCATCTAGCTGGCACTACAATAAAATAATGATTGAAAACAGGTAAATCCCCCTTGATAGATAGAGTAAAACATGATCCATCACCTTTGATACACCTGCTTTTGTACACATGGGCTTTAAATCAAAATCCTTTTGTATTTGCAAGTGCTTCGAGCTGTGATACAGAAATTTTGGAGGAAACCCAGGAAATGTGATTATTTCAAAGCAAATTTTTGTATTTCTTCAGTGTTGTTCTCACAGACTTGAGGCTGAAAACATCTCAAGTCTTTAAATCCATGGAGTGTCCAGGATAAAGTTTGCATGGAACTGTTTCTTCAGTGACTCAAATCCCACGCATTGATGTTCCTGGAATAAGGAGATGCACCCCAGGAGCAATGCCTGGTGGTTTTTAGGAATGTTTTCCACTTAAAATATCTCAGATACCCAAGCTTTCTTGCCTAACTCCACCTCCTAAAGAAGGGGGAAGCTGAAAGGTTCTTCACCAGCCTCTGGAACAAGCACTGAGCAAAATACTCAGTGTTGCAGAATTTACTGCCCAAAGTTCAAGGGAAGAGAAAAGTGTTTAGTCTGAGCTCTGGAAAAAGCTGGGGAAGGCTCTGTGTGTCCATGGGGAGGGCAGGTACTGCTCTGCCTGACGAGGAAATTAAAGGGGAGATGCCTGCAAAGATCTGCAAAGGGCTGGTTGGGTGGTCTGAGCTTCTGGGCCAGTATTTAATACAAAAGTAGGATGAAAATTATTACCAGAGGTGACTTTTCCATACACTTTATGATGGTTTTCCCTTTCATTTCACTGCTGAAAGCTTTTCCATGATGGTTTTATCCAGAATGACAGATCCTGTTTGGATTTACTATTTAGTGCATGCTTAAATTAATAGCAGCCCAGTGATACAAGTTAATTACATTTTAAACCATTATTAATGTCCTCTAAAGAGAAACATCTCCTCTGCATTAAATTCTGCTGCTTAACTGCTCCTTGGCTGGTGGAGATGGGCTCCTCCAGGAAGTCCAACAATGGGTTTGGGATCCTTTGATTTGGAATTTTCTTGTTTCCTGTTGTTTTACTTCCATTAACATGTTTGAGCTGCTCAGCTTTTAGCAGCCAAGGAATTTCTGCCACAATCTGCTGGGACAGGACTTTTCATTCAGATTTCCAAAGCTGGGTTTTCTGTTAAAAACAGTTTGTTCCCACCAGCATGGGATAAATAAGATAAGGAAGCACCTGCCACGTTTTAGCATTTTCTATTTTCTGCTCAGAGGTGACTGATACATTTTTCCTTTCCTTATTTTACCCCTTCTCTTTGCTGTCCTGCAGTAAATTACAGTAATCCAATTTTGGGCTGTATTGAATCACAGCCCTGTAAGGAGCTGGGTAAGGCAGAGGAGGAGAGTAGTACTTTGGGTTCCAAAGCTTATAAATCCCTGGGGAAAAAAGATCCTGAGCTCCAGTGAGGAATGGCTTTCTTACTTTAACAGAGTCAAACTGCCTGGAAAATCATCCCAAAAAACAGCTCAAGGGAAGGGTAATTTTCAGGGAAATAGCCTCCATGAAGTACTTCCTCACTCATTTTTTTCCAGGAGAAAAGAGGATTCCTCAGTGCTAAGGAAACATCCAAACTTGTCTGCTCTCGGGAGCATCGCTGCCCTCTCAAATGAGCCTCAGGAATTTCCTTGCTGCTGCTGCAGCGTGTTCCTCACCTCGAGGCTTTAATATCTGCCATCTGTCACTGTGCTTTGCTCTGATTTCTCTTAAATGAGGAGAAAAAGGCAGCCACCAAAAGGATCAGTGGCTTTTATTGTTATTAATCACATCCGTGGAGTCAAAAACAACAGAGGAGCTGTGCTGTGCAGCGGGGGTTGAGGGGAGAGCCTTGCACAGAGGTAGCAGCAGGTGGGAGAGGGAATGTGGGACTGGGAGAGGGAATACAGGACAGAGACAGGGATTGCAGGACTGAGAGATGGAATACAGGACTGGGAGAGGGAATATGGAACTGAGAGAGGGAATATGGGACTGAGAGAGGAAATACAGGACTGAGAGAGGGAATACAGGACTTATTTGGGCACTGGATGATGTGTGAAGGCTGCAGATTTTAGTGTTAGCCTGGCCTACTCTGTCAAGAAAAGGATGGTGCAAGGCAGGGAGTCATCCCAACTCTTACAAGCAACACAGGACATGGCGTCCATCACCCCCCACATGTGTGTGAGCACAAAGCAGTCTCTCAACATTGTGGCATATTGAATAGAGTGAGGAGCAAACTCTGGCCAATGGATCCGATGTAATTCCCCGGCTTCCGCCGTTTCCCAGGCAACGAGCACACAGTTCTAGCACTAAACAGCAACATACCTGCACCCTGCCCCTTCTGGAGAGGCTAAAAATACTGGTAGAGAGCACATGGTGTGTGAGAAATGGTGTGGCAGGAATAGTGTATTAGGCAGATGGGCTGCTTGAGTCAGAGCCGGCGGGAGGTGGAGCAGCGATGTCCCTGTGCCGCGAGACCAAGGGCTGGGATGTCACCTGTGGGAGCACAGCCCTGTCCTCGTGGGCATGAAACGTTCCGCTGAGTTGTTTTCATAGCCTGTGCGTGGTATTTATATGTATTTGGATATATTTAAGGTAAAGAAAATACCAAGCAGTTGGAGGTAAAACAGATGGCAGTGGCTGCTTTCTCGGGTGGTGTTTCCTGGCACTTCCAAAATGGCCAATGCAGACCTTTGTCAGCAGCTTCTGCTCAGGGCACTGGCACGTGGGAGGCTTACTGCTGTTCCCACAGCTTGGAATGGGACATTTCTCCATGGCTTTATTGCTCTGGCTGAAGCGAATTGGGGTGCTAAGTGTGGGCCCAGTAGTGGCATCTCGTATTTTGTCCCTTAGGGTGTTACTACAGCTCATCCTCACGTGGGTACTGAAATAAATGGGCCAGGAGACCCACTCCTCTATAAGGCCTTTATTGGAGACCAGCTCTGGGTTGTGCACACCACTCCTGCTCCCTAAAGGCAACACTGAGGAGAAGTTGTTCAGTTCTGTCTTCACAGGCAGAGCTAGGGTCTTTCACTCTCACGGGTCCCTACAAAAACTGCCGTGGATTGTTATTGTAAGGGGAAGTCCCGATGGTAGGATGCTATTGAGGTCATGGTGCAGCTCCGGATGGTGACCTTGCCTTCTCCGTTATTTTTCCCAGCTGTGGAATACTATTTTCAGTCTTAGATATTATTTGGGCTCGTTATTTTAGGGGTTTCCCGTCTGAACGGTGTCACAGCATTCTCTGTGTCTTTCATTTGCATCTACGCCACTGATGTCACTCCTCCTGTCAGAGGCGCCATTTTGGGGAGGCAGCAAGGGCATTAACCCAACGGGAAAGGGACAATTGGGGCCGAAAACAGGGTGAGGGCAAGAACTTAACATTAACAATTAACATTACAGACAACTGGAAGCATTTATAAAAACACACAACTTTAACCGCTGCAAAACCCTCCCTGGGGAATGTCCCCGGGAACTCCCCCATCCCCGTGAAACCACCCGCTCCGCCCGGAACCCCAGCGCGGGGCCGGGGCCACAGGCAGAACCCCCTCCCCTCCCGCGGGAACGGAAACGGGGTCGGGACCGGGACCAGGGACAGGAAGGGGAACGGGAACCGGATCAGCACCAGCGACAGGAAGGGAAGCAGGATCGGGACCGGGACCAGGGACAGGAAGGGGAACGGGAACGGGACCGGGATCAGGGACAGGAAGGGGAGCAGGAACGTGGCAGGAGCGAGGACGGGACCAGAGGCAGCAGCTGTCCCGAGGGACAGCAGTGGGGAACTGGATCGGGATTGGGGGCAGCCATCCCGCGTGGACAGGAGCAGGGAACGAGATCGGGGGGGGAGTCATCCCGCACAGACAGGAGCGAGGAGCAGGGGTAAAACTTTCTCTGAAGGATTTATTCATAACAGGTAGGAAAAACCAACTCTTGTCTTCCTCACAGGATCTTGGGCTGGCTGAAGGGAGCTCAGTGGGCACCTGGTGGCACCTCCCTGCTCCAGCAGGGCCATCCCCAGAGCACAGGGCACAGCACTGTGTGCACACAGCTCTGCAACAGCCCCAGGGAGGAGAGCCCAGAGGCTCTGTGGGCAATCTGTTCAGGGCTGGGCAGTGCCCAGGGAAGAAGTTGTGCCTCCTGTGCAGGGGAATTGCTGGGCTCAGTCCCTGCCCGTGGCTCTGGTGCCATTGCTGGCCCCCGGAGCAGAGCCTGGGCCCTGCTCTGCCCCTCCCTGCACACAGGGACACCCAGGGCCGAGGGCCCCTCTCAGCTGGGGCTCCTCTCCAGGCTGAGCAGCCCCAGCTCCCTCAGCCTTTCCTGGGCACCCAGATGCTCCAGGCCCTTCCTCAGCGCCGCAGCCCCCGCTGGCCCTGTTCACTGTTGAAATTGTATTCCTGTGGTAGCATCAGATGTGGGAAATAACTGCCTTGTTTTAAGGGTAGCATTTCCTCTAGGAGTGAATTAAGCCTCATCTCCTGGGCAATTTATCTTTGTCACAGGGCAAGGTCCTGCATTGACGCCCTGCCCGGACAGGTGATGAATCATTGCAGTCCCAGCAGCATCCCAGGGATGTTGGTGCCTGTGCTGAGCCCTCAGCAGTGAATGGAGCCCTCATTTATCCCTGGATTCTGACAGCCGGAAGCCTGCGTGCCCGCTGCCGCTGCCGGCTGTGTGAGGCCACGCGGAGCTAATGAAGTGACAGGGAAGGGGGACAGCTTGGCCACAGCAGGAAATGTCCTGCGGGTTGGATCGGTGGCAGCACGGGGAAGCCATGAGTGCCAGAGCTGTGGTGTGACAGTGATGGAGAGGGGACATGAGTGAGGACAGCGTCTGTCCTGCTGCTGTGACACCTCAGGAGAGGCTGCCATCAGCGGGGCCTGGGCTGAGGGGCACCTGCAAATGTCCAGCTTGGAATCCCACAATCCCAGTTTGGCTTGGAAGGGATTTAAAGCTCATCCAGTGCCACCCCCTGCCATGGGCAGGAACTATCCCAGGCTGCTCCATGCCCTGTCCTATCTGGCCTTGGACACTTGCAGAGATAAGGAGTCTGAAGCCTCTCTGGATAACCTCTCAGGAGCACTGGCTTTTCCTCCTGCCACCTTTTCTGTTTCCCTAAAGAAGAAGCTTGCTCAGATCCACCTGAGAGGAGAAATGCTCCAGAAAAGACCCCAGAGGAAATGGATCATGCAAGCACTTATACCAGGAGAGGTTTTATCTGTTTATTCCTCCTGGAGAGCTCCAGTAAAATCTACTGAGGTTAATGGTTCCCCAGAGCACTAATGAAGGCCATCAGCGAGACTTTGGGCTCTGTAACTGCTGCTTTTTGTCTGCCTGAGCTTGTGCTTGGCAGCAGGGGGTGGATTGCCTTTAAACACATGATCGATCAACTTAAGCAGCCTCCCTGACAGCACCTTCATTATTTTTTCTCAGTCAGATCATTTTCTGTTATTAAAAAGAAAAGTAACACGTGGGTTGGAAAATGTTTACTCATAGCTACTCTTTTTGAGAGTTTCTTGTGTGGTTTTTGCCTTAAACGGCAAATATTTGTATTTTCTACAATTTGTTGGTTGGTGGTGTTTGATACCTGTATTGCCTTAGAATCCCAGAATGCTTTGGGTTGGGAGGGACCTCAAAGCCCATCCAGTGCCACTCCTTCCACTATCCCAGGGATATCCTAAGCCCTGTCCAGCCTGGTCTTGGACACTTCTAGGTCATTAGCCTGTTCTCCTATGTTACTGAATTCCCTTTCCACTATTTTCCCCCAGATTTCCAGTGAGGCCATTTACCAAGTTCTGGTGCTGACCCAGAACCCACTTCCCCCCTTCTGTGGGAAGGTGGAGGATAAAGATTCCTGCCTGGGAAGTGCTGTCTGGCCCTCCCAGGGACTGAGAGGCACCACAACTGGTTTCCTTCATTTCCAGAGTGGGTGAACGCTGTTTCCAGAGGAATTGCACATGGGAGAGGGCAGGGCTAAGTTTTGGGAGTGATGTTTTGAGGCTGAGCCCTCCTCTCTCCAGGTGTGCCCATCCCTCCCTGTGCTTTCCCAAATGCAGGAGGAGCTGGCAGTGGGAGGCAGGGCTGTGTTTGTCCCTCTGGCAAAGGCCAGGACAGGGGGAGGATTAGCCCTGTCAGTCTTGGGCAGCTGCTGTGCTTTTTGGCTTTTGGAAATGCAAAGGTCCCTGGCCACTCTGTCCTGCAGAGATTTCCCATTTCCTTCAGCCTTGTCCAGTGGGGAATTAGCCTTGGGAGAAATTGAAGTAGCAGGTGGGTGATTTGAGGAAGAGATGGAGGAGGGGAATGACTGGAAGAATACAGGAACCAAAAGTGAAGCAAGGTGAGAACATAGGCACTGAAGTTTCTGTTTGCTTAGTTCAGCTTTTCCTTTTCCAGTTTTGCATTAAGGATTCACTGGCATTTCCCTCATACATCCCTGGCTGGCTTTTGCCATCCTCCCCTGTGCTGTCTGGCAGGTGCTGGGATGGGTTTTCCTTTGGAAAGCTGCAGCCAGTGTCCCTCCAAAGCCTGTGGCTCCCTCGCAGTGTGTGATCTTGGCTTGCTCCCATCCCTGAAAGCTGGCTTGATGGAGCAGCCAGAATTGGTAGGTTGGTGTCCCTGGAGCTGAAGGGCAGCTATTGTGCTTTAAAAAGGCCTTTTAGAAATGCTCAGGACCCCGGTGCCAGCCGGAGAACTTGAACATCAGTTTCTAGGTAAATTATTTCTGCTCCCCGAGTCTTCCCAGCGGCCACTTGGCAGGCAATTAACATGACAATGGGATATGGGAGAGATACGGCAAAGGGGGGTGAGAATTGGACACTGGGAAGATTTTTAAATTGCTTTTCAAACCAGTGCCTTTCCTGTTCCCTGCTCTGCAGTGGCTGTTGTCAGCCAGGGGAGGGAATGTTTGGCACCCCCCATGTCCCCAGATAGACTTTGAGGTACAGCTCAGCCTTTTAAGCCCTACGCTTGGAGCCATAGAGCATTCTGTGCCAGTGTGCCAGCTCTCAGGGCTCACCTGGAGAGCCCTTCCAGCTCCAGGCAGCTCTGGGGGGTTTGGATCCCTCCCAGTCTGGGAGTGTGAAATGGTGGGTTTGGAAGGGCAGGTAATTTGTCACGCAGGTACCTGCTGTTATTACCTGCTGCAGGGGACTTCTGGAGCAGCAGCTCCATCTTCCTTTGGAGAGGTGAGTCACGGATGCTGGAACAGGCTCTGGGTGCTGCTGAGCCAGGGATCACCAGGGATCAGGACAGGAGCCGGGTAGAACCATGTAGGTCTGATCATGGAATCATGGAATCATGGAATGGTTTGGGCTGGAAGGGATTTAAAGCTCATCCCATTCCACTATTTCCAGGGTGCTCCAAGCCCCATCCAACCTGGCCTTGGACACTTCCAGGGATCCAGGGGCAGCCACAGCTGCTCTGGGCACCCTGTGCCAGGGCCTCTCCACCCTTCCAGAGAAGGATTCCTTCTTCACATCTCCTCTGATCTGATATCTTCAGTTTTGTCTCATTATCCCAAGTTTTGTGTTTTCTCTTTCCCTATAGCATCCCTCTAAAGAAATGGGCAGAGCAGGGAGGGGTTTGTGCCCTCAGGATCTCATGTTTGTTCCTTTGTGGAGTTGTTTTGAAGTCAAGGAGCTGACAAGGTAGGCAGATCTGGGGCTGGCAAACCTCTGATCTTGTTCTTGCATCCAGTCAAAAATCAGAGAGGTGACTTCCTGAGAGATTTGGGCTGGAATTGGAATGTTTTCCTTGTGAGCCCCGCAGAAATGAAAGGTTTCTGATAGGGAGGCTGGTTCTAGCTCAACTGAAGTTCAAAGTACTGAGTGGGAGTTGTGCATACAGCGAGCCCTGTGAATATAGGATCCCCGCTTGTGCTTTGACAGCTCATTTCTTATATCCTAAAGGAATGTCACCCGCTTCCCAGGAACCCATTTTGCCTAAGTTGGAACACCTGGAGTAGATATGACAGTGAATGGTAGTGTTGTGATAAGTTACAAATGGCTGTGCCAAAATGGCAAGAAACTTTCTGGCTTGGGGGAAGCTTGAAAAGTCCTACAGCTGTGTCCATCCCTGGCAGTGTCCAAGGCCAGGCTGGATGGGGCTTGGAGCAGCCTGGGATAGTGGCAGGTGTCCCTGCCCATGGAAGGGGTTAGAATGGGATGGACTTTTAAGGTCCTTCCCACCCAAACCACACTGGGATTCTGTGATTCAATCAGCTGTTTGTCAGCTGGGTGGTGTGGTTGAAAAAAAGCTGTGTGATTCTCTGGGCTGTATCTGTGTGTGGTACTGGTCCATGCTGGAATTTTCCCTATACCAGTGACAGTAAAATGCAGTTTGGAATTGAAGGTTTTATTTCCCTGTTCCATTTCCCTAAGCTCAAGGACAGAAATCATAATTTTATTTCTTTCTGTTGAACCTGCCTTCTCTCCAGCCCATGCCCTTGTTGCTGGGTGAAGCTCATCTGAATTTTGGTGCTTCTCCTGTGGCCAGCTTGAAATCCAGAGGTCATTCAGACACACTGAACATCACTTCAAGCATTTTGTTTGATGGAGTCAGGTGAAAATGTTTGATTTATCACAGCTGTATGGGGGAAAACAACCTGAAAGATGTTGCTGCTATTGGCTTTGGCTGAGTCTGTTGAGTTTAAGGCTTGTGGTTTTAAGGACCTAGTTCATGGCAACATTTGAAAAAGCTGCTGGGTGCCCTGCAGTAATAAAAGAGGACAGAAAATGAGTCATTTTCAGGTAATCTGAGGGCTGGTTTAATTATCTTTTCACTTTTCCATGGGTTTTGAGGTTGGAGAACCCATTGCTGCCGAGAGCTCTGGGTACCACTGACACAGGGTCTCTGTGAAGTGGCAGCAGGCACTGTCCCCTGAACATCCAGGAGTTCCTCAGCTGGTTGTAATTGCCTGTAATTAGCTGGGCTAAAATTAATCAGGGCCAAAAAAGGGATTGTTTTTGTCTTTCTGTGTCTACCTGTTACTATCTAAGGCAGTGTGTTGCAATTAAAAGAGGAATAATTTAAATCTTTTGTTTGATGAAGATGAAAATAAATAAAGGAAATGCTGCTGATGTGTTTAGTTAAATGAGCATTTATTGCAATAAAGAAGTCCTTGTCCGGCTTGATCAACTCATCAGTGCATCAATTATGAGGAGTCCACTTGGAATTTTAGCAATTTATGTTCCACTCTTCAGAACACAATGAAAAGAGAAGTATTCCATGGGTTCCTTCCTGCCAGCTTCATCACTGGTCTCATTTTCGAGGTTTACCCAAATGTGAAGCAAAGCCCTGAATATGGCTGGAGCTGGGATGGAGCTCCTGAGGGTGGGGCAGAGCTGGAGTCTCCAGCTCCCTGGGCTGGGCTCTCTGTGCTCCCCTGGCACTGACACCAGCGAATGGGAGTTCCTTGGCAGGAATTGCTGGTGTTCCTGGCGTGCCTGTGCCCAGCAGAGGCAGAGCTGGGGTCTCTACAGGAATCCCCCTGCTTTGCAGACCCCAGGGAGGGATTGCCTGAGGAGTCAGGGACTGTGAGCTGCAGACCTGGGTTTCTGTGCTGTTGTATCCTCCCAGGAGATTTTTCTCTCTCCCTTTATTTATGGCCCCTGTCTCCCACACTGAGTTTTCTCTCCTCGCTGGTCTCATCAATCCCTGGGAGTACATTCATCCATCTCATTTCAGGGGACAGCTTCTGTCTGTTAAAAAATACTTATTTATTTTCCCCTGCAAGGGTAGCCATGCATGCAGGTGCTCACCTTTGTTTCCCACATGCTTCCACAGGGTCCTTCAGCACTTTAAATCCATGGGAAAACTGAGTGTGAGACAGCAGGGAAGCAGCTTGGCAGGGGGTGGGACAGGATGGGGTTTAAAGTCCCTTCAAACCCAAACCATTCTGGGATTCTGTGATTCAAGGAAAACTCTTGGTTCTGTTTAAGAGGGGAAATAAAATACTTCCAGGTCTGCATCTCCAGGTGCTGTGTTGGGACGTGCTTGGCTCCAAAATTAGGAATTTTGGTCAAATTCCTTGAGCTCATTTCTCAGATGCCCTGAAGAGTGACAAACAACCTTATAAAAAGAAAAGCTGGCTGGGTTTTATTGCAGACACTGCTTTTTTCCTTTTTCTCATGGGGCTGTTTGTCACCAGCCAAAGCAAGAAATGGCAGAGCTTGATTTGTGGGCCCCTCTTTGCCTGAATTCCCAGTGGTTTTATTACCTTGGAAAAGGGAGAGGATTGGGAGAGGATCCCTGGGTGGTACAGGGAATGTCTCAGCCAGCCTGAGGCAGTTCCAGTGCTCACAGAATCCTTCAGGAAGATGAAAGATGTGTTCTTTAATTCCTGCTTGTGACCAGAGTGCTGATCTGAAAAACAATTCTCTGCCAGGCCAGGCTGGATGGGGCTTGGTGCAACCTGGGATGGCAGGGGTGGGATGAGGTGAGCTTTAAAGTCCCTTCTAACCCAAAATAATCCATGAGTCCATGATTTTTCATCTCTAATGGGATTAGAAGCCATGGAAAGGTTCTGTGGGGTTTGGCCAAGGTTTGTGTCTTCTGCTATATTCGGTTCCTTCTCTATTTAATACACAATTTAAAAAATTCCTCTTGTATCTGTGAATTACAGAGGACAGTCAGCCTTGTCATGCAGGGATGTTAACTGGGCAGTTGGGATTTGTGAATTATTATTAATGTGTAGTTAACAAAATAAAGCAAAAATACGGTTTTTAAAATCAAAATTTCTCTCTTTTAATCATATTTTGGAAGAAATTTAGGTCAAATAGCTTAGCTAGGAAACAATCTGGTGTGCTCTGCAGTGGTCTTTTGTGCTCTAAGGTGGCAAAACCTTTCACAGCTGGGGATGGAGGACGAAATTTTGGCATTGCAGTAGATGAAGTTCCACCTCAGGCAGCAGAATAACAAAACAGCCATTATGTGTGCTCTCCTTTAATGTATACCCTGGTATTTATTACAACATATGCTCTGCACACACAATATTTACTGAGCTGGCAGCTTCTCCAAATGGGGCTTTGGAAAATTCTCCAAATGGGAAAGCAACAAAAGCAAAAAACATCTTTTAGCTGTTGTGTTGAATAAAACACACTTGATTGGCAAACAGAGGTAGGATTTGCCAGAGAAAACCAGCCCAGGCTCTGAAGGTTGGTGCTTTCTGCCAGCAAAGTGCTCATTCTGTAAAACCTGTGGTGCTGCTTTAGGAACAAGACAAAATATTCCCTCAGCTTTCAGAACTGCTTCAAATTACTATCAGCAATATCAGCAAATTATTATATTATTAATATATTAATATTAATATATTAAACTTGTTGTAGCTGCCCCTGGATCCCTGGAAGTGTCCAAAGCCAGGTGGGACTTCGGGGCTTGGAGCACCTGGGATAGTGGAAAGTGTCCCTGCCCATTGCAGGGGGTGGCACTGATGGGCTTTAAGGTCCCTTCCAACCCAAACTGCTCCATGATTTTCTGATCCCCTTAACCCTCCTTTTTCTCTGACCTGGTTTGCTGCACTGAAAAAAGCATCATGGGGCTTGTCCCAGAAGACCTGCAGATGGATGTCAGTGGAGTATTGGAGGATCAGTAAAACCTGGAATTGTTGGAGGCTGCTGCCCCTGGCTCCTCACTGCTGTCAAGGCAGTGCTTGCTCATTTCAGTAGTTCCTGTGCTTCCCACTGGCAAACCCAGCAGGAGTTCTGGCAATGAAAAAACAGCAAAATAACAAAATGTGAGGGCTCAGGAATTTGTGTTTCATTAATATTAGTGCAAAATCAACCCCCCAGTGAAGGGCTGCCTTTGCAGGATTTCCCCATAACCCTCTCCTGAAGGATGTGTGCAGCTCCAGCTATGACTTTTAGGAATCTGCACACACAAATTGGGAAAGATGAACTGGTAATTGTGGTTGTTAATGTGCCACTTAGATGTGGATTGATTGCACTGCTTCACAGCCACCCCACCTTGGTTTTTACTTCTTTTTTTTTTCTGTCAGGGAGAACCATTGCACAGAATTACTGTTTGGTAGAAATGGAACTCCCTGCTTTTCCCCTTTAATCATGATCTATCATCAGCTGGAACAGGCAGATCTCTTGGGGTTTGGGAACTGTTCTGTGTGAAACTTGTGTCTCCAGTTGCCCCTCATACTTCCATGGGTTCTCCTTCTAGGACAACTTCTGCCTTTCAGGCTCAGTCATCAAAAATGTTCCTTGTGGTGATGTTTCCTGTGTCTGAATTTGGCAGAGCAGCTGTTGTGCAAATCCCATTCTCATCCTTTCTCACAGAGTTTCAAGTTTGTTGCAGACACACAGTTCCCACCCTTGTGACTGTGGTGGGAATTATATTTCTATAAAACTGGGGAAAAAAAACCCGGAGGAAAAGCTGTGCAGCTCAGTACACCTGCAGCTCAGTACACCTGCAGCTCCTACCCCTTCCTCTGGCTGGGCACTTTGTGCTGTGGTTTATTTGATGTGGTGGTGTTCAGTCAAGAATTCGATGTTCTTGGAGGTCTTTTCCAACCTTAATGGTGATTCCCTTGGAAAAATGAGGCACTGTCATTCTGTGGGCAGCAGTGGAAGGCACAGGGAGAGAAGGGCTCAAATGGAGCCATAGCTCTGTGTCAGTGGTGGTTTAGTATTGGCACGGGGCAGGGTTCAAACCCAAACCTTACTCCAAAACCTTCTCCAAACTGTATTCCTGACCCTTTTGCCCCTCCTCAGGGCCTGAATCTCATTCATATTTCATTGCTTTCCTGTCTCAGCAGTCTCTGTGTGTAAATGCTCCCAGACAGCAGAACAATTGCAGAGATCAACCTGCAGACTAAACTTCCTTTTTTCCTGCTATTCCCTGAATAGGGAAGTGCACAGCCTATTGTGATCCTTTCCTTAAGAGCAGCTTTTAACCAGAAGCTCCCCTCAAACTGCACGAATTCAGCTTTGATTTTCACCCCCCCACCATCAGCAGTGTTTTCTGTCCTGCAGTGCTGCTGCAGGGCTGTGGTGTAGGATTAGCTGGGGGATCAGTGACTCTCTAAGTGCAAGGTGAATCATGGCAAATTGGAGTGTGCCTGAAAAGCCACGTTCCAGCTCTGAGCAGGGCTTGGAGAGTGCTGCATTAACCTCTGAGTGGTGAAGGGCAGTCTGAAAAACAGCCCTCTGTGTAGCCATGTGCTCTTTTTCAGTTGTTATAATTTCTCTCTGCTCCACATAAGTCCTATGAGTCAGAAAACTTGGTTATGCTGGTTACTCATTGATTATCCAAAGAGCTTGGCTCTGGTAGTTAAGGAATTTGGCACTGGTAGCCTTTAAAATGAGAGCTGGGTGTAATTAGACCCATCACACTATGAGCAGGGGCCATGCCTGAGGCTACAGAAAGGATTCCAAGCTCTCAAATCCATTCCTCTGGCTGTATTTCTCCCAAAGTTTGTCTTGAGTGGAAGCTGCTGTGCCTTCCACCATCTCAGGTGCTCCAAGCCCCAGAGTCCAACCTGGCCTTGGACTCTTCCAGGATCCAGGGGCAGCCACAGCTGTTCTGGGCAACCTCCCCACCTTACCAGGGAAGGATTAATTCCCAACATTCCCAAATTTCTCTATGTCACTTGCTGTGGGGGCTGTCCTGTGTCCTCTCTTATGCTTCTGAGCAAGGAACTCCTTGTGCTTTCCAGATGATGGGATGGCAATGCACATTTGTAGCTGTTCCCATTAAACCTGGCTGTCCTTGGATCTGCTGAGTTTGTGTGGGTGTGGGACTGAGTTTTCCCTGCTCAATTGCCTGGGAAAAGTAAATGTTAAGTGCTCATGCTCAATTAAACTGGGACAACAAATTGTTAGCAGAGAGCTGTTGAAGTTCTCAAGTCAAACACATCCCTGGCTTTGGGCTCTGGGTGGCCTGACCTGCAGGAAAAATCTTCTCTGCCCTGGTGCTGCCTCTGGCCAAAGCAGAAATCCAGGATTCCTGTGTTCCAGTTTGACCCAGGTTGGTTATGGGTTTGGATGTAAGTCCTGTGACTTCCCAGCAAGAGAGTCCCCCACCAGTGCACCAAGCAGGGTGTTAAGAGATGGCCTGGGATAGATCCAACAAGTCCATCCAGCTCTTAAATTTCTCTTCCCAAATTGCCCTGCCCACACAGTCCCAGCCCTCTGGGACTTGCTGCTTCCATGTGCAGCTTTCCCATAGCCTGAGGGAGAATATCTTGGGTGGGGCTGGACAGTGCTTAGCCCCTGCTTGGCCCTGAGCAGATCCATCTCCCGCTTTCCATGTGGATCTGCCCCTCCTGAATGTGGAATTTGGGTTCAAGTGGTTCCTCAGCTTCCATGAATTGAATCAATTTGGTCCTTTTTGAATTTTTGGTGCCCAAAAAGCTGCGATGTCCCCAGAATTATAGACAGATTTAGGGGTTGTATATCCAATCCATAAATTAAAACTCTGGGATGAACCAGGCTAGAAATGAACCAAATCCCCAAATGATAGACAGATTTTGGGGTTGTATGTCCAGCCCATGGATTAAATCTCTGGGATGAGCCAGGCTGATAAATGAACCCAAAAACCTCGGGAGAAAATGCAGATTTGTTTTCCAATGCAACAATTCCAGTAGGAAATGGGTTAAGTAAAAATCAATGGTAGGTTACAACTCTGTAGTGTTGTTGCAACAAATTCAGGTGCTCTGAAGAGCTGCTTGTAGAGAAGAAATGCAGGGACAAACTGTGAGTAAACTATGTGTGTAAAGAGTGAGTTAATGTGCTCCCCCCTGTAAGCAGCTTTGTGGCAATCCTCAGAAGTTATCTGTAATAAATTGCTCTTAATTGGTTCCTAAATGTAAGGAAATCATCAGCCCTCTTTTGCTATTTTAAGTCAAGAATTAGAAGTGTAACAGTGACCTTGATTCCATAAGCAATCCGTGCCCTTGGAGTTATGTGCTCAACACAAATAAAAGACAAAAAAATCAGGGTGGTCTGGGATGAAATTTGGCTCTTTGGTATGCATTGATTTTAACAAATCTTGGCTGAGCAGCTCCACGGTTAAGAGAGGTAAAACAATCAGTGCCTGCTTCTGTAGAAATATTTGTTATTTTCCCCCTCAATGGGGTTCATGTTCCTGATGCTGATCAGGAGTTCTTGTTCTCTTGTTCTGCAATGGAGTTTCAATTACTTCCGAATTCTGTTCCTGTCAGTGTGTGTGGGGGAGATAAGAGTCCATGGAGGTGGAGCACTAAATCCTCCATGACTTCCTTTCCTACAGAAAAGCCCTGGAAAAGAGCAAATATTGGCATTTGTAACAAAATCTTCCAGGTTTCAAATTTTAGTGCAAACTTACTTTTGTTATAAAACCTTCCAGACAATTCCTTGTTCGGCCTTTTGCTCCCTCATCTCTTGCTTCTTCCCTGGAGTGGAATTTAAAGGAATTGGATATATCCATGTGTGGCTTTTAATGGATTTAATTGCACAAAGGCAATTGCTGTTGTGGGAACAACAGAGCCACTAGAATCCAAGGAGAGGCCTTTCCTCCTTGCTGGGAAATAGGGATGGAACAGGTGCATCAAATTAAGCACAATATGCCTTTATTTCACAACATTACTGTTTTCCAAATTGCCCAGTGTCACGGTGTGACTTGGATTTGCCAATTTTAATATATTTAATTTCTTTTAGAAATAGGATTTAGGAACAGAGACAAGGCAGGCTTAAAACTTAAAAGGGTACAAGAAGAAATTTATTAATAACACACACAAAAAAAATCAGAATAAGGTTCCTAGATTGTTCCTTCTCCCTTCATTCCACATTTCTTACCAACAACATACAGAGAGCACTTCAGTGAGTTATCCACCCAAATAATCATTTCAGTTCACTTAAGAATGAGAAGTCCCTTTTTTAGTTATGGCTTAGGGGGTGTCTTCACCTTCACAATACGCATCCACCTGGGAAAATATTGCAGATTATAACTCTCCTCCCATTTTTTCACAGTCCTTCCAGAGCTGTGCTATGGGTTATGTTACACACTTGGGGTAATACTTTTAAAGGCAGGCTGCTGAAAAAATAAAATTCTCTTCATCTCCTTCTCTATCAAATGTCTCTGTTCATATTCCAGTCCCAGAACAGAGAGCTCCATTTCCCCGAGGCAAAAAGTCTTCTACTCAAGCATCCAAACCTCCCCAAGTATATTTCACAGTTTAAAGGGATTTTAGTGTAGTCACAATCCCCTTAGCCCACAAAAAAGTTTTCAGCTACTTATCAGTTGCATCTTTTCAATCTCTTCCCACCAGGAGCTTTACCTTCATTCCGCTGACCTCTGTAGTCTCCATGCTTCATTTCTTCTCATTCGGGGAAGCTCAGGAGATCGAGGATCTTACCCAGGCATAAAGAAGTTACAATTGTATCCAGATAGTGAAGAAAACCACGTGGGCAGCTGGAGGCCTTCTCTGCCACGTGGAGAGGCGAGGGGAGCCGAGCGTGCAGGGCGGGGGCCACCAGGCCAGGGCCGGGGCCACCCAGAGCCATGCGGTGGGGGGGGCCGGGGGGGGGGCTGGGACCATGCGGTCGGGCCAGGCTCCCCCCGCCGAGCCAGGAGCCGGGCCGGGGCCTGTGCCCTGGCCAGAGGCCACCTCACCCCCCAGGGAGCCAGAAACCGAAAGACAGAGCAGCCAACCCGACCCACTGTGATTTGTGAAAGAGAAATAACCCCCCCATTGGTTTCCCGAGCTGTCCATCACCAAATCAGCTCTCCGATTGGTGCCAGTAGCTCACAGGGGAAGCTCCCAGAGACAGGAGAGTCCCTCCCACTCCCCAGCCCCATGGAGCTGTCCCTGAGTCGAATCCACCCCTCCTCCCCAACACATGAAACCAACACACCCAGAAACACAATTATCCAACTAAGGAAAATGTAGACAATGACGTTTAATTTGGGTAAGCGTACAATGAACGCTTCAGAATTTTGCCTCTCATGCTTTTGAAGCCTTCAAAGAAGAACCTGGAACTAGGGACGTGGAATGGGGAAAGGATTTTCAGGTAAAGAGGGGGATTTATTGTGAAGTTGTTGTGCCCAGTTACTTGTCTGCAAACCAGGGGTGTTTAGGATATGCCCAGAGTTCAGAGCCAGATTTTAAATTCCCAACTTCATGAGGCTGCTGTGTTCCACTGCCCATCCCTGTTCTTTCCCAGCTGCTCCTGACTGGTGCTTTGGGCACATCCAGCACTTTGAATGCAAACCAGAGCAAATGGCAGAGCCTCAGGTGTCCTGAGGGGGAAAGGATCCTTGGGGATTCTCCCATCACTTCTTCGTCTGGAGAGAGGGGAGAGGAGGAGAGAGACAGAAAAATGCTTTTGTTTGTGATCCAAAATGAACCAAATAATGATGATGGGCTGGGAGACCTGGGGATGTTCACCTGGAGAAGAGAAGGATCTAGGGAGACCTCAGAGCCCCTTCCAGGTGTGAAAAACAAGGTTCACTGTTTTGGGAGAATTAAAAGGTTTAATAAAAAGACAATAGGAGACATACATAAAGCAAAGGGTTAAAACGGCCGGGTGCTTGGCATGCTGCCGAGAGCACACCGCTGCTTTGGGAACACCCCTTTAAATACCTTTTACAAGCCATCCATTTGTTACATATTCATAGACCTTCATGCATAGTCAACTGTTTCTGGGAACTGTTTAGCATGGCCACTCCTTGGGTCCGCCTTTTTAGAGCATGCGTGTTTCTTGGCTTGTGGCTTTATTTTTCACCTTATCCCTTTTAATTTGGGTGGTGGTCCAGCCGGTGTGTGCTGATAATTGTCTTGTGAGCTGCAGGGGTCCCCATGACATGTTCACGGGCTGTTATCTTTGACTAAGCAGATAGTTTAAGCATACTATCTCTAAAAACTTATGTCTAACTTGTACTATTAACCAAGACTATATCCATATAGAAATGCTATTTTAACATTATACATATAGCATTTATCCAATACCTGCGAAGAGCCAACAACATTTCATGCATTCATAACGCAGGGCCTGAAGGGGCTCCAGGAGAGCTGGAGAGGGACTTGGGACAAGGGATGGAGGGATAGGACACAGGGAATGGCTTCCCAGGGTCAGATGGGATATTGGGAAGGAATTGTTCCCTGGGAGGGTGGGCAGGCCCTGGCACAGGGTGCCCAGAGAAGCTGTGGCTGCCCCTGGATGCCCCTGGAAATATCCAAGACCAGGTTGGATGGGGCTTGGAGTAGCCTGGGATAGTGGAAGGTGTCCCAGCCCATGGCAGGGGTGAGAATAGGACAATTTTTAAGATCCCTTCCAACCTAAACCACTTTGGGATTCTGTGAAGATGCAAAGGAGTATTTCTGCTTCTTTTCCACCTGTGAACTGCAGCATTCCATTTATCATCTCCCCTGTGAGCAGCTGTTTGCCTCCTTTGTGATAATCAACCTTTCTAGCACCGTTTGGGGGTCAGTGGACCCCACCCTGGGATGCACCCTGGATAGCTTGGGGTGTGCTGTTTTATTTTCCCAGTGGGAGAAGGCCCCTGCCATCCATGGATGGATGGATGGATTGCTGGCAGTGCTGGCTCCCTGCTGGTGGAGCTCCAGAGTTTCCAGGGCAGCTGAGGGTTCCCGGGGCCAGGGACCCAGCAGATCCTGCCTTGTGACATGCCCCCGCAAGAATAAATCTCTGGGTTCCAGCAGCGCTGGCAGTCACTTATCTTTGCCTTCTGGAGACCTTGGGATTTGATGAATCCCTTTCTCTCATCTTACAGTTACCACAACAAGCTGCTCTGTGGGAGCAGACAGAGAGGGAAGAAGAGGGATCTCAGCTCACCCCTTGTTTGTGAGCAGCAGGAGGGTGTCACACTGAGGGGGTGTTTGATGGTGACATTGGTGATGGCAGGGATTTCTTCCTGAGTGGTGACATTGAGAAGTGACCCTGTGACAGCTGAGCTGGGAAAGGGGCTCAGCCTGGAGAAAAGGAGGCTCAGGGGGGACCTTCTGGCTCTGCACAACTCCCTGACAGGAGGGAACAGCCGGGGGGGTCAGGCTCTGGTGCCAGGGAACAGGGACAGGACAAGGGGAAAGCGGCCTCAGGCTGTGCCAGGGGAGGCTCAGGTTGGACAGCAGGAGGAATTTCTGCATGGAAAGGGTGCTCAGGCCTTGGCAGGGGCTGCCCAGGGAGGTTTGCAGTGCCCATCCCTGGAGGTGTCCAAGGAAGGGCTGGAGGTGGCACTCAGTGCTCTGGGCTGGGGACAAGGTGGGCACTGGGCACAGCTTGGGCTCCATGGGCTGGGAGGGATTTTCCAGCCTCAGGGATTCTGGGTTTCTGTGTTATTTTACACACCAGCCTGCTCAGACTGGCATTTCTGGGTGTGTTTGTGGTTTGCATGACCTCCTCCTCCCGAGGCATGGTTTAGCTGGACCATCCATACAGGTGTCTATAGTTTACTTTTCTCCTGCTGTTTTTCTTTCCTATTTGAATCTTGCCATCTCAAGGTATCCAAAGTAATGTTTCTTCTGCAAATATAAATGTAAATCCAGCAGGCAGGGTGGCAAACAAACTGCTGGCAGGAAGGAGGACAATCTTCCCTTTCTTTAAATGTGAAGCTGTCAAATATATGGGGCTGTGCTTTTGAATTCCCAAAGATGCCTGGAAGTGCCTCTTGGATGGGATTTTTTCCCTTCTCCCAGTGAAAGTGGGTGGTTAATGCAAGAAAACTGCTTCCCTTCTGGATAGGCTGGGCCTAAATCTTTGGTGCTTAATCCCAAACCTTTGGTACATTTTATATCTATTGTCACAGCCATCATTTGCTGTTCCCAGGCTTTCCATGAGGGATAAGAAAGAAGAATCCTGGTGCTTTCTGCCATTGGCAAAGTAGCTGCTGAGCAACACAATGAACACATCCTCCCTGTGGGACACCAGAGATTTATGGGATCTGTGCCTTGGGAGAGTGTTCCCCAGGTGATCCTTTCCTTAATCCTGATCTCTGGGATGGATTATCTACCAAGGGATAATGAACCAGCCTTCAGCCTTGGCCATGTCTCCCTTCCTCAGCAGCAGTGGGCAGCTGGCATCCTTGGCAGAGCTGCTGCAGGCTCAGGTGGACCCTCAGGTAGCTCCTGGCACAGCCAGGTCCTCTGACAAGTGGCAGTCAGGCAGGTGGATTAAAAACCTTATTTAGCAGGTGCACATCCCTCCTCAGTCCTTCTTATGCCTGTGCCACATGTTTCTCTGTGGTGGCTGTGCTGCCCTTGTCACTGGGGAAGGCCAGAAGGGACAGAGGGAGGCTGGAGGAGCGGCTGAGAACGGGTTTGTTCTGTCAGTCAACTCTGTCTCCTGTTAATGGCTGCTTGGTTACTCTTCATTATAACCTGTTTGACCCAGCAGAAGTTCTCAGCTGCAGTTGGGATTTTTTACAATCAAATTTTCCAAGGCCAAAGCATAAGGATGGAGCAACAACTCATCAACTACAATAGTGCTGTTTTTCATTTTCCATCTCCAAGGGCTGAATCATGTTGGGGAGGTAATATTCAATCATGAGACCATCACCTGGAAAAGGGCTTGCTCATCCAGAGCATGATGAATTGATTTTTGGGGAGGACAGCTTTCTCCCATGGCTGAGTTTGGAGTATGCTCACAGGGTTTCTCTTTGAGAGACTTTGCACCTCTTTGATGACAAATACAAGGCAGATTATCATCTGAATTTATGGCTCTGCAAGGCACAGTTTCACTATCCTTTAGTGTTCAATAGAATATTATGTGCTTGATATTAAAAACCTGCAGAAATGTCAGGGCAATTCCAGGTTGTAGAAGAAAGGCAGTCACTTGGAGGAGTAAAAAAAGCTTCATGTAAACTGCACAATGGAAGGGAAGTTAATATGTTCTCTTGGGAAAGAGTTAGGAGCTGGTTCTTGAAAATACAGTGAAAAGGAGTAAATCCCCTCCCTCAGAGGAGAAATCCATGTGAAAGTTCAGTGTTGGGACCCTCTTTGGCTTTTTATCTTCCTCCTCTCATCTCCCTCTGCACTCACAGAGAAAAGAAAACAAAGCAGATGAGCTTTGTGGGTGGTTCTGGTTCTGTTCAGAAGTTCTCATCCAGCTCTTTTATGGATGGTTGTCCTTAAAGTGATGTTCCCTTCTGCAATTCCAGCCTTCAGTCTCCTGTGAACTTCGATTGTACAACTGTGTGCATTCACCCAGGCCCTGTGGCCCTGATGTGTTTGGTAGAGATTAATTAGGGATTGGTTCTTGCAGCTCTCCTGATTTTCACACCCAAAGCACTCTTCTGAGCCCTGCTCATCCCATCCTTCCTCTTCTCATGCCTTCTAAGGAACGAGTGGTGGAGATTATGAAAAGTTTAGCAAGGAAAGGAATTTTAAAAAGTTTGTGTGTGAATATTTGCATACATGCTGGGGGACAAATTCCTGCTGGACAGAATGATGGAGCAGTTCTCCTATGGGAAAGGCTGGGAGAGCTGGGGGTGATCACCTGGGGAAAAGAAGGATCTTGGGAGACCTCAGAGCCAATGATAATAAATCCATTCCATAATTCCAAACGGGCCAAACCTGTTTCCCATCCAAACTCCTACCGTGATATTGTTGGCCAGGGCACTGGTACTTGATAAATTTGGCTTTAATCTTTGGCCCTTACACTTTTGATGTTCCAGCATCACTAGAACTTCCTGGCCTGCTGAGGAAAAGTCTCTTCAGGGCACCTTGTTGCATGAAGCCACTGCCTGTGAGCTGAGAAATTGTTTGCAGGCAGATGCTCAGATCTGGGTGCTTTGTTTTTTGCACACCCAGAGACAGATATCAGATTTCCCCCCTCTTTTCCACAGCAAAGACTGGTGACAGAGCTCAGAAGCAAATAGAACTTGTCACTCTGTATTCCCTCCATCATCAGAAGCTGATTCCTGCTGCTCTCTCATGTCCCAGACAGTAATAAATCACATTTTCTGAGCCCAGCCAATGTGCTGATTTGCAAACATGAAGTAGCAGCTCAATAGAGAATGCATTTCACATTTGTAGGGAGTAGACATTGCATTAACCTGGAGTGGTGCAAATTGCAGTGGCAGCACGTGAAATGAAGCTTTGCTGCTTGAAAGTTCAGTGCAGACTTGATGTATGCAAAAGTAATTAAAACTCAATTTGTTGTGTTTTCAGAAGAGACTTCAAACATATTTGACAGAGAAATCACATCCCTTTATATCTCAAGGTGTTTCCAATCTTGTCATTTGCCCATTTGTCAGCTTGGATTTGGAATGAGAGCTCATACTTTCAAGTAGTTTCTTGCTCAGGCACTGATCACCCAGCAAGCCTCATAAGAATAAATAATTGTTCCTACATGCATTTTCCAAATGGGTGCTTCCCAAGATTGTAACAAATGGGTCCAAACTTCCTCACAGCCCTTTGTCTTTTGTTTGAACAAATCAAAGGGCACCTGCTAAGCTGATTTCCATCCCTGGGGATATCTATTCCCAAAAATGCCACTTCTCCCTGCACCAGGGTTTCTTTTCCAAAGTGTATTTGAAATCCTCAGCTGCCTCCTGGGCTGATCCATCTCTGACAGCACAGGGCAGGCTTTGCTGGGGTGTGTTTTACACATGCTGTGGGGTCTGCAGTGTTGAGTTTTCTAGAGAAGAGCAAAAGAGAAAAGCAGCTCTGGTGAAATCAAGATTTGAAGGAGGATTTTTGTGTGCTCACAGCTGGCCTGGTCCTGCCCTGCCTGAGGCAGGAATGAGATGGTCTTTAAGGTCCCTTCCCACTCAAACCATCCTGAGACTGAGATGTAATGTGGTTTAAGCCCTGATTTCTTTGCCTCAGAGCTGCCACCGTGATTCTCAGCTGATGGCATTTGATTATCTGAACAAATAGCCACTGGGTGATAAATTCTCCTTTTCTCTCTCTCTCTCTCTCTCCCTCAGAATCAAGACTTGATTTTACGTATTTGGTTTCTCCCCCTTCCTGTTTTTT
Source organism: Luscinia megarhynchos (assembly GCA_034336665.1). Taxonomy (NCBI): domain Eukaryota; kingdom Metazoa; phylum Chordata; class Aves; order Passeriformes; family Muscicapidae; genus Luscinia; species Luscinia megarhynchos. The sequence continues at coordinate 32,251,487 of CM067569.1, read as the reverse complement.
AATCTTTGAATCAAACAACCTTCTTACAGTTCATAGCACAGGTATGTTTTTCCAAATTACTGATTCCCTAGTGCTGTCCTAACCACTTCCACCATTCCCTTTCTCTGCTGTCTGGAGCGAGGTTTTCCCTCTGTGGCCTCCAGGGAAACTCAGCTCTGTATTTTAGCAAAGGCAAGGCAGAACAATTCTGTTTAATCCAGCCTGTCTCCCATCCTTTTCGTTTCCCAGTGAACTCTGGATTTTGGAGTTCTGTGGAAGGAAAAGCTCTGGGAGACACCACAAAGAGTCATTTGTGGGACAAACAGAGAGGGAATTGGGGCAATAAAGGAGCAGAATCTTTTAAAGCAGTGAAATCATTATTACGTCATTGTTTCCATGTTGTGGTGAAGCCTGAACCCTCCAGGCATGGGAGGGTCTCCAAGGAATCCCCACTTTGTTTACTGCTGACACTTTCCTCATATTCCTGCTTCTCTTCTTGATAGTTCTGGATGCTTTATGATACACTTGGCATTTTAAAATAAAATTTGGGTTGAGCTGCTGATGTTACTTTCCCATCTTCTCCTAGAAGAAAACAGCTCTGAACTATCCTTCCTTTCCCCATAGGATGCTTTGGAGGTCTTAAATCAGAGTTAGGTGCAAAATGGACTAAATATTGGGGTGAAAGAAGGAAATCACAGGCATACATCTCCCTGGGAGGCTGCAGGATAAAATGGGAAGGGGAGCAGCTCCTGAGGGCCCTGCCTGCACCCTTTTTCCCCAGTGGAGAAGCTTAAATAGGACTGTTCACTGCGCTGTGAAGGTGGTTGGGAATCTGAGCAGAGCTCCTCTTGGAGGAGAATTATTTGTGTTAAATGGGAAAGGATTTGTTTTCCAAAGAAATCTTTCCCTTACTGCCTTCAGGGGAGAAAAAGCAGAGTGAAATTCTGAAGTGCCTGTTCTGTCAGGAACACTTTGCTGTCAGAAACCTGTGAAGTTTTATTGACTAGCTATTCAAAACCCCTCGTGCCTGGACAAGGAATGAAAGCACCAAAGTGCTGCTGCTTCTGTGTAACTCAGGAGCCCGGCTCATTGCAGGTGTCAGGTGAAAACATTGATTTAGTGAACATCTTCTCCTGCTGCATCTGAGTCACTCCAGTGAGAGCTCTGCCTGACCAGCCTTCCCTGCCAGCCCCTTCAGCCTCATCCCTGGCATTTATTTACCAGGAAAAAGTGGAAAACAGGGGAGAGAGGAGCTGTGCTGTGAGAACATGAGACCTGGAGTGGTAAATGTGGATTTGCAGTCACTTGGCACTCGGAGCAGTGTGAGAGAAGGGTTTGGCTCCGTGGGCCAGAAGGACCAAATAAATCCTAATCCCCAGCTGTGCCTCAGGTGGATGTACCAATCTCCTCATGTTATTTGCCACAGCAAGGAGTTGTGACCATGTGCAACATCACTGAGGGTGAAGTGGCCTTTAAAAGTATTATGACATCAGAGCATTTGGCTAAAATTGGGCTAAATAACCTCCCACACAATCATTGTGGTGTGGCTTGAAGGAGGGAGACACTTTCCTGGTTATTGCAGCACCTCTCCTCCTTCAAGGACCTGGCTGGAGGGAGAGGCTGGAAGAGGGATTCAGGGTTTGCCCTGAGGAGTTTTTGTGGGATTTCCTTGCAGAGCTGTCAGTGTTAAGCACTGAGCTGAGGAATCTGTTCCAGACAGATTGATGTGTGGGTGTGCACCTGCAGAACAGTGTCAAATATTATGGGTGTGTAAATTTTGATCAATATTCATCTTTTATTTCTGTGAGTTACAGCTTCTCTAGGAAGTGGCTGTCTCAGGGTTTTAAAATATATCTGTTCTTTTATTGCTGTCTTTAAGCACGTGATTATCCTGGGTAAAAAGGGAAAGAAGGGATTGAGTTTGTGTTGTTTTAAGGGATCTCATTCTCTAGGTTTGGTCTGTTACCTTTGATATGAGACTGCAGTGACTACATGTCCCAGTATCACTTATCAATCGCATATCAAAAGTGATTTTTGGTTTAATTGAAGGATAAATTAAAATGGACTCCTTAGTTCCTCTGTTTTATTTGTTTATAGCTTCAACTTTTGTTTTGGTTGGGTTTCTCTGGTTAACATTTTGACACAGAATCATTAGGGTTGGAAAAGCCTTCCAAGATCAAGTCCAACCATTAACCCAGCACTGCCAAGGCACTTCCAATCCATGTCCCCAAATGCTACATCCCCATGGCTTTTCAACACTTCCAGGAATGGTGATTCCACTTCTTCCAGCAGCCACTTCCAATGCCTGACCACCTTTCCTGTGAAGAAATATTTCCCAGAATCAAATTTAAACCTTCCTTGGGGCAACTTAAAGCTGTTTTCTCTTGTACTGAAATTCCGAACTATTTTGAAAAGCCAGGAAACGAAAGTGAGAGCTCTGAAAAGCAAGGGAGGAGGTTTGCAGCTAGGAAATAAATTTGGATGGCAGGATCTAACAGCTGTTTGAGGCAGGTGAGCAAAATATGTCTTTTCTCAGTGTATTCCACTGGGAACATCTCAGTGTTTTAAGAGGGATTATTTTAACCAAGTGTCTTAGAAGGGCTGTGAAAATGAAACAAATCAGGGTTTTGCTCACAAAAGGCTTTGAGTATCAAAAAAGAGTCAGTTTGCACTCCTGGAATTGGAGCTGTAATTCCAGGTTAAGAGGTGCTGAACCAAAATTTGGGACAAACACTGCAGCTTGGCAAGGCAGGCTGTGTCCTTCCGACAGAATGGTTGGGGGAAAAGCAGTTGGCATTTGGGTTTGTTTGCTTTTGAGATTGAAACTTGTTATTTATCAAGGTAAGAGTGAGGCAAATTTAGACAGGTGTGCCCTGAAGGGTATTTGAGTTTTTCAGTATTTTATCCAGGGTAAATACGATACTCATCCCGTCTCTCTGATGACTTTTTCACATCTGGGCTTCAGAAGGACTTTGATAAGGGAGTGTCTGTGAGGATAAATTGCAAGCATCTCCCACTCTCTGCAGATCTTCTTGAGTCTCAGCTTAACTCCCTGAGTTCCTCAAAAATCAGAGTACACCACGCCTTCTGTTGCTTTCTGCAAGGATCTCAGACTTCACTGTCCCTCCTTTTTTCAGCCCCCTGATGGATGAGTCAGGCAGAGCTGTTCATTTTCTGGGAGCAGTTCAGCTGAGGAGGAGTGTGGGATCAGTGCTCATGCTGGGGTGACACAGCCCTGTGTGTGCCTTTACACTGAAGGAAATCTTACATCAGACAAAATGCCTGCGAGTCACACAAGAATCAAGGTCGTGCTGGAGTTCTGAAGGTCACCTCTCCACAACTCTGAGCAGGGATCTATGTTACAGTTGGAAAGATCTTGCAAAACCAGGATAAATATATGTCCATGTATATATTTTTTAATGTTTTAGATGGTTTTTGAGGATGTGCATCTCTCCTTGGGAGTGGGTGAAGTCCACCTGTAATAAAATATAGTAATAATAATAATCATCATCATCATCTTAATAGAAAAAAAAAATCCAAACTAGTTTTCTGTTCTCCCAGAGAGGAGGCACCTGGAAAAACCCACTTATTTTGCTTTGGCTGCAGAGTTTTTTTGTGTAGGTCACAGGAGCAGATAGCTGAGAGTGCCCATCTCTGTGCAGGCAGAGCTTTTCTGCTGGGATAATTCATTAGGAACTCTCCACTTCTCTTTTCAAGGGCTGTTTGGTGGTGAGGTGGGGATCGGGCACAGCTTGGATGGGAAGATCCTGGAGGGTTTTCCACCCCCAGGCTGCCACACTCCGGCTCTCAGTGCTGTGCCTTCCTCTCATCTGGCTTTTAGTCCCCACCTTTAAAGCCCAGGGGAAGTTTCTTTATCCTCTTTTCAGCTGCTCTCAGCTCTCCCAGCCCCTCTCTTCCCCCGGGCTGCTGTTACAGATTTCAGCAATCACCTCCTTTCTTTCCATTCCGTTTTCAAAACGCTTCTGCATCCAGGGTGGAAACTGGGATGGAGCTCTGCTCTTATCTCCAGTAATCCTTTCTCTGGAGTGTGCCTTGATTTAAATCCAAGAGGTGTTACTGAAGTCACCGCTTCAGGCTGCAGACATGGTACACGTTGATTCATTGCTTCAAGCCCAGTTTCAAAACTATTTCTTAAAAGCCAGTGTTAAAAAGCAGTTTTAGGATGTCATTTTTTGGCAGCTGGTCCCTGCCAGGGAGGTGGGGCCAGCTTGGTAAATACCTCGTGGTTTTTGGGCACCTGAGCACAGGTTTGTTCTGGTGTCAGACCTCCCCTAAATAAACTTTGGCACTGGAATCCCTCCCCAGCAATATGATTTCCAGGGCCTGGTTTTGGGGAGGCTGTCCCAGTGACTGCCCCAGTTCCATCACATTGGGACTGCCTCCTCCAGAGGGTTGGAGAGGAGGGGAAATCAGTTTGTTCAACTCCAAATGCATTTGCTGACGGGACTTGGAGTGTCACCAGTTACAGCTGGAGGTCTGAGAATCACAATTCAGGTCTTGCTTCGTTTACCTTCCTCTTGGGTTTTAACCAACAAGGGTAAAGCTCACTGGAGTGTTTTTGAGAATGGAATATGGATGAGGCTCCTCAGGGTCATCAGTCTCCAGGCTGACCAGCTGCCCTGTGTTCAGTTCGTTTTCATTTGTTCAACTCAAAAGGATTGAGCTTTAAATGCCTGCTGCAGGTGCCAATTTAAAACAAGCCTGGGAAATTCTATCAGAATTTATTTGGCTTTTCCCAGGGAGATATCTGAGGAAAAATGCTATTTTCTTCATATTCAAAGCACTTTTGAAACAATTTGCAGTGGGAAAATGACTTGAAATTTGGCAAAATATGCATTATTTATTTTTTTCCTCACTGATATTGTAGTTGTTCTGTCAGAACTTTCCTGAATTTCAGTAAGGGAGAAACTCATCAGGGCTTACATTTCCCACGTGCACAGAGGGCTGGTCACTGTGATAAAGGGTGAATTTATGCTTCATCTCAGGTGCCATTTTTGAAATACATTCAGCCTTATTCAGGAAAATCTGCAGATCCAAAGCGATATTTCCTGAAGAAAACTTACTGCAAACAATCACTCCTCAGTTTTCAGAGCAGAGCTTGAATAGCATCCAACAAATCTGCAGTCCAAGTGTGAAACAGGCACAGATGAAATCAAATTTTGAATAGTCATTCATGAATCCTGCACCGAATTGAGGGAATCCTCCTCCCACCCCTCCTGGCATTTTTGGAGTTGTGGGATGAAATTTATAGCCTAAGAATACATGAGCTGGTGCTGAACCCTGCTTTTTTACATTCCTCATTTTTCACTAGAAGCATTTGTATTTTTCAACCTGGCAAGGGAATGTGGTGAATAATTAGTGCCTTCATGGGAGAACCAGCCTTTTTTTTTCTCCCTAAGGGTCCAGGACTTGAAGAGGGCCCAGTAATGTGAATAATACTAAAATCCATTGCTCTTATCCATGTTCCAAAGGCACTGCTGGGATAGACAACTGAAAACAAGGAATTATTATGAAACAAACTAAAAATAAGGAATAAGATACCTTCTGGGTGTCTCCTGGGTATGGAGAAACACAAGGTAGGAATGTCCTTGTTTCATTCCTACTGTTACAGCCTTTACTGGGCAACACAAGAAATTCTCTTACTGTACAGAAATCCACTTGGGGCTCTCAGATACCCTCCTGGATATTCTTGCAACTTTAAAATTCAGATTTGTTTGGATTTGAGAGTCATGGAAGAATTTGGCTTGAAGCAGCGGGTGTCTTTTCCCCTGTGCTGGGAGGAAAAAGGGAGGGCTGATAATGCATTGCAAAAATTTAGTCTATTCCATAAATTACACACAGGCTGACAAGTTCCTCAGGTCAACTTAATCTGTTTTCTTCTGTGCTCAGAAAGAGAAAACGACTATTTAATTATTGGAGGGAAAAAATGATCCTCCTGATTGAGAGAGTCACATGAGTGCAATTTACTTTATCCTTCCTTTCATTTGAGGGACGTGGATGCAGTTCAGCCAGAGATGTTATTTCATGTTTAATTGGGTGTACTCAGAGTGACAAAAACGCCAATGTCCCCATCAAAACAAAACCTCTGTGCATTGCTGGTGGTGTTGTAGGGGACAAAATTGATCCTGCTTTATTTTTACGTGCTTCATTCATCTGTATTTTTCTTCCTCTGTGGTTAAAATGATCCGTGTTTAACTTGGCATCCTGGGAGGTTATTCAGGAATTTACCAGAGCACAGCCCTGGCACAGGTTCAGCATCCCTGGAAGTGTCCAAAGGCCAGGTTTTGGATCACCCTGGGATAGTGGGAGGTGTCCCTGCCCATTTCAGGGGTGGCACTGGATGAGCTTAAAGGTCCCTTCCAAACCATTCTATGATTTTCCAGGAACTATTTCCATGATTCCTGAAATAGGGACGGAGATACCAGGAGTAATTCAGTGTCAACCTATTTTAAGAAGGCTGTGACAAAAAAAAAATACCCTAAATCCTGGCTTTAGTTTTAGTATTGTGAATATTCCTCGTTCTGAAGAGTAAAACACCTCGCAGCCACGGAAGGGAAGATTCCCAGGGGCTGGGGCACAGCCTCGTGAATAATTCCATGAATAATGCGGACCATTATCACTTTATGTTTCCAAACAACCACCAGTTAGCACATCTTCAGCTGACCGGCTCTGAAGTCAAGCAGCCTCTCAGCAATTAAAACTTTAATTGCTCCACAATTAAATTGGCAACTACAATGTAATTAGCACGCAGAGTTTAATTTGGGAAAGCGGGGCTCTGGCTGAGAGGCCCAAGGCTCAGGGATGTGTGCTGGGGACCAGGGCACCAAGGGAAGCTGCTCCCCCTTGAATTTCACGGAACATCCCCAAAGATCTTGAAATCCAACTCCTAGGACTTGTTTTCAATAAGAAAAGCTTAATTTAATGACGTTTTAGTGAACCTTCCAGAAATCTTGCAAAGCAACAGAGCGAGGTGAGGCTCTGGCACAGTTGCCCAAAGTGGCTGTGGCTGCCCCATCCCTGGAAGTGTCCACGGATAAAGAACCAAAGAACCAAGACTTGGGAGTCTGCAGAACCCAAAATATTTTTGAGTTGTGTGTGGTTCAAGGGATTTTTGGAGGTGCTTCTGTTGGGAGCAGGCTGGTAGCTTGTGGAAACACTGATCTCTTTTATTGACCCTTAACTCCGGTCACCTTCTCATGTTCATCCTGGAAAGGGAATGGCTGGAGCCCTTGGAACTGGGAAACTAAAGACATTGAAATGTTTATTTTAGGCTCTGTTTGAAAAATCATATGCATTGCCCATTGTTATGGCATAGCTTCTTACAGCTGACAGAAAAGTGCATTCTTTGTATGCCAGCTAGAGCTCCCCAAAATCATCTCAATCTGTAAATTAAATATAATGTTGAATTCAATAATGCTCAATATTTAGACTGAAATGCAGCATTTTCTGATTTTCCTGCCTGGATAGATGCATCTCTTGAATTATTTAGTGTTTTTGTATGATGGAGATGCCAAGGCAAGCTGCAGATGTATCTCCATTAATTAATCAATATTGTATTGTACTTCCTTTGGTTCCTTTATCTGGTTGATACAGCAGAACAATTTATTTGCTCCATAGAAAACTGCACTGTATAGGCTGCCAGGTAGGAAAAGAAAATGGGAAAAATCCTACAGCATTCCTTTGACCTTTTAATTCCATGAGAGGTGAATTTTGCTCGTGGTCTGGGCATCTTATGATGAGGAGTTCAATGCTGCAGATTGTTCAGTTACACAGCAGGAGAATGGGAGGCTTTCTCTAGGACAATAAATTGTAATTAAAGAGCACATTAATTACCAAAACGCAGAACACAGTTTTGTGTACCTGCAATATCATGCTGAAAAATCTTTTCAATACTTTTAAAACAAGTATTTTAATTTTATCAGCAACGTGTTTCTTGTGCTCCCCAACACTTGGAAATAATGTGATCCCATCTCTGCATCACTGCTCAGAAATGTCTATCTTTCTTTGAAACTCATGAGCCAAAAGTTAGGTAAAGTCATTCATTCCCTCTGCAGGTTTTTGTTGCAGAGCTTTATCCATCAGAGCTTTTAGCAAAAAAAGCTGCTGAAACTCAATTCTATTAAACAAAAATTTACATTCTTCAAAATAGTTTAGGAATCTCTGAAGTGTGTGAGGCATTTGGAGCAGGTTGATATTGCTTATTCTTGAGATAAACACCTATTTTTTGCTTCTTGTTTGATTGATATTTAATATAAAGAAATGAAGCCATAATTTTTATTACTATAAAAATATTCATAAAAATTAACCTGTAGTGAAGATATTTGAATCCCCCTAACCCTGCTTCTGTATTACAGAAAACACTTCTGGCATTTTACACTGCCACAGCCCAGGGAACATTTAGGTCATAACATTTACCAAACAGCCACTTTCAGCTTGATAAATAGTCATATTTTCCAACCTAAATGAGTCTGTGTTTCTCACTGTATTCCATGGTCCCTGAAGCTGTTTCCCAGTTTGGGGTGTCAGGGGACGATTTTTAGTGGCTGTTAAGATTCAAAACCTTCATTCTTTTTCCCCACCCTTTTTTTGGCAGGAATAATCCTATGGCCCCCTCCCATCTGTCCTCTCTTCTTTCCCTTCTCCTGGTTCTTAATTTTGAATCTTGCTTTTCAAACCCTCCAATATTTAAAAGATTGGTCACTTCCAACTTCCAGGTTGATCCTGAGCTTCTTTCTTTCCATCCAACCTGGGATTTTAACCTGTCCTCACATATCCCTTCCCAGCATGGTGAAAGTAAGCTGAAAAAGCAGATTTCCCTTCATAAAACGAGATATTCAGAAAGGCAAGGGGTGGAGAGATGAGAATTAAATAATAGCCACAGGTCAAAGTAATTTTCTTTTCAATAATAGTTCTGTTATTCATGGGTGAGTGTTCTCTGGGATTAGTTTCTCAGGGAAAATGAGCAAAATTACACCACTATTTTCATGTGTGGTGTTAAAGACCTAAATCTGTTCCTTTTTGAACACAAAAATTGGGGGAAATTTCACCTGAAAGTATAAGAGGTGAAATGAAGTTCACAATGAGTTTAGTACTGTAAGTATGACTGTACAGATGCTCCACTAAAAAACACTCAGGTGCTGAAAGTTTCTGCAGGCAACAGTTGGTTTTTAACCTTTTTCTGAGTATATGTGCTCTCCTTCATAATGCATTTAATTCCTTTTGAAGTAGTTGTAGGGCTCTGGTATTTTTTTGTTTGCAGTATGAATTACAGGATGGTTTGGGTTGGAAGGGATCTTAAGGCTCATCCTGTTCCACCCCCTGCCATGGCCAGGGACAACTTCCTCTATCCTGAGTTGCTCCAAGCCCCGTCCAACCTGGCCTGTAATCAAATACATTTTAAAAGTTAAATCTAAAAAAACATTAGTCTTCATTTAAAATGTCTGAAATTATTTAATTGCCCTTTCAAAATGGTCTTTTTCTCTTCTTTTTCTCACAGATGGGAAGGTTGAAGTGACAAAAGAAGGAGTAAAGCTCTGCACCATGGGACCTGGCAAAGTTTTTGGGGAGTTAGCCATCCTCTACAACTGCACCCGGACAGCCACTGTCAAAAGTAAGAGCATTTTAGTTTTTTTTTCATCTCTTCACTTGCAAGTTGCAGCCTCTTTAAATGTCTCAGTTTCTCAGTGAATCCAACTCCTTAGGGCATGGATTTTGGTATGGAATTTAGCCACTCTGTGTGAAGAAGATGCAGAGGAGATGCTTCATTCAGTCACTCAGGTTGGTCCTACCCCATGCAGAGGAGCATGAAGGTTATACCACAGTTTTCCTTACAATTCCTGCTGAATCTCATGATGATTGTTTTCTTACTGCTTAGAAGAACCTTTCTGACCTGTGTAAGTCTTCAAGGGAAACTCAGTAAGCAAAGCTTAGTTTTTGTTCAGGACAGTTCATTGTTTTCCCACAATAAATCAGGAACAAAAACCCTCTGGATGGCACTTGACCTCCTGCTCTAAATTCCTCAGCACTTCTCCCATTATCTGTTTTCTTTTATGAATGTTCTGGGCAAAGGCTTGGCTTGCACAATTAAGCAGAGGAAATAAATCACATTGCTATGTACGACTTAAATAGGTTTTTGTTTAAATTCAGATGCAGAGTTGAGATCTGGGATATAGGATATCACAGTCCTCCTTGATCTTGAAGACAAGACTTTATTGTGGTGTCTGAAGCAGAGAGACATAATAAATAGTTGTGTGGTTTTAAGATGTTGTGGTGGAGGAGTCAGAAGGGTACAACTGGCACAGAGTAATCCAAACAAGAGATACAAACTTGAATAATACAAACCAGTGGTATTCTTGTGCCAGAATAATGAGCTGTGCGAGTCCCTGCTCAGAAGAAAGTCGTTTCCAAATACCTAATTGTTCTTCAAAAAGAGAGAAAGGAAAAGAACAAGTGGGCAGGAATAGCTAAGTGGATTATTTTCTGTAGGATGTGCTGTTCTCTGTAGGGCTGAAGGGCATGACTGAGGTTCTCTGTTCTCACCTGTGCAAACCTTGCCTTTTCACAAGTGTTGGGTACTTCAGGTGATGGTGAAAAAATCAGAGAAGCAGCAGGTTTGTGTGATAAATACAGCTGGGGAAGGTTGGAAAGAGCAGAGAGGAGGTCAGATCCTAGAAAAGGCAGTGGGAGGATGGCTGTTGTTTAGTTCCCCTGAGGAATGCAGAGCTAGAGTGGATCCCACATAACCACTCCGTTCCTGTGGCCATTCTCACCTGGTTGTGCAAGGGGCTTCCACAGGGAATTCTACAAATTATACACAGCAGGTTTGCCTGTCAGTTTTCCTCTTTCCTTGGCCTCAGGCTCCTCTTCTGAGCAAATCTGCAGACTGGCACGTGGCATTGACTTGTCCCAAATCCCTTTGTCCTGGTTAAACTGGGGGCAGGTGTAAGGTCACTACTCAGGGAGTCAGAGGAGTTTGTGCTTGTTCCTCTGCTCTTTTCCCTGCAGCAGTGTGTAATTAGCATTCTGCTGGGTTTTAATCTCTTTCCCAGGGCCAGCAAGGGACTTTGAGGAATTTTCTCTCTTGCTAGGGCACAGATCAGTACAGGTGGAGTTCTGATGAGCTTGGGGAACTGCTGCAGGGTGTTGAGGTGTTCACATCTTCTCAGGGCATGGCATTGACTTAGCTGATCCTACACAGCTTCAGGAACAGCTTGTTCCTTTGGGAAATGAGCAATAAATGTGATAAATCCCTAGAAAAGTGAGTGGTGGTAAATACTTAATTAAGCCAGGGGATAACTTGGATCATTTCAAGCTTTATTCTGGGAGAAATGAAATTGGTGACTGTGGTGAGAGCAGACAAGTCAACACTGGTGGTGAAGAAGTGTCAGGGAGCATCATCCAGCTTCCATTTGGAGAAACACTCAGGGCCTCCCAATTTTCAGGAGAGAACTTTCCATCATCTCCAGAGTGCCAGGAGTGTGTTTTGATGTGCCTGCCTGTACTTCATTACGAGGACATTAAGTGCTGCTTTCTGAGGGTGAAGTTGCAGCAGGGGCTGAGTGAAGGATGGATTTATGAGGGTGTGGAGCTCAGAGTTGCAGCTGGGTCATAATGAGGTGTCAGCTGAGTTGACATCTCCTGTTGGAACTGGGTTTTATGTATACCCTGGCTTTGGTTTGTAAATAATAAAGATTTTAGTGTTATTACTCACTGTTACTGTACACGGGATCTTCAGCTTGTGCTCACTCTGCAGGAGCAATCTTCAAATATAAATCACTGGAGGAAGGGCTTTGTCTTTGCAACAGAATTTAGGAGATGTTAAAATTTAATGATTCTGATCTGACTCCTGCCTCATAACGACCTCTTTAATAAGGCAATCCAGGGCTTTGAAAAGCCTGCCCCAGGAGCACTGTAAACATATTTTTTCCCTATTATTGTTGTCTTAAATAAAAGCAGAGTGTGGTTTGAGTTCAAGCAGGGCCTGGGAAGAACTCAAACCCTTGGGTGTTGAGGAGCACCACCCTCATCATGGGAAGGCAGGGACACATCTCCTGGCATGTGGCCTTCTTTCAAGATAAACGTACAGTTTTTGACTTCAGATTTTTGTTTGGTTGTTCTGCAGAGTTTACTTTGCATTTCCAGGTATTAGTGAGGAGTTCGGGGTCTTTTTGGTTTGCTTTTTCTTCCCCTGGTAGAAACTGGGCAGTCTGCTCCAAGCATGGAATTGTAAAGGCTTTCTGACTCCTTGATGTTCACGGATCACCTTCCACTGCACAATCAGTGAAATCCAAATCAACAGCTAATTTCTCCCTCTCTCTGTATTATCCAGAGTTCTCAAGTGCCTGCATGCAAACCTGGATGCTGCTTGCAATTCAGAGCAGAACCATAGACTTTCCTCCCCGATTCCAACAAATAATTAGGAGAAAAACATCACTTGTTATGGCTGCACCTAATGATGTCTCTGATCCTCTGTTTTTAGAGACATGGTTGGAAAAAAAAAAGCTCTGAGAGGTCAGCAGAAAAAGGCAAAAAAGACAGAAATACCCCCAGTTGAATTGAGGTTGTGTTTAAAACACAGTGATTTTTCATTTTGATAACAGAAACGCTGTGGGAGGAAGTGAAATTATTCTGCTGTTAATATTGTGCAGAAATGCTCATTCCTCTTAAAGAGTAATGTTTGGAGCAGATTTTTGTAGGTGATTTAGGGTGGATTTTGTGGAAGGAGCAGATTTTCCATCCTCTAAGGGCTTTCTGCTTATTTTATAAGGGGTCTTAACACCTGAAATGGATTCTCTTGGGGGCAAAATCCAAATAAAACCATCCCCTAGAAACATTTCTGTACGAGGCCGGTGATTCCAGAGGAGTTACGCTCCACACCAGCCTATGTTTTCAGGAGAACTATTAGCAAAAAAAAAGAAAAGCAAGCAGAGGCTGAAGTTATTAAACTCTAAATTATGTAAATCCTTTTGCTGGCCCTCAAAAGGCAGCACAAGAGTCCCTCAAGCTGCTGTGCTTGCCAGCTGCACTAATTGTACAAAACCCGGCGTGGCACAGAGGGATTAAGGCAGGAGCTCAGCGTTTCCCTGCCAAGCCTGGATGGGTTTGAATTTTCCACTGCTGTTTTTGTTTTAATGGAGTTCTGTGCACTGCTTGTTGCAGCCTCAGGAATGACAGAACTTTATGAGGAGCTTGGTAACATGGACAATTTGTGAGGAAAAATAAGGCAGCAGTGAGTTGCCAATTAAAACTGTGCAGACTCATTAAAAGCCTTGCAGAAGGATGTTACCTTCAGATGTTCTCCTCCAACAATCACAGGAACCAGGGTAAAGTTTGTTCACCTCTCCTTAAAACACACTTTGGAAGGAAGTTGACTTTAGATACTCAAATGTTTGATTAAAATCTCTCTGATATTACATGGAGATAAGAAACCCAGGATGGCCCAGCCTGGTGTGCCTGATGGGAGATAAATGGAATATAAATGGATATATCCTGGGAGAAAGTAATTTAAACTCACCTTTCCACTGCCTGTATTTTTCTGTGACTTTTACAAGTTTTGCAAGTAATGTGACAAAATGGGATTGGATTATTCCTCCAAGGGGATGATAATAAGAAAACGATTTTGAGGACAATGGACAAGGTGTAGTAGGAGTTTTTTTCCTCTCTTCTTCAGGAGCATCTTCAGGATGGCATCTCTGCAGTTCTGGAGATACAAGGCACAGGGATGGGTGGTCCTAACTGAAATTTTTACTGAGAGGCAGACTAATCCAAGAGAAATAGGAAAGACAGAATGAAAAATTAATTTACCTCCTGGGATCACTGTGTGCCTGAAACATCCCAGGTATGTTGGAATAAGGTTGCCCAGAAAAACTCGATCCCTGGAAGTGCCCAAGGCCAGGATGGACAGGGTTTGGAGCAACCTGGGATAGTGGAAGGTGACCCTGTCCATGGCAGGGAGTGGCACTGAATGAGCTTTGAGGTCCCACCAAATTCAAATCATTCTGGGATTCCAGGATTCACAAGATTCCCAGGCTCTGCTTCCTATCCCCTTTTCTAAAGCCTTAAAGGAAGTGCTGAAAGAAGAGGTGGGGAAATCACAGCTGCTCTGGGCACTCTTTGCCAGGGCCTGCCCACCCTCCCAGGGAACAATTCCTTCCCAATATCCCATCTAACCCACCCTCTGGCAGTGGGAAGCCATTCCCTTGTGTCCTGTTCCCCCATACCTTTTCCCCAGTCCCTCCCCAACTCTCCTGCAGCCCCTTCAGGCCCTGGCAGGGGCTCTGAGCTCTCCCTGGATCCTTCTCCAGGTGAACACCTGGAGGTTCTGGAATCAGGGGCAGCTTTAAGACTTTAAGGTATTTATTTATGGGGAAAACTTTCAGTGCTAAATCCATGTTTACAAACTCTATAGACCTGTATGGCCAAGCATATAAAGTAACAATAAAAAACAAAGCCTTGTTTGTTGTGTCTGAGACAGAAGGAGGGTGAGGATCATGCCAGGGAAATGAAGTGCTGCCCTTGTTCTGGAATACGTGTGGAAATAATTTTGTTGATATTTTTCACGTTGATTTAATTGCAGAGTGGAATGAGCTGAGATCCCATCACTTAAACACGTTATAAGGAGATGATGACTTTCTCTTTGCAACCCTTGAAAAATTAGTTAATATTAACAGCAGATGTCAGATAATTAGTTCATAAAAGCTCCCATTTCATCCCTTTTTATAGATGTCACTGAAAATGTTGCTGATGTTTGAAATATGGCCAGAGCAGCAGTGAGAAGTGAAGTGACTGAACTTTGCTGTCAACAGTAAAGCTTTGCTTTGGGCAGAGCTTGATAAACAAGGGGATGCAATGGAATATTTGCCCTAAATATTAATTTATGGGCTCAGCAACACACGGTCTTTTCCCAGATTAAAATGCAACAGATAGCACAGGGGCTGGATTTGCCCCACATTATAATTATATAAAATTTCTCATTCTAGACTATTTTTTGGTAGCAATTGGGGAACAAAAAGCCTCTTGGCACCAAGGCAGAACCAAAACTGATCAATGTGTGTTTTAGAACCAAAGCAACCACTGCCTTCTGTTCTCTAAAGCCACTTTTAGAAGCTCCTTGATGACATGCAATCACCCCAAGCTGCCTTTCCTGCTGTCCATAAAAGCAGTTTGTAAAGATTCTTTTGCCCATTGTAATTCAGTGTTTCTTTCCGAGAGACACTGGATTCATTTAAACATCTGATTGATTGTACTGGACGAGTTGTGCTTCCCTGTATCTCAAGTCCATCACTTCCAACAGACTTTCATTAAGTGAATAATAGAACAATCTCCCTAAAATAAGCTCAAATATGGTGCAATTCAGTAAAAGTTACTCAATTTTTATTGCTTTCAACCAGGGGATAGCAGCACCATCTCCACTGGCTGATCCCTTTGGATCATGAGGACCCTGCTGCCTCTGCTTCTCAGACAGCAAAGGGCTCCAGGTCTCTCCAGCCCACATGGAACAGGAGGACTTTTCCCAATGTTAAACCTACTACAGGCTTCACTGATGAATAATTCTAATTATTATCCCCCCATGTCTTTTGTAGTACTGTGGGGCTATTGTGAGGAAAAAAATGTGTGTGAGCACCAATACTAAAATTATTCTTTTAAATTCTCCACAAGTATAATGTTAGTGAAGGTTTCCTTTTTTTCCAGTCCTTTTTAGCTATGGCAAGGCTCAGAACAAGGCAGGGCAGCTTTGGGATTGGGCTGGATCAATGGAAAACAGCTTCGCCTTGTGTCTGAACATCCATGGAGGAGTCAAAATCAGGGGAAATCAGAGAATCCCAGAATGGTTTGGGTTGGAAGGGATCTTAAAATTCATCCCATTCCACCCCCTTCCACTTCCCAGATACTTCAAGCTCCAAAGCCCAAAAGCCCCGAAGTCCAACCTGGCCTTGGACACTGCCAGGGATCCAGGGGCAGCCACAGCTGCTCTGGGCACCCTGTGCCAGGGCTGCCCACCTTCCCAGGGAACAATTCCTTCCCAATATCCCATCTGACCCTGTCCTTTGGCAGTGGGAAGCCATTCCCTGTGTCCTGTCCCTCCATCCCTTGTCCGCAGTCCCTCTCCAGCTCTCCTGGAGTCCCTTTAGCCTCTGGAAGTGGCTCTGAGGTCTCCCTGGAGCCTTCTCCTCTCCAGGTGAACATCCCCAGCTCTGCTACTTGGCTCCAGAGCAGAGGGGCTCCAGCCCTGGGAGCATCTCTGTGGCCTCTCCTGGACTTGGTCTAACAGCTTCAGGTCCTTTTTTTGTTGGGGATCCCCAGGCTGGAGGCAGCTCTGCAGGCAGGGTCTCATCTGAAGAGAGCAGAGGGAGAAAATAAAACCCAGAGTAAAGGGCTGGGCTGCTCCTCGAGCCTAAACCAAACAAGAGCCACAGTGGAGGATTCCGCCTTTCCAAGCTGAGCTCCTCTGATCCCCGTGCTGATGTGCTCTGGGGGAGTGAAAACCCTGGAAGGTTTTTAAGGGCAGGAAGGTGACTTTGAGGACTTCACCCTCATCTGCTGCCTGGGGTGAAACTGCAGCCTGAGGGAACAAGGAGCAGCCCTGCAGTTGTAGGGGTTTTGCAGACAGTTCCTGTGTTGATAAAAGGAAATCTTTTCATTATGCAGCATTCAGCATTCCATCCTTATTGCTGCTACTCTTGCCATGCTTTGATTGCCTCATGCTTTGATAGCCCTTGGTGTCCTGTCTCCATTTCAGGGATGTTTTTTGAAGTGGGATTTTTTACATAGCTCAGGCCTTGTGGGGAGATGTTTCAAGTGTGGAAAAGGCTGTTTAGGGCAGCTCAAACCTTCCTCTGTCACAGCTCTGCATTACTGCTCTGATATGTCAGTTTAAAATACTGATTAATGCCACACATCAGTTACACTTCCTAAAAGAAGCAGAATTCTGGAGAGAAGCTGAAAATCCCAGTGTATTTTTGGGGATTGTGTGGTGTCTCATCAGGCTCCCTGCATTTTTCAGCTGCAAATGCTGCTGCCATCTCCTCCATGGTATCAACCTTGTGACCTTAAATCCATTTGCTTGTGGCAATAATCAAATTGATGGAATAATAATAATTCCAGTAATAATAATAACAATTCCCATGATGGAATCATTGAGGCTGATCTGTCCCCAGCCCAGAGCACTGAGTGCCACCTCCAGCCCTTCCTTGGACCCTCCAGGGATGGGCACTGCAAACCTCCCTGGGCAGCCCCTGCCAAGGCCTGAGCACCCTTTCCATGCAGAAATTCCTCCTGCTGTCCAACCTGAGCTCCCCTGGCACAGCCTGAGGCCGCTTCCCCTTGTCCTGTCCCTGTTCCCTGGCAGCAGAGCCCGACCCCCCCCGGCTGTCCCCTCCTGTCAGGGAGTTGTGCAGAGCCAGAAGGTCCCCCCTGAGCCTCCTTTTCTCCAGGCTGAGCCCCTTGCCCAGCTCCCTGAGACTGCCAGGATTTACTGAAGTTTGGGATGCTGAAGAGGGCTGTAGTTTACTTGCATTTATCTGCTCTGAAGTTCCTTGGCAAAGATGGATTTCATATTATTTAAGTGCCAGTGTTAAAAGCATTTGGATACCAAATAAAATGACAAAACTGCAGATAGGCTTTTTAATTAAAAAAAAAAGGCACCAAACAAGTTCTCTGTATTGCACGTTTGAAAAACTCATTATATTTCATGAATTACATCTTCTCTGGGAATGGACACGGAATGGGAGAGCTTTTATTTATCTTTAGGCTGCAATAAAACCCATCCAGACAACAGAAATGTTGACAACTGCATTCACTCCTCTGAAGTTATTTGCAAAACCCTTTACTCCAGAATATCAAAGTCTGTAGTGTTTGAAATGGGTTTGGTGAAGCTCTGCCCTTTGCAGCCTGTGCCTGACACCCAGCTGGAGGAAATGAGACTTAAACAGTGTTTCTTTTTAATTAACTTCAGGAATGAAGCATGTGGGAAGAGGCTCAGCTATGTTTTGTTAGTTCTTTGTTTTTTCAGGGCAGTCCATGGCCTCTGTACACAGCAGAAGGCACAGGTGCCACCCTAGAGCTGTCTTCTCTTTTCTTCTGACATGTCCTGGACATCCTAGATTGGTTTTTTGATGGGAATTGAGGTGAACTCCAGACATTTGCATTGGACTCCAGACATCTGAAGCAATCTGACAGCGCTGGGAGCTAAGTGCAGAGATCTGAACAAGGCAAAATCCTGGCTGCCTTTGAAGAAATAGAATGGTATTTTTTTTTTGTGTTTGTTTTTCAGCTCTGAGGTTTCTCTGCTTGACTTATCTGAAGTAGAGGGCAGGAGCAGAGGCTGATTGAATTCACACAGTGCACCCAACTCAGAGCCAGTCTTTTAAACTGGGATTTTCTTCAGCTGATGAGGGTCACAGGAGCTGCCTGGACTGGGATGAATTGCCTGAATGGGTGTGAAAATGCCACATGATGGATTTGTCCATGTCACCAGCCCCTTTTCTGAAGGGCATTGCCCAGATACACCTGAGCTTCCACAGAAGAGACACTGCTGGGATGTGCCACCCCTGCATCCTTGGGAAGGCACGTTCTCCACGTAAAGGTTGTTTAGATTTGATTAGATCCTGCATTCCCTGTTTGAGGAGTCTCTTGAACCTCTTCAGAGCCCTCCTTGTTCTTTGAATTTTTTCTGCCTCTGATTTTGTAATCCTTCATCATTTCCAAGCACTGCTGTGATTCTTCCATTGCGAGAGATCCCAAATAGATTTATTGCTGTCAGATATTCTCTGTTAACAAAGCATAGTTCACTTTGCTCTTGGGGAAATGAAAAGAATTTAGGTGAGTTTAGCTGATTTTTGCTTCGTGTGCGAAGGAGAAACTCAGGTGCTCTGCCTGTGATAATCACACACCTCCCTTGATTCTGGGCTTCTCTAGACTTCTCTGGGAGAGGAACTGCCAGGCAGCTGTGCCTTTGTCCAACAGGTCTTGGCACCCTTGGTGCCCTGACCCAGAGGGACAGCTGCTTGGAAAAGAACTTTTCCTTCAACCTAAAACTCTCAAACTGCATCTCCTGAGCATTGTCCCGAGTTAGGAGGGAAGTTTGGCAGTGGCAGCTCTGTAAGTGCCTCCTGAGAGGTGTGGGGGGTCAGGGATCCCACCTTTGCTCCTGCTGTTCCCGAGGAGATGGAGCAACGTCCATCTCCTGTTATTCCTGTGCACACCTCTGTGTCCAGGGACACAGGAGCTGCTTTGGGAAGCAGTCTGGCTTAAGCATGCTAAAACCCTCCCTTTGGGTGTTTTTTGGCCTCATAGTGCACTTTTCCTTACAGCTGGATAAACACTTGCTGGCAGGAGGGAGGGGAGCTCATGGGAATGGGAAGTGTGGGAGTCGGGGAGAGTGCTCAGGACTGCTGCACTAGTGACAGAACAAGGAAAAGTGCTTAAAATCATCTTTATTCTGCATCGTGGTGTTTGGGGAGGATTTAGGCTTTAAAGTGCTCTCCTGCCTTCAGACCTGGAGTTGTTTGGACATGGTCCAGTTTGGGTGGGGACATCATGGGTCCTGCAGAGCTCATCCCCATTGTCCCACCTTTCCCAGGGGATGGCATTTCCTTTTATTGGAGGGAGAAATACACCTGGAGTTAAGATCACAGTTTCAGATTGAGTTGAGATTTCTGCTTTGTCTTGAAACGTGATTTTGGATAAGCCCTCCTACCCTTTAGCACAGGTGTCTGGAAAACTGGGAAAATTCGAATTTACCTGCCTGAGATTGGAAACTTCTTGGGAAGGGGCTGGTTTATCCCACACAATCAGCACTCTACAGGGATTCTTGGCTGTAAATGCAAGTAATAAGTATTTGTGTGCCATTGCTGATGACAGCTTTGTGATTGAACAAAAAAAATCTGTGCCTGCCACATCCCTGGAAGTGTCCCAAGGCCAGGTTGAATGGCCTTAGAGTCTTAAAGGGAGTTTTTAAAAACCCATTTTCAAAATGAAGGATTTTGAATCTTCAGAGAGCCAAATACTTCAGTGTTGGTTGGGATTTTTTTATTTGGCTGCACAAATATTTGCCTGCTTCAAATGAATTGTAAAAGCTTTATGGTGTTTGCTTAATCGCTGGTGCGTTTTTAATTGTTGCTTGACAAACATTGTAATATCTAAAAAGACTCAGTAATTCCCCAGCTTTATGGAGCACTGGGAAAGGAGATAATCTTGTTTTGGCTGCTGCTACTGTGGAGTTTTTTCTGAGTTTTAAAGAATTCCTCCTTCCAAGTCCAGGAAGATGATTGTATTTAACAGCTAATATTCAACTCCTGGTTCATTACTAAAATAATCCCCCTCAATTATGGGCAAATAAAACACTTCATCACTCCATCAG
This sequence comes from Luscinia megarhynchos, assembly GCA_034336665.1. Classification (NCBI taxonomy): domain Eukaryota; kingdom Metazoa; phylum Chordata; class Aves; order Passeriformes; family Muscicapidae; genus Luscinia; species Luscinia megarhynchos. The sequence continues at coordinate 32,231,128 of CM067569.1, read as the reverse complement.
CTACTGCAAGAAACTAGGAGGCTCCCAGACTTTGCTGTGCCCTCATTTCCTCCTCGTTATTAACAAAAGCAAAGACATCAGTGATAATGTATTTTTCCCTAATTAACCCCATGCAAACGTATTTGCTTCCAGGATTGCCATAAATATTTGTGTGGAATGAGCTTGCAGGCAGGTCTGGGATGGGATATACTACACAGGGTGATCATACACTGCTGTGGTGCTTCTCCCACATCCTGGCAATCCAGAGCCCCAGGAGCAGCTGGCTGTTCTTCAGCTTCTCTTGGAGCATGGCATTTTGGCAGGAGAAAAGCAGAGATGTGCTGCACTGTCTCCAGTGGGAATGGGAATATATTCTATATCTCTTCAATGGGAATATATGAAAAATAGATGTAAACTCAGGCATGGAATCAAGCAGGCTCATTAGCAAAGTGCCCCTTGGGGTAGCTTTAATGTGTGTTTTAATGAATTTGTCATTAGTGTCTGGAAAACAGTGGTTCCACTTTTGCTAGATTAGTGGTGGGTGCTCCTGAATCCTGCACTCTGGGGTTGCTTCCCAAATAAATTGGTGTATCTCTAGCTCAGTGATGTGTGTATCACAGAGATGCTCTGGTGCCAATCTATCACCCAGTAAAACCTCAGATTTCAATGGGTTTGTGATGGCTGTGTCTTTTTTTTCTTTTTTTTTTTTTTTTTCATTTTAATAAAATCCCAGACTAGTTTGGGTTGGAAGGGACATTAAATTCCATCCGTTCCACCCCTGCCATGGGCAGAGACACCTTCCACTATCCCAGGCTGCTCCCTATGTCCAGCCTGGCCTTAGACACTTCCAGGGATCCAGGGGCAGCCACAGCTTCTCTGGGCACCCTGTGCCAGGGCCTGCCCACCCTCCCAGGGAACAATTCCTTCCCAATATCCTATAAATCTCACCTCATTTAATTCAGAGCCCTTCCCCTTGTCCCATCACTATCTAACCATGGAAATAGTCCCTCCCTCTCTTTTTTGTAAGCTCCCTTTTTCTACTGGAAGGTGCTTAAGGTCCCCCTGGAGACCTCCGCTTCTCTGTGCTGGGAAGATGGAGAGGTGGCAGAGATCCATTGGAAATGTGCACTTTTAAATTACTCTGGGGAACGTTTACAGCTGAGATCAACCAAGAAGACTGAGGAGTTTCTCAGGCAGTGAGGTTTTTTTGAGGAACCAATCTTAATCTTCCAACTTAGTTTGCAAATTAAGTCTTCTTTTCTGAGAACAAAAGTAATGTTATGAAAGCATCTTTATAAACAGTTTGTAATTGCTTTAATCTGATAAAGGCAAATCGTTCCCTGCTTTGTCCTCTAATATTAGTTTATCCTTCAACAGTGTAAGAAAGAAATGATTCCTCATGGAAAGAAACACTCATTTCCATATTCCTTCTCTTTTTTTAATGTTCTATCACAGCTAATGAGCTGCTGTGGGTTTGTGTGGGCCATGAACATTCTGAATTCATTGTGTGTCTGCTCTCAGCCCTCACATTAGGACTGGAACAACATTAATGTCTTTTAATCACAGCTGTAATTCCTGCTGCAGTGGGGTGTTACAGCTCTGGGTGTGCCGGGAACGGAGAGCTGATGCACAGTTGTGTGAATTCCTCCAAACCCAAATGTTCCAGCCTGTTGGAGATGTGCACAAATAATCCTCCACAAATAAAATGTCCTTGTTCTAATTATTGAGTCCCCAGTGCCTTGGTGCTGGGATGGGAACAGGCGTTGGTGGCTTTGGGAGCTTGTGTTTGTGTTCCAGCCTGGGAATGGGGTGAGGCCCTCCCAGTGGAAGAACTTCAGAGCTGCATCTCCATCTAGGAAGAGTTCATCTTGGTGAAACATTATTTATTCTCTGCAAGCTGCTGAGGTTTGAGGCTGATGCCATAGCCACACGAGTATCATGGAATCCCAGATTGGTTTGGGTGGGAAGGGACCTTAAAGCCCATTGTGTGGGGTTGATGTGGCCAGAAATGTGTATTCTGTCCCCATGTGTTGAAGCTGGGTGGGGCAGTGACCCTTATCTCTGGGGCACATATTATCTGCTAATGGGCCGTCTTTAAACCAGCTGGGGCAATCATCTTTTCCACAACCCATCCTCCCTCCAGGAAGATATCATCTGCTAATGGGCCACTGAGTCCCACTGTATGACTGATAAAATTACATCATCCCACTGGGAGATGCTCCAGCCAGGGGGAGGAGCCAAGCCTTTCCTACCCAAATAAAAACTGAGATTTTGAACAGCAAGTTATCCATCTTTCCACTGGATTCCAGAGGAAAACTGGACCTTTCTACATCATCCCTGGACCTTCAGAGGAAAACTGCACCTTCTACAGGAGCACTGCTTCAGCTGAACCACATCTGCCACTGCAGGAGGATGCAGCCACCATTTAATGGGACTGTTATCAACACCCTGACTGACTGACGGGGTGTCAGGTTGTATTCTGACTCTGTCAGTGTTTTGGGATTGTTCTTTGTAATACTGCATTTCTATTTTAATTCTCCTAGCAAAGAACTGTTATTCCTAATTCCCCTATCTTTGCCTGAGAGCCCCTTAATTTCAAAATTATAATAATAATTTGGAGGGAGGGATTTACATTCTCCATTTCAAAGAGAAGCTTCTGCCTTTATTGGCAGACACCTGTCCTTCAAACCAGGACACCCATCCCTTCCCACTCCCTGCCATGGGCAGGGACACCTTCCTACTATCCCAGGCTGCTCCAAGCCCTGTCCAGCCTGGTCTGGGACACTGCCGGGGATCCAGGGGCAGCCACAGCTTCTCTGGGCACCCTGTGCCAGACCTCCCCAGCCTCCCAGGGAATAATTCCTTCCCAATAATGCTGCCCTCTGGCAGTGGGAAGCCATTCCCTGTGTCCTGTCCCTCCATCCCTTGTACAAAGTCTCTCTCCATCTCTCCTGTAGCTCCTTCAGGCACTGGCAGACCACAATTTGGTTACCCCAAAGCTTCTCCTCTCCAGGCTGAACAATCCCATCTCTCCCATCCTTTCCTCCCAGCAGAGCTGCTCCATCCCTCTGATCATCCTGGTGCCTCCTCTGGGCTCTCTCCAGCAGCTCCAGGTCCCTCCTGTGCTGGGGACAGCTGTGTGTCACAGGGGTGTCAATAGTGAGGGACAGGCAGGACACACATTCTATGCTGGCAAGACCAACAGGAGTGATTTGTCATTGGGATCTCTGTCTCCACAATGAAAGAGGGGGAAATATTCCTAATCCCAGGATTAGGGTGCTCTGGGTTTGATTTGAGGGATGTGATGGTTTTGTCGTACCCTTGTCATTTCAGCTGCCTGATGCCTTTTAGAGACTCCAGCAAGTGACACATTCCAGAATCTTCTGGAAACACCCCAGGAATCCTGGGGACTACAGCTGGGGCTGAAAGCCATGGTCACTCAACTCCACATTTTTAAAATTGAGAATTTTGGTCTGTAAAGGTTAACGACATTAAAAGTCAGCCTCTGCCAGCCCTCCCAAGGAGAGTAGCCTGTCTGGGAGACCTTTTGTGGATGAATTTTGTTGTTATTTTGCAGCTTCTCTTACTTATTCTTCCCAAATATTTGTCAAGTTGCATATAATATTTCTGGAATATGTGAGGCATTAACCTTTATTAACCACTGCAGAGACTCAAACTCGTAAAGACTGACTGGATAATTAAGGCAACATCTCGGGGTGACTTCACTGCTCCTCAAACTCCATTAATTCTTATGACAGTGATGAATTTCAGTGCAAGAATAATTAGTTTTTCTCACTGTATGGAAAAACATTCTGTGAATCACTGCTCTAAAATCACTCTTTCTGAGTCCAAAGACATCTGAACTCATCAATGATCCTGCAGTTATTTCCATGTCCCAAGAGATTTATGTGTGTTGGAATGGCAAAGATTCCACAAGCTGGAACAAACAGTACAGCTGGATGTGCAAACTCCTCCTATTATGACACCAGTGTGGGAATTCTGAATGGCTTGGGATAGACTGGGCTTTCCTCCTTGCATTTATACCCTGCTGGAGTTAATCCTGGCCACTTATTAAATGTTCAGGCCTTGAATGATGAAGGTGTGATTTCCAGGTGAGGCTTTGGCAAGAGATCCATTGGGAAAGGCTTGTTCAGCTTCTCTCTGCTCTCTTTGGGAGCTGTTCTGATCAGCTTTAAAAGCTGATTGCCGTGTCCATGCAAGTAGTCCTCTGAGAGCTATGGGTGGTTCATGGAATCATGGAATATCCTGAGCTGGAAGGACCCACAGGATCATGCAGTCCAGCTCCTGGCAATTCCAGGTTGTATGTGTCAGAGGAAAGAATTCCTTGCTGATAAAATCCTATGGATGGTTTATCTTGGCACTTGGGGAGAGGATGGTCCCATTTTAAACCTTGTACATTGGTGTTATGTGGAGATTATTTTCTGTTTTGTGCTGAGAAATTTAGATTTGTGCTGGGAGAGTTGGAATTGTTCAGCTTGGGGAAGAGAAGCTCTGGGGCTGCCCCTGGATCCCTGGAAGTGCCCAAGGCCAGGTTTGACAGGGCTTGGAGTCTGCTGGGATAGTGGAAGGTGTCCCTTGGAAGGATGAGATGGGCTTTAAAATCCTTTTCCTTCCCAGCCTTTCCTCGATCCAATAATACAAATAATACAAGCCCATACCTTTTTGCCTATGCAGCTCTGATTTTTAAAAACAATTTTCCAGTCTGAAGTCTGAATTACTTTTCCTAAACTCTCTGCAAAGCCTCTGTTTATAAAGCAGATATTAAAATGGGCTGAAAATTGTCTGGTCACAAAGTCAATGCTCTCAATTCCCATGCAAATGGTTCATTTTGTTCTTTAAACTGTTATTTACACACACTGGTCTGTGAATGTTTATATGCAATGGCAATTCAACAAGTCTTGGGAAGGAACTGGAATCCAAGAGGCTTCAATAAAATTGTGTGGTGCAGATTTCACAGTAGATTTGGTTAAATCCATTTTTCCCTATTTAGTTTGTCACTAATCGCTGCTTTCACTAATTACTTTTTTTGTCTTGAACAACTGCTTGGAACAGCATCACAAAAGCCAATTTGTTGTGTTCATCATGCAAAATATACCACGACCAATTACACTGCATGAGCCCATATATTTAAAATACAATGAATCATCAGTACACAGACCAGAATTTATTTCTCTGAGTGCACATAGAAATTAATCCACTATTTTCTTAAGGTGGCTTTGTGGCTGTGCCAACTTTCTGTGTCATAGCATCATTTCCTGGTAAGGGAGAATGGATTCAAACTGGAAGGGAATGTGTTTTAAGTTGGATATTGGGAAGGAATTGTTCCCTGGGGGGTGGGCAGGCCCTGCACAGGTTGCCCGGAAAAGCTGTGGCTGTCCCTGGATCCCTGGAAGTGCCCAAGACCAGCTTGGAGGAACCTGGGATAGCAGAAGGTGTCCCTGGCTATGGCAAGGGGTGGAACTGGCTGAGCTTTAGGGTCCCTTCCAACCCAAACCATTCTGGGATTCTGTGATCCTAGATCTGCTTGTGCCCTGTATTTGCAGGAATGGGAATGGTGTCTTGTGAGGCAACAGGAAAATGAAGATGTGAGAAGAAAAAAAGGACCAGAGAGAGTAATGTGAATGAGTTGGTTAATGAGATAGATTTTCCCTGTGCTCTGTGTCAAGGTTGCAAACCTGCCCCTGTAACAGACCCTCTCTGTGCTTGCCTTCGTGGTTTAATTCTTTAGCATCATTCAACATCTTTCCAAATAACTCCAGTGATTCATTTTGGGATGACAAATTCCGTGTTTTTAGCTATTTTATCCCAGCTGCTGGGATAACTGCTGGGAGCAGAAGAGGCTGCAGCCAGTGATGCACAAAGGGGAGGAGCCCAGCCTGGATTCCAGACCCCCTCATTGACTTTGATGGTTTCATGCTGTTAGCAGATAAATTACAAAATGATCCCAGGGGGACAGGACTGACTGGTAAGTTCCTGATCCCAGCACAAACAATATTCTGGAGTGTGGGAGCTTACCTGCTTTTATCTCTCCCTTTTACATGTGCTTTTAGCAGATTATTTATTTGCCAGAGCACCTGGAGGCCTGCAGCTGGTTTGGCACGTGGTGGGAAAGCCCAGCTTGTTTAGCCAGTGAGTTATTTAGTTATGATTCGTTTATTTAGTTTTATCTGTCCTCCTGTTGGAGGTGTGTGCATGGGAGGGAAGGAATGGAAATTGGGCCACCTCTGTCTGGAGTCACAGGAAAGAACAAGCAGTTTCCCAAGAGTTTTCAGGAGAAAGCAGGGCAAGAAGAAGTTTTTGGGAAAGAGACCTAAATATGAGGTCTTTTTCATACATTTAGGACAAGAAGCTCAAATCCTGAATAGGACCATGGCTCTGAATCCCCTTTGGAGATCAGCATCCCCCAGGGAATGTGGGCTCTGAAGGTCCCTGGTGCACTTGCTGGATGTGTGGAAATGTTGGGAAAGAGCCACAGATCAGCCATGCCAGTGGAGTGTTACAGCAAAATTACCTAAAGAAAAGGTGGGATGGAGCAGAATTCCTGCTTCAATTGATGTCGTCCTCATGTCCCAGCAGAATGTCCCAGCTTCTACTCCCTGGCCACCCAGGGGTTCCTCTGTGGCCTTGTCCTTGTGTTTGAGTGCAGCACATTCAGCTCCATCTGCCAGAATGTACTCCAGAGGGATGGAACAGCTCTGCTGGGAGGAAAGGCTGGGAGAGTTGGGATTGTTCGGTCTGGACAACCTTCAGGGTGACCTCACTGTGGCTTTCCAGTGCCTGAAGGAGCTGCAGGAAAGATGGACAGATACTCTGTACAAGGGATGGAGAGGCAGGACACAGGGAATGGCTTCCCACTGCCAGAGGGCAGGGTCAGATGGGATATTGGGAAGGAATTGTTTTCCCTGGGAGGGTGGGCAAGCCCTGGCACAGGGTGCCCAGAGAAGCTGTGGCTGCCCCTGGATCCCTGGAAGTGTCTAAGGCCAGGCTAGATGGGGCTTGGAGCAGCCTGGGATAGTGGAGGTGTCCCTGCCCATGGCAGGGGGTGGCACTGGCTTTGAAAGTCCCTTCCCACCCAAACCATTCTGGGATTCCATGACTTTTTCCTGGCTGAGGCCGATGGTGAGAGGCTGAATGTCCCACTGGGCTCTGGTGACAATGTGACCTGGCTGTGGCACTGAGGACCAGGACAGAAGATCTACACTGGAGCACACTTGATTTGCACAGAGAATCAGCCACTTCCTGGTAGAACCCCACTAATGCTGTTGATCCATGGTGGTTGACAGTGATCCATAGTGACTAACAGTGTTCCATGGTAATCCATGGTGATTGACAGTTATGTGATCCGCAGTGATCCATGATTCATGATGATTGACAGTGATCCGTGATGATCCATAGTGATTGAAAGTGATCCATGATGATCCATGGTGATCGACAGTGGATCCATGGTGATCGACAGTGGATCCATGGTGATTGACATTGATCCATGATGATCCATGGTCATCCATGGTGATTGACAGTGATCTGTGATGATCCATGGTGATTGAAATTGATCTATGGTCATTGACAATGATCCATGGTGATTGACAGTGATCTGTGATGATCCATGGTGATCCATGGTGATTGACAGTGATCCATGGTGATTGACAGGGATCCATAGTGATTGACAGTGATCCATGATGATCCATGGTGATCCATGGTGATCCATGGTGATTGAAATTGATCTATGGTCATTGACAATGATCCATGGTGATTGACAGTGATCCATGGTGATCCATGGTGTTTGACAGGTGATCCATGATGATCCATGGTAATTGACAATGATCCAAGGTGATTGACAGTGATCCATGGTGATTGACAGTGATCCATAGTGATTGAGGTGATCCATGATAATCCATGGTGATCCATGGTGATCGACAGTGATCCATGGTGATTGACAGGGATCCATAGTGATTGACGGTGATCCATGATGATCCATGGTGATCCATGGTGATCCATGGTGATTGACAGTGATCCATGGTGATCCAAGCTGTGATGACCCTTAGAAGCCCTGATCTTGGTGTGCAGCCCAGGAATGAGGTTTTGGGGACACAGAGCAGCAGATCCAGGATCTCCCCAGCTGAGAATGCTCTGTCCATGGTCACGTCAGTTTGGGAATTAAATTCCCATGAAGAAAATAGGCAAAATTTCCATTCCTGTTCAACACATCTCCAGTGGCTTTGGCTCACCTAATTTGTTCTTCTTTCTTACCTCATCTCTTTTAATCCTGTTCATTAAGTAGTTCATTAGTTGCACTGATCCTTCAGTTAATCTGTTATCAAAAAAAGATAATTGAATTTAACTTCCCAGCACAACCCACCTTTTAGATGGATAAAATTCTAGGCTAATGACTTGGTTTGCTTCTATTAATTTAAAGAATTCCCTATAATTAGGCTGAGAATATTCTTATGTTGACATGAGATCTAAAATATTGCTCATCCCAGGGAAATATTTTTCAAATAGTGCAAATAAATGTGGTGGTAGAAAAAAGAACAATGTTGAAATATGAGGGGTTTTGCTTGGTTTGAAGGCAGCTTGGGAAGAGAAAACATTTATGGAATATTTTGGAAATTCCATCCCTACATTGCTGAGAAATAGGGTTGTATTTAGAGCTTTTGCAGTAAAGATAAATTTTTAAAGGGAGGAGAGAATTCCCCCTAAACCATTGCTTCCAGCAGTAAAAGTCTTTGGGAATGCAATAGCCTTTGGTGTGGGGACTTATATATTGCTCAAAGTATTTCCATTTCAGGCAGCTAACAACAGATGAGGGATTTCTGATGAGTAAATGTCTTGATAAATGAATGATAGACTGTTAATTAATGAGCAGCTTTAACCCTGTGTTAGTCCCTTAGGGGTGACCCAGATGATTTGGGGAAGAAGGCAGGAGGGGAGCAGGTCAGGATCCTGCAGCTTGGATTTTGTGGAGCTGTGTGGAGTTGTTCCAGTAAGAATAACTGTTAAAGTCCCTCTAAGCTGAATATTTGCAAATAATTTCAGCTTCCCCAGCAGCTGGCTGTTCAAATCCCTCATGGAAGCTTCAGAAATCTCACTTAGGATATTTAGTGGGTTGTCCTGTAAAATCACTGGAGTTGCACAGAATAGAATATGAAGTGTTGTATAATCCTGTCTGCTGAGGGGAGGGCAAAACCCAGAGCCTAAAGCAGTCCAAATACAAACCTGGGTTCCTTTTGTTGTCTCCCATCTCCAATAATAATTGCAATTGCAGAATCTTGGAGTGATTTGGGTTGGAAGGGACCTTCAATCTCATCCAGTTCCATCCCTTGCACAAACAGGGACATTTTCCACTATCCCAGGTTGCCCCAAGCCCCATCCAACTTGGCCTTGAACTTTTTTATGTTGGAAAGGAGATGAAAGAGACAGGGAAGACCCCCTAGAGCTTTTGTTGATTAATACAAGTTTCAATTTCCCCTCCCAATGTGCTTTCCCCTTCCACAGGCATGTTACAGGTATATCCTCCTTGATGGGCTTCTATTTCTGTGCTGCACTCAGGGAATAGGAGTCACTTGCCATCCTAAATTTGATGGGCTTGCTCCATCTGTGCATGATGGTTTTTACAGGAAAATGACAGTGTGGGGATTTCCCAGATTTTCTAAGCTCACTGTTCTGAAAGAAGAAGTCATAGAAAGGACTTTTCCACTTAGGTTACTTATCTTTAGGAAAAAATTCCGTGTATCCTCCTGGAAGGCAGTGGTGACGATTTCTTTGATTTCTTATTTCTCGGGAAGCAGATGGGTAAAACAATTCCTCTACCTGAAAGATGAACATTTTTGAAATGGAAGGAGTGCAGTAGGAAAGGTGATACATGTATTTTTGGGCAATAATACCTGTATTTTTGGAAAATATCTCCTGGCTGCCATTCATTCAAATGCCCTGGACAGGTGTGGATGAGTCAATTCTTTACGTCAGAGATGGGCTTTAAAATGGAAAGGCAGCTTTGCCACAGCAGTATCACCCTCAAAGGGAACATTCCTTTTCCCTGTAGGAAATGAATCCCAAATTAAGAAAGGCAGGAGCAAGGCAAATGCACCCCTGGTTTAGCACCCCAGGGCCATTCTAGCAGTGATTGTGCAGAGCAATATTCATAAATCAGGATTTGCAGCAGGAAGCACCAAGCTCAAGGTGGGGTTTTTATTTGCAGTCATGCCTTTGTTCAGGTGGTGTTGGAAAAGAAATGGAATTCTCTCATGGAGTATGCACATCACAGCTCATTTGTGCTGCTGTGGGAGAAGTGGAACCTCTTGTCCCACATCCTGCCATGGGCAAGGACAGTGCCAGCAGCCCTGGGGACACTGCATTCCTCCCACAGCTTTGGGCAAGGGATGGAGGGACAGGACATGGGAATGGCTTCTCACTGCCAGAGGGCAGGGTCAGATGGGATACTGGGAGGGAATTGTTCCTGGGGAGGGTGGGCAGGCCCTGGCACAGGGTGCCCCTGGATCCCTGGCAGTGTCCAAGGCCAGGTTGGATGGAGCTTGGAGCAGCCTGGGATAGTGGAAGGTGTCCCTGCCCATGGTAGGGGTAGGACTGGATGATCTTTAATTCCCTTCCAACCCAAACCAGTCTGGGAGTCTCAGTTACACCTGGAACACACCCAGGCTGTATTCATGGTTATCCCAGGTGATATGATCCCCCTAACATTAAATAAAAGAGAACTGATGGCAATGGTGGGATGTGAAGTAGGAAAAGCCCATCTCCTCGTCTATTTTTGCTTGCACAGAGGCACCTTCTGTACCTGTCAGTGTCTTTCTGTCACCAGTGATGATAAATGCAGTATTTTGCCTTTCACATGAAAATGGGATCATTCCCAGGGATATCTGGGACTCTTTTATTAGAAAGTGCCCTTTATTAGAAAGCGTATCAATAGGGGAATGCGGAATGAGAGGACATCTCTATTTACACTATTCACTATTTTCTTTGATCATTAGATGCTCTGTAACTCCATTTCCAGCCCTCTCAAGTGGCATCATAAAATTAATTGGTTACCTCTGGAAAGAGGCAGAGCTCAGGCATCAAGGGTTTGACAGCTGGGATCTCAGGATGCACTGGGAATGCAAAACAGTTCTGCTTTCCATCTCTGAGCAGGCTCTGGGAGTGTGAGATCCATGAGGGATGTCAGGGATGCCAGCAGCCCCAGGAGCAGCCGAGGGAGCTGGGCAAGGGGCTCAGCCTGGAGAAAAGGAGGCTCAGGGGGGACCTTCTGGCTCTGCACAACTCCCTGACAGGAGGGGACAGCCAGGGGGGGTCGGGCTGTGCTGCCAGGGAACAGGGACAGGACAAGGGGAAACGGCCTCAAGCTGTGCCAGGGGAGGCTCAGGTTGGACAGCAGGAGGAATTTCTGCATGGAAAGGGTGCTCAGGCTTTGGCAGGGGCTGCACAGGGAGGTTTGGAGTGCCCATCCCTGGAGGTGTTCAAAGCCATGTGGATGTGGCACTTGAGGACATGGCTCAGTTGTGGGCATCAGGCAGTGCTGGATCAGTTGTTGGACTTGGTGACCTTGGGGGGCTTTTCCAACCTTCCTGATTGCATGAGGAGCACGGTGCCTGTGTGGCTGTTCTGCTGGGAATGATCCACACCTTTCCCTCCAAGCAATCCTGGAGGATCTTGCACTGAACCTGTTAAAACAATCCAGCCTTGACCTGAAAGTGCCATTTCCAGAGCTGCATCCCTTGGGAATTGTGTGCTGGCTGCTTCTGACCTGGAATGTTGATGTCACTGTTAAATCAAACTACTTACTACCTGCTCAGATCCAGCGTGTTCCTTTTCCCATGGAAAGCAGGAGGCAGCTCTGCTGCTTGGAAAAGAGAGAAAAACCCTCTTGTTGGCTACAGAAGAGATGTCAGGAAGCTATTCCCGAGTGGTTTGTTTTCTTAAAAAAATATCTAATTTCCCCTGTTACTACTGGCACGGGGGTGACCCCCCTGTGCTCACATTAACAAATTAATTAGAGGAGCCCCAGCGCTGCCACTTCGTCACAATTACACTGAGGAGTTTAAAACGTGCAAACCTCCCCAAATTAATTGCAAAGCTCTTCCATATATGATCAGCTCAAATTAATCATTAACCTAATCATTTTTATTCCAACATTATTTCTTTGTTAAGAATGAGCCATTTTAATTGGATAATGAGGTACCAGTGCCACTTGGGAATTGTGCATTCCCCAAGCTCATGGGAAGGAAGGGAGCTTATCCAAAGAATGGGGCAGATGCTGGTCCAAATGCCTCCACATTTTATTCTGATGAATTCTTCATTTATTTCCAGCTGGCTTTGGAGTTTCTACAGCAGTTCCTGCATGCTGTCATTTCCCCATTTGATATTGCCATCACCTAATTCTTGCAAGCCCTGGAAGTGATGCTCACACCCCTAGGCAAGACCCAACCTCAGGTTCCAGGTGTCCCAGCCCTCCTCTGGAAGCAAAGGGAAAATGAGCAAGGTGTGCATGAGAGATTACTGGATTAGCAGCAGATCCTGAGGATGGGAATAACTGGATTTTTCCAGAAGAAATGAAGGCTTTCACCTCAGAAACCTAGAAAATATTACTGGAAGAATAGTCAGATAAAATACATTTAATAGAGTTGTCAGATACCTCGTTTTTAGGAGCCTGCTTTTCCCATAAAATAATTTTATTTTTTTTAAAGTAAGCATGGCAAAAGGAAGAATACTTGGTGTTTTCTGCCCTGCAGGAGAATAATTCACAGAAATAAAGAAGCCTCCATAACATGTTGAAAATATATTTGATTTCCAAACACGAACTGTGCCATGCTGCCCAAAATGGGAGCTGCTTTTCCTCTGCCTTTGTGCAACCCATCCCAAACACACAGTGCTGCAGCACCACTGGAATGGTTTCCTCCAGACTGAAACATTGGGAAGGGAAAATAACTGGGTGGGAAGGCTGAGAATTGAGATTGTTCAGCCTGGAGAGGAGAAGCTCTGGGGTGAAGTAATTGTGGCCTTCCAGTGCCTGAAGGAGCTACACAAGACATGGAGAGAAACTATTTGCAAGGGATGGAGTGCCAAAACAAGGAGAAAAAAATCCTCACACTGACAGAGGATTGGATTTGGGTTGGATACTGGGAAGGAATTGTTCCCTGGGAGGGTGGGCAGGCCCTGGCACAGGGTGCCCAGAGCAGCTGTGGCTGTCCCTGGATCCCTGGCAGTGTCCAAGGCCAGGTTGGATGGGGCTTGGAGCAGCCTGGGATAGTGGAAGGTGTCCCTGCCCATGGCAGGGGTGACACTGGATGAGCTTTAAGGTCCCTTTCATCCCAAAGCATCCTGAGATTCTGGAATTCCCCCTCCCCATCAGGGGGTGGAATTCGAGGTATGGCTGAAATCGGTTTCCTCCTTTCCTGCCCTGTGCTCCAGCACCTCCTCTGCATCCCTCTGCTCCAGCCCCATCCTCATCCCCTGTGCTGCCCCTCCCACATCTGGCCTTCCTCCCCTCCTGCTCCTGGCTGCATTCATTGCCCTTTGGAGCCCATGAGAAAGGAGTAAACTAAGTGGGTAATTATTTCCCTGCCTGGTGGCACATGTAGGTTAAATGGATGAACTCACTCTCCAAGCAAAGTCCTTATATACCTGGTAATTGGAGAGGGATATCCACTCTCCTAACACATTCCCACATGGTTTTGCATGATCTTTTCTGCCAGGTGTTAACTCATTTTTATAGGAAATCAGCCCAAATCTGCAGCATATCAAAACATTGTTTGAGACGGGAGAGCAGGAATCTTGTGGATTTTATTAGGAGTTGAAGGGTTAAATAGGGCTTTAAAAAAATCCAGTGTCCTGTCCTGGTGAATACCTGGATTGGTTTGGGCACCAAGCATGCTAAGCAGGTCCTTTTGTAATCCCCAGCCTTACACTTTTCTCTTGGAGGAGAAGAGGGAATATCACTGGAAAATAGTTTGTCTGTCAGCTGCTCACACTGAAAGAGTGAAAGAAATCGGGATTTCATTGAATGCCTAAATGACTGACATTTCTGTGGAGTTGCCTATTAAATTTCAGCACCATTAATCCAAAACCTGATACTTTTGTCATGGAAAGAGGGATTTTCTGGGCTGCTTTTAGGTTTCCCAGAGCCCATGGCTCCAGGAGTCAGCTGCAGCACAAAAAAGGACGTGCAGCACTTTGAAGTGGTTTAAGGTGATATTTTCTTGGTGTTGTAGGGTTTTCTTTCCCCTCACACCCTCAGTGGATGTGTCCTCCCAGTGCTCCCCTCTTCGAAGAGCGTCCTGCATGTGATGTTTTCTGTGCCCTGTGACATTGGGGTGGAACATGTGTGATGTGCTTTATTATTTAATTTGCTTAATATAATGTGATATTAACCCAAATTCTCTGCTAACACCATGTCAGGCCTCTCCCCTGCACCGAGGCATCACTGCAGCAGCAGCAGCTTTGGTGACTTTTCCCTTCACATCATCTCCACTCCTAATTAGAAACAGAGGCTGTTAATTAAATATTTCCCCAGTGTTTAATTAAATATTTGTCCTGTGCCTGTGAGCAAAGCATGAACCTGCTCTGAGATAACAGAGTTTGCTCTTGCTCAGTGGGACAGTGCTTGTATCTCCCCAGGAAACCTTGGGATATTTGGAAGCTGCTGCTCTTTGTGTGTGTGTGGAAAGCAGCTGGACTGCACAGACACCCAGAGGAGGTGGGTGTGTGCAGCCTGGTATTATTTATCCCTGGGCTGAGATCAGTCAGCTCTGCTGGCTGGGAGCCACAGGGAGGGAGCTTCAGCCCCTCTGTGGAGGTGGGCACAGAGACAGCATCCATCTGAGAGTCCCACTCCTGGGAAAACAGGAATTCCATTTGTTTTCCATTGAGAGATAGATAGAGAAAAACAAGAGGGAAGAGTGAAGGCTGGTGATCACTCTGTGTCATCTCTGAAGGAATCCTCATTTCCACCTTTGGGATCACAGAATCCCAGAATTGTTTGAGTATGAAGGGACCTTAAATCCCATGCCATTCCACTCTCTGCCATGGGCTGGGACACCTTCCACTATCCCAGGCTGCTCCAAGCCCCAAAGTCCAACCTGGCCTTGGACCCTTTCCAGGGATCCAGGGGCAGCCACAGCTGCTCTGGGCACCCTGTGCTAGGGCTCACTTCCCTCCCAGGGAACAATTCCCTCCCAGTATTCCATCTGACCCTGCCCTCTGGGAAGCCATTCCCTGTGTCCTGTCTCTCCAGGCCTTTGTGAATGGTCCCTTTCCATTTTTCCCATCAGCTCCTTCAGGATGCAATGAGGTCACCCCAGAGCTTCTCCTTTCCAGGTGAACAATCCCAGCTCTCCCAGCCTTTCCTCCCAGCAGAGCTGCTCCATCCCTCTGACCATCCTGGAGCCTCCCCTGGACTCTCCAGCAGCTCCAGGTCCCTCCTGTGCTGGGCCCCCAAGGCTGGGGCAGCTCTGCAGGTGGGGTCTCACCTGAGCACAGGGGCAGAGGGGCAGAATCCCTCCCTCCCCTGCTGCCCATACTGCTTTTGGTGGATCCCTGCAATTCCCTCCTGTGCTGCTGCAGGACAGGTCTCAGGAGCTCTGGGATTGAGTTTGATCAGGACTGTTGGAGGAAATAGGGAATTACAAATCCAGGCATTTCTCCCCCAAGGTGCTTAACCAGGGGCTGAATATTCTGGAGCTCCCCCAAATCCCCAGCCCCTTTTTATTCTTCCAACCCCCTCTGTATTTACTGCTTTGCTCCTTCAAGTTGCCTTTCCAGATTTTTCCTGTTTTAGAAGAATTATTGAGGTTTAGCCACTGCTTTACACAACAGATGGCCTTTTTTTGATTAATTCCAGTAATTTTGCTGTTGTTGCTCCTCACTGCTCTATTGCTGCCACACAACACTTTTCTGGTGTTATTAAGTTTTGCAGAAAGAACAGTGGGGAAGAAATTCACAACTTAAGGAGTTGAAAATAAACCAACCCCCCCGTCCCCAGTAAAATTAAAAACTCCAGAAGATAATATTTTATTTTCCTTTAAAGTCCCATTTTTAAAGTATTGCAGAAAAGGCTCTCCTCTTTCTACTCTGTGACTTCATGGATGAAGCTGTGACATATAAAATAATTTTGCATTTTCCCCTTTCTAATGTGATTACATATGGGCCAGGACTTCGTTAGCACTGCTGGTGGTGGAAGTGTTTGGAAAGAGGTTTGGGATGGCAATCCAAGGTTTCTCCAGTAGTTTTCCTGGGGTGCCCTTTCCAGGGACTCCCAGGCAGTGCTTGGCTCCCTGGCCCTGCCCAGCATCACTCAGGCTGGAATGAAAAGGTCTTTGCTTGGACAAGGGAAATCTTCCTTAGACCTTTTCTTCTGCATCCCTAAGTGAATTCCCCAACTGCATCTCAAATTTTACTGGTTGTAACTCGGAGAAACAAAAGAAATCCAATCTCTGAACATTTTCAAACAGCTTAAGAGTGTAGTGACAGCAAGATGTGACTTCTTCCCATCTTGCTGTAGGTCCTGGAGCAGGAGGGAAGGATTTTGGGATAGTCATGCTTTGCTCAGTGGCAGTGAGTGACCCGCCTCTTCCTCTGTAAAACTGTGTTTTATACCTGAAATTCCAGTGCTGATGGGTTATTTGGACATCTTTTAGCCAGCCAAGTGAGATGCCAGGGAGCTGCACCAGCTGCTGCCTCTGGAAGTGCTGGCTGATGCTGGAGAGGGACTCATTTTATTGGAGGAGTCAGGGCATCGTGGCTGGGTGCCTGTGACTGACACAGCTCAAAAACCTGCGTCAGTTTTGATCGTTTCAGTATTTTTTTTTATTCATCTCCAGAGGAGCTGTTGCCAAGGGCCATTTGTGATTTCTCCAGGGTGTGAGGATGGAATCAGAGCATATCCCTCCTCTGCCTGCAAGGGAACAAGGTGCTAAATGTCATTTTTGCAGTGGCCCAGCTGCCAGGAGCTGGGTCTGTGGGGTCCCTGCTGTGGCTGCAGCTGCAGTGTTCTACCTGTGTGTGACCCACAAACCACAGCCATGCTCTCTCTGGGGCTGTTCCCACTTCTCTCCTCTGCCTCATGCTGGAGTAGTGGGAGTTCATCAGTCAGTGTCACTGGGAGCATTCCTGCTCTCCACATCACTTCTGGTTGCTGCTGTTTCATCCAGGCACGGCTGGAGGCAGAGAGCAGCTTCTGGTCTGTAGCTCTGTGGCATTTTCAGTGCCATTCCTGGCTTTTTTCAGTCACCAGCTGCCAACCAAAGTTATTGGAATGTGCTGAGCTGGAAGGGACCCACAAGGGTCACTGATGCACTCCTGGCCCTGCCCAGACACCCCAACAATCCCACCCTGTGCATCCCTGGGAGCAGGATCCAAACCCTCCTGGAGCTCTGGCAGCCTCAGGGCCATGCCCGTTCCCTGGGGAGCCTGGGCAGTGCCAGCACCCTCTGGGGGAAGAACCTTGCCCTGATACCCACCCTAAACCCTCCTGGCACAGCTCCAGCCATTCCCTGGGTCATGTCCCTGTCACAGGCAGCAGAGTTTGGAGCTGCCTGGGGAGGAGCTGCAGATCTCAGTGAGTCTCCCCTCAGTCTCCCTCTGCTCCAGAGAGCTCAGTAAGAGCTCTTTGGGTACTCAAAGATTTTGTGTATGGAATAAGCCAGGATGGGTTATCCTAACAAAGCTCCCAGCATCCCTGGTGTGGCAAGAACAGCTCTGGCAGTGCCTGGGGGATGAGCAGGGCAGGGGTGCAGCCCCTCATGAGTTGCTGTGACTTGAAGCCAGCACAGGGTTCATTCCTTATATCCTGGCTCTGTGGTTGCCCAGAGAAGCTGGGGCTGCTCCTGGATTCCTGGAAGTGTCCAAGGCCAGGTTGGAAGGGCTTGGAGCAGCCAGGGATAGTGGAAGGTGTCCCATGTTGGAATGTTGGAACAAGATGGAATTTTAATGTCCTTTTAAATCCAAACCCTTTCTGGGATTCCATGCTCAGTTTAGCTTAAAATAATTCCAAATATCAGACAGTGACTGTGTCCTTATTCCATTGCTCCCTGTGAATTCCAGTGCCAAACCACAGACCAGGAGATATTTTTATGGAGCACATGGCAGGAATTTACCCAGGAATGTGGCAGCTTTTAGTGGATCTCTTCCTGTGTGTATCCAAGCTTGGAAAACTGCTGGCAGGGGGACTTTGCATGATTGTGTTTTAGTTGGGAGCAGCTTTCCAAGCAGTGATTCTTTACAAAATGATGAAGGATGATCCCTTGGACTGGATGCCAGCCTCTTAAGCTTCTCTCCTGGCTCTCACTGTGGTTGCCTTTGGCAAAACCCCTCCTTCCTGGGCTGTTTTGATAAAATGAGATAATTTGTCAGTATTTGTACAGCGCTTCAGGGACTTCAATTTTTGTGCTTCAGCAACTGGCTGAGGTGACTTCAGTCAAAAGTGGGTTTATCTGCAGAGTATTAAACTAAATTTGTCTCATTAAGTCCAGCCTTTCTCTTGTTTTCCCAAAAATGATCCTGGCAACTGCAGCTTTATCTCATCTCCAGTGCAGGGCAATAATTGCTTTGGAAATGATACTTCTCCTCCTTTTAGTGGCAGTTTCTTCATGATTTCTGGGAGAAATCCTTCCTCTTCCCCACATAATACCTTTCCCTGGTTCTGCATGGAGCAGCCACTCCTGTTGCAGCCCACAAACCTTTCCCAGCAGTTTCTGTCCTGGGGAATCCTCCTTCCTTCCCCCCAAGGCAGATGAAACTGAATTTTTTTAGATGTACAAGAGCCTATCCCTGTTTTTGAAGCTTCCCACTGCCATTTGGGCAGACGTTGGGAAGTGTCCCAGAGAAAAAACCTTGGATTGAAGATGCCAAGTCCTTCTGATAAAGTTTGAGTGCATTTTCAATAATTAAGCTTTTCATCAGTCATGAGAGTCCCATTGGCTAAAACCTTCCTTGAAAAGGTGGTGGAGCTTATTGGGAAAAAGGTGATATTTTCACAAATGGGGTAAAGAGGATCTTTAAAGTTGGGTGTTTTTTCTTTCTTTTTTTTAATTTATTTTTTTATTTTTATGGTGGGTTTTGTTTGGGTTTGTCTTTTTTATGTTTTAATTTTTAATCCATTAACAGTTCTTCAGAGTCAGAACCCAATATTGTGGGTTCAAAATATTTTTAAAGCCTCTCCCTTGATTTTGTTCCCAATTGCTGCTACTTTGAAACGCTTGTGGCCCTACATAAAAGGCTCCTGTGAGTGATAAAAGGGATTATCTGCAGAAATGTGCTCATTATGTTGGTAATTATGCTGTCATCAGAGCCTTGTCACGCTTGAGCAGCCATGAATTCAAGGTTCATGTCCAGAACTCTGTTGCTTTTCCGCTCATGCTCGGGGGAGGTTGTTATTATTTCAGGTATCTCATTGCTCATCTCAAGCCCTTCTGTCAGCAGACCCTACAATAAAGTTACAGAACCGTGGGGCTGCAGAGTCTGGGGTTAAGGACAGCATTTGATCTTCCCTGGGCAAGAAAACAAAAAGTTCCTTCATGGTGTCCTTCAAAATTCCCGTCAAAAGACTTTGTTTTGTTGTTCAGCACCCAAACAGGACCATCCTGTCCCCACAGGAGCTCCTCTGGCCACCTCAGCCTCTCTTGATGCCACCTCTGGAGATCTCCATGCCCAAGGATAACGCAGAGGGAGCACAAGATCCAGCCTTAACCCTTGCCTGGCTCCTTTGACATCATTCCATGAGAATTTTTAAGGGACTTGGGCTTTCTAGAAGGGGTTGTGGGGTGTCAAGTCAGATATTAGGAAATATTTCTCTGTGGAAAACATGGAGAGATTGGAAGGGGAGGTGATGGAGTCCTCATCCCTGGAATTGTTCAAAAGCCACGTGGGATGTGGCACCTGGGGACATGGATTAGAGGTGGCCATGGCAGAGCAGGTTGGACTCTGATCTCAGAGGACTTTTCCATCCTAAAGGATTCTGTGATTCCATGGTGTGGTGAGGGCATTTCTTTAATCTGAGCATCCACCTGGATGAATTTCGAAAAGCTGAAGAAAATCCTGGGACTGTTTTGGCTCCTTAAAACCATCCTGCAGTGTGATTTTTTAGGGAGTGAATTTCTGTAGTTGGATCCCAGATATGTCCCATGAAGGGAGGATAGGGTAAGTAAGAAATCTTTATTAAAAATCCAGACGAATGAGATGATTTTCAACTCGTGGTTTTCAATTCCCAGAGCCTTCACTAAGTGCCTGGATGCTTCATCACAGCACAAAAATTTATAGGATTTAGCACTGTTGTAATGACAACATGATTTGTGCTTCCTCCTAAATGGAGGCAGCAATTTATTCCTTGGGGTAAGGGGGAAACCAAACAAACCAGGAAGAAAATAACAGATTAAAGGCTGAAAATTGTATTTTTGTGTGTATCAGGCTCAAATAGATGGGCTTACAATGTTCCATGGATAGTTTTGTCCTGTAACTTCCACAGGATCAGCTGGGGCTGCAGTTGGTTCAGCAGCTGAAAAGGTTGGGAAGCTCAAAGGAAAAAGAGAAGGGAGGGAAAGCAGATTAACAAAATTATTTCTTGAATGAACATAAGATTAAGCCTTGAACCCCCTGTTTTTGTGCTGGATTTCAAAGGCAGGAATAACACAGCCACTCCTCTGAAGCAGCAAGAAACCCCTCAGCTTCATCCTTCCATAAATGTCTGTTTTTAAATGCCATTTATAAACAGGTTCTTTAAACAGAGGTAAATTTTTTTCTGCCTTTGTTTGAAACCTGTGGGGAATTTTGGGGGCTCCATTTCTCACAAAGGAGATGGTGCAACCACAGGTACTTTACACCTTGGGTGACCTGTTACCAAATAATCTGGAAGCAGCATCCTCTGAGCAGTTTTCCAAATCTGTAAATTGCAGGATTTTGTGGAGGAAATTCCATTTGTAAATCTTTCTAACTCACATAATTGCCATAAATCTTAAAAACTCCTTTTTTCTCTCTGCTGTGAGTAGGTGAGTTTCTATCAGTAGAGAAAATTGCCTCAAAATCATCCTTGGTCTCTGGTGTGGTCTGTGTCAAATGCCAAATTAGTGGAGAAATCTAATTATGCCTCTGCTCTAATTACATCTGCACAACTTCACATGTCCTCAGGAGCCAGCATCCCAAACCCCATCTCCAGGGCGAGTCTGGCAGCTTATCCAGGCCTTTGACACTCCCAGTGGGGATGTTATTCCAGCAGATCTTTCACAGCTGGAGGTGTGAGGACAAACTATCCAACATCAGAAAAAACTAACGACATAAAAACTCAGCTTTTTATTTATCCCAGTGGAGCAGGTTGGGATGTCCATGTCTGACAGAACAGGATGATTTGTAAGGTCTCCTCATCCCAAACCATTCTGGGATCCTGTCATTGAACTTATCTAAAAGTGTCATCAATGTCAGACCTTTTATTAATAAACCCCCATCAGAAATATATTATCATATCTATTATATGTTTCCATTAATATGATGATTTCCCAAGCTCCTGCAGGATTTTCCTTTCTACTGCTGGAAATCCAAAGCATCTCTGCATTGTTCAGCCAACCCCAGGTGAAAATATCACCTGGCTTTGATGGGTGTTAATATTTAGGAGAAGGAGAAGAGGTTGAGAGGGAATGCACCTGGCATGGAAGTGAAGGAATGAATAAACTAATTAATTAATTTCTGGGATGGAAAGGAAAAGGTATCAGGTGAAGTTGCCAGGACCTGTCAGCATTCCCTGAACTGATTTGCAGAATTAACAACAGCTTCAAATGAAAGTGGCTGCTTGAAATTGACAAATCTGGACTAAACATGCAAATAAGCTGCAACAGCTGGCAAGACCTTTGTGGGGGGGATGCTTCAGTGATGCTCAGAAATTCCTGCACATCTGGAGGAGGACGTGTGGCAGATGGTGTTGCTCAAGGCTTGAGAACAATTCCTGTCTAAAATAGTGGTTATTTTATTTAATTCCCAGCTGAACCTAGCATGAAACAGACTGTGGAATCATCAGAGCGTGCTAAATGAACAAAGGATTTGGGAAAAAGGAGGGAACAGTGCACCCAGCCAGCCTGGGAAGTGGATACTGCATCCACATAGGGAGTGTTGGAAATTTGGCATTTGAGCCACAGCACTTGGTTAAATTCCAAAGCAAAGCCAGCCAGCCCAGACAGGTACCACCTTTGGAATTCAATAATTAGATTTAATTAGAAACCCAGATTTTTATGGTCAGTTGTTAGTGCTGCTTCTGGGAATACGAGGGAGGAATTTCTGTAGCCAAAGGAAAAATGGAGAGACCAAATTTCTTGTATCACCTACAGCCACCCTAAGACCTTCTGTCTGCAAAGTAATTCATGGAATCATGGAATATCCTGAGCTGGGGGGTCCCACAGAGATCATCCAGTCCAACTCATGGCCCTGCACAGACACCCCAATAATCCCACTCTGTGCATCCTTGGAAGTGTTGTCCAAACTTAATTGCTCTGGATCTGATTAACCAGGAGCACTGTAAACCAAGAGGATGAACTCTTTAGCTTTTAAGTGCGTGTTCTGTCACTGTTTCAACATCTTGGTTCCTGGAAAATGGTATTGCAGGGTTATCCTTATTTTTAGAGCCAGTAGCAATAAAAACATTCCTCATGCAATACTGAAAATTCCCTGCCATCATTGGGAAAGCAGGACGTGCCAGTGAAACTTTTAATTTCCTGTGCTAGCACCCAACTTAATCTGTCATTTGCTGCTTTGGGTTTTTCAGGGATTTGGTAAGACTTTTAGGGACTAGGGGGTAGTTTTTTAGCTGAGCACCACATGAAATTCCCTGTTTAATTGATTAAAGGAGTATGATGCACGTGAAGATATTTGGAATGTTCATGAGCCTTTTATGATTTAATTACAAATAACGGCCTGGATTTGTAGCTGTCAGTTAAATGACAGGTTAAAGGTATGCATTGTAGAAATTGGCAAAATAATATTTTATTGTTAGTGTGAAAGTGCAACTACAACTGATTCAGTGCTAATTTTATAACTTAAATATTTGTAACTTAAGTAGGAGTGGGTTGGAATATAAAAATAATACAAGATACATGCTAAAATTGGAAATACACTCCTTTATTGTAAAATTGCTATTCCATTTCAGGTTGTCCATCTTTTCTCCATGTGGCAGAGCTTCTCCCTATTATTTTCCTTTCTCTTTTTGGCAAACACAGGTGGTTTGTGTACCTTGAGGGTTTGAGTACAAAGCCTCTTCCTTATCAGGCAGACACATCCCTGCTTTCCACGCTCTTAATTCCTGTCTCACATCCTGGGCTGAATTTTCAGTCAGGATTTTGATTTGTCAGAGAAGAAGGCAAGGAGTAGATGAAAGAGAAGCCTGTGAATCTTTTTAGGCATGGAAAGATATGTCCTTTTAGGGCAGGAGTGGGATAACCCATGAACTGATTTTTCCTGTTCTCCACAAGAACCTGGGGGTGGGATCCCTCCTCCCATTATTGGCATGTAGCATCCATGGACAGGCACCCTCTGAGCTCCTGTTTTACAGGTCCTGGAAAGTGCCTTTTAATTCCAACTTGGACAAAAGCAGAGGAAATAATTCCAATGCAATTTCTTGTCCCCTGTGGGTGTTGGGAGTGGGAGCTGCTGGAAATCCTGCTTCTCTTGACCAGTTCTAAATGAGATTTCCCCCCTCCAGCCCTGATTTTTTGATAAAAATTGATGTTAGTTCTCTTCAAATATTGCTGGGAATGGCCAGTGTCACTGCAATCCCTGGGCATGAGCTGCCCTGCTGGATTTTTTTGAGCTGGTGAGGCTGTGCTGCCCATCCCACAGGAGCACTCAGGAACTCCCACTCCAGCTTTTTTTCCCCTCATTCTCCCTAGGAGTTCAAGCACCACTCCAGATCTGTGTGGAGCTCTCCTTCAGGAATGAAGTGGCCTTGATGCTGGAGAAGATTAAGCCCCAGTGGACCTGATGCCTTGAATTTTAGCTTTTATAATTTTCAGAATCTCTGCTGCTTAATGTGTAATTCTGAAACTTCATGTTACTTCATGTGTTAGTAAGTTCACAGGGTAGTTGGACAAAACAATCCCTTCCCAGCTAGACAATCAAGGACACCCCATACCAAAAAAGCAGAAATAATGGTGAGTGAAAGGGGGCAAACCAGGGGGCTGAGACTTCATATCCTGGGGCTGTGGTTGGATAATTGACCCCAATTCATCCAATATGTGGATGAACCAAAAGTTATAAAAG
Organism: Luscinia megarhynchos; assembly: GCA_034336665.1. Classification (NCBI taxonomy): domain Eukaryota; kingdom Metazoa; phylum Chordata; class Aves; order Passeriformes; family Muscicapidae; genus Luscinia; species Luscinia megarhynchos. The sequence goes on along the minus strand of CM067569.1, from coordinate 32,206,894 downwards.
TGTAAAGACTCATGACCAGGATCCATCTTGGATTTGATTTGGGTGTAGCCCTGGCCAGGCTCTTGCACTGCCCAAGGTGTATCCTTTCAATAAATAGCTATTTTATTCCTTTTGTTCTGTCCAGTCTCTGTTCCAGCTCAGCCTTTCCAGGTAACAGACCCAAAGGAGTTGAGCTCTCTGGGAAGAGCTGCCACAGGTGGATGGGGCAGGGCTCAAAATGCCCTTGGCTTAGCCCCTGGATGAGCACCCTGCTCCTTGCAGGCTTTGCAGAGACCTCTTTGCCTCATTTTTGATACTCTGATCTGGCACAAGTTTCTTTGGCAAAGAGATTTTCTCCCTAGGCCTGGATGCCTGGAGTTCTTCCCATTTCTCAATCCATTAATTAATCACTGCATTTTGAGGTGCAATATTCAGGTGGCAGATTGAAGCAGCAGGAAGATGGGGGGACCCTTGGAATGCTTAGAGGAAGACTCTTGGAGCCAGACAGAGGGACAGAGGTGGCCATGGGTTGTGCCATGGTTATTTTGCTGTACCAGGAGCTTGAAATTTGAGACCAGGGGTGCAGTCTCTGGTGAGGTCACAGCAGGGCTTGAGCAGTTAGAGAAGGAAAAACACCTTCTGTTTATAAATCAGTTAGACATGGAAATATTTAATTTTTTTTTTCTTCACTGGGGTGGTAACATTTATTTTCTTGGATTTGGAATGCCAAAGAAACCAGCCCTAAGCCACTATTTTGAGATAATTTTTACAGAGAGAGCTGGGCAAGGGGCTCAGCCTGGAGAAAAGGAGGCTCAGGGGGGACCTTCTGGCTCTGCACAACTCCCTGACAGGAGGGGACAGCCAGGGGGGGTCGGGCTCTGCTGCCAGGGAACAGGGACAGGACAAGGGGAAACGGCCTCAGGCTGTGCCAGGGGAGCTCAGGTTGGACAGCAGGAGGAATTTCTGCATGGAAAGGGTGCTCAGACCTTGGAACAGGGTGTTTAGGGCAGCATGGAGTGCCCATCCCTGGAGGTGTTCAGGAGATGTGTGGATGTGGCACTTGGGGACAGTGATGGCCTTGGCAGTGTGGGGCCGGTTGTTGATAACCTTGGAGGGCTTTTCCAGGCTCAGCAGTTCTGTGATCCTCAGATTCCATCATAGCTGTGGGTGAGCTCTGATCACCTGCCCAGCTCCTGCTGCCACCAGGGATCAATCTAGCATTTTTCCTTTTCCCAAGGTGAACTCCCTCAGGGAAGGCAGCTGAGCAGCAGGAGCTGTGTGTCACTGTAGGATGATGTGGAGAGGAGCTGATCTGCCAAGTGAGGTGACTCAAACAAACCTCATCCCTCTGTGACGTCCTTTGTGTTGGGACATGGTTTTCATTCTGAATTCCAGCAAACTCCTGCCCAGGACAGGAATGGGATGCTGTGAATCCATTAAACAGCAGCTCTGGCCACAGACTGGTGAGCAATTAAGGAGCAGGGCTCCCATGGGAAGCTGCAGCCTGCTGGGAATGCTCAGGAGTTTGGCTGTTCTGGGGTTATCTCCTCACGGGAATAGGGATGCTGTTTATCCACAAACTGCAATAAATAAGGATTGCTTCTCCCAGGAAGCAAACTCAAGGAAGAGTTTCAGCATGAAAATGTGTTGGTACTGTTGTTGTTGTAGTGGTTATTAATGCATCTCAATCTGGATGGGGCATTATCTCTGCTTATTCCATGGTTTTGGGATGCAGTGCCTTTCCCTGTTGGGGGGACCAACCCCAATGTTAGGGGATTTGTGGGTTTCCCACGAGTGCGAGGGTGGTGATTCCTAAAGGAAATCAGTAAAATGAAGGATGGACAGGCTCTGGCACAGGGTGCCCAGAGCACCTGTGGCTGCCCCTGGATCCCTGGAAGTGTCCAAGGCCAGGTTGGACTTTGGGGCTTGGAGCAGCCTGGGAATGTGGAAGGTGCCCCTGCCCATGGCAGGGGTGGCACTGGATGGGCTTTAAGATCCCTTCCCACCCCAACCTGGCATTTTGTGGTTTTATGAATGTGGTGTTGATCAAATTCCTACAACCCTCCATATTTTAATAGTAAAAAGCAGCAAATGGAGCTGGCTGAAACTGCCTATCCTAAAACTCAGCCTGGAATACTGGGAACATGCTGCCTTGCAGTGTTTCTTGTGTTTTCAAACAGCTTTAAAAATGCTTTGACAACATTTGCTCTGAATTAGAGCCTTCAGTGATTTGGACCATGAGACAAATTTAATTTAGGGTTTTTTTTCCCTCCCAAGTTGCTTTGTCCTAACAAGTTCTAGCAGTGCATGAATGGTTTTTCATTTACATGTTGCTTTTCTGTTTTATCAAGTGCTTTGCTCCCACTCTGATGGTGCCTGCAGCAATCCTGAAATGTACCAATAATGGTTTTAGCAGAGTAATGAAAAGCAGATAAACAAAGGGACTTCTGCAGGACACAGATCCAGGCAGCAGCAGAGGGGTTGGGGAAGTGCCTTTTGTTGTCCTGGAAGATTTGGGACCACCAGAACAGGCTTTGTGTTCCTCTAGACATGAGCTGGTTTGGAATCAAAATACCTGGAGGTCCCTGGGCCTTTTTAATTCACACGTGCCCCAAAATTATACTCAAAATTAATTAATTAAGCACCCCACTCAACTCCAGTTCATTACCAAAAGAATGGTTTGATACTCAGTGCAGTGTGGTGGTTAAAGAGCTGACTTTTGATGTGTACAAAAAACTCCATATGTAGGCTCATAAAAGAAAATTTGGGATTGTAATAAATTCAGGAAAAATCCTTTTCCCTGCCTGAAGTGAAGCTAGTGGTATGTATGGGATCATGAGATTTGGGCAGATGTTTTCTGCAGGAATATACAGCTCCTCTGCTGCAGAATTCTCCCTAAAGAGATTTCTTTTATTTAGTGATATTTTCAGGGGAATAATGGGGGCAGCCTTTGCTTTTGTGCTTTCTGTAGCCAAACCCTCTTGTGGAGACTGAAATTCAGAGGAAAGTGCATTTAGAAATAGGGATTGGAATGCAAAATTTACTTTTTGGCTCGTGGAAAAGGCAATTGAAAGTATTCTGTTAAATGATCCCCAAACAGAGGAGAGCCGGAATTGTGCATTCAGAGAAGAGAAGGCTCCAGGGAGACCTGAGTCTCTTCCAGTGCCTAAAGAGCTCCAGGAGAGCTGGAGAGGGACTGGGGACAAGGCATGGAGGGACAGGACAAGGGGAATGATGGCTTAGATTCAGGATGCCATCTCTTGGACCCGAGTGCTCCTTGTGACTTATTTTTTATTTTAATTCCAGAAATACAAGGAATCAAAGAGGCTTAAAAGAACTTCAGATCATTGAGTCCAGCCTTTCCCCAGTATTGCCAAGGCCACCACTGACCAAGGGCCACATCCACAGGGTTTTTAGTAGGGATGGGGACTCCACTATTGCCCTGGGCAGGACTGCCTTTTCCAGGAGAAATTTCCTTAATATCCAGCCTAAACTTGCCCTGGCACAGCAGGGTCTGTTCCTCTTGTCCTTTCCCTCGTTCCCTGGGAGAACCAGGGGAGCACAGTCTGCTCTCGGGGCAACGCCTCCACCTTCCTTAAAAAGGCTCCCTAGAACTCCTCGTGGTTTGCCATTTCCCAGAGGGATTTTGAGTTTTCCTGCCGTTTCTGGGGTAATGTTTGTTTGTGCAGTTTCTCATTTCCCCGTTTTGCAGCAGCTCCATGTCTGTAACACCCAAACGCCCGGAGGTGCCGGCAGCTCCAAAATCGCTGCTGTTCACTGGCTTGTATCCACATCCAGCCCCTTCCCTTGGAGAGCAGCAGCTTGCTGAGCACACAGATGGGTGTCAGCATTATTAATGATGGAGCTGCCATGTAATTAAAGATGACTTTGACTCCAGGAACACGGGCAGGCACTGGAATGTTGGCATTGGTGCTCTTCAGCCTTGCTGGAGGATCAGCCAATTCAGCCTGGAGGGGGATGGGCAGAAAAATGGGGACTGGCTGTGGGGCTGTCCTGTCACTGCAGCCATGGGCTCACCAGGGAGTCACACCAACACTGCAAGACAAGGATTGCTTTGTGCTCATCTCGTTTGCTTTCCTCCTTCCACAATGGGCTTTTCACATTGTCCTGGTTTGAAGGACAGGTGTCTGCCAATAAAGGCAGAAGCTTCTCTTTGAAATGGAGAATGTAAACCCACCCCTCCCTCCAAATTATTATTATAATTTTGAAATTAAGGGGCTCTCAGGCAAAGATAGGGGAATTAGGAATAACAGTTCTTTACTAGGAAAATTAAAATAGAAATGCAGTATTACAAAGAACAATCCCAAAACACTGACAGAGTCAGAATACAACCTGACACTCTGTCAGTCAGTCAGGGTGTTGGCAGCAGTCCCATTAAATGGTGGCTGCATCCTCCTGCAGTGGCAGATGTGGTTCAGCTGAAGCAGTGATCCTGTAGAAAGGTGCAGTTTTCTTCTGAAGGTCCAGGGATGATGTGGAAAGGTCTAGTGGTCCTCTGGAATTAGTGGAAAGATGGATAACTTGCTGTTCAACAGCTCCATTTTTATCTAGGTAGGAAAGGCTTGGCTCCTCCCCCTGGCTGGAGCATCTCCCAGTGGGATGATGTAATTTTATCAGTCATACAGTGGGACTCAATGGGCCAGCAGCAGATGATATCTTTCTGGAGGGAGGACGGGTTGTGGAAAAGATAAAGATGATTGCCCCAGCTGGTTTAAAGATGGCCCATTAGCAGATAATATGTGCCACAGAGATAAGGGTCACTGCCCCACCCGGCTGCAACAGATGGTGAGCAGAATACACATTTCTGTCACATCAACCCAACACACACTTCCTAGGAAATCTCCAGGGGTTGGACCCAGTTGTGACATTCCAGGACCTGAAGAAAAATGGAGAGAGATGGTTTACAAAGCCTGGAGTGCCAGGCCAAGGGGAATGGCTACAAACTGAAAGAGATTTAGGGCTAGGTGGGATATACAGAAGGAATTTTTTCCCTGGGAGGGTGGGCAGGTCCTGGCACAGGGTGCCCAGAGAAGCTGGAAGTGTCCCAGGCCAGGTTGGACTTTGGGGCTTGGAGCAGCCTGGGATAGTGAAAGTTGTCCCTGCCCATGGCAAGGGATGGGAACAATTTCAGGTCCTTTCCACCCCAAGCCATCATATGCTTCTGTTAAAAATTACTGTATTTTTACAAGCCTGAAGCTGCACTGCCTCAGTTTCCCTTGATTTTCTATACCTGGAAAATATATTTCTAGGAACTCATATTTCCAGACTAAATCCTCTCTCCTTTTTGGCATTTCCACAGGCCCTACCAATATTTCGGCTCTTTTCTGGCACTCCAAGATCACCTGATCTCCTCTTCACCTGTTGGCAGAAGGCTGGGCTGATTAATTGCTTTTGAGCCTTGTTTCCTTATACCCCCATTATCCCCAATGAAAAGGGCTATTTGGGATCCCTGGCTATTTGAGAGGGATTCAGGCAGGCCCTGAGCCTGCTTGGCTGTGATTCCTTCAGTAATGCGACCAAAAATAGAATTTACATTTTAAACAGCTCCAGGCAGTTGTGCTAATTTTAAATATTTCAAAATATCCACCAGTTCATAGAGTTAAATGGCTTTTTTTTCAGTCCTGGCATACAGACAGGCACAGTAGCAGTTTTGGGGAATCTGCTGATGCTTAGTCCAAATAAAGATGGGAAAATCACTGGAATTTGTGGAGAAAAAAAGAAAGAACGACTGTGTAAAACCTTCCTTAATCCAGAGCCATCCCTAAATGGACCCCTGGCACCACACACCTGGGAACCTCCTGAATTAAGAATGGAATTTCAAACCAGATTCAGGTGAATTTTTGGGAAGGGAAAAGTGAAGTTGCAATATCCTTGAAGTCTTACTGAGTCACCAGCAGCAATAAATCTCTGCCATTGCATTCCCTTACCCATCTGCATCAGCCACAGTTGGTTTGTATTCCTGGTTATTCCATCATCCTGGATTGACCAGTGGTTGTTATTTGGCAGGATGATTCTACCAAAGGTTATTCCCAGCACTTTTCAAACCAAAATACACAAAGACTTTGGGGCACTGTTATGATCTTTATGATGCAGCATTACAGTGAAATCCTGACTGTAACTGATTGTTCTCCATCCAAAATCTGGCTCTGGCTGCAAAATTTTCCCAACATTGTGGCTCCTTAGGAGTTCTCCAGCACTGCTTTGGAGTTGGTGACATGAGCACCCCTTTCCCTGGGATCCACACTCAGCCCACAGATCAGTGCCACAAGTAATTGCTTCATTAAATCCTTGCCAGTGTTTCTTGCTCTGCCAGAAGGCAAAATGCTCCTTCCTTTTAATAAGAGCTCATTATTATATTGGGGTGTTTATAAAAATGCAAAGGAGACAGAGAAAGCGTTAAAAGCAATTACTGGGAACGTTTTTGTTGCTATAACGACAAGAGGCAGCTCTTGATGAGCCATCAGATCCTTAATGTTGTTAAAAAGTTTAGTTGCCACGACAACAGAACACAGTCTTTATATCCTGGACTGATAGTTTTGCTTTTTTCCCCGTTTTTAGAGCAGCAGCCGGGGTTGGATTTTTGGAGTGTGAAATATTTAACACACACAGGAAATAGGAAGTGGAGTATATAGGGATGGATCCTGTGCTTTCCCTTGTATTTTAAATTTGGTTTTTAATAACTGTTGGGAACATGGGAACTTCTGGGAGTCTTGGAGGAGACAGGCTTTGATCCCTAGAGATGTTCTTTAAAATGCCAGGGACAGATGGACATTGGGAAGGAATTGCTCCCTGGGAGGGTGGGGAGACCCTGGCACAGGGTGCCCAGAGCAGTTGTGGCAGCCCCTGGATCCCTGGAAGTGTCCAAGGCCAGGTTGGATGGGGTTTGGGAGCAACCTGGGATAGTGGAAGGTGTTTCTGCCCATGGCAGAGGTGGGATGAGGTGTTCAGAGTGAGAAAAGAGGAAAAGCAGATCCTGGGATAACACTTAGTGCTGTAGGAATGTTCATGCCAGTGTGGGACAGCTTTTCCCAGCCAATCCCAAGAAACCTGCAGCAAATAAATGAATAAGGCCAAGCAAATAATCTTTTCCAATTGCTTTTGTTTAATCCCCCCATGGAGCTGCTGCTGCATCCTGGGCCTGGCTGGATTTCCCCACCACATTCCCCCATCCCCTCTCTCTGCCAATTCTGGTTTTCCAGCCGCCGGATCATGCTGGAGTCTGGAATTGCTGTGGCAGCCAGGGAAGGATGCTCAGGCTTTTTCCTTAATGGGCTGTCACCCCTCATCACTGTTAGCTGGGAAATATAGGGAAGGTTTGGGATGAATGCTGGGGCTGGAGAGGGCTTGCTCATGCTGGAATTTCAGCCTTCTCATGGTGAGGGGAAAGCAACTGGAATTAGAAATGAGTTACTGAGAGAGGGAGATTCACCCCAAGAATGGTGTAAGGAAATAAAGATCAATTTATATGAATATAATATAAAATAGGTAAATGAGTAGATACAATATTTTAATGTTATAATAATATGGAAATGTAAACATATAAATGGAGAGAAGCTTTGGATAAAGGCCTGGAGAGCCAGAACACAGGGAATGGCTTCCCACTGCCAGAGGGCAGGGATGGATGGGATATTGGGAAGGAATTGTTCCCTGTGAAGGTGATGAGGCCCTGGCACAGGGTGCCCAGAGAAGCTGTGGCTGCTCCTGGATCCCTGGCAGTGTCCAAGGCCAGGCTGTGCATTTGGAATAAAGGCAAGGAATTAGTGGAATTGCCTTTTGTCCTGCTTCAGTGTTCATTTCCAAAGCAGCATCTGGATTGAAAACCCCAGTCCTGAACTGTCCTTGCTACTGTTCCTGATTTGTCCCAAGTTTTGGAGAGCCCCATCCCTGCTCCCCCTGCCAGGAGCAGGATTTTGCCAAAGCAGACCTCCAGTGGTGCAGCCCAGAAGCCCCAGAAGAGATTTTTTGGGTTGTGTGGAAGAGGGAAGTATGAAAGGAGCTCTCTGCAGCAAGGCCACGGGGGTCACCGAGTCCTGGTCTGCCTTGAGTCAGTGGGGAGCACCTTGAGGAGACATCCCAAGGCAGACAAGGAGCAGCCCCATTATTCCATATCAGCTCTGGGGAGAGATTCTGCAGGCACAGATAACTCAGAGTTGTTCTGAGTTCTGGAGCCTGAGCAAAATCCAGCCCTGTCTCCTTCTCCACCTGTGATTATCTGGGATGTGCTCAGGGAAGGAGAGCTCCAGGAGCAGCTCTGCACTCCCCTTCCCAGCCTCTCCTGCAGCACAGGGCAATGAAAGCTGGGAAATTAATCCAGTTTGGAAATGAATTCAGTTTGAAATGAATCTGTTTCATTCACGCTGCTCATTAGCTCAGTGTCTGTGATTAGTGCTTATTACCTACACTAATTCCCTCAACCTTCTCCCTCTTTTTCCCTTTTTCCATCTGATTTCCCGGTAATTTAGAATATTGCTTTGTTTTGTTGAAGCACTGAGGAATACAGAGAGATGAGAGAGGAGGACCACATCTGACTTGCCCAAAATCAAACCAGAATTTCTCCTGAAATTCAACTGCCAAAGTCCCAGCCCCACCCTTCCCAAAATTTAACACCGTGGAGCAGAAAGCAGTGCGTCCAAGTGCCTGCCTGCATCCATCTCCTCTCCCTCTCAGGTGTGAGTTTTTTACAGCCTTTTCTCTTATAAATTACACCCCGAGATAGCAGAACTCTCTATTTGCAGCTGGGCTTGAGGTTTTTAATTTTTTTGCTTTCTTAAAGTTACATTTAGCTGAACTGCAGAGTCTGGAGATGTACTGCATAGTAGAAATCTTTTTAGGCATTTCTTTCTTTAGTATTCCCTCTTTATAAGCAAAGACTTTGCCCTGTGTAAATTCTGCTACATTTCCTTGATTGTGAAATATTTTACCTCCATAGGTAGATTTTGTTGAATTCAATCTGGCTACTTCACGGTTGTTTCATGTAAATTTCTAGGGGAGGAAAAGTTCATTTGTGACAATTTTTTTCCCCCTGTGGTTTGTTTAAATTGGGCAGTTTAGGAATTACTCTTTTCACCCAACTGCCAAGCAACAAATTCACTGTCTGTGCTCTGCCTGCATTAATAAGTCAGTCAATAATTCAGGTGTAAACAAGACATTCCATAGTGATAATCCTCATTTTCTCTCCCATTCCTGATGAGGCTGAATTGCTCTTGGATCCATTGTGGGTTGTTGATGGAACAAGGGTGTTTTGGGATACACAGTGGGATTTAGGGAATGACCTGCAACAGCTTCAAAAGCCCCCTGGGAATCACTGACCTGATTTTTATCATCACTGGGCTGCACTTCAGCCCTGATAGATTCCACCTGGGAATTTCCTGTGTGTCAGCACATCGGTGTTCCTGGAGGAGCTGGAGAGCAGGGATGAAGCAAGAGAGGCTGGGATTTATGCTGGGTAACAGGAATTCTGCCCAGGGTCAGTTTGTTCCCTCTGTGGCTGAGATAATTCTGAAAACTCCAGTGTCCATGCTAAGGACATTCCCACAAGGAATGGTTTTCCATGACAGCCTTTGTCTGCTGCAGATCTGTACTAAAACCCCTCCCAGGTTGTGGACAAGGCCCTTGTCCTGCAGCTGGTGTTTGATGCAGGTAACTTGTGGCTTCCTGAAAAGGCCAATCTGAGTGAAATCCCTTCTCCACTTCAGAGGATTCTGTTGAATTCTTGCTTCCAGATGGGTGGAAGTGGAAATGGTCTATATTCTCTGCACTGTGAAAAAATTCCACACAAATGGGAAAGGGGCTCAGCCTGGAGAAAAGGAGGCTCAGGGGGACCTTCTGGCTCTGCACAACTCCCTGACAGGAGGGGACAGCCAGGGGGGGTCGGGCTCTGCTGCCAGGGAACAGGGACAGGACAAGGGGAAACGGCCTCAGGCTGTGCCAGGGGAGCTCAGGTTGGACAGCAGGAGGAATTTCTGCATGGAAAGGGTGCTCAGGCCTTGGCAGGGGCTGCCCAGGGAGGTTTGGAGTGCCCATCCAAGGAATGGGGCACCTGGGGACAGGAATTAGGGCTGGGCTGGGCAGTGCTGGGGGAACAGCTGGACTCAATGGTCCTAAAGGTCTTCCTTTTCCAAGGGAAAAGATTGCACCCTGTAATCAAAGAAAACACAGGACCTTGAATTAAGAAAGGGTTTCCCCCCCCCAAAAAAGGGTGTAATTTGAGATCAAAGGAATGCAAAGCCTTAGAGACATTTTAGTGGAATTCTTCCAGGTTAAACACAGGTGAGGAGCAGGGCAGCTCCCTTGCAGAGCTTCCCATCCCACCACTCCAGGAGGGACAAATCCCTGCCCCATCTGGGAATTGTGGATTATTTCTTGCTGGGAATTTCTCCCAGGCCCTTCCCAAGCTGCTGGGAACAGCTGCTTGTCAACATCCCCCCTCTCTGCTGAGAGCTTGTCAGCAGATGTTCATTTTTCCCCCCACAAATGATTCATTTTCATCTAAACAACAGAAACAACTCAGAAGTAAAGCCTTGCTAGGTCCCATGAATTATTTAAAAATCATTTCAGATGTCAAAACTCCAGTTACAGTTCTTTGCAGCTCCCTGGTGACTCTGGAGTCATCACTCTTGAAAAATAACCCAAATTATATTTAATAATTGAATAGCATCTACTTTTGTGCTTCTCTATCAACTCTTGGAGTGACATTTAATGCTCGTTAGAAGGTGCTCTGGGTTGTTTAATTCTCTATCATGCCAAGAGTTCTGTACAGGAACATGTTGATTTTAATTGTGTTTAGATTTGATTACAAAAAACAGTAAATCACTCAGAAGGGGTCAGATTGTTCCATTTGGCCTCAAGCTGTTTTGCTTCTTACAGCATATATTTTATGTGGAAATCTGGTTCTGTGTGTAAGAGGAGTTCTGAAGCACAACTAATGCCAGGTGAAAGTCAAGGCAGAATTGTAGAGTTTATAACTATGACAAAAGATTTTCAGAGCAAATTTCAAAATTCTACTTTTTTATTTTTCCTTTCATGGCATAAAATAAATCTTATTGAGCCCTCTCTATTGCCAAAAATGTACCACATCCCATATTGAATGGATAGAAATTAATTCATATGTTCTCCTGCATGGTTTTCTTCCCATCCCCTTCTCCCTCTTTTGTCTCTGGGATTCATTTTCAGTTAATTTGAGCCAGAACCACAAATACTGCTTAATTGGGTGGAAATTAATGACCCAGAGAGGACCTAAATGCCATCTGCTGTCCTTCCCTGTGGGAATGGTGAGACCTTGGGATGGAATTCCCAGAGAAGCTGTCGTTGTCCCTGGATCCCTGGAAATGTTCCAGGCCAGGTTGGACAGGACTTGGAGCAGCCTGGCATAGCAGAAATGTCCCTGCCCATGGTAGTGGGTGGAATGGGATGAGCTTTGATGTCCTTTCCATCCCCAAATCCAAGGCAAAATCCAGCATTTTCGAAGGCAGAGATCCCTGAGAGCTTGAGCATCAAGTGTGATCCTGGCATTTTATATCCTAATTTTTGATGGGTTTAAGAGGCAGAGGAGCAATGTGCATAATTCTGTAGTTCCAAAAGGAACTCTCTCCAGCAGGAGTTGAATTATTTAGAATTTATGACATGAAATCCATGCCTTTAGACCTTTCTGCTAAAAAAATGATTGCCTGCAGTGAGTGTAAATCCCAGTAAGAAACCAGTGCCAGAGGAGGGGGGAGAAACTGGAGTAACACAGAAATTCCATATAAATTCAGTTGTGTTTGCACAGGGAGGTGCTTCGTGGATTGAAGACTGGAAATAAAGAACTGGGACAACAAACCAACTATTTGGAATCAGTGCTAATCATATTTACATTTAATCTGTCCAGGACTTTAATGGATTTGGGAGGTTTTGCAAGAAAGATTCTGACTAATCCTGAACCTTCAGAAATTTGTTATTTTCAGTGCAGGGTTTTAATAAGTCAGGTTAGATCATAAAATCCCAGAGTGGTTTGGGTAAGAGGGACCTTAAATCCCATCCCACCCCCTGCCATAGGCAGGGACACCTTCCCTTATCCCAGGTGGCTCTGAGCACTGTGCAGGTCTGGGAATATGGGCACAGAGTTAAAAGGGTGGTAGAATTGAGCTGTGACTGATACCAAGCCCTTGAGTTTGTCTCAAGGTGGGAAAAATCTGCTCCAACGATTTCCATGCCCTAAATATTCCACATTTTTTGCTGCCTGTGGGGCAGATGGGATTCCCTTCTCTCCCTCATGGCTTTGATGTGTTTGAGAGCCTGAGTGTGGCTCAGTGCCCACCCTTTGCACCGGGGTTTGTTTTTTGAAACACTTCAGGAGGTGTGGACTCCAAAGACACAGGGAGAACAATCCATGGGCGAGGCACTAATCTGGGATAACTCCAGCAGAGCCTGGAGAGATGGAACTGCTGGTCTGGAAAACAGGCTCGGATTAGGAAATGACAGCTTGCTGGGGTGTCCTAAAGGCAAAGGGAGAGGAAAATGGAGCTGTTTGATGGCAGCACAAACAGGGTGAGGACAGATCAGTCTGGACTCCTTTTGATGTGGGATGGGCATTCCTTGGATGAGGTGTGGGGAGAAAACAGATGTTTTTGTGATTATAGAAGGCCTGGGAATTGTTACACAGAAGGTGCTCAAAAATTTCTTTATGATCTGCACAAGTCCCAGGAAGGGGGACAGGGATGGAAAAAATCTTTTCTAGTTTGGAAGCAGGAAAATGTGAGTCCTGCGAATTTTGTGTGAGGGAATTTTGGAGTCACTGACCAGATTTACAGCTCAGTGTCACCTCTCTTGGAAGCTGGGACCAGTGAGAGGCTTGGCATTAAAATCAGATCACCAGGAAAGAGTGAGGAAAAGATTTTGGCATCATCTGTAGAGTTAATTTATTTATTATAAAACCTCTTAAACAGAATTGAAATATAGACACAGGAGCAGAGGAAAGGGTGAGACTAAAAATAGGGTATATTTAACAAGGTGTGAAAGTTCATTCATCTTTTTGGTCACACCTGCAGAACAGGGGAATGCATAAAAAATTTAATTACTTTCTATTTCCCGATTTAATTGGCTGTTAAGCACAAATATCACCTTTAAAACAAGGAGTTCTGTGTTGTTGGTTTTTAATAATTTTTTATTGTTATTTTATAAGAAGTGCTGTCTGTTGATAGGCTGGGATGAGGTTTGAGCCTTCTGCCCTGAGGTGTGGGAGGGCTGCCTGAGGGATGCAGCCCAGATTTGTCATGGATATTTCAGGACAGAGGCAGAGCCCTCGCTCTGATTTAAAGGAGTCTGAGCTGCAATTGGATTATGGGTCCCATTTAAGTTAATAAAATCAGGGAAATGCGGAATTAAGGTGATTATTGGAATTGGTGAGTCTGCCTTACCAGGAAAAGCACAATTCCTGGAGGAGGAGATGAGCCCTGAGCTGAGCTGCCACAGGGAGCTGCTCAAAATGCCAGGATTTCATGGAAATATATCCATGTTTTCCTCCTGTACCTATATAAATGTACAACTAGATGAGTATATAAATAAAATATAAATTTCTGCTTCAAAGCCAGGTGAGATGGGGCTCTGAACAACCTGGTTCTGGTGGAATCCCTGTCCAAGGCAGGGACTAGAACTGGATGGAAAATTCATGCTGGTGTTCTGTTTTTCCCAGAAGTGCCACATGCTCATGGCCTCTGTTGTTACCCTCATCTCACTCCTCAGATAAAATGCACTCAGCAGGAAAAAGAATTGGATTTATAGATCCCAAATATGACATGAATTACCTTTAATACTTCACAGATCAAATTTAAAGGTGCTTGAACTCAGTATTTCTTAGCTGGGGGTGAGGTTGTGATGGGTTGGAAGTGTATGGTGATGAAAACTGGTGCATATCTTGTACCAGACCCCAAGAAATCTCATCATTAAATCCCCCACTGTAGATAAAACCAGTCCAGGGCCTTCTGCCCAGAAGGAAGGAGAATTTTGCTGAATCGAAGTTGTCCCTAATCCCAATCCATTAAATAACTGCCTATTTTTTGGGCAAACTTAAATCTCCTATGCTCTTGGGTCCCTCTGTCTAAAATCCCATAGAATTCAAAATCAAGCTTGGGGTCATGGAATTTCAGATTCACTCGTGACACCTGTAACTTCTACCTTTAGAAAAAAGCTGAGGAGCAGCATTTTTAATCAGAAAATCAATTCCCTGGACATGCACAACAAATTATGTTTAATATACTAACCACTGACATGGCAGTAGATAAAAATCCTTCTGCTTTAGCTGGGAATTGTGGTTATTTTCACTTGGAGGAGCATTTCCAGCGTGAAAAAACAGTGCCAGGGTGTTGGGTAGGCTGGTACATTTTCTTAATACAGGAAGGATTGGGACCCTCAGGGTTGAGGTTGAGCATCCTCCACCTCTGCTGACTCCAGAAGGCACCAGGGGGTGTTGGAACACAGGGTTGTACCCATGGAATGACTGTCTTTTCCAAAGTTATCCTGGGGATTTACTTGCCATGGAATCATAGAATGATTTGAGTTGGAAGGGACCTTAAAATTCATCCAGTTGCACCCTCTGCCTCGGGGGCTCCAGGAGAGCTGGGGAGGGACCTGGGACAAGGGATGGAGGGACAGGACACAGGGAATGGCTTCCCTCTGCCAGAGGGCAGGGTCAGATGGGATATTTGGAATGAATTGTTCCTGGGAGGGTGGGCAGGCCCTGGCACAGGGTGCCCAGAGCAGCTGTGGCTGCCCCTGGATCCCTGGCAGTGTCCAAGGCCAGGCTGGATGGGATTGGAGCAGCCTGGGACAGTGGAAGATGTCCCTGCCCCTGTGGCAGAGGTGGGATAAGATGGGTTTGAAATCACTTCGAACCCAAACCTTTCTGGGACCCTGGGATTCAACGAGCTGGGCCTGTGTTTTGCCTTGAAATCAGAACAACCTGGACAAGTTTAGAGGCAGGGAATAGGTGCCTGGGATATTTGTATGCTAATAATGAGGAATAAACAATCTATTGGGAGGCTGAGTATGTAATCAACGTTATGGCTTAATTACACCACAGAGCTCGCTGGGATAATTTGCATTCCTGGGAAATTGATAGAGAAGGATGCAGCTTTTTGAGGAGAGCTGGGGAAGGGCTGACATGTGGATTACAGAGGTTTTCCACATATGCCAGTGTGAGATATTTGTGTAACAATCACAGAATCTCAGAAGGGTTTGGGTTGGCAAGGCCTTGAGGGGCTCAGGTACCACCCAACCACTGAGGGATTCCTGTGGGAGAGCCTCTTGGGATATTTTGGGTTAAGTGCTGTAGGGATTTGGGATTTCAGGTTACACCTGACAGAGTTGGGGTTAATCCAAACCCAGAATCCTGGCACGAGTAAGAAATTTAAGACCTTGGAGTGATTTTTGATTGATTCTGGGTTAGGTCATTGGATGCTGCACTGGCAAAAAGTAGTGATGTGACCTCAAATCCATGTCCTTGGTACTTTTAATGAGATTTGCACATTTGGCTGAATTCAAATGAGCTCAGGAAGAACCAGTTCAGCTGCTGAGAACTATGGGTGGATTTGTACAAATGGAGCTTTTCCTTTGGGGGATGGAGTTTTTCCTTTTAGATGTTGTCCCATTGGAGGATCTTCATCACCCCAACCCCCATAGCTGCTTTTTAATTCTAATTTTTTTTAAAAAATAAATATACATTGGAATATAGCTGTGGCTGCCCCTGGATCCCTGGAAGTATTCTAGGCCAGGTTGAACTTTGGGGCCTTGAGCAACCCAGGAGAGTGGAAGGTGTCCCTGCCCATGGCAGTGGGTGGCACTGGATGGGCTTTGAGGTCCCTTCCCATCCAAACTCTTCCATTATGCTGGTAATGGAGATTGTGATGATATTTTACAGGCAGAAGAAGACAGATATTTTGGATAATTTTGGATAATTTTGTAGCCATGCCATAGGACATCTCCAGCAAGTCGTGTTTCTGAGCTGCAAAACCCAGAAATATTTCATGTTCTTACTCTTCCCTTGCATTTCAAACTTGGAGATGATCCACGGAAAATCTATATCCTAATGTAGGTGTCCCAGCTTTGGTCCATATCTCCCGTTTGTGTAGCCTGGTTCCAGGAATGAGGGGTAGGGAATAAACATGGATTAAATATTTAAGGTGGGAATGAGGTTGGTGATTTAATAAGGCTCTGTCCTGCACCCAATGCAGAAATGTTTCCAGATACAGTTTTGTCAGGGAATAGGCAGCAAAAGCAAATGCCAGCTGATTTTTTTAAGGATTTGGTTTTGCCTTTCCCAAGCCCATCAGAAGGAGGCTGTAGCTCCCTTGGAGCCTCCAGAGGACCTGGACCAGACCCCTCCCTCCAGAGCCGATGCCCCTAATCTTCCTCCCCTGCCCTTTTCCCTTTCCTTTGTGCTCTCCTTCAGCCTCCTGGCAAAGTGGCTCTGTGTGGGATTGGAGGGAGGGACCACAGCAGCATTTTCTCCTTGGTTGGTGTTTCTTTTCCCAATCCCTTTATTTTCTGACTGTGCTGAACAAAGAGCTGGTGATTGACGGGCTGTTGTGTGGTGACACCCTTGTCTCTGTGGGCAAGCTCAGCTCTCCCCTCCTGCATCGTTTTCCATCCCTCAGCCCCAAATCCTCTCTGATTTGTGGGCTCTGCAGCTCCTCTTTGGCTTTTACCTCCAGCAGGTTTTACATCATTTTGATCCCCTTTTCCTCACCCTCACCTGCATGTTGGACAACAGGAATTCCCCTGCACATCCCAGGATTCTTTAACCCTCCTGTGTTTTCCTAAGAGCCTTTATGAAGGAACCATGTCAAAATCCCCCTGAAATGCTCACGAGAGTGATTCCAGCCCTTCCCCAGGCTGAGTTTGGGGAACCAAGGACCTGATTTCCTGCTCCTACACTCAGCAAGAGTAACAGTGAATCCTTAGATATATTCATACCTAATTTTTACTGATTTGTGTGATTCCAAAGAATCACATCAGACCAAGCAGTGGGCAATTCTCTTGAAGCCTCTGGGAGTAATTTTTCCAGCATTTTCCACCTTTATTTTTATCTTTATTGCACAGTGAGGGGCATGTGCTGAAATAATCCTATGAGAAGCCCTGAGTTCAGGTGTCTCAAAGCCAGCACAAGTCCATGTAGGGATTCCATACAATCCTTTATCCCAGGTGTTCTCTGGAAGTCCCTCCTGCTCCCTCTTTGGTTCTTTTTTCTCCTGGCTGGAAGCAGGATGGTCAGGGAGCTCCTCAGGGTGGGCCAGTGGGTCTGTTCCTGATCCAGCCTTTTCTCTCACTTCCTCTCCTTTGCAGCCTTGTTTCAAAACTTGGCATCCCAGACCCTGCAGGTTCTCTTGGAAAAGGTTTTACTCTCAACCTTCTGCCTGATACTCCTCAGAAATATCTGTTGAGTTCCTCACCATAGGTTTGTCCCTGTTTTTCCCTCATCCAGGTACAATCAGCATTTAAAAATATTATCTTTTCCCTTCTCACCCTTTTCTGCAGCTTTTTTATTGCTCCATTTCATCTCATTTTGGAGATACCTGGTTTATATTTCTTCTAAAAGTCTCAGGGATGCAACAAGATGCTTTTAATGCTACCACTAACTTTTACTTCCCCTTTTCTTTGCTCTTTTTAATTTCCTTTCAATTTTCCTCATCTCTCTCTTGATTTGTTTTATATTTAAGGCTGACCATGGGGTGGAAGTTCAGAGTTTGCATTTTCATGGAGTATTTTCAGCAGAAAGCAGATCTGAAGCATTTCTTTGGGGAACTGTTATTTGGGATCAAGGCTGCTTTAAGGATGAGACAGTTTGGGGTAAAAAAGGATCCAACTGAGGCCACTCAGTAATTCTGACTCAGCAGTTTCCCATGTGTCTTGTCCTGTGCCACAGAGTCCTTCTCAGTGAATTTTGCTGAGAATTTTCAGCTTAAAATAAGACCTTGCAACATAAAAATATCTTAATTTATTGTTTTTCCAGCACTTGTGCCTGCTCTGGATTCTGGTTCCACTCCCCATCTTTGTGTGATTGATTTAAATGCAGCTTCCTTTAAATGCCAGTTCATTATTGGCTGTTTTTCATATCTTTTTAAGGCAATGGAGTTTTCAAACCCTTCATTCCCCTGGAATATTTAGCTCTGAATATACTTTTCCACTCTAGTGAGCTGTCCTTGTTCATTGTTGTAGAAATCTGTAAGACAAAATGTTACTTTTTTATGGAAGAGAAAGTGAGGAGAAAATACCATTCAAGCTCCAAATTAAAAGCAACTTCTCAAAACTCCCAGAACTCAGTAAATGAACTGGAGCTGCCTTCAACTCTGTGCTATTAAAACTTGATTAAAATCATCCAATTCTGCTGGAATTCCCACTGGAATTCCTACAGAGGATCCATGTTTAATAAGCCTTCCAGCTCCTCTCCAAAGAACACAAAACCCAAAGTTTTATAGTGATAAAAATTAACATTAAGGATGAAATTTTCCCTGCCCAAAATCACTGAGGCCCAACAGGTACCCACCTTATCTTAACAGAAGCATGAGAAGGAATAATTATGGAAAACCTGTTGGCTTTGAGATTGTTGCTGCTGCTCTGGCTGTGTCTCAGCTCAGTCTGATTTCATCCTTCATGTCAGAGCTGACAGATTTGCAGAGAACAAATTATTCCTCAATAAAGGTCTCATTCAGTCAGTTGTGGATTATTTTATTTTGTTTTAGGATCTGATCCACAGGCCAACGAACAGGGAGCTGTAAGCACATAAATAAAGCAGCTGGAATCTGCTCCCTTGTTCTCTTTGCATATTTTTGTATCTATATATTCATTTTGTGCTGCTTTGGAACCTGTCCAGCACATCCTGTGTCTCACAGGATCAGAATCTTGAGGCATAAATACCTTACAATCCCGAATCAGGAGACTTGAAATGAAGCCCTTGTGAGAGGTTAAATGTGCAAAGAGAGGCAGAATTTAATGTTAGTGCAGAAACCAAGCAGGGGGGGATTTCAGGGTGCAGAGAGGATGAAATTCCTGTTTCCATAAGGGTTGCAGGCTGCTGGATCTGGTTGCTGAAGCACCTGAAGGAGGTGTGATATCCTCTCTCTGTTTAATAAGAACTCAAAGCTCCTGGTGTTAGGGGAGAAATTAATCCCAGGATCCCTGAGGCTGGAGAAGCCCTCCCAGCCCATGGAGCCCAAGCTGTGCCCAGTGCCCACCTTGTCCCCAGCCCAGAGCACTGAGTGCCACCTCCAGCCCTTCCCTGGACACCTCCAGGGATGGGCACTGCAAACCTCCCTGGGCAGCCCCTGCCAAGGCCTGAGCACCCTTTCCATGCAGAAATTCCTCCTGCTGTCCAACCTGAGCCTCCCCTGGCACAGCCTGAGGCCGTTTCCCCTTGTCCTGTCCCTGTTCCCTGGCAGCACGAGCCCGACCCCCCCTGGCTGTCCCCTCCTGTCAGGGAGTTGTGCAGAGCCAGAAGGTCCCCCCTGAGCCTCCTTTTCTCCAGGCTGAGCCCCTTTCCCAGCTCCCTCAGCCTCTCCTGGGGCTCCAGCCCCTTCCCCAGCTCCGTTCCCTTCCCTGGACACGCTCCAGCCCCTCCAGGGCTCTCCTGAAGTGTTCCCTGGGATTGCTCTGCCTGCGTGGCTGGATAGGCTGAACTGCTTGGATTGCTGGAAAGGAGCTGTAAATGCCTTCCCTGAGGATTAGGGGAGTAGATTCTCCTCAATGTCCATCATCTCCCTCTTCCATCTCCCATCCTGAAATCGGGGCAGACACAGAACCATCACTGCCATGTGCTGAAGTCAGGGGCAAGGCCAGCTTGGACTTTCCTGGGATAGTGGAAGGTGTCCCTGCCCATGGCAGGGGTGGTAGTGGGTGGGATTTAAGGTTCCCTTCAATTCAAAGCATCCTGAGATTCTGGGATCCCATCTGTCTCTCCTACCTCTGCCTGTCCCAGGTTTAGTTCAGTTTCTCTTGGTTTATCTAAATTTACATCAAGCTATCCTGAGGTTTATCTAAGCCCATTTTCCCTGTAAGGGCCACCTCTCCTTTGCCTACTCCTTCCCACCTTCTCTTTCCCAACTCCAATGAAACAAATCCAGCTTTAATCCATCTTTTATACCTCCACACTTGTTAGCTCAGTCTTTCATGTCCGTTTTTCACCAACAGCTGAGCTCACTGCTGGCTCTTAAAAAAAAAAGAGCTTCTGAACAGCAGCATTGGCATATAATTTTCTCTGAAATCCATGTCAAGTTTTCCAGGGAAGGCAGATTTCAGTGTGTTTTAAACACATTCACTGCTGTCTTTGGGATGAAGCAGCAAGTGTTGTGTGGATTATGAAAACTGGCTGCTGGCTGGGGACTGCAGACATTTCAAAATAATTAATAAATGTTATTAGAGGAAGGAAAATAGCTCCTCAATATTCCATTTTCAGTGTGACTTCTGAGTATTCCAGCCGAGACACCAACTACCACAGTCAATGTTCAGTTAACAGCGTTTTCCACCCGAGTCAGAACCATCTGGAATGATGGAATGATGCTTCTGCATATCAGGAAGGCATTTTTATTTGACAAATCTATTAATCAGCAGTCAGAGTAGCGTTATGCCCCTGAACAACTTGTGTAAATGTGTGGGGAATGTTTTTATTCCAGCAGTCCCTCCCAGCATTTATTGAAACCCTACAAGTTTCCCTGATGGGATACATGGTGTTATTTCTGTTGGTGTTATGGATTTAATGGTTTGGAAAAGCAGCTCCTCATGAATCCCATTAAACAGTGCCAGCCAGGGAAATCCAGCCTCCACCTGCACTGCTCATGGGGGGGCTCAGGACAAGGGGGCAGAGTTTTCCCCAAAGATGATGTGCTTCTATCTCTGAGGGAAGAATTGGGGTCTCCCCCTTCCAGGCAGGCAGGTAGGAGCTACATGTCTGAGTGGGAAGGGACCCACAGGGATCATCCAGCCCAGCTCCTGGCCCTGCCCAGACGCCCCAACAATCCCCTCCTGTGTCTGGGAGCGTTGTCCAAGTGCTCCTGGAGCTCTGGAAGCCTCGGTGGGGCCTTTGGACGTGTTATGGAAATAAAGGTGGAAACCTTCCTGTGCTGCTGTGGCACAGGGAGTGAGCCCAGCCCGGCATTTGGGGAAGAACTAACCTCCCAGAGGAAACAAATCAGGCAAAAAGAGGAATTTCCAATTCTTTCTGTGCATCCTAGCACTGTTTTCCCAGCCCTGGGAGTAGTACATGGCAGAAACCCCCTGCAACAAATGTTGCCCTAATTGCTTTCTAATTGCTTTTTACCCCTCTTTCCCTCTGCAGAGTAATTCCTGGTATTTCTCTTTTTTTTTCTTTTCTCTTTTTGCCCATAAACAGCTGGATTTCAGCTGGATTCCAGCAACCTTGGTTCCTTTTGCACTGCCAGTGGCTCTGTTTAGTGGTGGATCTGGGTTCTTGGTTGGACTTGATGTTCCTTGAGGTCTTCTCCAGCCTTAGTGACTACTGATCCTATGATTTTAGGATTCCATCTGCCTCCCAGTTTGGGTTGGAGCAGCAAACTGGTGTTGATGGGAGTGCCCTTGTTGTCCCCCACTCTGTTGCTTTGCCACAGCAAAGGCTTTGCCACACTGGTTTGGTTTTGGTGGAGAAACATCTCCCAGAGCTCCCACCACATGTGATCCAAGTGCTGCTGGATCCAGACCCATTCCTGCCACCCTATAAAATCTTCCCATATTGACTTTTGAGTAGATGCCTCAAAAAGGCTCTGAAGTGACAGCAGTGTCACCCCAGGGTGTCTGAACAGCTCCCTCCTGTGACATTTTTAATCTGTGATGATCCTGTTAATCCAGATCTCCTGTGGGGATGGGATCTCCTTGGATTTGGGATTTGTTTGATAGAGGAAGCCCCCCAAGCCACAACTTTTCCCCAGGGTACACACAAACCCGGGCAGTGGATTAATGCAGCCCCTGCTCTGCACCTCCTCAGTGCTATTTAAGCACAGCAAAACTTTTAGGACAGACCTTTCCAACCCAGGGATAACAGCACAGGGATTTTACAGAATAGGACAGGTTTCTGTCTGGTGTGGAAAACAGGCAATGCTCAGGAGAGAAAAATCTGAGCATGGGTTATTTAATCATTGTGTAGGAACGCTGCTCCTGGGAAATAAAGAAAGCACTGAAACACGAGGAATTACTGCAAAGTTCATTTAGCTAAGTATCTCTTTTTAATCACACTGAGAGAAGCTTTTGTGTCGTTGGGGTTTTGAGCTGCTTCGTGTTCCCAGTGTGCTGCCAAGCCCGGTTTAACTGCTCTGTATTTCTTTAAATATTGGGATTGCAGCTCAAAGCTGGAAGTTTAGCTTTGTTTGCAGATGGCAGCAGTGGAGTAATTCTGTTTGATGTTAAATTGCAGGTTGATGGGCAGCATTTTGCAGGAAATGTGCAGCTGAGTGTGGGGCAAGGAGACAAAATCTTCACTCCTACTCGGACAAGCTGTGCTGACTGAAGTTTGTTCCAGACTGGTTTGGGTTGGGAGCTCAAATTCCAGCCAGTCCCACCCCTGCAATGGGCAGGGACACTTTCCACTATCCCAGGCTGCTCCAAGCCCCATCCAACCTGGCCTGGGACACTGCCAGGGATCCAGGGGCAGCCACAGCTGCTCTGGGCACCCTGTGCCAGGGCCTCCCCACCCTCCCAGGGAAGGATTTCTCTCTCATGCCTCATCTAAATCTGGTTTATGTGAGTAGATCTTAGAAACTTGAGTGAATTTTGATATAAATAGAGAGAAGATCTGATTTATACAACAACATTTCAGGCTTGGAGAGAAAACAGAAGGTCAAGAAGAAAGGTGGCACTAGGAGTTTGAATAGTTGGGTTTAAAACATGCCCTAGCTTTTCTGTGACATTATTTTCCTCGCAGCCTCTGAAGGGTGTGTGGTTTTTCCCTCTATCCCTTTTCCTCAATGTCTTTTTCCTGGTGAGACCAAATCCCAACTGGAGAAGGGGAGCCCCAGCCCTGGAGCCTCTTGGACAAGGGACAAGAAATTGTCCCTGGGATGTACAAGTATCCCAGTGTTGTGATTATATCCATTTTCTTCCTGTCATTTCTGTGGAGGGGATTGTGGGGTTCAACTTCATCACTTTTACAGTCCCAGAATAATTCATTCCACTGCTTTATTATATATTATTAAGTCCAAAACTCTTCAATTTCTCTGTGTGTCCTTTTGCTCAGCAGAATAATTCTACTCATAACATCCTGTAAAAAGAGATTTTTCATGTTGCTTTACATGCAGACAGCTGCAGTTTGGCTTTCCCTTTCTATTTCAGCATTTTAGGGCCATCACTTCAGAGTACATTTTAATTTTGTCCCATCCAAAGCCCAGGGGAGCAGCTCAGAGCTCCTGCAGCAAAATAAATTCAAGCTATGCAGTTGAACTAGAAAAGAAGTAACAGCTACAAAGCAGCTCTAAAAGCAGAGGTGAATCTTCCCTTTGGAAACTCCGGAGCTGAGTATCTGGGATGCTGTTCCATGGTTCCAGCCCAGGGGTGGCTGCACTGGAAGGGAGGGTCCCTGCAGAGGGAGTGGCAGCCTAGGGATCCCCTTAGCTCCTGCAGCAAGGTCCCTGTGCTGGGACCTGCAGGGAGGCAGCTCAGGTTTGGGATTAGCACTGGGATGTGTGGGAGTGGTTATGGAGGGAAAACAAACTACACTTCTCCTTCTCCTTCCTTCTCCTTCTCCTTCTCCTTCTCCTTCTCCTTCTCCTTCTCCTTCTCCTTCTCCTTCTCCTTCTCCTTCTCCTTCTCCTTCTCCTTCTCCTTCTCCTTCTCCTTCTCCTTCTCCTTCTCCTTCTCCTTCTCCCTCTTCTATTCCAAGTGCCACTTCAATTAAACTTTTCAATAACTAAATTCCACCATGCTGGAAAGGTGTTCCAGGTCAGTTATTTGCACCCAGTGCAGGTATTTATGGCACTTTCCTTGTTCTTATGGTCATTACTCATGAATTAAAGCATCTCGTGGTGCAGAACTATAAATAAGAGTGTCTGACTGAGAAAATGGATTTCCACCTGGCTTCCTGCTGCTCTCCCTGCTCCACTGAGCTTTATGGCAAGTTGGCCATGGGAGCCACTCCTCTAGCTAAATAGTCCAGGAGCATCTGGAGATGAAGGGGGGGGAAAAACCCATTAAAACACTGGTTTATTTGGAGAAATGATCATTAATTTTGCTGCATGTGACCAGCTCTTTAAAAAAGAGTTTTCCTTCCAACCCACTTCTAGATGACTCAGAGCTGGGAATAGATTTCCTGGACCTGGATGATGCTGCCCCTAGGGAAAAAACAGTGGATGAGGATGAGTGGATGTCCCCTAGGGAAAAACCAGTGGATATTTTAGATGTTTTGGTTTCAGGATTTGTTGCAGAGCTCTGGGAGAGCCCCTGGGGTGAGGAGAAAAGAAAGGATCTCCTCACTTGCTGCAGTCCTGCTCTAGGGTCCTCAGAACAAGGACATGGAGATGTTGGAATGAATCCAGAGAAGGCCATGGAAGTGCTCCAGGGGCTGGAGCCCCTCTGCTCTGGAGCCAGACTGGGAGAGCTGGGGGTGATCTTCTGGAGAAGAGAATGCTCCAGGGAGAGCTCAGAGCCCCTGCCAGTGCCTGAAGGAGCTCCAGGAGAGCTGGAGAGGGACTGGGGACAAGGGATGGAGGGACAGGACACAGAGAATGGCTTCTCACTGTCAGAGAGCAGGGATAGATGGGTTTTTGGGAAGGAATTGTTCCTGGGAGGGTGGGCAGGCCCTGGCACAGGGTGCCCAGAGCAGCTGTGACTGCATGTGGATCCCTGGCAGTGTCCAAGGCCAGGTTGGACAGGGGCTTGGAGCAGCCTGGGATAGTGGAAGGTGTCCTTGTGTGGGACTGGATGATCTTTAAGGTCCCTTCCAACCCAACCCATTCCATGATCCTGTGATTCATGAGAAACCAAACAGCTTGTAGATATCTGTATCAACTTCCCAGAATCTTGCATGAGACTCTTGCCACTGTTCCTGCTCAGATTCAGGCCCTACAGGTGCTGCCACCTGGAATTCCTCCTCCACTACCACAAAGTCCCATGCCATTCTTCCTGCCTTGCCTTCTCTGCAAGCAGCAGAGCAATTCCTGCCTTCCCAGAGCACAGTTCCTGCCCCACCTGCATTCCAGCACTCTGGTTTCCACGTTGGGGATTCTCTCTGGGCTATTTTTTAGTTGCCTTTTTAGTGCTGTTCTCCCTGTTCCCTTTTTAATGGTCTCTCACATCAACTTCTCCATTTGTCAACACGTCCCCTACAACCCAGGGCTATGTTAAGGTCCCCTCTTTAATTTGGAATATTATTTTTCCTTGGGATTGGAGCTCCTGTAGACATCGAGCTAGAACTGATTTGTGATCTCTTTTAAATGTGAATTTATTACTTTCCTCATTTCCCTTTCCTGGTTCTGTTTCCATGCTCCTGGAATGCCAGTGAGCTGATTTGTCCTAGGCTGAATCTCCATCTTGCAGGAGAGATTTGTTGTTGTTTTCCCCTTTTCCTTCCCCAAATAGCTGGAGACATTTTCCCTCACCCCATCTTGCATTCAATGAACTAAATGAGTTCTTTAATTTGAGACTTCTGACTTGCCTGAGAGCATTTTTGACTTTCCATTAATCTCCCATCACACACATCACTCTCCATCACACTCCAAATAGGATTTGGGAGCATTTCTTGTGGCCTCCAGCTGGTTCTTCCTGAATTATTTCAGTTTTCAGTGTTCAGGACTGAGGAAGGTTTCTGAAGTAGCATGGGATCTCGTGCTTGTAAAAGGGCTAATTGAAAACCTGGGCAAATCTCTGTGTTGTAGGAATGTGAGAAGAGCAGAACTCTGGGAAGAAGAAGAGGTGGCACGGAAAGGTTATGTAAAATAACAGTTTGCAAAGAGCAAATCAGGATGGGTAATTAGCAGGGGTTGTAGTACAAGTGGTTTGAAATTCCAAGGAAAATACCTGATGTAATGGAACACTTCCATAATTAATCCCTGCCACCACTTCTCATTAAGTCTGAGGAGATCTGAGGCTGCAGAAGAGGATGGAGAGATTCAGGGGAGACAGCACAGGTTGGGAAAGATATTAGAGAAAAACAAATGCCAGGGAAACATCAGGAGCCTTCAGCTGATCAAATCACCCAGGGTGAGGCTATTCCTGAATAATTCATCAGGAGTTTTCTGTGACATGTTGGGACAGGAGGCTGGATTAGTCCAAGAAAAATCCTAGGATCCTACACAGTACCTGCTCCAGCTGATTGTGTTCAGCCCTGGCTGACAGATGTTGTCAGATCTGTCTAGTACTGTTAAATTCAATAGTTTCAGAGGCCTTTTTAATACTCTATTTAATTGATATTTGTATCTAATACTCCAGGTGATTTTGTTCAAGAGCAGAGTTTGGTAATAACAATTTCCCTCCTCTTTTTTCCTTGGTCTTATCTCATCTTCTTCAGGCACGTGTCGTTCCTAAGCAAACCTTGCACACTTCCTTGGAATCTTGGGGTTCCTGGAGCTAACTGGAGTGAAAGCAGAGCTTCCTTGGAGGTCCCACGTTGTTCCTGCTTCCTTTCCTGCTCACAAAAACCTGCATTTATTATTTGTCACCTCTGAGACCAGGGATTGAACAGCAGCCCAAACATTCCAGGCATGGGACCTTGGACAATTCCAGGGATCCAGGAGCAGCCACAGCTGCTCTGGGCACCCTGTGCCAGGGCCTGCCCACCCTCTGTCCTGGTTTGAGGGACAGGTGTTTGCTATTAAAGGCAGAAGCTTTGCTTTGAAATGGAAAATGTAAACCCCCCTCCTCCAAATTATTATTACAATTTGAAATTAAGGGACTCTCAGGCAAAGATAGGGGAATTAGGAATAACAGTTCTTTACTAGGAAAATTAAAATAGAAATGCAGTATTACGAAGAACAATCCCAAAACACTGACAGAGTCAGAATCCAAGCTGGCACCCCCGTCAGTCAGTCAGGGTGTTGGCAGCAGTCCCATTAAATGGTGGCTGCATCCTCCTGCAGTGGCAGATGTGGTTCAGCTGGAAGCAGTGCTCCTGTAGAAGGTGCAGTTTTCTTCTGAAGGTCCAGGGATGATGTGGAAAGGTCTGGTGTTCCTCTGGAATCCAGTGGAAGGATGGATAACTTGCTGTCCAAAATCTCAGTTTTTATCTGGGTAGGAAAGGCTTGGCTCCTCCCCCTGGCTGGGGCATCTCCCACTGGGATGATGTAATTTTATCAGTCATACAGTGGGACTCAATGTCCCAGCAGCAGATGATATCTTCCTGGAGAGAGGATGGGCTGTGGAAAAGATAAAGATGATTGCCCCAGCTGGTTTAAAGATGGCCCATTAGCAGATAATATGTGCCCCAGAGATGAGGGTCACTGCCCCACCCGGCTTCAACAGATGGTGGCAGAATACACATTTCTGGCCACATCAACCCAACACACTCTCCCAGAGAAGAATTCCTTCCCAGTATCCCATCTGACCCCACTCTCTGGCAGTGGGAGGTTTTCTCTGTCTCTGTAGCCAAATTAAAATGAGTCCTTCCCTAGTGACAAAACCTCTCTGGGGAATAATGGGAAAGGACTTACTGGAAAATGGGATATCAGGATGGAGTCATCTTCTGCTATTGTTAGAAACTTGGGACAGAAACATCTGGGAATAAAGGAATTTATTCCTGCTCCAGCTGTTGGATGCATCCTCTCCATCACTCCATTCTGGAGCCTGCTGGAGCCTCCCTCATGATTCCCAGAGTTTTTGGTGGCATAAAGCAATTCCATGTGCTCCTCCTGTTTAGTTAAATGTGCTTTTATCATCATTTCATACCTTAAACAGGATTGATCAGAAACAGCTGGAAATGGCTGTGTTTTCCCCTGTGCTAATTTCCACAATATTCCCTGCAAAACCCAACCCAAGTGAGAGGACAGTTAAGCAGGAGTGGAAATTTGATATTTTGTCTGCCAAAAAAAGCCCTAAGGACACAAAGTTGTGGTTGTTTCTTTGCCTGAGGCAGATAAACAAATAATTTTTGGGATAAAATAGCCCAAAAGCCAAAGCTGAGGTGACGAATTCCACATAGGGGTGCAAGGGAATAATAATTTTTAGGTCTGGTAACGCTGCCAGCAGCAGTTGGGCTGAGGATGA
Organism: Luscinia megarhynchos; assembly: GCA_034336665.1. Classification (NCBI taxonomy): domain Eukaryota; kingdom Metazoa; phylum Chordata; class Aves; order Passeriformes; family Muscicapidae; genus Luscinia; species Luscinia megarhynchos. The sequence continues at coordinate 32,178,730 of CM067569.1, read as the reverse complement.
TTCACCTAGTGACTCTTGAAAAAACTTGGGAAGGCTTCAGTGAGCACATAAAAACTTAAAGAATGCAGGGCCATGTGAATATTGCATTTCATTTTGGAAATAATGCCCCTGCTGGCTGCTCTGATTTCAAGGATTTTTTAATATTCAGGACTTTCCCACCTATCTAACAGAAAATGTATCATATTAAATAACATTAACAGTATTTAGGTTGTTCGTCTGTAAATATTTAACTTAAAACTTTGCATTTCCACTCTTATTTCACTGCCTTTGCTCGTGAGGAAGGGATAAAGGAGCTGATAAAGCCACCGGATGCGCAAGAAGATAATGAAGCAAAACAGCCCAAACTTGGTCTTTTGGCCAGCTGGGGATGTGATGGAAGTATTGAAAATAAAGAGAATTAAGGCCTGGAGAGGTTCAATAATGAATAATCCCTGTTATTTAGAGATTTGGGGCTCTTCAGCCTGGAGAAGAGATGGCACTGGACATGGATGAACCTGCTGGGATATATCCCAGGCTTTTGGGCTGGGCTCTGCATCCCTCTGTTTACCCCTTTCAATTGGGACATATTTTCATGAGTTCCCAGTTAAATAAATATGAAGAAAAGTTTGGAAATAGTTCTTTTTGGAAAAGAAGTTTGAAATTGTTTGTTGAGTTTTTTTAATTTGCTTTAATCAGGCATGCTGATGGAGAGAGGGTTTGATTAATTTACTGAAATCATTAATTTAGATAATTTCAGTCAGCTTCAATCAGAAATTAGGGCTTAACCATGGCAAGCATTTCAAATTTAAACTTTAATGATAACATCTCCACCCCCATCCAGTTCTGACCCAGGAAATCCTGACACTTTTGCCTCAGCTCTTCCCTGTTTCTCCAGCAGCATCTGCTTTGTCTTCAGCCCATTGAACAGCAGAAATCTGTCATAAATCATCATAAATCATAATTCCCATCAATCTGTTGTTTCAATGTGCAATTCAAATATTCTGCAGTGCCCAATCCCCTCACCTGGAGAGCTCCTACAACTGCAGCCATATAGAAATTGCAGGTTTGGGCATCCTTGTCCAAACTCGTGGTGGTTTCTGGAGGAGCAGTGATTTTATTGTGTGCTGTTTTAAAGATCAAACAGAGCCCCAGCTATGGCATTTTGCTGGGAAAAAGTGTAAAAGGGGCAATAAACTTTAATTGTAGCATCACTGCAGCAGAGCAGCTCTGATTGCAGGATGATGTTTTAAATTATTGAGTAAGGAAACTCCTGTTGCAGACACATCTGCTTCCATTATTTTGTTTCTCATATTCCTTTCTGGTTGTGCCTCCTGCAGTCAGGGAATGGGATATTTTATGTTTTACTTCCAGCATCCAGCACAGGCTCTGTGGAGAGGGATGGGCCAGGAAATCTCTCTCTGTATCTATTCTAATTTTCAGTGGATGTTGAATTTGCAGGACACATCACAAATATATATTTTTCATCTCAGGGCACTTCTAAATAGATAAGTTTGAAGTCTTTAAGAGCATCAAATCCCACAGAATTCCTCCTGTTTCTTCAGCACTGACAGGGGGTTTCAGCACAACAGGAGATGCTGCTCATGCTGATTATAAGGGTCCTACTGACATTTAAATCTCTACCCTGATTAGCCTTTTAGTAAAGCAGCTGTTTGTCATTAAGGCAGGAGAAATGAGAATATAAGGTGTGATTAGTGGTTTAATTAATACAGAAGTGCATTGTCTGCACTTCACTGAGTTCCTGGGCCGTGTGGACCTTGGGGGGTCTGATACATTAATTTATTAAAACATACAGGATATAATAGTGTGTTATGGCTGTAAAATGAGAGAGTAGCACCTCTCCACAATTCCTGACAGGGAGTTTGGGTTCTGCTGCCAGGAACAGGGACAGGACAAGGGGAAACGGCCTCAGGCTGTGCCAGGGGAGGCTCAGGTTGGACAGCAGGAGGAATTTCTGCATGGAAAGGGTGCTCAGGCCTTGGCAGGGGCTGCCCAGGGAGATTTGGAGTGCCCATCCCTGGAAGTATCACTTGGATTATAAAACAAAAAAGAGCTTCTCCAAGAGAAGTTTCTCTGTTGAAAACTAGAAGAGGCTTTAAAGGTTCTTCTGCTGTGCAATTCAAGAAGAAATATTTGAGTTTGCACTTTGAAGGTTTTCCATCTTGCAAATGCAGTTAGCAATAACAACTCATTAAAAAGGAGGTTTAGTAACTGAAGGACCAGCAAATCAAAGCACATTCATTTCATGGATCTTATCAGTGAGAGTATTTGTAAATATTTTGCTAAAAGTCTCTTTGCCTCATGCTGTTTCCTGCAGTCAAATGGGGGTATGGGGATGGAATTTATTTCATTTATACTGTGAAAAAAAAAATTAGTATGAGTGTAGAGGTCTTGGGAATAATTTTAATCAAACTGTTTCTCTAAGGAGAAGCCCTATTATAAACTGTATACATTCAAGCATTTATGCAAATGTCTAAGGCACAGCTGAGATGAAAACTGGACCTTTTGGGGTTCTACTCTCTACTTTATGCACTAGTTTTCCCTGTTCTTACAATGGAATTTTGCCTCTAAAGAATAGGATGTGATGTTTGGTGAGTAACTCGGAAGTCTTGGAATTCAGCAGGGACTGAAAAAGTAATGTTGGAAAAGAATGGCTCAAAAGCTCCCCAGCTTGGGAGGTGTTTCATTATCAGGGTGTAACAGGGCTTGGGTCTGGAAATTTCCTTGAAGTCAAGGAGGAATCAGGGAGCAGGATGAAACCTCAATGGATTTTGCTGGATAGCACACGAAAAATGTCCCAAAATCACTCAGGTTGTGATGAACTGACCCCAAATCCTTGCTCACCTTTGGCCTTCCTTGATTTCTCCTCCTCTCAGCTGCTTTCAGGCATCTTTCCAAAACCCCACATACAGCTCCTAAACCAGGATTTTCCCAGTCCTTTCAGTGCATGCTTCCATGTACAGTGGCTGATTTTCCTGGTTTGTTCCCCATTCCCGTGCTTTCTCACCAATGACATCGTTTTCCTCTGCAGTTCACAACAGGAATCTGGACATTTTTTGCTAATCACATTTTCCCCTTGTCTTGTTTTTTTCCAGCTCTCGTAAATGTGAAACTTTGGGCTATTGATCGGCAATGTTTTCAAACAATAATGATGAGGACTGGCCTCATCAAGCATACTGAGTATATGGAATTTTTGAAAAGGTATGGCACTTGTTTATTTATCCAAAAATCCCATGAAACTGCCGTCCTCTCTTGCCTTTTTTTTTTTTTTTTTTTTTTTTTTGTGAGTGCAGTATTTGATTTGTTTCCTTCTCATCTCTTTTGGTTTTAATGATGATGATGATTATTATTCTGATGATTTTTCTTTGCTGTTTGCCCATCCTCCTGAGAGGAGGGGGAGCTTTGCTGTGGGGGAGTTTCATTCCTGTTGTGAGTTATTCATTGGCAAAGAGTTCCAGAGCCCAGGGGTGAGAGACAAGCTTTCATGTGAGTCATTCCAAGTGTGTCAGAAAAGACACATTTTTACAAAAAAACACCCTTTCAAGGGAAAAATCTGGGGTTTAAACTTGTTCAGATCCTTCTGGGGCATGTGCTTGTGGAAGTAAAATGGGGGTTTTTAGGAAAGCAAAGCTTTAGGTTGCAGCAAAATGCAGGTTGGATGAGTAACATAAGCATAAAGACAGAAAAACAAATTTTTCACTGATTCATTTTGATTTTCCCAAAGGTTGCTTCAGTTCCTTCAGAGATTTAAGCCTTGGAGAGGATCAATAATTAATAATCCTGGTTATAATGCTGTTATTAATAAAATATTAGTTTATACAGGTAGATATCACTTAAAATGTATATTATATGCTATATATAATGTAAATATATATATATAACATCTACATGATTCATAGGATCTTTTATGTTTGAAACCCCTCTAAGACCATCAAGTCCAGCCATTTTTTAGGGGTTTAAAACCCATCCATTCCAGCATTAATAAACCCAGGAATGAGTGTGGGACCAGATCTGGGGTGGGAGCTGCCAGAGCAGGGCCCATGCTCACATTAAGCTTTTAAGCTCTGAGCTTTAATAGAGATTTTCCAGAAGATTGTCAAGATTAATTTGGATTCACGTCCTGCAGAGCCTGCCCAACTTTAATTTTAAAGCAAATAATGTGAGGAGGAAAGCAAGGAGTGTTTCCTCACTCTGTGGCTGTGCTGCTTGAACACAACCTGTGGTTCATTAGAAAGGCTAAAGCAAGCAAATAAATATTTATTTTTTTCTAATATTACTGTTTAAATTTAGGAAAAGGATTTCTTCCACTTGGAGCACCTGTACGAAGGTCCTTAAAAAATTTTACTTCCCATTGGGTCTTCCACTTGGGCTTTGGGCATCTTTAGCTGTCTCAAGCTCAGTTTAAATCCCATATGGAACATTAAAAGCTCATTTTTAGATCCCATTTGCTACATTAAAGGCTCATTTTAAAATCCCATTTGCTGCATTAAATGCTCATTTTTAAAGACGCTTTCCTTCAAAATGTTTCTAAGGAAAACAAGGATAAATCCTGCAAAGAAGGAGCTTGTGGATTGCTGACTTTATTCTTTGCTTTTGGGAAGTTTGGGGCTTTTTTCCCCCCATTTCTGTATTAATGCATGAATGCAAATGCTCTTGTTAAGAAAAATTGGAATAAAAAATAAAGGTTTGAATGGTGGCTGCCCACAGAAAATTCAGTGGGATTGGACAGGATTTTCTCCCGCTGATATTGATCTTAAAAGTCCCTCTGTAATTGTGCCATTATCCCAATAACAGAATTATCACTGTCTCCAAAAACAGATTTACATGTGTGAGCAAAGCACAGCAGAAATTAAACTTTTGGGGGTGAAATGAGGCTGTTCATTTAGGTTTTTTGTTTTGTTTTGTTTAACTCTTATTTATCCTGCTGAAAATAAATGCAGCTGGGTTTCCAGGGCTCCCTGGGAATATCACCCCAATGGTGTCATGGGTTTGTCAGGGTTTTTTCCAGCAGGAACATCCTGCAACTGCTTCTTGGGCCACCCTTGGGTGCCAATCTTTGCTTCTGAAACCATAGGAGAAAACCACAAAGCCAGGACAAATCAATTTCCTGGCTAAGAAATCCAGGAGTGTCCCAGCCTGTCCTGGGCTGGAATGTTGTATCCTGCCTTGCTCCAGGAGTAGTGCACTAAGGAAAGTTGGGATAACTCCCCTGACTGATATAAAACAACTCTTCTGGAGCAAGCAGCAAGTGAATATTCTCTTTCTCCTGCTTTTTGTGTGTAACTGAATATATTTGTCCTTACACAAGTGCAGTGAGGTCACAGGTGTGCTAAAGGCTGCTGTACCTCTCACTGCCATATTCATTGTTTCAGGCTTACAATGATTTCTTTCTCAAGCCAGTCCTAATTTCCATTTAATTCAAATCAGAATATTTCCGTTAAGAAAACAGCTATTTGTTAAATAAATTTGTCCAGGGAGTAAAACTTGGGGGGAAAACCTTGTGCTGTGGCAAGAATTTCCTGAATTTAAGACCAGAATGCCTTGAAAGAGTAAATATTGCATTTTTTTATTCCCAAGAAAGGCTTCATAAATGAAAAAAATTTCCTTCAGTTAACAGAGACCACAGGGTCTGATCTGTGGGGTGAACTCCAGTTCTTCCAGGCCCTTGAAGCAGTCAGGAGAGCTGCTGAGGGATGTTTGGTGTCACCTTGGAGGCAGGATCAAGCTTTAGGGGTGGATAGTGGGGGGAAATTCCTGCTTACACACACAGCCTTGAATCCTAGGAATGTAAACATTTCTTGGGCAGGCAGGGAAAGGATTCCAAGGAGGATGGATATGAGAAGCTGCAGAGGGTGGGGATACCCACAGGAGCTCTCTGGGACATCCTTGCACCTCCTGGGGTCATCCATAAAGTGTGAACCCATCTGCCTTCCAGCTTTTGTGGATTTCAGTCCCCTGCATGGAAAAGAAGCTCTGGAAATGCCCCCACCTCTAGTCTGCCTGGTGTGTTTGGTTTTCACTATGATTTGAAATTCAGGCTGTGAATTCAATGTGTGAGCATTGAGGGCATGGCCAGGGAAGTGGCTGAGCAGGATTTGCTGCTCCATGGTGCACGGGCAGGCACTGGAGCAGAACTGAAAGGATGCTCCACGGGATCAAACTGTCCATTCCTTCTGCCCTTTAACAGGAAAATTGTCTTTCTTGTCTTGTGGAGAAAACCAGGCTCAGGTTTTTCTTGAAATGCTTTTTGTGAGGAATTTTTTTTGATAGCCACAGTTTAGTCTCTCTAACTCCTTGTGAATGCTGGGAATGGGTAGGAGGGGGCTGGGGCAGGTACTGCTCAGTAATAGAGGTATAGTGTTGACCATACACATTTTAAACTAAGGAAAATCCTTACTGGAAGCAATGCACCAGAGGGAAAAGGGAGAAAGAAGGGAAAAGGAGGCAGAAGGGTTCAGGTACCTGTTGATTAAGAGCATGATGGGAGGGGAGAATTAATTCCCTCACTTCTGGTGTCAACTGGGGTTTGAAATGTTGGTTCATACACATTGGAATAAGTCCATATATATCATTTTAATATTGCTGATTCATGGAGCTAAAGAATGGGTTGGGTTGGAAGGGACATTGAGGATCAACACATCCCACCCCCTGCCATGGGCAGGGACACCTTCCACTATCCCAGGTTGCTCCAAGCCCTGTCCAGCCTGGCTTTGGACACTTCCAGGGATCCAGGGACAGCCACAGCTTCTCTGCCCACCCTCACAGGGAGAAATCCCTTCCTCACATCCAATCCAAGTCCTTCCTCTTTGCACAGAGCTGTTCCTTGGCACAGTGGAGGGACAGCCCCAGTGTGACTCCATGGGATGTGCTGTATTGTCACATTCTGCAGGATCTGCAGTTTGACACCAAATCATTTACCCCAGGCAGGTCACAGGCAGTGACTTTGCTCCCAAACTGCATCCATGGGATCTTAAATCAGGTGGGCTCAACTCCCTGACAGGAGGGGACAGCCAGGGGGGGTCGGGCTCTGCTGCCAGGGAACAGGGACAGGACAAGGGGAAACGGCCTCAGGCTGTGCCAGGGGAGGCTTCAGGTTGGACAGCAGGAGGAATTTCTGCATGGAAAGGGTGCTCAGGCCTTGGCAGGGGCTGCCCAGGGAGGTTTGCAGTGCCCATCCCTGGAGGTGTCCAAGGAAGGGCTGGAGGTGGCACTCAGTGCTCTGGGCTGGGGACAAGGTGGGCACTGAGCACAGCTTGGGCTCCATGGGCTGGGAGGGCTTCTCCAGCCTCAGGGATCCTGGGATTCTGTGGGGCAATTTTGGGCTGTGTAGGCAACTACAGTGGGAAGGAGGTGATTACAGCGACCAGAGGGTGCAGCACTGTGTGCCCTGGGGATTTTGCAGTGTTTACACTGCTTTTCCAGTCTTTATGTTTTTGTTCTTTTGGGGTTTTTTTGGGTTTTTTTGTGGTTTTTTTGTCTGTTTGTTTGTTTGTTTTTTGGTTTTGTTTTAAATTTTCTTTCATTTACATCTGAGTTTACTTGGTGATGTAAGCTCTAGTTTTCTGGCAGTTTGATGTGCTCTGTGAGATGATGTCTCTGCATTTCCAAGGAGAACGAAACCACAAATGTCCTTTTTCCCCCTTTTTGACTTGTCAGTGAGGAAAAACACCCTCAGAGACCCACTTGTGATCTCCAGAGGCACAAGGCCTGGTTTTGGGTTCAAGCTGCTGCCTTCTATTTTTAGATCATTCTCTAGTAGTGGTTCTACTGTGAATTTGAAATGATGATGCCAGGAATTAAATACTGGATTTTTTCTTCTGTTTTTTATCCTTGAAAAATAATGATGCTTATTTTAACTTGTTATTTTTGATTTCCAAATCCCCTTTTTTTAAAAAGGATGAGTGCTGCCCTTTTTTTTTTTTTTTTTTTGCCATCAGTTATTCATTCTTCCTGCAGTGAGAATCACATTTTGCTTTTCAACACCTGCAGCGTGGGATCTCAGGTACAGATGGATCATCAGGGTGGAATCACTGGTAAACCAAGTGTTCCATGGTTTCCTTCTGATGCAAACAGGATCCAATCCTGTCAACACAGTGGTGCTTCAGAGCCTTCAGGGGTGGTTCTGTCCCACATCCTGCGTGTTCAGGGAAAGAAAACTCCTCTTGTCAGGAATTTTCCATCAAGTCAAGCCAAATCCTGGCTGGTGGCCCAGAAGGACAGTGGAATTCTGAGCTCCAGGCTGTGACAGGACTTCAGATTGTGCTTTCTGCAGCTCTTCACAGCTCAGTGCAGAACATTAGGCACAACTGGAGATTTATTGAGGTGTTAGGGTTTGTTTGAAGTCACTCATCCTTCCCAAATGATCGTTTGGGATTGAAATGGCTCTGCATAGCAAGAGGATTGTTTTGTGTTGCTTACTAAAATGTAGAGAAAATGTGGAGTGATGGGAAGGATTGGAGTGAAAGACTGGGAATTTTTACTGCCAGTATTAAAGTAGATGCAATTATTAAATATTCTGATCACATTATAGAGTGACTTGAAATGCAGGGCTCTGAAAGGTGGTGTCATCTCCAAGTCAGGATCTACAGCTACACCCTGCACGGCTTCCTTGAGTTTTCCCTCAGAAGGGAAAAGAGGTAGCTCAAAATAGTGGGGCAAGACTTGTTTGGGTGTTATTTTGCTGATTGTGGTGAGAATCTCTGGAGCTGTGACGTGTCAGCTCTAGAAAATGCTTAGGGCAGTTGTTCAACCCCTTGCTGGGGCAGAGGAGAGAGGAACAGCCGTGCTTATATTTAAGTATTAAAAATTATGACTTGTGGGGAATTGTAAAGGATGAGACACCTGGAGGTGGAATAAAAGTGATTTAATCCCTTAATTTATAAACCAATCCTGGAACTGTTGGAAAATATCAAGTGTTTTGATGTTCATCCCTGTCCCTCTCTGTCATGGCCACAGATGTCCCCAGATAGTTGTGCTTCCCTCATGCCCCACACACAATGTCCCTCAGGGTGTCACCAGGGTGCCTGAAGAGTTTAAGAACCTTCAGCTCCTTCTCAGTGATCAGTATTGGATTATAAATAATTCATCAATGCATTGGGAATCAAGGAAAGAGCATAAGCACAAATTTAGGATTTATTGCACTCGACTCTCAGTTTCAGCAAGGGATGTTCACCTTAAGCAAGGTAACATGATGTGCAGATTCAGGTTTGTTCTTTAACCTTCTTTTTGAAGTTTCCCCATATCCATTAAACTCTCCTTCCTCTGGGCTCCAGAGGTGTTTTGGGAGCCCTTGGACACTGTGCAGCCATTTGATAATCACAGATATTTCAGAGCTGGTCCTCATGCCTGACACTTCTCATAAAAAGCCATTTATTCCCCTATCCAGCCTGTTATCACTCAGACAGTGCCTATTCTTGTGTCTATCCTCATGCTCAGATAACAAATAGTTCTCTCCCAAAGCAGCTGATAGTCTCCTCTCCTCAGAGAAGAAGGATTTCAGCAGGGCCAGGAGTCTGCTTGGAAATATTTTGCTTTTTGATCAGGCCATGTAAGGAACTCTTCATGCAGAGGCAGAAATGTAGCTGGAGGCTTCCAAATTTCTGTTTCCTTTTGCCTGGCTCGTAATCAGATTGGCTCCTGTGTGATAAGAGGATTATTGTCTTTATCATTAGGATTATTTTTCAAATGAGGGAGGAACCTGAGCATTTCTTGACAGGTTAGAGGCTAAAGTTTAGCTTCCCTCTCATGTTTTTCCACCTCTTCTAAGATGAAATGCCTGAATTTCACTGCAACATCCCAGATTGCATTTTACTAGACATGGAAGTCCATGGAAGAGAAGTGCTCCTGTGGGACCCTCTGCCAGGGTCAGAGATGCCTTTGGGTGGTGTTTGCTGGGATTCTTCTCCTTGCAAAACTGTTCAATGTCTTTGGTTTATAATGGAAAACCAGCTTAGGTCTCCAGTATAATATTTTAGAGAATCCTAAGTGAAACTGGGCTAAAATACATTAAAACCCATGGAATGTTAGGGCAAGAAAGTAATGGAAATAGGGCCTTTTTTTGCACAACTGGTGGAAAAGTTTGAGCCAAGTCTAATTACAAGGAGGATGTCTCAGGCTTCGTGTTTGAAAACTCTGTCTCCACACTGCCCTTGGAGCCTAATAAAAACTCTGGAGTCTGCCTGCAAATCCACAATGCCAAGCAAAGCCTTCTGGAGGAGTGTTATTTTGATGGAAAATGCAGCTTTGGGGCTGAATATGTCGTTGGCAGACTGTTTCAGAAATGAAAAAATAAAATCTCTGGGTACTGGATTCCTCACAGGATGAAGAGGCTCTGAGGAAGAGGGCAGAGAAGTGGGTGGTGTTGTTTTGGGGTCAGACAGGCTGGGGACACTCTTGCCTGCAGCACTTAGAAGCTGAGGATGGATGCATGGATGATTAAACAGGCTGGAATTTGGCAGGGCTGGCAGGCCTGGAGAGGGGCAATTAATGTCCTTGATGTTTAACTGGTGCCAGGGAAAGGCAGAGGGTGTAGGGGTTGGTGTGAGGCAGATGTTCCACATCTCCCCTCATGCTGCTCAAGGCAGCACCTCGAGGGCTCTGTCCAGTTCTGGGCCCCCCAGCTCCCTCCTGGGGCTCCAGCCCCTTCCCAGCTCCATTCCCTTCCCTGGACATGCTCCAGCCCTTTATCACAAGCAGCCCAAAATCAGACTTCCAAGGGACTCACTTGAGGACCTCACAGTGCTGACAGGGCTCATAGTGAATGTCTAATGTTTGATGAGTTTCTTAGCTGTGCCTTCTAGCTGATCCCTGAGCTCTTGCCCATGATGACAGCATTCCCAAAATCTCCAAGCCTTGGGTTTGGAGGTAGGAAATCTCAGATACCAACAGGAATTACAGTGTCCATAAATACTTAGTAGTTAACTTGGAATCCCCCTATTTTCATGAAGGATTAATTGAAGTTTCAGTTTGCTGTGAAGCTCTTTAGGATTTCCTAAGTGGATTTTTAGTGCAGAGACCCAGCATTTTGCACATCCAGAACTTCAGCCTTGCTGAGAACAGCCTCTGCCACGGGTGCTTTCTCCTGGCACCAATTCCCAGAGAGTTCAGTAACATGGTGGTGGCTGAAAACACACTTTGGGTTCTGTCAGAAAGGGAGGGGGATTTAGAAACACAGCTCTGAAATTAATTCCCTGGCCTGAAACATGAGTGGAAGTTCAATTGCCAGGCTGGGGAAGAGGGGAAAACTTGGGATAACTGCAGTTGTGCCCACAGAGTAAAGGAGTGCTTGGGTGGTGCCAATTTTTTAAAGAAATAAGTGACTGTGGGACAAGAGAAATATCAGCAACTCCTGCAGTGGCCATGGCCACCTTCCTGTCGTGGGCTCAGTAAAAACACCATGACAAAAGCCAGGGAAAGGTGTTAGTCCTTCACGTGGTCTAATTGGTGGTAATTGGCTGGAAATCTGCTCCAGTGCAGATTTGATGCTGTCACTTAAATCCACTTAGATTAGGAAGAGGTGGGGTTGTCTCCCTGCTAGAAAAGACTGGCTGGGAATTCTGGAGAGAAGCACAGTGAATAACCCAACCCAGTAGTGTGGTTTGTAATCCAATATTCATATCCAAGGCTGCAGCCTTCATTTCATCTTTCCTTAAGGATGGTTGACAGTTATCCCATTGCCCAGCTAACCCAGCTGTGGGTGAGCAGCAAACTGATGGAAAAATGGAAATTAATGCGCTACTTGGCCCTGATTTTTTTTTATTTTATTATGACAAAGCATCATGAAAAATGCATTTCAATAAGAGCAAAAATTTCATTAGGAATCCGATGAGCTGTCACTTTAGTTAACTCTTAGCAAACACAGAGCCCTTGAGATGTATGTTGGGATGAGGATGGTGTAATCCTGGTGCCCTGATTAGAATCCTCAGGCTGGCTCTGAGGAGCTTTGAAATAAAGGGAATTATTGCTTCCCCTGCAGAGGGAGTGTAAAATGCATAAATTCATCCAGACCCTTTTGACAGAGGGATTTTAATGTTTGTCAGTGATCTGGGTGAAACAGTTGCTGAGTGCAGCCAAATCATGTCCCATATACCAACAAAAAAAAGCCCCAAATCAAGATGAAAAATAGGGACAACCTTTGGATCCACCTTGTTGCAGCACAGGAATCGGGAGCACATCTGCCCTGTGAAGTGTGTGAGAGTCTGAAGGCCAAACTAAGTAAAGATCTGGGCACAATTCCAAACTAAAAGCTCATTAACTCCAGCCCTGTGTTGGCTTGACCTCTGGGATGTGCGTGAGGACACCTCTGGATGCTCCTTGGGAGCTAATTTTGGCCTTGACATTACAGAATGATGCTGCTGGAGACAAGGCCCTGGCACAGGAAAAGCTGCTGCTTCACTGTTTGGGTGTAATGAGAGGTGTGATGGAAATACTGCTGCAATATTTCCTTACATTCACAGAAAAACAACGATGATTCATGAGGAAATTTGATTTATCCTGTATTTAGGTTGTATTTAGGTTGTTTTTAGGTTGGATCTCTGCAGAATCTGCATGCTGGAGGATGTATAAATGTGGGATTAATGCAGTGAGTTGGTTTCTATACAATTTATATCCTGTGTGTTGCTGTCTTGGAATGATTTGTTTCACATGCCTGCAGCTTGGTGAGCTCATCAATGGCTAATCTGGCAGGTAAAGCAAGAAATTTGGTTTAAACAAAAATTTTAGATTATTCCTAAAGCTTGTTTAGGGAACCTTTCCTCTTTCTTTGCTCAGAGTGGCAGGTTCTTTCCTGTTTTTTTCCTGGAGAAAACCTCACAACAATCTGTAATTACAGGTGGAGCAAAGGGAGGTTGTCAGATAATTCCTTATTGACTTTCTTCCCTCTCAGAGTTTAATTATCAGTGCTTTTAGTTATTTGCTCTCTTTTAATCTCACTGGGGTTATCTCTGTGTGGTGTCAGAGCTGCACCCAGCTGGATGAGAGCAGTGAGGACTTGGTGGATGTGGTTTTAGAGGACAATGAATGGTGGTGGCTCCTCCAGCTTGTCCTCCTCCCTGGCCAGCTGCTGGGCTGGTTTTTGTATCCCTCTGTGATTTACATAATTCCCAACATTCCACCTGTCCTCTGGAATTTGGGACAAGGTGAGGAATAAGCAAAGGTGATGGGGTTTAATTCTCCTCCTTAAACAACCCAGGGCATGAATTTGGACTTGGATTTTAAAAGGCAAAAAAACCCCAGTTTGCAGTTTGTTCTGCAATGAAGCAGCAGCCTTTACCAGAAGAAACTCCATGGGGAGTGTCATAGAGGTGGGATTTACATCTGTTTCATCCAAAAGCTGTCATTTCCAAACCAAAACCAACCCATATTTTAATTAAAACTCATCAGGAGTTGCTCAGGAAAGCCAGAAATATTTGTTTCAGTATTTGTTACAACAGTCATGCAGTTTTGGCCATTCCAAAACTACTCTTGGGTGCTCCCAGTTTGCCAGGTGGATTTGTTTGGAAGATATATAAATTGGGTAAATTCCTATCTCTGTGCTTGAAGATTAGAAAGGATTCTGTGTGTGCAGATCTCTCCTGAGTGAAATTCAAGTCCCTTACCTGGTAATTGTGTTTTGTCTCAGCAGAGCCCAGGAAAGATGAGGCACAAAGCCTTTAATATGATTACAGAGAGTTGTTTAGATGTGCATCTCATTTTGTGGAATGTCTGGAGACATGACAGGCTGCTTTCCCCACACAAGCAGTGCTTTCCCCTCATGAAGATATAGAAATATTGGTCTAAAGATTGGCAGTAATTAGCACAAAAGAAGATGTTGCAGAAAGTCGCCCCTGGCACTGTCGATAGGGGATCTTGTTCAGAAGCTGTTGTTGAGCATGAAATCCCCACTGAGTAAAATGAACTGATTTGATCACTAAATGCCCACAGATTATGAATTTGGTAAATTGATTATTTACTCTTTTGTGCCCGTAACTCCCAGTGACTCTCATTGTGTCACAGAAAATTCTCAATGATGGCAGCCACCATGCCTGGGGCAGGAGTTTGGTTCTGGAGCTGAGCAGGACAAGGGAAAGGCTTTTATTCATTGGCATTTTCCCCTTTATTGAATGGGAAGAGTTAAATTTGTGTGGATTTGAGGAAAACAGAGAATGTAGCTCCTCTTTGGGAGATTCCAGCTGTTCTCAAACTGGGAGGAAGTGCAGGAACCTGCACCAAAGAGGAGAGGAATGGAGCTCTGCCCTTTATTCCATCTGTTTTGAGCCAAAAACTAGAGACTCCTGCCTGGGACTTCAAGTTTTTCCTCACTCTTGAGCTGCTCTGAACCTGCTGCTCAGAGTGAAATGGCTGGAATCCCTGGAAATGCTCCAGGCCAGGTTGGATGGGGCTTGGAGCACTCTGGAGAGTAGAATGTGTCCCTGCGCATGGCAGGACTGATACAGGATGGGCTTCGAGGTCCCTCCCAGCCCAAACCATTCCATGGATTTCTGCTTCCATGACCAAGGCTGGACTCCAGGACTGTGGTAACCAAAGTCAATTCTGGGGTGAGAAAAGGAAGAGTTTGTAATAGGAATAGGAATTTGCTCGTAGGAAAAATTAATCTGTGTAAGCAAAAGATGGATTTTAATTTCTGTGTCTGGACTGAATTTGGAGAAGCCTCTGGGGAATCTGGAGAGGAGTTAATGACTCACAATGTGCTTAATTACCTGTAAAGTTGCTTTGTGCTGAGCAGACAGAAAGGAAGAGTTGGGCAGAGTGCAATGAAAGTTCTTTAGCTGAGACAAAAATGAAAGAGGAGAAAAGAGGAAAAAGCTGTGGTACCACAGGTGTCAATTACAAGTCCAGAAAAAAAGCTGAATTTGTTCAGAATCATAGAAACCCAGAAAGAATTTAGTTGGAAGGGCCTTAAAGCCCATCCAGTGCCACTCCTGCCATGGGCAGGGTCACCTTCCATTATCCCAGGCTGCTCCAATCCCATCCAGCCTGGCCTTGGACACTGCCAGGGATCCAGGGGCAGCCAGAGCTGCTCTGGGCACCCTGTGCCAGGGCCTGCCCACCCTCCCAGGAACAATTCCTTCCCAATATCCCATCTGACCCTGCCCTCAGGCAGTGGGAAGCCCTTAGAAGGTAAAGGACAAGGGCAGCAGCTGCTTGGCTGGGTTTTCCAATGACCTGTGCATGACAAAATCAGGGGTGAGTTTCTGGGTGATACGTAAGTGTGGAAGTTCTGTCCTGAGTGGGAAGAGACTTAAAACACTCATAAATGCTCGTCAGAAAAGGAGTCACATGGATGATGTGGCTGCCTGGGTAGTATCACCAACAGGGAATGGTGGTTTTGGTTTGTTTTTATTTCAGGGAGTTAATTCTGCTTTCACACAGGAGCCACGCTGTTTTAATACACAAATCCCATTTTTGAAGCAATCCTTAGTCATGCTACTAATGGGAGCACTGTCTCTTCAGCACCTCTAAAAGTTCTCTAAATGGTGCCATTTGTGCTCTGATATCTTAATGTTTTTATGTCCAGGCAGAGACCAGTCTGGTTTTCCTGCACCGAGTGCATTTGCACATCATAATGATCATTTTATGCATTTGTCCTCTCCTTGCATGGGATGAATTTTTAATGTGCAGGCAGAGGGTGACATTTTTATTGCTTTTACGGGCATCAGGAATGCATTTTAAATTCAATTATGTACTGTCTCTGGAAATACCACACAAGTGACTCGCCAATAAATATGTCTCATGGATTACTGGAAACTAACAGGGACAGTAATCACTGGAGTGACTTCACTGGGCCAATTTTTGTCCCTCCAAAAAATACAAGTTAATGCATATTAGGAGGAATAATTCAAGTTTCATATAGACACTGATAAACCAGCATAATTATTTCTGGAAGGAGATGTAAAGAGTTACTGCAGCTCAAGGGAGACAAACTCAATGGGTGCCCCAACAGCTCAATGTGCCATTAGAAATCAGTGTTTTAAAGGCTAGGGGAAGTCAGAAAAGGGCATTCCATGCACTGAACAAGAGCTCAAAGAACTCACAGGAGCTGTGCTGTTGAATTGAGCTGGAGATGAAGACAAATCAGGCTTAGGCTGAAGTGTCCTCAGAGGGATGGTAAAAACTCCTGAAGTTGTTAATAATTGAGCAAATTCCAGCTGACCTGCCGTGAATCACTGTTCTGTTAAGCTGCTGACAAGAAGGGGGAGCAGAACCAGCTGGCCAGAGCACACCAGGAATCAATCAGAATCTGGTTTAACAAGAAAATCCAAACCGCTGGAAAACGGGGAAGATAAAATTCAAAGGAAATTGGGATCTGCGAGTGCAGGCACACACATCCCAAGGCACGGGATTTGTAATGCCTTGTGGGGAGATAAAGGGTGGTATTGGAAAGAAAACAATGTCACTTGAAACAAGTAATTACAGTGTAAGCTCTTATGCAGAGGAGATAAATGCAGGAGGAATCAGCATTTTCTTCCAGGGCATGGAGTGGTTCGTGTTTGCAGGGATCATCTTTTCCAAACCCTCCTGTGAAACAGCTGAGCTTGAGCTGATCCCACCCCCACCCCAGAGAAATCTGAATGGAGCAGATGCCCTGTCCAACACAGCCTCTACTCCTCTGCAGCTGTAGGATGGGAGATGCTCCTGGATCCTCTGGGGACACCAGGATTGCAGTGACCTGGATTTTCCTGCCAGGCCAATGGGATTTACCCTTCCAAACAACACCAGCAATCCAGGACCTTCTGTTCCCCTGTGTTTCAGTTTCCAGGTTAAACTGATGTTTCAGTAAATCCCAATCCTTCACAAAGTGTTCCCAGCACTGTCTCTGTGAGGTTCTAGATCTAAGGGACAATGGATCAAGCCCCCACTGAATTTTGGTTGGAAAAAAGTAAAAGCATCTCTTGATAAGAAAATATCCAACCTTTGTATCCTTGGCTCCCCCATAAACAGAGCTCTGCCTCACCTGGTGCTGTTCCTTCCTTTCCTTATTGCTGGAAATGGGGGAAATGAGACAAGAAACTCAGTTTATGGGATTTCAGAATCCACTGGACTTTGCCTTGCTTCACCTGTAGATGATCTTTGCCACCTGATCTTCCTCCCATGTGGGTAATAACCACTTTGAATCCATATTAAGTAGCAACTGTGTTATTCCAATGACACTTAATGGGATTTTGGGGGGATGCCATTGGGAACAACCTGGTTGTTGTGTTTTAAATCAATCCTTGTGTGCCCACTCTGGTGCTGCTGCCCTGATCTACGTGCTGGTCCAAAACAGAGCTGTTGAACATGTGTGGACCATTAAGGGAAATTTTATACATTAATAATCAATCCCAAAGGAGTAAACTGAGTCATCTGCAAATGTGTGGAATAATCATCAATAAATCAGGAATGACAGGGAACCAGGACTGGATTTATGGAAGTGCTTTCAACACCTGTTGCTGGCTCCTTTTAACAGTATTTTGATATGTGTCAATGAGTCAGATTTTAATCTCAACTGTTTCCTTCTAAACACATTGAATGGTGGTTGTAATCAAGATGAAATGTGGCCTTGCATAAATCAATGTACAGAAAATAAAATCTGCAAGTCAGCCATAATTGTATCATGGTGACCTTCTTTCAATGAAAAAATGAAATAAAATAAAGCTGACTGTCATAAATTATATTTTGAAATAATTTTTGATGGGGTGGTGGAGCCACTGTTGGATGAGAATGGGCTTTGGGAATAGCCAGGCTCTTGGAAGATGCTCTGGGAAAAAAAGACAGGGCAGGATAGCCTGGATTACAGAGCTCAGAGCAAAAACTCAGCACCAAAACTGGGTTCGTTCCTTTTGGATCCATCTTCCCTGTCTTTTCCCTTTCCCTGACCTCCTCATGGGCTTATTTGGGGTCAGGTTTCCCTTCTGTTTGCTTCATGTCTGCCACAGAAATCCTGGAATTCTGTCCTGCCTTTTATTATTTCTCTGTCCAAGTATCAACCAGGAAGCCCACAGGTATTCCCAACCACTCCAGCTTCAGGATTGTCTTCATCACTTTTGGAATAGGGCAAGATGAAAAGGTTTGGAGGTTCCACCATGGGCCAAGGGAATGACAGGGCAGGGTGCTGGTGGAATTCCCTTTCTGGGATACAGAGATAACCCCAGCATCTGCCATCGGTTGAACAGCAATTGGTTAAACAAAGCAGTGGAATTTAGTGAAGTTTTCGTGTTGCAGTGGAGAAAATAATGGAAAAGAGGAAATGCTGGAGAGAGTAAAATGAAATATCTGTTGGGATTCCAGCGGGGATGGATGCAATGCATGTTGGATCCAAAGGAAAAGTCCCCAGGAATTTCCATCCAATGGCAGGACAGGGGCTGTTCCATGGGGCAAGTGACCCATGGCTGGTCAATCCTGCTGGTGACCACTGACAGAAGATTCTTCCCCTTTTCCAAACTGCTTTGGACTTGGAATGTTGCACTTTCCCCTCATGGATCATCTCAACCCGAGATGCTCCAGTTGGAAGCTTGGATATCTTGCTCCCAACGGGACTGGGATGAGCCTTGGTGTAGGATCAAAAATCAGGATTAATTTTGGGATCACCAGCCACAGGTAGGCTGTGCTGGGAGAAGAAGCCAGGACTGGGATGAGCTTGGGTGTAGGATCAAGATTCAAGGGACTGGATTTGGGATCACCATCCCTAGATGGGCTGTGCTTGAAGGAGCCAGGACTGGGATGAGCCTGAGTGTAGGAACAAGAATCAGGATAGGATTTGGGATCACTATCCCCAGATGGGCTGTGCTGGCAGAGAAAGCTGGGATTGGGATGAGCCAGTAGGATCAAGAATAGAGGGCTGGATTTGGGATCACCAGCCTGGGAGAGAAGCTGAGAGGGTTTGACAGCAGCAGAACAGAATTGTATGGAATTACTGCAATTGGCTTCCCAGCACAGAATGGTTTTTTTGTTTATTTTGGGGTTTTTTAAATTGCCCATTATGTTGCTTGCCTGTCTCTAAAATTCCCAATATTATATTTTCATAAACAATTGGATTTTTGAGCAGTGTGTGGAATCTGTCAGGCTTTATTTGATTATTTCTCCAGTACAGCCCAGGCCCCTTGAAAATCCTCAACCTTTAATTAATTTCCAGCTGCAGAGGCTTTGCTGTGCACAGGAAATTTTGGTCCCCAAGACCAAAGGGAGAATCAAGAGTGTTGTAAAGTCTGGGATTAAATCATCCTTCTCCTTCCTTTAATTCAATAAAGGACTCAGGCTTATCCTGCAGAAAGAGATGTCCCAGCTATGGCTTTAGAGATACTTTAAAGGTATTTGGGGTTGTGTGCAGGGAATAAATCACAAGGAAGGATGTTTTGCCCATTCATGGGTTGGGATCAGAGAATTGGGCTGGTTGGGTTGTCCTGGGGGTCTTGTTGGGGATCCCTGGGGTTGGCACAGCACTGCTTGTTTGTGGGAAGGTCTCAAATGCCTCTGAGGTGGATTTTCTTGGGGCCAATCCCAGGATTTCATCACAGTGTGGTTTGTGCTGGGTTCTCACCATGAAAGGAACAAAATTCTTCGGATTTTGGTACCATTTTTTGGCTTATTTCTCTGGGGGTAACTAAGTCGTTCTTGGAAGTCTGTTCTGATTGGTAATCTCAGAAGTGATCCTCTGGTGATCACTCAGAAGGGATTTTCTTTGGAGTTGTCCCTCGATAAATCATCTCAGGTGTATCAGCCACAGTGAGGAGCTCAAGGTTCTCCCAAACCCAGTGTCTGGGATTTGGTGATGCTACCAACCACGGGGTCACCCCTGCTAAATCCCAACCTAGGAATGTGTTGGGCAGGATATCCATGTTTTTAACTCCTCATAGTAACTAAAACCAAAAAAAGGTAGATATTTAGGTGTTTTAATGCTTTGTGAATTGTGAAGACTCACTCAACAACTGTGTCAAGGAGCAATTAAAAAAAAATAAATATTACACAGGATCCCAGGATGGCTCAGGCTGAAGGGAGCTCAGTGGGCACCTGGTGGCACCTCCCTGCTCCAGCAGGGCCATCCCAGAGCACAGGGCACAGCACTGTGTGCACACAGCTCTGCAACAGCCCCAGGGAGGAGAGCCCAGAGGCTCTGTGGGCAATCTGTTCAGGGCTGGGCAGTGCCCAGGGAAGAAGTTGTGCCTCCTGTGCAGGGGAAATTGCTGGGCTCAGCTCCTGTTCCTTTCAGGTCCCTTTGCTTTGGGGAAGTTCCAGGGGAGAACGTGAGAAACAGGTGATTCAGAGGATGTTAAAAACATTTACAGCTTATGTTTCTTTTGTATACATGTAATTCTGAAGGCAGAAAATGATGGTGATCTCTGTGATATGTTCATTTAATGGGGGTGGTTAAAGAAGGACACAGCGTTCGGCAGCAAACAGGGCTGTGCTTGGAAAGGGTGTCAGTGGCTCCATGAAAAAGAGATGATTATGAAGCTGTCAAGTGCAGCAGAGATCTCTTAGACACAAGACTCCTGCCTTCATTCAGTCTTGGATATCATGCAAATACCCAATTTAGAGGAAAGAGAGACAACAGACTGTGCATGCAAATGCCACTTGCCCCTTATTTACACTCGCTGTGATTTTGGCACATTGACCAGTGTTAAGGATCTCTTTTGAGGCACACCATGAAATCAGTCCCAAAAACCTTTTTGTTTCTGCCTTGTGTGAGGTAATGATCTTTGCTGGTCTTCATTCTGATGCTCCAGGGTTACAAGGCCAGGCTGGATGGGACTTGGAACAAGCTGGGATAGTGGAAGGTGCCCCTGCCCATGGCACAGGGTGGCACTAGATAAGCTGCAATGTCCCTCCCAACCCAAGCCATCCTGGGATTCTGTGGTTCAATCAAGAAGCAGAAGATTGGCTTGGTGCACCCAGTCTGGCTGGGTCTGTCCAGAGGTTGAAGGCTGAGGTTTCATTTTCCATGAAATGCCCTAGACAAAGGGGAAAAAATGCAGGAGAGAAACTTTTTGACAGCAAACTGTTTTGAAGAGGTAATTACAGTGCAAGCCAAAGACAATTTAATTTCGGCTGAACTGCAAATGCAGGATCATAAAATCAGTGTTCAGGGCTGTGAGGCTTTGCATGACAGCTTTTATCTTTAATCACCAGTGTATTTATATCAAACACAGTGTGGCCAGATGGATCAGGGCAGTGATTGTCCCTCTGTGCTGGCCCTGCTGAGGGACCTCGAGGGCTGTGGCCAGTTCTGGAGGGGCTGGAGCGTGTCCAGGGAAGGGAACGGAGCTGGGGAAGGGGCTGGAGCCCCAGGAGAGGCTGAGGGAGCTGGGAAGGGGCTCAACCTGGAGAAAAGGAGGCTCAGGGGGGACCTTCTGGCTCTGCACAACTCCCTGACAGGAGGGGACAGCCGGGGGGGTCGGGCTCTGCTGCCAGGGAACAGGGACAGGACAAGGGGAAACGGCCTCAGGCTGTGCCAGGGGAGCTCAGGTTGGACAGCAGGAGGAATTTCTGCATGGAAAGGGTGCTCAGGCCTTGGCAGGGGCTGCCCAGGGAGGTTTGCAGTGCCCATCCCTGGAGGTGTCCAAGGAAGGGCTGGAGGTGGCACTCAGTGCTCTGGGCTGGGGACAAGGTGGGCACTGGGCACAGCTTGGGCTCCATGGGCTGGGAGGGATTTTCTCCAGCCTCAGGGATCCTGGGATTCTGTGATACAACATTGTTGGAAAAGCTGGGTGAGTTGGAAGGTAGAAAAGTTCTTCTTTGGGACTGCAGGTAGAATTTGATTTGCAAATATGAAGAAAAGCCACCTGCTAGATGCAAAATCATCACATAACATCCTACTAGGGTTCCAGCAGGAGCAGGCTCCCTCTGTCAGGTGGCTCAGGAGCAGCAGAGTGAACCCTGTGCCTGGAGATGAGCAACCAGAACTGTGCCTGCCCAAAGTTCACTGAGGTTCCCAGAGTGGCTGCTGCTTCTGATGAGCCTCTGTAGCTCTTAGGGAGGAACTGTCCTTTTCAAGATGAATCATCCCGAGTGAATTCATGTGCAATGGGAGGAGGGGGTTCACATACCTGCTAATTACTCTCCCTCCCTTTCTCGCTGACAGCAACAATGGAACTTTTCTTTTAAACCCGTCCCATCTCCCCAGCGGCTGCCAAAGGAGAAGCAGTAGGAGGGCTCTCTGTGATAATGAACCCCTGTCACGGAGAGGCAGGGATTGACAGCAGCAAGGCAAAATACTCCTCCAGAGTTCCTGCTCTGCCTATTGCACACAAACAGAGCCTGGGCCCAAAGAGAGTCCCTGGAGGCGTTCAAAAAGCAGAGATGTGGTGGTGAGGGACGTGGGTTAATGATGGACATGGCAGTGCTGGACTCTGGTCTTGGAGGTGTCTCCAGCCTTTGTGATTCTGATCCTTTTGAGATCAATTCACGTTCCCCTCAGGGAAACTGGGAGTCCTGGCCTCCTGTTATCAGCAGATCCATTGGCATCCTTGGTATTCTTTCAGCAAAAGAGAGAAAAATGCAATTCTTGGTATTTGCTTTACTTCCATATTTGTTCATCAGGGATAGGATCAGTTCTGCTTCTCTCCTGTATTCCTGTGTAGTAGGGCTTAGGATATAACTAGATCCCTGAAAACAAATGTCCCACAACCTCCTGTCAGGATTTTATTTCCCTGATAAGGGCTGTGTAATGAGTGGCAGAGCACTAAACTGTAGCTGTTCCATTTTCACCCTCTCCAAAATGAGTAATTGTGGATTGTTTAGTGCCTGTGTGGCTTTAGCATAGCAGACAAATCATCTGCAGCACCTGCAGAGCAAATCTCTTCTCCCTTTCTGAGACTTCTGTTCCATGAGATGCAAGTGAAATTAATGGGAATGTGAGTAGCTATCACCCTCCCTGTCCTTTCCTACTGGTTCTCTAATATTCTTTGAGCTTTTCTGGGCCCTCACAGCCAGAGAGTCCTGGAGGGCTGGGGCATGTCCAGGGAAAGGAATGAAGCTAGAGAAAGGTTCAGGTTGGACAGCAGGAGAAATTTCTGCATGGAAAGGGTGCTCAGGCCTTGGCAGGGGCTGCCCAGGGAGGTTTGCAGTGCCCATCCCTGGAGGTGTCCAAGGAAGGGCTGGAGGTGGCACTCAGTGCTCTGGGCTGGGAACAAGGTGGGCACTGGGTACAGCTTGGGCTCCATGGGCTGGGAGGGATTTTCCCACCTCAGCGATTCCATGAATCCAAGAAAAGCATATGGGAAATTGCTACAGGAAAACCAGCCTTGACTTAGCAATTACCTGTGTGACTGGGGAAGGACTGAGATTTTTTGAGAAATAGATATATCTTTCCTGAATTTAATTCTGCCACTTCTTTTACGGATACTATGAATGAAAATAACCAGCAGTTGATCCTCCAAATAATATTTACTAATCTGACAGAAAGAGGAATGATTTTGTTGCAGCAGTTTGCAACACAAAAGGAATGTACCTGTGAGGAGGCCCTGGCACAGGGTGCCCAGAGAAGCTGTGGCTGCCCCTGGATCCCTGGAAGTGTCTAAGGCCAGGTTGGATGGGGCTTGGAGCAGCCTGGGACAGTGGAAGGTGCCCCTGCCCAGGGCGGGGGGTGGCACTGGATGGGCTTTAGGGTCCCTTCCAACCCCAGCCACTCTGATTCTATGAAATTATGCCAGGACCATGATCCCAATGGAGCCAGCATTCCGTCCCTGACACAACTGGGAGCCCAGTGAGAGGCTGCCTGTATAGCTTGAGTTGTCCAAAATACTATCTTTTGTTGATATCCCAAATCAAGGATCAGCTTGGGCTGATCAAATGTAGCCTCAGTTCTTTTGGAGCTGAGACAGAGATGTAGGAGCATCCTCAAGTGTGCTAAGCAAGAACATTTGCATTTTTCAGCTTTTATTTCAGTTGGATGCCAGAAAAGAAGTTCCAAGGAACTCAGCCTTAATTTCCTTTTACTGGAGTGTTGGAATCTGGAGCTCTGCTTACCCAAGGCACAGAGCAGTGACAACAACTGCTCAACAATTGTGATGGTGCCAAGCAGCAATAAAAGAGAGAGGTTTTGTTCCAGGCTTAACCCAGGAGAAACATCTGCCACCGTCCTGGGTGAGCACCCTCACTGAACACCCTTCCAAAGTTTGGGAATTCATCTTGAAAGGGATTTAGAGAGTGAATGGTTGCTTTTATATGCTGGAGGCAGAGCAGAGCCAGGAGCCCTGCGAGCTGTGTGTGTCAGAAGATAAATGTCCTGTCGGCGCTGGCAGCGCTGCCGCCGAGCGCCTCTGAGGCTGCACACAGCACCTTGGGCCACAGCCAGCACTGCTTGGAAGCACTGGCTGCTTCCTCCAGGAGCCATCCCGTGGGATGGATCACAGTCTGCTTAATGGGGGTGTTGCTTCTACCTGGAAGCTGAGAGCAGCTTGGTGACTGCATCCCCAGGGATGGAGCCACGACCTTTCCCACTTCCTTCGGGTTGGGCATGTCCCTGCTCCTCCATGGGGACAGGAATTCAATCCATGGGTGTTTTAGCACAGCTGTTCTTCCTGAGTTTGGCAGCTGGTGCTGGGCACGTTGAGCTCTCGGGGAAAACGTATCATGTTTGGAGCCAGGCAGAATCCAGACAGGGAGCAGTTCCCCACGGGAAATTCTCCTGGGACCAGGAGCTGCCATCCCTACACAATGTTTTGTGGCTGAGCAGTGAATGCAGCCAGGAAAATGTCCGCTCTCCTCCTTCTCCTGCTCCCTGCCCAGGGTGTAGGGGCAGGATGGCTGGAGAAGGTTCCCCATCCTGTGATGCCAGTCCCACTCCTGATAAAATGCTGTTTGTGGATGGATTAAAATCATCCAGTTTATTGCATTTTCTGTTAAAACTCAAATCCCTGGAGCTAGGGGCCTGCTTTGCCTCCTTGCTTGGTGCCTCTGTAGGGTGGCCTGGAACCTCCTGTGGATCCTGGGCTGTACTTTGGCAGGGGATCCTATCAAATAGGATTTAATAATTTGGTATCCATACTTTTTAACAGCCATATCACCTTCAAGAACTTAGAGGAGCAGAGGGTCTGCAGGTGAGCAGGAGGTCAGTTGTGGATAGCTCTATTCCATCCCCAGTTGGATTCCATAACCTCATCCAGGCAGTGGATTCAGGGCAGGTGGACAAATCACTCATTAAGTGGAATAAAGTAGCTGGAGAAGTCCCTTGTAAGGACTGGGTAAGCAGAGTAGAAGGAGCCTCATTGTGCTGGGAGGGGTTGGCAGGCTGCTCTTGTTTCCTTCACAGTCATTAAACTGGAAAACACTTCTAAGATCATCAACTCCAGCTATTCCTGGGCAAAGTGGGAGATGGTTGTGGAAGAAGAGGAACAAGTGAAATCCTTCACTTGTGTGCAGGCTGGGAGAAAGGTCACAAGTTTCAAGCTTTGCTGAGGACTGTCAGTGTTTTGCTAGCTGTAGCATTGTTACTGTCTGGAGCAGGTGTTTAAAAATCTTCATTATTGATGGGATTTAAGGAGCAGTGGGAGGAGGACTTGGAGAAAGTCTGGTTTGGTTTGACCCTGCTTTATTGGGCAGAACAATTGTTCCTTGAACACCTGGAACAGTGCTGCAATTTCTTCTACCCTAAGTACATCCCAACTCAGGGGCTGAATATTTGCCCTTCTGTGGTTTCAGCCCTATTCACACAGCTGTAGAAAGGGAAGTACAATTTTCCTGCCTCTTACTGTGGTGATCAAAGATTCTCTGGGAGGTTTTCTGCTCCCATTTGCCTGTGTCCTGTCTGTTTTCCCACTTGTAGCAATTTGCAGCTCAGCTGTTTTGTTCAAGCCTCTTCCTGGAGAGCTGAGGCTCCCTTTGCTTTTCAGGTAAGTTCCCACCTGGAAATAATCATGGAAACAGTCCTTTTGTACACAAGTTCTTCAATAATCCAGGCAGTTCTTGGAGGGAATCAGGACTCTGTTTTATGAATCCATTTAATATTGTCCTGTGGAGAACAGAGGGGGATTTTTATTGACCTGGGGAATCAGGTATTGCTCTCTTCTTATCAAAGAAACTCAAATATTTGGCTGTTTTGTCACTTCTGGTTGTTCAGGGGAATTCTGGCCTGCCATAAGCCCCCCTAAATCTGAGATATTAATGGTGTAATTCCATGATGTGTTGGTGTTCATTTTGTCAACAAATTGCTTTTCCTGTCATTTGCTCTGTTGGAGAGTTGAGGTTTAGGCTTTTCTCATGGTTGGAATTTGTTAAGAACTTAGGGCCTATTTCCCTTTTTTTTTTTTTTTTTTTTAAATGAATTTGGTCTATAATAGATGTCTTTGACTACTCTCCCTTGGATTTCACAGGCATTATTATCCATAAAAAATGCCCCGTGGTAGGTTCCCTCCCAATTTGGGTGTTAAAAGGTGTAACCACACTAAAATCTGACCACTTGTCCAAGGCTGTCATCTTCTCCTATAAGGTCATTCCTCATTTGGGAATGCTGGAATTGATTTAATAAACTTTTATTTTATGCTAGGCCTGGCTATCACAGAATTCCTGTCCTGTTGTTTACTTGCTCCTGTTACAATGTGGGCTCACATACTCTCAGTTATAAAAGGACTCTTCCTAAGGAAAAAAAGCTGTTGTTGAGAGGAGGAAAGGTGGTAGTTTTCTGCATTTATCTGACCAGGTTTATCTTGTTATCATTAAAAGATTCAACTGAAGCTACTTTTTTATCTTTTTTTTTTTTTTTTTAATTAAAAAGCAGGATAAATGATAAGAGAGTAATTTAGGTTGGAAAAGACATTACAGATCAAGTCCAGCTGTTCCCTCAGCACTGTAGAGTCCCACACTGACCCATACCCCCAAGTTCCATTGCTGTTCAACCTTTCCAGGAATGCTGATTCCACCTGGGCAGCCCCTGCCAAGGCCTGAGCACCCTTTCCATGCAGAAATTCCTCCTGCTGTCCAACCTGAGCTCCCCTGGCACCAGCCTGAGGCCGTTTCCCCTTGTCCTGTCCCTGTTCCCTGGCAGCAGAGCCCGACCCCCCTGGCTGTCCCCTCCTGTCAGGGAGTTGTGCAGAGCCAGAAGGTCCCCCCTGAGCCTCCTTTTCTCCTTAAATCCCATGCAGTGCCACCCCTGCCATGGGCAGGGACACCTTCCACTATCCCAGGCTGCTTCAAGCCCCAGTGTCCAACCTGGCCTTGGACACTGCCAGGGATCCAGGGGCAGCCACAGCTGCTCTGGCCATCGTGCATTTTGGGTTAAATCTTTGTTGTGTCTGTGTGTTTCCTTCAGCATCACCTATGAATATTGATGGATCTCAGGTTTTTATGGAAAAGGGAGGATGAGAAACCAGGATACTGCAAATCACAGGCTGGCTGAGGATGGGAGGGACATCTGGAGATCCTCTGGTTCAGGTTGCCCTGGACCATGTCCTGATGGCTTTTTGGTCTCTCCAAGGAAGACAATTCCACAGTCTCCCTGGGTGGGCTGTAAGGCAGTGGAGATACAGCTTCAAAGTCAGGATACTTACTCCCTGGAGGTTTGGAGACCCAAACTTGTGTCCCCCATCCTGCTGCAGACTGATTTAGATGCAGTCCTGTGGACTCTGGGTCAGGGGGCTCTTCCTGGCTGCATCACCTTCTCATCCCAGCCTGGCCTGGGCAGCCTTTGCTGAGGGAATTGCTGCCAAACAAGTGACAAAGATGCCTTTTTGGCCAAAGAAAAGCCACAAATTTGGCTGTAAATCCACCAGGGAAGTGTTCAGAAACTCTCTGAGGGCTTGGATGGTGGCTCAGTGCTGCAGAGCTCTGTGCTCTGCCCATCCAGGTGTGGTTTCACTCTTTTGTCTGGGGCTGCTTGGAGCTGATCTTCCCTGCCCATTTTTGTGTTGCATTTTATTTCTGGGGGGCTGAAGCAGACTGGGAAGCAATATGACTGAGTAGGTTTGTGGCACACAGGAATTCCAGTGGATCTTCCATGGATCTCTAGTTGATTACTGGCTTTAGGGGTGACTCTCCAGAGGTTTATTCCCGTGGTCTCCCATCATCACCAAATCCATCCTGGCTGCTAGAAAAGGTGCAACTTTCAGTGATACCTTTTTCCTGTTCAACCTCAGAGCATGAAGGAAAAATCTCAGGGAGACAGAGGGGAGGAAAGCAGCTGGATCTGTGCCCTGTGTAAAGGGATCCATTAATCAAGGTTTCTTTTGCATTGCAGTGTTCCCACATTCCAGAGCCTTCCAGAGGAGATCCTCAGTAAGCTTGCAGATGTCCTGGAAGAGGTAAGTGCTTTGAATATTGGGGCTTCATGAGTTCAGAACATTCTGCTGGTGATGTCCAGCCTCTTCTTTTTCCCCAAAGAGGAGCTCCCCAGTTTGGCAGCCATCAAGGCCATGAGAGGAGTTGTGGGGAAAAATCCAGTTTTGAACACGGTTTATCTCTTTTTTAATTAGATTTTTGTCCAACTGGGGGGTGAATCAATCATTTCCTGTGGTATCCAGAAGGGAATGAGCTTCTCCAGCCCTTGGATGAGTCGTGGGGAGGAGGGGAATGTGAAAACCTGGTCTCATTTCAGATTTGAGGGGACATTTATGCTGGAGGGTGTTTTAAAGGTGTTGTGGAAAAGGTGTTCTGGGAAGAGTTCCAGCAGTGTTGAAATGTTGGGATGGAGTTGGGCTTTGCCTGCCTGGCTTTAACTGGAGTCTCATTAGGGTTAGTCTTTTAATAATATCTATTTAAAGCAACAAAGAAATCACCCACAAAACACCAACAAGAAAGAAAACCCACAAAAAAACCCCTACAAACCCCCTAAAATGCAAAAATACCTTACCTGCACCCTACCCCAAAAAAACCCAAACCCTCTCAACCTTGCCCCATAAGCACAGGTAAAATGGATGTAAAATATTTGGGTCACATCACAGTTTCCCCCATATTTTATTCCCATGATGCTTCCTTCTGGGCCTGAGGGATTCAATATCCCAGAAAGTCATTAGCAAACCCTTCCAAAAGGTGATTTAAGTCCAGGAAATGTGTGTGTGGCAGTAATTTATTTCATTACTGTTTGCTTGTCTTCATCCACGCCTCTCCATCAGGGAAGATGTTCCCTTGGATTTGGAAGAAAAGTGCTGCTGACATCAGAGTTGATTTGAATTCTTTTTTTTCTGAGCTTTGCTGGGGTGTTGTTCCTTCTCTGCCTTTTTATTTAGTGCCCAGATAAATTCTGTGGCTCCAACAAATCAGCTGTTTGTCACCCCGAATAATTGCATAGTCAGAGATAAGCTTTATTCCCTTTACTGCCAGGGAATGCTCTGATTTAGGGAAAAAAAGGATATGAATTCCCTCTGCCATAAATTCCATCTGCCTATCTCAAAACCCCACTGCCAACCCGTATTTGCTTGCATCACATCACCAGCATTAAGCTCCTTATCAGGAGTTAAGGAGGAGAATAAAGTCCATAAAACTTTTCCAGAAACACTTAAAGCTTTGTGGCAGGGGGGAAAAAAATTCTTAATAAGTATCAGTGAAGAAATGAAGCATGAAAGCAGCATTTGTGGGGAATACATCTGGGTTTTTAGGGCAGATGCTCTCAGTTTCCTGCTTGGAATCAGTGTTATTTCCTCTGGGTTTGTCTTGGATTGAATAGGCTGTGTTTTGCATAAATTAAAAATAAAAAGCCACTCTCAGATCTGTATATTTAGATATAAACTCCTACCTGGCTACAGCCCCCTTTCCATAGGTTACACCTCTGAAGTATTGGAAAACCCCTCTGGATCATGGAATTGTTAATATTACATGGAAAAATGTCTGGTAACTCACACAGGGATTAGCTGAGAGGCACCAACATTGCCAATAATTTCAGTCTTTATGGATAATTTCATTTACCAAATGGAATTAAAAACCTGAAGGGATTAGGATGGGGAGTCCCTGGCATGGCTGAGGAGCGGGACAAGTTTTTGGTGGGCATGGGCAGCACTCTGAGATCTGGGCTGGCATTTCCTCCTTTTCTTCATTTCCCCACTTCATTTTTTTTGGGTTCTGTGGCACAAAATCGGGATTTCTTTCCTGTCCTTAAGTTGCTTCACATTCTGGCAATGTTTTTCCTCTTTAAGGTTATTCTCTGTGCCATTCAAATGCAAAACCTTATAGGATTTCCATCTCAAATCAAGTGTTCAGGTACTGATAGATGTAGTTAAGGTTCCTTGACCTCTTCTCCTCTGAAGCCACTTCCAGGTGCTCATGATTTTGTAGTTTTTCATTTGATCTCAAATTCTTCATTGTGCCTACAGCTGATTCTTCTAAATTTTGTTCCCCAACTCCAAATTCCTACTCCTGTTTCAAAGAAGGATCCCTTTACCCGGATGTCAGCTGTTACCTGCCTGAACATCTGTCCCAGCTCCACTGGCTTGGGCTGGGTTTTCACAGAAGGGGAAGGAGGCAGGAATTCAGCCAGGGGCAGCTGAAGTAACTAATCCCAGACTGGTTTGGGTTGGGAGGGACATTAAGGATCATACCATTCCACCCCCTGCCACGGGCACCTTCCTCTATCCCAGGCTGCCCCAAGCCCCATCCAGCCTGGCCTTGGACACTGCCAGGGATCCAGGGGCAGCCACAGCTGCTCTGGGCACCCTGTGCCAGGGCCTGCCCACCCTCCCAGGGAACAATTCCTTGCCAATATCCCATCTGACCCTGCCCTCTGGCAGTGGGAATCCATTCCCTGTGCCCTGTCCCTCCATCCCTTGTCCCCAGTCCCTTTCCAGCTCTCCTGGAGTCCCTTCAGGCACTGGCAGGGGCTCTGAGCTCTCCCTGGAGCATTCTCTTCTCCAGGAGATCACCCCCAGCTCTCCCAGGCTGGCTCCAGAGGGGCTCCAGCCCTGGGAGCAGCTCCATGGCCTCCTCTGGATTCACTCCAGCAGCTCCATGCTATTGGTGCCCCAGACAGAATCATCCAAGATTTAAAGTTATGTGGTTGCAGAGGCACAGGAGGAGATTGAATTAAGGTCTCCTTGGCATTTTCGAACCAAGGCCTTTTATCTGCATTTCCTAATCCTGTGCTCTCACTGTTCCTTGGGTCTTTGGGATTTAGCCTGCTAATCCATGGAAGATGTTGTGTGTGGGGATCTGAGCAGCTGGAGCGAGAGACAGCAACAAAGGTGCTTTGATTTGCTTACAAAACCCTGCAGATCAGTTTTTTGTGCAGATAATTTCAGGTCTAAACTGTGTCACATGGATTTTCCTCATTGCTGTGTATCCAGTACTCGAGACAGCTTTGACATTTATGTGTATGAATATATTTACAGATAAATAAACAGGGCTTGAAGCAGCCTGGGATAGTGGAAGGTGTCCCTGCCCATGGCACAGGGATGGACTTCAAAGTCCCTTCCAACTCAAACCATTCTGGGATTCTCTGACAATATTTTATATCACATTGAAATATATAATATTTATCTATCATAATTACAGTGTAAATAGATACTTAATATAAATATGGCTAATTGCACTAAATCCAGCTGTAGAGCACTTAATCAACTCATCCTGGGTCAACAGGAGAGCAGCTACAGCTTGGAAATGCTGGGAATTCCATTTCTACATCTCCCAGTGTGCTTTTTTGAGAGAATTTTTTCACTGGAATCATTAATATTCAGAATTTTAATTTATTTGAATGCACTACTGAGATCCAAGTGCCAGTGATGTGTTTACTCCAGCCCCAGGCAGCCTGGCCTTGGCTCCCAGTGAATCTCTGGACAAACAGCAGAGCCAAACTGAGGAGAGAGGCAGAGAAACGTGCTAAACCCCACAGGCAGAGGCTGCCAGAGATGGAAAACTCTTCCTGTCACTCTGGGTGCTGAAATCTGGGATCCCAGCTCCTGTCTGCAGCCACTTCAGCACCTCAGTTTGTGTGCTGACTGTTGCTTGCCAGCCTTTGTCTTTTCCTTTTATTTTCATTCCAATGAAAGACTGAATTTCAAAAGGCACAAATGTTAAAAAAAATGAACTAACCCAAAATTCTTCCCCGTTGCTCGTGGAGCTCCTGTTGTGGTTCCTGGTGTAGAGTGGGATCTTGGTGGAGATTTCATGGCTTAATTCAGCTTTTAGAGCTATCCTGAGCTTTCCTGCAGAGATGCCAAGCATCCTCCCTTCTCCACACTGCCCAATTAGTATGGATCAGAAGGCCTTGGGATGCCTCTGGTTAATTAACAGAGGCTGAACACAGACCTGGCTTTGTGGATTGTGTGGCAACAGTGAATAGAAGAGGGAAAATGTGCAAAATTAATTAGCTTTCCATAGAATCAGGTTTTTTTAGGCTGATTTAGGAGTGAGGATGGCTCTTGGATAAAGGGAACCAGGTCCCTGGTCTGTCCTGCAGGCTCTGCCAGCACCAAGGCAGGTATTGATGAGTGCCAGAAATCAGATTTGAGAGACAATTCAAAGTAAACAGGGAAGAGTAAAAAGGTTTGGTTAAGAAAAAAATATGTTAATGTTATTATTTATATTTTTTATCAAAGGAAACACTCTGGGGTGTGTGGGATAGGAGGAGCTGTGGGTAGGGTAATGTTGCCTGTGAGGGCATCAAATCAGCTTCACTCACATCTGACTCCATCACAAATGGACAAATTCTTCTGATTTTGACAAAGTACAACTGAAAAGTTGTACTTCTATTAATTTTTCAAATGGTGCTCATGAGAACACAGCTGTAGGTTTGCAGGTGCAGCTTTTTTTGGGAAAAAAGCATTAGAAAATAAAATGCAGCTGAAAAAACTGGAGTGCAGGAATACAACAGAGTCAGGGGCAGGAGCTGCTCTAGCTTTGGATTGGGATGAAATGTGTTGTTTGGAGTTAAATTTTACTTTTGATTTTCTTTAATGTGGGCACGGACCACATGAAGGGAATTTAAAAAAAACCTGCTTGTATTAGCACAGTAAAGGAGGTCAGTATTCCCTGGTTTCTGTGGATTCTTGTCAGGAATGTGGTTGTCCCTTTGTGTGCTTATTGCCCATCCTCTGTTCTCCTGCAGTGGTAGAAATGGGGCAGGATTTGGGGTTTTCCTCCACAGTTCTGCAGAACTTATTGTTAGAAGATGATGCCAGTGGAGAAAATCTTTGGGACTCAGATTACTTCCTAATATCCCAATATCCCATCTATCCCTGCCCTCTGGCAGTGGGAAGCCATTCCCTGTGTCCTGTCCCTCCATCCCTTGTCCCCAGTCCCTCTCCAGCTCTCCTGGAGCCCCTTTAGGCTCTGGCAGGGGCTCTGAGTCTCTCCTTGGAGCCTTCTCTAGTCCAGATGAGCACCCCCAGCTCTCCCAGCCTGGCTCCAGAGAAGAGGGGCTCCATCCTTGGAGCATCTCCATGGCTTCCCCTGGACTCACAGCAGCAGCTCCAGGTCCCAGATCGTACACCCCACTGCAGGTGGGGGTCTCACCACAGCGGTGGAAAATCTGTTGCCATTTCTTCCTATTTGATATCAAATCTCTCCATTTTTTCCCCAATAAAATCCTTTTGCTGAACGCAGGAAAAGGCATTTCCTGGAGTTCCATGCTCTTGGCACACATGGGAACTTCAGGTGTTTTCCTAGTGGGAGCTGGTGGGTGTTTATGTCAGGTGCAAGGGGCTGCTTTTGGTCTCTGCCAAATGCACTTTTCAGGCAGGGAACGTGTTCTCTTTTGAGCTGAGATTTACAAAATGAATTTAGAAACCTCTCAAGAAGCAGCTTTTGTTCAGGCTGAAAGTCCCAGTGGAATCAGAAGGATCTTTTTCCAGAGGCTTTCCGTGTGCAGCTGGATTCCTCTGGAGACAGGGGAAGTTAATTAGCATCTCATTTACTGTCAGAAGTTCCCCTGCCCTTCTCTCTGGGCTCCTTTACTAAATCCCAAGCAGAGGAGCTGGGTTGTTGGTTTTCTTTCAAGTGCATGTGGAAAAATCCCCTGGAGTTAGGCCCGAGCATCCCAGGTAGGGAATTACATTTCTCTGACTGTCCAAAGCACATGGATTCATGGAAATCTCCACCAGAATCCCAAGTACACTCAGAAGGATGGCATTGGGAATCATAATTTTTCTCAGCTGTCAGAGAAGAAATTCTTCCCAGTGATGGTGGGGAGGCCCTGCATCCCTGGAAGTGTGCAAGGCTGGGTTGGATGGGGTTTGGAGCAGCCTGGGATTGTGGAAGGTGTCCTTGCCCATGGCAGGGGGTGGAAATGGGATGATCCTTAAAGTCCCTTCCAACACAAACCATGTTTCCTCCAAGAGAGTTCTGTAGTTCCCTGTTTTCCAGCTGCCTTTCCAGCATTTTTCCAGCTTTTCCCCATTTTTTTGGGCACCTCCTTCTCCTCAATCAAGCTCCCAGTGGTGGAAAAAGCCACTCCAGCAGTGCCATGGTCGCCAGCAGGATATGTGGCAAAGGCAGTGTTAAACAGAAAAAACTTCCCCAAATTTGCTTCGTCCCAGGATTTTCTTTCTTTAATTTATTCTTATTATTTTTGGCAACAATGCACTGAGTGGATGATCAGCTTTTCAGGAGGTCACTAATAAAATGCTAATTTCTAAATCTGCCCCTCTCAGGTTGTGCAGGTGTTGGGATTTAAATATTCCCTGTTTCCAGTTGGATTAAACCTAGCTGGGGATATTTTTATGTTCTCTAAGAGGATTCTCCAGCTGATCCATAGCAGTTGTGAAAGAAAGTAAAAAACAAAAGCAAAACATTTTTTGCTGTAATCTTAGATATTTTCCAGGGTTTCACAGATATGAAAAGAAAGGATTTAAGCAAATCCATAATTTATTATTTGCCCTGGTGGTTTTGCCAGATTTGTTAGAGACACACAGGATGGATGTGGATTTTTTCATGGCACCTGGGACAACAGAGAGGTCACAGGGGACAGCTCAGGAACTCCACGTTGTCTCTTCCCTGATCCAGCCTTGTTCCTAATTTCCCAGTATCTGTTTATTTACTGATCCCAGTTTCCAGAGGCTCTACAGCAACACTGGGGCAAGGAATTCATGGCATCTGCTTTTCCAGGCTTTTTGTTTTGTTTTGTTTGGGGTTTTTTTGGTTTTTTGGTTTTGTTTTTTTTTTTTTTTGTTGCAGACAGGTTGGGACCGATGGGTTGTTGGTTTTCCTTCACTTTCTGGGTGGAGAAAATACAATCAATTAATTCTGACTGAAATTTAATTAAAATTTGGGCATTGGGAGAGTTTTGCTGTAGTGGAGGTGGCTCAGCTCAAGCCCCTCTTCCCAAGCAGTGCTCCTGACAGCCTGTGATTTTTGGGATGGATCTCCCTGTGGATGAGCTTCCTGTTTTGTGCTGAGGGCTTTGCTTTCAGTGCTGGATTATTTGGGAGAAGCTTGGAAGGACAGCATGTAGCTCTCTTGTCTTTCGGGAATCTCCTCCTGGGGATTCATTCAGCAGTTTCCAAAATTCCATAATTCTCACCCACATATTCCCTACTTACAGGCATGTATTGGCTAATTTTGGTGGGAATATACCCCAAAATCAAAGTCCAGCCTGGTGCTTACTTGAAAATATTCCATAATTTCCACCCTTCAAGCCAAGTTAACACAGACAAAGCCTTTTTATCTGTAAAAACGGAGGAAATACAATCTGCAATTATATTAAGGAAAACCCAAATATTAATTACCCTGATGAGTGTTTTCCCTTTGATGCCATTTTCCCTGCTGGATTTCCCATAGCGTTGCCCACAGTGACACCTGCTGGAATCTGGGACAAGGTTGGCTTACAGGCCCTCCTGAGTGAGTCCTGCCAGGGATTAATTAGGAAAAAAATCAAGTGAGCAGTCCCTTCGATCGTTCTACCCAAGGAATGGCCACCAGGCTTGGAATGCTGGAAATATCAGCTGGAGACCCTCCATCGGTGGGATCAATTGTTAAAACCCAGCTTTAAAGCAAAGGTGAGATGTGAAGATGGGGAGATCCTCTTTCCATCCCCACACCTCCTCAAAATATGGCTGTGTCCTTTTCCAGGGAATTTATTTCCCTTGGGAAATGGGATTGCTACTATTCGAGGGTTTGTGCCTCTCTGGTTTTAAACATCCCCTCAGAGGCCTTGGGGATATATTTGAAATTCTCCATTCTAGAGTAGCATTTGCAGTGTCTGGGTTGTAATAATAGGAATTGAAAAGTGTCCTCATGGTAGTAAAAGCCATTTCTTAATCCATGGAATAGGAGCCATAGGATATCCTAAAATATACCCATGAGACCAAGGCAGGGAGGAACATTCAGATGGGAGTTACTGGTGAGGTAAAATGGGAAGGGTTTTATTTCCATGCTGCAGCAAACACATTGCAGAGAAAATTGATTTATATTTTTAACACCCTGCGACTCTTGTCCTTGATAGGGAATATCCCATGAAGCTTTCCAAGTGGAATTCCTCACTGTGGGGTCAGATCCCATGGGAACTGGTGAGGTGCTGGGGGATTGTAGGGCTCCCTCTGGGACATTTATCAGTCACTAGGACAGAGTGCTTAGTGACAGTTTTGTCCCTGTCCTGTGTCCCTTCCTGGTGGAAAGGGGATGTTGTTCTGCTGGAGAAGCTTTAGGTTTGACTGAGAATGAGAAAAAAGGGAGTTTGGGGATTGCTTTTGTGTTTCAGAGGATTAATTGATCTGGATGGTTCCTTCTGTCCTAAAAGGGCATGAAATTCAAACCTACATTCCTGACCTTCAGAGGTTCTGGGGCATCAAGTACAATGTGGAACTTCTGCTTCTCATTGGAAGTGTTCTGGAATTATGGAAAGAAGAACATGGGACTGCCCTGATTTCCCATCCCTGGCAGTGTCCAAAACCAGGTTGGATGGGGCTTGGAGCAACCTGGGATAGTGGAAGGTGACCTTGCCTATGGAACTGGATGAGCTTTAAGGTCCTTCCAAGCCACATCTTGGGATTGTGCGGCTGGATTTGGGGGCCAAACAGAAGGGTTTGGGTGCAGAACTGTTGCAGTGTGGAACAGGGATGGAAGTTTTCATCTCAGAATGTCTTCATTGAGGCCACCATTTGTGTAACTCCAGCTTGGAGGTGACCTTTGGAGTCTTTTTAGGAGCATCTCCGTAAGAGATTTGGGTTTCCCTTGGAGGAAGGGTTGGACTGGGGCTGATTCCCAGCAGATCATAGTCAGTGTTGTGGAGGTGAAGGAAGAACCAGTTCCATGCTGTTGGATATCTAATGGAAATCAAGCTTCCATCAGGAAAATCCTGTGGCCAAAATGTAGGGAAATTAAATAGAGAAATCCACCTCTAAAATTCAGACTGGGGTCAGGAATGGTTCGTTTCTCCAAGATCTTTCTGACCTCAAGACTGATTCCAGGTTTATACACCCTCTGTTACAATTTTAGGCAGCTAATACCATTTAGACACCATCCATACCCTATGGATAATCCAGCATAAGGATTTGGGACTGACATGGTTTAATCCTGTGTTATCCATGGCTGCTTTGGGGTTGGAAAAAGGGGTAGCAAATCCTGGTCCTGGAGTCAGACTCTGCACACTGAGAATCCCAGGTGGGATTTACAGGCATCTTGAAGCCTCAGGTCACTCCTTCCTCACTTCCTCTCGAGTGGAAATACTAAAAATATTCAGACCCACCATGGCTATTCCCATTTTAAAAAACAGAGCAATTTTGAGGGACTGGTGAAGGGACAGCAAAGGAAATCACGTATTTTTGTGAAAATTCCTTTTTTTCCATTATTTACTTGCAGTCAGTTCTCAAGAGATGTGATGTGGGCAAGGACACAAACCAGATTTACTGGGGGATGCTCCATATCCCTGTTTTTTTCCCCAGCAGATGGGATGGGAGGAGTCAGGGCAGCATCTCCCCAAAGCCCCTGCCCGAGGCACTAAGGAGCACTTGGAGGCCTTTCCTGACTCCTTTGGTTTTCCAGCAGTGCCAGGTGTCTCCTGTCTGGAATGAAATCTGAGCTGCTGTCACCCTGCCATGGCACACAGGGGCTCCCACGTTCATCCCCCAGTTCTCCCAGTGCATCGCAGTGCCCAGCTGTGCTGGGTGTTGGGAGCTCACCCACACTCAGCACTGCTCCATTTTCCTCCCAAAAAAGAGGGAGAAATTCCCCTGCCAAACTACTTATATTCTGGGAGGGCTGAAACTCAGCTTCTATTGGGATGATCCTGGTCCGTGGTTCTTCACCTAAAAGTAGCAGAAAACTGGGATCTTTGTGCTTCAGGCGCTCTTCCTGTGTTCAACACAAATTTTGTGCCAAAAATGAGCAGAAAATGGAAATCGGTGACTCTGGTGGTGATTTATAGACAAGTGAGGGGGGAAGCAGCTCCTTGCTGGGAAAACAGGCTGCTGCTGGAATGGGAAAGGAGGTTCCTCTGTCAGCAGAAGAGATGAGCTCTGCTCCTCCCATCCTGTGATTTCTATCCACTGGGCAAGGTGGGAAATGGGAATAACGTGGCTGTTGCAGCTTTTAGCTGCTGCTGTCTCAGGATTTTGCTTGTGTAGGTGGGATCCCATCTCCATTGGGGTCAGACTCTGCTTGTAAAGCCAAATGGCCATTTCCCAAATTCCTGCAGAGAAAGCCCTGCGAAGTAGAATTCAGAGATTAAAAAAGCCCTGGTGAAGGAATTACAGGATCCTTGTGTCCTTGCCAGGTAAGGAGAGGGTCAGCTGTGCCTCATGCTAAAAATCTGATCTAGATTACATTTCCCAGCCTTGCCCTGGTTTTCTTTTCAGGACTGATATAAGAGATGCTCCCAAAAAATCTGCTCTAAAACACAAAATAGCTGGGAAAAGTCCAGTATTTCTGAGTGGGGTCATTGCATGAGAGATTGATGGTGGTGGTACTGCTGCAGAGTCAGTTCTTGACATGCTTCATCCTTCAGAAATCTCAACTTTCACCATCTTCTGAATTCAGGATGTGATTTATTTTTTTCCCCTCACACCTTCCTCTTTAGTTACCAATTGTCCAAAATCCTGGAATAAGCTGAAGGCAGTGGAAAGGTCCATTAAAATTTTCCTCAAGGGAAGCTCAAACAGGCTCATGCAGCTCCAGCCATGTCAATTTTAGCAGCAGAGAGTCTATTAAACAGTTAAAAATAATGATTTCTGCACTTAGGGAGCAGATATTTTGCATTTTTAGTGTAAAACACAGGTTTTATCCCAATTTTCCAAATTCTGTTGTCAAGGAGATGGTGGCAACACAGGTGAGGGGCTCAAGGCAGCTTCTTTTTCCATTGGGAAAAGTTGTTATTGATGTTTCAAAAACGGAGATTTCAGCTTTTCCCAGTTTATACAGAGTGAAAGTTCACTTGCTGCTTTAATAAATATATTTGGGACAAACATTTGATCTTATGGAAGTGTGATTCGCTTCCAGAATTCCTTGTTGTGCAGACAGGGAATAGAGGAGGCTGAGTTTGTGTTGTGTGGGTTGATAAAATTCTGCCTTTTTTGTACCTTTTGGGGAGTTGATGAGAGAAATCAAGAGAAAAGGAAAATGTTTTCCAGCAACAGCCAAAATCCGTGGGGATATTACAGGGAATGTGAACTAATTCATCTGCCAAGCTCAGGGTTGGCTGTCACCTGCATAAAACCATTGAAGTGGAAGTAACTGGTGAATTCAGGGTTTTAAATTGGGAAAATGACCTGTTCAAGTAAAAGTCTGTAGAGGATGAATAAATCCAATGCTTTCCATGATTTCCCTTCCAGTAAAGTTGATTTCCAGTGGTAATTTGAAGTGCATTTACATATGGAGATGTACAGTCTCCTCTTCGGTCTAGACCGCAAAAAGAAAATACATTTCCATAGCAGGTGACTGGAAAAGTGGCTGAATATATTGAATTAATGTGCATTTTTTTATTCCTTGTAATTGATTCTGAAATGAGTTTGGATCCTGGTGGTAATGCAAATACCTGGGATGAATAGGCATGCAAAATTTGGAGAAAATGAAGGAAAAGAAATGAAACAAATGTGTTGATTTAAGTTGTTTACTTCCAGTTTCATTTTGGCAAGGAATTGATTCCCATTCTAATAACTGTGCAACAGACCTGTGGATTTAGGGAGGGCAATGGAATTTCTACACACATTCTTCCATTATTAAGAGGGAAACCAAATCAGAGCTATTTAGGAAAGGGTTGAAGAGCAGCTCTTTTCTTGCATTTCAATGAAATTTAATTAAACCCTTGGTGATAGGGAAGAGGTTTTGTGGTGCAGTGCCATCGTGGGGTTTGGTTTCTGGCTGGATTTCCTCAAACTTCCTGTGTTTTAATGTCCAAAGGAAGCTGGGAATGTCATGGAATTATAGAGATTTCAATCCTGCAAAATTACATGTATGTGACTGGCCCAGGGCACACAAATATCTTAATTTACTTTTTAATTGTAGTTTTATTTTTGCTGAATTTTACTGTTTGCTAATTTTTACTCTAGGTGACTGAAGAATTGATTCCACTCTATTGCCTGGGGATCCTTTTCCTAATTACTGATTCTCAGCTAATTCTCCACATTTCACAGTCATTATCTTTGAATCTAGTATTATTTAAATTCCCAAGCAAAGCTTTTTGGTGTTTTGACCCCAATTTGTGGCTTGACCTGTGGCCTAATACCACTACTGCCTTTTACCCAACTAGTTTGTTATCTGTTATCTCCCCTGGGAATAAATCCTATTTTTTTCCATATCAGTTCATCTTGTTTTCCTGGAAAATCTTGTTGCTAAAGCTCCTCTCTCATTTCTCCTGACCCCTTGTTGCTCTCACCCTCTGTCATCTCTCTGCTCTCTTAGTCCTTGAACTCTTTGAGTTCTCCCTCTTGATCTTTGAGGTTGGTCTTGACCTTTTGCCTTCTTCACCTCCCTCTGTATCTCTGAACTTCCCAGCTTTCTCAGCATCCTCTCCTTCCCCCATTTCTCATCCTCTCCAAATTCCTGTTTCTTCTCAGCAGATGGTCCTTAAAAAAGAGAAAAGTTTGAAGCACAAGAAATCCTCACCCACACAGGCCAGCTCCTGCTCTCCAGCCAGTGCCAAGGGCATTCCAGGAATGGCAGAAGGAAAGGGCCAGCAGCTCCTCCCATCTCGTGCACCTTCCCTTTTGAAACCAGGAACCTGGGCCAGCATTTGCCTAGCATGGTCCCTTATCCACCTTGTTGCCTTTTAATTATCCCTGAAAATTGCACTCAGCAAGCATTGGGTTGAAGTCCAGTAGAATGTAAAAGAAAGGGGATAAAATCACAGTCAAAAGGACAATGACATGTTTTTCATGACTAGGAGATGAAACCATTGAGGTTTGTCCCTAGTTCATGTCCTTCTCCTTAGTATTGCTTGGTTTAGAGGGCTTCTGAGATGAGCCATATTTGTTCTATGGCAAACCTAACAAATCCTGTTTGATAGCTCACAAATGCTCCTATTTATTCACTGTTAATCAGCATGAGGAGAGTTTTGTGAAGGTTGGGTGTTCTGGTGTAAAGATCTTGACTTTGATGGTGTAAAAGGAAACCAAACTGCTCAGCTGTGTGCTCTGGGTCATGGAAATGCCAGGCATGTGGAGCTGTTGCTTCTTTCCATGAGAGACGTCAACCTTCAGACAGCTTCTGAAGTATCACAACAGTAGTGTCTTGTTTACAGCTCAAGGCAAAAGACTTGAATTCTGGTGGAAATTCAGCCTGGATTTCAGGACCAGCAGTTTCACCTGAGGAGTTGTCAGAGCTTTGGTCAGAGTTAGAAAAAAATTGCAGTTTGGAGATGGCCTTTTGCTCTAAATTGGAATGTGTTGAGTTTCTCTCTTCCAGAGTTCCCATTTGTATAACTTTATTCTCATCTCCCATCTTGTCCCCGCAGCCCAGCTGGGAGAGGGCTGGGTCCAGCTCAGTTTGTGGACGTTTTTTTTGTCTTTGGGACACTGAAATGGGAGGAGGTTTTGAGAAAAAGGAAGAGCAGGAGGGTGCCAGCCCTATCTCCTTCCCTCCTGCTCCCTCTCAGCGCACCACAGGGACATGCAGACACAGGGAACAGGTGCCAAACACCAAAAGAAGCAACCAGAAATGAAAGCAATCATTTAACTGAAGAACTTCAAATTAGCAACATTTCTCACATCTTTGCATTTCAGGAACAGCAGGGCCCTGTTTTTTATCCCCTTTGGTTTATCCATTCCAGTGTGGATCCCGTGGATTAGGTGGAGGCTTTTGCTTCAATGAAATAATTGTTGAATATCCTTTTTTTACTGTCCCCATACATCCTTTTAGATTACTTTTCCCTGGAGCAATGCCTGTTCCTGAGCCCTCAGAAGCACAGATTATATCTTGGTATAATACAGATTTTATCTTGATATGACCTCCATCGAGGACAGATGAACTCATTGTGGGGAGTCATCTCTTAAATCATAGTTTGGTTTCAAGCAGTTACTCTTGGACCAGGGAGTTGGATCAATAATCCTCATGTGTCCCAACTATATCCAACCCTAGAATTCTAGGATTTGTATTATTTGTATTTGTATTATTATACAAATGCATATTTGTATTTGTATTATTCCAGAAGCTGTGCTGCGTCCATGCAAAAACAACCACTTTAGAAAGTGTATTAAAGCCTTGTTCAGGGATGGTTTTCCAGGAATTGGAAGCAATCCATAAAGTGCAGGAGGGCCCTCAATTGGAGAAGACAGCCAGAGTGTCCAGCTCATTCCCAGGAGTGTTTTCCTCAGTGCTGTCCCAGCCCATTAAGGAGCCACAGTGAATCAGTGCAGAGGAAATGTTTCTCAAAAGGATTGGATAGGGAGACAGGCTCTTGTCACTGTCACACAGCAGCTTTTGCTCTAAAGTACATACTCAGTGTGCTGGTGGGAGATCAAAGAGCTGTATCTTTAAGGAGGAAAAGTAAGTTTGTAATCCATCAGTATGAAAAAACAAAAAAAAAGCTGCAGGACATTGCAGCTCAGTTAGAGCCAGTTGAGTGAAAATCACAGGATCATAGAATGGTTTGGGTGGGAATGGACCTTTAAAGCCCATCCAGTGCCACCCCCTGCCATGTGCAGGGACATCTTTCACTATCCCAGGCTGCTCCAGCCTGGCCTTGGACACTTCCAGGGATCCAGGGGCAGCCACAGCTTCTCTGGGCACCCTGTGCCAGGGCCTGCCCACCCTCCCAGGGAACAATTCCTTCCCAATATTCCATCCAACCCTGCCCTCTGGCAGTGGGAAGCCATTCTCCCTTGTCCTGTCCCTCCAGGCCCTTGAAAATAGTCTCTCTCCATCTTTCTTGTAGGCTCCCTTCAGGCCACAATTAGGTCCCCTTCCTCATCTTCTTTCTCAATTCTGTGCTCCATAATTATCATGGAATTAAGGGCATGAGTTAAGCCTCTCTTCCCCTCATCACTGCATCTTACTCATGTTTTAATTTCTCACTTGCTGCTCTCTAGTTAAGCTGCTGCTTGGGCATTGAGATGTCTTAAGTGTCAAAAATTAGGAATAAATGAGGAGAGGACCACAAAAGCATAATCCACCTCTCTGGCTGTTTCATGCAGCAGTATTTTTAGATAATCTCTGGGAGTAGGACGCACTGTAAAAACAAGGAAACAAATCTGAGTGATTCTTAAGGAGTTCAGTACAGAGGACTGATATTTAACCACTTGGTTTTGCAGCAATTTCAGCGAATAAATATATTTTTCCATTTTTGTTGTTTGCATGTGTGTTGTCATTTTAGGATGTTTAAGGCAGCAAATCCTCACCAGGAAAAATAAATCTTCTAAAAGATGCTTCTGTTTGGAGTTTTGCTGACAGTTCTGCACCAGCAAAATAACACATTTAGGTTATTTTTATTTTATTTTACAAACACCCTGGCTGCAGTGGGTGGGACATGGAGAACTGTCATCAACCCCGTGTTGCTGTCACTGGTTTTTGTGGTGCAAACCCAGCTCCAGCTTTGAAGCCCTCGTTTCAAAGCCACCTTTGTGCCTCTGCTTCCCTGAGGGGCCCTTTGGCGCCGTGGGTCATGGAGCATTCCAAACACCCTGTCTCCCTCCTTTTCCCAAACATTCTCAGCATAAACACGGCAGTCAGAGGCATCCAGGTGGAGGAAAAAGGAGCTCTTCCTCAAGTTTAACTGTTGGGTTGCTCTCCAGAGTGGAGATTTCTCATGAGACCTGGTCAAGGTCTCAGACATCTCAGTTTTCATGGTATTCAGGAGCAGAAGCTCCAGTTGAAGTTTGTGGCTGATCAGCCAAGCTCAGTGGGCCGAAGTCCTCAGCCAGATGTGAAGGTGTGAAGTTGCAAAGGTGATGGTTTCTTGTGCCCTGGTGTGTTTTGGACAAAGAAATTAATCACACATTAAGTATTCTGAGATGGATGGATTGGGGTGGTCACTGAAATATTGTTTGTACATTGCTTTGGGTCCTGCATCTTGGGGAGATTTTCATCCTGGGGAGCA
Organism: Luscinia megarhynchos; assembly: GCA_034336665.1. Taxonomy (NCBI): domain Eukaryota; kingdom Metazoa; phylum Chordata; class Aves; order Passeriformes; family Muscicapidae; genus Luscinia; species Luscinia megarhynchos. The sequence continues at coordinate 32,134,440 of CM067569.1, read as the reverse complement.
CTGGGACTCAAAAAAGTTTATTGACAAAATTTGGTGCTGTTGGGCCCCACTTTTTCTAATTTTGTCTCTTTTCAATATAAGTTGGTCTCATAAAAATCCAGTCACTTCTGAAGAGAACTTGCATTGGGTATTTCTCCACTCAAAGAAAGGTCCATGTCCACTCATGGACATTCTGTATGGGATGAGGGATTTCATAAAAGGGGATGGTTTCCTTTTTTAGAGCATAATCTGACTCCATCATGAGATTGGTAGTTCTCCTGTGGGGTACCTGGAGCAGGTTGTGCAGACCTATCTACATCTTATCCTCTCAAGCTTGCTGAGTGAGCATTCTTTCCTCCTCACCCCTCAACCCCTCCCTTTAGTGCTGGGATTTTTTGGATCATTTTAAGTACAATTGACAATAGAAGTAAAAGAAAAAAAAACCCTGGTATTTTTATAGAAGCTGCTTTTACTGGACAAACATGCACTTGATGGAGGGCTTCAAAGGGAGGAAGAGCTTCACTTTTGTTCACTTAGGTTGGAAATGCTGTTTTGTGAAAGAGTCCAACTTCTCTGTATGCTGAGGGACAGGATGAGAGGAAACTACCTCAGGCTGTGCCTGGGGAGCTCAGGTTGGACAGCAGGAGGAATTTCTGCATGGAAAGGGTGCTCAGGCCTTGGCAGGGGCTGCCCAGGGAGGTTTGCAGTGCCCATCCCTGGAGGTGTCCAAGGAAGGGCTGGAGGTGGCACTCAGTGCTCTGGGCTGGGGACAAGGTGGGAATGAGTCACAAGGTGGACTCCATAGCCTTGGAGGTCTTTTCCAAGCTCAGTCATTCTGGGATTCTGTGAACTTTTGCCAAAACACTTCTTCAGAGATCTTTGATGGTACCAGAGGTACCTGAGGAGGTATTGCTGCCTCTCATGTGGGGCTAAAAGCAAGAGCCTTGTCTTTATTTACACTTTCATGTGCCCTGAGCTAGCTCTTGGGCACTTTGCCTGCTCTAGGATGGTGCTCTGAGACTGCACAGATAGCAAGAATTCCATCAGAAGGGCAAAGCACACAGATTTGTGTTAGAAAACAAGGATTTAAGAGCAGGAGTGTTACTAAAGGATGGGAAGGATGGGTTGATTCAAGCACAGAGAGTTGCTGGTGGAATTAGTTGTGAAAGAAATGGCTTGGAATACGTAAACATGAGGATGTAGGTGGCAGGAAGGGCATGGAAAGAGGAGCTAGTGGGGAGCAGGTCAAGCAAAATGAAAGCTCTGGGCACTCAGGGAAGGACTAGAGGAATGTGATTGGAATGTTCGAAGAAGGACTTGGCTGAGATTAGAGCTCAGTTTAAAAAAGAAGAGAGAAAATACACTGAAATGAGCGGCAGCTTTAGGGGCTTTGAAGCTCAATTTTGTGTTCCTTCCATTTCTTTGGCTGAGTTCTGGGTGGGATGTTTGGGAAGACTCATGCATGGGCATGGCTAGGATTTGTGTGTGGGAAGTTTTGAGAGGACTGGTGGTTGGGAAGAGCCATGTGTGGGAATGGTTGAGAGGAATTAGGGGTGGGAATGGTTGGGTGGAATTTGCGGGTGGGAAGATTGGCAGAACTTGTGGGTGAGAATTGGTTACATTGGTTACAAAGGACTGGGACTCTGCAGCGGTTGGTGCTGGTGGCAGCTGCTGAGCAAGACCAAGGAATGGCCTTTTAGGGAGCAGGTTTATTGCCCAGAAATCATATAAAAATTACCAGTAATGTATCTAATGAATATGGTTTGCCTGTTGTAAATTTGGAGGCTGTTAGCCCAGTATTTTCATTAATTAGATTTTTGGGTGCCTACAAGATTCTGCTTGAAGGGGTTTGGTCCCAACACCTCCTAAAATCAGGCCCTTCCAAGGAATTGCTCCATGGGTGGTCAACAATGTGTGCCTTAAATCTGGTCTCCAGAAACACCCAACATAAGCAGTAAAACTCTGCAAGTTTGTGTCTAGGTCTCCTCCAGGCATTTTTTTTCCTCTTTCTTCCCACTCTGGTGCATGAAAATAGGAAAAGCTGGGGGTTCTGTTACCAGTCTGTAAATGATAAAAAGGTTGGGGTGCAAAGATAAACAAACAAACTCAGCTCAATGCAACACTCTTGAAAGAAAACATTTCAATCTTAACCAAATTTGAGGATTTGGATTAATCTCCCTCTTTTAGCTCCAGTCCTTGCTGGTTCATACCTTCTTTGGCATTAGAAGATCTGATGGTGAGTGCAAGGAACTGTTGGGGTGATTTTGTCCCAAATTTGGACTAGGATAAAATATCCAATACCTCCAGCTCCCTGGTCATCGTTGAAAAATCCAGCAGACATCCCAAGGGAGATGCAGGAGAGGTTGGATGGGAAGCTCTTGGCATCCCCCAGCCTGCTGTTGGTTGAATTTGCAGGGGCAGAGCATCTGGGATGAAAATTCCAAGGTTTGGGAAGGTCTATATATCAATTGAAAGTCTTAATTTAGAAAATATTTGGGGTTTTGGTGATAGATAAATGCACATTGCTTTTGATAGGGTGGCATAAGGGATGAAAATATCCTAACGAGTTTAGATGCCAGCACTGATAAGCTGTGACATGAATTTAGCAAGGACTGTTCCCCAAAACAAGGCAAAAATGAACAGATTAAAATACTGTAATAACAGGTGAAAAGCAAAACTTATTTGCTGAATAAAGCCTTTGCTAGCAAAGCTGGAAAACCACCAAAACCAACACAAAAAAAAAGGAAAAAAGAAAAAAAATTTTTTTTACACCAGACTTCTTATTGCAGTTTTGTTCATGTAGCATATTCCCTGTTGGAAATTCCTGTGTCTCATTGACATGCTAAAAATGGATTTAGGCTGTGAGGATAATTCATCTGGGCACAGGCTGGCACCAGCACAGCCAGAAGAAAAATGGGCAAGCCACAAATGCTTCCAGTTTAATTATTTTATCCTTACCACAGGACAATCTTTAAGTCACAGCCAGTGCCAGGCTGGGATAAAAGGGGTCCAGGGTGATGTTCTTGCAGAGCTGCCAAAATATGGGCTGGATAACAGGTTCTGCTTTTATTTGTTCATCTTCATTTGGTTCCTTTCCCTCTTGCAGACTCACTACGAGAGTGGAGAGTACATCATCCGCCAAGGGGCTCGAGGAGACACCTTCTTTATAATCAGCAAAGGAAAGGTGAGTTCTCACCCTCCCAGGGCAAGGGGCTCCCAAAATCCCTCTCCAGCCTCTCTTTCTCCCTTCCTGAGAAACAAATGTGTCAGTGCTTGACATTTAATGGAACTCCTTGTCTGGATCAGGAGGGAAGAGTGGCCTGGAGGGCTGAAAATGAAATCCCCTGCTGTTTGCACATGTGCTCCCAGAGAACACTTTGGGGTGGAAACTGTTGCTGAGTCTCTGGGTAAATAACCACAAAACTCAATTTCTTTGAAATAAATCCTACAATACTCCATGATTTCTTTGCTAAACATCCCCCTTCCAAGGCTGACTTCCAGGTTTCATTCCTATGGCTCTTTCTTCCCAGCTTCTCCAAATAAGAGAAAGGCAGGGATGTCTGAGCTCTCTCCATGGGGGAAAAAAAAGGTCTAAGTTTCTCCTCCACTGCTCACAGGGAAAATATTTCTGACCTCTTTTCCCCTAAAATGGGAAATGGGATTTTGTAGAACAATTTTTTTCCTTCTAGTCAACAATTATTTATAATTTTTTAGCCTGCCTAATACACTTGAGAAACACTTGGCTTTTTCCATGAAGCAGGATGGAGATTTTGGAGGGAATACGCAATGATTTCTAGCTGCCAACTCATTTTCCACCATCATCTTCCACTTTCTGGGAGCCAGTCTTCATTGCAAGGTGAAAAATGCTCTTTTTCAGATCGATAAGAATGTCATGGAGAAGTTTTTGAAATGAAGTTAATCATAGCCCGCAGAAATCCTAGTTTGTTGGTTTGATGCCCTTTTACTTCCCTTCGCTCAGAAATAATATTCCCTCTTTTCCCAGAGTATGGACAATCATGAGACAAGCTTGAAATCCTTTTTCCTTGACATTTTTTCATGGGCAAAAATACTGGGATGGTGCCTCTCCCTCCCATGCTGAGTGTTTGGAGTCATGTTGGCCACTGAGGCTTTTGCCTCCCTTGGTCAGGTGGATCCCATCCCTTCCCAGCAGCCCAGAATCCTGGAATGGCCTGGGTGGAGGGGACCTTAAAGCTCATGGGCAGGGACACCTTCCACTATCCCAGGCTGCTCCAAGCCCCAAAGTCCAACCTGGCTTTGGACACTTCCAGGGATACAGGAGCAGCCTCCCCACTCGCCCAGGGAACAATTCCTTCCCAATGTCCCATCTGTCCCTTCCCTCTGGCAGTGGGAAGCCATTCCCTGTGTCCTGTCCCTCCATCCCTTGTCCCTAGTTCCTCTCTGCTCTCCTGTAGCCCCTTCAGGCACTGGAAGGGGCTCTGAAGTTCCCCTGGATTCTTTTCTTCTCCAGGTGGACAACCCCCAGCTCTCTCAGCCTGGCTCCAGAGGGGCTCCAGAACTGGGAACAACTCCATGGCTCCTCTGGACTCATTCCAATATGTTTTCAATCTGCACAGAAATGTAAAAAACAAATCCAGTTGTTGGCTGGCAGCTCTTAACCTTCACCCAGAGGATGGAGAAGATCTCCCATGGCCTTGGCCGTTGCTCCATAGCCCTGGACTCCTCCTGAAGCAGATTCTTGCCTTTGTCCCTGGCCCGTGCTCCTTTATCTTGCTGTGACAGCTGCTGGCCAGAAAAAGGAAACTAAAATAAAACAGGGCATAGAGACTTGCTAAAAAATTCCCAGACTCTCAGCTGGAGCCTCATGGCTTGACAGAAATTCCCACAGGGATAGTTAAATCCTGCCCAGTTTTATCTTCCAAGCTTATTGCTTTGGAAAAGAGACACCAGTAGCTGATGGATGGATGGAGCTGGAGAGAGTTTAATTTTAATGCCTGGTTTAGGATGGATGTAATAATTAATCCAAAGTAAGGATACAGCCTGGGATAGAGCCTCAGCAGTGTAACATGAAATAAATGACAATAATATACAGGATTTTAGAGTCAGTGTGTGCTGCCTGGCACCTGCTAAAGCTGGAGCACATCAGCTCCCATGTCCTGGGGTAAAACTTGACCCAGGCAGCTCAGTGAGCCAGGAGAACGCTGGCAGCAGCTCCTATTCCTGGGAGCACACCTGCATGTCTGCAGTCAGCATGAGCAGGCTCAGAGAGAGCTCCTTAGGGAATGTCTGCTTGCCCATCATGTCAGAGTGTCTGGAGTGACACAGAATCATGGAATTGTTTGGACTGAAAGCCCATCCAGTGCCACCCTGTGCCATGGGCAGGGACACCTTCCACTATCCCTGGTTGCTCCAAGCCCCAATGTCCAACCTGGCCTTGGACACTTCCAGGGATCCAGGGGCAGCCACAGCTGCTCTGGGCACCCTGTGCCAGGGCCTGCCTACCCTCCCAGGAACAATTCCTTCCCAATATCCCATCTGACCCTGCCCTCTGGCAGTGGGAAGCCATTCCCTGTGTCCTTTCCCTCCATCCTTTGTCCCATGTCCTTCTCCAGCTCTCTTGTACCTTTAGGGCTTGGAATTTCACTCTAAGGTTTCCCTGCAGCCTTCTCTTCTCCAGGCTAAAGTGAGCAGAGATAACTTTTTATTCCCCTCCATCCCTGTCAGCTCCATCCACTCCACTTGACCCCACTCCTGAGCTCCTTTAGTGTATTTAATTTAACTTGTTTTTTCAAGTCCTACCAAGCAGAAATCAAAGTGATTTCCAAACATGCTGTGTGCAGGAATCTGTGGAATAATAATGGATGGAAATGGCTCATTCCCTTCTGCTTGGGAAGTGCTGCTGCTCCATCACTTGCCTTTATCCAGAGGCAGCATGGGTCTTGCTGTGCCATTTTCCACCCTTTTCCCTTTAAAGTCCACAGTGTGGCACCAGTTTAATGCAGGTTCCCCACTGGAGGTTGGCTCAGAGCTTTGAACCTTGCAGAAGTCACACTGTCCTAATCCCTGAACACTCTTTACCTGAGATCAGTGGAAGTCATGGAAAAAGGGCTGAAATCTGCATTGAAGCTCCCTGTTTGTCCAGGGAGTGTTCCTGGCTCATCCATCCCACATTCCCTGCCCTTCCATGAGTCAGTGCAGGTGTTCAGCGCTGTGTGCTGGTCATTTACCTCTCAAAACCCACTGGTTCTGCCCCCTCCTTAAAGAGCTGGGAGAAGGTGCAGGCCACAAGTGTAAATCTAATCAGGAAAATACACCGGGATATCACTGAATCCAAAAGGATGTGCCTGACACTGACATCCCACCTTTTGGCTTTGGGAATTTCCATGTGCAAAAGCTCTGGTTAACAAGATGGAAGGATTTGATTTCTGCTCCAGCTGGAGTTGTCCCCTCCCTGAGCTGTGGAGAGAGCAGAGCCAAGATTCATCCTGCAGTGCCCCAAACTGGTTCACTTCATTTGTGTCCAAATGGGGGTGATTTGTTTATTCCTGTCCCTTCAGGGAACTTGGGAATGCTGGGAATCATGTGGAACAAAGCTTTGGCTGTGTGTCTGATAGATGCACAGCAAATTTTTGGAATTTCATTTTCCTGTGATTGTGGTTGTGCAGCCAACTCCACATTTAGAGTTAAAAACATTTCCAGAAATCCAAAGCTGTGTGTTTTTCTGGAGTAATAGGAAAAAATCACCGTTCATTTTCTTGGATGGTTGGCTGGCGATGCCAAGGGAAAAGTGCAGGACTGGAGAATTATATGGTTCCCAGAGGAGCTTTTCCTGAGAGATCCAGGAGGTGACAAATTCCCCTCTGAACAAGGAGGTTTGTGTTGTTACTGAAAAGTTCCCTGAATCCCGTGGGGTTTTGGTTTTTCCACAGGTGAACGTTACCCGGGAGGACTCTCCCAGTGAAGATCCCGTCTTTCTCCGCACTCTGGGGAAGGGGGATTGGTTTGGAGAAAAAGCCCTCCAAGGGTAAGTGCTCCTTATGAAGTAGTTCTTGAATGTTGATATTTTCTCCAGGATTTTTGCAGCTTTCAGGTGGTTCTAGGCCTTTTGGGAAGAGACTGTAAGTGAATTTTTTCTTTTGGAGTCACTGGATTTCTCGTAGAGGTCCCTCCTCAGTGGGAAATGGGCTTGTTCAGCACTTCAGCGGCCAAATGTAGACCTACAATTGCTTGTGGACACCAAAAATTAGTTTATCTTTGTGCTTCCTTCCCCAAACATCCATTGAAAGCTCAAAGAGTTTGATTTTTGCAACTCTGGAGTGTTATTCCTTTATGGTCATTCTGGTGGGGTGGATGGCTGAAAACAGGGGGGTTTAAATTGCTGTGCTCTATTTATATGGGATTTTGGAGGTGGAAATTGCATGTGAGTGAGCACTTTTATATAAACATTTTCCTTTTGGGGATGAGCTAAAAGGAGAGAGGCTGCAAATCCATATTCAACAGGTGTTTATTATAAAAATAGGCTTCATTAAGGCAGGAATTCGGGACGCTCATTCATCTTCATGACAAACATCTTTTCCTAGGGGCTTATCTGGGTGCCAGAGCTCTTGGGCTTTTTTTAGGATGCTGTGGTAACATGGTCAATCTCTCCTCTACTACCCTTGTCCCAAGTAAAAGATGGCAGAATATTTGGAGGCCAAATTTCCTGGTATTTCTTGGCAGCCAGAGATGTATCGAGCACAAACCTCAAGTCTATGAACTTCTACCTTAATTACAAAATGTTGTGGTTATTGAAGAAATATTCTGATTTTGATTCCATTCCTGCCCAGCCCTGGTGACATGGAGCATTCCCATGATGGGAATTTTTTGGCACTTCAAATGTACTTGGCTGCACGTATTTGAATATTCAATATAGAAATGGAAACTTAATTATTGACGTGGCGTTCTCAGCATGCAGAGAGAACACAGCCCTGCCATCCCTGGCAGTGTCCAAGGCCAGGTTGAACAGGGCTTGGAGCAGCCTGGGACAGTGGAAGGTGTCCCTGCCCATGGCAGGGGTGGCACTGGATGGGGTTTTAAGGTCCCTTCCATGCCAAACCATTCTGTGATCTTTTTTTTTCTATCCAGAACCATCCCTCCAATTTGCTGATAATCACAGGAGTCTTACAGGGACATTTAAATGAGCTAATGTAAAAATATTGTCATGTAAACATTTGGTAGCTCAATAAATTGATAATTAATGAGTTTCTGTCAGGATTATGTGAGACATCCCTGTTCTGCCACTTGGGAAACCTTTAGGATGATTACACTGCTGTAAAATACAGCTGTGGCTGATAGCTTGAGATAAAATGAAATTTTTACTCTATTTTCTTTCCTTTTTTATCTTTGATTAATTTTTTAAAACTTTAAAAGGGCCTTAGCAATACTTGGAATTCCAGAATGGTTTGTGTTGGAATGGACCTTACAGACCAAAGGATACTTTATTAAAAACTGGTATAAAACAACAGCTACAAATAATTTTTTCATAAAGGTAGAAAATAATGCAGAAATGCAGCCCAGCAGGAGCTGGGATAACAAATTCCTCCCAGCAATATGTCCCTGACAGAGCCATCAGGGGCTGATGTGCATTATCCCATTTTCCACGCTCAGAGCAGATGGCACCCATTAGTTCCCAGTATCCCATTGCACACCAGCAGAACAAGTCATGAAATGATGATCCACATCCTCTCCCAGGCCTCCTTGTACCTTCCTGGCTAATTGGAGGCAGCAGATGGAAAATTTGCAGTCTAGCACGACATAATTTAGGGTGCTCCACAATCAGGTGTTGTTTTCTTCATTGGAAAGAAAATATATTATATGTCTGGTTGCAATAATTATTTCTATCAGCAGGGAAATAAAGTTCCTTCAAATCAGGACGGGGAGATAACTCAATGCATCTCCGGTGCTAAACTCAGTAATAACCCAATGTGAATAACTCAGTGTGGCTCAGGCACTAAAACTGGCTGATAAATTAGGGGTGCTGCCTTGCTGGCCTCACACTGCTGGATCTTACTCCAGAACATCTGGAGCACACCACAGCCCCTTCCAGAGGGATGTTTTGGGAGCAGCCATCTGTCCCGTTGGATGGAAAATCTGGTTTAAGCCTGTGACAGGCAGTCTTGAGACAGAAAATGATGGGGGAAGAAAAGAGGACAGGGAGCAAATCTTTAGGAGAATGAGGGTTCTGTGCACCCTGGGATACTGGAAGGTGTCCCTGCTCAAGGCAGGAGGTGGATTGGGGTGGGCTTTAAGTTCCCTTCTAACTCAAACCAGTCTGGGATTCCATGAATGCCTCCTTCCTGCTGCATATTCCATCATATAGTGGATTTACTCAGGGCTAGTGGTTTGAGTGATGTGGAGTTCATCTGGTTTTGGGATTCAGGAGGAGTTCTGGACCTGGAGCAGAGCAGGGGGCTGATGTTTGGAGAGGTGATGATGGCAGGAGAGGGAGGGGATTTGATAGAAATATTCATAGTTTAGTTCATAATGCTTTGACCAAGCTGGCCAAGTCTTGAGGGCCAGCTCAGATTTTAAGGTGAGTGCTTTGCTTTTTTAAAAGGGGATCCCTAAACACTTCTGGGCAATGGCAAAAGAAGAAGAATATGGTCTACTCCAGCTACTACTTCAGCTACAAACTGAAGCTGAGTCAGGGCCTCCATAACATAAATGTGTCCACTGGAAGTATTTATGTTTAAATATAAACATGTGGGTGTATCCTACTGAGAAAAGCAATGAGAATGTGGATGCTTTAAACCTACAGGAATAGCACAAAGTTATAACAAATATATTCCATGTTATAGCATGAAAAGAGCAGCTGGCTTTAAGGCTCTTTTATTGCATTTCTAGAAGGAGATTTTTAGTCCTATTTTATTCTGAAAACCACTGAGTTTGTTCATTTACCCATGTGGGCTGTCCTGGAAAATAAGAAAGTTACTTGCTCTGTGAGAAGGACCTGGGGGACACCAAGCTGTCCCTGGGCCAGCAGAGTGTCCTGGGGATCCTGGGGACACTGAGCTGTCCCTGAGCCAGCAGAGTGTCCTGGGGATCCTGGGGACACTGAGCTGTCCCTGAGCCAGCAGAGTGTCCTGGGGATCCTGGGGACACCGAGCTGTCCCTGAGCCAGCAGAGTGTCCTGGGGCCAGGGAGGCCAATGGGATCCTGGGGCAGCAGGAGGAGCACTGGCAGCAGGTCAGGGAGGTGCCACCAGGTGCCCACTGTGCTCCTTTCAGCCTGAGCCATCCTGTGACTTGTCTGAATTATTTGAAGGCATGGCATATGGAAAAGGTGTGGGAATTTGGGAAGCTGTCCCCCCAGCACAGTCATGGCAGGTCATGGATGGAACAGCTGGAAGAAGCTCCTGTTTGACACTGAGAGCCCCCAGGGAAAGAGTGCCCTGCCCTCATCCTGCTGTTTGTAAAGACTAAAATACACATTTTTTTGATTAATTCTTTTCAAAATGTGTTTGTGGTGTAGGGGGAGGAAGGAATTGTGGTCTTTGGGTTGTGCAGGAGGTGCTGTGCCCTGGTGACCCCAGCAGTGATAACTGAGCTGTTGGGACTGATTTATATCTGGTTTTTTGTTACATTCATGATGGCCTGAAAATGAGAATGGTGGTAGCTGTTCCTCATGGGACAGCACATCTACTTCCAAGAAAATGCTATTTGTGCTATTTCCCATTTTGCATCTCCACCTCTGGTAGTTATTTTCCCTAAGTTACAGAAAGCAGCTCTCCTCTACCTGCCCCAAATCCCTGAGGCATGATTTGTGCCCTGATAATTTCCTGGAACAACAAAACAATATCCATGGGTTTGGGTAGGAATGTCAATGGGCCAATTTCTGTGCTGACCATTCCAAAAATCTGATATTGTACTTCCTACTGGTAATAGTGGGAATTGCTGTGATGGATGTTGACATCAGCAACCAGAAAAGCATGAGAATGCACATGGGAAATATCAAATCAGGAATATTCCCATCAGGATTGCAGCTGGTGATGTCAGAACTCACTTTATTCAGAAATTAATGTTGGAGCTGAATTTAATGCCAAAGCTTTTTAACAGGCTGAGAATGAGACATCAATAAAAGTAGGACTTAGGTTATTTTTTTCTTATAGAGTGTTTTTTCTTGACTCAGACTCCAAAATTAATTGTTATTTTTATTAACTCTCCAAGAGGTGCTGGGATCACCCTGCTCCTGCTCCTCTGCTCCCTGCTCTAATTCCCACTTGCCTTTTGTGTCCTTCAGTGATGCCACTGCTGGACTCACCTGACCTTTCCATTGCTCCTTTTCCCAGGGAATAACTGAAAAACTCAGAGTTTCTTTCAAAATTTCATAATCAAACCTGGAGGCCTTTGTGATGCCCCACCTTGCTGCCCTGCTCTCTCCATTCTTGTTCTCTCCAGCTTTTTTCAAGTTTCTTGAACTGAACTTTCCAGGAATACTGAGGGTTATATTCTATTTTCTTGGGACACCTTCCTTGCCATCCCCTGCTTCCACTAAAACCTTCCCATCTGCTGCCCTATGAACCTCATTGTCCTGAATTTTCCAGGGAAAAGAGAGTGGAATGGAGGATTGGAAATATTTGTCACTCTGGGACACAGAGTCAGGTACACAAGTGTAGATGTAGCAGGAATTTCATCTCAGGGCAGCATTTCCAGAGAGATATATATGAATAAAATATATTTTTATTCTGCAGGATAAAAATAGGAAAATTGTAGTTCCTATTTATTCAGGGAGAACCACAGCTCCTTCTGTTGCAATCTTTGTGGTTTTGGGAACAGGCATCCAACAACCAAAAAGTGTTGGGAAAGAGCTTGAGAAGCAGTAAAATTCTGGTGTAGGAAAGCAGATTGAATTTGTGATGGGAAAGGGCTGGAAAAATGGCCTCTGAGGTGGAAGGGCAATGAGGGAAGGTTTCCTCCTGGGGGAAGCCATTCCCTCCTGGCATGAAGCCATTCTTTGGTCACAGTGCTAAGACATTCCCTATTCCCATTGCAGCCCAGTTTGGAAGAGTAGAAAAGGGAATTATAGCAGTCACAGGGTAGGAATGCAGTCCAGGATAGTGCAGTTTTCCAGCCAGGAGCTCCATGGAGATGGAGATGTCCCCATATGTAGAGGCCACCATAAAATGGAAGCAGTGCTTCAAGTGTTGATGTGCAGGAGAATGAATAAAAACAACTCCAAAAGAACCAATTAACTCAACCTTCTAACTCTGGCAAGTTGGGAAGCATCTTTGCCATCCCTGTTGCTAAATAGTAGGGGTTTTTTCCATAATTCCAGGGTGTTTTCCCCCTATTTCCCAACACCTGTACTCTGTGTGTATCCCATGGACTGTGGATCCAGCACATGGTCTCCAAGGACCGGCAGGAATTTTTATCATCCATTATCTCAGATACTTTTTACACTTGCAAGCACAGGGTGATTTCAGAATATCTTTTAGCCTTTATTTCCCTTTCTCTGGCAGGGAGGTGGGAGCCCTGATGGATTTAGATCTCTGAGGCATAAGAAGCTTTTCCAGGCTTTGGGAAAGGCAATTCCCTGAAACAAAACTCTCCCAGAGGCTTTAGAGGGTGAGAGCTCCAAAGCTGGGACAGCTGCAAGTGGGAAGGCAAAGTGACACGGGGATGGTGTCACCATCTGCTCCCCTCAGGCTGGAGCTTGGAGAGGTGGCAGCTGGGCTTTGGAGCAGATGGATCTCCTGAGGGCACCCATGGCAGAAATTCAATTAAATGGTGGAAAAGGTGGCCCTGCCCTTTCCAGGCTGCTGTTGCTCTGGCCTGGCCTTGATGCCCTCAGCTTCAGCACAGATGGAGGGGGGTTATGATTGCAAAATTGTGGAATTTCCATCAGGCCCTTTGTGGTTTGTTTAATTCCAGTATTACAAGCATTATGGATTTGCTTCCCTTTATCCAAGTCAGGCCCCTCTCCAGGTACCAAGCAATAGAAGAGGAAATGACCATGGGGGAGGTTCAGACTGGACACCAGGAAGAATTTCTTCACCAAAAGGGTTGTAAAGCGTTGGAACAGAGTGCCCAGGGAAGTGGTAGAATCCTCAAAAATCATAATCCTGGCATGGTCTGGAAGTGTCCAAGGCTTGGAGCACCCTGGGATAGTGGAAGGTATCCCTGCACATGTCAGAAGATGAGCTTTAAGGTCCCAGCCCAAACCATTCTGGAATTCTGTGCTGGTTTCCATGATTCTGGGCCTTCCCTCTCTGCCCTTTTTTTGCCAATATATGATGGAATGAACTGGAAAGGACGAAGATGTGATGGCTCTCACAGCATCCTGCTTGGGAGCACTGCACTGGTGCTTCTGAGGAACAGTTTATTTTCTGCTTTTCCAGCAGGGATGAATTGATATTATTGGCTCTTCCTGCCTAAAATCACAACACAGAATGGATTCTACCAAAGCTCCATCTAACGTGGCATTTGCAGCACCCAGAATTAATTGCTGACCATCATCCTAAACCAGAGCTGTAGCTTTGATCATTTATGATCCCTGCTGGGTTGAATATCCTCAGGCAGTTTTAAAATCTTCCTTCTCCTCCTGCACACTTTGAAATGTGGCACTAATTGCCACAAAGGGTTTGGGCTTTTAATGGTGGTTGTTTGGGGTTTTTTTGTTTTTTTGTGGATGAGCCATCTGCTGCTTGAGGCAATTCCTCTAAGGCCTCAGATGTGCAGTTGACTTGTTGATTTTTAGGGTCTGTTGTCTGAGATCATACATGTGGCAACAAGCTGGGTGAAGCCAATTTTCTGGCACATTTAGTGACTTGTGAAGATTTCTGGAAGGTGTCCCTGCCTATGGCAAGGCAGCTGGAAGTACATGATCTGTAAAATCCCTTCCAACTCAAATCATTCTGAGATTTTCTAAACTCAGCCCTACTTTCTCGTTATAACAACCACAATGATAGAAAAGAAAATTCCATGTCTTAAAACTATTGTAATATGTTTCTATATAAATATCATGTAGATAAAATTTTATATTTATATAAAGGTTTGGAGCTGGACCCTAGCACATGCAGTGCAATTCTGTGTTCTGACAAACAGTTCAGTTTATAACCTCAGGGTTTTTCCTAATTTCTGTGCAATTTAAAAATTTTAAACTGGTACCACCTTAGTTGGGTTGGTCAAATGGATCCTCATGGAAACACCTCAGGTTCTGAAGGGATGGGGCTGGTCAGGAATGAAAGGCTGGTGCACAGAAATTCACCTCTTTTATTTTCATTTATTTTCTAAGAAAAAAAGAAAACAAATATCAGAATCATGGAGTGGTTTGAGGGGAAAGGGACCTTAAAGATTCAAACTTCCACCCCTGCCATGGGCAGGGACACCTTCCACCATCCCAGGCTGCTCCAAGCCCCAAAGTCCAGCCTGGCCTTGGACATTTCCAAGAATCCAGAGGCAGCCACAGCTGCTCTGGGCACCCTGTGCCAGGGCCTGCCCACCCTCCCAGGGAACAATTCCTTTCCAACATCTCACCTAAATTTCCCCTCTGTCTGTTTGAAGCCATTCCCCTTTGCCCCATTCCTCTATCCTTTGTCCAAAATCTCTCTCCATCTTCCCTGTTGTCCTCTTCAGGCACTGGAAGGACACAGTGAAGTCACCCCAAAGCTTCCCTTCTCTAGGCTGAGCAATCCCAATTCTCTCAGCCTTTTAATATCTGTCTTTAAAGTATTTTTATCAACTCAAAATCTCTTTCAGGGAAGAAAAGCCTTTAGGAGATAAGGTCCTTTCCAACACAAACCTTTCTAGGAGTCTAAAAAAATCAAAATTTTACTACTCTTCTTCTCCTCCTCACAAAAAGGGCATAAATAACATTAATTTGTGTGGGGAAGTTAAACTCAGAGCCAACTTGATGACTCAGATGTAGTTAGTAAATAATCAAGTGGTTTAGAGTCTTAAAGACAATTGCTAGTTTAGAGAAAATCACAGCTTACGAATTGTTCTTGCTTTTCTCCAACTGAGTCATAGCCCAGGACTCAAATTGTTGTTTTTTTCCTTTGAAGATGTTGTCTAAGGGGCAGAGACAGTATTCCTCATGCTGAGGTAAAAAAAAAAATCAAAAAATAATAAAAATATATATATAATGTTGGGCAAGCAGAGTGTGCCAGATGGAGGAAGAAAGGCAGAATTCCAGGGGTTTGGGGCAAAGCAGCAACAACAGAATGTCTATAGTTACCCATATATTTGCTTTTGCTGCAATTAACATCTCCAAGAATTTTTCCAATGGCTTTTTCCCTCTCTCTTTCTTCAGAGCCTGAAAAAAAATTGCTGCAATAAGGAATACATAGGAAATAATAAATATTATTGCTATTTATTAGCTAAGAAAGCTGCTGAAGCACCATTCACATCAAAAGAATATGGTTTCAATTTGTGAAATTTTTTAAATAACACAATTTAGGGGATTTATTTTCCTATCTGAAGTGGAATGGGTTATGATGGAAGAGATTTCAGGGGTCAGATCTGCTTCTTCCTTCCTGGAAAGAGCAAAACCCTGGGATTGCACTTTGTTTTTCACATCTGGAGGGTGTGAAACAGCCTGGCAGGGCTGAAGGCTCAAACTCTTCCCTTTTCTCTCTTTTCATGATTTTTTACAAGCAATCCCTGTTTGTGCACAAAAAAAAAAAAAAAAAAAAAAGAAACAATGAGGGGAAAAAAATTCCCACATAATTTTTGTCCTGCAGCAATACCTTGCTGTCAATAATAACCATCACCTATTAGATCCCGATGTTTTATCCTAGGATTTACAAATGAGGATATTTGTGTCAAAGTGATTGTTTGTGACAAATATTTCTAGTTGGGGAAAAAAAAGCCCATGCTGTAAAATAAATGTATTTTTAATGAGAGGAGAGAAAAATTCCTGTACAAGAGTTCCAGTGAGGAAATCACACATTTTTCCTGGGAAAATGCTTCCATCAAAGTATTCCTGCCACCCTTGTTCAAGTTTGTAAGCATTAAGTAGAACTGAGGAGTGCAGCAGTGAATTTGAATTCTCTTGGCTTCCTATTAAAAAAAAAAAACCCAAACAAGTGAAGATGCCTATAGGGGATGCAGGAGTAGGAATTAATTCATGGGATGTAGACAGGATAATCCATGTTAGCAAACCCTCGGAGAAGGTTTACAACAAGATGGAATTGAAGAGGGGAAAAGAGAGCAAAAAATGGGATATCAGCTTAAATTTATAGCTAAATTTACTCCAGCTCCTCGTGATGTGGCTCCTGTTCAAATCTCCTTTTGTACCCAGGATGGATTTGGGTTTGTATGTCAGGCTTTGGAGTTCTGTTTAAAATTCCTGTAATTTATCCATTTTAGAAAATTGTGGGAGTTTTCTGCACAGTAACCTGGAATAGAGATGCAGGGCACACTCATTTGGTGATCATTATGAGGCACCATTGTAATTAAGTGTTAAGGCCTGTGGTTTATAAATAATCAAATTTTCTCTATTAAAGTCATATTAAAATAATTCCACCTCTAAAATGCAGAATAATATCAGTTCATGGCTTGCATTTTGCCTGCTGTAATTAAACAAAAAGGGACCAAAGGAAACAGCCTCAGGTTGCACCAGAGGAGGTTTAGGTTGGATATAAAGGGAAATTTCTCCACCAAAATGTTGTCAATCACTGAGACAGGCACCCATGGCAGTGGTGGGATCAGCACTCCTGGGGGGATTTAAAGGAGGTATGCAGGTGGCACTTGGGGAAGTGGTGAAAGCCCATCCAGTGCCACCCCCTACCATGGGCAGGGACACCTTCCAATATCTCACACTGCTCCAAGCCCTGTCCAGCCTGGCCTTGGGCACTTCCAGGGATGCAGGGGCAGCCATGGCTTCTCTGGGCACCCTGTGCTAGGGCCTCTCCACCTTCACAGGGAAGGATTTATTCCCAATATCCCATCTAAATTTCCCCTTTGTCAGTGGGAAGCCATTCCCCTTGTTCTGTCCCTCCATCCCTTGTCCCCAGTCCCTCTCCAGCTCTCTTGGAGCCTCTTTAGGCACTGGAAGGGGCTCAGTCAGTGATACCAACCTGGGAACAATGTAGGAGTAATCCTGATTTATTTGTTTGCTGTTCTCCTCCCTCCATAAACACCCAGAGTTTCATAGGCTGAGAACTATTCCTGTCCTGTATAGATATCCATTTCTTTACAGCCATCACTCTACCAGTCCCCTGCTTTGAATTTAATGAATATTAACATCAATTTTAAGTGTCCAAACAGATCTTTTACGCATGTCCAGACTTGACACAGGGGCTGTTTATGCTGGTGATGGCAGATCAGGCTTCAACAACTCCACTTTCAGTGGCAGCCTCTGATCTCACCTTGAGTTGCCCTGACTGTTGATAAAAAAAATACACTTAAGCTTTTAATTCCTTGGTGCATTCTAGAAGTTTCCTGTTGTCCCCACCTTTCTCTGTCCCTGTGTGGTGTCACTGTGATTTCAAAGTGAGAGCTGGAGCCAGCCTGGCCACTGGGATCTTGGGGAGCTGGCTGGGAATACCCACCCTGAGAAGGGTAACACTTCAAAGTGATAAATGGTGTTTATCACTACCCAAATGTGGGGCTTATTTAGGTGAGGGCACAGTCTGAGCATGGCTCTTGTGAGAGGCAGCACTCCTGTGACAGGGCCAGGATTGGTGCAAGGAGCTGGGGTTACCTTTGGGTTTGACTCCCAGAACTGGGATTTTGGGATGGTTGTGCTCTTAAAAAAAAACAGAAGAGCTTGTTTTTTATTGTAAGGTCCATGTGGGGGAGACCCAGAGTCCTTTTTGCTGAGCACAGAGGGTTGGGGTTGTTTGTTTAGGAATGCTCCCCTTAGGGCTTAATGACCCACTCACATTTTGTTAGGCTGAACCATGTTGCCATTGATCCTCCTGATGCCTTGGAGTGGCTACCTGGAACAGAGGCTAGACAAGATAAAGAGAATAAGAGTAGATATTTATTGAAGGTACACCTTGGGCAGTCAAATGCCTCTGAGAGGGGCTACACCCAAGATGGACGATGGTCACAAGTTTTTCATGTAGATATAAGTTTGGTCCATTTCCATATCAGGGGTTAATCCTCCACTTACAGCTTACAGAGGTAATGAAGTCATATACCTCCAGTTTGCTTACCTCCAATTCACTTTTGTTTATACATTTTGGGGCACTGAGGCTGTTGGGTGTCCTTGTATCTCAGGCCTGGAAGGGATTGTTTTGTGTGACCAAAGTGTGAAGACAGTTAACTTACACTTTATATGGAGTTTAGGGTTATGCACTAATGCAGTACAGGGTTTGAAAATATAAAGGCTAAAATCTTAAGGCATCACTCCAAATCTCCACTGGAGGCTCAAGCTTCCCATTCTAGGGAATTTAAGAGGGGAAACATCTCCAGCAGTGCCAGCTGTGTGGGAGAGTGTCTGAACAGGACAGCTCCTGCCCCACCATCAGAGTTGGGACACTGCCAGCCCCTCCCGCAGGGCTGGGATGAGGGCTGGGCACTGGGACACTCC
The DNA here is from genome assembly GCA_034336665.1 of Luscinia megarhynchos. Lineage (NCBI taxonomy): Eukaryota > Metazoa > Chordata > Aves > Passeriformes > Muscicapidae > Luscinia > Luscinia megarhynchos. The sequence goes on along the minus strand of CM067569.1, from coordinate 32,115,966 downwards.
ATGCACAATGCTGGGAGTCTCAGCACTGCTAATGAGTGTAGGTGAGAGAGCACCCTCAACACTGGAATTAACCTTTGGTTTCCTGGGATTTTTGGGATAGACTGGACCGTGCTGCCTTCTCTGTGAGTTATGTGCTTTATTAAAGTCTGGCCGTTACACTGATGGACATCTGGCCAGTGGAGAGCCCATGCAGCCCCTGCTCCTCTGGGACCTCTCCTTCCCTTCCCATGGCCCATCTTCCTGCTCCAGTCCTGCAGCAGCTGATTCTTTGCAGGTTCAAGGTATCAAACCTCCTCTGTCTTCTTTGTTCTCCACACACAAGGTCCTTATCACCAGATCCACTTGTTCTTTTGCTGCCAAGCTGTGTTGGCAGGAATCCTGCAGCAGGCTGATTTCCTTAATTATGATTATTGTCTTCCCCCTCTGCCATCTCTCCAGCTCAGCAGCAGTCCCCAGCCATCTTTTCGTTCCCTGACCATCATTTGTCAGATTTTGTCTCTATTCTCTGCCCAAGAAGTCCCTGCTTTTCTCTTTCCAAAGAGAAAATGGAGAAGTCATGGTTCTCCTGAGGTGCTGTCACATCATAGAATCATAGAATCACAGAATCACTGGGTTGGAAGAGACTTTCAAGGTCATCGAGTCCAACCCATGCCCTAACACCTCAACTAAACCATGGCACTGAGTGCCACATCCAGTCTTTTTTTGAACACATCCAGGGATGGTGACTCCACCACCTCCCTGGGCAGACAATTCCAGTACTTTATCAGTCTTTCCATAAAAAAACTTTTCCTAATATCCACCTAGATTTCCCTTGGTGCAGCTTAAGACTGTGTCCTCTTGTTCTGTTAGTTGCTGCCTGGTAAAAGAGACCAGACTCCATCTGGCTACAATCACCTTTCAGGAAGTTGTAGAGAGTGATAAGGTCACCCCTGAGTCTCCTTTTCTCCAGGCTAAACAAGCCCAGCTCCCTCAGCCATTCCTCACTGGGCTTGTGTTCCAAGCCTCTCTCCAGCCTTGTTCCCTCCTCTGGACAGACTCAAGTGTCTCAATATCCTCCAGAAAAACAAGCTCCCTGCTCCTGCTGGCCACACTATTCCTTATACAGCCAGGATGCCATTTGCCTTCTTGGTGACCAGGGCACACTGCTGGCTCATGTTCAGTCAGCTGTCAACCAGTACCCCCAGGTCCCTTTCTGCCTGGGCATTGTCCAGCCACTCTGTCCCCAGCCTGTAGCATTGCAGGAGGTGGTTGTGGACAAAGTGCAGGACTTGGCACTTGGACTTACTAAACCTCATCCCACTGGACTCATCACATCTATCCAGCCTGTCCAGGTCCCTTTGCAGAGCCTTCCTACCTTCCAACAGACCAACACACGCTCCCAGCTTAGTGTCATCTGCAAATTTGCTGATGAAAGACTCAATCCCCTCATCCAGATCATCAGTGAAGATACTAAAAAGGACTGGCCCCAGCACTGACCCCTGGGGGACATCACTAGTGATTGGCCACCAGCTGGATGCAGTACTGTTCACCACCACCCCCTGGCCATCCAGCCAGTTCTTAACCCAGTGAAGAGTGCTCCTGTCCAAGCCGTGGGCTGCCAGTTTTTCCAGGAGTCTGCTGTGGGAGACAGTGGCAAAGGCCTTGCTGGAGTCCAGACAGACAATGTCCACAGCCTTTTCTGCACCAGCCAGGTGGGTCACTTGGTCATGAAAGGAGATCAAGTTGGTCAAGCATGACCTGCCCCTCCTAAACCCATGCTGGCTGGGTGTGATACCCTGGCCATCCTGTGAGTGCTGTGTGATGGCACTCAGTGTAAACTGTTCCATTACCTTACCAGGTGCTGAGGTCAGGCTGACTGGCCTATAATTACCAGGATCCTCCTTCCAGCCCTTCTTGTGGATGAGTGTCACACTGGCCAGTTTCCAGGCATCTGGAACCTCACCAGTGAGCCAGGACTATTGGTAAACAATGGAGAGTGGCTTTGCAGCTCCCTCATCACCCTGGGGTGGATCCCATCTGGTCCCATGGATTTATGAGCATCCAAGCTGCTCAGCAGTTCTCTGTCTGCCTCCTCCTGGATAACTGGGGGACCATTCTGCTCCCTGACACCATCTACCAACCTGGGAGGACAGTTTCCAGAGGACAAACTGGCTTCCCACTAGACAGAGGCAAAGAAGACATTAAGCACTTCTACTGTCTCCTCATCTGCAGTTATTAAGTTCCTTCCTTAGAAATGAAAGGTTGGTCTTACCCTTTCTTTTACCATTAATATATTTGTAAAAACATTTTTAAATTATCCTTTACAAAAGTTGGCAAATTAAGTTTGAACTGAGCTTTGGCCTCCCTAATTTTTTTCCTATGTGCCCTAGCAACCCCCTTAAATACTTCCTGAGAGACCTGACCCTCCTTCCAAATATGAATACATCCTCTTTTTATTCCTAAATTCCTTCAAAACCTGGTTGCCCATCCAGGCTGGAGGTTTGCCTCATCAGCTCATCTTTTGGCATACAAGGATAGTCTGTTCCTGTGCTCTCAAGATCTCTGTTTTGAAGCAGCACATGTCCCACCACAACTCTGTCCTGCTCTGGGATGCAAAAATAATTCTCTTCTGGTTTCTTCTTGGAGTCATCTTCATGGTCCCCATTATCTACAATCTTTCTTTAGCTACTTCCCTTCATTTCTTTCTCTCTTTTGGATCTTTTCCCTCACCAGATGAACACATTTTGAGCTCTGAGTTCTGAGCTGCTGCCCCATTTTCCTCTCTCCTTACCATCAGTATTATTTATTGTATGAAAGCTGTTGGGATTTCTTTTTTACAGTTTTACAGCATCGTTGAGTCATGATTTGAGCTGGAGGGGGCTCACAGGAGGCACCTGGCACAACTCCAGCCTTAAAGGGATCAGAGCATCTATCTGAATGGATGGATTTGATTCTTATTTCTTTTTCCTTTCTTCATCTTTTGGTCAATCAGCTCAACTTGGTCTTTAAGTACAGCCATTCCTACGCATTCATAAAAAATCCCAGGACCCCCAATCCGTTTTTGTACTTGAAGAGTTGTCACTGAATTCAGAGCTGCCAACTATAACCTTCTCTTGGCATCCCAAACTTCCTTCATCCTGTATGTGATGGAAGAGTTGTGTTGATTCTCCAGCCTCCGCATGGGGATTTCAGGTGTTTGTTTACTCCTTTTGGTCTTCTACTTTGGTGTTTTTTTCCTCTCTTCACTCAACTTTCAGCTCATTTCCTCTGTCCTGATGTCTCACAGCTCATTTATGGACTTGTCTCTCTCCCAACAAAATATAGAAAGTCTCAAGATTTCCATATGCAAAATCCTGCAGAGGTTTTATGGCTGGACACTGTGAGGCTGCTCTGGAATTGCTGTTATCCATCAGGATTACTTTGACCCTTTTGTTTGGACCCTGACTTCTCAGTTTTCGTACCTCAAACCCCAACTCTTTTTCCCTCCATGACCTGCCCCCATACAGCCTTTCCATTGGTGATTTTGGCATCCCACTCACTTATTGCACTCCAAAAAGTATCCTGGGGCTTCTTCCAGATGCTCCTGAGCCTGGGGGAATTACCCAGTAAAGACCCACAGAGCTGCTTAGGCTTTGAGACCCCCCTAGAAAGTGCAGATTTGTTGACAGTAATTACATTTCCTGTATTTATTTCTTTAAATTGACGTTTTTCACCAAGATCTCTGCAGGCTTTTGCTGTTTGAAGCAAGGGGTCAGTGATTCTCCCAGGAATTTCAGATTGTCTCAAATCCAACAGGAGGGATGGGAATCGTTGAGCTGCGTGTCTTGGGTGGAACAGATATTTTTCAGAGGTTTAGCTGTGTTTATATTGAATTTTAAAAAAAGGAAAATGTTCATTTAAAACTACTAAAGCTGTGGGCAACCTTCATCTCAATTTAATCTCAGGTTTGTTCAGGCTGAAAAAGTGGTTTAGGGTTATGTGGCAGAACTTCTCTAACGAAGCAATTTCACTCTGTTTGCTGAAAGCGCTGGCAGAGATTTAAATTCATCAAAATGTTTTATATTTAATTTTTTTCCCCCTCAGCCCCTGGGTTTGTAAAATCCAGTTCATGATTCCTGAAGTCTAAAGCTCTAAATGACACATCCTTAAGGCACCTGCTAAACTCCATTATGTCCACAGTCAGGCTGTAATTAAATGAATGGTTGGCAGTTGTAGAATTGAGGAGAAACTGGAAGTTTTAGAGTTTTATATAAACCATGGTCTTGTAAAGATGAAAATGACTATTACAGGAGGTTACTCAGCATTTGTCCTAGGTGCTGATTTATTTTCTAATGCTGTAGTATAATTTTGGATATAAAATATTTGGGAACTTCACCCCCAAGAAATTGTGTTAAAATATGACTTTTGCACCATTCTAGGGCAGAGATGGTGACAGGGAATATCAGAATCCTGGAATGTTTTGGTTTGGAAGGGGCATTAAGGATCATCCAATTTTAACCCCTGCCATGGGCAGGGACACCTTCCACTATCCCAGGCTGCTCCAAGCCCCAAAGTCCAACCTGGCCTTGGACACTTCCAGGGATCCAGGGGCAGCCACAGCTGCTCTGGGCACCCTGTGCCAGGGCCTGCCCACCCTCACAGAGAAGGATTCCTTCATAATAAATGAGCTTTTGGTCCTGGATTGAAGCCTTCCAAACCATCTTTAGCCTTCTACAGCTGAGTGGGTGGGAAAACTTTTTTCCCAGGGGAAAAAAATATTAAAGGAAATTAAATCAGAGAGAAAGAGAAAGGGATGTGAAGTTCCTGGGCAGGAAGTTCCTACAGACTGAAAGGACTCAGCTCTTTGATGGTACTGCAGCTCCTCTGCACCCTTGGCTGCAGCATTGGGCAGGGGCATCTTCTTCCTGCTGAAAGGACAGGGATTAGGTAAAACTTAAGATAAAGGTAAAAATGCTGGGAATATTTGGGAGGTCAGTGGAGTGGAGAGAATGTGCCAGGCCGTCAAGAGGCTGGGAGACTTTGCACAGATGACATCCAAGCTGCAGAGTAAATCTTGCCTCAAACAACCAGGATGTTATCCCAGTTCCCCTCTGCTGGTGAAGCCTTCCCAGGATTTTAACATCCTGACCTTTTAACATCCTGACCTTGGACACTTAGGAAACTTTGCCAAAGGAGATGGAATTTGAAAGCCCTTATTGTTCTTTTATGAAGCTGAGTAGTTCCAACATCTCTCATTTCCACAGTTTAATGCAGTGCTTGTAAGGATAGCTCTGGCTGGCATTTTCTCTCCTATCTTGCATTTGGAATTGGCATCTGAAATTCTCCCAGTGCTCTCTTCAAGCTTCCTGGGATAAATCTGCCTGAAGGAAAACTGAGGTGGTACAAAAAGGTGTTTGGTTCTTGTTCTTCACAGGACCTGGAACTGGGGCTGTGTAAAAACCACAGTCTGGGACATTTACAAATGAGTTGGATTTGCCAGAGGGGGCGGGGAAGTGTGGGCAGGAAATAGACAAAAATCAGCTGAATATTGGCCAAATAAGAGTTCCAAAGGTCCCTGCTCCATCTTCCTGCTCCAAGCAGGGATGTCCCAGCTCCTGGAGCAAAGTCATCATTCTCTTGTCCAGACTAATCTTAAAACTCTCCAAGAAAGGAGCATCACCTATGACACTGCTCCAAATTTTCCTGAAGTTTTCCATCATGTCCCAGCTAGATCTCCTAAATGACAACTTGGAGCTGCTTTAAAAAAAATTCCTGGGGGAATAAATCCCAAGAAAAATAATTTAAGGAATTAATTAAAATAAGGAATCTGGGATTTTACAGGGATTATTGCCATTGTTTGCTTCAAAAAGCTCTTGGGCCTGGTCTTTAATGTCAGGAAAATAGAATATATCTAGTCTCCATGGATTTGGGGGTTGTCCACAAGGGCACAGAATTAATAGGCATTGCATTATATTTTTTTAATCTTCCATCGTGTGTCCCTTCTGGACAGGGTCTTAGAGACTTGGAGAAATAATAAATAAGAAATAATTTGGCAGTTTGGGAGAGATCTCTCCACCTGGGAAACTTGGGAGAGTTGAAACTCTTTAGAATGTTTGTTTATTGTTCTGCTTAAAAAAAAAAAAAAAAAAAAAAAAAAAGAAAAATTAATATTTTAAACTTTCCCCAAGTGTGTCCTTGAGCAACATCAGATATTTTATGGATAATGCAAATAAAGCTTCCTAAGCAGGACATCTCCAAGGAATGCAGGCTCATTTAGGAAATGTTTTATCATTTGCAAACTCTTGATGAAAGGTCCATAATAAAGTATTGGAGTTAACCTTGTAGCCTTATTTCTCCTTTTATGGCTGCAGAAGATACTTTTCCCATGTGGAGATTCCAGATTAAGGATAGTGAGAGAGTGGAAGGGAAGGATTTTAATTGTCAGGAGCTTTGAAGTCATAATGGGATAATGACCCTGTGACCCTGTGTTCCTACTGGAGTTCAGGAGAAGCACTGGATCACTTCTCAGTTTGGGGGATCCACATTTTCCATCCAGGCCCAAGTTGTTGTCAGTATCCAGGGCTTGGAGAGGGATGAGGTAGCCATGGGAAAAGTGACTTGGATTTCTTTGAATCCCAGAATGGCTTGGGTTGGAAGGGGCATTAGGCATTCAAAATTCCAACTCCTGCCATGGGCAGGGACACCTTCCACTATCCCAGGCTGCTCCAAGCCCCTCCAGCCTGGCTTGGACACTGCCAGGGATGCAGGGGCAGCCACAGCTTCTCTGGGCACCCTGTGCCAGGGCCTGCCCACCCCCCAGGGAAGGAGTTGACAAGGTGAAGGTTGGTTTATCAGTGATCTTGGAGATCTTCTTATTCCCTCTTTGTGTTAGTCTCTTATTAAATAATATTAAATTGTGGCTGCTGAGTCCTTCATGAAGAAAATGTGTCAAGGACCATTTCATGTGACTCTGGCTGCTGAATTCTGAGGTTGCTGCTCTTCATTTTAGAGGAAAATGATGCAAATAAATGGTTTCCTCTTTATCTGTGCCAGTTCCCTGGGGTTTTGGCATTTCCTGGGTCTTTGGCTTTGCCTGGCTTTGAATTATTTGATCAAGGCTGGCAGATAAGTTCCCTGTGCAGGGTAGGTTTGTCTGCAAGGCACCAGTTTCTAGAAACTCTTCTGATTTGTTCAAGGTTTAATTGATTTGTCCTTGAATGGAATAATTAGCATTTAATATATCTTAAAGATGCTCTTGTTGACCACTGGCTGATTAAAACAGCAATGTATGGGATCTGGTAGGGTTTTATTTCACTTTAATGATAAAGTGGTCATTTTGTGCCCCTGGTTTGTTTCACTTGGGGAATATAATTAATTACGGAGTAGTGAGACTCTGGTTCATTAAAATAATTCTGAATAAATTACACGAGTAATTGGGTTGGATCATTAATGAGTTTGGCAGGCAAGGAGATTCTACCATCCCAGTGTGTCACTCAGATTTGGGTTTATCTATTACTTCAGACTAAACTCAAGACACAGTTTACCTACAAATACGAGTTTTAATTCCTATAGGATATTCCTAAAGCTGTGTTTGCTCTTCCCTGCCTTTCTGAGCTGCTGGAAACACTGTAATAAGTGATACCAATATCATTGAGGGTTTCCTGGGAGCAATGGGAATGGTGAGCCCACTGGAAATGGTTTCACCATCAGCAGAGAGGGATTTCAGAGCATTGTTCCCACCTCAGTAGTGGGAAACACTGGTGGGACACAGTGGCTCCCTGCAGGCATTAAAACTGTGCATGTGGCACTTGGGGTCAGGGTTTTGGGGAGGACTGGGCACTCTTGGCTGGATGGTTGGACTTGATGATCCTAGAGGGTTTTTCCAACAATTTTGTGATTCCTTGCTTGTCCTGATGCTGGCAGATCCAGCCATGGTGGGATGGGTGCAGGTACAGGGGTTTAAAACAGATTCCATGCAGGACTTGGAAGCAAAGGATAAGGGATGAGATACTCATCTCTTTCAGCATTAGAAGTCAGCAACAATAAGGATTTCAGCTGGATATGGGAATACCTGCAGTGTATATCCTCAGTGTGTTGTGGCAGCTCTTGGGTTTAATTGGAATTCCCTTCCCAGGCAGGTGGATTCCCCAGGGGGTGGCACAAACAGAGTTTCTGTGCCCAGAGAAAAAGACAGAGCAGGGCTATGACAGATGGCAGCCCACAGGTACTGGAGAGGACTCCAGAGGGACCTCAGAGCCCCTGGCAGGGCCTGAAGGGGCTCCAGGAGAGCTGGAGAGGGACTGGGGACAAGGGATGGAGGGACAGGACATGGGAATGGCTTGCCACTGCCAGAGGGCAGGGTCAGATGGGATATTGGGACATTAGGAATTGTTCCCTGGGAGGGTGGGGAGGCTCTGGCACAGGGTGCCCAGAGCAGCTGTGGCTGCCCCTGGATCCCTGGAAATGTCCAAAGCCAGGCTGGACAGGGCTTGGAGCACCCTGGGATAGTGGAAGGTGTCCCTGCCCATGGCAGAGGATGAAATGAGGTGATCCTTAATGGTCCTCCCAGCACAAACCATTCCATGATTCTCTGACTTCCAAGTCTTCCCACCCCAGCACTGCCAATAATCTCTCTGTTTGCCAGAAAGACTCAGTAAAGCTCAGTGGAATTAACAGAAGGTGTAATTTTTTGTTTTGCTGAAATGGGATTTGTGAAATGGATCCTCCTGTCTGCAGGCAGGTGTTTCAGGAAAGGCTGTTTGGCACTTGGAAGTGTGAACACCTGGGTGGAAACTGAGCTGAGGGTGGCACTTTGCACAGGTGTTCAGGCAAACATCCCAAATCCATTTGCCACCTTCCCTCGACACTCCAGCTTCTGGAAGTTCCAGTTTGGCTCCTGGCTCCAGCAAAAAGAGAGCCACAGGGAATTGTGTTCCCCTGGGGTTTGCTGCCTGTGAGTTGTGGATTCTGGAAAGTGCTATTTGTCAGGAAATAAATAGTTATTATTTTCTTTACTGGGAATATCAACCCCAAATATCAATCCCAGAATTGTTTGGGTTGGAAGGGATCTTAAAGCCCACCCAGTGTCCCCCCCCTGCCATGGGCAGGGACACCTTCCACTATCCCAGGCTGCTCTAAGCCCTGTCCAACCTGGCCTTGGACTCTTAAATAGTGGGATCGTTCCTTGAAACACACATTTGGAATATGAATACTCCCAGAAGATAAAAACTTATATCTAAAACTTCACTTTGTCCTGAATGCACCAAAATTTCCCTTTTTAGAAAACTAATTGAGGAGGAATTTGATTCCCATGGAGACGCTGACATCCCAAGGACACCCAGTGCTACTTTCTGCCAAGCCTGAAAGACCCATGGGAATATTAATATCAGAACATTTATTAGGAAAATATAATTCTTAATTTCCAGGTGACTTTCCCAGACTGTTCCAGTGCTGTTTTTCAAAATCCAGGGCTATAATTCAGCCAGGCCTCACGTCTGGGCTTTTTTCCCATATATATTTTATTTAAGCTTTGAGTTTTATTTCCTCTTTTGACAGATGTTTTATTTTATAAAAACCCTTTTAATCCCTAATCAAGTTTCCGTAAGTTCTTGTCCATTTTAGCACTGGAATTGGTTTAGTGCACACCCTCCCATGGAGGAGGAGCACTTTTACTCCTGAGTCCTTCCTGTGCTGAATGGCCTCAGAATCAAGCACTTGTGTTGGAATTCATCCCAATTTGTTCTTAAATACCTGTTTGCCTCATAGAAATGACAAAAGGAAGACAAGGTTTTTGAAAGGTCATCATGGCTTGAAATTATGAGCGTAATAATTGCTGAGGTTTTTATTGTGCCTGCCCAGTGCTGAATCTTCCATCTTCTTATTTGGATGTTCAGCAACACCTGCCGTATAAAATCCCTATAAAATCACCTAAAAGGTGTCCTCAGAGCAGTGAAATCCTTTGTGGCAGGATGGGACATGTCCACCAGAGGGAGAGAAACTGCTCCACAGCACAAAAGAGGTGGAGATGTCAAGGTCAGCAAGTGTCACTGCCATAAATACATTTTTGGGATATTCAGAGCAGTAGCACCATCCATCAACACACCACCAGCAGTGGGAGATAAGCCTGGGAATGGGGATCCATCCCTTTCCTCCTGGGAATCTGCTGGGTGACAACCCTAAATTGCTCTCTTAACACTGCTGTTGTACTCTTAGTGCCAGAATCCCCTAGTAGGTCACCCCCACCAGGGCCAGGAATTCATTTCTTTCCATGCCAGCTGGATTCCTTGAATAGGATTCTCAGAGCAAGCCCAGTAAGTGTGAGATTTAGTCTGGTTTTGGCACATAAAACTTAGATTATTTATTTATTTTTACTGAATGAAGAATAGGCAGGTGGTTGTTGTATCTCCCCCTGTTGTAACTATAGGCCAAGATGCAGGTGAAGTTATAGGAATTATTACAAATAAAAGTAATCATTGAAAATTATTATATTTCTTAGAATTATTGAAAATTATTACAAATAAAAGTAATCAAAGCTTTAAAAAGACACTTTTAAGTCTCTAGGAAGGCAAAGCTCTCTTTTTAAAGGATAGAAGATGACCAAATTTGGGTACCACTCCTCAGAATACCCAGTAAAGCTGATTCTTATCCCCCACCTTAAAGTCATGGTGTAATCAGAAAATACCTAATAAAATAAATGTGAAGATAGAGAGGCTGGGCTTTGAGCTCTTATTGCTAAATTCAAGCTAATAACAGATTTTTCCATTTTCCCCCGATCTGACATGTCTTGTCCTAAATACTTTAAATCAGCCTTATTAAAGAGTATTGTAACAAGGTCAAGTGTACAGTGCTGGAAGGGGGCAAAATGCATTAAAGAACTCAAATAGCAGCAAATTAGGGAACCTCTGGATAGTCCTGTGGCATAATTTAAAACCCACGAGGGAAGACCTAATTTTTTATTTCTGAAAACCATCATTAACACCATGGTCAGCTGATCTCAGCACTCATCTCCTGAGGTCCCACAGGACAGGAGGTTTCTGCCAGGGACTCTGCCAGGCAGCAGCAGGTTCTGCTCTGGGTGGTCCTTCTGGGTGGTTCTTCAGTTTCTTGAGCCAAGAAATGGAGTTTTTTCCTCGTTTTGAACATCAGGAAACAACTGGATGTCCATGGAGTCCCAGAATGGTTTGGGTTGGAAGGGACCTCAAAGCCCATCCATTCCCAGCCTCTGCCATGGACAGGGACACCTCCCACTATCCCAGAGTGTTCCAAGTCCCGAAATCCAACCTGGCCTTGGACACTCCCAGGGATCCAGAGGCAGCCACAGCTTCTTTGGGAATCTGTGCCAGGGCCTCCCCACCCTCACAGGGAAGGAGTTGACAAAATGGGGATCAGTCAAAGACTGGGCTTGACTTTGGACTTATTCTCCAAATTTAATGAATTCTGTGATCCATGTCTGCATCAATCACCTGGAGCTGCCTGATTTCCATGGGGGAAAACCTCCCCACACAGGCCAAAGTTTGGCTTTCCAACCTTTCATCCTCCTGAGAACCCAACATCCATTTGTCATTGGCTTTGATATAAAAATACATCACTGGGATTAATAAACACAGCATGCTCTACTAAACTTTTATAGATTTTCATGTGAAAGTAATAAAAGGTGCCATTGGAAAAAGCTGCACTTGAAAAGCCATGTCATAAAAAGTCTTGTAAAAATCCCATCAGGCATTAAAATCTCGCTTCCTAAAAGGGAATGAAATGCAACAGGAGAGATTTGACTCCAAGGTACCCCAGCTTAAGGGCATGTAGCAAAAACCCCAAGTGATTGAAGCTTCATGGATATTGGGAAAACAGAACATTTCTTAGAGAGCAACAATTTAGCTCGCTGAGCTTTAAAAATACTATTATACTGATTTTATACTCAATGTAAGCAAAATGTACAACTCTCCAAGTAGAAAATACACCAGCTCCCTCTAATACTTTGTTTTATGCCTTGTGAGCATCTTGTTAGCACTTACCGACTGCTCTTAAAATATTTTTCTACTCCCAGGGGTTCCAGCCTAAAGGTTTAAGCCCTGCCAAGGGTTGTACAACAAGATTTACAGAAAAAAAAAGGAAAAAAAAAGAAAAAAGGAGCCCTTTGTGATAATTGACTGGAATATTTATGAAGCTGAGGCCTCAGGTCTTTCAAGGCTCTGTTGGTCAAGGAAATTCTGCTCTGTCTTTACTGCACTGAGAGTTCTAAAACTAAAAAAAAACAAAACTCCCAGGAGCTGCTCCTGAGATTCTACCAGCCTGGAGAAAAGGAGGCTCAGGGGGCACCTTCTGGCTCTTGCTGACAGGAGGGGACAGCCAGGGGGTGTCAGGCTCTGCTGCCAGGGAACAGGGACAGGACAAGGGGAAACGGCCTCAAATTGCAGCAGGAGAGGTTTAGGATGGATATTGGGAAAAATTACAGAAAAGGCTGCCAAACATTGGAACTGACTGCTCAGGGCAGGGTCCCTATCCAAGGGATTGGGAGCAATGCGAGCTCCTGTTGGAGCAGGACTTCAAGCAGTTTGGGGATGTAGGAAGGTAAAAAAAAAGCAAAACAATGGGAATTACCTCAAATATTCTTACATTTAGCATAACTCAATACATTATGGCAGCCTAAAGTAAAACCATGAGACAGAGGCTAAAGTATAAACTAATGTCTTCTTAAATTGAGTTGTTGACAGCTTGTCAGAAGCAAAATTGTTGTAACCTCCCACTGTGGTGAGGTTTTTTGTAAATTCTAAGGAGAAAACCAGATCTATGCATTTCATCCCTTAAATAATATCCTGGTGTTTCCAGTGGTGTGGTGATATACCTAGGAACATTTAGGAACGTGGATATTATTGCCACCTAATTCCACCATGGGATTAAGGAGCTGAAAAGGGCACACGAGGTCTCCTGATGAGATTTTTGGCTGTTGTCCACATCCAAGGATCTCCTGAGGGCTCCCAAATCCTCACCTCTTGGATTTCCGCAGCCGAGAGCCCCCGCAGCAGCTGTGACCTTTGTGCAGGTGCTGAGTCTGGGCTGGGGGAGCTGTAAAATGCCAGGGGGTGACACAGAGCTGGGAGCTGCAGGGGATCAGGTGTGTCCAGGGGAAATGCTGGAGCAGCCGGGGCCATGGAGCTGCTCGGAGAGCCAGGGCGACTCTACGGACGAGAAATGCAGCTTTTCGGGAAGCAGCTCCGAGGGGCGAAGGGGATGAAGGCCAGGCAGTGTCTGAGTCAGTCCTCTCCTCTCCTCTCCTCTCCTCTCCTCCTCTCCCTCTCCTCTCCTCTCCTCTCCTCTCCTCTCCTCTCCTCTCCTCTCCTCTCCTCTCCTCTCCTCTCTCCTCTCCTCTCCTCTCCTCTCCTCTCCTCTCCTCTCCTCTCCTCTCCTCTCCTCTCCTCTCCTCTCCTCTCCTCTCCATTGCACATTGCACTTCTAATAGCTGCTTGTGCACGTAGTGCTGTGCTGTTAAAATAATTACTTGTATTTAATGCACTTGTAGTAATTAACTACCTGTTGCATTTAATGCAGTAATTACTTTTCACTTGTCATAAATTCCTTGTTGCACTGCTAGCAGTTATTTTGCCTTTAAAGCTGTGCATTTACTGGGAGTAACCTCTGCATTTAATGTTTTGCACTGGTAATAATTAGTTGTTTCATGTATTTACTTGTAATTAATTTTCCATTTAATGATGTGCAGTGGGAGTAATTACCTTTGTTCTTAATGCTCTGAACTTGTTGTAGTTACTGTTTCAGTTAATACCATGGTTACTTGTTGCATTTAATGCAGCACACTTGCAGTAACTTCTGCATCTAATGTCTTGCACTTGTAGTGGTTACTTTTCCCTTCAATGATGTGCATTTACCAGTAGTAACTTCTGGGTTTAATGCTTTGCACTTGTAGCAATTATTACATTTAGTGCACCCTTATAGTAATTACTTTTGCATTTGGTGCAGTCCACGTGTAGTAATTTCTTGTTGCAATTAATGCCATGCATTTGTAGTAATTCCTGCTGCATTTAATGCAGTGCACTTACTAGTGGTTAATTTTCCATTGAATTTTGTGCAGTGGTAGGAATTACTCTTGGACTTGTAGTTATTATTTGTTGCACTTAATATCATGCACTTGTAGCCAAGTTCTGTGCTGAAGTCTGTGCACTTGTAGCAATTATTTGTTGTGTTTAATGCAAGCTACTTGTAGTAGTTACTCTCTCATTTAATGCTGGGCACTTGCTGGTAGTTTCCCATGCCTTTAATCCCCTCTTAGTAATTTCTTTCCCAATTAATGTCTTGCACTTGGAGTTTTTCATGCCATGCACTTCCAAGGTTTCATTGGCCTTTAATGCCATGGATTTCTGTACCTCCCTGTGCTGCAGCTGCTGGCCAAAGTCACCTTCTGGGAAAAGATGGATTGATAGAAGATAACAGAAATTACTGCAGTCCCTTGTGCATCTGAATACATAATTTCAAATTTTATTGGAAATGTTTGAACTGAGGCCACCAATTTTGTTGTATTCTCCTGGTCTAAAATCATCTAAGTACAAAACAGTAACCAAATCATGTCTGACATCCATAAATTTAAAGGGATGTCTTTTTGTAGCATCTGGGATAATGGGACAAATGTGTTGAGTTTTAACGAGAATTAGTGGACACCAACAAGTTTGAATTCTCATTCTCTCATTCTCATTTAATGGATCAATATATTGGCAAAAGCTGGCTACAGCAACTTAATGAGGATTTCAATATTATCCACCCTTATCCTCTCTGTATTTACCCAAGTTTTAGGAGTTAATAGAGATAATTATCCACTGCTATTCCTCTGCCTCTTCCTCCCTGCTTTAAATTAGCACAATGTGATTTATCAGTGGGGTAAATTAGCACTAATGCACACTTAATTCCAGGCCAAATAGACTCAGAGTCAGCATTCCAGCACAGTTTGGAATATTAATGTTCTTCCCTTGTATTTCTGCTTGGTCTGCTCTAAAGGTATGAATATGAAGAGAGCTCCAAAGCAATTAAAGTTAATTAATGATTGCCTCAAAGAGAAAGTGCATGTGCATCACCCTTTTTTAACCATATTCCTGCTTTAACAACTCTAGTCTTTAAATGGGAATTTCTATTCCTAACAGCACCTGTAAATCTCATTTTCTGCTGCAGTGGAAGCATAGAGTGCTGTTCCAGCCTAAATGAATGGAGGGTGTTTAGAAGAGGGGAGGTCTCTCTTGCCTGTAATCCACTTACCCTTGGAGCATGGAAAGGTTGGAGGGAATTGGGATAAAGTGAACCCAGAAAATGCAGTGCTGACTCTTAAACACTGAAACATCAAATCAAACTGATTGAAATTAATTAAAGTGATATTTTTATTAGTCTTGGAATTCTAGTCTTTTATTAGCCTATATGGATGATGAAAACAGCAAGGAAAAGCTGTGAAAGCCAGAAATTTGTCATCAAAGTGCTTGAAGAATCCTGTTTGTTGGACATCAGAAGATTGTTGTGGAAATAACTGAAGAAATGTGTTTTTTCTTGCAGGGAAGATGTCAGAACTGCCAATGTCATCGCAGCTGAAGCGGTCACATGTCTGGTCATAGACAGAGAGTAAGTTCCTCCTTCTGCCTGGGGCTGGGGGGAAACTCTAATTTAAACTTTTTCCAGAGCTCAACAGGAGCCTTGGATCATCTTCTCTAGAGAAGCCTCTTAATTTGGGGTGATAAAGTCACAGACATGTCCTTGATGAGTGGAGGGAGGGTGCCCCTAAATCAACCAGACAAAACTCAATAGTGACAATTAGAATCACAGAAGTCCAAATGGAAAAAAATGAGGAGGTGGAATTACTGTGGAAAAGGAGCTGGGTGTTACAGTGGGACACAGGTGGAGTTCACATCCCGAAAGGCACCAGCTCCTGGCAAATATTGGAGCAGGGTGTTATCCCAGTCCTTGTGGGGGTGGAGAGTCCTTGGGAGAAGGCCACAGCCCTGCTGGGAGCTCTATGGCTCAGAGGAGATACAGGAGATCAGAAGAGTAAAATAAAAATTTGTATAGGAAGCTTGAGAGAATTAAGATGATTAATCCAGAAAAAAGCCATGCCTGGATACTCCAGTGCTGCAAATTCAGCTTCTCTCTGCAGTGATTTGGAATGGGATTTAAAAATGACATAAAATGACATAAAAATTGAACATGACTCCTGGGCTGGTTTTCCTGATGTGAAGCACTGCACAGACCAGCAAAAAGCATGGACACACCTTCACGGGAATCTTTCCATGGGAATGTGGTATGGATCTGTGAAACCCATAGGGAAGGTGAATAGGCATTGACTTTTCACTGCCTCCACCAGTGCAGGAGCTCCAAGAAACCTGCAGGAGGGAGCCAGAAACTGTGGAATAACGAGAAAACATTACTGATTTTGAAAAGGAAAATAAATCCATTGGATTTCTGATGCATATGGGACCCACCTCATGGCTAGGAGCTTTCAGAGCAGTGTGGATTGTTGGGGTGTCTGGGCAGGGCTAGGAGCTGAATCCATGATCCCTGTGGATTCCCAGAAGTGGTTCTGGAGCTCTTCTTCTGTTCTGGTGAGAGATGGGGATCTTTTAGGGCTGATCTCCATCCCCTCAGTCCTGCTGTGACACAAGTGGTTTGTGTTGAGTTATTTCACAGGCCTCCATTTCTGGAAATCCAGTGTTCTGTAAAGGCTGAGCTGGGGAATACCTTCAGAAATCCTGATAAGTTCTGATTTATGTTAATTCATTATTAATTGCAAAACCCATGGTCTGTCCATTGAGCACAGGTGGGGAACATCTGAAAGCTCCTTTCTTAACCTAGTAGGTAAAACACCCATATTCCCTTCTTGTGCTTTGGGGCAATGAGAGGAAGAAAAATTTTATTATTTAACAAGATAATATTTTAATAATCTTTATGCTTTTAATAACTAGATAATTTAGCAATCATTAATTCAGAGGAATAAAAAGCAACAAGTAATCTATGCTTTTTATTTTTACACTTGTGCAACAGATATTTTTGGTTTGCTCTGTGAGAGCTAAAAACCCCAAATAATTCAAGTCACACATTCCTGATAATTTCCCAGACTGTTCCTTTCCTTGTCTCCTGTGCCTTGTCCTCAGCATACAATGCCCTTGAAACAGTAAGAAAGTGCAAGTTAAATTTAAACTGATGAAGCTGTGGTAAATCTACCCCAGAGATTCTATTAACACTCTGCAATTAGCAGAGTAACACTATTTATAAAATTCATATTTATAGTGCAAGAAAAGTGACCCTACTGATAACCCTATTTATAGCTCAGAGTAGGCTCTCCTGTGTCCTGGCCACTGCTGGATTTTATGTCCCAGCTCTTCTTTAGGCTGTTATTTTATAGGAATGACAACAGCAGGAGCAAAATTTCATGTGGAGGTAAACTACCAGGACTTGTGGCAATTTGGGAAATTGGTGAGGAAAAAGAACCATTTTTTTATTTCCAGATGGAGGGAATTTCACACCTTTTGGGTTGTGCTGGTGGATGCGACGTTGAGTGGCACAGAAGGCAGCACTGGGAGCAGGGGGTGGGTGTTCCCTGCAGCTGGAATCTGTTCCATGCAGCAGGAGAGGTGACACAAGTCACTGAAGCTGCCAAATATTTCCTTCTCCCAGACAAGCTCTTTGCCTAATCAGATGGAACCACTGAAGCAGCAATTTCCATGCTCTGTGGGTGTTCCCATCTGAAGCAGCTCAGCAAACTGGAGCTTCAAAAAACAAGTGATGGGAAAAGACCTTTTCCTTAACACATGGAATTCCTGGAGAATTCCAGTCTCAGTGGCCAACATCACCCACTGGAATTATCTGCAGTAGGGTAACTCTTCCAAATTCATTGTGAAAGGCTTCCCAAGGCATCCAAAAATTGTTCCAGCAGCCACACCCCCATCTCATGAACAGAGTCCCACCTTGGTGCCACAGGAAATTATTCCTAAGGGTGGTGTGAGCCTGGTCTGGATTTGCCAATATTCCCAGCACTTTTAGGGCTGCTTTAGTTGCTGCAGAGTTTGTAGTTTGGGAGTGAATAATATGGGAAACTTTCATGACAGGGAATGAGCCTGGAGCTCTGGGCAAATTGGGTTTGAGAAGGGAATTGCTTAAGCATAAAAAGAGGGAATGCTTTGCCTAAAAGGATCTGTGGTATTTATAAAATATGTATAAAATGGCTACAGGGCTGAAGCAGTGGGAGGCAGAAATACCACAAGGGAAGCCAAACTGAAGCTCATGAGGGGTCTTTAATTACCAGATGATGTTGGTGCTGCCTTGCTTTTTAATTTCCTTGTGAAACTGGAAGAGGGCTCTTCCAGTTCCAAATACACCCTAAAGACTCCCAAAAAGTAGTACAGCTATTTTTGCCAATCTAGGAAGATGTGTGCTTTGCAAAGTGCATTTCCAGCATCCTTTTCTGGCATAGGAATGAGCAAAATCCTGATCTAACAATGACAACAACCTGCAGGAAGCATTTGATGCATCCCATGGACTTCGTTCCCACTTGTCCTTGTCCTGAAAATATTTGTTATGAAAAGCATTGGCATTTTTTCCATCTTGCAGTTGTGTTTTTGAGTCTCTTCCTTTACTGGAATAATGAATTTCAGTGGGATTTGGTCCTTAATGCTCTTAATCCCTCCCTGTGAAGGTGGGGAGGCCCTAGCACAGATTCCCAGAGAAGCTGTGGATGCCTCTGGATCCCTGGAAGTGTCCCAGACCAGGCAGGCTGGGACTTGAATCAACCTGGGATAATGGAAGGTGTCCCTGCAGAGAAGGTGTCCATGGCAGGGGTAGGACAGGATGGGCTTTAAGGTCCCTTCCAACTCAAACTTTTCTAGGAATTCCATGGTTCTCATTGGGAGCACCATTCATTTTAGTCCTCCAAGGAAGAAAACTGCCAGGGAAAAATAAATTTAAAAAATGTACACTGTACACCGTTCCTACCTGCTCATGTGTATTTGAAAGAAAGAATTTGGAAGTCAGAAAGAAAAAATTGCAAGAAATTTCCAATGATCATCAAAATTTCAACACAGAAGAGCAGGTACCAGAATCCAGTGGAAAAAATGGAGAGTTGACAAGGCTGAGGAAATGAGGGTGGCAGTCCTGTAAGGGACCACAGCACGGGGCAGGCTCTGTGCTCAAGCTCTCTGGTGAGTTGGGATTGAATTATCCAATGTTCTTCCTGCCAGCCAGGGAGCACAGACCCAACCCTGGGCTCACAGAATTGGCTTGGAAACTTCAACAAAATCCACACAGTGTTCATGGGAATTTTGGAAAAAAAAAAAAAGGCCAGCTGGGTATCTGACTATCTGAGGGAATTTGGAGAAGTCTTTGGATACTTGAGGAGCCACACAGCTCATTGCAGCCCCACCATTTCCTGCTGCTCAAACCTCCACTCTGGGGACACACATTAATATTTTACAGCACTTCTTAGATGGCTTTTAGGCATTTTTATTTCAAAGTGCTTTGTTTTTGGTTTTTTTTTAACAATTCATGGACTTTCTGTCTTTAGCACTTGCCTTGACCCTACAAGATCAAGGTTGTTGTTAATGAAGTTTTTCCTGTGGTGACACTGCAGGAATTCATCCTCTGGGAAAAAAGTTACTATGGGAGCTGCTCAATGGTGTTGCCTCCAAATTATCCTGAGCTTGGCCTTGTCAGAGCTCATCCTGGTGAATTTCTAGGCTCCTTGGAGGGGTTATTAGATTTGCTCCAGAAGTACACTTGGAGAAAAGTTAACAAATATGTGCTGGGTTTGATGGATTGGTCATTTAGGAAGTTGTCTGTAAAAGGTCTTCTGATAAAAATGGTGCAGACATGCCTTGAGCATCTGTTTTCTGGATAAGTTTGAATGAAGATGCAAAGGCAGACTTTACTTGCAGCCCCTTTGCATGGAGAGAAAACAGGAGGGAGAGGCACCAAACTCATTCCTGACGTTTGGATCATCACTGGCACCCTCAGGGACAAGTTGGTGCAACTTTTTAAATTTTTTTTTTTTTCTTATCTACCTCTTGAAACTGAGAAAGCGTTTGAAAGTGTTCATGGCTGCTCCTGAACTGTCGGAATATTTACACTGAGATTGATTCAGGTTCATCTTTTATTTATATGGGATTTTTTTTCCTCTCCATATAATTTATTTATGGCGCCAACAATGTTTTCCTGGAGCTTGGAGAATTAGCAACACTGTGGGTGTTGGGAGGACAAAATTGCCTCATGGAAATGGAGAGAAAGGAGCTGATGGATCAGAGCCAGGAAAGCTCAAGGCACAGCTGCTGCTGACAGAGTTACAGAACTACCTGGAATTTACACTGAATGCTGTTTTTCCAGCTTCTTGTCTTCTTCAGCTGCACATATCAAGAGGATGCACTTTTTTTAAGGCAACATTTTAAATATTTCAGCTATTTTCTGCTTTTCCACTTTGCATTTCCCATTTTTGTCTGTGTTTCAAAGCCTGGGTCTGGTTTTTATCAAGGAGAGCTGTGAGGTGTCAACAAAGGTTATTGGATCTGCCCTCCTGGCAAGGGAAATTGGAGAAATATGAAATAAAAGAGTATTATCTTGGCATGACTGACCCCATATAAGCTCTTTCAGGGGAGATTTTAGGGTTTGCTGCTTTGCTGTTTCTCCCAGTCGGAGCGAAGTTTATCCATGGAGAAAATTGGTTATGAGGAGAGAATAGAAAAAAAGAAGAGAAAAGGCCACAAGGAGAAAAAAAATCTGAGCAGTTTCTGATTGAATTCTGAGGGAGGCTGGACTGAGCTGAGACCTCAACAACGTTGAGATGGACAATAGAAGAGGGACTCAAGTAAACTTTGATAGATTGACCACTGCTAAGTCTGGCTTAAAATTTTTAATAAAAATTAAGGGTTTTAGAGAAACTACTCCTTTCAGTGGCTTTTTCTTCATTGCTGTTTCATTAGAAAATATTTATTTTCATTGCCAAAAAAAAGCAAACCAAGCTGAAAGCACAATTTAGGCCCTAGGTGATGTCTTATTGCTTTCCAGGATGGTCTTACTATGTTAATTAATTGCCTAAATACCTGTTTGGGGTGCAATTAGGCATTAACACCCCAATTCTGCTTTGCTCTCAGTGTCACCTTGCACATTCCCAGCAACAGGAAAATAAAACTTGAGGTGTTGAAGGAGCTGAGTTGTTCCTGTTTTCACTGCTCAGCTAGGAATTTGGGGTTGAAAAGTTATTCCCATTATTATTATCCAAATATTAAAAATATTAGTAATTACCAGGCTGGGTAAAACCCTCTAACATGAGTTTATGTGAGAGCAATGGGGTTTGTGCCTTCTCCTCCTCATAAATGAATTAATTAATTTGCTTTCCCCATGGTGCATAAATTATTTCCTTGACTGTATGATTTAAAATATAATAAATTAAGTGGAGGGGAAAACCGGAGAAATTGGTGTGGGCAGAGGGCATTTGCTGAGCTGTAATTCTCAGCAGAGAATCCCAGGATGGCTCAGGCTGAAGGGAGCTCAGTGGGCACCTGGTGGCACCTCCCTGCTCCAGCAGGGCCATCCCAGAGCACAGGGCACAGCACTGTGTGCACACAGCTCTGCAACAGCCCCAGGGAGAAGAATTCCTCTGGAAAAGCCTTTAGAGCAGCTCCAGATCCAAACCCCCTCTCCCAGTTGTCACCTCCTGCCCCACAGTGATGGGGAAAATCCAGCTTTTTCCAACAGGATAATTGTGCCTCTCTTGGTTCTGCTGTAAGTGCAATCTCTGCTCTCCACACATCCATGGGGTACATTCCATAGTGCCAGGCATCTCCTGAAGGACCTGCTCAGGACTGTCAGTGTGCCATCTGGGGTCTCACTGTTCCCATCCCAGGAACACAGAGTCTCTCTGGCTCACCCCATGCCTGGCAGGACATTGCATTTCTCCAGCTGCCCTGGATTTTCCTCACCTGCTCAGTGCCATTCATTCTCTTTGATCCTACAAAACTTCCTTGAGAAAGGGCCATATTAAATGTCCCCTTCTTATTCCTTAAGTCAGAATTGTGGCCCTGAATGGGGATTTTAGGTTTTTTCTTTTCTTTTTTTTCAATGTTTCCATTCATATTTTCATCAATTTAGGGCAATTCCAGTTCTTCAGCTCTGTGTGTCGTGCCTCAGAGGTGTCAGGAGCACAGAAGAATTACAGGATTTTCATTTGTGAGGCTGTGACCTTAAGGAAGAGATCAGTCAAGAGGCTCTGATTTGCAGCAGTTCATCTTTTTAAATTTTTCTTCTTTGAAAACAGAAAACCTGCATGTGACAGACCCACTGGGAATACTGGAATTGGGTAGTTGAAAGTAACTTTTCACCTGGAATATTTTTGTTTGAAGGCATTCACTGATTTCAGTTATTAATTTGTAGTTTTTCATGGAATCCCAGAATAGTTTGGGATGGAAGGGATATTAAGGATCATCCAGCCCCACCTCTGCCATGGGTAGGGACACCTTCCATTGTCTCAGGCTGCTCCAAACCCCATCCAGCCTGGCCTTGGACACTTCCAGGGATCCAGGGGCAGCCACAGCTTCTCTGGGCACCCTGTGCCAGGAGTTAATTGTTCCCTCACAGGGAACAATTCCTGATTCCCAGTATCCAACCTGAATTCCCTCTCTTTCAGTTTGAATCCCCTTTGATGTGTTTTTGAATGCCTTTTCTCTAAAGATGAGAAAGCTGGGATCCACAAATGAAAATTTCACTCTGGAAGCAGAGGGATTTACAGGGTTCCTGGTTGGAGGACAGGGATGTGATGGTTGAGGTGCCACCACCAGCCATATCAGCACATTTACTCTGGAACTTCTACTGGAGGGTCAAAACCTTCAGCAGCTGTTTCAATGGGCTGGATCAATAATTGTGGATTTTCTTGGTGTTGGTTTCTGCATTGTCAGCATTTCTGAGGCCTGGGCCTGGTGTGTCACCAGCAATGCTGCCAAAAAGCCACATTGGATTTCTTGGCTGCCAAGTGGAATCTCTTCAGGTTCAGTGGTGGACCTGGCACTGAATGATCTTCAGGGTACTTTCCAACCTTGTTGTTTCTATGATTTTCCTCTCAAGGTGTCCCTTTGTCTTTACAGCTCCTTCAAGCACCTGATTGGGGGCCTGGATGATGTCTCCAACAAAGCCTATGAGGATGCAGAAGCAAAAGCAAAGTAAGTGCTCAGCATCAAGTCTCAAACTTGTGTTTGTTGATGGTGCACCACTGGAATTCCCAAAATAACCCTCCTTGTTCTCCATGCAATACTACCAAACAACTTAAAAAGGAGAGATTCCTCCTCTTGATGAAGGAATTTTCCTCCTCTGGATGGAGGAATTTTCCTCCTCATGTCTCCCTGGTTCTCCCCATGAGTATGGAAATGGGGCTCCTCTGGTCAGTGCCCAAAGCCAGGTTGTCCCAAGGTCCTGCTCAACCCACAGTATTTGAATCCAGTGGGTCTGTCAGAAATCCTCTTGAAATATTGTGAGGTGAGAAACTCCAGATCTTGCAATTGCACTTGAGGGAATTGTTGTTGAAGGCATTTCATTTCTTTAGAGAACTCTGACCTTTCTCAGATGCTTTCCAAAGTCAAACATGTTTTGAGACAAAAGATGGGCAGTGGAATTTGTCATTTGGAGATAAAAACTGGAGCTGCTGTGATGTGAAGCAATATATTCATCTGAAGTCCACAAAAAATATTCATTCCTTTCAGAAGGGAGCTGGAGAGTATGAGATTAAAATATTTTTTAAACCTCACTTTTTATTCATTCTTGAGCTGCAATTTGATTTCAATCTGTAATCTTTGAGCTCTGATTCTATCCCAATGATTCAGGCTTTTCAAAAGGATCCTGTTCTGCTTCGGGAGATGCTCAATATCAGCCAAACACAATTCAAAGACAGAAGTTGTTGAAAAGAAGATTAAATTTCCTCTCTTCAAAATTTCTTTACTCTTCCTCCCTCTCAATTATTTTGCTTTTGTGAGGAGGTTTTTTTCATAGCACATTAAGGAAGGGGGAAAGTGTTTTCTCAAAGTCAAATGCTTCGAGTGACTGCCTAAATTGCAGATTCCAATTAAGTTATAGATAGAAACTTCTCATTAAACCAGAGGGGTTGGAATGATGTCTGCTAAAGGTATTGGGCACCTCTTGGAGGGAAAGTGAGAATTCCCAATTAAGTATTGATTAAAAATAACTCTTGATTTGTTTCAGAAACTAAGATCTCTCTCAAAAATCTTCAGTTCATGAGCAAAACTTGTTAATCCTGCAAAATACCCACAGATTTCTCTTTTCTTATCTTTGATGAGTGATATTTGAAATATTATATTTAATTAATTTTAAGGTATTAAAAGGGTTGCATTTTAGATTGGAATAATATTTTTTTGCCTCAGATCAAACGTAAGCTACCTTTTTATAAAGAAGTTCTATTAAAAAGGTTAAATTCCCTAAATTCTTGTTGACCCAATTAAAAAGGTGGGAGACTCCCAACTTCCTTTACCATCCCCCAAAAAAGGGGATTTGGGGCATGGAATGCTTCAGACAGATGGTCCCAAGTAACTCAGGGTCATCCAGTTATTATTTTATATTAATTTTTGAGTGTTCCTATTTGGGTTATATTGATTTCCATTGGAGCAGAAGGGAAGAAAACATGGGAAATAAAGCTGGGGAGTTTTGGGCTGGGTCATAAATGATGTCATGGTCACAGAAGGTTTCTGAAGGTGCCACAACCATCAGCACCACGAAAAATGTGCCCTTCCCACATCTATAATTTTAAGGTCTGTTCTTGAGTATTTATTATCCCAGGAACATTGGGGTTGCAGGTTGAGGAGATTTTGAGGATAGTTTGGGGAATTTTAGGATCTGCTGTACAATGTGGGGGAAGCTGCAGTTTTGCACCTCTTTGGAAGAAACTCTCCCTTTTGGGAGCCACTGGGTTTTGACCTTCACATTTTTGCACTTTTATCTTCTCCAGTCCTTTCCTTCTGATGCCAAGTGTTTCATCCCAATGGAAGGGCAAGGCCCTGCTGATGGAGGAATTGTTCTCTAAAAGGCTGAACCAATTAATTTTGATAGCAACTTTTTTATTTTCAAAGTCAGAGGCCCATGCTGAAGCCCTGTCACTGCAGAGCAGAGGTGACAGTGATATTGTCACATCTTGACATTTTGCCTCAGACAGAGCAGGAGGGATCAGTGCTGTCTGCCTGGAAAAACATCCAAAAAACAGAATGCCCTATTGAAAAATAGAGTATTTAGCAGCAAAATTCAATATTCCTGTTTGCTGGGCTCCTCGAAAGCCAGCAGAAAGATGGATAGAGGGGGAAAAAATTGTAAAGTTCCTTGGAGAGGGACCCGAGAAGAATTGTGAGCCCTTCCAGAAAGTTCTGGTGTTCCAGGGTTACCTCACAAGGCGAAACTCCTTGGGAAAAAAGTCTCCTTGGCAGCAAGTTTAACCTGGATTCCTTTCCAAGCAGCAGTTAATTAGCTCCAGCTAATTGTCCTTCAAGGGCTTATTTTTCCGAGGGGAGGTTTGTGGTGGGGAAGAACTCGGAACATAAAACGAGGCAGGTTTGTGAGGCTTTACACAAGTCCCATGGAATGTTTTTGCTCGTCTTTTTTTAGCTCACATCTCCTTTTCAGAGCTCATTGCCAGCTGGGAAAATGCCTTGGGATGCATCCCGTGGATCAAGTGGATCAGGATGACCAAGGCCAGCTTGGGCAGGACTGGTATAGTGGGAGGTGGAAAGGGTTGGAACAAGATGGGCTTTGAGATCCATTCCAACCCAAACCATTCCAGGAATGTAAATGCCTACAAAATTAGTGACACTGGGGGTTTTTTTCTCATTTCCATGCTAGAGCACATCCCTGGAGTCACAGAGCTCAGGGTATGGTGGGGAGGATGTTAGGCAGAAGTTACAGGCTTGGAATATCTTTCTATTTATCCATCTGTCCTCCAGGCCTGGAGGATCTGAACTATTTATTGAGTTTATTCTTATTTTAGAGGCACTTTTCTGCTTTTTGTCAACTTGGGGTTGGCAGTTCCCTTTAATGTCCATCCTTTGTGTTCCCTCTCTTAAATCAGCAATTACAGACACACCATCTGTGAGAACAAGATTTTAATTGTAGGCTATAATTTTAATTATAGGATTATGCAGACTAAAATATGAATTATAATATCCTACTCCTCGAATGTATTCAAATGACTTAATGAATTAATTAACTAATGAATACTAGAGTTGCCTCCTAAAAGGGGAAGGAGAGAGGCAAATTTGCTTCATGCTCTGAGGAGATGTGAGTCCAGAAAAGCAGCATTCGTGTCCCAGTGCCAGGCCCAGCCACACTGGCATTTAGGACATGAAGGAGATGCCCAAATAATCAGAATTATCTCTGTGTAGGTTGCTTCCAGATGGAGCCACTCCAGCAGCTTCCATAAATCCAGGAGGACACAGCAGGGTGGTTTCTGCTACAGCTGGTGGTGCCAAGTGGGGCGAGGTTCAATGACCCCCTGTCCTGGTTTGAGGGACAGGTGTCTGCCAATAAAGGCAGAAGCTTCTCTTCGAAATGGAGAATGTAAACTCCCTTCCTCCAAATTATTATTATCATTTTGAAATTAAGGGGCTCTCAGGCAAAGATAAGGGAATTAGGAATAACAGTTCTTTACTAGGAAAATTAAAATAGAAATGCAGTATTACAAAGAACAATCCCAAAACACTGATAGAGTCAGAATACAACCTGACACCCTGTCAGTCAGTCAGGGTGTTGGTAGCAGTCCCATTAAATGGTGGCTGCATCCTCCTGCAGTGGCAGATGTGGTTCAGCTGAAGCAGTGCTCCTGTACAAGGTGCAGTTTTCCTCTGAAGGTCCAGGGATGATGTGGAAACGTCCAGTTTTCCTCTGGAATCCAGTGGAAAGACGGATAACTTGCTATTCAAAATTTCAGTTTTTATCTAGGTAGGAAAGGCTTGGCTCCTCCCCCTGGCTGGAGCATCTCCCAGTGGGATGATGTAATTTTATCAGTCATACAGTGGGACTCAATGGGCCAGCAGCAGATAATATCTTCCTGGAGGGAGGATGGGTTGTGGAAAAGATAAAGATGATTGCCCCAGCTGGTTTAAAGATGGCCCATTAGCAGATAATATGTGCCACGGAGATAAGGGTCACTGCCCCACCCGGCTTCAACAGATGGTGGCAGAATACACATTTCTGGCCACATCCTATATTGCAACCCAAGACACCCCCTTTGCTCCAGGCACACCAGTCCTTCCTGCTGGGCTCTTCCCAGCCTGGGAGCTCCTGGTATTTATCCTGTGCAATTATTGAATGCTCTCCAAGGCTGGAGGGGTTCTTCTCTAGCTGGTGCCACCTTTCCATGGCACAGCCACACCACTGAGGTGTCCCTAGCCCCTCAGCTGTGACAGCTGTCAGCTCCCTGGCTGAGCACAGCCCCCAGAGCACTGTCCCAGTGTTCCCATCACATTCCTAGCTGGCTCCCAGTGCTGATATCCTGTGGCAGCAGGGCTTGGGATTGATACCCAGCTGAAGCCGGGCCTCTGGCACCTTCGTGCTGCTGCTCCAGGCTCTCTGCAGGTAGAGGTTGTTCTGACTGCACTTTTCCCTTGGGTTCTTTCCCATTCCAGCTATGTTGCAGCCCTGGGGGAATATCTAGATACTCACAGCCAAAATCGGCTGCTTTTCCCAGGGCTCAAGAGGACAGGGACTTTTATTTAGTGTACGATGCCTTTCTGTGTCCTTGCAGCTCCTGCCCCAGAGCCCTTCATCTTTCTGGAACTGTGTTTTAATGAAGAGCTTCATTAACAGCTGGACTCAAAGATCTGAGAGCTCTTTTCCAACCTAAATGATTCTATCCAAACCTTTTGTTTTAGTCCCCTTTTCTAGTCTCCTTTCTCAGTCCCTGTGATGTCCCTTTTTCATCTTACATCCCCTCTCTCACTCCATTTATTCATTAAAAAGCATCCCAGGAGTTAATTAACTTAATTTTGCTGCAGAGGGTGGTTATGAATATTTTTCCATTTTATATACCTATGGAAATGAAGCAGTATAAAAATACAAACATACCTAAGAAAAAGAAAGGAAAATAAATAAAGGGTAAGAGGTGAGAGAGGAAAGATTCTACCACCCATGGATCCAGAAATGAGACTTAGTTGTTGCAACTTTGATGTCTGTGGGTCAAAGTGATGGTCACAGTGTTGATCCACTGAGGATGAGGAAACATCTCCATAAATATACCAAGGCTGAATTGGCCTTTCATCTCTGTAAAAAGGAGCATCTTCATGGAAATTCCTGTTTTGGTGTGATGGAAAAGCTTGGGAAAGCTTTGCTTGCAGATGCTGCCTCTGCAGGGCTCTGTCCAACCTGCTGGGCTGGACATCCAGCCAGCCCTGGGATTGTGTGGCTAAAACAACCCTGGTCATTAGGGAAGGATGGTTTTATTTTGTTTAGAAATACAGCTGAGATAAGCCAAGAAAGATTTTAACCCCTGCCAGAAGGGAAGTGGGCGGAGTTAGGGTTCCAAAATGGGAGCTGCCAGTTAAAGAGGATGATTTAGTGAGGGTCTGACTTGATGCCAGGCTGGAAAACTTTGGCTGAAATAACCCACCAAGGCATTGAATGTCATTTTTCCTGCAAGAGACAGTATTTGCTGGCTTTGCAGCATCAGGGAGCTGTGCTAAAGGGGCTCCATCCCCCTTTGTGTGCCTTGTTCCCTGAATTAGGGACCATCTGGGAAGCAGCTTTTGCCTCGGCTATCCATGGTGCCAGACTGGGAAGGAATCCCATGGGATGTGCAAAAAGCTGGCAAAAAGCTCCTCAGGGCTACAAAAAGCAGAGGTTGCAGTAATTTCTTTTAAGCTGTGTAAATAATTAAAACCCTTCTCCTCCCTGGTGAGGGCTATGTGGAAACACTGACTGATCATTGATACCTGGTCAGTTTGTATGAGCTGGAACATTTGCTGTTCAGAAAAACTGAGATTTTTAGGTGGCATTATTTGGCTCTAATATGGAATAACTTTTCTCTTCTTGCTGGAGAATTTTGCTTTTCCCAGCATTCAGCCTTAAATAATTTGTCATTCCATCCTGAAGCCACTGGTAGCTCTACCAGATTTTCCTGATTGCTGTAGAAAATAGGAGTGGAATTAGAAAACATCTCAGAAATAATTTGAAAATGTGAGAGCCCAGCAAGAGACCACGCAGGGTGATGTCCCTAAGTGAAGGTAAATGCTAAATGTGACTTTGTTATTTGAGGGGGAGTTGCTGTTTATTTGCAGACTTGAATTATTCACAGAGAGTTCATACCAGGCAGACTTGGTGGCTGCTTCCCTCTGGAGAAAGAGCACTGGGAATGCTCTGTCACCCACCAGGGTTACACAAAATGACCTTTGAAAGCCAGGTTGTTCTATTTAGGTAATAATCTCTGCTCTTCCCTTGTTCAGCTGACCTTTGGATGTGATAATGGGCTGGGGCAGATGTCACATGGGAACCTTGGTGTGGAAAAGTCAGGGCCTCTGAAGTGGACTGCTATTCCAGCAGCTGGCTGCATTTGTTTATGGAATTGGGGCTCTCCTCTTTGTTTTATGGAATTAAAGCTGTCCTGAGGAAGCAAAACTGCAGCAGAAATCGTCCCTAGGAAAACAATTTCCAGAGGGAGCAGAAATGCAATGTGGATGCCACCATGTGTGTGGCCATTCCAGCTGCACATGGTGGGAGCACTTGATGGTCTGGGCCTTGGAAATATCAACCATTCCTGTGGCATGGATGGAAATCCTTCTCCCAGGAGCTGCTGGGAATACTCTGCTAATCCCAGTGCTTGGAGCTCCATACAGCACTAGCTCGGTGCTTTAACCAGAAACCTTGGCCAACTTTGGGGGGGGAGTCAAGCCTAAGGCAGTGTTAAAACATTTCCATGCACTCCTGGTGGTAAAAATTGGTTGTCCAACACATGTTGGAACTTTCCTGAGGATTTATCCAAAAAGCTTTTAAGGATTACACCACTGGAAGTTGGGCTATTTCTGTCCCACTGTTATCTGGCGACTTAAATAACAGGGAGGCACTTGAACAAAATGTCATACAAATAAAATGGAGTGATTCTGCTGCTACAAGGAGCCAGTGATTTTGGAGCCGTGATTTTGGAGCCAGTG
Organism: Luscinia megarhynchos; assembly: GCA_034336665.1. Lineage (NCBI taxonomy): Eukaryota > Metazoa > Chordata > Aves > Passeriformes > Muscicapidae > Luscinia > Luscinia megarhynchos. The sequence continues at coordinate 32,085,859 of CM067569.1, read as the reverse complement.
ATTTTGGAGCTGCTGGAAACAGGTGTGGGGTCATTTGTGGCTTTCCCAGCACTGCAGCTCCCTGCTAGTCCAGTTCTGCTTGGCTGTACCTCAGCAGCTCCTGCGAGCTCAGAACTCACTTTTATATCAAAGAATTTGTAAGGGAAAGGAGAGAAGGAGATGCAGAGCCAGTGAGAGATGAAGGGCAGGTATGTTGCTGGTGCTGACACACAGGGAAGGTTTGGCAGGAAAAGATTTCCTTCGGGGGAAGCACCAGGGCAGGAGGTGGGACAGCATTGTCTCCCTGCTGTCACATTGTCTCAGCAGGGCTGGCAAAGGTGTTGTCAGATAAAGAAGTTTCTTCCCATTCATCCAAAAAACTTCCCATGCCAGGATTTATGAGAGTTGCTCCAAGGTTTGGAAGTGCTGGTTGTTTTAACTGCAGGGAGATGGGAAGGAGTAGAGGGTGGAGGTTCCTGTTGCAAAATGAGTGAATATTCATTGTTCTGCAAACATTAGTGAGTGTGGTACCTGAAAACTGCCCAGCAAATTCAGCTGACCCCAGGACAGAAGTTGTGTCACATTGGAAGATGAAATTCAATCACCCAACTGTGAAATGGAAGAATTTAATCCCATTTTAAGTGAAAACTCAGTGCAGCCTTAACTCCAAAGCTGCTGCTGATGCCTCCATCTCACCCACAGCTGAGGCACCAAAACAAACCCTTTTGTTCCTCTCTGCAGAAAACAATCACGTTTCCTCAAATTGCTTTCCATACATAGTTTCCAGTCTAAATGTAGTTCCCCATTCCACTCGGGATTTCTGTCCTTATGTCGTACCTTACCTTATCCTCATCTTACCTTACCATCGTTACCATCTCATCCCAAGGAAGTACCTGGGGAACCCTTTCCATGCCTAAAGGGACTCCAGGAGAGCTGGAGAGGGACCTAGGACAAGGGAGGGAGGCACAGAACACAGGGAATGGCATCCCACTGCCAGAGGGCAGGGTCAGATGGGATATTGGGGAGGAATTGTTCCCTAGGGAGGGTGGGCAGGCCCTGGCACAGGGTGCCCAGAGCAGCTGTGGCTGCCCCTGGATCCCTGGAAGTGTCTAAGAACTGGGCTTGGAGCAGCCTGGGACAGTGGAAGGTGTCCCTGCCCAAGGCAGGGGTGGCACTAGATGATCCTTAACATCTCTTTCTACTCCAAACCATTCTGGGGTTCTAGCAAAGGATTCTAGGACAGGTCTCTGCCTTCCCTGTTCCCAGCTGTGGGACCCACAGGATGTGATGCCTCCATCTTTGGGATCACCAGGAAGGTGCCAGCCTCCCATTGCAGTAATATATACCATTACACTGAGTAATGGAGGTTTATTTTTAAAAAAATCCTGGTGCTTCCAATATTATTTGTGGATCCTGAGAAACTACCAACATGTGATATTATTGTTTTTCCCATGTGCTTGTTTGCAGCACTTGGAATGCTGGAATGGTTTAGGTTGGAATGGACCTTAAAGCCCATTCAGTTCCCTGGGCAGGGACACCTTCCACTAATCCCAGGTTGCTCCAAGTCCATCCAGCTTGTCCTTGCACCAGATTTAGGGCATCCCACATTGGGAAGTGCACTTGGTTTTCCTGGCTGTGCTCTGCTCCACTTACATTGATTTGCCCTCAGCTGCATTTGCTCCATTTTCTCAGTGCCTCACTGAACGCTCTGTGAAATGATTCAAGAAGTACTGAGCTCTAAATCTTTAAATAATCTGAAAAAAAAATGTAAAAAAAAAAAGAAAAACTGTTCTCATGATTTAGCTGATGCCACAGCTTCTGCAGAGGTATAACAAGATGAAACATCAGAAATACAGATAAGATGACGTTGTGAATAGGTGTGATAGCTCAGTGCCTGTAAACCTTGACAGAGGAGATGAAAGCCTGATCTGGCCCATTATGTTGGACATTAATGTAAAACTACCTGGAGGTTTTTAATGGAACTTTTATTATTAAATTTCTGATGAGATTTAAAAGCCCCTCATTCATGGCTGTATTTAAAATTATTTTAGTGATGTCAGTGAGGTGTTTCTGGCTCTGTCTGCTCAGCAAAGCAGCACAGGGAGATGTATTTGAGCCCTGTCTTTGGTATCTCTTGATTTCCTGTTATTTTCCTGTACAGTTGTTGGGTTTCTCTGTAGAAAACATCAAATAACACCATTTATTGATCATAGAACGAGGGGTTAGAGTGATACCACGAGCTCCAAAGTGTGCAGTTGGAGTCTGCTCAGCTGTTGATGATCTGTGTTAACTGTGCCATACCTCCCTCAGCCCCTTCAGAGCTGCAGGTCCTGGTGCTGATCTTAGTCTTGGATTAAATCTCAGACCTGGGTGCATTTCCATCCCAAGATGCTTCCTCAGCAAGGTGCATTCCTCACACAGGGATTGTTATTCCTGTGCTGGAGTGATCTCATTCCTCTCGGAGGGCAGCATGGAATTCCCATGGCTTGGGGCTCTTTGAGGAGCCTGAGATGGGAGCAGGGCTGGCAGCAGGCCAGGCCAGGGCTGGGACTCTTGGAGCATGCAGAGAAATTGCCAGGGAGTCCCTGCAGATGCTTGGCACAAATTAAAAAGCCGCCACTTGGCTGCTTTGAAACATCAGCTGTGCCCTTAAATTCCCCCACTTCCAACTTCCCAGTCATTTCCTACACTCAGGGAGTGAGTGCCTGGAGTTCAGCTTTGAAAGCTGTTTTACCAACCCCACTGCTCCAAATCAGCTGTTTTAATAATGATGCAGGAGCTGAGTTGTCATATTTTGCATCTGGGTCAGATGCAGACATGAAAATATTTAAGAGTTGAGCAAGTGCTTATTGAGGACATGACCTCCTGCTTGGAAAAACAGCGGATCCAGGAGAAAGAGCTGCTCCAAGGCTTTTGCTCCCTGCTGCTCACATGTGCCCTTGCTAAGTATTGAAGCTGACATTTAAAGCAAAAAGGATTTGCTCTCATATTTTATGGTTGCAAAGGGTAAAGTCCTGCAGGAGTGAGCCTTGCACTGGTCACAGACCACACTCAGCACTTCCCAAAGTCCCCTGAAAATTAAATATCATCCACTGCTTTTCTTGCAACCTGCTAAAACTCTGGTCATTTGAACTTCCTTTTACTGAGCTTGGGAAATGCAACAGCAAAATGAAAAATACTCCCTCCTGTTTCTATTTGTGTTTCAACCTCTCCATTTTTTCTCAGGCAGGCAGGTTTTTATCAGTGCCTCGTTATCCAGGACAGCTCCTTGGAAATGGAAAAACTGCTCAGACTTCTCAGGAGAGAGAAGGGAGGTGTAAAGGCTGGGAACAAGTAGTGCTGTACCTTCCCTTTCCTGGTGGGTTGGTGGTGGTTTGAGGTGGGAGTCTCTTGACTCAAGTGTCCTTTCCTGTGAATCTGTTTGCATGGCTTTAAGCATTTTGCAACGTTGTTTTAAAGACGGCTGGGGGAAGAAATTCAAATATTTGTTTGACCTGCAGCATCCCCTGTGCCATTTTACAGAGGAGCTGAGCATAAGAAAGCTGAGCTTGGGGGGTGCCAGGGGCTACATTGCTCAAACACTCAATAGGAGCTTCTCCAGTGAACTCCTCTTTAGAGTCAGTGAGTGTTGGATGGCACAGACTGGTTTGGAAATGAAAATAATCACAAACACCTCAGCTGTTTGAAAGTTTTCCTAATTTTTCCAAAGTTTCAGTGGATGGCATTGCTTAGGAAAAGAACATTTCTAGTAGAGGGCACCAGTCCTTCTGCTGCAGTGACTCAGGAGAGGCTGATCTGTGTCACCCCGTTAGAGAAGGCACAGCAGGGGTACCCAAGGATAAACACTCCTGGAATATTTTAAAAATGGCATTGGAAGTGTCTCTAGGAAAAAAAAAAAAATTCAATCATATTTTATTATGGCCTTCTAAAAACTCTCCAGGGACTTGGAATAATTTATAGTCCCAGTAGTATCTCTCTCCCATTTCCAGTGTTCTTGTTGGGAAGAATCCTACTGTCATGTTGGAATCAAATTGATAATTTCAAAGTGATAATTTTCAATCAACTTGATAATTTTCCTGAAGTCCTTCATCTTTAAAAAACCCCTTTCACTGTTAAAAAATAAAATTATCCAGGACCACTGTCAGGACATATCCAAACACATCCAGCCCACTCTTTCCTCAGAAACCCATTTTTACAGTGCTTTATACAGAGAACTTCAATCTTTCTGCCAATAGCCATTTAAAATTATGAAGTCCACCTGAGAAGGTCCTAAATTAGTGCTGGTTGCTCCATTCCCACATTGCAAAGCTCCAGTGTTGAGGCATGAGGATCCAGAGGGACTTGGGGTGATTTGAGGGAGTCAGGATCAGACCTGTGAATGAGGAGCTGGGGTTTTGCTGCCTCCAAAACTGAATAATCCAGAAAGCAGCTTAGTTTCCAGAAAAGAGATCAACCCTTTCCCAGTGACTCTGGGCATTATCATTTGTGTGCCATCTCTTTATTTGATAAGGTGCAGCCTTATCTGGCTCTGCTGTTAGAAAAGCCCAGTGCCCATTAGTGATATTTATTTGTCTAATAAAACACAACATTACCAGCTTGGACCTGTTCATTTGTATTTTACACTTCTGCTCTTTACTCTCAGTTTCTATGGGAACCTGGGCTGTTACAGCAGTGGGGAATAAAGAGATGAGGAGAAGTCTTGGAAAACACAACTCCATTTCTCTGCTGAATTGCCAGGCACAAACACTCAGCTTAGAGCCAAATAAACTCGGAAGGGAGCAGTCAAGGCAGGAGAGTTGATAATCATCAAGTCCCTCCTTGCTGAAACATCTCAGTTGTGCTTTTCTACTTGGAAAATCCAGGTGTGATGCTGAAAAGCTGGGATTGAGGAGGAGACAACAGGTTGTGGTGCTTGGCTTTATGGCTATTTTAGTGCAGAGTGCTCCAGTGCAACTAAAATTTTATCAAACCCCTCTCTTTTTGGTGTAATTAAATACAGCTGATGAGGTGGAAATGTGGTTCGTGTGCAATTCTGTACATGAGAAACACACTCCAGGTCACCCATTCCAGGGGTATTCTTCAGGATCTGCTGCTTCTCTCAGTGGTTAATGCAGATGAGCTGAAATAAGGAGCAGAAAATAATTAGGAAAATCCCCTTAAGGACATTCCTTGCAGCACCATGATGTAAATTCTGGACAAGATGCTGGACTGAGGCTTGAGCTTGATGATCTGTCTTTTCCAACGTGAATGATTCTGTGTTTGCATTTCAACCTGACTGAGAAGGATGTGGGTGCAATGCTCTGAATACAGAGTGCCAACAAGATGAAGATGAATTTTACATCTTCCAAGAGGTCTGTGTTTAAAATCCAGCAGATTTGGTGAGGATATAAGCAACAAAAAGGCTTTTGAAACAGTTGGCTCAGAGCAGCTGTGGCTGCCCCTGGATCCCTGGAAGTGTTCAAGGTCAGGTTAGACAGGGCTTGGAGCTGCCTGGGATAGTGGAAGGTGTCCCTGCCTGTGGCAGGGGTGGCATTGGATGGGCTTTAAAGTGTATTCCAAACCATTTCATGATCCTTGGATTTCAAGAGTCACTTGCTCAACACCAGCAGAGCCTCTGATGTTGGAGGCTCCAGGAGAACAGCCTTTTTTCACAGCCCTTGGACTGAAATTGGCTCATCCTCCCATCCTTGAATCCAGGGGAGGGGTTTGGAGCCCTGGCAGCTTTGGAAATACCACAGCTGCTGTCAAAAGGCCTCACATAGAAAGCCTTAAAACTCTTTCTGCTAAAAAATAAACAGTGAACCACTTATTTTGTGCCTTAATAAGCTAAAACATTGGCACCTACTTAAAAAGCCAATTTTGATTTAGTCCTGAGGGATGCAGACATTCCTAATCCCCACGTATGGCTTACAAAGGAGCTCTGCCCCTCCTGCCTTGCCTGCTGTTAATCAGGCTGAGGTGCCTGACAGGAAAATCTCACAGAATTATGTTTGTTTGGCACAGAGCTGAGTTCAGGCCTTCCCTGATTCATTTTCAGTCAAAGGGAAGCTCATTTGAAACCTTCACTGCTAATTCCAGGAAAGGAAGAAGGCATTAAGGCTCTCCTGGGAGTTTCAAGTGACAGCAGAACCATTAGCAAAGGGGAAGTGCAGGAAGATGATCTTTATCAGAAACCACATGTTTGGCTGTACAGTTCAACGCCAGGAATCACTGTTTACCCCTTGGTTAACGATTGTTTTATTACATTAAAAAATAAATATTTCTGGGTCTCTCATCCTCTCAGTGAGCAGCAGGTAGAGTTTGGGTAAAAGAGACATCTTTACCTACTTGTAAAGGAAGAGATGATCCCCTCTGAAAATAGAAATGGGCTTTTGGAAAGGTTTTGTACAGACTGACCACTGGAGAAGTGAAGGCCTTTATAAAGAGTCTCTCTCCATCTTTTCTTGGGGAATTCCTTCAGGCCCTGGAAGGGCATAATTAGAGCTTCTCCTCTCCAGGCTGAACAATCCCAGCTCTCCCAGCCTTTCCTCCCAGCAGAGCTGCTCCATCCCTCTGATCATCCTGGTGCCTCCTCTGGACTCATTCCAGAGCTCAAATCCTTGCTGTGATCTGGGTTTTGTCTGGAATGCTCACACAAAGGGATCATCCCCTTGGGGGGGCGGGCGAGATTTCTGCTGGAAAAGCACAAGAAGGGTGAGTTTCGTGTACAATGTTCTGCCCTTCTTGCAACACCTCTCCAGGAGCTCCTGAGAGCCCACCAAGCCTCCAGAGGCTGCCAGAGTATTCCAGGGAATATCACCACATGCTTGCTCTGCTTCTTCACATGCTTTCTGTTCTCCTGAGGAGAAAAACAGGCCCCTGACCTGATCCCAGACATCCCACAGGTGATCTGTCCCAGGGTGAATCTCCAGTTTATCTTTGTTTTCCACATCTGGAAATGGATCTAAATACAGGCAGTGAATTAACCAGAATTCATTTAAAAAAAAATCTGACACCATCCTGCTCTCTCCCTTCTTCTGGAAACAGCTGGCAGAGGAGGAGCCAGAGTGGGAAGAGCTTCTCCTGCTGAATTATTTCCCCTGTAAGGAGCTAACACTGGGTCTTTATAGCATAGAATTAGGCTGTAAAAGTCAGGTACTTAAATGTGGAGAAGGGTTCCTAGAACAGGGTATGTTCAGCATTATCCCAGATATTAAACATTCAGATGGCCAAAAAAACCCTGGATTTTAGTGAAATGATGTCTCCCTTTAATAAATACATCTTGAAAATGCTGAATTGTGGGCAATTTTCAGGCTGGAGGGTCCCAACTTGCTCAGCCATGACTCCTGTGGTGCTGTAGTTTGTATAAAGCCAGACTGTTTTCCTGCTGCTTTCCTGGTGATCCCTGACATTCCATCTTTCTTTAGGCCATCAGCATGGAGCTGATGCTTTCTGGGGTCGTCTTGAGGGGAATTGTCATCCCAGAGCCTATTTTTTGCTTTGGAAGTTTGGGTTATTTTTTCTATCTCTGGTTTCATCTTTATTGGAAAAGCACTGTGGTGCTTCAGCCGGGCCCGTCCCAAGGTCCTTCTGCAGCTCATTCACTCTGTTTCTTTTCTGCTGCTCTGAATGTTCACAGAAACCTCCAAGGAACCTTTATCCATCTGAATTTTGAATCCATCAAGCAGCAGCAGCCCCAGCCTCAGGGTCTCAAGTGGTGGCCTCCTGCTCTCCAGAGCAGTTATTTCTCCATGAGAAGACCTCTCCTTTAGTCTCCTGGTAGCTTTGTGTCTTTAATGGCATTTGCTGGGGAGCATTCTGAGAGAACTTTTGGAAACCATATAAACTCTGCCAAGCAGATCAATCTTAAGTGTGACCACTTCAGGAACCTCCATATGTCCCATTGTGGGACAGAGTAAATCAATTTTATTCTACACTTGATGAGAGTTTTCACTAATAAAGATACAGACAATACAAGACATGTCACCTCTGCAAGACTGTCACAGAATCCAGGATCCCTGAGGCTGGAGAAGCCCTCCCAGCCCATGGAGCCCAAGCTGTGCCCAGTGCCCACCTTGTCCCCAGCCCAGAGCACTGAGTGCCACCTCCAGCCCTTCCTTGGACACCTCCAGGGATGGGCACTGCAAACCTCCCTGGGCAGCCCCTGCCAAGGCCTGAGCACCCTTTCCATGCAGAAATTCCTCCTGCTGTCCAACCTGAGCTCCCCTGGCACAGCTTGAGGCCGTTTCCCCTTGTCCTGTCCTTGTTCCCTGGCAGCACAGAGCCCGACCCCCCCTGGCTGTCCCCTCCTGTCAGGGAGTTGTGCAGAGCCAGAAGGTCCCCCCTGAGCCTCCTTTTCTCCAGGCTGAGCCCCTTTCCCAGCTCCCTCAGCCTCTCCTGGGGCTCCAGCCCCTTCCCCAGCTCCGTTCCCTTCCCTGGACACGCTCCAGCCCCTCCAGAACTGGCCACAGCCCTCGAGGTCCCTCAGCAGGGCCAGCCCAGGGGACGGGCCCTGCCCTGGCTCTGTGGCCACCCCACGGCTGGCACAGCCCAGGGGCCATTGGCCCTCGTGCCCCCTGGGCTCCTGTCCAGCCACTGGCACAGCACCCCCAGGGCCTTTCCCCACGGGCCCTTTCCAGCCCCTCTGCCCCAGGCTGGAGCTGCAGGGCTTGGGGTGACCCCAGGGCAGCACCCGGCACTGGGCCTTGCTGAACCTCAGCCCATGGATCCAGCCTGTCCTGATCCCTCTGCAGAGCTTCCTGCCCTCCAGCACATCCACACTCCCAGCCAGAAATATTTTTTAAAAGTTTTGTTGTCTCCTGAAGAAGCAGTGAAGGTATAAATCTCCTGCTCCATGCAAATGTATGGAATTCCAGTATAACTGGGCTGCCTACAGAGAAATGATGTCAGGAAATTAGGGGCACCCTGGAGAGCTGCAGGTGATGCAGGGAGGCAGAGGGACACTGGGAGCAAACTGTGAATGCTGCAGTCATTTGATGAAAATAATTAGGATGTTTTGAAAAAACGAAGCTGCTCTGTAAAAGCAGGATAGAAACCAAATGAGAGTGTGGAGGAGCACACGAGTGTCCCCAAGGGCTGGGCCTCCTTGGAGCTGGTTAAGGGCTGTCCCTGGAAACGTGGGATGTCCCTGCCCTCCAGTGGAAGTATGGGAAAGTGCTGGATAAGGGATGGGAACCTTCAAGGGGGTGCTAAGAAACCCTCAGGCAGCTCCTTGCTTTTGATCCTCTGAGCTGCCCCTGGTGTTGTGTACCAGAGCTCTTAGTCCCCTCTGCGTTCCCACCCCAGACCTGCTGCTGTGCCTGTATCCCATTGGATTTTCCAGAGCTGGGGCAAAATTCCAGAGTTGGGAACATAGCTTGGAGCAGTTTTGGGGGAGCACTCATCCATGCAAGTTCAGCTCCTGGGATGGCACAAGCCCTTCTCCACAACCAAGATGAGTGCATAGGAAGTGTTTTAGGAGATACTGTGTTCCACTAGAAAAACAGGGATGATGTTGAACTGCTGGGATGTGCAGGATTTGGTGCCTGGATTCCCCAAAAGAGCCATCTTGCATCCTTTTCCCAGCCAAGGAGTTACCTGAAGTAAAAAACCCTGGGATTTTTTTGGTTCCTTGTTTTTCTAATCCCTTCCTGATTAGCACAGAATAATATTCCAGTGTTGTCAGAGCACTTGGGAGTTTCTCCTGCAGTGAATTTTGATGCAGCAGCAGCAAAGCAGTGAGAACTCTGTTTCTGCCTGGCTGCCATGTGTTAAATAAATAACTGCCTGATAAGAACTTCCTTTTATCTGGTCAAGACAAGCTGTAAGATTGAGCAGCTCCTATCTCACCATGTCAGACACAAACAGATTCCAGGACAAGCTGGGAAACACAGCTCTGGGCTTTAATGCTCTTAGACACTACAAAGAGGGGTCTTGAGTTTTTCAGTTTATCCCAGTTCTGTGAAGATCTGTTAAAAGTGCCTCAGTACATCCAGCTAGGTCCTGTCTCTGCCTGTGCCCTCCAGCAGGTGTCTAGAGCTGGGAGAAGAGCAAAGAGGTGATTATTGATTTATTAATTGGCAGTCTCTGGTCTCCAGTGATTTGGGACTCAGGCACTTCCTGCTGTCAATAGATTTGAGCATTCCTTGGTGGGTTTCTCTTCCCTGAATCTGCACAGCTGCTTTCCGTGGCACATCCTGACCTTTTCAACTTTGATCATCTCCTGCCAGAGTTGTCTTTTCCCCTAGCACAGAATGCAGTCCAGATCTGTGCTCCTCACCACCCCTTTCCAGTATGTTGTCCAACCTTACTCCTTAACTTTTGAGGTGAGAGCAGTAAAGGTGGATGAATGACCATCACCACCTGCTTATGTAGGATTTTTTCCCCTCCACTTCATTCCTTACAGGATTTCAAGTGCAGATATTACCATGTCCCTCAGTGTCTTAATTCCTTGCTCAGCTTTTCACCTTGGGCTTTTATTTGCTGGTTTTGGTGATTTTATATCCTTAACCAATTCTGTCATTTTACTTCTTCTTGGTTTTCCAAGGAGAAATCTTTTCCTAAAGATATTCTGACAGGAAGGATTTGAGCACTGCTGGCCTCCCTCCATTAGGAAAACAAGCCATGCATTTCCTATTTTGAACTTTTTTTGTTTTAATCAATGCACAGACCCTTCTTATATCCTTTCTGTAAGAGCCTTTCAAACCTTGTCAGATGCTGTTAGGGAATCCAAGCCAACTGTATCCAGCAGATCTCTCCTCCCCATGTGCCTGGGGACTCATTCAAAGAGCTCCAGTAGGCTTGGGAAGCGCCTTGGCTCTTCCCCAAAGAACTCCAGTTTATCCACGTATCAAGTGCTTCTATTAGGACAGATGCTGGCTTTAGGGGACCAAGGGCTCTGGATCCTATCAAAAAGCCACTTCCATCCTGGAGGTCACACAGAAGTGCTGGGGGAGGCCCATCTGGTCCCTTGGTTGACTTGGGTTCTCTCCTGACACTTCAATGGGGTTCCCCTGGAGCTTCCCTGGGAAGGAAGATGTGCTGGGAGGGTCTCCCCACGTCGAGCTCAGGGGTAAAAAGTGCACTGAGCTTGTCTCACATGGCTTTGTTCTCCTTGGTGGGCTCTTTCCAGAGGGTCTTTATAGGGTCTCTACAGCCCATGGTCAGGCTCGTGCTGCTGCTGTGGTCAGGAAGGGTTTTTTATTTGGTTTGAAGCCTTTTGAAGTTGTTATTTGCCTTTTTTTATTCCGTCTTATGGTGTTTTTCCTTTCAACTGGACATGATTTGGTTCTTTTTTCTTTCGCTCTTTCTTGATTTGTTTGAAATGACTTCATATTTGAAGGGTGCTCTTGCTTTTAATATCCTGGCTCCTGCTGCCACTCAGCCACTCCAAATTCCTGCTGGCCTCTCCTAGATCCATGCTGAGTGTGTTTGCTGTGTCCAGATCCCCATGTGCCACTGCTGGGATTTAATTCTCATCAGCTCTTTCAGCTGCTCTTCTAATTCCCTTTTGTGACTTTTTAAGTGGTGCTTTTATATGAAACCTCTCTCCAGCAGTATTAGGTCATAGCACATCATGTTTTTTCTCTTACAAGGAGGTTCTTCCAAGGGTAGACTTTGAATTGGGCCTGGCTTATCTTTTCTTATCTATCCTGGGGTTGTGGCTGCCCAGTCCCTGGAAGTGTCCAAGGCCAAGTTGGACAGGGCTTGGAGCAAGTGGAAGTTGTCCCTGCCCATTGCATGATGATTTTAAGGTCCCTTATATCCCAAACCAGATCACAGCCACCCTTGCTCATCCTTTGGGTGGCCAGAAATCTCATCCTAATACTCTCCCTCCTGGAATTTCCATCTACAGTTGATCTTGATAATTTGTTTTGTTAACCTGATTTAGCACAATAAATTACTCTTTTTTTTTTAGGACAGGCTGTTTGGTGTAGCTTGCCTGTCTCCAGCATCTTCTGGGGGTGTAATTCTGTCATCCCAGAGATGGTCCTGTCATTCCCCTGTGCCAAAATAACCTTCTTGAGAGCTGAGACCTCCTAATTCTCCTGTTCTTCTCCCTTAGACCTTTCTTGGATGTTTGTGCACAGGTGTTTTGGTTCTCCTGCTTCTCTAGATTTTCGTCCAAAAGGACCTTTCATTTTTTTTCATTTTTCTGCCTTTTCCTGACTTTTGCCAGGTAAAGGTTATTTGTGTGGAGGTTTTTAACTCTTCCTGCCTCTGCAGAGTCCATCCCATGTGGAGCCAAAAGGACCTGCATGGCCCAAGCCATTGATTTTGCTTTCCAAAGCGATGCTCCCACAAAAAGCAAAATCTCAGCAGGTAACTCAACTTAGAAGTGGGTTGGGAGCAGGGAGGTCCCAGGATGGGGTTGGTTATGTGGAACCCTGGTTCAGTGAGCTCTTCCCACATTTCCATCTGTCTGCCAGGGTGAACAAGGGGAGCACCAAACCCTTGTGTGCACATGCGCTTTCTTTGTGAGGGAAAATCTGCTTCCTGCTTGCTCTAACTTTTCCAGTAGGATTTTATGTGATATTCCCTTCATTCCTGCCTTCCTCTTACATGTCACCTCTTTTTTCCCAAGCCTTTGGAGAAAGAAGACATAATTCACCCACCTACTACAGCAATGTCTCCAGATGCTGTCACACATGAATCCCTTTTGAGCAAGGGAAATGCAGGTGCTGCACCTGGGCAGGAACAACCCGGGCACCAGCACAGGGTGAGGAGGACCTGCTGGAGCAGCTCTGTGGGGCAGGACCTGGGGGACACTGTGCTGTCCCTGAGCCAGCAGAGTGTCCTGGGGATCCTGGGGACACTGAGCTGTCCCTGAGCCAGCAGAGTGTCCTGGGGCCAGGGAGGCCAATGGGATCCTGGGGCAGCAGGAGGAGCACTGGCAGCAGGTCAGGGAGGGATGCTGCCCCTGTGCCCAGCCCTGCAGGCACCTCTGCAGTGCTGTGTCCAGCTCTGGCTCCTCAGCACAGCAGGGACAGGAGCTCCTGGAGCGGGGCCAGCGAGGGCTGCGGCGCTGAGGAAGGGCCTGGAGCATCTGGGTGCCCAGGAAAGGCTGAGGGAGCTGGGGCTGCTCAGCCTGGAGAGGAGCCCCAGCTGAGAGGGGCCCTCAGCCCTGGGTGTCCCTGTGTGCAGGGAGGGGCAGAGCAGGGCCCAGGCTCTGCTCCGGGGGCCAGCAATGGCACCAGAGCCACGGGCAGGGACTGAGCCCAGCAATTCCCCTGCACAGGAGGCACAGCTTCTTCCCTGGGCACTGCCCAGCCCTGAACAGATTGCCCACAGAGCCTCTGGGCTCTCCTCCCTGGGGCTGTTGCAGAGCTGTGTGCACACAGTGCTGTGCCCTGTGCTCTGGGATGGCCCTGCTGGAGCAGGGAGGTGCCACCAGGTGCCCACTGAGCTCCCTTCAGCCTGAGCCATGCTGGGATTCTGAGATTTGGAAGAGGCTGCAGAAACAGAGAAGAAAAGGCTCTGGGGAGATCCCAGAGCCCCTTCCAGGGCCTGAAGGGGCTCCAGGGGACCTGGAGAAGGACCTGGGACAAGGAATGGAGGAACAGGACAAAAGGAATGGCTTCCCACAGCCAGAGGGCAGGGATAGATGGGATATTGGGAAGGAATTGCTCCCTGGGAGGGTGGGCAGGCCCTGGCACAGGGTGCCCAGAGCAGCTGTGGCTGCCCCTGGATCCCTGGAAGTGTCCAAGGCCAGGCTGGACTTTGGTGTTTGAAGCAGCCTGGGATAGTGGAAGGGGTTGGGACTGGATGGGCTTTGAAGTCCCTTCCATCCCAAATCATTCTGTGATTCCATGAAATTCTCCTCAACAGCCCTTGCAGAAGGAGCCCAAGTTCTCTCAAGATAGAGCTCTGCCTTTTAGCAGCTGCCAAGCTGGAATCTCTCTTGCAAGGGATTTTCTCCGAGAGGGTTGGGACCATTGGAATAAAGAACTGAGGGCGAAACACTGACAGAGTTGTCTGAAACCCCTGGGACTTGAACAAATGCACAGTAAGTGGTGAACTCACTGTGTTGGACCAATAAATGTGTCTGACATCATCAATTTATTGATCTGTTCCCCACATTCCTTAAAAAATTTAAGAGGAGAAAGCTGCAACCAAGTCCTTTTAACAGGAGCATCGCTGTTGCCGTGGTGACCTTTCCCCAGCAGGTCCCTGCCTGGAGACTGGAGGCAAAAAGGGCTCCTTGGATTTTCCATGCTCAGCTGAACCACTTTGGGGGTGCTGAGATCTAATTAGCACTGCAATTAGCTGGGGAGATCTCGTAGAGCACAACTGTGATTTGAGCAATTTCAAGCTGTGATTAGGCCAAGCTTTCCTTGAGATCATGTTTGGCTTTCCAAGTGTGGAACTGAGCTCTTTCCCAGTGAATCCCAACAACTTTCCCTAAAATACCTGTGGTGTTGTTCAGTGGTACCTTGGAATCCAGTTTGGTAGCTGGGATTTATTGCCCTTGCAGGGTTCATTTGGAATTTTAATGCAAAATTCTTGTTTTCCTGAGTATCCACAGCAGCCTGGGTTCCTCTTGGTGTTTTCCAAAGGGAAAAAATCCTCAAGGGATCTGCAGGTATTGCTTCTGAATTCAGTCAGAAAAGTGAAAGGAAAAACCCTTGATGCCTTCTTCTCCAAAGTGTTGGATCTATAGATCCAAAGTGTTGAATCTAAAGCTAATGAGGAGAAAAGAGGGAATTCAGAAAATTGTCGCCTTCCTGACCAAAATACTCCTTTTTTTCCCCTTCTAAAATATTCAAGGGCATTAAAGATCACTGTGGGAGGTTTATTCCCACTGTCTTTGTGTTATTCCTTTAGGAGTTGGGGCATGAGTGCTCATATAGAAATGCTGCTGAATATGGGGTTTAACCCAAAATTTGCCCTAGGAATCCATGATCTGGATATTAATTTATTTGGCTGTTGATAAATAACATTTTACTGCTCTTCCATTTTATATCAAATATTCTGTTCATTGGAATGAAATTAGGTTGTCAAGGTTCAAGAGCAGCATTTGAGGTGCCATGAGAGGTCTTCTGCATTTCCTTAGGATTTTGTTCACTGGGCCAGGATAGAATATGATATGAGGCATTTCTGTGGCCTCCAGCTAAGATAATCCAGAGTTAAAACAATGAGACCAGGAAAAAGGGAGGGAAAAGAGAAGGAACAACCCCCATCCCTAAGCAATATCCTTTAATACTGCACAGAACAGGAAACTCCACCAGAGGAAGGAATACTCCACATCCTCCCTCCGCCCCTTTTAATTAAAATGGATGAAAATGTGGGGGGGTTAATCAGACTATTCTGTAGGGTGTCTTGTTTGAACTATTTCAGGACATTTTGGCATGAGGAGTAGTACAGTGTTGTTTTACCCAGAGCTGAATCCAGCACTTCCCAGAGAAGGAGGTGGGGAGAGTCCTGTTGAAGCATGGAGATGTTTCCTTAGGAGTTCAGACGAACATGCATCTGGAAGACAATTACACATTTCCATGGTGACCTCCCTGTGACTTCCAGAGAAAATCAGGGACTGTGTTCCCCAAAACCCCTTCTTGTGCTCTCCTGGGAGCACTTGGGCTCTGATCTCTACAGAGGTCCCATCACTTGGCATTTTCTATCCTGTTTTTTTTGGCTCTTCCACCAAAGTTGTGGCTTCTTCTGGCCCATCAGCATCTTGTGGGTGTGTAATGGACAATTCCACAACGTGGAATTGGGGAGCAGAGGGTTGGGATTTTTGGAGCTCAAACTCCTGGGGGTTGTTGTGAGCTGTAAAGGGAGTGATGCACTTCTCTGTGTTGCAAGAAGACAGGATCCCACATGAATATCTGGGAAAAAAAGGGTGAAATTTGCATTTGAAGGGGTTTTCTCTCAGATGAGGTCCCACTGTGGGGTGGGAGGCACTGAGCCCAGCAGCACAAGGTATTTCATGAGGTATCACCAAGCTCTTGGCACATTTAGGGCTCCAACAAAACTCACTTCAGAAAATCCAGACTTTTCAAAGAGCCTGGATGAGGAGAAGCACTTTCTGAGCTGCTTTGGCTGCATTTCAGTGTGTTCATTTACAGTTCTGGGTTAGAACTGTGCAACATCCAAGTCTTCAAAGCCCCATAATTCCAGCAAATCTCTGTTTAACTACTGAACCAACCTGGGATGAGCTCAGCTTGCTGCAACAGCACAATATCATGTTTGTGGTGCTGAGCTCTCACTGAAAAGGGATTTGCTTTTGAAAAAGGGGAAGGGACAAATGAACCTCTGAGTTTCTTAACCCTATATTTTTAACTTCAGATTTCCTTCCCCTTCCAGAGGAAGTTAGAGATGCCATGGCTTTAATGTCTGGTTTAGCTGCCACTCAAAGCTCCCTTTCTGTAAGAAAATCTGAAGCAGGGGATATGTTTTCTCCTGATGTGAAAGGCTGTGAGTTCAGGTTCTGGGGCATCCAAGAGAAGTTCCCAGTCCTGAAAATATGGACTTGAAAAGAAATCCAGCCTTTCTTTTCCATGCAATGGTCCTTGCAGCTGCAGCTTCAAACCCAGCAGCACCACCTGCACATAGCTTTTGAAAATCCCAAGGAAAAGGCTCATGGTTTGGATTTTTGAAGGTGTCAGATGTGGCAGGCAGTGAGAAGAGCAGCTAAATCAGGAGTTAAAGCCACCTCAGAAGGATGACCTGGAAGGAGGACATCTGACCTAAGGAATACCTGGGTTATCATTCCCATTTGTTTGGCCTGGATCCATCCACAGATCCATCCTTCCACTCTTTTGGTGTGGTTTGCAATAAAAAAAAAAAAAAGAAAGAGAGAATAGAAGATGAATTTGATATTCTCCTTCTTCGTCTTCCTTGGGGCAGGGCAGCAAATCCTTATCTGGATGAAAATCCTCTCTGAGCAGCCAGGATCAGTGAGTGGCACTGTAGCCTCCATCCTTCCCTGGGCTGGATTGGTGTTAGGGTAGCTAATCCCAGGCAGGAATTATTGATGGAGATATCCTGGAATAATTTTGGGATTTGAATTTGTGAGCAAGTTCATAAATGGCAATAATGTGACAGAGCTGGGAATGAACTCAACTGTTCTGTAGTGTTTGTGATGGACAGGAAAACAGGCAAAGAGCTGGGCTTTTCTTTGGAATGCCAGCTTTTCCTAAAAGGATCTTTGGGAACTTCCCAGGTACATTTGAGCATCATGAGGGAGATGAACATGTGGTGCACAGAGGCCCTTCCCATAATTCAGGACATGGTTATTCCCTGCTCTCACTGACTGCTCTGCCTGAGGGGCATTTTGGGGCAAACATCCCCTTCCAGCTAATCATGGAGATCTGTGAGTGCTCAGATCCTGCAGAAGTCTGGGGAGCAGGTTTGGCCTGCCCCAACAAGGGTTGGCTTCATGCCCTGGTTATTTTTTCCTGCTGCAAAGGTTTGTCAAAGAACATGCCCCAGAAGTCCTGACCCAATGGATTGATATCTGCAGGCAGTGCTGGATAAGAAGGGTTTGCACCCTGAGAGAATGAGTGGCAGCACACCACAAAGAAACAGGGATTTGCTCTCAGTGCCTCCCAGGAATTTGCTTTCAGGCATTCCCAGGCTCTGGATCCTGCTGGTTGTGCCCATGCCCTGTGGCTGTCCCTGCTCCCCTCTTGTCCCCTGCCTGAGCCCCCTCAAACAGGGCACAGCTGAAGCTCAGCGTCTCATGTGGCCACAACATGAGGTGCTTTTGTTTTCACTTTCACCTATTCCTAAATGTCTCATTGCCCCAAATTTGTGGGAAAGACATGATCCTGAGCTTTTCAGAGTCATTGGAGCTGGCAGGGAAAGGAAGCTGTGGCAGCCCTGCCACCATTTGCTGTATCTGCTCCTCCTTACATCACTTTCAAGGGTGAAGCCTCCTGATGATAGGAATTCCAGCCATGTCCCTGCCACTTCCCATTATTCACCTTCACAAAGCACAAATCCAATCTAGGGAGCTTTACACTATTTCAGGGTACCAGGCAGGTAGGGTCCTATGGAGAGACCAGACCCAGGTGGGTCAATACATCCCAGCAAAAATAAGGACAATCAGATGGAGAGTAAGAATAGTCACAGATTTGGGAGAGTTTTGCTTTCTTTTACACAGATTTTTTTAAGTGCTCCATCAGGTGAAGCAGCATTTAATAAGAAATAAATGGTGGCTGCCCTGTCTTGGAAATGTTCAAGAAAGTGTTGGGAGCAACCTGGTCTAGTGGAAGGTGGTTGGAACAACATGAAGGCCTTTTCCAAGCCAAACTATTCCAGGATTCTCTGACTCCCTTTAGAATTTCTCTGTGTCTTAAAACCATGAGGACTGGGCTTTTAGTGGGCACAGAAATAAGGTTTAGTTTTGGAATCTATTTTCCTCTTCACCCCACCTGTGGATCTCAGGCTCATTTCACCTGTGTCTCCTTGCAGGCTAGCTCTGATCATCACCATCCAGGTGCTGCAGCTCCAATTTCCCCAGTTTTTTGCTGAGATTTCATAATTTCCATCTTCAGAAATGCATTTCCTCAGTGACCAGGCTGACCAAAAAACCAATAGAAGGCTGCTTATTAAACGAAACTGGTGTCTGTCTGTGGGGAAGGCTCCCAGGTTTATCCCCCCAAACTGGTGGCATTTGCTCAGATCAGGATGGTTGGTTCCCATTTGGTTGCAATTCCTGGTTGGCTGGCAGCCTGCAGGTGGAGAGGAGCCAAGTTTTCTCTGGAGATGACAGTTTGCTAACAGATGTCTGATGTTTCCCAACATGGTTAGGATGGGAATCAGGAGCTACTTCAGGAGAGCTGAGCAGTTGGGTAATTGCAAACCTTTGCTCCTCACATGTTTTTGCTTTATCAGCTGCCTGGGTAACACAATTATTTCATTATTTTTGTTGTTGTTCATAGTTTCAGGAGGCAAAGCTTGAAATGCCTCTCAGAGCAATCATCATCCTAGGAGGGAGTGGCTCATTTAAATGCTGGGAAACATGCAGCAGTGTGAGGAGTCACAGGATTTCCTCTCCCCTTGGGCACAGCATTGCCCAGATAGTTGGGCTGTAGCTCCTGCACTGCCATCTCAAAAGACTGGGATATTGGAAGATGGAATTTCCTCCTGAGCCCCCTGATTATTCTGGTGTCTTGTGCCTGGTGCCTGTCCGTGCCCAAGAGGAGACTGAGGCAAGGCAGCTCCTCAGGAACAGTTATTTTATTTGGAGGCAGGGAAAGGAGCTCCCAAGCCCCAGCTCTTGCAGAGGACGCTTCAGGAGGTTTCTGCCACTCAGAGTCACAGGAAATCTTGGAGAAGAGCTTGGAGGTGCTGCAGGATGCTCCTGCCTAACTCAGACCTGAACATCTCCTGTGCTGCTCTCTGAGGTCCCACTCTGTTATCAGCTTCAGGAGGGAGCTGTGAGCTCTGCCAAGGTTGGGCTAGTGTCAGTAGGTGACAAAAACCTGCTTCAATAAGCAAAAAGTCCCATCAAAAGCACACTGGGAGTTGATTCCTGGTGTTCCACCAGCTCCTGTGAAAAGCTCAGCCTTCATTTTAAAAGCTCTTTATTAAAGAACAGATTGTTCATTGCTTTTGGCACACACATTCCCTGTATCTTTTCTTTTTGTGCCCTTCCAGCTAAGATTTTCCAAGAATTTTGACTTGGGATGGGCAGCATAATTACCAAAATATCCAGGGAAAGGCTCTTTCTTGATTACAGCTATTTCAACAAGCCCAGAAATCCCAGTGCAGGAAGTTCAGGTCTCATGTCTGCACAGCTCCAGAGTGGCATTGAATGTGCCTGTGATGCCACTTGTGCCTCCAAGGCATTTTTCCAGCACTCCTCTCATCAATTAATTCAGGAATTTGAACTCTCCCAGAGGTCAGAAAAGCATTTGATTATTTGGAAAGTCTCCAAACACTATCATAAGGCTGGGATTTACAATAAAATTGCCTTTCTGATTAAAGAGGAATGGCATGAGGTTGTGGCATCTCCAAAGTGGAGAAAAGCACCTGCCTCAGCACAGATGGATTTGTCCCACAAAGAGATGAGTTATTCCCACCTTATCTTGCACAAGTGGGGTCCAACTGTCCCTACTCTCACCCCACCTCTGTTCTATGGAACTGCTTCCCTGAACAGATTGCCCACAGAGCCTCTGGGCTCTCCTCCCTGGGGCTGTTGCAGAGCTGTGTGCACACAGTGCTGTGCCCTGTGCTCTGGGATGGCCCTGCTGGAGCAGGAAAGTGCCACCAGATGTGGTCCTTTCCAGCCTGAGCCATCCTGTGAATATCCCAGACATTCCTGACTGCTGCAGATTCTCTATCCTGATCCAGAATGGAACATTTTCCTACGGAAAAATATTGATATGTCAACATCTGAATTCCTTAGCACTGCCCTCCCAGTGCCTTGAAAGGGCCTCTTTACTTTGGGAGGTGATAAAATCAAACATCACAGATGTTTTTTATCATTGTTCTTTCAAGTGAGGAGCTCATGCTGCAGAACCTTGGGAGCTTCTGTTCAGGGAGCAGCAGCTCAGTTTTAGGAATTTGGATAGAATTCTAAACTTCATGATGAGGATCATACCCCTGTCTTCTGATTTAGCTTGGGAATATTTGGTTTTTATTGAAGATATTTATCCTTCAGCTTAGCAGGTTTGGAATGCATAACGACTTAATTTATAGGAATTTGGAGTTTAAGTGGACTTGGACTTTTGTAGCTGGGAATAAAACAAAATTCCAGTGGGACTGTTGTTAGTAGACATGAGAAGGGCTTATTTGCTTGATTTTACCTGTGTTTTGGTTTCACTGCATATTTTTGGCATTTCTTTTGGGGTTTGGAGGCTTGTTGCACTGTATTTAGAAAAAAATGCAACCAGTTTGTCTCATCTGCTTTGCTGCACTTGTATGTACTCACTACATCCAAGGAGTGTGGCAGAGGGAATTAGCTAAGGGATTTCCAGAAGCAATCCCAAGAATGCCGCAAGTATTTTTCTAAGCAAAATAATAGGTTTTTCACATGTTCCAATGCAAATCCAGAAGATTTCAGCTTCCTTATCCAGGAAGGTGTCCCTGCCCGTGGCAGGGAGGTTGAAATCAGATGGTCTTGAAGGTTCATTCCAATCCAGACCATTGTGTGACCCTGGCCTGAAATTTTACATCTGTTTGTGTTTTGGCAGGAAATTTTCCATGCTGGGATTTAATCTTCCTGGCAATAAGAAATCATTAAAGGTATTTAACTGCTCTGTAAATTCATCATGGAAGCGAGAGGCGCTCACTGCTCTGTCACCCCTGATGGCTCTGCTGTGCTTTGAAAGGGGACATTTAAATTCTTTTTTAGTGCTCGCTCAGCATTCACCTCGTGATGAGCACGAAGGGATCAATGAGCAGCTGTGGCACACGAGGTCAGCCCAAGTTCACAGTGGGCTCCGTGCTGATTGGCTTCCAAAGTTGGATGCATCAGGACCAAGGTCACCGATAGGATCTGGTGACAGCATAAAAAATAAAGCAGAGCTGAAGTCATTTGTTGACAGCAGCCCCTGGGAGAGAATTGCCCTTTATTGCCTCAGATTTGGGCTTCATGATGTGACCTTTCACGTTGTTGGACTCCTGTTTGTAGGTTTCCCTTTTCACTTGGAAAATGATGGAGTTTTGCTCTCTGTCCCCCATTGGCAATGAGGTTTTAAATATAGCAGAGGAGGTGCAGTAGATCAGTTCATGCTGTTAATGAAATAATCAGGGTGGGAATGTCCCAAAGCTGGCCAGGTGGCTGTGGGAGTGGGATGGTGGCTCATCTTCCCGCTGCTGTTACCCTGCACAAGTGAAGCATCCAGTAATTATGCCCTACTGTTAATTGCAAGCTATTCCAGCTGAAATGAAGCCCTGCACCCTCCAGGCCTCCCTCCATAATCCAGCCAACTCTTTTCCCTTAAAGTCACCCGCAGCCAAAGGTCGGACACTCGCAGAGACTCTCCGGCAGCTGAATGTCACATTTCATGGAGGGGGTGGATCCTGCTCATCCATTTCCCCTCCAAGCCTTTCTAAAAATACCCCAAACTTTATCAAGGAGCTATTTTGGAGGAATTATGGTCATGGATAGGCATGGGAAGCTGATTCTGAGAGGCTTGCATGGGTTGGAGTTGCGTGTTCCTTACTCAGGGGCTTGGTGTTGTGGCGCAGTTGGCTGTGGGATAAACAGAGAGCACCGGGATTTTGGGACCTCCTGGCTTGAGATGGCTGCTCTGAGGGGGTTTATAGGAGAACAAGTGAAGATATCCTTATAGGAATGTTGATCTGTGACTGAAGTCATTCGTTTCAGGCATTTACAGCTTATCAGATCTGATTTCATAAAACCTGGCTGAGATTTCTCTCCAGGGACCTTTGGTGATCCTGCCACTTCCAATAAACATTTATAGAAGCTGCTGCCAGCCTGTGGACACAAGAAACTCCTAGGAGATATTTTTATCTTCCAAAAATCCTTAAAGACACCAAAATATTTAAAAGCAAACCCCACGCAGGAGAAGATGGATAGAAAGTGCCCACCTGTAGCCTTGGGAGCTGGATTGAGGTGCCAGGAGTTGGCTTTGCACCTTCAGTAGGGATGTTTGCTATTCCTCCTTGGAAAACCGTGTCCTCCAGAGCCATGCAGGGACTGGGAGCAGCAGAATGCTGAGCTAAAAGCCAATTTTGAGAGTGAGATGGAAGTGCAGCAGGTAAAGGCTGGCCCAGGCTCCCACAGCTCGGGGGCGGCGGCGCGCACTGCTCAGGTTTGCACCTCTAAGAAATTTCCATTTTTTCGCCTCAAAACCTCCAGATACGAAGCCGAAGCTGCCTTCTTTGCCAACCTGAAACTGTCGGATTTCAACATCATCGACACCCTGGGCGTTGGAGGCTTTGGGAGAGTGGAGCTGGTAGGTGACTTCTTTGTGTGATGTCCTAAAACAACTGCTCTGTTCAAGGCTTTATTTCCTTTGTGATCACACCCCAATAACCCTGAGAAAAATGATCTGCTGGGGTTATATAGTGAAGAAAGTTGACTTATGTTTCCTGAGACATAAAAAATGTACTGATAAATGCTTTGCAGTAGCCAAGAAGGATTTATGTCCTAGGCTGAGGGAGGAGCACACATCTCTTCTCTCTCTTAAGTGGTTTATGACATTGATTTGTGGTCCTTTAACAGAAGAATTGGGTGAGGGCTGGGATTGGAAGAGCAACCTAAAATATTATTTAACCAGATCCAGAGTAGCAGTAGAAAGCCTCTCCTACACATTTTTTATTCAGATCTAGAATGGTTGCACTTGGTTGTCCTGAAACAACATTCAGCGCCTGATCCATGACAATACATCCCATAGAGGGCCTCGGTTTTGTGCAGAATTGTAGGGAAAAGACAAAATCCGAGCCTGCTTTTTGCTCTGCTTGTCTTTGAGCTCTGTGGTCTCCTTTAAAGCAGAGCCTGAGCAAGAGGCGGCCTGTTTGTAGCACCAAGGCAACAGAAAACCTTGGAGTAGGGAGAGGGAGTTGGGTTACAGGACACCGGACACTCCCGCAGTATGTCAGGAACTCCTGCAAGCCCGGGCAGAAGGGGAACAGAGTTACTGTTGCCACCACAAACCTCAGGGAAGCGTCCATTCTGCAACCCTGCGGAGCTGAAGGCGGCTGGGGATTGGAAAATGGGCAAAATGAGGCGTTTGTGGTGGTCACTTGGGATGTGAAGAGTAAATTTGGTGAGCAAAGCTCAGCTTGTTCTTCCCTGTGGTTTATTCCTCACTTTTCCTGGATGGTTGTGAAATCCTGGGGAGGACAGAGCATCTGTGGGAATACTGGTCCCGTCCTGGGGTTTAATGTGTGATTATTTTGTTTATGAATATTTAATTTATGAGTATTTTGAAGGAGTCACCTGCTGAGGATGCTTCCCAGCAGGAGGTTGTGCTCAACCTTTCTTTTGAAGTCCCTCCATCCTCTCCTGACACCAGGGATTTGCCTCCTAAATTAACATCTGGCTCCTCCACCCTGTAGTGAGGGAGACCCACCATACTGGGGCTTGGTTTGAGCCTTGTGAAGGTCTGGCGTTCGTTTTTAAGGGGTTGTGCCAACCCCAAGGTGTCCTGGGGAGGTGCACGGCTTTGTCTCCATGAGGGGTTTCCAGTGGCAGCCTCACCAGTGGCCATGGCCTGTGGCAGCTTTAAGGTGACAAAAACTCCACCCTGGTGATGTGTGACCACGGTCCAGGCGAGGGGAAGAGCAGGAGGTGCTCTGTCCCTTCAAGGTGTCAGCTCAAGTAGAATTATCCCATTCTGAGCAGAAGTTCACACACCTCCAAGAAGCCCTGGAGCCTCCTGGGGTGGGAAAAACATTCCCAGAGGGTTTCTTCAGGGCTGGTGTCCCTCTCCTGAGGAGGAAAATGCTGGATAATCTCATTTTTTGTGCTCTTAACTGATACTGAACTGCACACAGATGAAACATATTTAAAAGGGTAGCTCAACACACCAGATTTTGTTGTTTTTCTTTACCACAGAAGGAAATTTAGTTATAAAGCCAAGAAAATATTCCTTTTGTCAAAACTGAGCCTGGAATTGCTGCCTCATGCTTCTACCTCCTCCATTAAAAATAAGGTTTATTACTTGGGCTAAAAATGTAAAATACATTGGAGGAACCGGCTCTTTTATTGCCTGAATATGGAAGTGCAGGAATGTTCCTGGAAAACATTCACAGTTTTTGTGCTTTCCAGGAGTAAAATGGATGGAAAAAGTGAAGGACATGGCAAGGAAAAGGAATTTTATAGCTTTGGGCACGAAGCCTCAGAACGCCACCTCTGGAGAGGGCAACTGGTGGTGGCTGGGGGGAAACTGCAATGTCTGGGGCTGGGATTGGCCAAGAAGGAATAAAATTCCCATTGGATGTGGTTTTCCAGACACCTCTGGGAATGCTGCTGCCTTGGAGAGGTTGCCCTTTCCATGCATCCATGCACGAGTGTATGGCTTTTAGGTCAGCCTAAAATATAAATTATTTTCAATTCCACGGCTCTCACAGGCGGAAATCCCCTTTTTGTCTTGCTTTTCCAAGCAGTTTTGTTTTCTGTATCTCAGGAAAAGATTCCAAAGCATTGGAGTGAGTGTTTTTTGCTCAGATTTTTGGTGGCTCCCGGGTGCCTCTTCCAACGTCCTTATGAATCCTCCTCTTCATCCCAAACTGGGCTATCAACTTTTATCTAGGTTTTTGTTGAGGGACAAACCACCCAGGGTTGGAGAAACCTCAGCAAATGGCAGGAACAGACTTTTTGGGATGCATCCACTCCTTTTTACAGCTCAGCCTCCCAGCTGAGCATCTTCTGGGGTGGGGTCCAGGATTAACATTAGGAAAATAGGAATTTCAAAAGCCATTGGGATAGGGAATGTCACCTCATGTGTCAGGGACGGAGGGCAGGTGTCCCCAGCCCTCAGAAATCATCTCTACTGACCTTTATTGCTCTTGGCTTTGTTCTTTAATTTCCTTTTCATTCAAGTTCTGTGCTCCTGACCATCTGCCCCAGGTCAGTTCTTCTGGGTTTAAATAAAGATTATTTTTGACAGCTCTGAAAAAAATACATTGGAGTAGCTGAATATCTGGGATTGGACTCATTTTTCCATGGAATGAATTCCTGAAGGTGATGGCTGAGCACAGATGACTAAAAATCACCTCCTTGCCTTCTGCACTCCTTCAGGCTTTGTGGTGGCCCAACATAGCAAAATTCCTTTGCAATATGGAGATTCCTAAAGACACAAATTAAAACATGCACATAAAATGTTCCAGTCATATTTTACAGGCTCAGTACAAACTGGACACAACAAAACATTTCAGCTTTATTTGTGTTTTAAGAGAAATCTGGCCCCAGCTTCTGAAGTGCAATTAAGTCTCTTCCAGCCTCCAGCCTATGTTGTAAACAAAGCCATTAGTGAATTAATTAGGTAATGAGGAAAAACCCGCTGCAGTTGTCTTCTGACAGATGCAGAATCCAGATATTTATTGGTGGAAATTTCCAACTGTGTCCAATTTCCAATTCCCAAGCAAGCTGCTTTTCCTAGTTGTTGCAAAGTTTTTTATTAGAAAGATCATTTTTCTCTTGGAAATCTCCTAATTTTTGGGTTTAATTGTCAGGAATTGCCTTGAGCTGTGCCAGGGGAGGCTCAGGTTGGACAGCAGGAGGAATTTCTGCATGGAAAGGGTGCTCAGGCCTTGGCAGGGGCTGCCCAGGGAGGTTTGCAGTGCCCATCCCTGGAGGTGTCCAAGGAAGGGCTGGAGGTGGCACTCAGTGCTCTGGGCTGGGGACAAGGTGGGCACTGGGCACAGCTTGGGCTCCATGGGCTGGGAGGGCTTTTCCAGCCTCAGTGGTTCTGAGATTCTGTCAATTTTTTGGCTTTTGCAGAAATGGATCTTTTGGTTGCTATGAAGGGGGGAAGATTTGGGGATTTCAGTGAGGGATTTGAGATTAGATACCCAAGGAAATCCCACACCTATCTGACAATGTCACTCTTTCTGAGCTCAGCAAAATCCTGGGGGTGATCTGACCCTTTTTTCCCATTCCTTCCCAACACTTGCAGCATATTCCCTTCTCCAGCATGTGCAGGATGTTTACTTTTATCACACAGCCACGTGGGGCTGGACCACTACAGGGCTGTGTTTTAATGTTCCCTGGGTTTTGAATTCCTGTTGAAACTAAATGCATCCTTTGTAGATGGAAACACATCCTAGGGCTTGTCAGTTCACAGAAAGGGTCTTGGCAGAGTTTGGAAAGATGGGTTGTTTTGGGAGCCCATCAAATCTGGGGAGAGGCTGGATCAGGATATGAGCTGAGCCAGAGATTTCAGCTCCAGCTGGAGGCAGGAATTAAACATAAAAATAGGCTTTATATTTCAGACAAATCCAAACTGGAAGCAGAGCAGGATCATGTATGGGATTGTTGGAGTTTAATTCCATTTGATATTTCCAAGACCCCACCACAGTGAGTTTTTCCATTTCACATATATCTTTAGCTGTAGAATCATTCTTCCTCTATTTACTTTTCCTTGGAATGATTTTATGCATGAAACCCTTTACATCCCTCACTGCTTTTAGCCTTTTGCTTCCAGACATTTCTGCAAAATCATTTTTACCTCTGGGCTTTATAGGAAGACAGAAATTTTAACATATTTTAATATATTTGCCCAATGTTTGCCCTTTGCTCATAAAAAGCTTGTGTTTGTTGTCAAGCAACAAAAATCAGTTTTCAGTGCAGGGATCAGGATGTGGAGTTAAAGGGGTTTAGCACAGTTGAGTATTTGATTAAAAATTTTTAAATTTACTTTTTTTGGTATTGTCCTAGTATAGTTTTGCAAATTATTTTCCTATAGAATCCCATAGTGCTCCAATTGGGATAGGAAATTTAGTGCTTTCCCAACCAGTGGAATCTGGATTAATAATAACAAAAAAAAAAAAGTAAGGTCGCTGCCATGGACAGTTTCCACCCTGCAGCCCACTTGGAACTAATTTTGAAGGATTCATCCTTCAAAATTCAGCCTACAATGTATCTTGTAGACCTTATTTTTTTCTCCATTATTTTTCTTTTCATCTTCTTCTAAAATCCCAGAATCCCAGGATGGTTTGGGTTGGAAGGGACCTTAAAGCTCCAAAATTCCACCCTCTGCCATGGGCAGGGACACCTTCCACTATCCCAGGCTGCTCCAAGCCCCATCCAGCCTGGCCTTGGACACTTGCAGGGATCTGGGAGCAGCCACAACCACCCTGAGCCCTGTCTTAGACGGGGTTGACTTAAGTCTTACTTATTTTCCAGCCTAACCCAGCACACTGTGCACTGTAGCCAACCCTGAATTAATGTTGGGCTTGAGGTAGGGAGTGGGAATCTAATTGGGATATGCAAATGATCATTTCTCTCTAAACTTAGGTCTGGAGAGAGGCTGGCTCTGGCTTTAAGGAAATGTGGAAAGTCCCCTAAAAATCCTTATGGATTATTTGGGCTGGAAAATCCCTCCCAGCCCATGGAGCCCAAGCTGTGCCCAATGCCCACCTTGTCCCCAGCCCAGAGCACTGAGTGCCACCTCCAGCCCTTCCTTGGACACCTCCAGGGATGGGCACTGCAAACCTCCCTGGGCAGCTCCCTGCCAAGGCCTGAGCACCCTTTCCATGCAGAAATTCCTCCTGCTGTCCAACCTGAGCCTCCCCTGGCACAGCCTGAGGACGTTTCCCTTTGTCCTGTCCCTTGTTCCTGGCAGCAGAGCCCGACCCTCACTGGCTGACTATGGGGAATTCTCTTCCATCCAGGGAGAAGAACAATCCTTTCAGTAGGAAAAGCAGGCTGTCCCCTTTTTCTGGGGCAGGAGCAGTCAGTGCTCTGTGTGTGCAGCAGTTCAGTTGTCAGGATCAGGAGAGCTCAGCTTGCAAATGCTGCTCTCAGCAACAGCTGCTGCTATTTTTGTTGGTTCCACCAGATCAAGTTGGGAAACAGTGAAAATGCAGGACCTTGGGAATGCCCAGCAATCAGGACCTCTTGGAATTCAGTTCCCAAAGCACTGCTGTTGTGTCAGTTCTTATTTAATGTGACAGGGAAATAGCCATGTTTCAGCAGAGCATGGATTTCTGGCTCCTGTCTATTGAAAGTATTCCATAGGAAGCAAAATTCCCTTGGAAAAATGTCTTTGTTGTTATGGAGGTTCAGAGGAACACAGAGGAAAACTGTGATGAATGGACTCCTCAAAGCCCATCCAGTGCTACCCCTACCCCTGCCATGGGCAGGGACACCTTCCACACCTTGGACACTGCCAGGGATCCAGGGGCAGCCACAGCCTCTCCACCCTCCCAGGGAACAATTCCTTCCCAATATCCCATCTGACCCTGCCCTCTGGCAGTGGGGAAGCCATTCCCTGTGTCACTGTCCCTCCATCCTCCATCCCTTGGAAATATCCTGCAGTGTTCAGTCAGGGAAATAAATCCTTCTCTGGGGGCTTATTCTGCATCCTGGTAAATATTTATAAAAGTTTCTGCTTTCCCAAGGTCAGCTGGGATTGGGTCAGGAATTGCTGGAGTTGCAGACTGTATAACATACATAGGGGTGATTTATAGGGAATACAGGCAGGGAAGGAGGAAGGATAAAGAAACACAGGGCTCTTTTTTCCCCCTTTTACATTGAGCTCTGGATTTCATCTCATCAATACCTGTTTTCCCAACCAGCCTGAGAAAGCACCAAGGTGTAAAACCATAGTTATTTCTATGTAAGTGTTAAAAACCAGACAAAAGTCAGGCCTGGAGTGCACTATGTGTCCTGGAAACTGCAGAAGTTTAAAATCATAAAGCAAAGGAAGGATTTTGGAGTGGTTCCAGCTGGAGGAGCCAGCTGTGATCCTATGAAACAAGGACATGGAAAAGCCAGAGAGGTTGTGTCTCTCCTTTTTCCCTTGCCTTTCTTTGCCCATAGAATTCCAGATGGTTTGGTTTGGAAGGGACCTTAAAGCCCATCCCATTCCACCCCCTGCCGTGGACAGGGACACCTTCCACTGTATTTATACCTGTGTATATTCCATATTTCTATTAGCTGTGCACTTATATATGCAACATATAGTTTATGTACATTTTATATCTCCAGGCAAAATAAAAACATTTTTTATTCAATTTTTCTTCCACTTTCTGAGCTCAAACCCAAATTCCTTGTGGTTCCTGTGGCTCCCTGGCGTGGCTTTCCCCATGAGTGTTGAAGGACAGGGTGTCCTTAGCAGTTCCTTCTCATCTTCTCAGTATTAATCCTCTTTGATGTTTTTAAAATAAAAAAATCCAGGTGACTCCTATTTTTTCTTTTTCAGCTTTTGGAATGAGATTGGGATTGGGACATGGGAATATTTTTGTATTAATTAACATAACAGTAATACTAAAAACTATTATTGGTAAAAAGTGATCTGGTGTTTCCCAACTTTACATCATAAAATAATCCTCAAAGTCCCCTCATTTGGCAGAAAGCAGAGCAAGGAGAGGGCTCAGGCAGGTTGGAAAAGAAGAAAAAGCCTCCAGGGCTAATTTTCCAGGTGATCCAAAAAACAGCCCTTGGATTCTGTACCTGGACAGCTCTGGTGCATCAGCACTTTTAATGCAAATTAATCCTTTTGTGCTTTCAAATTCCCATAAATCCTCTGCCTTCCAAAGGGAATGGAAAATGGATCGGAGTTCTCTGGTGGCATCAGGTCCAAGCCTTGCCTGAGCTAATTGCAGCTGCCTGTTCTATATTTAATAAAACAATAATTTAATATATTAATATAAATTATTTTGCTATATTAGTGTATTTAACATCATAATAACAATTGCAGCTGCTTTTTCTATATTTAATATTTGCAGCAGTGAGGACATTCTCGAACACCAAATAAACTCCCTGCCTTCTTCATCCTGGAAATTTCCTTCCCTGGACTTACATGAAAGTGTAGAAAAGCAAGCGACTTCCCCAGGCTCTCCACCCCTGACAAAATAGTAATAAAATTTTTTAAAATAGCCTTTTTCATGAGAGACACAAAAATTAAGTGGTCAAAATCCGTGGTTTTAAATAAGGGGACACATTGGGATTCATTCCCAGCACCTTTTGTTTTGTGATATTGGAGTTTATTCTCCTCAGTCTCCACCAGTTTGTTTGCTTTATTTTCACACTGATGCCTGGTACAGATTAACATTAGGGAATTGGGAATTTCAAGTGAATTTAGAGTGCTAAATATAATTTTTTTTATTGTTTGATACGCAAGTCAACCAAGAAATGCTCGATTTTGCTGTCTGGAGCTGCTTTCTTGATTATTTTTGTGTGTGGACATCCTAACATTAAAAAATACAGGCTGAAAGAGAACAGATCTGATCTGGAGAATCTGATGGAGATTTGCAAAGGCTTTGATGTGAAATAATTTGGAGGGGCAGTGGCAGTGCTTGTCTGTCACTACTGGACTGGTCTGGTGGGAAGCCAAGAAATCTGGATTCCCACCAAAACGAAGAGGGATAAGTTCTCCACGAGTTAATCCTTAGTCCTCCCAAATTTTAATTATTTCTTGGTTTTGAGTTTTGATCAATTCTGCTCAGCCCAGATTTCACCTTGATTTTCATCAGGTCTTTGATCTCTGTGTGCCACCTCCCTGCTCCCCTGGCTTGATTCAGATGGGGTAATAGCCAATATGTCATCCAAACAGTTAAACTCAAACCATTTATTCAAAATGGGACTTTAAAAAATATAAACCAAACCCTAACCCCAAACCAAAAGTGCTTTTATCACTTTTAGTTGGCCAAAAATGCAGAATTCCTCTGTGCTTTGAGCTGTGGTCAAACCAGGTTAAGGAATAATGGGGCAGCAAGGATGGGGGAAAATGTTCTGCTTTACTTTTTGGGCATTGTTTTGGTCTTCGTGATGTGTTTCTCTGAAAATAAAATGGCAAACACAGATTTCCAGCCAAGATAATAATTAGGAGGGTGAATCTCAGTGTGAAAAACAGGACAGCAGGAGCTTTGGAAAAACAGAAGTTTTATGTGGGCTTGGAAACTCTTGGGGCTGTGGGAAATGAGAAACCACAAATCTGGCACATAAACATACATACATATATATATATATATATATATACACATGTATGTATGAAATATATTTAAAAAGAGGTTATGATGAAAACTGTTGGGATTGATTTCCTTAAGGTCTGCGTGTCCTTTTGGCCTTGAGGCTCCCAGTTTGATTTCTGGGGATGCTGGGGATACCATCCCTCCTGGTCTTTCCATGGGGATACCATCCCTCATGGTGTTTCCCTGATCCCTGAACCACAACAGAACAAAGCAGGTGGACAAGAAACTGTTCAAGTTCAGAGTGTGATGCCTTGGAAATTCCCAGGGGAAAGTTTAGATAGCACTCTTGAGAACATGGTGGGATTATTGAGGTGTCTGTGCAGGGCCAGAAATTGGACTGAATCATCCTAGAGGGGCTCTTCCAACTCAGCACATTCCATGGTTCTACAAAGGTGCCATATCTCATATCCACCCACACTGCAAAGCAATACAAAACCAGCTCTGACATTAAATAAATTCTGATTGTGTGAGTGTTGCCTCCTAATCATAAAGGCAGGCTGGGTTTCTGACAGGGCTTAGTGACAGCCAAGCTGCTTCCCTCTGGCAGAAGCCAAATTCCTACAAGGACACCAAAACAGAAGTTGCCAGATGGCACCTCGTGCCCGACACGGGGAAAGCACCTCACTGGAATATTGTTTCGAGCAGCTGCCGGGGGAATTTAGCAGACTTGGAGGCCTGGGAGGTCAACACCGGGGTTCCTTTGAGAGGGTTGGCCAGGATGGGAAGGGTGGCAGCCTTCCAGCTGGCTTTGGGATAGGGACCTGTCCCTTGGGGTGGCTCAGGGTTCAGAAGTTGCCAGGGTTACCCCCAGAGCAAGCAAACAACTGCTGTCAGCTTCAGCTCGGGGAGCCAGGCTAAAAATAGGGGGCAGAAGCTAAAGGTGAAGAGCAAAGCTGCGAGCAGGCAGTGCTGCTGGGAAGCCAGGTCTGCTCATCCTCTGCAGGCATCCCAGCTCTGCAATTCCCAGGCGGGGTGAGCTGGAGCAAAGGGGTTTGGGGAAGCTGAAGGTTAACATCTCCTGACCTGAGAGCAACACCCACACTTGGCTTTTCCCTAAAAAAAAAAAAAGTTGTTCAGAAACAATTTTTTGAGCAGTAAGCCAAGCAGTTAGAGACCTGGATCCACGGCTGGAGAGGCGGGAGGAATTCCTGGAAGGCAGGCGGGAGGGGTTGCTGGCAGGGAGGTGGGGTTCCAGGTGTGCCCTGTGTGTGAGCCTGGCCTGTGCTGCCGTGCCCAGGTGCAGCTGAAGAGCGAGGAGGCCAAGACGTTCGCCATGAAGATCCTGAAGAAGCGGCACATCGTGGACACGCGGCAGCAGGAGCACATCCGCTCCGAGAAGCAGATCATGCAGAGCGCCCACTCCGACTTCATCGTCAGGTACCCCCCTGCCCTGCCCTGCCCTGCGCCCTCAGCATCCCTGGGATCCACACAGGATCAGCCAGCCAGCGTGCAACAGCCTTCAGCTCCCCTCCTGCAGGGGAACGGAGACGTGGAGCAGGGGGAACGTGCTGGGCAGAGCTCACTGGAGCTGCCAGACAGTCCCTGTGGAACCCCAGGATGGCTTGGGTTGGAATTTAAATCCCATCTCATTCCACCCCTGCCATGGGCAGGGACACCTGCCACTATCCCAGGCTGCTCCAATCCCATCCAGCCTGGCCTTGGACACTGCCAGGGATCCAGGGGCAGCCACAGCTGCTCTGCCCACCCTCCCAGGGAACAATTCCTTCCCAGTATCCCATCTGACCCTGCCCTCTGGAAGTGGGAAGACATTCCCTGTGTCCCCTGATCCAAGTCCTTCTCCAGCTCTCTTGGAGCTCCTTTAGGCACTGGACTCACCATCTAGAATTTATACATACATATATATATATATATACACACATATTTTTTTATTTTTTCATATTTATCATAACTTGGCTTTGCCCCTGCTCCAGTTTAATTTTCCTTTTCCTTCTTAATACCTGAGTTTTCCTCCTCACTAAGGTACACTGGAAGGCAGGGCTTCATCCTTTGAAATGACCCAGTGCCATGACAATGACCAGCTGTGTCCAGCATTTTTTCTTTATGGAATATTTGACAACTTGAGTCCAGCATCCCTGGACTCCTCATGGACAAACATGTTAAAATCATCTCCCTGCCCCAAGCCTAAGCACATCTCCAGGGAATAAAAGGGGTGCCAGACATTTTTGGTTGTTTCCACCCTAATAACAACATTCCCTGGCTTTTCAAGGATTGTGAGGACAGAAAGGAGGTTCTTTCAATGCTGCAGGTCAGGATGGAGCAGTAGATGCTGAAGATCCCTGGAGCCACCTTGAAGGGCATCTAAGCCAAGGCTGCCTCATCCCACTATCAGAGATGCCTGGAAAATTTTTCTGCCTTAGGAGATTAGCCCTGCTCCCAGAGATTGCTCAGGAGATGCAAACAAAGCCCTGGGATGAATCCAAAGGGAAGCATGTGGCCAGGCTGGGGCACTCACGGGGTGTTTCCTTCTCAGGCTCATCCCAGGGATTCCTGTGGAGCCCATGGCTTCTCCTGTGATTCATGGGTGACAACTGGAGCCTGACACTGCCTGGCTGCCATTCCCTTCAGGATGTGCTGTTGGATCCATAAACATTCCTTGTTACCCAGGCCAGAGCCAAATATTCCCTGTGGGCTATTCCAGCCTCTGGGTTTTTGGAAGGCTGAGCTGTTTTGGGATGAGAGGGGAAGTGCAGGGCCAGCCAAGTCACCACTCCCAGAAATACCCACTCCTAAATAAAACCTGAGCCTCCAAACATTTCTTAATGGAGCCACTGGTATTCATGGCTGCTAAATGAAATCCTCCTTCATTCCCACTCTTCACCCTTCAGCAGGGAAGCAGAACAAGGATGTTTTACCTGTACATCTTCTCCTTCCATATCCTGCAGTATTTCCCACCTTTTGCAACAACAACTATCTCTGAATCATATTTAATATCCCATGGAAATACTTCTCTGGGAAGGGACCTTCCAAGTCAAAGAGTCCAATCTTTTGCTATTGCTGGAAAATATTTGATTTATCAAACTTGGTTTCTGCTTTTCCCCCTCTTCTCCTCTTGCCCATCCACAGGGATTTGAAGTTTTCCTATAGTTTCTATACTAAAATTATTCAACTTGTTTATTGTTTTTTCAAAAACTTGTTTATTTCATTTATTGGACCAGCTGGGATAATTTTTTTTGGGGGGGTGCAATGGGCAAAATTTGAATATTTCTATGGATTAATTCAGTTTCGAGCTGATGGATGAAAGGTGGGTTTAAAATAATCTTGGAGCAAGGACACAACCTCTGGGATATTAGAATGGGAAAGACAAAATTCCAGAAGAACTTGGTTGTTTTCTTAATTCATTGTGTTTGTTACAAAAGTTTCAGAGGAATAATTTGGGTTTGGATATTAAAATGAATTAAACCAGGCAAAAGGACCAGGAGAAGCCATGAGGCACTAAATAAAATTGACTTTTAGATAAACTAAAACTCAAACAGAACAAAATGCTCTGGGTTGGATCAGGGGACAAAGAAGTGCGAATATTTTAAGGAATAGGGAAATAAATAAAGAAATTATTCAAATATTGTGGTCATTTAAACTTAAGTCTGAAATAATGCCCTTTCAGGTGTCTAAACTTTGTGCTTCCATGATAACTGATAAATAATGTTTGCTTTTTATTTTTATCTGTGCATTTTAGGCCAGATTAAATAGCCATAAAATTTTCATTGGTGCTGCCTTAATTAAGGAAAGTATTTCAGTAGTATTTAAATTACCAAGCAATTAAAAACATGAAATTGCATTTTGGATTCTTGAAGTTTTATGTAAACATTAATAGAGAATAATTACGTATTAAGATAAATGATATTTTGTCAAAGCGACAAGAAATAAGTGGGATTTTTGTTAAAACCATCTATTTGAGCATTATTTAATGGTCAGTTATAACTGACCATTGGTTTTATATAAATAGAAATGGATGTCTTCCAAAGGAACCAAATCCTGCAGTGTTTTCTCACTGATCCATCCCACAGCTCTGTTAAAATAATAACTGGGATTAGCAGGGAAGATCTGGAATCTGCAAAACCCACCTGGTTTCATTTCCATTGTGTGGCGGCAGCTCTTGAATTTTTAACTCCTGGAAACTTCCAGGAACGCAGGAATTGCACCAGGAGTCACCCTCAGCATTCCTTTCTGCTGCAGAAATTGTTAAACCTATTATCCCAACAGCTGCAAAGAAACTTTCCCTGTATCCTGCAGAAAGCCTGGATGGATAAAGCCACACATGGAATAGGAAGTAAAAAAGCAGCTGAACACTGAAATAAAAAAAAGAAGAATCTCAGGTTTTTTTTCACTGTAGTTATTTAATATTATTAAACACATCTATAAGTCCAATTAATGTAATATCATTAGAAAATCCTGTTGAGCACAGAGCATGGATTTTAGAGCACGGTTCAGAACTCGAGGATGGGTTCACAAAGTCTGGCCCATCCCTTGGGGCAGTTTTTCCGCCACATTCCTTCCTGGGAGGAAGAGGAAGAGCATTTCAGGTTCTTTATACTCTGTCAAACCAGTGAGTTTAGTGCTTTGATAATGGATTTATTTTGTGATTTCCTGGTTGCCACCCCCAGGCTCTACAGGACGTTCAAGGACAGCAAGTACCTGTACATGCTCATGGAGGCCTGCCTGGGGGGAGAGCTCTGGACAATTCTCAGGGACAGGTGAGCTGGGACTTGTCCTACAGAGTGGGGTGTTTTAAATGTCAGAATTCCAGCTGGAAGGGTTGGAAAGATCACAAAACCCATTCCATTGCACACCCTGCCATGGGCAGGGACACGTGCCACTAGCCCAGGCTGCTCCAAGCCCCATCCAGCCTGGCCTGGGACACTTCCAGGGATCCAGGGGCAGCCACAGCTGCTCTGGGCACCCTGTGCCAGGGCCTGCCCACCCTCCCAGGGAAGATTCCTTCCCAATATCCCATCTATCCCTGCCCTCTGGCAGTGGGAAGCCATTCCCTGTGTCCTATCCCTCCATCCCTTGTCCCCAGTCCCTCTCCAGCTCTCCTGGAGTCCCTTTAGCCTCTGGCAGGGGCTCTGAGGTCTTCTTGGAGCATTCTCTTCTCCAGGTGAACACCCCCAGCTCTCCCAGGCTGGCTTCAAGCAGAGGGGCTCCAGTCCCTGGAGCATCTCCCTGGTTTCCTCTGGATTCACTCCAGCAGCTCCAGGTTCTGTCAACGTCACAGTTTTAAATCACAATTTCCCATCTCAGAGCTTTTCCCACCCCTGTGTTTGCAGCCTTCCCTCTGTGAATGTGTATATCAACTTTCAGCCCTGCCACATGAACACTGATAAATAATATCCATTAATATTTCCTGGCTCATTCCAAGAGCAATGAGCAGGAGGAGATCAAGAGCCACGCAGGGTTTGTTGGCCCAGATACCCCATATTACACCAAGGCTGCTGATTCAAGTGGGAGTCAAAATTCACACCCTACCATGGCCACTCTTCCATGAGGATGCAGCAGTGACATGAAAAAAAAATTAGGAAAGCATGTGATGCCCAAAACCCCACAGTCTCTGCCTAAGGAGGGCTGACCTTGGAGTGTTTGGGGTTGCTGGGTGCACATGGGATATGCCCACAGAGCAGAAAAAGATGCAGGAGATTGTAACTCTGGAATAGCCTCATCACTGGAACAGAATTCCATTAATTTTAGAAAGATTGATCAGGAAGCCAAGTTTAAATTGTCTTTAAATTCCCCAGAACAATTTTTTCTGTAATGCTTCCTTTTCCCAGCAGCCTTTTTTTCACTGAAACAGGAACTGGAGCAAAGTTAGATGTTGCTGGGTGGGATTTTTCCTGATAATTCAATCTTTAATTCTCTAGGATTTAAACTGAGGTTCTGCTGCCATCTAGCTTAGATACCCTCCTCGTCTCAGCCAGCCCCCAGCAGGCAGGGGGTTGTGGTTTGCTTTGGAAAACTTCGGAAACAAGGATCCAAAAGTGCAGTTTGGAATTTGCATTAACTCTTCAAGTCCCAGCAGCTGTGATTTTTCTGCTTTTTGATCTCATTTAGAAATATTAATACAGAACTTATCTGCACACCTCAAAGGAATTTTAACACTCAAAAACCAGAGTTGTAATTAGACAAAAATTACCTTTTATTTACAAGACAAGGATTTCAAAGTTTTATTTCTAAATTATAGAATAAACCTTAAAATAGTTTTGGATATTTGAGGCAAAGAGGCTTCTTCAAAATGGAAATTTAATTAGATTGAGATATAAAGGTGACTTTAACAACAGGAACTTTCCAGGTGTTAAAAAGTGATTTTACTGCCACGATAAAAGTTTTAACAGCAGAATTAATTCCATGGAGAAGGAAACCACTTCTAGGGATTCATCTAATGGCTTTATTCCCTTTTCCCTCCCTGCTTCCCACAGGGGTTCATTCGAGGATTCCACGACCAGGTTTTACACGGCATGTGTGGTGGAAGCCTTTGCCTACTTGCATTCCAAAGGGATCATTTATAGGGACCTCAAGCCAGAGAACCTCATTCTGGATCACCGAGGTTATGCCAAGCTGGTGAGTGCAAAAAAAAAAAAATCCCCCCAAATCCCACACAGATTTTGCCAGAGAGGGTCAGCAAGGTCCCCCCACAGGGTGCATCCTGAGAGGGGATCAGGGTAAGGTGTTGTCATCACCACTGGGATGTTTTCCCAACTTCCTGCAGGGCTCAGGGTATGGCTGAGCTGAGAAATGCTGATTCTGGCTTGGGATTCAGATCCATGCTCCTGGAACTCTGAGAAAAGAGCATCAAGAGAAAGCCAGGCAAAAATGACCCTTTTGCCCCAGAACTCAGGAGAGGCACCCTGCTTTTTAGGGATGCCCCAAATGGCCTGGTGAGAGCATGAAGAGGGGCATATTGTAAATCTATTTATAGATATTCGATATATTTATTTGTATTCATATGTGAAATGAGATGATCATAGAATCCCAGAATGGTTTGGGTTGGAAGGGACCTTAAATCCCATCCCATTCCATGCCCTGCCATGGGCAGGGACACCTTCCACTATCCCAGGCTGCTCCAAGCCCATCCAACCTGGCCTTGGACACTTCCAGGGATCCAGGGGCAGCCACAGCTGCTCTGGGCACCCTGTGCCAGGGCCTGCCCACCCTCCCAGGGAACAATTCCTTCCCAATATCCCATCTGACCCTGCCCTCTCATAGCTTAAAACCATTCCTTGCCCATCTTAATTTAAATTTAAAAGAAAAAAAGCAAAATAAGCTACCTGTGCTGTGAGTGATAGAAAGTTCCAACCCCCAAGAAACCCTTGGTGCTGGTGTTTGCTTCCTTCATGGGAATTTTCCCAAGCATAAATCTGCAAAAAAGTCACTGTGGTTCCCTGGTCCTGGAATGACCCTCAGTGCTTTAATTAGGAGAAAATTCCCATGAGGAATCCTCCTTTCTGCCTTGCTTCACTTCAAGAGCAGCAGAGCCCACGGCTGACATTCCCTCTGATGCCCTGCCCTGATGCTCTCCTGCCCCTTCCCCCAGGTCGATTTTGGCTTTGCAAAGAAAATAGGATTTGGAAAGAAAACATGGACTTTTTGTGGCACCCCAGAGTACGTAGCCCCCGAGATCATCCTGAACAAAGGTCATGACATTTCAGCAGACTACTGGTCCCTGGGAATCCTGATGTATGAGCTCCTGACTGGCAGGTATGGGCATCGAAATTCATCCCAACATTTCTGCCCTTGTCACCCTGGTGAGGCCAGGGCAGGGGCAGGGCTGAGCCAGGGCACTCCACGGTGCCTTTTCCACTCAAATGATCTTCTTTTTTTTCTGGCTCTGAGTGGGCTGAACACAATGGGAAAAGAGGAAGAGATTGGCCCTGAACGGTCTGGAAATTATGGGAAAATGGGAAAGGTTTGCACTCAGCTGGGGAGGTTTGGTCCTGAATGGGCTGAACATGGTGGGGAAAGGGAAAGGGTTTGGCCCTGGATGCTCTGGAAATTTTGAAAAAAGGGGAAGGGTTTGCACTCAGCTGGGGAAGTTCCTCACTGCTGGAAGGGAGGAGATGGGTTTGGCACCATCCATCCCTTCCTGTATTTAATTTGGGATATCAGTGCTGCTCTTGGCAGTGGTGGTTTCCTGGAGCTTCCTCACCTCATTCCCCCATGCTCACCCCCAGGAGCTGGGGAAGGATCCATCCCCTCCACCTGCCCCCCATCCATGGAATGCCAATTAATCCCCATTGGAATCAGGTCCCATCACACAAAGATAAGCCAGGGATACTCAGAGACTCCTGCCTCAGGCTCTTGGCTGCCATGGGAAGAGGTTTAGCATGGAAAACTTCTTTTTGGTACTTCCCTGCGGCCAACATTCCTGAATTCCAGAGCTCCTTGAGAAATTGTAGGATCATGGGAAGCAAAGCATTCCTGGTTGACATCTACCTTTTCTCATCTGGGTATATTTTATCACACTTCAATGCTGTTAAAGACAAATTTGTATGAAAGACAAGTTTTAAATCTTTTTTCCTTCTCTGCACCCTCTGAAGTCCCCCTTTCTCAGGCCCAGACCCCATGAAGACCTATAACATCATATTAAGGGGAATAGACATGATCGAATTTCCAAAGAAGATTGCCAAAAATGCTGCTAATTTAATTAAAAAACTATGCAGGTAAGTGGATGAAATAATAAAGCAAAAAACCTCGATGTTGTTGGCAAAGAAATGAGCTGGTCAGAGGGATTTAGAATTTGTTCTTCTTTTTACAGGGACAATCCATCAGAAAGATTAGGGAACTTGAAAAATGGAGTGAAAGATATCCAAAAGCACAAGTAAGTGTCTTCTCCAGCAGCTATCAGCTCCAACCCCCAGAAACAGGCATTTCAAACACCTCAGTTGTCTCTAAAAACCACTTCCTATCCATAATGTAAATTCATCCTCCCTTTTGGTTCCATGGGAATGGTTACATTATGTCTTAGGAGTTTATTGGGATAAGAACAGGTAAGAGATCCATTCCAGGAACAATTCTCTCATCTGTCTGTGCTGGATCTTCTTTTCTCCCATCCTAAAATCAGCAGGAATGGATTGGATGGATATTTTTGTGGGAAAGCTCAGGGCTCATCTACCCACCTTGAGCAAACTTGAGGAAAACCACAAGTGGGACATCCTTGAGTGTGAAGTTGGGAGTTAACCCAATTCCATGGGGGGAAAAGGGCATTATGGATGTCCTGTGGGAGGGATCCACCCTCTGGAAGGGAAGGAGCAGCTTCCAGGACACCTGCAGCAAGGAATGGTTCCCATCTGAGTGTTGGTAATTTCCACTTGTGCAGTGTCACCACGGGGTTGCTGCATACTCTTCCTTCTTGGTCCCCAAAAAAAATGACAGGAAAAATTCCCAAGGGGTTTGCAGATAAAGTCTGTGAGAAATGAAACCTGTTGTTTAAGCAATTTTCTTTTCTTTTTGTGCCACACCTGTCTAACTGTTGGATTCTTCCCTCCCTTCAGATGGTTTGAAGGCTTTAACTGGGAAGGGTTACGGAAAGGGACACTGACACCTCCCATCATCCCAAGTGTAAGTTTTCCTGTCGTTATCTTCTCCTCCATGGCCAGTTCCTCAGGGATGCTGCGAGCTTTGGGCAGTGGTACATTGGGTTAATTGGGAATAAGGTGCTTTGTTTCTTCTGGAGATGCTTGGAAAAGTCACTTTAGGCACATTCCCAGTTAAGCTTGCTCTCCAGGCCAGCTCCTTCCTGGGAAGGCAGT
Source organism: Luscinia megarhynchos (assembly GCA_034336665.1). Taxonomy (NCBI): domain Eukaryota; kingdom Metazoa; phylum Chordata; class Aves; order Passeriformes; family Muscicapidae; genus Luscinia; species Luscinia megarhynchos. The sequence goes on along the minus strand of CM067569.1, from coordinate 32,044,586 downwards.
TTGAGGAGGGCACAGGCATGGAGAAATCCCCTTTTTAGCAGGGAATCGAGGCAGAATCACCCACTCCAGCACATTTTCCTCTGTCTCACCTGCTCCACTTGTTTCTGCATCTCCTTTTCCCATTTCTGTGGAAAGCTGCCACTTCCACCCCTTCTCTCAGCTGTGCCTTCTTCCCTTCTCCTTTATTCTCATTTCCTTTGGAAAGGCTGGTGGGATTTGGATGCCATCTTCCTTTTCTTTCACATTAACCTTCCCTTCTGTGTTGCCTTTTGTGCCTGTGCCCCTCTTTCCCCTGCACCCATGTGCTACATGAAAAGCACTGTTGATGTTTAACCGGAGCGGGCGCGGAGGGACAGCTCCGCTCATTTTCCTTTGGAGCAAAGCCTTTCCTTTGATGTCTTTGTGAGCTCTCTGCCCTCAAAGCCCTGCTGCAAAGGGAAACCAAACAGGATTAGCTGACAGAAATTGCCTCAGCCCCTTCTGTCCTGCAGCCTCCCCTCCTTGTTCCAGCTTAATCCCTTGGGATCACCGGGAGAATGCCATTAATGGGGGTTTAATTGCACCCCATTGCTCCATCCTGCAGCTCCTGCAGCAGGGGCAGGCTCAGCTCCAGGGTGAATCTGCCATCCCAATGTTTGCCCAGGGAGAGAACAGGACGGTTTCCCATCCCTGCTTTTGCCCTGTGGGATGCAGGACCTCCTGGAGTCAGTGGGAGAAAGCAGGACTTGGCAAATTTCTCCAATAACAACTCAGGAATGTTTTAGAGATCAAAGCTGGGTTTGCTTGGGTTTTTTTTCTGTTAAGCTCAAGATACAATCCTGGGATGGTTTGGGTTGGAAGAGATGTTTAAGTTGATCCAGTTCCATCACCTTCCATGGGCAGGGACATCTTTTACTATCCCAGGTTGCTCCAAGCCCTATCCAACCTGGCCTTGGTCTACTTTTAGTGCCTATTCATTCATCAGCCAAACCACATTTCAATCAGGCCATAAAGTCAAGTTTGCTCCTTCACATCCAGTTGCAATTCCTGCTTCAGAGTGTCTGTGTAGCCTGAAAAAAAAAAACCTAGGATGTCTTCCTAACTGGTTTTGGTGGATTTTTAGTTAAGTAGGAGCATTTCTAATACTGCTCTTACCCCACATGGCAAGGCTGACTGGAACAGATGGGAGCATCCTTCCCTCTTCCAGGACAGCTCCAGTCTGGTATTCCATAATTCTGATTTCCCCCAAAATGTGTTCAGCAGCAGGAAAATGCTGATGCAGTTGGGCAGCACATTGAATGTAGAGCTGGAGTTGGAACTCCTGTCTTTTCCCATGGCTTGCAGCAGCATCCAACATAAAGTGGGAATCTCAGGAGGGTTAACAAGGCCAGGTGGGCTGGGGCAACCCCTGAGATCAATCCAAGCTGGAAAAAAAATACTCCTGTGAAGGGAGGCCCTGGCACAGAGAAGCTGTGGCTGCCCCTGGATCCCTGGAAGTGTCCAAGGTCAGGTTGGATGGGGTTTGGAGCGGCCTGGGATGGTGGAAGATGTCCTGCCTATGGCAGGGGGTGGAATGGGATGGGCTTTAAGGTCCCTTCCCACCCAAACCATTCCAGAATTCTGGGATTTAATGACTGTCACTTGTCCCCTGGCTAGGCTCTTCCCAAATGAAATGACTGACAACTGTGGCAAGTGTTTTCCTGCTCTGGGTAAAGCTTAAAGTATTAAATTTCTAGTAAGACTCTCATTGTTTTGGGCTGGAGAGTTGCTGGCTTCCTCTGATATTGTGTTGTTTTGTTGTTTGTTTTTTTTTTTTTTATTGTCTTGACTTTATCAAGTCCTCACTTCAAGAAAGTTTCCCTCACTGCCGCAAAGCAGAAAAACCATAAATTCTATGGCCAGGGTAGATTTCAAATGTCGTGATTTCCAAAAAGGAAATGGGCTTGGCCTTCATCCTGGGAAGATGGGTTTCTCTGGAAGGATCCTGAGGCTGAGCAGTGTCAGGAAACTTAGAGTGAGCAGGGCTCAGCTCAGGATCCTGGAGCCATGGATGGGAAATCCTGGGCTCTGAGGAGGCTTTTTCCAAGTCTGTTGTGTTAACCTTGTAGCAACAGTTGGAAAACTCAGGAGAGTAGGGCAGCTGGGGGAAATTCCCCAACAAAAAGCTGTGGATGCAGCACGTTCCTGGCTTGCTGGGGATTCTCTGGATGCCCATGGCTGTGGGATGAAGGGGGAATGTCAGCACTGGGATGAACATCCCTTTCTTGTTGCTCTTCCCCCCGCAGGTCGCGTCTCCCACGGACACGAGCAACTTTGACAGCTTCCCAGAGGACAGTGATGAGCCACCCCCTGATGACAACTCAGGATGGGACATAGATTTTTAATGTTATTTCTCTTACCTGCTTCTGCCTTGCTGAGGACAGCTTTTCCTGGGACGTGGCTGCCAGCGGAACGGGAAGACCGGAATTGGGGAGGATTCGTGCTCGGGGTCACCATGATGCCTTGATTGATGCTGCTCCAGTAACTCCAGTGGCATTAGGACTTCTTGCTTAGTGACAGTAGTGCTCTCCATGTTTTCTGTTGGAACGTGACCTGGCTGGGCAGGGTGGTCCTGGCACAGCGCCTTTCTCCGGCACAGAACTCCTCCTCTGTCGCCAGCGGAGATCCTGGCACACTCCTGATTAGCAGAGTGAGAGATCCATAGAGTAAGAGGCACTTAATTCCAGCTGCTTTTTCCCTAGGATCAGTAGTAACTTCTGAAGTGCTGCAGCTACTCCAGTGCAGGATTTGGGCTATTCCCACCCTGAGCTCCGCAGGCAGCCGGAGCCCAGGAGGAGCAAAGCGCTCCCGTCAGAGCAGTGGGGAACGTGTCCTTGTCCTTCCCTAGCAGTATTCCCGACGAGACTGAATGTTCCCTTTCCTCTTTGTTTTGGAAACATTTTGGCTCAGCCTGGTCAAACAAAAGCACAACTGCTGCAGATGCTGTCAAGGCAGAGTTGGGTTGCTTCCCTCACATGGCAGCACCACCTTTGGGCTTCAGTTCTCCTTTCCCTTGGTACCAACACATGCATGGAAAGAGAAAATCATGGAATCAATCCATTGTACATCCATTCATCCATTTCACAGTGCTTCAGTCATGGTCCTGAGCAAAGCAACAGCAGCCCACCAGTCTGATTAGGAATGAAGTTATCCTTAACTTTGACCTTTTGAGGCCCAAAGGGAAAAACATGTGATGTCCTTTTGAGGTGCTACATCCATCCCTCACCTGGGAAGAAACCTGTCCCTGAACCATCCTGCCAGGAATATGTAGCAGAGGCTCCGTTCTCCCTTTTGATTATTCCAGGTCTCCATGTCTGCATCTCTTCTGTGTTTAAAGAATCTCATTAAAATAGAAATCCTGGTCCAGTCTGCTGGCTCTGATGGAACGTTGCCAGTACTCCAGGCTCCACAGGAAAGTCAGTGGAATTCAATGGGAAATGGATATTGGAAGATCCCTGTGAGGTCTCCAGCGTGCCAGGTCCACGTGATTGTGTTTAACACAGGGATGGCCAAATCCCTATGGAAAAAAGAACTGGGGAAAACAAAATCATCAGGATATGCTTTTCCCTCACTTCTACTGCTTTTCCTTTGCTCAAATTTCCTCTGGTTTATAGGATGCAGCAGAGGAATCCAGTCCTGGGTGCCCATTTGTTGCATATACCCAGGACTAAAAGTTTATCCCATTATCCAACAGGAAGCATCAGCTTTGGGTCTGTCTCACTGAGAGACCTTGCCCCAAAAAATCACAGAATCATGGAATGATGGAATAGTATGGGTTGGAAGGGACCTTAAAGATCCTCTCATTCCAGCCCCTGCTGTGGATGAGCAGGTGCTGCCTCCTTTGATCTCAGCTGCCAAAAGCTGAGCGTGGAAAAATCAAGTCTTGCTGATGAGAACTTTATCCACACATGACGTGGCAATGGTCTGTTTGAGCAGTAAAAAGTTCCTTCCCTGATGCTAAGTCCCAACTCCTTTGCATGTTTTTCATTAAAGGATGCAATCAAAAGGGTATTTTGACAGCAAGGGCTGTGTCTGCTGTTTAATGTGAGCTGGGTCGTGTGACACCTTTGAAACCAGTCTGTGGCTCTGGAAATCCCTGTGTTTTCCAAAGGGTGAAGCCACACCTCTGGCACAGTCACTTCTGCAGTTCTTTAACCATTAAAACTTCATTTACCTTCAAAACCACAGGGAAAAGGCAGCACCCTCTGGCTTTTCCACCTTTCTCCAAGGGATGGACAGTACTGAGAGCCAAGGCTGAGCACGAGGGCTAAAACATTCACCAGGCATCTTAAACAGGCCTAACAGCCAAATGCTTCCCTCACATCCCCCTGGATTTTCACTCCATGGGGACAGCTTTCTGTAGGAGTTTCTCCCAGGATGGTGATGCAACTGGCAGGCAAGGAGGAGAAAGCACCACAAGGATTTGGGGATCCACCTGAAAACGTGGCAGGAAGGAGGGACTAGAATGGGCTGAGGAGTTGGGTTTCATTTTCCTGTCCCTTTTTCCCTTGTGCCAGGCATGGGAATTGACACCTGCAGCGTGCACTGTGCTGAATCTGAGTTTATTTTGATATCAAACACCTCACTCAACTTCCATGGCCTCTCCTGAGCATTAACACTTTGCATATGTATATGATAAGCCTTCAGTTATAATAATATATTTAAGTTGCTTTATATATATCTCTATATATCCATAACAAGGGATTGCCTCTGTGTTTCCACCTCCTGTCCTTATTTCTTTGTCTCCTTTCCTGATCTATGGGACGACAGCGTTTTTAGGGAAGGGGGAATGGGCTCCCGTGTTTCCAGAGGGGGCTTTGATTGGTGTTGCAGCTTCTCCTGGAGCTGCAATGCCCACAGCAAACTCTTCTTCAACAGCAGGACCACGAGCAGATATTTCTGTAAATAGGTATTTTCGTGTCGATGTTTTGTGGGTCACACAGAACTTTCTGTTCTTTTCCAGTTCCATGGCATTATTCCTTCATTTCCTTATTTGTAATGTAATGTTTTTAGGTCGAGTAGACTTGAATTAATGTCATATTTGTCAGTATGATTAAACTTTCTGTCAGCTGTCCTGTTCACCCTACCTGTCCCACAGTTCTAGAACGTCACTGGCTATCTGGCATTGTTGCAAGTGCCTTAAATCCATGGCATCTTATTAAAAAAAAGACAAATTTGGTGTTATGCTGCATGACAAAGACAAACACACCTCAAACTGTCGTCCTTTCTTAGCTTGCTGCGTTTTACAGTTCTTTCTGCTACCGATTTCTAAGCCTTTATTATCTGATCTTGATGAATTACAGAAATGATGACGTCGTTCTCTGATTTCTGTTCAATGTACCAGAGCTGTGTATCTGTTAATGAGATACAGAGTCATTTCTGTGAAATGTATAAATGTGATGTGCGGGTCAAATTAATCTCTGACATCCTAGCAGTCTGTAGACAGGTATTCCTGTTTTGCTGAGCTCTGCAGATCCCACCCATCCGTGCTGTCCCACACAGCTCCCCTTGGGAATCTCCCACCTGGGAAAAATCCATCCCGCCGGCGTTTTCCTGACCTAAAACCCCGGTGCAAAGACGAGGCTCCTTTGCGCCACTCAACCAAACAGGATCTGTGCTTTTCCCTGCCCCATTCCCTGCATCCACGGGGATGAGCCCTGCAAGCTCCTCCTCAGCCCTGACACCGAGACTTGGGCACCTTTAGGGCATTCTCAGAAAAAGGGGGAATTCCCATGTGGAGTTGCCTCTCCCTCTGAGTCCCGATTTACGCTGGTTTCACCCTGCCCTTTGTTTTATACTCTGATTTTCTCTCCCTCCATGGCAGAGGTTTCGTTTGTTGGCCATTGGCCGCTTGCACTCTTTGGATGTTGACTGAGGAACTTCGGGTTTTTTTCATAAACTTCCATGGCTTTTGTTTCGCTCTGTACTCCCCCTGCAGCTGTAATTGCCGAGTGCCTGTTGTATACTTTATAGAGTTGAAATAAAAATAATTACTTTTGAACGGCTGTCAGTGGGTTTCTACCAGAGCAGGAGCCGAGTCTGGGAGAGATCTGCTGGATGGTGGTGAAATGTGGGGTTCTGCTCCCAGAACTGGAGAAGCTGTGGCTGCCCCTGGATCCCTGGCAGTGTCCAAGGCCAGGCTGGATGGGGCTTGGAGCAGCCTGGGATAGTGGAAGGTGTCCCTGACATGGCAGAGGTGGCATTGGGTGGCCATTGAGGACCCTTCCAACTCAAAATAATTCTGTGATTTGATGATGACGCAGAGGTGAGCAAAAGCTGGGGGAAAGGAGCAACAAAACATCCTCTCAGGAGGGAAATAAGTGTGACAGCTGCCCTAGGAGGAGCTGGGAATCGTCACCAATCATTTTGTGAGATGCAGCAATCTCAGGTCGAGTAACGCAATAAAAACCCCAGGGTGACGTGGCCCTCACCTGAAACTGCCAGGGGAACACCGAGATTTCGGGGCGAGGCGTGGCGCTCATTATTCCAGGCTAAAAATAGGGAAGGCAGGAGGGGTGGCCGGGCTGTGCCGGGGATGTCGCCTGGCCGTGACTCAGCCGCTGCTGCCGGCACCTGCCCGCCGTGCTCCCGAAACCTTCCCAGGCAATTATTAGCCCGGCTTGAGCCATGCGGGGCTGGAACAGCTGATAGGGGATACCGGGACAGCGATGCCGGGAGAAGTGGGGGTCAATGGCGGGAACTGCGGTGTCCGGAATCCCCCACCCCCGGGATTTGGGGGCGCTGGGGCGCTGTTCTGGGTCTTCGTATTCTCATTTAAACCAAGCTGAGAGAAGAAATAAACGGGAACACGGTGCCGCCGTCGGGGAAAAGCCGGGTTAATTAGCGGGGGTTAATTAACGAGAGTTAATTACTGGACGGAGGGGGGGGCGATGGCTTGGCGGGGCCGCCAGGGGGCGCCCTGGGGCCGCGCTGCCCCGACGGGGGAGGGGAAAAATGGGGGGAATGGAAAGAATGGAGGGGATGGGGGGGATAGAGGGAATGGAGGGAATGTGAGGGAATGGGGGGAATAGAGGGAATGGGGAGGAATGGGGGGAATGGAGGGAATGGGGGAGAATGGAGGGAATGGAGGGATACAAGGAATGGGGGGGGGGATGGAGGGAATGGGGGAGAATGGAGGGGAATGGAGGGGATACAGGGAATGGGGGGAATGGGGGAATAGAGAGAATGGGGGGTATGGGGGGAATGGAGGAAAATGGAGGGATGGAGGGAATGGGGAGAATTGAGGGGAATGGAGGGGAATATAGGGAATGGGGGAATGGGGAGAATGGAGAGAATGGGGGGAATGGAGGGAATGGAGGGGTATGGGGGCAGAATGGAGGAAAATGGGGGTGATGGAGGGGAATATAGGGAATGGGGGGAATGGGAGGAATGGAGGGAATTGAGGGAATGGGGGGAATGGAGGAGTGGGGAGGATGGAAAGGAATGGAGGGAAGGGGGAAATAGAATGGAGGGCAAAGGGAGAGAATGGGGGGAATGGGGGAGAATGGGGGGGAATAAAAAGAGAATTGGGGGGGAGATTGGTAAGGAATGGGGCGGGGGGGCTGTGCCTTTGATCTCCCCGCATCAAAGCGCCCGGAGCTGCCCCCCACCGACGCTGCCCCCCGCCCCGCTGGGGTCAGGGCAGTAGGGGGAGGACACCGGGGGTCCCGCCGTGTGTCCCCCCCGTGTCCCCGCACACCGCCCGGCGCGGGGGGATGCGGAGCAGCCCCTCTCCTTTCCTGCAAGGCTGCGCTGGCGCCAGGAAGGACGCGGGGGAGGCGGCGGGGGGGAGACTGAGAGGAGACCAAAGGACCGACTCTGCCATCGGGGGAGGCGGGGGGGGCTCTCTGCACCCAGCCGCTCCCTCCCACCCACTACGGGGGGTTGCACAAGGATGAGCGTCCCCCCCTTCCCTGTTCCCGGTCCCTCCGTCGGGCGCGCCCGGCTGGAGACAGCGGCGGCGTCGGGGCGTGCGGAGCATCTGGCCGGGACCCGGGGCGGGGGGATCTGCGCTCGTCCTTGCGAAACCCCTTCCCGACCAATGTGGGAGCCCTCGGGGCGGGCTGGGGGCGGTTTTGGGGGCTCACGGGCACAGCCCCCATCCCCCGGGAAGGCTTTGAAATCCCAGCCGGTGGGCCCCCCGCCCCGAGGGGGCGGGCAGCAGGCAGCCCCGGGGGTATAAAGGCGGCGGAGCAGCGCAGGAGCCGCTGCTGGCGGCTCGGTGTTGCTGCTCGGGCACCCAGCGGGCACGGCAGGCACAGGATGCGGGGGCTGGTGGCGCTGCTGGCGGCGCTGAGCTGCGCGGCCCCGGCGGGGCGGGCGGCGGCTCCCGGGGCTGCCCTGAGCTCCAACGCCATCAAGGGACCCCCCCCGGGGGCGGCCGAGGCCAGCGCCGCCCCCGCACCCCCTTTCGACGGCAGCAACAAGGCCCCGCCGGCCGCCACCCGGCAGGTAGGGAGAGCACGGATGGGCGGGGGGACACACACCGGGAATGGAAGGGAGGGACACCGGGAATGGAGTGGGACGCACAGTGGGAATGGAAAGGGACATCCACTGGGAATGGAGGTGGGGACGCACACAGGGGATGGCGGGAGGGACACATACCGGGAATAGCAGGGGGGGACAGCGGGAATGGAGGGGGACACACACCGGGAATGGAGGGGGACACACACCGGGAATGGAGGGGGACACACACAGGGAATGGAGGACACCCATCGGGGATGGAGTTGAGGGACACATCTGGGATGTATGGTGGGACGTCGGGGATGAGGACACACACACCGGGAGATGGAGTAGTAGGGGGACACGAGCGATGGAGGGGACACCGGGGATGGAGGGGATAGAGGAGAGGGAACACAGCGCAGATGGATGGAGGGGCTCCCCAGGGGATGTAGGCACACTCCGGGGATGGGGAGCGGGACACCGCCGGTGGAGAACAGGGACGCACCGGGTGATGGGGGCACGGACACACGGGATGGAGTGAGAGACACCTCGAGGATGGAGGGGACACTGGGAAAGGGGGGACGTCCCGGGGCTGGAGGCGGAGAAGGACACACGGGAGATGGATGGAGCGGACGCAGCGGGGACTGGAGAGGGAACACAGCGGGGATGGAGGAGTGGGGACTCTTGGGGGTGGTAGCGTCGGCCCCGCTGATCCTCCCGCCTCCTCTGTCCCCCCAGCCTTTCCCGTGCGCCGAGGACGAGGACTGCGGCCCCGAGGAGTTCTGCGGGGGCGCGGCCCGCGGCGGGGGGGCCCCGCTGTGCCTGGGCTGCCGGCGGCGCCGCAAGCGCTGCCTGCGCGATGCCATGTGCTGCCCGGGCATGGTCTGCAGCAACGGTGAGGGCAGGGCACGGCCGGGGCTGGGGGGGCTCGGGGTCCCACGCGTGGCTGACAGCCGCCCCACTGCCCCGCAGGTCTCTGCACGCCCCTGGAGCCGCCCCACGGAGCGGCCGAGCTGGACGAGACGGGCACTGAGGCGCTGCCCCGACGGACGCCCGCTCCCGCCTGGCTCCCCACTGCCAAAGGTGAGGAGCCCCGGCTGCTGCCCCCGCGCTGTCCTGCCTGACGCTGCATCCTTCCCTGCTGTCCCCTGGGCACCAGTCCAGGCTGTCCCCTGAGATCTGTCCGGGATGCCCGTCCTCCCCTGCTGTCCCCTGGGATCTGTCCGGGATGCCCATCCTTCCCTGCTGTCCCCTGGGATCTGTCCGGGATGCCCGTCCTTCCCTGCTGTCCCCTGGGATCTGTCGGGATGCCCACAATGTAGGTGTCCCGCAGGGGCTCAGCCCAGGATGCCCTTTCTGCTCCACCGTCTCCCGTGGGGTCGGTCCGGGATGCCTCCCTTTCCCCGTTATCCCCTGTGGGATCGGTCCGGGACGCCCCTCCCAGCCCCACCGGCTCCAGAAGATGCACCCGGGATGCGCAGCCTGCCCGTGGGGTGGGTCGGGATGCCCGCTCTGCCCTGCTGCCCTCTGCGGGATTGATCAGTCTGGGATGCCCCCCCGGTGTCCCCGCCCTGCTGAGCGTCCCCCGCTGTCCCCACAGGCCAGGAGGGTGACATCTGCCTGCGCTCCTCGGACTGCGCGGCCGGGCTGTGCTGCGCCCGCCACTTCTGGTCCAAGATCTGCAAGCCGGTGCTGCGGGAGGGGCAGGTGTGCACCCGGCACCGGCGGAAAGGCGCGCACGGGCTGGAGATCTTCCAGCGCTGCCCGTGCGCCGAGGGGCTGGCGTGCCGCCTGCAGCGGGAGCACGGCCCCGCCGACGCGTCCCGCCTGCACACGTGCCAGCGGCACTGACGGGCCGACCGACGGACGGACCGACGGACAGACTCCGGCCCCGCCGGAGCGAAGGCTGTTTCTCAAGGGAACTACTCCGAAGCGACTTCTTGCAGTACGTTACTGTGTTGTGAATACTCGAGCTGGCACTTAGCTGTACATAACGCCGGGACTTTTCAGCGACTTTTCACGAGTTGTTTTGCGTTTCTCTGGCGCTCTTCAAGCCGCGACTGTGACTTTGTACACACTGGGTTTTTCGTTCTGGCTCGAAGGGATGCCGCCGTCTGCGTGCGAGCGAATAAACTCTTTGAATTCACCCTGCGCTGCCTCCATGTCCCTGCCGAGGGAGGGAGGGAGGATGCGGCCGGGGGGAAGAGAGACGGGGCGGGGGGTTCATCCCCAGCATCCCAGGGGAAAGGCTGCTGGGTTGGCACTGCTTATCCAGCTGCTTTTTAGGAATTCTGTGGTCGCCACTGATGCCCTCTGGCCACCAAGCCGAGGGAAGTGGTTGGGGCTCTTGGAAGAGCACCTGGCGGCAGAGTCCCTCTCCCTGGTTTTGGGAGGGAGGAGGGAGTGAGGGATCACCGGAGGGGCTGTGCTGGACCGACCCACGGCTGCTGCCGATCTCGACCGCTCGCTCCTTGTTCCATGCACAATAAAGATCTATTTTCCCCTTCACTTTGCAGCTCAGTCCTGCGGCTCTTCAGCCTTTTGGGATGGCTTGGAGGGAGGGAAAGCTGTGAGCACACGTTTCTCCCTCACCCCTTTAGCTGCCCCCCTATTTCAGGTGGTTGTGGGTGGGGAGTGTGGGGCTGCAGGTGCAGTGCTGGCTCTTGCCTGGCTGCCCTCAGCCTCCCTGCAACCTGGGCGAGGGGTTTGGGGTGCAAAACTACGGTGGAGCCCTCCCTGAACACCCCACAAGTTCTTTGCACCCCTGCCCAAATCCAGCATATCCCTGCGGGGGCTCTTGGGCACCGTGTAGGGGAGCATCCCTTAAATGCTGCCTGCCCACGGGTGTTTGGTGCCTTTGGGGTTGGTGCTGCCTCTTCCAGGGCATTTAATGCCCTGGAGAAGATGGGATTGTGGAATACCAGCCCCACTGCAGCTCTGGCAGTGCCGGGAGGTGCTGAACGCAGGCCACAGGCACAGAAAAGGTAAAGGAGGGAGAACAGCCCCAGGGAGAGGGAAACGTTCCAAGGATCATTCCCAGTTTCCTTCCAGCTCTGGAACTGGCTGAGAACAGCCAAAACTGCCCCAAACTGGAGGGTAAAACTCTGATGGTCCTTAAGCCACCTAAACCCGTCCTTTAAGTCTCTCTGGAGCAGCTTTTACTGGAGTCACAGCATGAGCTGTGTGTTGAACCAGCCCCTGAAAGAGGCTGGAGTTCAGTGCTTGAATCATCGTTCAAAACTGTGAAAAGTAAAAATAAAATAAAATAAAATAAAATAAAATAAAATAAAATTTTCAAAGTTCTTTTAAATGCCATACTTAATAAAAAGATTGCACAACATACATAATAATATAATTATTTTATTATCATAATAATGCTATACCCACTAAGAGTCAATGGCAGTGGGGCAATGAAGGGACCTGGCTAAGAAAAGCATCAGGAACTGTTCAAATGGCTCAGATCTGTCATGAACAGTGTCATATTTTATCCCTAAGACATTTAAAGCACTGTCATTAGGGTCAGGGCTTTTTCTCCAGAGAGTGAGAGGGACCAGCACAGCTTTGACACCTCTGCAGGCAGGGAAAAATACTCTTGTGGGGCATTAAATGCCATTTCTCATCCTCTTTGGTACATCTTTGTCCTCCACTCTCTTCTATTTTGTTCAGGTTGGCCATCTCCACACCTGTACTTGATTGATCAAAAATGCTTTGTATGCCTTGGCATTCTTCACTTTCCCAGCCTGGAGAAGAAAAAAGAGCATTTTTAGCAGCCATTCTGAGGCAAGTGGAGCTCAGGTCAGCTCTGGTTGCATCTGTGTCCTGTGGTCTGTACCCAGCAGGACAGATGCTACCACAACTATCTCCAGAATAATTAATTTCATTAATAGATTCCACAAAAACAATGTTTTTGATGGGTTTTATTCCCTCCTCTCCCCCTGTACCACATCTGCAGTCAGGAACTCTTCCCATTTTTGCCCCTTTTGGACTTTCAGGGTTTGTTATGTCAGTAAATCCAAGAAGCTGGATTTAGTAGATCCAAGAAATTAGATTTAGCAACATCCCTTAGGAAAAAAATCATGAGGATATGACCCTGTGTCTGTTAAGATTAAACAAAAGCTGTTCTTGAAGGGAGGGATTTTTAGTCTTCCCTTGGCCCTGAGCATCATTCTGTCCCCAAAACCGGAACCCACCTTGGTCTGCATCATCCTGGGAAGTCAAAATACTCCTCTAGCAGCTCGGGAATGGAGATAAACACCCCCTGAGCCCTGGAAATGTGGTCACAGGGAGGCAGAAGCCAAGGCTGTTCGTGTCCCCCTTTCCCAGGGGAGAGGCACTGGAAGGTGGGTGGGAGGCAGTGGGATTCCTTGAGGAATAAGCAGGTGGCATCACCGTGGTCCTGGATCCTTCCCTGCAGTGACAAATGCTCCTTATCAGAAATGCCTGAATTAATTCCTTGCAAGCCCCAAACCAACCCAACAACAACAACAAAAAAGGCTTGTGGGAAGTAGAAAACATTAAACTCGGGGAAAAAATGGAATGTGTGGAGTCTCTAAGTCTGCACTGGCTGGTGTGTCCAGTCTGGATCTCCTGCTCTGATCCAGAGGGAAGAAAGTCACAAACCTTTCCCTGCTGGGAAAGGCACCTCAGGATGCACTTCCCCACCATTCTCCTCCCCTCTAAGGAAGTTTTTCCCTCCAAGAAGTTAGGAAAGCCCCCTTTTATCCGAAGCAAGAGGAGTGTCAATAAAGGAAGCAGGTTTTGGTGGATGAAGAGCTTTGGCATCTCTGGTGTACTCACTGCTCCTGCTTTTAGGGCTGGAAGAGCTTCAACAAAGCTCTGTGAAGCTCAATATTTATAATCATGGAAATCTGTAAAGCAGTCTCCCATAATGGTTTTTGCTGGAAAGGGACACCTTCCACTACCCCAGGTTGCTCCAAGCCCCGTCCATCCTGGCCTTGGACACTGCCAGGGATCCAGGGGCAGCCACAGCTGCTCTGGGCACCCTGTGCCAGGGCCTGCCCACCCTCCCAGGGAACAATTCCTTCCCAATATCCCAGGAACAGTCGTGGCATAAAGGAATTAAACTCCCAAGGAGGGAGGATGGGACACGGCGCAGTTTTTGCTGTCAGTTGGGGAGATTTCAGGGAAGCAAATCCTATTTTCTTCTCATTTCCTTCCTAAGTTCCTCCAGAAACCACCTCCGCTCCAAGCTGTTGCACAGAAACACCTCTTTCATTTTTTAATAATTTTTTCAAGCCAACGCTCACACCCTCTCTCTTCCATTGATCTTCACGTCGCATTTAAAACTAAATGTCCCTAAAAACGCTCCTGTGAAGAATAAAACCCCACACAGCGCAAGAAAGGGTTACAAAACCCCTTAAATCTACCCGCAGGCATTAAAAGGGAAAAATCTCTGGTTTTTTTTAATTTTTTTATCCTCACCTCTCCTGACACAGAAGAGAATCCTGCCCCTTTCGGCTCGGGAAGATGAAACAGAGGGAGCAGGTGAAAACCTTTGCGGCTGTAACGCAGCACGCGAGGCTTTGGGGTGGTTTTGGGGTTTGTTTCCGCGTTTATTCGGGGCCGCCTTTTTCTGGGGGGGGATTCACCCCCCGAGCCTTTCAACTGCGGGCTCGGCCGAGCAATCCTTGATCTCCCCCGGGAGGGGAAGCGGAGCATCCAGGTGGTCCAGGTGGAAGGGATGGGTTCCCCATGCCCCGCGCTCCTTCAAACGCTAATCCCAAGGGATGTTTATTCCTTTTTTTTTTTTTAATTTCCTTTTCCACCCCTCTCTCAAGTAGCTTTGTTTCCCCTCCCTCAGTGCCCGACTTGTGTCCCTAATTAGCACCTTAAGAGGAATGAGGATAACCGGGATACTTGAGCAGGGCACAACTCCTAATCCAGCCCGGGCGGAGGGAGGGGACCCATTAGCAGGTGATTTTGGGGAGAATGAGGAGCATCAGCATTTAAATGGGCACGGGCTGATGAAAGGCTTGGCTGGGCTGCAAGGGCGCGTTAAGCCCCGCTGGGGCTTTTCCCCCAAATCCCGGGTGCGGGATAAGGGAATTGTGAGGTGGGCGAAGAGTCCGCGTGGGTTTTCCGTGAGGAAGTAGCGCTGTGCCAGTCTGGAAGGGATTTAAGAATTCCACAAGGAAAGGTGTGAAGCTGCTGCAAAACCCCAGTTTTCTTCTTTTCCTTTTTTTTTTTTTTTTTTTTTGGACATAGCCAGGAGCAAGCCGTGGGAGCAAATGGTTGTTGCTGTGGTGCTGTGATGGAACGAGGGAAGGGTGTATCCTACAAGGATGGGCGCTGGCATTTGGCCTTTGCAGCTTTAATCTTTTATATTACTTTTTAATATTAAATCCGTAGGTGATGGATAGTCAGGATAGATAAATCTGGGGAAAAAAATAATCACGGAGTTGCTAAGGTTGGCAAAACCTCTAAGAGCATCTAATCAAAATCCCAGTAGGCAACTCAGAAAATACTGCAACTCCAGAAGCACAGAACTGGAAAACGGGATGAGGAGGTGAGAGCATGTTCCCAGGAAAATTTGGCAGCTCCCAGGTGCCAAAGGGAGGGCAGGAGAGGTCTGGAAGGCTGTAAACAATGCTCAGGACACGACTGAGGGTTATTTTTGTTTCTCCCAATGCAAGGAGGAGCTGAAGCGTCCAGTTCAGGACAGACCCAGATTGGGCAGCTGAGGGACACAAATAAATCTCCTGACTGAAGTCACCTGGGGACAAGGGGAATTCATGGAAGACAGAGACTGGGGGCGACTACTGCCTAGAAAATCTCTAAATACTGATTATGGGCACTGGGGAGGATCATCCTGGAAGTGTCTGGGGAGGGTTTATTTAATTATTAATTTTGTTTTTCTTGGATGCTGGCTCCTTGTTGAGAAGGTGATCCAGGGCTGCTGTCAGATCCACAGGAAAGTGTTGGTCCTTATTTATTTCTTCATAATCTTGAACTAAACCCTCCTCTGAAGCACATCATTGGTCGAAGATGCTGATTTTGAGAGGAAAAAGGGATTTTTCTGGTGGGAAGTGTCCCTGCCCATGGCAGGGGTTGAGATGAGGTGATCTCTCAGGTCCATCTTCCTTCCTGCAGCAGAACAGGTTCTCCAGCCACTCTTGTCTTTGGGTGATAAAAATATTTGATTAAAAAATACAATTCAAAAATTGAAATTTCTGATTTTATTGTGCCTGGCTTAATAATTCTGGGCCTTCTGGAAATGGATTTAAAATACGCCAATGCCACCATCAATCAGTAAAGAATTAGATTATTTTAAAGTTATTTTCCATCCCAGAGTATGGATTTTTCTGGCATCAACAGAAGAGCAAAGTGTTGGCAGGCACATTCCAAAATTGGTTCCCTTTCTCTCTTTTGTTTTTTAAATTAATCCTGGGAGCCACAACTGAAAGTATTTCTATGCAGTATTGATATTACTTTAATTCTCTATTTTCCATTAATTTATGGGGGGGTGGTTTGTAGTTTCACCACCAGTCCAGATGGCTTCCTGAAAATGCCAGCTCCCCAATTTGGGAAGAAGCTGGACAATCCTGGAAGTCTCAGACCTCACCCTTCTATTTCTGAACCACTAGATTCACACAAAGAACAACAAATCCAAACAGTAATGATTTTAATTTAGTTTATTTTACCATCTTTCCATTGAATGGGGATGGTTTCAAAGTTTGGGGGTGGCCCCCAGCTGTGTGAGCAGGACCCTGGAGTTTGGGGTGGCCCCCAGCTGTGTGAGCAGGACCCTGCAGGTGTGGGGTGGCCCCAAGATGCCCATCCCCCCGAGGATGAGCTGCTCCTTCCCTATCTCTGCAGCTTTGCCATCCCAGCCCTCTCCCTCAGTGGGTTTGGGGCTGTGCCAGCAGTGCTGCCTGCCCATAAATGACCATCCCAGGAATGCAGCTCCTGCTGGCTGCAGCCCAGCCTGGGCAGGGATGAGGGAGCCCAGATCCTGCCCCTATTTGGAGCCCTGCTCCTTGCACACCACAACCCAGGGGATGCTCCAGAGAGGAGGTCAGGGAAGAGCCTGGAGCTGTGTCCTGCCAGAGCTTTATTCCACTGCCATCCACAGGGACCACTGGAGCTCATGGACTTGGAGTTTTCAGCTACACCACAGAACCTTTCTGCAGAAAACAGCTTTGCAGCTTTTAACCTGTCACGGTTTTTGGGGTGTTCAGGAAGAATTCCTTCCTGGAAAGGGTGGTCAGGCCTTGGAAGGGATGTGATGGAGTGCCCATCCCTGGAGGTGTCCAAGGAAGGGCTGGAGGTGGCACTCAGTGCTCTGGGCTGGGGACAAGGTGGGCACTGGGCACAGCTTGGACTGGATGATCCTGGAAGTCTTTTCCAGCCTGATTTTAATGATCCTGGCTGAGCCAAACCTCTCTGTCCCCAGGCTTGGTGGGACCAACACCTTCATTCCTGAGCAAGGCTCCTGCTCAACCCCAGCATTGTCCAGAGCATTTAGAGGATTTTAGAGGAGGTTTATTCATGGCAGATTATTCTCTTCTGCAAGGCACAATTATGGGCAATATTGAAGAAATTCATCCCCTCATGTGTTATCTTCCAGCTCCTCCTTGGCAAGGCAGATGGGGACCTGGGACACCATGAAACCTGTCCCTGTGCCAGTAATCCCCTCTCCTCCCAGGTAATGCCATTCCAGAGCTGGATCCTCTGCCCCAGCAAACATTAATTCCCTCAGAAAGCTGGCAGTGCTCACTGGCCTATCTGAGTCACCAGGAAGCAGCAGGAATGCCAAAGGGAAGCTTATGTACCCAGATTATTGCTGAATTTTAACCCCTGCTGTAGGATTTTCTGCTGTCCCAGGAACTCAGGAGCTGGGGACAGCACCAGCTCCACGTCACTGGAAGCTGGTATGGGCTGCAGGGGTCCCACCATGATAAGAGGAGACACTGGCATGGAGAGGCAGGATGGGTTCTTGGAAAAACCCATTCAACAATTCTCTGGCTTTGAAACCAAAATCAGCCAGAGTGATCAACAGGGAAGTAAATTCCTTTTTTCAGTTCATGTCCTATGCATTTAAAATTTTCTCTCATAATAATTTTGGTTCAGAGATCATGTTCTTAAAAAAGAAAAAGAAAAACAAAAAATTAATTGTTGGCCAAAGCACTGGGAAAAAAGGCTTCCAGCTGACCTTTTTGGAGCCCTTTAAAAATCCAACAAGGTGATTCTGGGTTTAGTTTTGGGGGGCGGGTGGGGGGGGGGTGGGGGAGGTTTGACAACTGAGAGCAAGGAACCATCACAGAAGAGTTGAGGTTGGAAGAAACTTAGGTTGGAAGTCCATCCATCCAATGCTGCCCCTGCCACGGGCAGGGACACCTTCCACTCTCCCAGATTGCTCCAAGCCCCATCCAGCCTGGCCTTGGACACTGCCAGGGCATCCAGGGAAGGAATTCTGGTAGGGCTCCTATTATCCTGCTGCCACTTTTGTGGATTTATTGATATCCTCTTGGGTTAATGAATCCTCATGGTACCATAGCCTTATTTTAAAATGCCCCAAGAGCTCTGAGCTGCACTGAAGAGCATCAGTTCCCTCTGCTGACATTTTCCCAGCTTTCATACCCCTTAAAAGCTGAATTCCATATGGAATGTGCTGCCCTGGAGGTCACTGTTTGTGACTCAAGTGGCAGCAAAAGAGCAGTGACCACTCCAAATGCTGGAGCTGCCTGGAGCTGGATTTTGTGCTGTTGAGCAACCCCAGGTACTGGCTGGATTTTTTTCCCATTTTTGCTGCCTACAGATCACGTCTCTGCACTGCTGAACTTCCTGGCCTTGGGAAAAGGCCAAGTTCTGCCCTGAGAAGCTCCTGATGGAGCAAAGAGTGCTGCTGGTGCCAGCGTGGCTGGGCAGCATCCCCCAGCTCCCAGGAGGGATGGTGAAATTCAGCTTCTTGTGTCAGAAAAGGCTGAGAAAACCAGGCCCTTCTTACCTGGGCATCTCAATCATTCCTTAGATCTGACTCCCTCTTGAGCTGTGGATGTAATTAAATAAAAAATTAATAAAGGAAGAGCCTTTCAAAGCTGGAGTTTTTGGTGCTGCCATGGACCCTTAGACCTGAGCACCTTTTCCAGCCTAATTCAAACATTCACTGTCATTAAAATGGGAAGACTGCAGCCTACATTGGCTTTGATAAGATAAATGTATTCTCCAGGAGTGTGTGGGTAACTCAACCTCAATTTTTTAGTTTATCCCTTAGATCCTGTTGAGTCTCAGACCACCACTTTTGCACATATTTCAGTTTTGATTTCCTCCTTGTCAATACAGTTTTAATTACTTTCAAATCAACACTGGGCACTTCACATCTGATGCTGTGAAGCAAGATAAGGACCATGTGTTTCTCCATTCAGGAGAAATTCTGAGGTGGATTTTGCAGGTCTGTATTTTAGGAAGGGCTCTGGGTTTGGTTTAGTTCTGACTTTATGTTTTGCATGGCTGCTGAAATAGGATAAATCAGTGTGGCATTTTAAAAATAAAATTTATGGCTTCTCACTGACACAAACTCAAATCCCTTCTGGGGTGAGAAGAAAAATTCCTGAAGAAAAATAAAAGTTCTACTGTTTTCTTCCCAGTGTGACTTGGTGTGCATGTGAGCTGTTCCCCAGGTTTGGATAAAACAAAGATGAGTAAGAAAAATCAGATTTTGCAAAGAACAAGGAGAGCACGGGATCCTGCTGGGCTTTTGATTTTGTTTCTTCCTGGGGGTGTTTGAGGCACAGAAGATGATGAGGTCACCGGGATCAGTGGTGGTACAGACAGAGCTTTTTAAGGCACAAGTTGCCCCCCTTATCTCCCTCCTTATCCAGGATGGCTGGGGTGGGGTTTAGTCAGAGCCAGAGCTGCTGTTGCAACCTCAGAGCTCCTGGGCTCTCCCTCCCTGATCCTTCAGGCTGAGCTCCATGTTTGGAATCTGCTCCTCTCTGCTCTGGATCCCAGCACGCACCCATGGGATTGGGACATTCCCTGATGACCTGTCCCAACCCTTGCAGGGTCACAGACCCATGGAAGGGACCCACTGGGGTCATCCAGAGCCCCCAACAATCCCACCCTGGGCATCCCTGGGAGCAGGATCCAAACCCACCTGGAGCTCTGGCAGCCTCAGGGCCGTGCCCATTCCCTGGGGAGCCTGGGCAGTGCCAGCACCCTCTGGGGGAAGAACCTTGCCCTGATCTCCAGCCTGACCCTGCCCTGGCCCCAGCTCCAGCTGTTCCCTGGGTCCTGTCCCAGAGAGCAGAGATTGGAGCTGCCTGGGGAGGATGCTGAAGACCCCAAAGAGGTCTCTCCTCAGTCTCCTCCAGGCTGAACAAACCAAGTGAGCACTTTAAAGCAGCTGGAAAACTTGTGTTTTTGATGGAATTTTGTTCCTTGTCCTTCTTTTTCCTTCCACCCTTCTTGGCCCATTAAGCGGAGACAGAAATTTCTTCATTTTCAGTATTCTGAGATTGTCTCATCCCAGTCCCACCAGTCTTTAGAGCCCAGACATTGAAAACTCCTGACAAATAACCATTTTCTCTCCTTCTCCTTGCTGGAATCCTCTCAGAAACACCAAGCTTATGAGTTTGTTGTTGCCATTGGAATCACTTCTTAAATTCTAGGATCATTCCCAGCACCCACCCTGCCCCAAATTGCCCAGAGAAGAGGGGAGGCTGCTCCAAGCTGACTCACAGCATCTTCATTTTTTTTTTTTTAATTTTCTGCCACCCCTTTATATGCTCCAGCACAACCAGAATCTCTTGTCACTGCTCTGTATGTAGCAGAGGATGAAGAAAATACCAGAGGTGACAACAAATGACAATAAAAGAGCAGGGAAAATGCATTTCAAGTTGAATGGGCACATTTCAGGCATGGTTTTGGGGTAAGAAGGATGTGTCCTGATGGGAGATGGGGACAGTAAGAGACACAGAGCAGTCTAGACCTGACCTCTACCACCCACCCATGTATATTTGGTATAAAAAACAGCTCTGCCTGCTGCATTTTATTTTTCTCACTGAGGTACACATGGCTCTTAAATAAACATGATTATACCCTACGTGGAGCTGCAGCTCGGGCCAAGCACTAAAAATAGTGGGCAGAAGGGAGAGACTTCAATTAGATGCAGAGTGCTCAACAATTTAACTTCTAATTGGCTTGTGGTTATCCCCCAACGAGGAACCAGCCCGGGTGTGCTGAAAGGATTCGCAGTCTGGCAAAACAGACACTCAAACTGAGCATTTTTTAAAGGGGATTGACCAAAAAAAGAGGCCTGGGTGTTGCATGTCGAGGAACTTGTGTGTTTGTGTGCACATTTACCTCCAGCTCAGGGCTGAGGTCTCAACTCCAGTTTGGTGGCCCCACAAGGTGTTTTGAGTTGGATTTAGCTCTGGTGTAGAACTTCAGGACCAGGGACCAGAGGCATCCCAAGAACTCCTTGATTTCCATGCTCTGCTCCAATCCAAACTCCGTTTTCCCTTCCAGTTCCCAGCAAGCCTCTCCCATCGTCATTCCCTTAATTTTTCCCTGCGTTTCACTGCTCCTGCTGCCTCAGCCTGGAAGCAGCTTCTCAACATCATGGAGATCATCCATCAGCCCCTGCTATGATCTCCCATTCCCTGAAACTGGAGTGGGAGGAGGGTGGAAACAGGGGCTCAATTTTTGGGGAAACGACAACTCCCAGCCACTGCCCACACACCATTCCAAGCTTCCAATCCAACTCTGCTCTGGCACACAGCAGGCAAAGCTTTTCCAAGGCTTTGCTGGGATAGAAAGGTGGACTACAAGGATTCAGTGGCAAAAATGTACAGAGCTGTCTAGCAAGAAGAGCTTCCTCTGTCTGCATCCACTCTTATTTCTCAGGGTGTGGGACTAGGATATGGGAAGGGGGGAATCCTGCCCTTGTTTCCAAGCCACCTTTTCCCTCCCAACTCAAGACCCCCAGAAAACATCTGCAGTAGTCCCATGATTACCAAGGCTTGGTCTTGTACATGTGACTGTGGCTTAACTGAAGAAGAACATGGCAATTTAGGGGAAAAAAAATCACAATATTTTGAAGTAAAAGTAGCAAATGTATTCCAGTATAATACATGCATTGTTGGAAAGGACATTCCAGGTGTTTTTCCCCATTTCTGCACGTCAGGAGGTGTCTGGGAAAACTTTTCCACCCTTGCACTGGGGAAGAGCCCACACAAACTGCAGCGTGTTTAGTGCGTCAAGGCCACAATAAAATCCAGCTCTTGTTCCCAAAACCATGTCCCTGCAGCCAGCCCTTCCTCATTTCCCTCCAGCCAGGAGTGTCCCAGAGACCTCTGTGGCCTGAACAGTTTCAATCCTCAATTTTCCAGTGGAATTAGCTGCTGTAATGATCTGAGTCCTTGCCAGCTTCTGTGAGAAGAAGAGAGCAGAGAATCCTCCTGTGAAGCACAGCTCACACCTCTGGCAGCTCTGGGTGAGGAGGAGGAAGATGGTCAAGGATTCAAGGCAGAGTTGGATTCATAAAATCATGGAATGCTTTGAGTTGGAAGGGATGTTAAAGCTCATTCCAACCCCCTGTCCTGCGTTGCCCCACTATCCCAGGCTGCTCCAAGTCCCATCCAGCCTGGCCTTGGACACTGCCAGGGATCCAGGGGCAGCCACAGCTTCTCTGGGCATCCTGTGCCAGGGCCTGCCCACCCTCCCAGGGAACAATTCCTTCCCAATATCCTCCCCAAATTTCTCCTCTGTCAGTCTGAAGTCACTCCCCGTTGTTCTGTCACTCCAGTTCCTGATGATTTGTCCCTCTCTATCTTCCCTGTAACCCCTCCAGACCCTGGAAGGAGCTGTGAGGTCTCCTCACAACCTTCTCTTCTCCAGGCTGAAGAGCCCCAACTTTATTAATATAATTTATTCATTCCAAATAAAACCCCATTTTTATTAACATAGGGCAAGTGGTTTTTTCACTCCAAGTCCTGCTCTGTCTTCATTTACTGCGTCAGATGTTCTACCACAATAAATTAAAAAAAATCCTGCCTCCAAAATTAAAAGTTGTGTTTAGCTTTCTTCCTTTTTTTTTTTTTTTTTTTTTTTTTTTTGGTGAAATAGGGTTTCTCCTGTTCTTCAAGCAGAAAACTGAATTAAAGCATAGAAGTGAAATGATGATTACGTTAAATCCACCTTGATGAGCAGCCAAGGAATGCTTTGAGTCCCGAAAGGTGAGACTGTGGCATCATCAAGCAGCAGGGCCCACACCTTGGGAGCCTCCCATGGAAAATCCTGCTCTTGCCCAGTCTTGCATGTTTGGGCTTGTTGGTTTGTCTCCAACTCTTGGAATTTCAGGAAAGAAATTCCTCTTGTTCCACCAATCCACCCCGGCATCACTGCCCAGCATTCAGGAAAAAATTCTCCATGCAAGGAGAGGTCAAACAATGGAACTGGGCTGCCCAGGGAAGGGGTGGATTCATTATCCTTGGAAATGTTCCAGAAATGAGTAGATGTGGCCCTTCACGGTTTAGTGGCCGTGGGGGTGATTGATCAGAGCTTGGATTGATGATCATGGAGTTCTTTTCCAACCTGACTGACTCCATGAGCCCCTGATCACTTTTTTTTTTTGGCAAGTTGTGAAGAAGTGCAAATTATTTTGTTACACACAGCAGGACCAAGATTGATGTCGAGAAATGTAGATGAACATTCATATTTTGGGGAGGAAATAGTGGAAAACAAAGCTTTTGCTCCATCTGATATGGATTGGATGCCCAAGGGAAGGGCTGAAAACTCTTGTCGCAATCCTGAGTACCAGCAGGAGCCCATCCATCATTCTCCTGGAGTTCCCAGCAGCAGCAGGGCTCAGCATGGATCCTCATCCTGTTCTTCTGAAGAATTTCCAGCCCAAAATATGTCTTCTGCTGAAACCCTGCTTCATTAACTCCTCTGACAAATGTCAAAGTAGCTGGATAATGGGAATGGGAAATGCCTACCCAAGTTCCAGCCTGCTCCAATTGTTCTCCACCCCAATTTACTAAAACCTGGGAGCTGGAGTTAAACACAGCATGAGACAAATAGCACAGAGGGGGAGCTGGCTCTGCTTGGTCCCTGTTTTGGTTTGGAACAACTTTCCCTGTTTATTTGAGAATTGTGGAAAGACTTCTGGGTGTTGTGTGTGCCTGGCAGCTCCTGGGAACTGTTCAGCATTTTTCAGGATCAGCTCCCTGGCAGTGGGTTCCCAGTTCTGCAGGATGCACATGGAGTATTTAGGGATGCATGGAGATGAGAGGTTATGAATGAACAGGACCCTTGAATCAAAACCTGGATGGGCACACACCCAAACTGAATCCCATAATGGAATTTGAGGTACCAGGGTCCCAATCCTGTTATTGGGAATCCCAGTGGGGAAAGGCTTGGCCACCACCCCAAAACATTTCAGTCCTGCCTGGATGGGTCACACAGCATCCCAAAAACTCATCCTGTGTTGGCTCCTTGTGCTTTCCTGGGTGCGTTTGGAGGTGTAAGGATGAGATTTGGGCTTCCCAGAGTGAATCTCAGAATTACTGAGAGTTTAAGTGGGAAGGGACCTTAAAGCTCACCCCATTCCCACCCCTGCCATGGGCAGGGACAACTTTCACCATCCCAGGCTGCTCCAAGCCCCATCCAACCTGGCCTTGGACACTGCCAGGGATCCAGGGGCAGCCACAGGTGCTCTGGGCAATGATGGTTGGGGTTTCAGCTATGAAATTCTCTGGATTTAGGCTATTTCTCCTCCCCAAATTACTCCCATGCTGCATTACTACCTGACACAGGTAATTTTCCTTAAGAGACACCATCCATGCCCATTTTGGTTTGGGACACATGGAGGTGGGGGAAGGGGTGGCCCTTCCAAGACAGGGTTTGGGGTATCTGGCCATGCCCATGAATCTGTGATTTCATGCACTTTGCAAATTAGGGACGGGGAGAAAAGCTTTTAAAAGAAGATTCTACAGGAGAGGAGCAGGACACAGGCACTCCAAGTGTCCTTGGACAGTGAACCCCATGGATTTGATCAAATTCCCAACTGAAAATGTCGTTTCCCTGAGTGACCAGTGAAGGTGGGATGCTGCCTCAGGTACAGAAAAATCCATGATCTGCTGTCAGAAATACAAATTAAATACCCAAAGGAGATGTTAAACCCTCACATCAGTCCCAAGCTCCCAATATTTATTGAGAGGAGCTTAAATGTCCCACCACGAGCACCGAAACCTCATTCCCCATTTATTATTATTTTATTTTGTGATGTGGCCTGAGACATTCACTGCCCTAATATTGCAGGTGGTGTCTTTTTTTCCAACCATTCCAGGACTTTTCCCAAGACTCAGCAGCCAGCAAAATATGTTTGGGTTTGGTGTATTTTTTGTTCTTACCATAAATATCCTCTGTGCGTGGCTCCTGATGTGATGAAGTGATGGATGTGAAGCTCGTTGGCATTTCCAAAGTCACGCTCCAGATTCCTGCTTCAATCTGACCCCAAACAGATCGTGGGGATGGGCTGAGCTCTGCTCTTAAGCCTCACTCAACTGTTGTTTGAGCTGCTGAGCTCATTTATAAATTTGTCAGCAATTTCTAAAACTAGAGAAGTCAGAAAATGATGGACAACTTTGAGGAAGACAGAGAGAAAAGCCAATCTGGGGCTACTTAATACCCAAATTCCCATCACATCTGCTGCAATTTGTTTGTCCCCAGAGCAAAAAACACCTGGAAATTTCTGTGTAGAGAATAAAAGAGGAAAAAATAATGCATGCAGTCTCCTGGCTGTAATTTGGGCAGTGATCAGGAAAGATAAAAGTTATATTTGAGTAGAGGAAGCTGGAAGGGGGAATATGCAGTGGGTCAGGACAGTGCTGGGTGCTGTGAATGGGAATAAAATGATGTTAATAATAAACAGCTCCACTGCTCTTTTAAAGGACTTATTTCTTCAACACATGTAGAAAGTTAAAGTTACAACTCTGTGAAATTTCTGTTGGCTGCATCATCTGTTTATCATTGACTCCCTGGATGCTCGTGGTAAGAATTCCAGCTTTTGGAATAATGTTTGTGGTAGGTGGTCCCTTCAAAGCTGCTCCCTTGCACTGAGCCAGTTTGATTTGCTGGGCGAGACTTTACTCATGCAAAGTTTTCCTTCAACTGCATCCAGTGCTGTGATGAGCCAGTGCAAGAGAAACTACTGTGCTGTGATTCCCCTCTCAAGCCACTCAGACACTTTGAAGTGGAATTTTTCCTTGGTTTTTGGGGCCAGAGAAATTGTTGGGGTTTTTACCCCCCCTCCCCTTTCCTCCATTCCCAAGGGAAAAATAAAACAAAACATTTATACACATGCTGATGCTCTATATTTATCAACATAAAATCTAAATATAGCATTGTTTTTACACCCATTGCTGGGGCTAACCCAGCCATGAAATAAACACACTTTCTGGTTTCTAAAATTACATTTTAAAGAAAAGCTTACAGTTATTATGGCCATTATTATGGTATCAAGGCAGAAATGGAACTGCTTCCCCTCTGTGTGTTCATCTGAAGGAGGGAGCCTCACATTCTCTTCAATACACTGCATGGACACTTTCCATCAAGAAGGAATGGAATAAAAAAACCAAAAAAACCAAGGCTGCAAAACAAGAATTTAATCTTATTTTATAAAGATTAATGCCATAAATCAGCACAGCCACTGACACACAAGCAGACACTGATATGAGGTGTAGCTGAACTCACACTGTGGAAGAGATGAGTACAAGCACAAAAAGACAGAAAAAATCTTAAAAATTACTCAGTCAGTTTAGAAACCTTTTTTTTTCCCCAGTAGTAAAATAAAAAGGAAAAAGCAACAGGTTTTTTTTGGTTTATGTTGCACAAAATGCTCACAAATAAAACACACGTGAGGACCACTGTATTTATTATTTAGCTTTTGCTAAATTCTAGAAATCCATGAGACTCCAGGCACTTTGTTAATTCCAAAAGTCTATGAGATTCCAGGTAGTGATTATTCCAAGAGAGACTAAAAAACAAGAAGATGGGAAGGAAAAATTCCAGGAAATTGGAAATGGGCAGAAAAAATGCAAGGGAAAGATGAGTAGCAAAAATGCCAGGGGAAAACCTGGGATAAAAACATGGACAAGGTTAGCCTTGAGATCTAATGCTCCCACAATTGATGAACAACTGGAAAAGGCATCACTGGAGAGCAGTGAGTCTTTAAATAAAAATGAATGGATGCCATAAGTGATGGACCCAATGTTTAAAATGCTGATTTTTAAAAATTACTGCTTCTACATTGATTTCTAAATTGTTTAAAAATTGTTTTTCCTTGTCTTTGGTTAAACCCCCCTGGAGCCAGCAGCCCATTCCTGAGCTCCTGTGAGCAGCAGCTCCTTCCCTACTCCCTATCCTGGAAATGCAGTGGCAGGAGAAACTCAACTTCCCTGGAGAGCCTTTGTGTGCTTCAGAGAGCCCAGAGATGGAGACCCTAAATCAACCCCTAAATCAGCCTCTAAATCAACCCTAAATCAGCCTCTAAATCAACCCTAAATCAGCCTCTAAATCAACCCTAGATCAGGCCTTCAACCAGCCCTCAAATCAGCCTCTAAATCAGCCTCTACATAACCCTAAATCAACCCTAAATCAGCTTCTAAATCAGCCTCTAAATCAGGCCCTAAACCAACCCTAAATCCACCCTAAATCAGCCTCTAAATCAACCCTAAATCAACCCTAAATCAGCCTCTAAATCAGCCTCTAGATCAGGCCCTAAACCAACCCTAAATCAGCCCCTAAACCAACCCTAAGTCTCCCTCTAAACCAACCCTAAGTCAGTCCCTAAATCAGCCCCTAAGTCAGTCCCTAAATCCCTCCCCCCCGTGTGACCTCCTGACACGAGCAGCACGCAGGAAGATGCAGGTGTGAGCGACAGCCCCGCTCAGCAGCTCCCTGTGGAGCTGGGATTTGAGGGCTTGACCCCAAAAATGACATTCAGGGTGCCACTGACAAAAAGTGAGACACTGCCCTTTATGGTGTCCTTGCCAGGGGAATAAGAGAGCGCTGGGATTATCTGCCCATGGCATGGGGCTGGAATGGGATGAGTTTTAAGGTTCCTTCCAGCCCAAACCATTCTGTGATTCTGTATTTAGAGAATACTCCCTGATTCTGTGATTATGAAATTCTGTATTATTCTAATTATTCTCAAGGTTTGAATTTCACATTCACTGCTCCCGGCAGTTGGAATCCATGCTGATTTTCTTGTCCTCCAGCTGGCAGCAGATGGAGAATTCCTTGAGAGCAGCACTTGAAGATGGGCAAGGCTGGGAGCAATGCTGGGGTTGTGTGGCTACTCCAAATATTTTGAATTTTACTTCTTTCCCTTTTAAAACCATGTTGCTTTCACCCCTGCTGCAGTGCCCACATCCCTCCTCCCTGAAACCCAAGTTTGTGAGCTCTCCCAGCAATTTTGGTCTGGAAGGAAGGCAGGAGAAGTAGAGAATAAATTAGGAAATTCTTCCCTATAGAGCCATTCCCTATGGAAAAGCTACTCTCTGTCCTGGGATTGCTTTCAGCTGAACCACAGGCTGAAATTACATTGTTCAAATTGTTCAGAAAAGCAATAGAAAAACAAACCTCAGTTTCTTGGTGGCTCTGTTTAATCTTTGGCTGTGCTTCCACTGGGCAGCTATGGGTGAAAAAAAACTTTTTTTTTTTTTTTTAATGGGGAAAATCCTGTGTTTGAAACCAGCAGTGGGCAGAAAACACTTGCGGGGTGTGGGTGAACATGCCCATGCACACTCAGCTCCCATTGCCAGCAAAACCCCCGGGGGAG
Source organism: Luscinia megarhynchos (assembly GCA_034336665.1). NCBI lineage: Eukaryota > Metazoa > Chordata > Aves > Passeriformes > Muscicapidae > Luscinia > Luscinia megarhynchos. The sequence goes on along the minus strand of CM067569.1, from coordinate 32,016,319 downwards.
GATCCACTTTATCCCTTGGGAATGGTTTCTCAAGGCCAGGTAGATGCCTCTGAATTTTCCCAGGAAATGCCTGTCCATGCAGCAGCTGCTCAGCATCCTCATCCCATAAGGAGCACCTGAGTGGGGTGGGCTTTTCCTGGTCCTGGGCACGGGGAATTGGCACCTTTGGGGTGGATGTCCCCCCGAGGCAGCTCCCAGCAGTGCTGGGCCCCATCCCAGTGCCACTGCTGGCCTCTCCCACTCGGATGTTAACAGGATAACGCTGCCAAGGGCTTTGAAGATGAAGGAGAAGCCTGGACAAACAGGGCCAGATAAACACAGCGCTTCATCTCCGAGCAGCACCGAGCCCACAGCGCTCCCAACTCTTTTTCCCAGTGTCCCCACACACTGGAGGAAGCCCAGGGCACCGCTGAGCTCTCCTTCCCCCTTCCCAAGGCAATCCATCCCATTTGATCTGTCCCTGCAGGACGCTGCTGGGAGCACACACGGGCTAATTGAGCAGCATTAACCCAAGTCAAACTATAACCCGCTGGGTAAACATTTCCCTATTGTTTCTGGGGATTACCGTGCTGGGAAGTCATTAATAACCTGGAAGTACATTCCATTTATCTTTGTTTATTAGCTGCTTTTGGCAGACTCCAGGAGCTTCCCCCTGCTCCTGGAGTGTCCCGCTCTGACATCAGCCCAGCTCCAGCCCCTGTAAAGTCAACAATCTGATTTGGTCATTAATCTCCCACTTCAAAAGGGCAGGCAGGAGGTGCAGGAGGAAGATCTCACATCTGCTCTTCCACTTGCTGCTTGCTGGGGTTGGCTCCAGATAAAAGGCTGGTCTAGGATCCCCCTGCACTGCCTGACCTGCATCCCCAAAAACCCTTCAGGAATTCATTTCACCCCTCGTTTGGACTTCCAGGCAACGGGGACTTGAACCCTGAGGAACAGGAGCTGGAGATGTTCCACACCTCAAGGAACTGCATGAGGTGACCAAATCCCACCCCTGGTACCCTAGCCCAAAGATACATCCAGCTCATTTTTGAACTAAAGATAATGAACCTCGCTCCAAATTCCAGGCTTCTGGTGGCTCCAGAGCCCAGAGAAAGCCCAAACTCACTGCAGACCTGCCAGGAGCAAGGCAGGACCTCAGAGGGGAAGGTCCAGCAGCACAAAGGCATCACCTTCTCCATCCTGGTGTGGAGTCATTTCCACATCCCTTATCCAGCCTTTTGAACAGAGCAGAATCAAAAATTCCACTAGAATGGCTGGAGGAAGAAATCAGGATTAGAAAACCCACTGTATTTGCTGGATGAACAATTTGCCATGTTGGAAATGCTTAACTCCCTTACTATTGTGGGAGGCAGGACTGAAAACACTGCTGAAACAATTTATTCTTCACTAATTTTTTTTCCTGCTGCCACACATCCAGGACAGGAGTTACTGCAAGGAGGAAAGCAGGAGAAGGCCATGAGTGAAGAATTCCTTGTGGTTAAAGACACCTTGCAGCCATCACTGCCAAAGTAAACCCAGCATTGTTTTTGCTGGGTAGAGTTTGCTCCTCGTGCTCCAAACATTTTCTTCCCAAATAATGTCTTCAAACCACAAATGTAAAATTTTTCCTTCCATGTCCAGAGCCTTTCATTTGCCCTGGGAAAGCCCCCAGCTGCTCTTCCATGGGAAAGCCTTCATTAAATTGAAAGTTTAGTTAAACTTCATCAAATTTCCAAGAAATTTCCTGGTTTCACCAGGACATTATTTTGTTTTACCTCTGTGGGTAAAAAGGAAGATGCCAGCCTCTCTTCTGTATCACCTACAAGGTCACTTGATTTCATCTGTCGTTTTAAAGAGAGATTTATTATTATTATTATTATTATTATTATTATTATTATTATTATTATTATTATTATTATTATTATTATTATTATTATTATTATTATTATTATTATTATTTTATGCTCCCCAGCCCTCCAGGAGAGGTGATGTGGGGGCTGGGTGGGTGCAATGAGATCTCTCCTCCTTCCTCTCCTCCTGTTCCTGCTCTTGCCCTGGATGATCTCCTGATTTGGAGATTAGGTCCCAACCCCTCCAGGCAAGGAGGAACTTCAATGTGCATGTCCCACATCCTAAAAGGGATATTGCATAAGGAGAGGGAGGGAGAAGGAAGATAGGACCTTTTATTTTGCTTTCGTTAGGGCAAAACCCAGCAGCAGTTTCAAGGCTTCCTGCGTCCTCCATGTGATGACACTGCCTGAAAAGACACCTTGATTTCCTTGCACTTTGCAAAATTTTCTGAATTCCATCAAATTTACTCCTCTCCATATCCCCTGTCTTAGACCTGGCTGCCTGGTTGAGGAAGATCCAACTCCCCAAACATCCCTGGAAGTGTCCCAGGCCAGGTTGGACATTGGGGTTTGAAGCACCGGGGACAGTGGAAGGTGTGGGAATGGGATGGGATTTAAGGCCCCTTCCAACCCAAACCATTCTGGGATTCTATGATCAGCTCATTTCATATACAAATATAAATAAATATATCAAATATCTATAAATAGTTTCACAATACGTCACATTCTGTGATTTCTGATGTCACTTTGCATTATGTGGAGTGGCTGTATGTGATGCAGCGCTTACCCACAGTGCTGTTGCTCATGGGGATGTGCTCCACTGCATGCCCAAGGAGAAACTAAAGCAGCATTTTATATAAAAATGACCTAATTTGATGGTGTAAATGCTCTCTGTGTGTCCACTGCACACAGACTGAGCAGCATTTTTGGGGTACCCAAGGAATATCCCTTCCATCATGGTCAATATCACAGTTCAGTTTTAAATATTCTTTAAAACGATGGATGCATTTGTACTCACAAACTTTAGGATGATTTTCCTGCTTTTATTATAAATCTAGGTGGGCAGTGGGGGGGGAATAAAAAAATCAAATTGCTGCGTGTCATCTCCATTCCCAGTCCCGGATGATTTTTTGGGAAATGCCCGCGGGCAGGCACACGGAGCCTCCCAGGGCGGTAGCTTAACCATTAAGCCGAGCTCAAGGCGGAGCGGGCTCGGTGCCTAAGGTGAGGGCACCAAGAAAGGAACGCCAGAGCTTTGATCTGGGCCAGGTGTTAATTTGGGAGATCTGGAAGCTGTTAGGAAGCCAGGGCAGCACATCCCGCGGGTTTATCAGGGCCGGGATTACCTAGGCTGGGGACAAGCAGGGCAGCTGCCACATGAAAGTGCCACCCGAGCCCGCCGTCCCTTAATGGGGACACTGGTTTTAATGGGCACTTTCATCTCGGCGCTCCCGAAAGCAACGGGGGTTAGAAAAAACAGGAGGAAAAAAGCGGATTTGGAGTCGGGAGAAGTCACCTGCTGCTCGGGCAAACACCAGGGATGAGCCCTTGAGGTTTTTCTGGGGGATAAATACAGCGTTTATTTCCAAAGGATGGGAGGAGAGAAGCCATGAGGAGGGAGCAAGGGAAGGAAAAGAAAAAAATATGAGAAGTAGAGGCAATTTTCCCAATATTTATCCAAATCCCTCATTCTCCAATAGATGCTGTTCCCTCTCCTACGCACCTGACTCCTGCCCTTGAAGACCTCTGTGGCTGAATCCACCACAACTAAACCTTGAAAATGATGCTACATAAAAACTGCATTCAAAAATTTCACTTTTAAATAAATGCCCTGTTTGTTTAAGAGGTTGTGGGATGTCATTTTCACAATGAAGGAAAATGCTGGTCCCTGAGGGCAGGATTAATATTGGAATCTGTGAGCTTAACACCTCATGGTTTGTCTCCCTGACGTGATTTTAAACAACAGATCATTAATTAAAGAAAAAAAGATGACTTGAAAATCCTTTAAAAAGAAGCATCACCTATATTTCACCTTTCTATTGTTGAGGACAAATACAAGAACCAACCGAATCACTGCTGGTTGCACATTTTCCATCAAACAACACCCAAATAATAAATACTGAGGAGGAAATCCCTCAGTGACTATTTTTAAGAAGTCACCACTAAAGACCCGACATTGACATTTGGCACACCGTAAGCACACCCACAAGACACAAAATTTCTTGTAGACAGATTTCTCCAGCTGAGCCCCGATTATTTTCACTTTCCTTCAGTGCCAATCGTTCCATCTCCATCCCGCACGGCTGGATTGCGACAGGCTGGGAGCGGGAGGAGCAGCACCGTGGGTGTGACACTTCCCCAAGGTGACAGATAAGGTGGGGGTGCTGGCAGGCCCTGAGGCCACCCCAGGGCCACGCTGGCTGGGAGGAGCACCTCTGCCCTCTCCTGGGGCAGCACAGCCTGACCTGGCCTCCACAAGAGTTCCAACCCCCCTGGACAGCCAAAACCACCCCTCTTGAAGCAGTACAGAAGCTACAAAGATGTGGAAATGTGATTGTGCTTCTCCAAACCAGGGCACTGAACCTCACCGGGGCGTGGGACTTGTTGTCTTTATCAGGGGGAATTCCAAGAAAGGATTTGGGGTGATTTGGAAGTCCCTCTCAACCAGCACATCCCTTCCCTATGGATCACCCTTCCATTTGGCTCGTCATCATCTCGCTCTCACTTGTGGTCCAGGCTCCCTTCTTCTATTTTTCTGGCTGCCTCTAATTTATGGCCATCCAGTAACCACTGCTGGAGGCCTGCTGGGCTCAGCCCCCTCGACAGAAGCTGTTCCCTGCCACCACAACCGTCCCAGGAAAATCAGGATAGGGATGGAATATTTGCCCTTTGATTGTTTAACAGCATCTGAGAAATTCCCATAAGACCCCAAGGAATGCAGAGCCAGAGGAAGAAGAGCCGTGCCAGAACCGACTCCTTTTCATTTCTTTTGGGCTGTGGAAAGTGGAGCCAAGGAAAAGCTGGGATAAAGAATCCCATGGTGGTTTTAATTAGCTACAAGCCTGGAATGTAGGGGGCTGATTGTATTTGTTTAATGATGAATAAATATGGAATGGTGTGGGTGGGTGAAGGAGATGATCCAGGAGCCTCTAATGCATGGGGAATATAAGGACCCTGCTGGGCTCTTCCCAAGGGATATCTCTCTCTGGAAGGCTTGGGACTGGCTCCTTGGGTTTGTTCCCAGTGTGCCAGGGAAGGAGATTTCTTGGAAGACAGCTTTGGCTGTGGCTGTGCTTGCAGGAGTCACACCTGGAGCAGGATCAGGTGCTTTCCCAGGAGAGATGCTGCACAAAGCTCCTGGGCCAGAAGCAGGAATGGGATAAACATGGCACAAGCAGCCCTCGTGGTCAACACCACTCAGGGAAAGAAATTGGTCCTAGGAATACCTTCCTTCCATATCCCAGCTGCTCCTTGCTGGTCAGTACAAGGCTCTTAATTGAAAGGATCATAAATCATGGCTTTTTGGTGATATTTTGTTCCCAAATTAGTGTGAGCAGGAAGGGTCCTGCCCATCCCTCACTGTCACTAAGAGGAGGGCAAAGCTGAAGCAACCAATGGCAAAGGATGGGAACATTTGGGCTCAGTCCATATCTGTTTCCAGATATCTGGGGCGTGAGCAGCAATGGTCAAACCTTCTTTTGAACTGTCCCAGGTCACCATTCCCTCCCTCCTGTGTGTCCCTTGCCCCCTGACCACTAGGGGAGTGGATAATGGCGTGGTTTAATCAGGGCTGGGATTCTGCCCTAGGGTGTTTCTAGCGTCTGCTGGAGGTGCTGGAAGCTTTCTGTGTGATTGTACTGCAGCCAATGAGTGATTGCCCAGCGGGGGAATACACCCAGGGTGGAATCCTACACCTGGAATTTCAGCAGGACGAGCAACAGGAGCCTTGCTGGTCCTGCTGCCCTCTCTGCCTTGAAACATCTCAAACCCCTTGGACACATCAGTGGGAGGCAGGGTTTGAGTGACTTGACTGGGAGCCACCTCCAAAGTATCCCTGGTACAGCTCTGATGCAAAGAGCCATGATGGAGAGTCATGAAAATGCACTGGAAAACATGCTATGTGCGAATTGAAGTGCAGAAGCACTTTGAACTGGAATAAAATTTGCTGAAATACATCCAGAGAAGGGCACTGAAGCTGGGGGAGAGGCTGGAACCCCAGGAGAGGCTGAGGGAGCTGGGAAAGGGGCTCAGCCTGGAGAAAAAGGAGGCTCATGGGGGGACCTTCTGGCTCTGCACAACTCCCTGACAGGAGTTGTAGTAAGACAGGGATCAGTCTCTTCTCCCAGGGAACAAGCTGAGAGGAAACAGCCTCAAGCCGTGCCCAGGGAGGTTCAGATTAGATATTAAGGAAAATTTCCCCACCAAATGATTGTCAAGCACTGGAATGGGCTGGTCATGGCAGTGCTGGTGTCACCAGCCCTGGCAGTGTTCAAAAGGGGTGTGGTGGCACTTGGGGGCACGGTTCAGTGGTGCTGAGTGAGCAGCTGGACTTGATGGTCTCGAGGGCCTTTTCCAACACTAAATGTTGTGTGAAAATGTTTTTCATACACAAATGAAAACCAGGTTTAGGGCAGGTTTCTAAAGTTTGGTTGCTGACAGGAGGTTCTTTTACTCCTCATAGGACACAGCTACAGTTTGCACAAACTAGACCTAAAACCTTGACCTCCCTCTTCCCACCCCAGCCTGTTTTATCCCCAAACATCCACATGGAGAAACTGCAGCTCCTGTGACCAAGCTCCATACCAGGGCTTGCTGTTGTCATCAGCACGTGGGACGGGAGCTTGGAGCACCAGACAGGCCCTGAAAGCTGCAAATCCCCATGGGGTGATTGCATGGGGTGACTCCATGAATTTCACCCAGCGTCGCGGATTGAGGAGCTCGGAGCAGCCAGAGCTCCCATCTTGCTGGAAGATGCAACAACTGTGGCTGCAACCCCAGCATCCCTTCCCTGCCTGGCTCTGGGCTGCTCTGAGCCCCCAGGCTGCAGCCCCAGCCGCGGGGAGCTGCTCCTTTATTACCCTTTTCCTTTCTGGCAGCAGCCAAGGACAAGCCGGAGTGGCGTCCACCACTGGGGCTCTCTGGAAGCCCCAGCATCTGGAGCTGCAGCTCGTGGCGTCCTTTCAAGAGTGCAGCCAGGCAGCTGCTGAGCACATGTGGGGAGGGAAGGAGCAGCCTCCTGCTTCCAGGGGTGCTCTAATGAAGCCTCTCGCAGCTCCCTCCTGGCTGGGGCGGCTTCCTGGAGCCTCTGAGAGCTGCGAGTTCAGGGCTCAGAGAGGAGGCAGCTCCCAGACCGAGGGTGAACCTCACAGGAGAATTTTATTTCTCTTTAAAAGGCACTGAAACATGGGGATGTTTAGATCTGGGGGTTGTGGTCTGAAGAGTTCAAGCATCAGAGCACAGAATCACGGAGTCAAAGCACGGTTTGGGCTGGAAGTGCCCATCCAGTGCCACCCCCTGCAGCAGCCACAGCTGCTCAGGGCAGCCTGTGTCAGGGCCTGCCCACCCTCCCAGGGAACAATTCCTTCCCAATATCCCATCTGACCCTCTCCTCTGTCAGTCTGAACCCATTTCCCCTTGTCCTGGCACTATATTCCCTTCTAAAAAGTCCCTCTCCATCTCTCTTCTAGCTCTCCTTCAGGCGCTGAAAAGCTGCAAAAGGCTTTGAAGGTCCACAAAATGTCAGGACTGAACTTTCCTAGCAAAGATTCCACTCTCAGCCTCCCAGGAAATAATTCAGCAGCTTCTGATAGTTTGCTGCTAGCTGGGAGATCTGCACCAGTGAACCTCCATTTGCTGGGTGGGCACAATATTTTTATTTCTTCCCCCTCTGCATTTTCTCCTTACAGTTTGGGACATTTTTTTTTGTCACATAAAGAGTTTGGTCCCAAACAAAAGTTAAGATCTTTCTGGAGATGGAATTATGATGTGGTATTAAAATGATCTCTTCCTATCATTACTGATTTAGGGCAGAAGGCCACCCCTGTCCCCCACAACAGCATTCAGAGATGTGTCACATCCTCCATCCACTCCTTCCCACCAGGCATAAATGAAATTCTGCCTCTGAGAAGCTCTGTAGTGAGGAATTCTGGTGGAAAAGCAAGGTGTGCTTCAGAGGGAGGTTTGATCTTTGCATGTTTAGCAGGCCTGGGAACACATCAGTCTGCATTTTTCCCTTTTCTTGGTCACTTTTCCCTACATCCTGCTTTCCCTCTTCCCCAGCCCTGGAAGGGCAGAACCCGGTGTGGGAAGTGGAGCAGGAAGTGAACAGCTGCCCCATGGACAGAAATTCCCTGTTTTCCTCCCACACCTGCCCACGCTTCTCGGTCATTCCCCAGAATTTACATCCAACTTCCAACCCTGCACAGGGTGGCCCAGCTTCGGGGTGATGGAGAAAACATTGCCTCTGGCTCTGCATCCTGCCAAGGGAGAGGTGGAAGTAATCTGTGTTTTCCCTGGGGGCAAAGCTGTGTTTTCCCTGGGGGCAGAGATGTGTTTCCCTGGGGAAAAATCCATATTTTCCCTGGGAGCAGCAGGGAAATTTTGCAGAACACACAGCTAAGCCTGCGCGGCAGCCGCTGCAGGATGTGGGGTTTGCTCTGCCAAGAAAAATTAAATAATAAATAGGAGGAGGGAAAGCCTGCAGCCTGCTCTCACTTTCACTGATTTAATTCCAACGGCGCTAATTTTGGGAACGCCAGCCCTGCCTTGCACGAGTTCCTCCCTGGATCCCAATCCCTCACTGACGGGCAGACAACGCTCCGCTCTCCTGCCCTTCCACCTTCCATGGACTGGGCGGGAAACAACACCCCCATTCCCAAATTTTTAGCACCCCAAGCCAGCAGAGTTTGAGAGAAGTGCTAGAATGGATGTAAACAGGGAATCACACCCTTCCAGCTGCACGTGGGGTTATAATTACCCGGGAATGCAGCTCGGCCGCTGGTGCATCAGATGCGCCACGCTGTCGCCAAATTTGCAGATGTTCAGCCTTACTTTTATTAAGCATGACAATGCCCAGCAGGATCTATTTTCCCTGATTATCCTCAAATGGAGAGGAATATTAAAAGGCAGGATAATTAAAAATAGATGCCTAAACAAAAGGATGTGTCTACAATTCTTTTTCGTAGCGCTTTGAAATAGTTCGAATTTCTCGGCTGGCTCATGTGTACAGGGAAGCCAAAGGATGTCTTAAATTCAGACATATGTCTTCATTCTGTTTAATGTGCCAGAACAAAAACAGAGCTTGAGACCACCATGAATTGATTTGGAAGCGACGGCTCCTCGTCCCGCTCTGCCAGACTCCAGGGCAGATTTTGCAGCGAGGATATAATAGCTTCCTACAAGATAAGGGGGGGGAAAAAGAGGGATATGGAGCCTATCTGCTGAATTTGGTGTTGTGGATGTTGCATGGGGAGTGTCCCCAGAAATAAACTCTGTATTAGTTTTTAAAGCCCACGTGCAGGGGTGTTTTCCAGAAAGGCTTTGCAAGAGGAATTTCCTTAAATCCCTCTGACATTTAAGGCAGGCTCTGAAATAAGCATCCTGCCTTGGGTTTCTTTGGAGGATGAGGGTTCAAGGAGAGTGAACAACCTGATTTGGAGAAGATCCAACCAATCAGATGGCAAATTAATATCCCTGGCATAGGTTGCCCAGAGCTGCTCTGGCTGCCCCATTCCCTGGAAGTGTCCAAGGCCAGGCTGGATGGGACTTGGAGCAACCTGGGATAGTGGAACAGGGCGGAACGGGATGAGCTTTAATGTCCCCTCAAATCCAAACTGTGCCATGATTCTGTGATTTTAACATAGCACAACTGAGAGCTGGAAAATTCAGGAATTAGTCATGGGAAAAGGGAAAGTCATGCCAGGAAATGGATCTTGTGCACAAGAAAGGGCAAAAGGCACAGGTTATACTTGGCAAACATGCACAGCTTCAGGATGAAGTAAAGAGAGGCACAGGGTGAGGGTCTGGGAGTGACCAGCGTAGGGGGGGAGTGGTGCCTTCAGAGACATGGCAGGGATGGCTGGGAAGATGAGGAATGAGGCTCCAGAGGATGGGATTTGGGATGGCTGTGGCTCAGTGGGTGGTGCTGGATGCTGCCTGTGGAGGGAGAGGCAAAGCTCTGACTCGTGTGAATCCACCTCCACCCCAAGAATGGCCACCCCCATCCAAACCCAAAGCCAACCCCAAACCCAAAGCCAAGAATTCACTTTGCTCCGTCTCGACACACTCCCCAACGTCTGGACACCACAACTTCTCATTTTTTTGGGGCAAGGAGGGAAGGAAAGTTGAGAGGGTGAAGAGGAACAACCCCAATCCCAAAGCCATCGATCCAGCACAGCCTTGCAGGGACTGGGGGTGCCTGGCAGCACCCAGAAGGTCAGGCTGGGATGGGCCAAGCATGGAGAAGGCTTATTCTCACTTCCTAGGCTGTAGGATAGGATGGTTTCCTGGGAAGAGATGGGAACTGTGATTTCCCCCCCCCCAAATGCAGCTTTGCAAAACCAGACAAAGATTTTCAAACCCTTGTTCGATTTTCAGATTCTTTTTTCATTCAGATTTGTGTGGATGAGCTGACGTGTCCCATGGTTCCTCCACCCCAGGGAAGTTGAGGGATGTGGCAGCAGCTGCAAAAAGTTAAATCCAGTCTAAAAATGCATCTTGGTGCCTAAAGCTGAACCCCAAATACTGATCTGGAAAATCCCGTGCCTCCTGCCTGATCTAAGAGTATCTAAATCTTCCAGGCACCTTGGCTGTGGTCTGAAATCTCTGCAGACACCGGGACTTAGGCTCAGGGTCTGTATTGCATCCAGAAACTGATGCCAAAGATTCCAGGAGCCTCCAAGGAAGGGACTGAGATGATCTCAAAACTACCCCAGAATTGCCAAATTTAGCCAAGCACTTGACTTGCTTTCCACTCTTATCTGTGAGGTAGGTTTTATGTGGCAGGTTTCAGGCAGGGCAGTTTCCCATGGAGACAAAATTTAGGAAAGTGGTGGCAGGGGTAACAGTGCAGCCTCAAATCCCAGTTTTTCCTTTGGAAGTGCCCAGCGCTGTCACCCCTGGAGGACACCAGTGCCTGTGGGCCGTGTTTTCTGGCTGTGTTTCAATCTGGAAGAGTGCAGCAGCTCCCATATCAGTGGGGTTGTATTAATCTCAGTTTGTGGTTGCCAGTGTTTTCAAGAATTTTACAAAACATCCCAGCAGCACTAGGATTTAAAAGCGGTTTAATGACTTCCCGCTGGCTGGGAATGTCCAGGCTCCTGCCGACTCCTTGGGCTGGGGATGCCCAAAAATGGCTCTGCAAATGCATCCAGTGCTTGTTTTCTCTCTTCTCCCCACATAGAAATAACTGCTGCTCACCCTTGCAGATGCTCTGGGGCAATTGGAGGATGCTGTAAAAGCAGGAAGGGAGGCTTGGGAAGCAGGGAAATGGCCAGCAAGGTGCTGCTGCTCCCAAGAGGAGTGAGATGGCCACCTGAGCTCCTGCAGCACCAACTGGAACTATTCCTGCTTCTCCCATGGCAGAGCTGTGTGGGGTGATGAGGAATAGAGGAAGTGAGGGGAACAAAAATTAGTTATTCCAGGAGGAAATATAGATTAAGGAGCCAGATTTCCTCTTCCTAAAACACAAATTCTGTCTTCCTGACACTGCTCTCACTCCAAGCATTTTCCTGAGATCGTAAGGGGCTTCTCCAAAATGCTCCCAGGCTTTTCTGGGTGGAGGTGCTGGGGTTCAGGGAATTATCCCTGCCCTCTCCCGTGCCTGGGTGTCCAGCAGCTCTCCTGGTTTGACCTGCTGGTGAAGCCCTGGGAGGGCAGATGTTGGTTCAGACTCTCAAAGCACAAATGGTCTCTGACCCTCTGGGACACCTCAGTCCCAAAGGACCAGGTGAGCACGAAGTGCTGGTTAAAAAACCCTGGTTGAAGTTCTAAAACTCAGTTTTCAAATCTCCTTTTAGGATCTCTGGCACCTCTTTATCAAGGTTCAAAGAGCTGCTCTCTCCACCTCCCCCTTGTGCTTCTTGCAACCTACATGTAAAATAAATATAGGTAAATAAATAAAATAAATAAAAATAAATTGGGTAAGATGTGACTGTCCCAAAGTGTCAGGAATGGGGGTCATCCTCCCACCCCCACCTTCACCCCACAGGACACAGCAGTCCCCTCAGACCAGTCCTATTTGCCACAAAGAAAGATCCATGGATTTCCTACACATTTTTAGCCACTCTGTTTTTACACTCTCAATAAAAGAGATGAAGGAGGGAAAATAACCCCCAACCCAAACCAAACACAGCCCTTCAAACTTTGTTTTCTCCCACACTCGTTAAGTGCTAAACTAACATCTGGATGCTCTATAAATGTGTTATTTAAGGAGAGAGAGTTCCCCAGAAGTGTTTATTTGCAGAGTCCCCGTCCCTGTGGCACAGGGGCTTTGTGACGTGGGGCTCAGTGGCAGCTCCCTGCATTGAAGTGACTCTTTTGTAGTCCTGGTGTCTGTGCCACTGCCAGGGCCAGCAATTACCACATTAAAAATACTCATCAGCCTCATTAAGGCTCTCTGTCTTGCAACATCCAGCGGGGAGCTCACTTGGAGCCTGATTTAAAGGCAGGATTGCCTTGCTCAGACAAGGAGGGAGCCTTTGGGATCACCAGCACAGTTATCCCTCTCCCTTTCCCTTCGGTGGCCAGGATGGATTTGCTCCACGAGGAGGGAGGGATGTCTGAGACATCTTTGACTGCTGGCACAGCTGAAATGCTGTGGCTGCTCCAGGAGTGACCAGCACCCTGCAGGTTTGGGCTTTGGGCTGCTTTGTCACAACGTGGTGGCATCTCTGGGGACCATCATGGCCCTGCAAGGAAGGATGTGAGTTTATGTTCACCAAAAAAGAACTGGAAAAACCCTGGAGTAGCTCTGGTTGGTGCCTGGGACCTGCCAGACCCATCCTGTGTAAATGTCCATTCCCATGGCAGCCATGAAAACTCCTGAAGGATCTCCAAGATGAAGGCTGAGTGACGGGATCCATGGAGACATTTGTAGAAGCCTGAGCAGTAAGGAATTAATCCCAGAATGGTTTGGGTTGGAAGGGACCCTAAAGCCCATCCAGTGCCATGGGCAGGGGCACCTTCCAGTTTCCCAGGCTGCTCCAAGCCCTGTCCAGCCTGACCTTGGACACTTCCAGAGATCCAGGGGCAGCCACAGCTTCTCTGGGCGTCCACCTCAAAGGCCCCCAACCCATCTCCAGAAAAATCCAGAAGAATGGACTGCATGTGCTCATTTATTTACAGGAAGAGTAGGAAACCCAATCCCAGGGTGGGAAAACACCTGTAAGAAGGTATCCCCCAAAGCTGGGGTGGCACTCCAGGACCCTGAACACCTGGATGGATGCTGGATGCAGGATGGATGATCTTTCCTCTCCTATCTGGTATCTGCTTTTTGCTCTTCCTGCTTTTCTTTTACTCTTTTGTCCTCTTTATTTTCAGAAAATATGGACCAAAATGACACCAATTTCCATGCTGAGCATGGAGTCTGTCCATAAAACCTTGTGACTTATCTTTCTGCACTTTCTTGGCTTTTGCTGTGCTTTTTCAACCATGGGCACCTACATAATTTCCCTGTGGGAGTGGGACCCCACAGCCATTAGATAAGTTGTAATCTAACAGCTTTCCTTCCATGTCCTGCTCTCCTTCATCACCTCTTGGAGGAGGGAAAAGCAGCAAATCTGGGAAATGGAAATTTGGGGAAATTTGAGGCTCATAAGAGAGTTCATTAGAAAGAAAGCAACATTGATTTGCAAGAATATTCCTGGACATCCCATAAAACACACCAACAAGCTCAAGGAAACAGTGAGAAAACATTCCACTTCTGGAATGCTAGACCAACGTTGTTCTTCAGGGAACACCAGGGCAGACTGCTGGGAGGACAGGAGATGATTTACGTGGATCAAACCTAACCCAATCCCATGGCTGGGAACACGGCTCCAGCTTGGATTTTACATGGAACTGGAAATACATGGCTGTATTTTCCAATAGGGAGTTTCAAAGCAATTAAAACCACGACAGCTTCATTATGCTGGAGCTGAGTGGCAGAGGAAAATCTGGATGGAAACACTGCTGAGGGTTTGTGGGAGATGCTGCTGTTCCTGGTCGGTGATATTTTGTTGAAAACCCCACAGGGGAAGGAAGCAAAGCAATGACCAGGCTGCAAAATCATTAAAGAGTTTGAAAAGACTCATTTATTGAGGAAAGAAGTTGGAAAGAAGAGTTGAAAGCAGCAGGTTTTTTCTGGCTTTTCATGTAAAGGTGCCACTTGTAAAATAAGCACAATTTGTACTGTAAATAACAATTATGATAAAAAATAATCCTCTTCAATAAGTCCACAGGAAGAAGTCGCACAGCGTAATGATCTGATAACTCTATTTATCTCCTTTTAATTATCTCACTTTTAGTTATCTCCTGCCTATGCCTCTTCAATCAAGCTCTGGTGAGAAATTAGGAAAGGTATGAATTTTGTGTGATTGGATTTTATTTCATTTGTTTGCCTTTTATGTCGCCCACCCCCCCAAACATATGGGAAAGAACAGAATTCTGCAGTACTGCTCTCATGTATTAGAAGAGGTATGGCTACAGCCAGATGTGCTGCAGGAAGGGATTTCTGTGCTCTTCTACCTTGGGATTGAGAACTGGGGATTGTTCAGTCTGGAGAAGAGAAGCTTTGGGATGAGTTCATCATGGCCTTCCAGGGCCTGGAAGAGCTGCAAGAAACATGGAGAGAGACTTTTTCCAAGGGATGGAGGGACAGGACACAGGGAATGGCTTCCCACTGCCAGAGGGCAGGGATAGATGGGATATTGGGAAGGAATTGTTCCCTGGGAGGGTGGGCAGGCCCTGGCACAGGGTGCCCAGAGAAGCTGTGGCTGCCCCTGGATCCCTGGAAGTGTCCAAGGCCAGGTTGGATTTTGGGGCTTGAAGCAGCCTGGGATACTGGAAAGCGTGTCTACCTATGGCAGGGGGTGGAATGAAATGGGCTTTGAGGTCCCTTCCAACCCAAACCATTCCATGATCCTGTGATAATCCTGACTGCCAAGTATCCCCCTGTCATTCCCCTTTCCAGCAGCTCTTGGCTCATCTGCAGAACCAGCACTGAAATCCCAGGGAACATGAGCTTAGGTGAGGAGATGGTGAGCTTTGAGCACAGCTGCTAAAGCAGGAATTTAATCAATTAATTAATGAAATCAATTAATCTGGGAGCCACAGAGATGTCACATCTCCCTGTGTGTCCCTCACAGTGTGGTGTAGCTGCTCCCAAACTGGATCCTGAGTAGCAGCTTTCCTTCTCTTCCCAGCCGCCGCTCCAAGGTCTGCTCCTGATTATCCCCCGAAGGAAGGGCACAGGTTCCTGGAGCCAATGTCAGTGGTCAGATCGCCAGGACCAAGTGTCTGGGAGAGGAAAATGAGCTGTGGGTTAATGGTTTTGTGCTCCCATGCCTGGGCTGGGGTTTGGCAGGCAGGACACGAGGGAAGGGAGACGCTCCCTGGAGAGGATCTGTGTCCCCAGGGATCAGGGATGATGAATGGCTTGCAGAGCTGCCTGGGAAAGCAGCGGCGCCTCAGGAAAGCTGTGAATCATCCCCCTGTCTCACTCTGCTTCCACTGGAGTGGCTTCCCCTCTGGAAAAACGTAGCAATTCCTTTGATTTGAGGCGCTGCAAAGGAATGTGTCAGTCCTGGCAAGTCCCGGGACAGGATGGAAGTAGGGATGTGTCCCCCACCCCGCCGGGGCGGCTGCTCCTTGCAGTGGGGCAGGGTGGGATCATCTCCACCGTCGAATTCCAGTGAAAAAAATGGTCCCGTTCTGCTGTATCCCAGATCCTGAAATCACTGACCATTTTCTGAGCAGGAATGAAAAAAACAAGCCAGGCTGGATAGGGCTTGGAGAAACCTGGGATAGCAGAGGGTGTCCCATGGCAGGGGTGGCACAGGATGAGCTTTAAGGTCCCTTCCACCCCAAACCATTCTGGGATTCTGTCACATTTACCTTATAATTGCTTGACCCTGAATATGATTATTATGTGACCATGGACAGGTTTTAGAGCTACTCCAGTTGTCTTTAGGGTTTGTAGTGGAGAAATCCCTGAAGGAAAAACCCCTAAGGGTAACTGAGGCAGCCCTGACTGCACCAGGGAACCTGATGTGCTTTGAATCTTCAGAGGAGTCATGGAATCACAGGATTCCCAGAATGGGTTTGGGTTGGAAAGGATCTTAAAGCTCATGCAGTGCCACCCCTGCCATGGGAAGGGAGACTTTCCACTATCCCAGGGTGTTCCAACCTGGCCTTGCACACTTCTAGGGATCCAGACACAGCCACTGTCAGTGGATGCACTAAGTAAAAAAGAGATCCTTAATGGTTTATACGTATTTCTTCTTTCCAATTTTCTTTGTAAGATGCAACTTCCAGGTACCTGAGCTCCATCTGATTTAGTTGGACAGTCTGGGGGACTAAACAGAATAGTGCATGTACTCCATTTGCTCAGTTTTACTTAGTTAAGGAAAATCAAAACACAGATCACTTGGAGTTTCACTTAAATGCTGACAAACAATGGGGGAGGGAAATGTGAGAAATAAACCTGGAGAGAGGATGGAGTGAAAAACATGCGCTTGAGAAGGTGTGGGGGAACTATATATACAGAGGTCAATAAATAGAGCTCTGTTTGGGCTCTGTCAGAGGTGTCCTGAGCTCCCCAGGGCAGCAAAATATGTTTGTTTTGTGTAACCCCTTGGACAAAACCAATATGATCTGAAATGGTGGTGAAATGCACTTTTCTGCCTTAAATTAGCAGGCAAACTCTGTGAACCCAAACCAGGCTTTGCCAAAGTCACAAAACCTCAAACACCTCAGACCTGAGCTGCAGGACCACTGAAGGGACTCTCTGATGGTGCAGCCTAAGCCCAGGGTCTGGGAGGGTATTAGAAAGGTGAAATTCATGGAATATATCAGAGGGAGAAAATCAGTGGGAATTTTTGGTGTTCCCTATTAACTATGAAGTTTCAAAAAGAGTCAAGCAGAGCACTGGGCTGTTGACAGAGTTTTGGCTGAGCTTGCTGGCTCTGGAAGTGTAAAAATCCTAGAAACCCCATAGGAAGAGAGTTTAGGGTTCAACCTAGAAACATCTAGCTCAGGCTTAAGCAAATCCCAGCCTTAGCAGAACACCTGTAAAACCCACCAAACTGGGGTTTGAAACTGAACCAAACTGAAAGGAAACTGCAGACACTGCAAATCATTATAACTGTAAAGATATAGTAGTTGTAACTATTAGTTGGAACTGCAGGTAGTTGTAACTTCAAATCTTCTCCCTCTTGTATTTGGTGAGGGTCCAGTCACACTTCATGTGAGAGAGTGTAAATCCCAATTTCCTCTCCCTCCCAGCACTTTTTCCTTCTTGCTTTCCCATGGCACAGTGAAATACTTTTTGATATTCTGTGAATTCATTGGTGGAAGACAATCCAGATTTTATTTCTCCCTTCATTTCTCTGGAGGAAGATCCAAAAGGACTGGAAAAATTTGCTCATCTCAGACTGATTCCCCTGCAGTTTTACATTGCTGAAGGAGCTGAATTTGATGGTTTGGAGTGAATGAGAGGCTGGATTTGGGTTGATTGAAAACAAATTGATGGGAATGGGAATTCTAGCCCAGGAGTTGGTATTTAACGTTATCTTTAAAATCATGGAATGGTTTGGCTTGGCAGAAACCTTCCAGATCACCTCATCCCACCCTCTGCCTTGGGCAGGGACACCTTCCACTAACACAGGCTGCTCCAAGCCCTGTCCAGTCTGGCCTTGGACACTTCCAGGGATCCAGGAGCAGCCACAGCTCCTCTGGGCATCCTGTGCCAGGACCTGCCCACCCTCCCAGAAAACAATTCCTTCCCAATATCCCATCTGATCCTGCCCTCTTGCATTTCCCTAGTCCCACCCCTTGGAAATAGTGTCTTTCCACCTTTCTTGTAGCTCCCTTAATGTCTGTTATAACTTGTTCTTGGAGCTGGCATTTGGTAGAAAACCCATTTCAGAATAAAAAGTGAAGCACTAAAAAAAAAAGGAGGGAAATATGGGAGAGATTCTGCATTTTTCTGTCCTATTCAATGACCATAAAATGTTTGGATAAACTAAAAAATATATTTTTGATGGGATAAAAGGTTCCCACTACAGTATTTTTTTTAAAGTTTTATAATGCTTCTTCCAGCATTCCATTAAGCCCTTCTTGCCTGCCTGCAGCTGAAGGCAGAGATTTGACATCTTTCCTGAGCCAGCCTAAAAGTGTACTGATAAAAAATGTCTGTGCAGTCACTGAGCCATTCTCTAAAATCAGTGGGAAAAGTATGCAAGTATCTAAAATATAATTCAATCTGCAAAATTATTATTCCTACAAGAAAACGGAATTATTACTGGAGAGCTTCATGGAACAAACACCCATTTCACCCTTGTGATAAGAAAATATCTTTTCTCCTTAGAAATGTTCTGTGGACAAGAGGAACAGGCAGGGACTGAGCCCAGCAATTCCCCTGCACAGGAGGCACAACTTCTTCCCTGGGCACTGCCCAGCCCTGAACAGATTGCCCACAGAGCCTCTGGGCTCTCCTCCCTGGGGCTGTTGCAGAGCTGTGTGCACACAGTGCTGTGCCCTGTGCTCTGGGATGGCCCTGCTGGAGCAGGGAGGTGCCACCAGGTGCCCACTGAGCTCCCTTCAGCCTGAGCCAGTTTGGAATTCCTCCAAATTTCTCAGCAGGAAGAGATGGAAGGCTTCTACCCTGAACATAAAAGTGAATCACTGCTGACTTCCAGTGATTCCTTTACTTCTTCCATGGAGAACAGGGCCCTCTCACCAAGACACTCTAGCCATTTCTCAAAAGTATTCCTGAAGTTTTGACTCTTCCAGTGACACAGAACTGGTGCTGGAGGAGATGGGAGGGAGGCACAAAACTCCCCAGAGCAAGACACACAAAATCTGACCTGACTTAAACAGGAATAAACCCAGACACTGATTTTGCTGCTTCAGTAGGAATTGAAGTTTGTCCTATAATCCAAGGCTCCTCTCCTGAAGCTGTAATTACCTAAATCATGGTTCATTAATACCTGATAGCAGCACAATTACAGCCTGAGACCTCAGCCTGCATTCTTTGCAGGAGCTTTCACATTGCAGGCTGAGAATGATTCAGGTGAAAGCTCTCTTTCCATGACCAGTCATAAATAAGGGAGCCTCACAATCTATCCCCCAGCCTGCATTTCCACAGACTGCCAGGATCGAGCCCCTTAATTCCTATTGATGCTGAGGGATTTTTGTGGAAGTCTAATCAAAGGATTGCTGCTTCTAATAAGCTTTAGAAAAGCAGCAAGAAACAAAAACAACCCTGCCTTAAATGGATTTCTCCTACTCTTCATGTTTGCCCCAGCCTTGGATTATTAATTGCTGTGACTGTGATGTGCTTTGATTTATTTAAATCAAAGCAGGCTTCTTTGGCTCTCAGTTTAACTTTAAATAGACATTGATACAAGACTTAGTGATATAAAGAGCAGCTGGTTTTGATAAATGACATCCGGAGATGCAGGGGACTACTGAACACAGAAATTCCTAAATCTCTGCAGGTTACTGTGCATCATAACACACACATTTATTTTACTCACAACACCCAGAACAAAATAGAAAAATTTCCATGCGAGGACCTGGACAATGTCAGGAAGTCCCTTGTAAAAGTTTATTAAACCGGGGAGATTGAGTCTCACACCTATGAAGCTGCCAGATACAGCTCTGACCCTGAAGAAAATCAATAATTAAGTAATTATGGCTATTCTGTGTTGATTCTTCATCCTGAATTTGCTAGGGTTAAATGCAAACCTCAAAGTCACAACACTGTGCTTTATTTTAGCCTCGAGCTGCACCAGGGGAGGCTCAGGTTGGAGGAATTTCTCCATGGAAAGGCTGGGGCTGAACTGTGACAGATGGTGGGAGGCAGATGAGCCAGGACAGGGTGGTTTGAAGGCAGGACTACTGTTGAGATTTTGGTGCTGCCTTAACCCACTTGTTTCTTTTGCTGGTGATACTGGAGGGGAATCTGGGCTAAATGTGGTCTCCTGGCCATACATCCAAATATACAGAATCATTAAGCTTGGGAAAGGCCTCCAAGATGATTGAGTCCAATCACTAACCCATGTCCACAAGCATCACATTTCCACATTTTTCTACCATTTCCAGAGCTGGGAAATCCACAAGGATAGTGATTGCCTTGCTGGCTTTAGTTCCATCATTAGTCTTATCTTTGCATGTTGCAAAATACTAAGAAAACTTACAAAACTTTGACGAAATAAAGACAAAAATATTTTACTTAATACACCTGTTGTTCCTCTAAACTCGATCTGTTGTTTCTTACATCAAGCCACAGGTTCCCCAGGGAATGGTCACAGCTCCAGAGCTGCCAGAGCCCCAGGAGTGTTTGGACAATGCTCTCAGGGACAGGGTGGAATTGTTGGGGTGCCTGGGCAGGGCCAGGACTTGAAATTGAAGGACTTTGGGGGTCTCTTTCAGCTCAGGGTATTCCATGATTCCAAGCAACTGGTTTAGAGGAAAATCATCCAACAGCCCAGTGAGGGTTTCCATGAGATGGGCTTGAGACCCTTCAGAAGGTGGTGGTAGAAAAGCAGAATATGGCACCATAATAAGGTAGTCCCAGGATCCCCTGAGGCTGGAGAAGCCCTCCCAGCCCATGGAGCCCAAGCTGTGCCCAGTGCCCACCTTGTCCCCAGCCCAGAGCACTGAGTGCCACCTCCAGCCCTTCCTTGGACACCTCCAGGGATGGGCACTGCAAACCTCCCTGGGCAGCCCCTGCCAAGGCCTGAGCACCCCTTTCCATGCAGAAATTCCTCCTGCTGTCCAACCTGAGCTCCCCTGGCACAGCCTGAGGCCGTTTCCCCTTGTCCTGTCCCTGTTCCCTGGCAGCAGAGCCCGACCCCCCCTGGCTGTCCCCTCCTGTCAGGGAGTTGTGCAGAGCCAGAAGGTGCCCCCTGAGCCTCCTTTTCTCCAGGCTGAGCCCCTTTCCCAGCTCCCTCAGCCTCTCCTGGGGCTCCAGCCCCTTCCCCAGCTCCGTTCCCTTCCCTGGACATGCTCCAGCCCCTCCAGGGCTCTCTGGCCAGGAGGGACAGAACTGGACACAGCCCTCGAGGTCCCTCAGCAGAGCCAGCCCAGAGAGTTGGGCGCTTCCCTGGCCAAGCCTGGATGCTGCACTGGGTGTCCAAGGTGCTCTCTGCACCTCAGGCAAACACAGCTCCCTAGAATAAAGGAGCAGTGTCCATCACACAGTGGGTTCCATCTGGGAACCCCAACTTCCCAGGAATCTCAGGATCATGGACTGGCCCCAAGGGAGGGATCTCAGAGGAGCTGGCTTGTGCCCAAAAGGCTCCACCACACAATGAGTTATCACAAGCAGAAAGGCCTTGTGCTCTCTTTACTGACAGACTCTGTTTGTTTTAGGAAACCGTGGAAAGTGGAAATCAAATCCAAGCTGGCAGAGAGAGACTGGGAAAAATTCGGTGGACTCATGATCAAGGGACAGACTGACCATTGAGGCCATGCCATTGTACTGAGTGGTAAAAGCTCATGGAAGGAAGGAGAAAGGAGGTGGGACACATTCATGGTTATGGAATTTGGCTTTCCGAGCAACCACTGCCCATGCTGAGGATGGCAAGTGCCTGAAAAGTCAACTGTGTGGATGGAAAGGGAATTAATTCCTCTTTTTGTTCTGCCTGCATGCACAGCTGGTGCTTGTCTGATTAAATTGTCATTATCCAAACCCATGGATCTTTCCCCCTTCCATTCTCCTCCCCATATCCTGGGAGTGGGTGAAGAGGAGGGTGGTGGTTGGTCACTGGCCAGGGTCAGTGCCAGCCTGGCCCCCGATGGCCTGTGCCACACCTCTGTTCCCACAGAGGAGCCCTAAGTCCCCAGGACTGTCCCCAGCCACACAGGCCCTGCTGGCTCTACTGGGCTGAGTTTGAGGTTGGAGTAGGGACAGGGAAGCTCCAGTCACCAGTGAAGCCAGGAAAAAAAATCCAGCTGCTCCTGTTACCCCAATCACTCTGCCCAACACGTGTAGTTGCACAAATCTGTGCCTTGGCCGTTAATATTTGGGATAAGCCATCTGTGTTCATCCAACCTGTGCAATTCCCAGCAGTGCTCAGCACTGCCCAAAACTCTCATGGGTAAACACAACCACAACAGCTGTATTCCAACAGGGAAAATCCCCTATGGGAAAAAAGAGGCTGAGGCAAGTGGATCTTAACCGAGAGTGAATTTTGATTGTACCTTTTATTTGATCTTTAATTCTTTTAAGCACAACATCTTTTGTTTTTCTTGCTTTCAGGCTCTGATCTGTCCCTCTGAGCAGGTGTCAAGCAGGTGCTGTTCAACCTCACAGCAGGTTTGCACTCCTGACACCCTGCAGCTCCATCCTAATACTGGATATGGAAATCCTGACAGTTCCCAGGCAAGGAAACTCGGGAAAAAGGTGGGGATGAGCACCTGTGTCTGTGTTGATTAGCCCAGGGCATTGTGTATTATCAACCAGGCAAGTGTCTGACAACTCCTGTAGCTCTTTTTGAGAGGATCTGAAAGCCGTGGGATGGGAGAGGAATCTGTGTCAGGGAATACAGGGATGGGTGTAACTCTGTGTATCCTTCATTCTAAGAAATGCTCTAGAGATGCAGCATCTGCACAGGCACCCTAAAACTGATGGTCACCTCTTCTGCTGTGACAAACCCAGGGTGGGGCTCTGGTTTGGCTGTACATTTATTAACTGATGGTAAAGATATGGTTTTCTTGCCATATGGCAGCATCCCTCTGGAGCAACCCTCAGGATCCAGGAGGAATCAGGTGAATTCTGGTGGTTCATGGCTCCCTCTGACTGAATTTAGGGTTGGGGAGGTCCCTGGGGCTCTCAGGCAGCTGCAGATGAAATATCCACTGGGAATGTGGGTAGGGATGGAATGAGGAGAGGAAATGAGCTCAGCTCCACGCAGGAGAAGGGGAATGGCTCCTTCAGATGAGGAATGCTGGGATCACTGTGTGATCCCTGAGGGTGGCTGGGACTAAGGTCAGGGGAGCAGATGGGACTTTGCAAGAGCCAGGTGAATTTGCTGGATATTCCATTAGGAGCTGGGTAAAGGCTGTGCTATGGGATGCCTTCATCCTGCATGGATTGAGGGACTTCCTCTCACCCATGATCCCAAAGAGTGACTTCTTCTGACTCATGAGAGAATAGAAGGGTGGAATCTCCCTAAAACAGAGGTTCTTTGCACCAGTTTGGGCTGAAGGTTTGCACTGGTGGGTGACAGGGTAAAACAGAGAGGGAGAAGGCTCAGTGTGGAGAAACATCAGCAATGGATTCAGCCAGAGTAGCACCAACAGGGGACAGATATATCTGGGACCAAGTGATCTCTCTGTATCCCAGGGATAGACTTCAAACATGGCCAGGCTTTTGTTCTGGCCATAAAGAAGATCCTCAGTGGCAGCACCCTGGGTGTGAGCACAGCATTTTCTCCTGTCTCAAAGGGAATCACTGCTAAAGGCTCCCTCAACCTCGGGAATCAGGGGATAATTTTTAGTGTCCTTAAATCAAAAATCAATTAATTTGTCTTTTTCTGATCACAGAAAAGATTAACCAGATAATGCTTCTGAAAAAAAAAAAAAAGAAGGGAGTTTCCTTGTGTGCTTCAAAATCCCTGAGTTTGGAGAAAGGTTTCCTCCTTAAATCCTCTAATTCTTTGTATCTTGTTCATGATGTGTGCACAATAACAGAACACAGGCATAAGACATCAGTTTAACACCAAGCAACATTTTAAGGTCCTTATCAGCCATATAAAACCCATTATACAGGTTATTTTTAAATATATGTAATAATATATATATGAAAGGAATGGCAGCTAGAACAGCTGTGAATTAGCTTATAAACCCTAATTATTAATGAAGAACTATAATTACAAATTCTTCTTTTCTGATTTCATCCCTTTTGTACCATACTTTTTAGTAATAAGTAAATAGAAAAAAAAGATTATTTTCAGGATGATTGTAACAAGGATGGACTTCTGGACACCTTGCAGCATCCAAAACCCTTTAAAAGGGAGAAGTTTCTTTTAACAGCAGGATCAGTTTTTTAATGCACATGGCTTTACCCATGTTCAGCCTGGGGCTGTGAGGGTGTCCCAGCTTGCTAAAACCAAGGGAGGAAAAATGGGATCCGAGTCAAACTGTCCTGCAGGGCCCTGTAAACTCGTGTTTATACAAACACATAAGCAAGTCCTCGCTTTGAGGGTAGAGTTTCTCCAGCTTCGTGGCTTTAGATTTCCACACGTACAAACAAAGAGTAGAAAATCAAACACTTGGCACAGGGCTTTTCCTCAGTGGCTCATGAGCAGTGCTTCATGCTGCTTAATCAACAAAGAACAATTAACTCTTCAAAGGCAAGCACAGACTGATTCATGCTGCCATTTGCATCAGAGGCAACGTTTCTCTTTCCTCCAACTTCCATGGAAGCCACAATGGTTCCTCAGTCTTTAAAGCACTGAGGAAGAAAGAGTTCAGAGAATGATTTCATGGAGTCATTTCACAGAATGATGTCACAGAATGATTTAATGGAATGATTTCATGGAATCATCTATAGAATCATTTCATAGAATGATGTTTACAGAGTGATTTCATGGAATAATTTCATAGAATCATTTCACAGAATGATTTCATGGAATGATTTCATGGAATCATTTCATGGAATCATTTCATGGAATGATTTCATAGAATGATTTCATAGAATCATTAATATTGGAAAAGATCTTCAAGATCATCAACTCCAACCGTCAGCTCAGCACTGCCACCATATTTCTTGTGTATTTTCTGATGCTGGTGTTGATGGCAGTGGAATCAACCAGAGAGCAGCAGCCAAAAGATTCTCCAAAAGGGATGAAAGAGCTGCCAGATGTGGGGGACAGGACATCCTAGACCTGGTGACCTGCCAGAGATGTCCCACTGGGTCAAGTATAGAGTTGGGAAGGAGGAAACGCCCTGGGTTTTTCTCTCAGCTCCTCCACCAACAACAGCACCTCCTTCACTACCCCAGTGAAATATTTGTCACTGTACAAGATTCCTGCAGTATTGATAAGGCAAATTTCCCAGGACAGGCCCTCTGATGGGGGAAGAATCTTGGCTACAAGGGTTTTGTTTGGAGGGTTGGGTCCTTATAACATTTCTCCTCCTCAAAGCTGCTGTTCTACTCCACCACTGATAGGGTGACAGACACAGCACTGGGGACAAGGGATTTTCTGTGACTGTCACTAATGAGTTGTCAGGAAAAGAGTGTTGGATCCATGGAATAGCCTGATTTTCCTAGGGCTACTCTTCATGCTTGATTCCCCTTGTAGCCTGCAGGGCAGACAGAGCAAGCCATCCAAAAACAGGGATGAGAGAAAAGGGAGACAAGGAGCATTTAGTGCTCTGAGCCTCCTCCAAGGGAATTCAGTGTGGGCTTTTCTGGATCAAAGTTGCTCCCCCACAATCCATTGTAATTTATGTGTGCTGGAGCCATAGAATAATGCTGAGCTCATGTGGTTTGGTACTTAAGTAAACATGTTTGCGGAGTTCCTAATGCATGACAGAAAGGCTGGATCGAAGCTTTTCCTGGACTAGAAGGAGAAAAGAAAACAGCCGTGTGCAAGGAGCAATGTGTCACACTAATGGATGCAGGAGAAAGGCTGGGAATCAGGATTTTAGTCTTGGATGAGGAGCTATTTCTTGTGATCATGGAGCTGAGGACCAAGCATCCTGGCTTGGGCTCACTCCATTATTCCTGAGCTCAACCCATTATTCCCGAGCTCATCCCATTATTCCCAAGCTCTGGAGATGCTTCTTTGAAATCCTTATCCTCTTTGTTAAAATCATATTCTGTCTCTGGCTGTAAGATGCACACATCCCAAATGAGGGAAAAACACAGCGAAAAGTTTGCCCTAGCTGAAAGAACAACGTGACAAAAGTGATCTGTCCTGTTCCTCCTGTGGGGAGGATGCCAATTAAATATTATGACTTATTTTTATGTCTAGTGGAGTCTCTAGCTGGAGTCTCCAGCTGGATAATACATCATTAAAATAAAATAAGATGCTTTTACTTTTAAAATATAATTTTATAAGGGGTTTTTTGAGTCCTACTTGGGTAGGGGGATTTATTTAGTTTCAAGGCAACAGCAACACAAATCCCCAGCCCTTGTCACTGGTGGTGTTTGCAGAATGGGCAGGGGAACCATAATAAGGGTTTTGTTTGATGTATTTTTAATGTGTGTTCTGAAGGATCCTGTCTGATAAAGCATCCTGAGAAATGGACCTTCCCCAGCATTTCCTACCCCAGCACATGGATTTGATCTCCAAAGTCAACCACAAGAAGCAAACCACGTGTGAACAGCGTGGGAACACCAGGGAGAGGGACCTTTCTGGCTGTCTTTGGAACACGAGGAGATTTTGGGATAGTTTTGCTCCACTGATGTCTCTTTCATCAGGGAGACAGATCCCAGAGCTTTTGGGGGATAACAATAGAAACTGGAAGCAGGAAAATGAGAGGGTGTGTGTATGTGAACTGGGATGAGCTGGGAAGCTTTGCAGATATTTCACAGGTTGTGAGATGGAGTAATAGGAGACTGAAATGCTGATGAATCCCACAGAATTTCCAAGGAGAAACCCAAACTTCCACAGAGTTAGGACAAACACTGGATTACATTTAGTATGCAGGCAGCACCCAAAGCACTTGGCAATGCTGTGATCCTGCCAGCATCCACTCATGCCAGAACTAGTCAAGTGAGTGCTTCCTGCAGGAATGAGGATTCCTGACTAGGAAAATAAATTCCCAGGGGGGTAGGAGGTGACAGAGTACTCTGGGACAGCTTGGATGGCATGGAGAAGAGAAATGGGGGCTGGAATCTACTGTGCATGCCAGGCATGGGACAGAATCAGGAGCAGCAAGGTTAAATCAAGCCAAGGAGATGCTTTGCTATATCCCATCCCAAAAAACTCCTGGCTGGAAGAGGATGATGGAGCTCTGCAGGCAGGCATTCAAAAGGATCAGGCTGTTCCAAATACAAATTCACCTCGTGGAAAAATAACATTCCACCTCCAAAACACCAGGGAAAAGTGAACAGCATCTTGGTGAACTCTCACTGTGTGCTCAGTCTGAGTTTATGTACTGGTGAGGGCAGGAGAAATGGACTTGACAGACCTGAAGGACCTGGGTTTAGGCTTAGTTTTATCTTTTCTTCTCAGCATAACTGTGAAAACAAGTCACAGCTCAGATTTTGAAGGTAAGAGTGAAAGAAAAGACAGTTGGTGATGGCCCAGACAGTGTCCTCCCACTGCCACCCCAATACCAGCCAGGGGGACATCTGTGACAAGATCAAACCTCACAGTTACACAAGAGGAAAATGGGTCTTCCCAAACACACACACACACACACGCACACACACAGAAAATATGATCCACGTGCACAACATTTCCCACTGCTATTGATGGGGCTGAATTCAACAAGTTGTCATGGAACCTCCTGAGCTGGCAGGGACCCAGAGAGATCACCCTGTCCAACCCCTGGCCCTGGACAGAATTCCCAACAATCCCACCCTAAGCATCCCTGGGAGTGGTGTCCAAGCCCTCCTGGAGCTCTGGCAGCCTCGGGGCTGTGACCATTCCCTTGGGAGCCTGGGCAGTGCCAGCACCCCCTTCTCCCAATATCCTGACCCTCCTCTGACACAACATTCCCTGGGTCCTGTCGCTGTCACAGGAAGCAGAGATCAGTTCCACTACAAGAAGCAAAAGACCACAATTTAAGCACATGCTGATGGTTATTAAGGCATTTAAAATTAGATGTGTGCTCCAGAGCCACTGTTTGTGCTGGACATTGGGCTTAGGTCGCTCCCCTGAGCTGGGACTGCCCTGATAGTCAGACATGGAACCAGAGAAAAGAGGAGCAAAACCCAAAATAGACGCACGCACACACAAAAATGCAGAAAGAGTGTTTCTTTTTATGTCTGTCTGCTGAGCTTAGTGGGCTTTCTTGGCTAAGTCTGAGCTAAATATTGCTGAAAATAGCACACTGCTATAGCTATTTCAAAGCTCTGTCTGTATTTGTTCTGTGCACTGGGTGGGCAGGATGCTCCATTTCATAAATCACTTTCAACGAGACAGTAGGCTATAAAAAGGGAGGGTTTTTTTCCCTTTAGTGTTTTTACTTCTGAGTGTTCTGAAGTGGCACAGGCTGCACACTGGGGAGAGTTCAAAAAATGTGTTGCTTGCTGCTCCACAGATCTTCTCTCACACGAGAGACCCAGGGAGACATTGGGCAGACAGCCCTGTGCTTGTAGGTTGACCAGGTCACGCTTAGACTGGGCTAAAATATTCAAAAAATGTTAAAGAAGGGCAGACTTAGATAAAATATTGGGAAGGAACTCTTCCCTGTGAGGGTGGCTTCCATCCCTGGAAGTGTCCAAGGTCAGGCTGGAAGGGGCTTGGAGCAGCCTGGGATAGTGGCAGGTGTCTGGGCCCATGGCAGGGGCGGCACTGGCTGGGCTCTAAGGCTGTTCCAACCCAAACCATTTTTTTATTTTTCAGCTTCTTCTATTCCCAGCCTTGTGCAAAGCCATCCACAAGCAGTTTCCAAGGGCACTTCCAGCCTCAGGAGCTCCTGTGGTGGAATAATTACCTGGGAAAGAAAACAGGTGAGTTTTTGGGAGGGTCTCATGGGACATTTCTGGGCACAGTCAGGCACGGATGTGCTTCAGGAGAAAACTGTGAGGCAGAGGGGAGAAGTAGATAGGAGAACCTACTTAATCCAGGAATTTTGCCAAGAAGATCCCTCTTGAAACTTGAGGATTGAGCTTTGCACTCCAAAAGGACCCAGCTGCAGGTTAGGTTGCTCCCGGTGGTGGATTTGAGGAACAACAGGACGGGAGAGAGGCAGGGAGTCAATGCCCTCTGCAAGAAAAAGATGCTGTCGGGTTCAGCTCATGGAATCACAACTTTTCCCACTAATACCACAAAAAAATGGGGATCTGCACATCAGTATGGAAAATGTGCCCTGGGATTTTGGCACTGGGCTGCTAGAACACCAAACAGGAATAAATGTGTCTGGGGGAGGAGATTTTCTGGGGAAACTCACACAAACAGGGAAGCATGGGAAGGTCACAGCTGATAAAGGTCAGGAACAGCCAAGCCCAGGGAGCCCTCTGGAATCAGCTGCTCCAGAACTGAAAGCCTCAGTAAATCAAACCAGCAATTCCAGCTCCAGCCTTTCCCTCGACTTCCCTCTCAGCCTTTGGACTGCTTAGCCTTTTCCTAGGTTTGGAAAAGTTTTTGAGCTTCCCATTCCTGAAAGTGTCCCAGGCCAATATGGAGCAACCTGAGATAGTGGAAGGTGCCCCTGCCCACGGAACTGGATGGGCTTTAAATCCCTTCTAACTCAAAACAGTCTGGGATTTTCTCCATTCTCCTCCTTCCTGACACCACCCCAGCATGTCAGAGACCTTGGAGAGAGTTCATGGTGGTGGAGTTCACAGTTCAGGTTTAGATTAGTGCTTCACAGAGGAGTAATTCTTCAAAAAACCCAAACAAACCCAAGTCCACCCAATATCAGCAGCTCCAGAGCCTTTCCCAACTCTGTAGCTCGGATTTCACCCCCTTGTGTTAATTGATCCCGACTTAGGAGAGACCATCCAGTGCTGGGAAAGGAGATTAAATCTTTTCATTTTCCATGGCAAATATTAGGATGAATCACTAAACCCAGGCTGCGCTCTCTGAGCCTGCAGCATCCCATGCTCAGCATTCCCTCACTGCTTTTAGCTCCCTGCATTTGTTGTGGGACCTCCATGGATTTGCTGAGTGCTGAAGTTTGCTTTTAAATTCCTTTCCAATCACGGAAACCACACAATAAGTGGAGGCATTGTAGTGTGATTTGCAGAAAATGAGCTAATCTGGAAACTAATTCTGGTGGTTCTACGTTGGCTCGGCTCATGGTGTGTGGCTTTGATCAGAAATAAAATAAAATCTTGGAAAATTAAAGTCAGAAAAATTCGCCCCAAACCAAGAGTCTGAAGTGTAAAAGTGTTGATTGAAGCTGAGTGAGAAAGAGCAGAAATGCTCTGGCTTTGCACAGTGGTGTGAACACTTCAAGGGCAATGTAGCTATTGTTAGTTATTTAATGCCATAATCTGAGATATATCTATGCATTTTTTTACATAAATATATAGATATATTTCACGTTTAAAACAAGGAAACTTTTGCATGTCACACAACACTATTTCACCTCTTCTCCCTCTAGACATGGATTTCAGACCCCCAAAGATAGATAAATAATATTTTCCACACCCAGTGTCTGTTAAAACCTTGGTGAGTGGGATTACAGCCTCTTTTCCACCAGCTCCCCAACACGCTGGAATCATGGACATACAGCCAGAATTCCCCCATATCCATAAATTCAGATATTCACTGCACGGCCAAGGCTGAGCTGTGATGTGGAGATGTCCTGACTGAGCACCTTCCCTCTGGAGCCAGGCTGGGAGAGCTGGCAATGTTCAGCCTGGAGAAGAAAAGGTTGTGTGGGGACCTCACAGATCCTTCCAGGGTCTGAAGGGATATAGGGGAGCTGGAGAGGGACCCTGCCACAGGAACTGGAGTGAATTCAAACTGAAAGAGGAGAAATTTAGGTTGAATATTGGGAAGGAAAATACCTGAGAGAGCAAGGGGGCCCTGGCACAGGGTGCTCAGAGAAGCTGTGGCTGCCCCTGGATCCCTGGAAGAGTCCAAGGCCAGGCTGGATGGGATTGGAGCAGCCTGGGATAGTGCAAGGTGCCCCTGTCGTCCCAGGGGGTGGAACTGATGAACTTCTAGGCCCTTCCCATATATACCAGTCGGGGATCCATGAAAAACAGTACCAGTGATGATGCCTTGCAAGGCATGTTGATCTGAGATGCTCTTCCTCAAAATTTCTCCAGCAGGAATTTTTGCTGCTCAAATTAGCTGCATTTTAAAAACAAAAAAATAGATCTGTAAATCTTCTCCCATCCCTGGCTCACCAGCAGGAACAGCATCTCTAAAACTTAAAAGTTTTAGTTAGGAAAGCCTCTAAAACTTTCTGGGAATTAAAGGGCATCCTATGAGGGGAACAAGCTGTCAAGGCTTTATCCAGACCCTTGCTGGAGACAAGGATTGAGGCTGGAAGGTTGCAGATGGATCCAAACCAAGAAACTTGGGGACTGGAAACTGGAAATTAGTCTTGGATAGAACTTGGGTGAGAGATGAAGGATGCAAGCACCAGGAGAGAGCAGCTGTGCACAAGTGTGCACATATTCCACCTGGGAAATGGGGCTGGAGGATAAAAACAACTCCTGGCAGGGCAGGGCAGGGCAGAGGGATTTCAGCTTCTCCCCACACTCTCTGCCCAGGAAAGCCAGAAGAATGCTGCTGCTTTTTTATGAGTAACTCTGAAACGAGGAGAGAAGTTCCTGGGATATTGCTTTGGGAAAAACATCACCTCTCCCAGGCAGACTCCAAAGGATTTGTGTTTACAAGCTGAGCTCCCCTCTGGCTTAGAGGAGTGGGAATACACAGAAAAAAGAGATGCAATGTGCTGCCTCCAGGGTGGAGCTGATTTTTTAGGCCAGTTTGATCACACCAGGCAGAGAAAAAAATCTGGCCAGAGGGCCTTGGTCACCTTTAAATCTCTCTTTTACAGTCAGCTTTTACCTTAAAATTTTAAAAACTCTTTCTATGCTCAGTGTGATTTTCTCATTGAAAGTGAGACTTGAAAAGATAAGAGAAAGTTCCTCCTAAATCACCCACCACATAATTCCTCTAGAAATGCAGGATTGCTCCAGAAATCTGCACCTTTTGTGCCCAGTGCCCCTTTTCCTTGTTTTAGGGCCTACCAAGGCAGCAGCTCGGGATCCTTAGAATGGTATTCCATCTCAGGAAGATCCCAGAAAAAAATCTATTTTAATTCCAATCCCATTTACATTACTGAGTACCTGATATTTGGTAGTTACAACTCAGTAATTAGTCACTACTCAGAGCAGCTGTGGATCCCTGGAAGTGTCCAAGGCCAGGCTGGATGGGGCTTGGAGCTGCCTGGGATAGTGGAAGGTGAAGGTGTCCCCGTCTATGGCTGGATGAGCTTTAATGTCCCTTCCCACCCAAACCATTCTGGAATTTTATGACTTTATTCTTAAGATCTCAGAAGGATTTAGTTCCCAATTCCCACTAGAAATTGTTAGAAGTTTTGGTTTTGAAAAGCTTTGATGAAGTTTATTTCCAGCACAGACATCCTGTGTAACTATGAGTGTTGAATTAAGATCCTCATGTTTGGAAGATGAGGGTGATTAGGGGTGTCAAGTTTTTAGGCAGACAGAGATTAATGGATGTATCACAGAGTCATGGAATGGTTTGGGTGAAAAGGAACCTAAAGGATCCTCTCATTCCATGCCCTGCCATGGGTTGGGATGCCACTCACTCCACCAAATCATCATCCTAACAGGTGTTTATTCCCTTTTCCCCCATTTTTCCTGCACTGAAAGACTAACAAACCTTAAAATATTTCACAGCTTGGCTTGGCCATGCTGTGTATTTGTATTTTAAGCAGGACTAAGTTTTTGCTAGGGTGAGGAGATGATAACTTTGCCTCCTGATGGCATTTTCTTCCAATCCAAAACACCCATGGCAGGAACTTGGGAAAGACTTAAAGCAAATTTAAAGCTGCTGGTGCTGCTGGAAGCTGCTCTGGGCTGCAGCAGCTGATGGGAGGAGGGTGGGAGAGCCCAGGAAGGTGAAGGTGATGGAGAGATGGGAGAACTGTGAGACAGCACATCCTGGGAAGTGCTTCCTGGTGAGCCTGGCTGCAGGGTATAATCAGGCATCTGCTGCTCGTTTGCTGGGTGTTTTTTTAACTCCCATCCCAATCCCCCGAGCCTCCCCTCCTGCCTTGCCTTTTTTTTTGCTGGTGAATGCTGTCTGTTTGTGTAAGGGGTGTCAGGGGCCTGAAATTGTGATCCCAACTAGCAATTTGGGTGTGTGGGTGAAAATGAACCATTGTAGTTGGTTATTTTATGGGCCCAAAATATGGCTGTTAAAAACCCCAACATTCCCCATCTGAGCTTTCTGCATCCAGCCCATAAAATGTCTGGGATGCAGAGACGGGATCCAAGGCGACTTCCTGCCATGAAATTGTGCTTCACTAATGATCACTGCAGCCTGTTTGCTAAACTTGGAGCCCTCTTGTTTTCCCCAAGGGAGATTATGTTGTTTGTCTTGGGGAAAAAATAAAAATAAAAATAAACTGTTTGTGTGCTGCAGTTGTGAGGTTTATAGAGCTTCAGAAATTCACCTGACATAGGACTGAGCAGCCAGGTCAGCCTGGGTACAGAAAACAAAAAACAAAAAACAAACAAAAAACAAAACAAAAACAAAACAAAACAAATTGGAAAGCTGTAAGAAAGGACAAGGATAAGGGATATTAAAATCAGTGATGGAAGTTCATTTATAGGAGGAGTTCTCTCTCCTCCCCTCTATTGCCCCCAGGGTTTTTTTCTTCATTTCCCAAACACTTATTTTCTTATTGTATTTTTTAAATCGAATAAATGATGGTTTTTACCTTAGGACAGGTTTTGAGTGAGGAGCTGACAAAGTTCAGGCTTATAAAACTTCACTTCTGATGCCTTGCAACAGAGAGATCCCAGTTCAGGGTTTGGATGCAGGGTGGAAAAAAAAATACAGAAAAAGAAGATTAAACTGAGATGTGATGGAAAAATTAGGAATTTAAAGTCAACTGAAAAAAGGGGCCTTTTTCTTTCAGCATCACCCTAGTTAGGAATTGTTTTTTAAAGCTGCTTTGAAGAAAAAAGTCTTTTTTAGGTGCCAGTGGAAGACTGATAAAGATGGATTGGAGAGCAGACAGGGCCAGATGAGCCCCTGCATCCCAGGTACCTCAAAGCTGTTTTTTTAGAGCTCCCTAAAAGCCACCCAACCTTTTAATCCTTTGGATAAATCAGGACTTTTCTCCAGCAGGGGAAGAAAATACAGCTCCTGTTTGGCCTTCAGCTCAGGGAGGGTCTGGAGGATCAAAGCTGGGATTTTTGGGATCCTTTTGAACTGCCAGCCAGGGTGATTGGTGTCACACATGCCTGTGACATCCCAAATATCCCGATGGAGGGCACAGTGACAGCAGCCACAGCTGCAGAAAGAAGGAATTTTCTGGATCTGCTCCCATATTTAATGTCACTTTTTGAGTGACACTGCCTCACGTGTGGGATGTGTCAGCCCCACACACAGGCTCTGGGTAAGAGAATTCCCTGCTTCCCAGGGCACCAAATGTTTCAGGAATAAAAACTTACCAGCAACACGAAATTCCAGAGGCACTTTAGGTGGGATTTTTAATTTGGTCACTCCCTCTACTGGAGGTTTTTTGCTTCAGTCTTATGCAGATGGTGATCTCATTAACAACTGATTAATCAGGCTTCACACTGTGGGGTTTTTAACAAATTATTTTAAAAATAATTGCATTTAACCCCCCTTTTTTTTGGTTGCTTCCAGAGAACAGGGCTGTCCCTGTGATGAAAATCTGTTGGCATACACACTGGGGACAGCAGGGAAAGATGGGCCAGGAGAATTCCCTGGAGTTTGGGGTAATTTTTCCCTACAGCAACCTTTAAACAGCACCTTGTTTTTAGCTTTCTAGTGGCTGCTCCAGGGCTGTCAGGATGCTAATTCAATTTACTGCCCAGATTTTGAAAGCAGACTGCCCCCTCCATCTGGAAATGGAGAAAAGGGCACTGCAGGATTTATCCCAGTGGGCTAGAGCTTAAGGAGCAGAGGTGATGGGATCACTGTGGATTTCAGGAACCTATCCCACTCCCAGTGCCTAAACCCAGCAGATCCAAGCATTGCCTTGAAGGCCTTTCAGCACTTTCCTAATATTTAGTTTGGAGATGGCTCTGTGTAAATGAGAAAAGCCTGGAAAAGGGTAAGTAAATGCAATTCCAGCATGCTTGGCTGAGGAGGATTAATAAAACACAGCAATAAAAAGCTCGATAGAATAAATTCTTAACTTCCCTCGGCATATTTGGAGTAGCAGGATGAAATGGATGCAGGAATTTTTCCTGCAAGTAAAATGCAAAGACTGGGGGATGTCACAAAAAGGTTTGATGGGCAAGGTTTTATTCCCATCAATCCAAACCCTTGTCAGCAGCCAAACCAGCCCATGCAAGCCCAGCTTTGTGCTGTTGGGCTGTGTTTAAATTCCTGCTCCTTTGGTGGCTCTGCCTCCAACCTCAGCCCAGCTCAGCAATTGCAGGTCCCCAGCACTGCAGGCTTTTCTTAGCTGGGTTTGGTTAAGCCAGGGCTGTGTTTAAGGCAGGGCCCAGCCCCTGTTTGACAAGGCTGTGCATTCCAAGCCCGCATGTTTTCACATTCCCAGCGGGAATTGCCCAGACATCTCCCCTGTCTGGGTTTGCTGCTGAGATGCCTGGCATCCTTCTTTTATGATGGAGGTTAGAGATTTGGACAAAATAGTCCCTGGGAGGGTGGAGAGGATCTGGCACAGGTTGGCTGTGCAGACCCCATCCCTGGAAGGGTCCAAGGCCAGGTTGGACTTTGGGGCTTGGAGCAGCCTGGGATGGTGGAAGGTGTCCCTGCCCATGGCAGGGGGTGGGAATGGCTGGGCTTTAAGGTCTGTTCCAACCTGAAGCATTCCATGGTTTTCTGGAGCAGTTTCCGAGTGGCTGGTGAAGGTTTTCCCAAATGTCTCAATTTTTTCTGCTGCTCTTTGATCTGCTGGTGTTAGCTGGGAGAGGTTCCACCCAAACTTGGGTCACCTCATCAGACAGTGACACATTCAGCCTCTGGCTTCTTTTGAGGAGACCTCCTCTGGGAGAGGAAACCCAGGGATCAACCCCTCACCTCACTCTCATCATGAATTTAGAATTCCAGGAGCGTTTGGATAACACTCCCAGGGATGAACAGGGGGGGATTTTTGGGATGTCTGTGGAGGGTCAGGGGTTGTGATCAGTGATCCTTGTGGGTCCCTCCCAAACTCAGGAAATTCTGTTCCATGATCCTATGATCATTCTGGAATGTCACCCTTCCTGGAGGAATGAAAATTCTCTCCTAAACCAGTCCTTTACATGCAGGTGTGAAGTTTAATGCAGAAATCACCAATAATGCAAAAAAAAAAAAAAAAACCAAAACTGGTCTAGGTTGTTCAGCAGCATCAGGGATCACCACAGAAACCTCTAATCTGTGTGGTTTACTCTGTGTGTCCTGGGTTTATGCCCTTTCTTGGGCAGGGGACACTGCAAATATTGGAGTTTCACAGGAGAAATAGGGAATTCTTGTATTTCTATGGAATGCAGTATGTAATCTGCTGTGGAAAGTCTGGGAAGGACAGACAACATGGGCCTGTCTGTGGTCCCACCACCCTTGGCTGAGAAAAATCTCAGAAATTAAAAATATCAGAGAATTTCTAATCAATGTGACAAGAGCTATTAGTCATGGGAAGTTAAAATTCAAACCTCAATGTTCAGCTCAGAGTCGTTCAGAACATCTTAAAGAAAAGAAACACTAAAAAAATTGAAAAATAGAAAATATTAAAAGCAAGTTCTAAGACATTTAAAGGTGTTTCTTGGAGCTGTTGAGTTGATATTTTTGATTGGAATACCTGACAAAGCAAAACCTCAGAAACTTCCTGAGAAAAAATGGAATTCTCTTAAACCTTCCTGATAGCCCCAGGGAAACTTTATCCCTGGCATGCTGTGCTTGAAGATTTTTGAAAAGTAGGTGGTTGAAGGTGATGAAACAGCATCAGATTTTCCAGCTGTGCCATGATTCTGGCAATATCCCAGAAAAATAACTTCTGGATGAATCAGTGTAAGGAATCCCAGGGCCAAGTCCAGGCCTGCTGTGCAGGAGGAGTTTGTGTGTGACACCAAGCAGGAATTTGGCTGCTTCTCAGCCTGGTTCTCTGCAATATTTAGGAGCAAAACATCTAGAATGTGATGCTGGGACACTGGAAAACACCACCACCACCTGTGCTACTCCAGGCTGGCCACTGCAGCCCTGAAAAAAGCCAGGCAGGGTTTAGATGGGCAGGAAACCAAGAAAAAAATCATAGCACGAGGCAGGCTTGCATCAAACTGTCCCCAGATGTCCCAGAGAGACCAAGGTGAACATCTCCTGTTCTGTCAGTGCCACTAAGGGAACCTATGGAAGTGACATCTGAAATCTTGGGAGATAAAAGTTGATTTCTTTTCCTAAATGGGTATAAAATGTCTGAGAGCACGTGGTGTGTTCAAACAGAATTCCCCACTCCTTGTCCCTAAAATTGTGGTGAATTGAGTAAAACAGTCAGCCCTGGGTTCTGCCCCATAAACAAAAAACAGAAGAAATTTTCCAAGTTTTCCTCAGCTTTTATGACCTAAGTCTACCTGTTGCTAGGGGGAAAATTACAAAAAAAATCCAAAATCCAATGGAAATAAAATTCCTTAAGGTGTTTGCACCTCCTGGTTATCCAGGTCAGACATGGATACAAAGCTCAGTTAACACAGGAAATACATTTCCAGTCACATGCAACCAAAATATTACAGAATAAAGATACTCCAGGGGAAATTTTGATTTTTGGTTTCTTTTGTTTTGTTTTTTTTCTCCAGATTGCTGAGAACTCCAAACTTTCATGAGTCATGAACAGGCCTAAACCTAAACCTAAACTGGACTTTTCCTCCCCCACAGTGGAACGAACTCCCCAGGCTGGGGATTCTCATCTGTGCTTCCTCAATTATAGGATTTTTCAGGCTCTCCCTCATCTGTTCCCAGCTACATCCTGTGATTCCCAAAGATTCTCAATCTGGCCAGCACAACTTCCATGTCCTTATCAGTGACTCATCCGCACACTGGAAGATCTTAAGAGTGAATCACAGTTCCCTGTTTGCCGAATTCCTGCTGCTGCCTGGGGAGGAAGGCTCAGGCTGATGGAGCAGAGCTCAAGGCAAGAGACACTTTGATGTTTAAGAGGGTAGGAATCCTCCAAAAAGAGGATTTAAATCAGTTTATTAAATCACTCTGAGGCTGCTGTCGGGCAGCGACACCTTCAAACTCACCCTTGAATTTTTCAGGCTGCATAAGAGGAAAAATGAAAATGTTTGGTTTTTGAAGCTGGCATTCAAAATACGTTGGAGCAGCTCTCTCTGTCACATCAGCTCCGTGGAGGAAGTGTCACTCAGCACAATGGGCCACAGGCTGCGCCTATAAATTGTCTGAAATCTTCCCTTTCAGCTGTCAGCTGACAAATCCAAACGGGAATTACATAAATACCAGTCCTACATTAAAGCCTGAACACAGGGCTCCTGTCTGCTGACGTCTGAGAGCTCCAAATGCAGCGAAACCACACAGAGTTAATGATAATTGAGATCATATGGGCTTTATCAAAGCTTCCCCCAGAAAAGCAGCTTAAGGGAAAAATCCTTAAATGTGTGTCTTGACCACAGTCTAGCGATCTCCTTCCGCATTGGAGCCTTTAACTAATTTGTTGGGTTAATTACTGAGGCCCAGGAAAGTTTGCAAGAGTGACAACTGCTTATTCTTTGATTGCTGATCATTCCACCCAGTGGTCTTTGGGAATTAAAAATAAGCCCCCGAGTGCAAGATGCGAACCTGGGGGTTCAGTCTGTGCCTAACGCTGGACTGACAGCCAAAAAGCAAAGCAGCCCCTGGAACTGCTGTGTCAGGGATCTCACGCAGCCTGCAGAAAACTGGGATGCAAAATGTGTCCAAAGTGACATGAAGGGAGTTCAGAGGCTCGTTACATAACTCTGATGTGCCACACTCTCCCACCTTTAATTGGAGGGATGGTGGAGCTCCTGCTCTGCGCCCAGCGCCGGCGGAATGACCAGAAGGTCAAACAGGAGGGAGAGGCGGGGGAGGGGGAGGAGGAAGTGGTAATTGAGGAGCCAAGGAATGATTGTGAAAGTGCTCCGAGGAGTCT
This sequence comes from Luscinia megarhynchos, assembly GCA_034336665.1. Lineage (NCBI taxonomy): Eukaryota > Metazoa > Chordata > Aves > Passeriformes > Muscicapidae > Luscinia > Luscinia megarhynchos. The sequence goes on along the minus strand of CM067569.1, from coordinate 31,977,350 downwards.
GTGTGTCTGGCGAGGTGCAGGGAGCTCCCTGGACAGGGACATCCCGCTCCTGCTCCCCTTCCAGACCAGCAATGGCACTGCTGAGTGTCCCCAGTGGCTGCACAGCCACCAGGGCATGGCCAAGCTTAATTAACTGTGGTGGTTAATTAGGCACGGTTAATCAGCCGTGTTATCTATGCCTGTGTGACAGAGGTATTGGCCATCCACACACTCACACCTCGGTTTTCCAGGGACGAGCGGGAATGAGAAGCCAACAGTAAAACCATGGAGTAGTTTAAGGACCTTCCTTCTGTTCTGACTCAGTTTACAGCAGGTTTTCTCTGTTCCTCCTCCATTATTTATAAAATGGAGCATATTTTATAAATGTTTTGCAATAAATCACTGAGGCCAGGCCAGCCACCAGCACAGCTTTGTTTTCCCCATCCCTGGAAGTGCCCAAGGCCAGGTTGGACTTTGGGGTTTGGAGCAGCCTGAGATAGTGGAAGGTGTCCCTGCACATGGCAGGGGTGGGAATGGGATGAGATTTAGAGTCCCTTCCAATCCAAACCATTCTGGGATTGTATAGTTCTATGACATCAGGGGAGAAGGGATTGGGAATGCAGGATTTACATGAATCAGTGACCTTGTGTCACAAAGTGAAAAACCATCAAAACCCTCAAAGATTGCACTGGAAAGCAGGGGTGGAAGAAGAATTTGGGCAATTAAATTACAGATGGACATGTCTGAGGCACAGAGGAGGTCAGAGGCCCCAGAGGACGCCACGAGAGCAAACAAATGCTGTAGGATGACACAGGAAACTGCAATCCAAGAGAGAGGAATCAGTAGTCTGAGGATGACAGTTCAGCCAAGAGGAATGAATCCAGAGGAGCATGGACCATGGAATGAGTGTGAATGAGGCAAATCCACATGGCAGAACACACGTGTTCCAGACTGGATCAGCTCCATGGAGAGACAGAGCCAGGGACTGATGGCAGCTCATGAAGACACTGGGTTTGTTCCCATGTGGAATATTCAGACTGGAAATGAAGTGTCTGCCCAAAAGGAAACCTGGCCTGTTCTCGCTCCACTTTTACAGCAAACCCCCATTGCCCATTTCCTGGGTTTGAAAGGATTCTCTCAGATTTTTACATCACAGAATCCCTGAAGCTGGAAAAGCCCTCCCAGCCCATGGAGTCCAAGCTGTGCCCGATGCCCACCTTGTCCCCAGCCCAGAGCACTGAGTGCCACCTCCAGCCCTTCCTTGGACACCTCCAGGGATGGGCACTGCAAACCTCCCTGGGCAGCTCCTGCCAAGGCCTGAGCACCCTTTCCACGGAGACCAATATTCAATTATTTGAAAGTTTCATGAAAACAGAAGCAAACTGACAGCTGGAATTCCTTTCTCCTATAGAGGAGAAGGATGGAATATACAAGCAAAAAAAAGTGGGTAAGTTACTTTAGCTTTTCCAATAAGAGCAATTTCAGTTTTCCAGAAGAACAGAGTTATTAATATCTAATCTGGTTTTAATGAGGATTTTTTTTGGTGGAACAAGTACCTTCAGCACAGCCACAATATATCTTTGCAATGCAGCCTAGTTGCCAAGAGAGACATTACAATTATAAGGGAAGTATCTGAAAGTGTCTGTGTGGTATTTTTGGAGTTGCATTCGAAAATACAAAGCCACAGCAGTACATCCTTCTAATTCAAATTTAAAGGCAAGAAAATTCAATATTAAGCACTTTCTCCTGCACCTAGTCCAAAATTGATATTCTGTTGAAAAAAATAAAATTAAAAAAAAAAAAATCAGCTAATGGGTTTTTGAAGTGTGCACAGAATCTTAAAAGGCTTACAGACCTTCCAGCTGTTGGCTTGGGAGCTCTTCCACTCTGCAGTGCCATCAGAGATGTTGGCAGACATGGAGACCTGGATCAGAACTTGGATAACTGGTCAAAAAGGGAAAAGGAAAAAAAAATATTTGTAATGATATTTAAGAGTTGGTCTGCAGTCAGAGAATCCCGGTATGGTTTGGGTTGGAAGGGACCCTAAAATCACCCCCTGCCATGAGCAGGGACACCTTCCACTATCCCAGGGGGCTCCAAGAACCAAAGTCCAACCAGGCCTTGGACACTTCCAGGGATCCAGGGGCAGCCACAGCTGCTCTGGGCACCCTGTGCCAGGGCCTGCCCACCCTCCCAGGAACAATTCCTTCCCAATATCCCATCTGACCCTACCAACCACTCATTTTTTCACACAGTTCTATTGGATCCCTCCTGAGTGTTTTTCCAGGCTAAGATCTGGAATGCCCTTCCCTTAGCCTCTCCTCTGCCTCCACTTTTGCTGATTTTTGTGTCTTCCCACAAGAGTCCTTTACTCTCAATGCCCATTTGCATCCAAAGGTAGCTGAGGTACCCCTCAACTGTATCCCCCCAAAAACCTTGGGGGATAAAACTTGATGTCATCAACAAAATTTTCCACCCCATAGTTCTCCCACTTATTTCTTGGTGTATTGAATCCTTGCTCAAATCCTTTAACAACCCATTGGTGACATCTTTCCAAAGGCTGCATACTCATTCTTGCTCAGTTTTTTGTGTCTTTAATTAATTATTCCCCATGTAAATACCTTCCCTCTCATCCCACAGTACCTTTAGTTGCCAAATTCTTATTTGAAACCTGCATTAACCAGGATTTGGATACACATGGGGTTTCCCTGAAAGAACTGAAAAAATGGGAGACTGAACTTGCCCCCACAGACACCCACTGGCTCTTCCAGAGAGCTGAGTTTATCAAAACCTCAGCTGAACCTGGACTGGAGTTTATTTGATGGGGGACCTTGGCCAAGACCTGGCTTTGGAGCTGTAGAAAGAAAATCTACTTTTAAATTACCATTTTCCAGAACATGTAGTTCCCGTTTGGAAACCAAAGTGACAACAGGAGATGTGGGGACATTTGCTGCAGTACAAGAAGACTGAAAGAACCCAAATTATGCTTGCTCTGAGGGGCTGGTATCCCTTTGATATTGTTCAGGTTTTCTGGAAATGGTTGAAAATTGCATGAGCAATTCCATGCTCTGCAGCCATTTAGGGCTCCTATAGGATGGAGCCCTTTTTCTTGCTGGTCCCAGCACTTCTGCAATTAAAGTCACACCAGCATTGTCTTTTTCCTTTTCCCCTCCTCATTTAAAGGCATTATCCTTCTCCTTCCCTTATCCTCCCTGCCCTCCTGCTCCTGGCAATTTGTTAAAGGCCCAGCTCAGCTCTTTGTTGTTTTCCTGGGGAGCTGCCCATCAATCCCAGCTGTTGAGAACAGGACACAAGGACTGGAAGCATTTGGGGGTTGCATTTTTGGTGTTTAACCTGAGCCCTGTTGGCTGCAGGCACGCAGAGATCTGGGTGTTGCCATCACATCTTGTCCAAACAGAGAAATCCATGGGAGGAAGGGGATGGGATTTCTTCTCCCAGATCCATTGGGATCTGTTTGGGAGCCACAGGATCAGAGTTGGTGGGGAGATTTTTTAAGGCCACACAAGTGTCAGGTTGGGTCCAGACAACTGTTTCAAATGTAGTGGTAGGTAATAAACCAAGTAACATCTGCAGGGGCAAACAGTCCCTACACCCAGCTAGGAACTATCTCACAAAGGGCTGGTGTGCAAATGGACTTGGCCCAATTATATTTGACTAATGAACCTTATTTGACACCCCTGAGCAGAGAGATGAGAACATCTGGTAACAGCACTCAGCAAGTTAAGATAACAAGGGCTGATAATCACACAGTCATTGAAGGGTTTGGGGTGGAAGGGACCTGGAAGAACATCACATCCCACCCCCTGCCTTGGGCAGGGGCACCTTCCACTATCCCAGGCTGCTCCAACCTGGCCTTGGGCACTGCCCTGTGCCAGGACCTGTTCACCCTCACAGTGAACAATTCCCTCAAAAAATCCAAACTAAATTTCCCCCTTTCCAGTGGAAGCCATTCCTCCTTGTCCTGGCACTCCAATTCCTGTTGCAGGGTCCCTCTCCAGTCCCTTCAGACCCTGGAAGGAGCTGGGAGGTCCCTACAGAACCTTTTCTTCTCTTGACCAGGCCCAGCTCTCAGCCTGCCAACTTTCTCACCTCCTTGAGAATTGTTGAAGGTCTCTGTGTGACGGAAAATCTGGGCAGTGAAGTGTCAGATCAAGTTCAACATCGATCCATGGAAAACAAAGTATAAGGGAAACAGAATCCCAACCACCTCAGCACCCTCACAGGGATGAATTTTTTTCTAATATCTGACCTAACCCTGCCCTCTATCCATGGAAAGCCATTCCCCCTTGGCTCCACACCCCTGTCCAGAGTCCCTATCTCTCTAAAATATAAAATATTGTAAATGCTAATATTTGCATATGAATTTAGATAGATTCCTTTGGCCCTCCAAAGGATGATGCAGAGCATCCCCCTGAAGCTCTGCCACCATGACCTTGTTCAGCTCATCCCCAAATGAATCTGGTGATGTAAGCCTGACTCTGAGGGCTCTGTGCTTGCAGTGTTCTAAATGGACCTGATTTAAATTGATATTCAATGGGGGAAGTTAATCATTAATGATGTCCCTGTGCCTGAAATCAAGCACAGACCCACAGGCTCCCTGCTTGCCAAGCTTGTGCCATCATGAGATGGCAAACAGGGCTCTAAGAGGCTGGAAATGTAGGAAAAAAGGAAAAAAAAAAAAAAGGAATTTATGTGGTTTAGCTTAGGTGCTGGAGTAAAACTGAAATGCTTTTCATAGTGGAGATAAACATTCTCATCCTCAGCCCTCATCCAAACACTCTCCTCATGGGGTCCTAAACACAAGGTGGATCAGCTGAATATGCAGTCACTCCCTAAGCAGCCTAAAATCCTATCCCATAAGGAAAAAGCAAACATTTTCCCAATATCTTCCTGCTTTCTGCCTGTGACGTGCACTCTGTCACTGACAGGATAAAGTTAGAAGGCTGGATGCCAAGCACAGGCAGAGGCAAAGAATTATCTCTGTAATTCAGGCAGAGCCAGCCAAAGGTGTTTAAATCAGAACAATGTGTAACAGGAATCAGATTTTCTTAAGTGTTTAAGTCCCCCAGCAAACAACACCACAACCAAAGCAAACCTTGCAGCAAATACCTGATTTTTTATCTCACTGTCCCTCAAAAAACTGCCATAAAAATTCAGTCTTCTCTCCCACACAAAGCCATTTGATATCAAACCAGCTCTGGCTGAATTCCTGCTTCCTGTTAGGACCCAAATGCTGCTATGACATTGCTTCTGCAGAGACCCAGCCTCATCCCTCTTTTCCATTAATTTGATTAATTGTTTTTCCATTTGTATTCTTTGTGATGTTCCTCCAAACACTCCACAAATTATCTTGCCTGTAGAAAGCCAGAAGTTGTTTGGCTTTTTGCTTTTTTTTTTGTTCCCTTTCCCCTCTTCCTCTTTAAACTGGAGTGCAGACTTTAGATCTGCCATTATTTTAACTGCTCTGTGTAGACCTGCTGGCACCACCGAGGAGAGGGAGGGCTCCAAAGATGCTCCCGTGTCCCCAGCCAGCACAGAGCCAAAGCCACCCCTATTATTGGTGCTACTGAGCCTACATTTCCCATATTATTAATCATTAAAGCCCGGCTCCAAATTCAGGCTGGTCAGGGCGCTCTCCCCGAGCTCATTAACCATGCTGGTCACTCATTTATTTACTTCTCCTGCAACAACCTTTTCCTAATGCACCAGGGGGAAAAATGAAATGCAGGTGATTTTTTTTGTGATTTGTTTTTTTTGGTTGGGGAGGGGTGGGGGGCTCCTGCTTGATCTCCCAAATAGAAGCAGCAGGAGTATTTTGCCTGTCAGGAGGACAGTAATTCTTCAAATCCCCCTCGAGAGATAATGAGTGGCAGCGCGCCGCTTTTGATCTGTCATAATTACGGAATGAAAAGGAGCGGATGCAAAGCTGCTGTGCCACGGGAAGGTCACTCCTTTAAACATGCAGGATTCCCTCTGTGGCTAATCCCAGCTTGTCCCCAACAGCACAGGCTATTTTTAGGCACAGCAGCGAGCCCGTTACACATCCTGGCCCTATAAAAGCAGCGCCTCGCTGCTGCTTCTCCTCTAGGGCAGCTAATGAGTAGGTAGGGAAATGCTGGCTCTGTGCTTTGGACTTCCATGCTATTCCAAGGAGGGACAGCGGGAACGTCTCCTCTCTGGCGTCAAACAGTCCCCCCGCAGCATCCAGGCAATTTCAATTATTACAAGGCAATGGTACAAGTATGAAGCTGGGCACAAAATAAAGTAATTACACTTAATTAGGCAGCCAAAAAAAAAAAAAGTGATGGCCTGAGCCTCATTGCCTTAGATGTAGCCTTTTGTTGACTCAACACAGGACAGGTAGTGAATGAAACTTCAAAGTGTAAGCAGCTAAATTACTGCTTAATTAGTGGAGACCAAGTCAAAAACACAGCAGAGAAATGACGACAACAACAGAAAATAGAAGAAAAAAACCAACAAACCCTCAATTTTCTGCTGTCAAAGGTATTGAAAGAGAGATACCCGTCTCAGAGAGGCTCTGAAATTAAGGATTATTCCATTAAGTCAGTGTTTGTGTTCAAAAGTGAGTTTCTGTTAATGCAGGGCTCTCCAAAGATGCAGCATCAATCCTGGAGCCTGTGAGCACTCAAAAAGGACCTGGGAGCAAACAAATTCCTGTCTCACAAATCTCACTGGCCTGGCAAGCTCCAAGTCCACATTTGACTCCATGGACCCTCTGATCTCCCACTCTCAAGAAACCTTCCCTGGAGAGACAGCTTTGCCAAGTCAGAAAAGATGGGAGATATAAAAAAAATAAGGCTAGGAACACTGTATTCTTAGGGGCAGACTCTCTCCGTTTTGCTGTGGCACATCCAGGATTGCACAGTTGGTCAGGGCAGCCTCTGATGCTTCCATAAGCATCCTACTGCTTTATCACATAAATGTGGAGAACAAGGGTGGCTCTGAGTAGCAAATTGAGATGTGCTTTCTGTCACCTCTGGGAGAGCAGGGGAGGAGGGGACTCTGCCCCTCTGCCCTTCTCAGGTGAAGCCCCACCTGCAGATCTGCCCCAGCCCTGGGCCCAGCACAGGAGGGACCTGGAGCTGCTGGAGAGTCCAGGGGAGGCTCCAGGATGATCAGAGGGATGGAGCAGCTCTGCTGGGAGGAAAGGCTGAGAGAGCTGGGATTGTTCAGCCTGGAAAGGAGAAGCTTTGAGGTGATGAAATTGTGACCTTCTAGTGCTGACAAGGAGCTGACAAGAAAGATGGAGAGAGACTCTGTACAAGGCATGGAGGGACAGGACACAGGGAATGCCAGAGGATAGGGATAGATAGGATATTGGGAAGGAATTTTTCTCTGTGAGGGTGAGCAGGCCCTGGCACAGGGTGCCCAGAGAAGCTGTGGCTGCCCCTGGATCCCTGGCAGTGTCCAAGGCCAGGTTGGATGGAGCTTGGAGCAGCCTGGGATAGTGGAAAGTGTCCCTGGCCATGGTAGGGGTGGAACTGGATGAGCTTTAATGTCCCTTCCCACCCAAACCAGTCTGGGATTCTATGATTGGCCTCATCCCATTTCTCACACACATCCAACAGTCTCCCTCTCCCCAGAGATGCTCAGATTTGCAGGAGAATCTGCAGCCAGTGGAGGATTTGTTTCATCCCTCTGTCTGCTCTGGGTATTTACCAGTGAGAACAGCTGGAAGCTCTTAGCATCTCCTACAAGGATTTCTACCTGGCTCAGCTTTTCTCTCAGGAGCCCCTGACAATTCTGCCCATTTTAGCTGCCCTTCCCACCCCACTTGCCTGTCTCTCACACCTTTTTCCCTTTGATTCTTCCTCACTCTCATCTGTCCCTCCTGCTGCTTGTCCATCTCTCCTGAGCCAGGCTTTTCATCCCCCTCTGATGAGCTGCTTCACACTCCCCATCCAGACTTGGGACTGAGCTCAGAAGCAGCTCAGGAGGTGAGAAGGAGGATCAAAACATGCATCTCCATCCTCCTAAATCCTTTACTTCAGCAGATTTGGAAGGCTAAAATAATTTGTTTTCTGAGGTGGGGAGCAACAGTTGATGACTGTTGTGTCAGTCCTCCCTCCTCAACCAACAAAAGCTACAACCAACCAAAAAAAGGCACACATTTTCTAAAAGACTTCTCATTCTCTGATTCCACATCTCAAAACTGTATCAGCTGTTCATTTTGGAGTAGTGGCTCCCTACCGAGGAATTATGAAACATCAGCTTGTCCCAGAGATTTTATTTTGTTTGGCATGAGGAGACTGCACTGCTGAACTGAAACCACTCCCTCTAAGCTGGGCTTTAAGTGAGGAGGTAGATTTTTCCAAGAGCAAGCTGTGCTTTCTGTCCACAGACTCAAAACCTCTCAGCACTTGAATTTGGGCCCTCTTCCCCCAATATTTCTGCATATGTAACAAAAGGTTGGAGATCAGAGAAAGGTTTTTCCCCCAGAGGGTGCTGGCCTGTCCTGGTTTGAAGGACAGGTATCTGCCAATAAAGGCAGAAGCTTCTCTTTGAAATGGAGAATGTAAACCCCTCCCTCCAAATTATTATTATAAATTTGAAATTAAGGGGCTCTCAGGCAAAGATATGGGAATTTGGAATAACAGTTCTTTAGTAGGAAAATTAAAATAGAAATACAATATTACAAAGAACCATCCTAAAACACTGACAGAGTCAGAATACAACCTGACACCCTGTCATTCACTCTAGGAGCAGCTGTTTCCACACAGAGTTTGGGGTTCTGCAAACAAAGTCCAGTTTTTAAAAAATATTGAGGAAAAAACTATCTCCCCACCCTCCCCAGCTGAAATTTAACAGCTCCACCATGCTGGAAGTGAGCTCTGGATGCTGGGAAGCAGTTCCCAGAAAGTTTCCCTCAGTCCCTTGGTTCCAGCAGGGACACCAGAGGGAAATGCACATGGCCAAACTTCCCAGTGAGATAATGGGATTACACCAGCCCTTGATCAAGCTGACTTCATTACTAATAAATAATTAAAGAGTTCAATGATTTGGTAAGTTTTCAGTTACTTCATCTCCGTCCCCAGTGCCAACCATTCCCAGTTCTCCCACTCTGGGCAGGGTACAATGTCCTGCTGTCACTTTTCCCACCATTCCCTATACTCATATCCATTGGCATTTTTTCCCAAGCCCTCACCAATTTGCATTTTTGCTGGAGATAACTTTAGAAGGAGGCACCTCCTCCCTCCTCTGCCTCTTATTTGGACATTGTTTTCCACAGGGGTGATGCAAAGACATAAAAAATTCACTTGACAGTCCCATGTGGATCTCAGGAAAAAACTCAGCAGCTCTAATCTCCTCTGCAAAGATGAAACATGGTCCTACAGGGGCCACACAATATTGTGTGTTCAGGGGCCTTTTTCTGTCTTGAGCACTCCTGAGCTCCAGCTTTATCTATTAGGATTTATCTTTTTACCAATAAAAGCGTCAGTCTTGGGATAATTCAAGGGTTTAACCAGAATCAATAGGATTTTCGTGTGGTTTCCTGCACTATTCCCTTCTAGGAAAGGGTCAGAATAAAAGTAAAATAGAGAGAGAGGAAGGAAAGCAGAAATTCAGCAGAATTTCCCCAGCTTCTGCACCAGATAAGTAGGACACAAAAAGCAGGCATTATCCTGGAATTGGATTTAAATTAGATTCCTCAAATCGTTCAACAAGACATTGAAATGGTTATTTTCATTATTTCAGATGGAATGCTACTGGAAAATTTGGGTTCCTGATACAATTCAAATTCAAATGCAGGGACAGCTCACATATTTCTCTTGCTATGAATGTGCTCACTGAGGAGCAGCTGGCTTGGAAAAAGAGATAAGAGATTGGAGAGCTCCACCACTTTGTCCCTGGAGTCACTGGGACAGCAGTAGAAATACATCTATTTTTGCATTAATACACAGTTACAACATGTTGGAGATGAGGAAAAATCCTGAGGTTGCAACAAAGGATATTTTTGATGACTCGAGTTTTTTGGGAACTGTCTGAGGGCAAAACCTGGAGGGCAATTGCTACGTCACCAGCTCACTCTTCTTCCAGTGGCATGGAGCCATGGATTGGCTGTTCATTGCCTTCATTTACTGTCACATTTACAAACAATTATGGAGCAGCTCCCTCACTAAACCCTGGGTTTGTCTAAAACCAGACTGAAATATTGACTGCAGCATATTTGGAGTGAAATAAATCCTGCAAAAATTGGAAAATCTCTGTCAAATCCCTTAACAATCCTCTCTCAAATCCATGTGAAAAATTACAGGAAGATCTTGTATGTTTTATATCTTCAGGCTGCTGTAACAGCAAAGTATTCCCATCACATTCCATAGAGTCATGGATAGGTTTGGGTTGGAAGGGACCTTAAACCTCTAAAATTCCACCCCCTGCCCTGGGCAGGGACATTTTCCACTATCCCAGGCTGCTCCAAGCCCCATCCAGCCTGGCCTTGGACACTGCCAGGGATCCAGGGGCAGCCACAGCTTCTCTGGGCACCCTGTGCCAGGGCCTGCCCACCCTCCCAGGGAACAATTCCTTCCCAGTATCCCATCTAAATCTGCACTCTTTCTACTACCTTTTTTTATTACTGCCTAGAGCTAAAGAGAGAAGTCAAGTTTACAGTCAAATTCCCACACTGGTCTCCCAGGCTCAGGGAGCTTGAAGAGATCCAGAATCTCCCACAATACCATCACAGCTGATCAGTGACAGATAAAAGTGAGGTCCTTTCAACAGAACCAGTCCTGAGCTTTCATAAGAACTGATTTGTGCTCTGAGGAGGAATGCTCAAGAACATCCTCCCTGCCTTGGGAAGGGCAGCAGTGGGGTAGGAATGCAGGAGAGGACTAAGGAGACAGACTCCATTCTCTCGAGGGCTTCCACAGCCCTGGTGAAGAGCCAAGAGATTCCTTTCTTATTCACAAATTTCCTCCTCCCTCAGTCATTCCCTGCAGTTGGGACATCTCACCTGCTTGGAGACAACTGTTGGATGAAAGGCAGAAGGGATGGGATTGCTCCTGGCTGAACAACCCACTAATCCCAAAACATGACACTACAAGCTCCTCATTCCCACTTCCCAGTTTCATCTTCCTCCTTTCCCCAGGGCATTTGTGGGGCTGAGATCCCCATCCCTGAAGCAGTCCAGCCTCTTCCATGGAGCTCATGGCTCATTTTCCCAACCACAGCAATTTCACAACTCAGTTTCCCTTTCCTAACCTTGCTCAAGCTTCTCCTTGTTTTTCATCCAATGCTTTCTGGCGTGTGCCTCAGTTTTCCAGTTGAGAAATGATAGCCTGAAGGCCATCAAAACCACAGCTTGGGCTTTTTTCCTCCCAAGAGATTAATTCACTGTCCCATAAATCTCAATATTAAGTAAGGTCAGCAATTATTTGACCATTTTTATAAGCCTTTGCCTGAACCATCTGCACCCATGCACATGCCCAGGGCCAGGCAGGAAGAGTTTCCAGCATGCTGCTGAAAGGTATTTTAATAAAACCTTCTAAACTGCTTTATGTTTCAATAAACACTGTTAATAAATTAATGATGTTTGGTTATTGGAAAGAAATATGACAGCGGGCTTGTTCTTGGATATTTATAAATGCACTGGAAGATCATGGAATACCAACATAGTTTGGGTTGGAAAAGACCTTAAAGGTCATCTTGTTCCACCTCTGCCATAGGCAGAGACACCAGGACATCCTGGGATAGTGGAAGGTGGCAGGGGGTAGGAACTGAAGGAGCTTGAAGTTCCTTTCCAACCCAAACCATTCCCTATTCCATGATTCTACACCCAAGGAATTACTCAGATACCATCAGAATTGGCACAATAAAAAAACTTCTTAGAAAGGAGAAAGAGATTTTATGTGAACCTGTTTGTAATAAAAATTATAATAACCTCTCTCCAGCTCAGGTTTTTTTTTTTTCTAATTTCTTTTAAAAAAATGTGATAAAAGCAGCCCTTTTTTATCATTCCTGAGCAGAACAGATCAACTTTCAGCTGGAAAAGGTGGTGTTCTACCAGGTATTTTTGTATCTATGAGGTCTCATCCAGAGTGCAGGATCCTGTATTGCACAACACATTCCCTGGAGGTAACAATCTGCTGGAGTGAGTCCAGAGAGCAGTTCCACCTGGAATAACCTGATTGATCCATTCCAGGTCACTTGGAGAAGAGCTGGACAGAGGATTCACATGATAACCACACTCAAAATAATAAAAACCACCAGAAACCAGATCCCTCATTCTGCAGGAACAGGATAAGGAATAACAGGGAGTTTTTAATAAAGAGGTGAATATTGGGAGAGGTCCAGGAAAGTCTCCAGCCCTCTGCAACTCAGATGTTGCAATAATTTCACCCACCTACGACTCGGAGAAGATTATTCTTTGATTCTCCAGCCCACCGTGACTCACCTATTTAACCTTCCTTTACCCCTTCCTAATCTGAATTCCTGAACGTGGGACACCCCACGAGCTGTTTGGAAAGCAGGGCCATGGGAGCAGATGTTTCTGGTGAATCAGTGCTCCTTCAAGCACAGACCTGTAAAGGAAGAGGGAGGATGAACAGCTCAGCCTGCCCTGGGAGCAGCCAGCTCAGAGCTTCACCACCAGCAGATCAGAGAATCATGGAATATCCTGAGCTGGGAGAGATCCATAAGGATCATCAGCTCCTGGTCCTTCCCAGACACCCCAACAATCCCACCTTGTGCATCCCTGGGAGCAGGATCCAAACCCTCCTGGAGCTCTGGCAGCCTCAGGGCCATGCCCATTCCCTGGGGAGCCTGGGCAGTGCCAGCACCCTCTGGGGGAAGAACCTTGCCCTGATACCCACCCTAAACCCTCCTGGCACAGCTCCAGCCATTCCCTGGGTCCTGTCCCTGTCACAGGCAGCAGAGTCTGGAGCTGCAGCCCCTGGTGAGCTCTGCCCTCAATCTCCAGTGAACACTCCCAGTGCCTTCAGCCACTCCTTGTATGGCCCTTCCAGACCTTTCCCCACCCCTGTGTCCCTCCTTTAGACCCTCTTCAATGGATTTGGATCATTTTATAACACTCTGCTCTCCTCCCCACCCTGCCTTGCTAAAACCACCTTCCCTAGGGATGATTTCCTACAGCAAAGAACTCCAAAGGTTGTCTCTGAGGGGCAGCAAAAGCCAGGTGTGCTGGGAAGAGAAGCACAGGTGTAAAGAGGAGTGTGGAGGTGACATTCCCATGGGATTAACCATTACTTCCTCCTCCCCAAGCAGGCTGCAGAGAACAGTGCCTCCAAAAGATGATTCCAAAGGTGTTTTCCCAAGCTGCTCACGCCCTTCCAATCACACAGCTCCAGCGAAGGGCTGAATCACCGGCAGATTTAACATCTTACCACATCCCAATTGCGGGAAGAAATTCTGCCGGAATTTGGCTGGGACTTACGGAATGATGCCAGAATCAAGGTGCTGATAATTCCCTCAAGGACACTTTGTGTCATTGGGGCAGACTCTCTCTTTTGTCATGGCAAAATGGAAAGCCAGAATTCAAAGCGGTGGGTTTAGAATTGCTTCCTCAGCCAGGAAAAAGCCAGGGGAAGAAAACAGGCCTCAGGAAATAAAAATATATGCAAGACAATTAGTTTTGAGTGTTTGCAAGGGGAGATAGTCCAAACTGTGCCCTTTTAAAATAGTGAGAAAGTGCAGCTAAATCTTTTGGAATGCTAACAGCCCTTTTGCATTTCATCTGGCAGGTCCCAGGTGGGTTGCAGACTAATTACCTCAAAACGCACCTGCTCACAGCTGGAGAACAGCTGTGCAGCTCTGGAATACTCAGAGTTTAGGATACCTGATCTTTTAAGTGTACAAAAACCTGTAGTCCAAGAAATGCTGGATAGGAAACAGCCAATGAATTCTGGGATTAGATAGAATTAAAAATCTGCTTCCTGAATTGCAGCAAGGAGCTCATTGCCTTAAACCTGCAAAGCCTTTCTTAATTTTGCAGCGCAGAGCAGCAGCTGGATTTTGTAGCTTGAAACACCCCCATACCTTGTCTGCAAGGCAAAAAAGTTTGTGCTGTCTGGTTTTCCATTTAATCACCGAATCCCAGGATCCCTGAGGCTGGAAAAGCCCTCCCAGCCCATGGAGCCCAAGCTGTGCCCAGTGCCCACCTTGTCCCCAGCCCAGAGCACTGAGTGCCACCTCCAGCCCTTCCTTGGACACCTCCAGGGATGGGCACTGCAAACCTCCCTGGGCAGCCCCTGCCAAGGCCTGAGCACCCTTTCCATGCAGAAATTCCTCCTGCTGTCCAACCTGAGCCTCCCCTGGCACAGCCTGAGGCCGCTTCCCCTTGTCCTGTCCCTGTTCCTGGCAGCAGAGCCCGACCCCCCCTGGCTGTCCCCTCCTGTCAGGGAGTTGTGCAGAGCCAGAAGGTCCCCCCTGAGCCTCCTTTTCTCCAGGCTGAGCCCCTTTCCCAGCTCCCTCAGCCTCTCCTGGGGCTCCAGCCCCTTCCCAAGCTTCATTCCCTTCCCTGGACATGCTCCAGCCCCTCAAGTGTCCTAGTGGGCGTCCCACAATAGTGCAGAGCTGGCCTCCTGCCTGGCAGATGTGGCCACATCTGGGCTTCATCTGTGTCCTCTGGATCAGACTGAGGGCTCTCACCTGTTGTGTGTCCTGACCTCCAGGTTTACAGTGTCCTCTCAGGGTTTGATATTTATCTGATACCCATCCCTACCAGAGTGGTTTGGGAAAATCCCAGGGGATCTCAGAGCCATCCCACCAGCTCTGTGGGGAGGGGCAGGAATCTGTGCATTCCCATAGATCTGGGAGCCAGGATGGAGCTGCATTACCTTTAGTCACAAGTGGTTGTGCAAAGCCAGATTTTAGCCACCAGCAGAAATATATCCAGGGCAAAGCTGGAGAATGGTAAGATCAGGAGTGTGTAGGCTGTTGAATGAGCAAGGAAATGCAGCAATGGGGATAGGTCAGCAAGGTAAATTGCTTTTGGCAGCTCCCAGCCCACTTGTTTTGCTGCTCCCATTTTACACCACCAGCTCAATCACCTCTGTCAGCTTTACAGAAACATCCCAGTTTTCTCTTCCTGGACTTCATCTCTTTTCCTTGTCTCCCACACTTTGCCAAACAACAGGAATAACTTATTCCATGGGATCTTCATGCTCATCTTTGGACATGACAGCAACAAAGACGCTTTTTCACAGTCTTAGTGATGCACACAGATAAACTTGAATTGCTGCTGAACAAAAAGCCTTATCTGGGGAGCTGCAGCACCTCTGGAAATCAGGAACCGATCAGCAGCAGTGGTTCAAGTTCCTTGTTTTCCTAGGAGCATTAACATTTAGGTCTTCCTGCCTGAAACATTTGGAAACCCTCGTTAAAAATGTTGTTGGACAAGCCAGGCTCCGCAATGTCTGTTTGGAAATCCAGCCCTTACAGCACAGGAAAAACCACACATGGGGCAGAAAGGATAAAATCAACTTCAAAAGGAGCAACTGAGGGCTTCAGCACCAGCCTGATCCCCAAGTGGATCAAGCAAATACAGAATGCACCATGATTGTGTTGGAAAAAACAAGGAGCAAGGCATGGCACTGATTAACAGCTCTGAAGAGGCAGCACAGGGAATTTGTGCTAAGTTTGTGCAGCGTGAGTATAGGTGAGGGGTGGCTAGGGGATGTGCCAAATTGCAGGGGTTGGCAGAACACTCCAGGAGGTCAGCCCACCTTCCTAATGACCCCCATTCAGTGCAGAAAGGCTTTCTTTGCCTCAAAATCCCTTTGCAGAGCTGATTCCTCAACATGACACATCACTCAGCATTAAAGTGATGATTTGTACCAAACTGGATCAAGAAACCATGGAGATTTTGCCCTGGCAGCTGGGAGAAGTGAACCCACATCTCTGACTCCTGTTGGAACCACAAACTCTGCATTTGCTGTTGAAATCTACAGCTCAGCTGATGAGCAGGAAGGGGCAATACCAGATCAAAAGTTTATATATTCCTGAGAGTCATAAGAACATCAGAATGAGGAGTTTCCTTGTCAGGAACAGACCTTCAGCCTGTGGGGACTGCTGCTTGTGCCAGCCCCTGCCATGTGCAGGGACACCTTCCACTATCCCAGGCTTCTCCAAGCCCCATCCAGCCTGGCCTTGGACACTTCCAGGGATCCAGGAGCAGCCACAGCTTCTGTGGGCACCCTCTGGGGGAAGAACCTTTTCCTGATCTCCAGCCTGAACTTCCCTGACACAGCTCCACATCCTTTTGAAGTTTGCCAAGTTTCTTCATTGAGAATATTTTAGATCATAGAACTGGCATATGACTCCCAGATAATTCCTGAATCCTGGTTTCATCCTCAGCTGTCTCAGCTGACTGCATTCACCTGGTATTTCTCTATTTGGAAATACAGTTTGTTTTCTTTTTTTCTAAAGGAATTGGAAAGATGAAGCCAGCCCTCTGGAGAGCCAGGGAGATTTGTGAGACCTGTGGGCAAACCTTGATTCCCATTTATCCTCCCTGCACAGGGCATCTCTATCTTGGGGGACCACTGACCTGCATAATGCCTACAGAATTAGATGGAAATTAAGAAAGAAAATTTAATTTAAAACAGATCCCATTTAAAAGTAATTCAGAGGCAAATCCAGCCATGCAGGAAGAATGACTTTGCAAATAGATGACAGTAACTAATGGACAGACTTGATAATCTTAAGGCCTTTTCCAACCTTAAACAATTCTATGATCCCTTCCTGGAAAAGCCTTGTTGTTAAGAGCTCTTCAATGTTCTAAACACATCCTATATTAATATATTAAGATTTTACAAAGAAAAAGTAGAAGTTGGAGAGAAAATAGACTCTTGTTGGGAAAAGGACCTAAACAACCTTAGGATAAATAGGGAGCTGCTAATGGCTGTATTTTATCAAAGTTAGACTGATAATTAAATAATAAAGTGGCTTTTTCATAATAAGTATTGACTTCACTGATCTGTAGTCACCTACATGTCTGTTTTGAGGCTGGCCACTCATCTTCTGCCATAAAATTATTTTTATTGAGTTCATTAAAATGGGTATTATTTTTCTTGCCAGCTAAAGCTGTTGAAATTTACTGCTGGCTTGGATCAAGCTGCGATTTTAGCTTCCCATTTTTTAAAAACTGGACTGCAGCAGTCAGAATTCCTCACTGCTTTCTTTACATGGCAGGGCAGCAAATTCCTTCATCCCAGAACTGACTGTCAAGATCAAATTTAATCTCAGAAGTAAAGGACACAACTCTAGTCAGGCAACAGAATAGACCTCTTCTTCCGTGTTTTCCTTTTTTCCCTGTGCTCCTTCAGCACTATAGTTTTCTGTAAGGACAGGAATTAATCTCCAAATATATTGTCTTTACTGATAATCTTGTAAAAAGTTTCTGCAGTTGGTTTGCAAACAGAACAATTATAATTTTTTTTTAAATTAAGATATCCAACTGTCACAATTCCAGCCTGTAATTAAGTCCTTTATATAAATTATTAAATTCTTTTTTGGTAGGCTTCTCAAAGACAAACATTTTATAGGAATATTCTGGAATTTTAAAGCAAGGAATATGTCACTAATTCACCCTCAAGGCACAATCATCTGCATATGGGGAAAGCACAGTTGGTGCTTTTAGGGTCCTTTAGGATCCATGGAAGTGAGGGCAGTTTGAGCCAAGTGATGATCCTGCAGCCTTCTAGGTGGGAATGAACTGGGGTCCCCAGCACAGGAAGGACATGGAGCTGTTGGAATGAGTCCAGGGGAGGCCATGGAGATGAAAGGGAAAGGTTGGGAGAGCTGGCATTGTTCAGCCTGGAGATGAAAAGTTCTGGGGTGACCTAACAGTGCTTTCCAGTGCCTGGAGGGGCTGACAAGAAACATTGAAAGAGATTTTGGGCAAGGCATGGAGGGACAGGACAAGGGGGACTGGCTTCCCACTGCCAGAGGGCAGGGTCAGATGGGATATTGGGAAGGAATTGTTCCCTGGGAGGGTGGGCAGGCCCTGGCACAGGGTGCCCAGAGAAGCTGTGGCTGCCCCTGGATCCCTGGCAGTGTCCAAGGCCAGGCTGGAGCAGCCTGGGATAGTGGAAAATGTCCCTGCCTGTGGCAGGGGTGGCACTGGATGGGCTTTAAGATTCCTTCCAACTCAAACCATTCCATAATTCTGTGATTCCAGAGCTATTTCTGCCACATCTCAGTTTTCACACAACCATGGAATGCCCTGCCTTGGAAGGGACCAACAAGAATTCCAGCTCCTGCCCCTACACAGGACCACCCCAAACTTCGGTGCTTCCCTAAACCCTTGCAGTCCTTCCCCAACCCTCCCAGCCATGCAATACCTGCTCCAAACTCTCATTCCACACTCCTGCAGCATCCCATACTCCCAGTCCCCGAGCTGTGCCCACAGCACTGGGACAGCTCTAAGACTGATTTGTTTCAAAATGTTCCTGGAATTTCTATCTTGCTATTCCACATGTTGGCTGCACCCCCAAACTAAGACCAGCCCTCCTAAAAGCAGGTTTCTAGCTGTCCACAGCTCTTGTTCCTGTTCCCAAATCCAACTTGCATGCCTCTATTCTGAATGCAGCCATATTCAAGACACAGGATTTGGGGTGAGAAAGGGGGAATTTGTTACAGGTCAGAGTGGGGATTGAGAGCAGGCCACTCCTCAGCACAGAACAGCTGCTTGGGGGACTTCAGGCACACATGGGCTGCTGTTATCCCCAGTGGGACTTTTTGGAAGTGGAGGCTCATTAACATCAGGGCAGGCTGCAGCATCTGGCCACAAGAACATCAATTAGTTGCCTACCAAGTTATCCAGCAGCAAACAAAGGCAGACTTCCAGCACTCAAACCAAATGGGTTTGTAAAAGAAATAGGCTACAAGTTCAGGCAGTTGGTGCCAAGTCAACTCTGTGTTCACCAGGTTTGCTACAAGAAACAGAGGAAATGGAGGTTTGGCTTTCTAACAAAGGAACATCCTTTGGGACCTAAAGAAAGAAAAAAACATTTCCTGTCTGCCACTTCAACTCAGGATGCAGAGCTGGTCTGGAGAAATCTTTATTCCCCAGAAAAACTGACATTGCTGTACTTACTCTTCCTTGAATCATTGCATCTTTCTGCATCCAATTTCCATCGTCTCTGCCTGTGGACAGCTCTGTCGAAGCTGCTGTAATTGGAAACAATTCAAAAGGAAACACAGAGGAGTTCCATGGAAGTGGTGCTGTCAGTCAAAAGCATTCCAGCAGCTGGGAGCACCTTGGAAATGTTCCCAAGCCTTGGGAGTTAGAGGCACTCAGAGGTGATTTTTAAAAACAGGGGAACTACCCAAGGCAAAGAAGGGTTCTGCAGCAAAGAAATGAGCTGAACCTACTCCCAAAGTGAATTCCAGGATTTGATTTGTTCCTCTTCACTTCCATTAGAATAATGGAAACTCATCCCTGGAAGAAATCCACAGCCAAAACCTTGACTCCAGACACGTTGCTGACACAACTGCCACGATTTAGGTGCTGAACTCAATGCAGTTCACCCTTGCCTGTTCTCCTCTTTCTGGCACTGGGATTTTTGGAGAAAGCAGAAAGCTATCTGAAAGATAGAAAAAAAGTGGGATTTTTGGCACTGGCTTGAAGCAAATATAGATCAGCCCCAAACATTGAGATGCCCCAGAGAGGTAGCCACAGTTTTAAATCTCTTAATTGCTAAGCATCATCATCATCATCATCATCATCATCATCATCATCATCATCATCATCATCCAGATTCGCTGGCATGCATCAGCTTTTCCACAGGATGCTGTGTCCCTACCAAGGCTCCACAGGACATTCCCATGACCAGGGCTTGGGACAGGTGGATGACCAGGAGGATCACCTGCCCCTCTGCCCAGCTGTTCAACATCTGCTGCCCAGGTGCTACAGAAACAGCAAGCCCAGGACCCTCGGGATACAGCAGCTTGGGATGGGAACAGTGGAATGCCCAGATGGGCAGTGAGGGCTCTGGAATGCCCAGATGGGCAGTGGGGGTTCTGGAATGCCCAGACGGGCAGTGGGGCTCTGGAATGCCCAGATGGGCAGTGGGGGCTCTGGAATGCCCAGACGGGCAGTGGGGGCTCTGGAATGCCCAGATGGGCAGTGGGGGCTCTGGAATGCCCAGATGGGCAGTGAGGGCTCTGGAATGCCCAGACGGGCAGTGGGGGCTCTGGAATGCCCAGATGGGCAGTGGGGGCTCTGGAATGCCCAGATGGGCAGTGAGGGCTCTGGAATGCCCAGATGGGCAGTGAGGGCTCTGGAATTCCCAGATGGGCAGTGGGGGCTCTGGAATGCCCAGACGGGCAGTGAGGGCTCTGGAATGCCCAGATGGGCAGTGGGGGCTCTGGAATGCCCAGATGGGCAGTGAGGGTTCTGGAATGCCCAGATGGGCAGTGGGGCTCTGGAATGCCCAGATGGGCAGTGGGGGTTTGGAATGCCCAGATGGGCAGTGAGGGCTCTGGAATGCCCAGATGGGCAGTGGGGATTCTGGAATGCCCAGACGGGCAGTGAGGGCTCTGGAATGCCCAGATGGGCAGTGGGGGCTCTGGAATGCCCAGATGGGCAGTGGGGGCTCTGGAATGCCCAGATGGGCAGTGAGGGCTCATTCCAAGAAAACCTGGAGCCAACCCTGACCCTCAGTGGCTCCACATAGGGTTTCTGCCCAGGGAATATTGGACAACTGTTGCCAAACTCCTTATTTGATAACATAAAAGAGCAGAAGCAGCAGAGAATCATGGAAAGAATCATGGGATGGTTTGGGTTGGAAGGCACTTTAAGGATCATCTCATTCCCACCCTATGCTATGGGCAGGGACACCTTCCACTATCCCAGGCTGCTCCAAGCTCTGTCCAGCCTGGCCTGGAGCACTACAAACACCAATGCTGCCTGTCTTGTGGTTTTATCAATGACTGATGATAAATTAAACCAAAGGAATCAAATGAGGCTTTTAAATTAACTCACATCAGGTTTAACCTGGAGAAAACAGAGCAAACTTGGCATCAGGTGCATGAACCTGCAGCCTGTTTCTTTTACAAACCCATCTGGGTTTCTGTAAGGTCTCTCTGTGGGTTTCACATAGCAAATATCAACAGAAAACTGCTTTTAAGCACAATTCCACAGTAAATTCAATGAAATTTTTGCTTAATCGTGCATAATCCTGAAACGATAAAAGCAAACCAGCCCCAGGCTGGCTTGGCAGAAACAGGCCAAACACTGAGAAGGATCTCATCCAAGTAGGAATTTATTTGGGATGGATTAAAAGCCGCAGAGACTGAAGGAAGATAATTAGTAAAACCCAAAGAAAGCAGAAGGCAGTGGTCAGCAGCTCCCTGCCAAGGAGCAGAGAGAGGCTGCCTGTGTGTGCACTGCCTGGAAAAGAAGCACTGGAAATTGTGAGCATGGAGACAAACTGGATTGTCCAAGGGGATCCAGCAGCAGCAGCAGCAGCCCCAGTCTCCCAGGAATTGTGAACCCAAGGTAATATGTGTAAGGTATAAAATCAACAGCAGTGATCTCACAGACAGCCCTGTAACAGTCCTGTGATTGAATCAGAACCACTCTGCAGCAATTCCAGCTTTTCCACCTTAAAATTATCCTGCCTTTGGCTACTTGGTGGCAACCAGCACTCCCACTGTGGGGTATGTGGGAAGGCATTCCCAAAGAACATAGAACAAGGGCAGCAGTTTGTGCCTGGGTTTTCACAGTCTTGCAAGAAACCCTCAAAGTTCAGGGATCTGTGGAAAGGATGCCAGAATGATTTGGGTGGGAAGGGACCTCAAAGCCCATCCATTCCCACCCCCACCATGGGCACAAACACCTTCCACTATCCCAGGCTGCTCCAAGCCCCATCCAGCCTGGCCTTGGACACTTCCAGGGATCCAGGGGCAGCCACAGCTGCTCTGAGCACCCTGTACCAGAGCCTCCCCACCTTCCCAGGGAAAAATTCCTTCCCAGTATCCCATCTATCCCTGCTCTCTGGCAGTGGGAAGCCATTCCCTGTGTTCTGTCATTCCAGGCCCTTGGAAATAGTCCCTCTCCATGGTTTCTGTGGGTTCCTTTAGGCACAAACCTCTCCCACTGTCTGTCCCAGGATGAGATCCCAGCCTGAACCCACACTGGTGCTGGTGGAACAGAATTCCATGACAATGTCCATGAGAAGACTGACTCCCATTTGTCTCTGGGCTGCTCTGGAAAACACATCCTGAAGTGTGGCTTGCAGCTGATAAGGAATTTTGATTCGTGTTAAATAAAAGCATTTACAATGTGGAGAACCTGTAACATTTGCTGTCTTCACGTTATAAAAAAGAAAGGAAAAATTTCCATTCCAACATCTGATTGTGGACCAAGCAGCTGGAATTTTGACACACTAAAGTTTCTGTGCCTGATCCTTGGCGAGGTGTTGGATAAATAGAGGTGCTTTATTAACAACACAAGCAGCCCTTGGAAATCCTCTTGGAAAAGGAGCTATCCAGACACAGAGATTCATTCTCACCCCTTGCATCCAGGGGACACATCCAAGGATTTAGGGGTGCATCAACCAAGAAGGATGAGGGGGAGTTTGATGCAGCTCATGAGGGAATCTGGTGATCCAAGAGATGCACCATTAATGAGCACTTAACTGGAAGCAGCTCGACATGAAAAGGTGATGTCAAGGACTGCAGGAAGCTTTTTCTGCTGATTCATATGGATCTGGACCTCTGCACCCAGAAACCCTCTTGCACACTGCTCATGAGTCCAGCTCCAGCTTGTCCAAGCACCCAGCTGCTTCCAGGAACCGGGAATTTGGCAAGACTTGGGCTGATGCTTTGGGCTTCTTCATTTTTGTAGAGAGAAGGGGAGATAGATATTTTCATTCTCACTACAATTTTGCAGTTCAACTCCTTTTATTTATCTCTCCCCGTAAATCAGAGTGATTTGGCTAGGAAAGACTTTCCATTTAGAAATTGAGGTCTTTATTTCAGGGGAGATGCTTAAATTGGTGATATTTATTGCTCAACTAAACTGGAGTTGTTTAGTACACATAATCCATTTAGTGTAGGACAGGCATTTTCTGTATTACCTCCAGTTGCTGCCAGAACCTGAAACAGTGCACCCCAAAGCTTAATTTTGACGTGGTTATAAAAATCTGGGCAGGTCAGTCAGATTTCTTTCAGAGGTGGTATGATGGATGCACTTCAGAGCAGAGTTCTGTATTTATCAGAGAGGAAAGGGGCACCTTCCACTGTCCCAGGCTGCTCCAAGTCCCGTGTCCAGCCTGGCCTTGGACACTGCCAGGGATCCAGGGGCAGCCACAGCTGCTCTGGGCACCCTGTGCCAGGGCCTGCCCACCCTCCCAGGGAACAATTCCTTCCCAATATCCCATCAAATCCTTCTCTCTTTTGGTTTTAACCCGTCCCCCCTTGTCCTGTAACTACAACACTTTTTCCTTTCATATTCAAAGACAGCACAAAAATATTTTTTTACCTTATTTCTTGCCTCCCTGTTCCCCCGAACAAGAGATTTTGTAATTCCCCATACCTAGCCCAGAAGACAAAAGTGATAAATGCAATAAAGTTTGGGCTGAATCCTCTTTTTCAATAGGAAGTGACTGAATAATTGCACTTTATTACAAAATAAATGAATAAAAAATAGAGAAAGGGAAGGTTTTGGTAGGTTCTATTCTACACTAATTGATAATTAAGACCTCAGAGGTCTGAAGGGCTTGAAGTTTGCTACAATTTAGGATCACACGTCAGATTTGGCATTCAGATTTAGACCTGAATTTGCTGAGGCAGCTCCTGGAGGATTTTTGCTGCCTGTAAAACACCTCCTCCTCTCCCAGCTACCTCCCTCTCCAGCACCACAAGATCAAAGTATAAGGAACAAATGGAACTATTTCTTTACAACTTCAAGGTAAACCTAATCTGCTGTAAAGCTGCAAAAAGCAGTGAGGAGCTGCTCTTCCCTTGGTTTCTGCACCAGGAGCTGGAGGGATGAAGGAAGTGCATCCACACAGGGCAGCAGGAGCTGTGAGGTGGCAAAACTCGGGTCAGATTTCAGGGAATAAAGTAGACTTGGAATTGTGGGTGTTTGCCCTTTGGGAGTTCTCATCTCCAGCCAGGATGCAATGAAGATCAAAAGGTCCCTAATCCCAGTTTTTGGCTCAGGGTCAGCCCTGGGAGCCGACAGGTCTGAAGTCAGCCTGAATAAAATGGTTCCTGAGGTCAATTCCTGCACTGGCAGGTTAAGAAAAGGTGGGAGGAGATGGATCACATCTTTGGGAATCTGCTGTCCCAGAAGGAAAGCAATTACAGGTGAGGCTGTGGCTAGAGGGTACTGGACATACAGAATCTGGACTGGGAAAAAACTGGATATAATGGAAAGGAAATGGGAAAAAAACCCATGTACTGATAAAAAGCATGAACTGTGAGAGGCAGAGAGCAGGACAGGTGCTGGAAGTGGCTTTTCTTGGCAACCTCTGCTCATGCCACACCTCAGCTGCTCTGGTTGCAGGAATACACAAAACCCAGCTCCAGATCAGTCCCAGTCACAGCCAGCATTCCCAGGACATCAAAGAAAGATTAAGGGAACATTCATCAATAAGTCCAAAAGCAGACAATCCCTGATATTGCTCAGGTTCATACAAGGACTGCCTGATATGGTGCAGTTTTTGGTCATGATTGAGCCCTTTTGATTTATTCTGCAATAAAAAGTCAGTTTATTTCAGCCCAAATGTGCTGTCAAGGACTCTGGAATAACATTAATACTTTACAGCATTTGGGTTGTGAAGAATTAAAAGGGAGGATCTTTAACCTGACATGTTACCAACACAGTATTTTAGACCAAATTCAGGATGGGGAACTTGGATTATGAGGCTTCTTATGGGGTTTGATGCATTTCCACGATCCCCAGGGAATATTTCTCTGCACCAAACACACTTATACACAACAGGATGGAATTGCTTTTGAAAGGAAAAAAGTCCCCCTGTTTGGCCATTTCCTGGGAGGGCTTTGTTTTCAGGTGTTTCCCAAACAGCATTAACAATGAACATTTGCAAACACACTTCCCAGGACACAACATCCCAGCTCTGGAAAGGTCCACTGTCCTTCCCCAGCTTCACAGGGGATTTTTCAGCACCTTGTACTTGTGGTTTCCTACAGGACATGAGGCCAAAATCCAGATGGATTCAATTACCTGGAAACAACCCTGGTATACTCTGATTCCTCTGGTTGTGCTGTTGCTTTATGGAAGGGAAATGTGGAATTAACACACCCCACACCACTTCCAGTCCCAGAATATCGACCATGGGTCAATAGGATGGCCCTGAGAGCAAATCCAAGGTCATTTCCATCCACAGGGAAGTCATGGCTGGAGCTGGAATAGCAAATCCAGAGAGAAAAGCCTTAAAAAGAGCCCTGCTCAGCTTTGTTTAAAGCCCAGCAAACACTGAGGGAGCAGTTAAACACATATTTAATCCCTGCTGTGCCTTGTCCTGCTGTTTCAATACTGTTGGAGTCAATAGGATATTCCTGCCACTTACAATCCTGGGATATTTTAGTGTCCTGGCCTCGCTGGCACGCCAGGCACTGGTGGGGTTCTGGAGGATCTCTTTCAGGGCCTTAAAACACGGGTGGGAAAGAACAAAATGCTGCCATTCCTGTAACATTTAGAACTTTAGGGGTTTTCCTGGTCCTGATACTCAGCATAATTTTTATTATCAACAGCAAACATTAATGACAAAAAAAAAAAAAAAAAAAAAAAGAAAAGAGGAAATCACCCCAAAACATAGAAAAATATAATGTTTAATTAAATAAGAAATAACTTCTCAGTCAAAGAAATTATTTCTGTGGGTGGTTTATGGGGCACCATGGACATAGAGCTGCAGAGTCACAGAATGATTTGGGTGGGAAGGGATTAAAATCCCATCCAGTGCCACCCCTGCCATGGGTACAAACACCTTCCACTATCTCCAGGCTGCTCCAAGCCCCAAAGTCCAACCTGGCCTTGGACACTGCCAGGGATCCAGGGGCAGCCACAGCTGCTCTGGGCACCCTGTGCCAGGGCCTGCCCACCCTCCCAGGGAACAATTCCTTCCCAATATTCCATCTAAATTTCTTTTTGTAGCCTAAAACCCTTCCAATTCTCCTACCTGGATTATTTTGCTCATCTGCCTCTTGCTCATTATTGATTGCCCTTTCCCACTCTTTTTACATTCCTGTCACATTTAAGGATGGGTCATTATCCTGAGAAATCCGGGATCTGAGCCCATCTCTCTATAGAGATGCTGACACAATTAGGGATTATTTGAAAGTAGAATGACATTTTTGCCATGGATAGAACAGGAAAAGTCACTCCAAAAACCTTGAAAAAAGCTCATTGTGGTGGATCTGTGAAAGAACTGAGGTCACTCCATGCTCCAAATATCCATACATTAAACCCCAAACCTACACAAAACACAAAGTTCACTTTCCCTAAGGCTTTTTCCCAGAGCGGATCTTACTTGGCAACCTCTCAAAATTATCCTCAGCTTCCAATGTACAGCGGTGGGAAAAGAATTCCAGCACCCTTCTCCTTCCACAGCAGAACACAGAGGAAATTCGGTATTTTAATGCAGAGCAAAGTTTGCATGCTTCATGATCCCCCTCTAGTGACGTTTTTTGGAAATCCCACCACAGATAAAACTGAGGACACACAACCAGACCTTAGAAAGTCACTCCCCTTTTAAAGGACTGGGGTGTACAAAACCCAAGGATATTTTTCAAAGGGAATTAATTTTTTTTTTTCAATAGAAAAGGATTCACAAAGTGGAAAGTTCATTCCTCCCAATTAAAAGCAGGTCATCCCAAGTTTTCCACATCAGCAGTTTGGTTCTGAATTCCTGTTCCTTTTTCCCTTGAACACATTTTTCCTTGGCCTTGGCAGTCACCTTGTGGGGTTACATAACTCAGTGACACACTTCCCCTGCCCTGATTTTGCAGGTAACCTCCAACTGTTCCTCCTGGGGAAAAACTTATTCTGAGCAGGAAGATCAGGTGTGAAACTTTCAGCCCGGGATTTCCTCAGGACAGAAAACTTGACCCAGGATTCTTCATAATAACAATATCTTTATGTCCAGACTTCAGAAATAATCTCAGCATGCATGAATTTGGATATAACTTCCCCAAACCCCAAATCAGAGTTGATATCACACTGGTTTGGAGAATTTCATTGTAATTATTAAGCTTATTTTTTTTATCAGGGTTTAAATTCACCAGGTAGGTTTAGGTCCACTGACCTCAGTTTTATTCAGATGGCAAAATTCCTCACAGTGGAACCAGTGCATAGGGCAAGAAAGACTCCCATGGGATAATATTTCCACAAGGAGAAACCACCAAATGTCTAGGAAAGCATCATTCCTCACATTAAAATATTCCTAAGTGCATTTTCAAGGACTGATACCTGAGACCAGGAGCCTGCACAGGATATTCCAAACTCCACAGTGAGGGAATGAACTGTTGGGTTAAAAATCTCCATCAATCCGATGGGGTTGAAAAATTTAATTATTTTTAAAACTCAAATACTACTTGGATGGATTATCCTGGTAGCCAAATCTGACTGGAAAATCCTCTGAAATTCCCAAATCTCCAGCATGCAGTTTCTCTGGAATGCAGCAGCTGTTGCTTGGCTATGATCTTTGGGATGTTAAGGATTAAGTGACTTTTGCCAGGAACTTACTTTGGGAGCACAGCCTTTTCTAAGCTTCCCAACCCCAGCTTAAATTCTTGGGATGAGCTGGGGCATTTCAGGGCTGCTGGTCTGGAATCCTGGCCCCAAAGCAAAGGTCTTGACCCCCCAATATCTGGGCTGCAAGAAAGAAATCCCAGAGTTCGCATGGAGAATCTGATGTCACTAGAGGAGGCCATGAAAACTCCAGCACTCCAATATCAGGGAATGGTTTGGGTTGGAAGTCCATCCAATGGGCAGGGTCACCTTCTACTATCCCAGGGTGCTCCAAGCCCTGTCCAGCCTGGCCTGGAGCTGATTTGGTTCATCCCAAGTGCCAGAGCAGGTGAAAGCTGTTTGCACTGAGAGGTGCAGCCTTGGGGGGGAGGTGGGGGCAATCTTTCAGGTCCATCCCATCCCATCCCATCCCATCCCATCCCATCCCATCCCACCCCATCCCACCCCACCCCACCCTATCCCATCCCGTGACTCTCTAAATCCCTGCACAGAAGCCTCTGGTCATTTTCCCAGACATTTTCCTACCATCCCCATTCCCACTGGTCTGGTTTTATCCCTTGCAAGTTGTTCCTCTCTGGTTTTAGCTCGTGCTGATGCTTTAAGTGACAGAACTGCTCCAGTTTTCCTTCATTTCACTCTGCCTGTGTCATGGATTTATTCCAGTTCCCTGACACAGGACAGGGAAGCAAATGATCCCTCACTCCAGCATTTGGAGCATTCAGTTCCAGGCTATCCTGCACAATGTTAATTAGACCCGGTTTCACTGGGACAAAATCCCTTTTTTGACTGGGCTAAATTTATTCCATCGCATTCCTCAATCTATTTAGCTCTTGCTAAACCCTTTCATCCCCTGTCCCTGCAATCACTGGACTTTGTAAATTATCAATTCCATCTCAGAGATGGAAAATTTACCTTGTTTCTGACTCCAATAATTTCACAGAGGAACTGATGGAGCAATTCTCTTTTGGGAAGGAAAAGCAATTCTGCCTTGATTGTGTTAGTTCCTTCCAAATGTATTTTCAATTCTAATTTAGTGCTTCTTTTGTGTCTTTCATACCTGTTGTTCCATTTTTAAAATGGTGGAAATTATAACAGAATGTCAGTTTAATTTGGGATGAGATGTGATTCCAAAATAATGAATAATTCAATATAAAGATTAGCACCAAAGCAGAGAAGAGCCAGAAGAAATAACTGTGAAATACAGTTAGGACATAGACTATCTGGGATGATTTTCAATCAGATGAATGTAGGGAATTCTGCCACATCCATTCCTGGCAAAGGTGCTGCCAACAGGGTCACAGAAATCCAGATTGGTTTGGGTTGGAAGGGACCTGAAAGCTCATGTCATTCCATTGAAGACACTTTCCACTATCCCAGGTTGCTCCAAGCCCTATCCAGGTGATGAAATCCAGGGAGAATGGTTCTAAAAACCAGTTAGGAAAGAGGTTTCAACCCCATTTTGCAGCAGATATAGAAGAACAAGATGAATAAAGTGAATCCTCTAGTTCAATGACACAACAGAAAGGGAGAGCACCTTTATCTTCTCCCTTATCTCGAAGATGTGGAGTGATTTCCAAAGTGTTCCACCACTTTCTTGGAGTGTCTTGTGGAATTAACTTTTAAAAGACTTTTTAAACCACTTGGGCCCACACCTTTGTGATCAAGGGTGTGTAATTGCCAGATAAAAAGGCAGAAACCCCAGGGTTAAGTAATTGCTGGACTGTAAAACAGAGGATTTAATTCCCACTGCAGGAATGGGAAA
Source organism: Luscinia megarhynchos (assembly GCA_034336665.1). NCBI lineage: Eukaryota > Metazoa > Chordata > Aves > Passeriformes > Muscicapidae > Luscinia > Luscinia megarhynchos. The sequence continues at coordinate 31,947,882 of CM067569.1, read as the reverse complement.
GCACCTCTCTGGGAAGGTGGAACCACCCTCCGGAGGCTTCAGCCATCCCACTGATCAAGGGCTGGTGACACCCACACCCCTGATAAGAAGCTGTCCTTATCAGGGAGCAGTTGCCACCTTTTCCCTGAGATCAAGGGATTCTCTCTTTCATGGGGGAGCTGTGAAAATGAGGCAAAGGACTAAGCCCCACACGATGTTCTCAGCAGGAAAATCAGTGGATGTTGTGGCAGAATATCCAGCAGCACCAGGCAGGTGGAGGTTGGACCTGTTACACCATCACAGCCTGCCATCTCACTGACCCTCTGAGCTAACCCTTCAGATCCTGGAGTTTGTTCCCAGTGAAATCTGTTGTGTGGGATAGGATGATTCCAAAAAAGACTCTCCTTACCTGCCCTGGGATTCCTAAGCAGCTGGAGGGTTCCTCCTCTCCCTCTCTCCTGCAGTGAAATTACAAGAGAAGAGGTATCCCCCTTTGCATATCACCTAGGTAGGATCCTCTGTTTGCTCTCCAATCCTGGATTTTCCATCCAGATACTGTCCTGAAAATAGCACCAAACAATCAATGTTTTTATAATGTAGATTTTTTTGTGTGGTTTTTTAACCAAAACACACGTTATACAAATATACACATTCATCGGTATAATTCTTGTACAGTGTATAATTATGATGATTAATGTGTGGACTGAGGCAAAAATTATGGAATTCTGGAATGGTTTGGATTTGAAGGGGCCTTTAAAATTATCTCATTCCACCCTCTGCCATGGGCAGGGACACCTTCCACTATCCCAGGCTGTTCCAAACCCCATCCAACCTGGCCTTGGACACTTCCAGGGATCCAGGGGCAGCCACAGCTGCTCTGGGCACCCTGTGCCAGGGCCTGCCCACCCTCCCAGGGAACAATTCCTTCCCAATATCCCATCTAAATTCCCCCCTTGTCAGTCTAAACCCATTCTCCCTCATTCTGGCACTCCAGTTCCTGATGATTTGTCTCTCTCTAGCATCCCTGTATCCCTTCAGACCTGGAAGGAGCTGTGAGGTCTCCCCACACCCTTCTTCTCTCCAGGCTGAACATTCCCAGCTTTCCCTGCCAGCATCCCAGCCTAGCTGTGATCAGCTGGGTGGCATCCTGCCCATGGCAAGAGCTGGAATGGGATAATCTCTAAGGTCCCTTACAATCCGAACTATTCTGGGATTCTCTGGTTCCATGATCCACCTTTACAGGGGTGGGCAAGGCTTTTATTTATCTGTGTCTCCATTGCTGCTTTAAGGAGCTTTGGATAAACTCACCCCAGCTCCTCTCTGAGAGCTGAAGGGCAGAGCCCAGTGTGGGGATGTTCACTCCCCAAGTCAGAGCTGCCTCCTCTTTGAAGTCCTTTTTTTGGTCCCCTGAGTGCTCTACTTTGCATTTAGTGCCCCATGAAATGCCCTTTCCCCTGCCTTTAATTAAGTGCAGCGAATTTTTTCACAGCCCAGCTCCTACAAGTTGATTGTCTTGATTAAATTCCTGACCCTGTCAGAACAAATTTGATATTTGCTTTGCAGGAATTATTTCTCACAAGATGCCTTTGATTGGTGTTAATTATGTTGTCATCAATCTCTCACTGATTGCATCTGCCCAGATCCTCCCAGTCTCCAGCCCAGAGTGGCCCGTTCAACTTTTCAAACTAATTTTAATTTATTCCTCCAAAACTGCTTCAGTGGGGTAAAATTCAACAGAAATCACTCTGAGTTGTGCCAGGGGAATATGAAGGAAAAATCTCTTCGCTAGAAGGGTTGCCAAGCCCTGGAAAAAGGCTGCTAAAGGAATTAGAGTCCCCATCCCTGGAGATGTTCAGGAACGTGTAGATGTGCCCCTTGGGGACATGATTTAATGGTAGCCCTGGCAGTGCTGGCTGAACCTGGAAAATTTTCCCAACCTTAATGATTCTATGATTTAATTTTCCTTTAAATTTGCAAGCAAGTGTACAACCCAAGGAGATACAGCCAAAACCTTTTGCTCCTTTACATTATTTTCTCTAAACAATGCAAAAACTATCCTGGCAAAAAAATCTATTTATTGATAAAATATTCCATCTAAAAAAGGTGTATGTTTAAGGTGTATGAAGATGCTCTGAAAACAGGAAAAACTAAAAATAACCAGCCAGAGCAGAGCCAAGGGGCAATAATAGGTCAGTGGTAAGAATTTACATTATTGTAAACATAATTCTGTTTTTATAGCTCCCAGCTCTATATATATAACCCTTAATCCCCACATTAAGTGCAAGAAATGCTCCATAAGTAAGAAAATACAACAGGATTTAGTGGCAGCAGAGCCAAGATGGGAAGATGTGGAGCTGGGCTGTAATTCCTTAAAGTCAGGAGAAAAACTGCCATGGAATAAACATTCAAACATTGTCAATATCTTGGTAAAATAGAAGGATTTAGGGACAAAGACTTCCTTTTTTTTTTTTTTTTCTTTTTTTTTTTCCTAAGACTCTTGTCTTTTAAAAAAAGGAAATATTTCTAATTTCATATGAACTTTAAAAATGAAATATTTAGAAATATTTAGCACCACCCAAAATCTTCCTACTCCTGTCAATAGAGATAGAAATACTTGGGAAATACTGTGGACACTGGAATTTTCTGCAGGAAAAAGAGGACAAAGCTGCTCTCTTTTATATTTTGTATTTCTTTTCTCTTCACACTTTTATATTCACTGTGGAGTATAAAATCCCTGTGTAAAGATGGAAACTGGAGACTCAGGAGTTAAGAAAAAGCAGCCAAAATACCTCAGAACATCCAGCTGCAGATCCCATAAAGCTTCCGTGGATGCCAGTGTTATTCCCAAGTGATTCCTCTGACACACCATGGATACACTCTTTTGCAGTATTTTTTTTTCTGACTTTGCAAAAGAAAAAGTCAGTTTGTTTATTTGTTCATCCCTGTTGCATTGTAAAAAATGACCTTTTTAAGCTTTGTGGTTAAAAAAAAAGAAAAACTCCTTAAAGTTCTGGTGCTTCAGAGGAAATGAAAAGAACAGGAAAGGCAAAAACCAGAGCAGGACGCTGCTTGTTTTAATGAACCCACTCATTTGACCATCTGGACAGTCCTTTTATGGAGAAATCCAAGGTTTTTCCCATGGCTGCTTTTGGGACTGTTCAAAAATAGGCCTCACTTTTGCCTTGCAAGTCAATTATAAATATCTGTGGCAGAATGCACAGCTTTACCAAAAAATCCTCCCCAGGAAAAAAAAAAAAAAAAAAAAAGAATGTTGCAAGTCCCACCACTTTTTGGGCTTTTTTTCTTACCATAATCATGTTAATGTTCGTTTAATTATTTAAAAAAGTAAATAATGCAACAGTTTTCTAAATATAAATCCCTCAGGATTGCCTGGGGTAGTTATTGGAGAGATGTTTAAGAGGATTTGCGGAGCTTTCCTGCTTTTTCCTGTCCTGTGCTGACATCTGCTGGGTCCTGCTCAGACTGCACAAACCCCTCCCAGTGACACTGGGGAGGGACAGCCCAGAAACTACCGGTTCTGGTCATTAAGAGACTTCTAAAAAATCCCACTCTTTGCTTTTCCCACCAGGATTATTCTCCTCAGAGCTTTCTTGCCTGGCCCAACAAATCCGTGCCCTGCTCCCAAGGACTCGGGTTTTCCTGGTTTTATTTTGTGCCTTACGATGGAAAAGGAAGGTGAAGGGGATAAATCAGCTCAGCTTCCCAATTCCCTACACCCTGATCCTCGATGATTTCTGAGGCTCCTGCCCTGCAGGGTCATGTCTTGGAGCAGGAGGTTTTGCAGGTGCATTTCAGAGCTGATGATGGAGAAGGAATTTTTGCAAGGACTTAAAGGGACAGAACAAGGGGAAATTATTTCAAACTGAACAAGAGCAATGTTAGAGGGGATTTTGGGAAGGAATTGTTCCCTGGGAGGGTGGGCAGGCCCTGGCACAGGGTGCCCACAGAAGCTGTGGTTGCCCCTGGATCCCTGGAAGTGTCCAAGGCCAGGTTGGACGGGGCTTGGAGCAGCCTGGGATAGTGGAAGGTGTCCCTGCCCATGGCAGAGAGTGGAATGAGATGGGCTTTAAGATCCCTTCCAACCCAAACTATTCAGTGATTCCATGATTTCCACTATTTTAAGGTTCCTTTTGGGAATGGGCCTCTTGGATTAAGTCCTCACTTGTACCTTTTCCTTTGGGTCCCTCTTTTTCCATGAATGACCAGCACCATAGGCTTCTGGTTCACCTTGCACCAGCATCTAGGCATCTCTGGGCTCCTGTTCACCCCAAGGTCCTTTTCCAGCTTCCTGCTGCTTACATTATCTTTTTTCCTTCAGGGAGGTCCTGACTCTGAGACTTAAGAGGTGTCTTCATTCCTCACACGGAACACCACTTGTAACAGTGGTGGGAGTTTTGTACTATTTAATTAGTTGTTTGTTTTATTTTTGGTTTTTTTTTAAAATATTTTATTTTATTTTATTTTATTTTAGTTCATTTAGAGTTAGGATTATATATGTATATATACAAAGGAAACTTTTTTTTTGTGTTTAGGCTTGGTTGTTTATTAAGTTTTATTAAAAAGTATAGAGTGTTCAGCAGCACTTCTAGCCACTTGCTAGAAGAGAGTAAAATGGAGAAAGATCTTGTTGTTATAAGGTTTTTTTAAAGCTAAACAGTTTAATAGAGAATAAACATTTATAATATTTATTTTTTAACTTAATAACTAATTTTTATGATTTTTCAGTGTGATATTAACGGACTAACTAGGTACTATTATTTGAAACTCATGAAGAAGGAAGATGAACATTGAGAGAGACACTACCTAAATTTTTTATTTTATTTTATACTTATTACTGTACTGTAAAAACCTTAAATTTAAAACTTTTTACTATGTGAAAGTACACACCTTTATTTAACTATGCAACTGTGATTTTAATTTTATTACTTAAATTTAGAAGCTTTTTTAAAGGCCTCAGGTCAAAAGTAGTGTTTTTTAGGGGGTTAGTGTCAGAAAGCTCAAAAACCCCAGGTTTTTGGGATCTGACACTCACCCAGCTCTCATCTGTTTCAACCTCTGGAAAATGAACTGCAACAATGTAAACACAGAGGTGAGGAGCTCTGTGTGTTTATTAGGAAATCCACACAACTTTCAGCACCTTCTCCATTGATTCAATAAACCCTTAACACAGGAAATAGACTTAGCAGAACATGGAAAATCAGGAATGATGGGGAAAATGGTTCTGAGTGCTGCTGGCTTGGATACAAGGTGTGTCACACAAAATTGATGGCACAGAATCATTTACATTAGAAAAGACGAGGGAGGGAGGGAGGGAGGGAGGGAGGAAGGAAGGAAGGAAGGAAGGAAGGAAGGAAGGAAGGAAGGAAGGAAGGAAGGAAGGAAGGAAGGAAGGAAGGAAGGAAGGAAGGAAGGAAGGAAGGAAGGAAGGAAGGAAGGAAGGAAGGAAGGAAGGAAGGAAGGAAGGAAGGAAGGAAGGAAGGAAGGAAGGAAGGAAGGAAGGAAGGAAGGAAGGAAGGAAGGAAGGAAGGAAGGAAGGAAGGAAGGAAGGAAGGAAGGAAGGAAGGAAGGAAGGAAGGAAGGAAGGAAGGAAGGAAGGAAGGAAGGGAAGGAAGGAAGGAAGGAAGGAAGGAAGGGAAGGAAGGAAGGATTTTTCCTCAAAATAGAGAGGAGTTCTCTTTATTAGCCTAAACCCTAATTCAGCCTTAATTCCAGTTAAAACAGCTTGGGAGACACTAGAAAGTTTTGTGTCTGGAGCCCCAAGAACAGCTGAGGGAGCTGGGGAAGGGGCTCAGCCTGGAGAAAAGGAGGCTCAGGGGGGACCTTCTGGCTCTGCACAACTCCCTGACAGGAGGGGACAGCCAGGGGGGGTCGGGCTCTGCTGCCAGGGAACAGGGACAGGACAAGGGGAAACGGCCTCAGGCTGTGCCAGGGGAGGCTGTGGGGTCTGTATGGCCCATGGGCCTGTGAGGGCTGTAGGATCTGTGTGGACTATGGGGTCTCTGGGGTCTCTCAGGGCTCTGGTAGCTCTAGGGGCTGTGAGAGCTATGAGGCTCTGTGAGGACTGTGGGAGCTGTGAGGGCAGTGGGGTCTGTGAAGGCTGAGATGGGTCTGGGGGCTGTGAGGGCAGTGGGGGTCTGTGAAGGCTGAGATGGGTCTGGGGCTCTGGGGGCTGTGAGGGCAGTGGGGGTCTGTGAAGGCTGAGATGGGTCTGGGGGCTGTGAGGGCAGTGGGGTCTGTGAAGGCTGAGATGGGTCTGGGGCTGTGAGGGCAGTGGGGTCTGTGAAGGTTGGAATGGGTCTGGGGGCTCTGAGGGCAGTGGGGTCTGTGAAGGCTGAGATGGGTCTGGGGCTCTGGGGGCTGTGAGGGCAGTGGGGTCTGTGAAGGCTGAGATGGGTCTGGGGCTCTAGGGGCTGTGAGGGCAGTGGGGTCTGTGAAGGCTGAGATGGGTCTGGGGACTGTGAGGGCAGTGGGGTCTGTGAAGGCTGAGATGGGTCTGGGGGCTGTGAGGGCAGTGGGGTCTGTGAAGGCTGAGATGGGTCTGGGGCTGTGAGGGCAGTGGGGTCTGTGAAGGTTGGGATGGGTCTGGGGGCTCTGAGGGCAGTGGGGTCTGTGAAGGCTGAGATGGGTCTGGGGCTCTGGGGGCTGTGAGGGCAGTGGGGTCTGTGAAGGCTGAGATGGGTCTGGGGACTGTGAGGGCAGTGGGGTCTGTGAAGGCTGAGATGGGTCTGGGGGCTGTGAGGGCAGTGGGGTCTGTGAAGGCTGAGATGGGTCTGGGGGCTCTGAGGGCAGTGGGGGTCTGTGAAGGCTGAGATGGGTCTGGGGCTCTGGGGGCTGTGAGGGCAGTGGGGTCTGTGAAGGCTGAGATGGGTCTGGGGGCTGTGAGGGCAGTGGGGTCTGTGAAGGCTGAGATGGGTCTGGGGGCTCTGGGGGCTGTGAGGGCAGTGGGGTCTGTGAAGGCTGAGATGGGTCTGGGGGCTGTGAGGGCAGTGGGGTCTGTGAAGGCTGAGATGGGTCTGGGGGCTGTGAGGGCAGTGGGGTCTGTGAAGGCTGAGATGGGTCTGGGGGCTCTGGGGGCTGTGAGGGCAGTGGGGTCTGTGAAGGCTGAGATGGGTCTGGGGGCTGTGAGGGCAGTGGGGGTCTGTGAAGGCTGAGATGGGTCTGGGGGGCTCTGAGGGCAGTGGGGGTCTGTGAAGGCTGAGATGGGTCTGGGGGCTCTGAGGGCAGTGGGGTCTGTGAAGGTTGGGATGGGTCTGGGGCTCTGGGGGCTGCGAGGTCTCTCTGGACTGTAATGGCTTTAAGGGCAGTGGGGGCTGTGAGGGCTGACACAGCTGTGGAGCTTTGAGGACTGTTTGGACTTTAGGGAGACTTCTTCACTGAAAGGGTGTCAGGGCTCAGCACACGGTGCCCAGGGAAGTGGGGGACTCATCATTCCTGGCAGTGCTCATAAGCCCTGTGGATGTGGCACTGGGGGAGAAGGGTTAGTGGTGAACATGGCAGTGCTGGGGGAATGGTTGGACAGGGTGATCTCAGAGGGCTTTTCCAACCTCAGTGATTTTATCATTCTATGACTTAGTGACTTTGTTTCCTCTTCCCCACTTCAACTTTTCAGAATGGAGGAAAATCCTGCAAAACCCCTTTTTCCCATCTCCAATACCACATTTCACAGGGGCTGTGATGCAGCCCCAGCTGATGAGGCCCTGGCTCAGGGTGTTCAGAGCAACTGTGGCTGCCCCTGGATCCCTGGAAGTGTCCAAGGCCAGGTTGGACACTGGGGCTTGGAGCAGCCTGGGAGAGTGGAAGGTGTCCCTGACATGGCAGGGGTGGCACTGGATGGACTTTAAGATTTCTACCACCCCAAATGTGGAAGAATCTTTGATTTAACTTGCAGAGCTGGTGGGGAAATTAAAGCAGGTAAAAAAATCACAGCGATGCTTTCCTAGCCAGGGCCACAGGGGGGACTCTCCTACAACTTTAAAGGGGGAAAGAGTATTCCAATGGAGAGGGAGAAGAGGAATAAATCAGTCCTACAGGTGAATATGCAAAGCCCATTTTAGGCTTTAAGTTTTTAATCTTTTAATCTGTGAAATTCATCAACAGATATTGGTTTTCCTTCATGTCCAGATGCTGCCCTGGCTCCTTTCAGCTCCTGTGGTGTGATGCTGCAAATTGTATGTTGCAAATATCCTGTTAATTTTTATTAATTAATTTAAGAGACTTGTTTGATCCAGTTTAGATAAAAATTACAAAGCAAATCCCTGACAGATCATAGATTCTATATTATATAACCTGCTCTGACCAGATTCTAGGTCTGGCAGGACCTGGCCAAGGTACACCAATGGCCAGAGCCAGATTGTTAGCAGTGGTGGAAGGTGCAGAGGGTAACAAGACAGGTTGGGATTAGGGCAGCCAGGCAGGAAAAAGGGAAGACGACATGGAAAAGTGCTGGGAGGGAGGGAAGAGGTGCATGGCTAGTGCTGGTCAACTTCAGCCATCCAGGGAGTCACATCTGCCTTACAGCAATGCATTAAAAACAGACAGAAGAACAACAAAAACACAATTTGAAGTTTTTATTAACATGGCCAAATTTTGTTGTGGTTTTCTGTACTTTCTACTAACACCTGTCTGCCTTGGAATCTTGATACAAACATCACTTTCTACTCCCAGACATAGCACAGACCGAAAACATTTGGAGTTCTCAGATGTGACCCAAAAAATCAAGAGTTAAAACAAGCATTGTTCCCTTTAACTCCTTGAAAGTGAATATAACTCTCAGTTTCTAGGGAGTTAATATAATAGCCAATAAGTATCACCCTGAATTCCCTGTACAGTGCCTCTCTTTGCTAAAATGCAGAAGAAACCCTGAGTACCTCTAATTGAATCTCAGCTATTGTGCTGCTTCATTTAGTGGGAGGCTGTGGGTTTGTGGTGAGAGTCACGACTAAAATGAAACTGAGAATGAGCTGCCAATTCCCACAAAAGTGGAGGTGACCTCGAAGTTCCTTTAAAGGCTTCTCCGAAAAGGAGACATTAACATTCTAATTAGGGCTTCCTTTCAGTGGGGAGAAAATTTGTATTGCACTCCTGCCATAATTCTCATTATAAGTGAGCAAATAATTGTTCCTACTTGACACATTAAATTCCTATTATATCTTCAAAACATTATCGAAACTCAAAAGTCAAAGGGTTGGTTTTTTTTTTCTGCTGGAGGCCAGTGGTTGAATTGTTTTGCAAGGAAAAGTGCAACAGTGACAGGCACATCACATCTCATGGCAGATGCACATACCAGACAACAGAGACTGATCTTCACCACCTCTAATGATCCTTTTTGAGGTCCCAGCTATGTATGACAGCATGAAAAGTAAGGAATTTGTACCAGAGCAATCCAGAGCTGAACACAGCACTGCAGAGGTGCCTGCAGGGCTGGGCACAGGGGCAGCATCCCTCCCTGACCTGCTGCCAGTGCTCCTCCTGCTGCCCCAGGATCCCATTGGCCTCCCTGACCCCAGGACACTCTGCTGGCCCAGGGACAGCTCAGTGTCCCCAGGATCCCCAGGACACTCTGCTGGCCCAGGGACAGCTCAGTGTCCCCAGGATCCCGAGGACACTCTGCTGGCTCAGGGACAGCTCGGTGTCCCCAGGATCCCCAGGACACTCTGCTGGCTCAGGGACAGCTCAGTGTCCCCAGGATCCCCAGGACACTCTGCTGGCTCACAGACAGCTCAGTGTCCCCTGGGATCCCTGAATGAGAATTCCCTCATCCATCCCTCTGCCACCCTCTCCTCAGTGACATCAGGCTTTCCCAGGACACTCCAGGAATCATAAGATAACCTGGGTGCCCATCTGATTGTGGCCAACTGGAGGGGCAACAGCTGAATTCTCCTCTTCCTTGAAGGCCACAGAAGCATCTCTTTGCTTCCCACTTCCCTCTATCCAGTTGTCAATTTACCTGAAGTTTGTGGAAAATTAATTAATTTGGAGACTGTGAATCTTTCTTCAAATCTGGATGAAATTGGTCATTTGGTTCAGAAATGATTCTGAATTATCCTGACAGGTGGGCGGACACTGCACCCACCTCAGTGCTATTTCCATGCGAAATAAATTTGAAAGCAGGAGTGTAACGAGAACATTATTAAAAAAAAAGATCCTCAAGTCTTAGGAGAGTTAATTAGTGCCTCACACCTGCTGGAGAACTAATTACTGATGGGCTAATTTTGACCAGGCAGCTGGGAAGTACCGGTGATGGAAGCACGGTGGGGTTGTGATGCTGCAGGGTAGGGCAGGAGCACTTCCCACAGGATCCATGGCTATGGATCACAAGGCTCTCTGCCAAGTGCAACAAGCCCAGTCCAACCTGTAAATAAAGCATTCACTTACAAAAACAGCTTGAATTTCTGAATTTCTGGGGGTTTTTTTTTCAGGCTGCCTTTGGGATTTAAAGTTATTGAGAAAAGCTACTCTGAGATTTTTGGGGGTGTCTAAGTGAAGCTTGTGGGTTCCTTCCAATTCAGGACCTATAAAGAAACCATTTTGCTTGGTTGGTCTTGGGGATTTTGTGATCCTCTAAGATCTACACTAATATTCCTTTCCCTGGATTCAGCCAGGAAGAGTCTGGAAACATGTTATTAACCAAAACTGTGAAACAAACCCTTCTCTCCTAAGCCTTCTTCAAAAGATAATTCTGCAGCATTTATTATAATGTAGAATAGGAAAGAGAACTGTGTTCAGTTTGGGAGTTGTATTTTCCTCTTCAGTTCACCCACACAGAGCTGTACTCAGCTGTAAATATAATCTCCTCAAGACCTCCTACCTGATCAGACCTTTTATTTATCATTTCTGTAAAAAACCCAAACTTTTTATAGGAAGATGGGAAGGACTAAACACCAGTTAAATTCGGATTTCTGCTATTTATAATAACATGCAGATATGCCAGGGGAGGTTTGGAATCCCAGGATGGTTCAGGTTGGAAGAGACCTTAAAGCTCATCTCATACTACCCCCTGCCATGGGCAGGTACACTTTCCACTATGCCAGGTTGCTCCAAGCCCCATCCAACCCAGCCTTGGACACTTCTATCTATGCTCTATTTTAACAGTTTTGGGGCAATAAAATATCATAAAACATATTAGCACAGGCAAGTGCAGAGGTGCAGCTGCTATGGCTAGGTGGGGGAAGCTTTTCCAAATTCCAGACCTTCTTTTGCTGATTATTTGTAAGAATTTGTTTTTAAAAGGGCAGGGTCTTGATATTTGGGCTATCTTGATACCTGGGGAGTCACCCATGAGTGTTACAGGTGGCTCTGTAGTGATAGATTGGCCTTAAATCCTCCCCGAGGAAGCTTCCTGCTTTAGCACAAAGGAAAAGGGTATGACTTGGCCAATTAAAGTCCATCCATTGCCCAGAATTCCACTGGATATGTTTATCATGGGCTGGATTTGTGCTGTAGTAGCTGAGGCCAAGCCTGTCACCTGCAGCTGGCTCAGCTGAGTGCCCAAGCACATCTTGGCTGCTGAGCCTTCGCCAGGTCTCCCTGCAGTTCCCTAGGGATGCAGTGATTCCTTTGGAAGAGGGGTAGAGGTTACCAGGATGTTGGGAATCCTTGATTCCCATCCTTCCCAGCTTTTCCTACCATCCTACCCACTTTCCCTGCTAACTTTTTCTTCTCCTAGGCACAAATATTCCTCCCTTCCAATCCAAACTGTTCCGTGATCCCATGTTATTTCCCATGGAGGTTGAAGCAGCAGCACTCAGATGAATGTATGTAACAGTCTAGGAGTAAAGAATATCCACACCCCTCCGTCCAAATCCCTAAAAGGCAAACCATGCTGGGAAGGAAGCACAGGAATCAAGGTGACACATTCTGCAGCAGCAGCAGGTGGGGGGGTTTCACTGCCTAAAACCCAGCAGCTTTGCTGTCTGTTCCTTTTATACCCTTCCTTTAACAATCACGTGTCAGTTTGAGGACTCCCAGTGTATTGGGAAGGCTGAAAAGCTGTGTCAGGACCAGAGCAGCTGCTCAAATCACTGTGACCTCCCAATTTGGGGAGCACTTTGCACCCTGCTCCCCCAAACTCATTTGGCACAGGAAGCTCTTCAGCTGCCTTCCACTCCCAGCAGAGTGGGAATAGTGCTCTGGATTTGGTGGAAGATGCACCTCATACCTGTGGGCTGCACTTTCCTCCTGCCCCCTTTGGGGATAGATCCCATTTTTCACCAGGGTTCCCATCTTTTATTTCCCAGGAAGATGTGTTTTAGGCAATGCTCTCTGCACATTCCCAGCAGGAGGATGATGATGGTGGGTATCTCTGTAAAGGCAAGAAGGAAGCAAATCCCCCTCAGATACACCAGGACAGGGCTATTCCATGAACCTGGGCTGTAAATTGTCATCCTGGCACCTTAGCTGGGCTGGGCAACATAATGGCAGTGTGGCCCCCATGTGTGTCTCCATCCCTGTCTCTCCTGCCCTCTCACCTTTTGGGAGGAAATGAAGAAGGAGGCAATGATGGAGACAAAAATGAGAGCCTTGCAATCACCACTCGCCTCCCTGTGCTTCTCCTGGCCTTAATAATCCCTCCCACGTCCCCCTCCACCTTCAAGGTTCCTGATGTCTCCTCAGAATTCCAATCTTCAGCCCCCATTTATTTAGGCATTTCCAGCCTGCAAGGCAAAAATGTGCAGCAGTAAATTAAACTGCTGGGAGAGACAACTATTTATTATTCTTGGTTTGGTGATAGGGCAAAGTTTTGAGTTTATCCTTTATGTTCCTCATTTAAACCGTGGTGATTATTCAGCATTGAGCAATTCGTTTCCCCCTCTCTCCCTAGGACTAGCACTGTGTGATGCTAAATCTGAGCAAAGCCTCGGATTTAGCTCAATATTTGATATATTTAAAACCTGCACTTTCCTTTTTCATTAAAAGAGCCTCTCACCTTCATTTCTGAGATAACAACTTGGAATAAAGTAGCTCTTTGTGAATGCTGCGAGAGTGACGTTGTCTAGGTGTGATGTCTGAAATGTAACACATTAAAAAAATAATCATCTTTCTAGCTGTGCAAAATTAATCAGATTAAATAATGATCTCAATACAATTTCCCTGGTGACCTTTATTGAGGAAAGAAGAAATTCTTCCTGATATACTAAAAATGAGCATGGCAAAGCAGCGTTTCTCATCTTTAGTGTTGTCATTCTCTCTAAACTCTTGAAACAAATCTAAATCTCTCTCCAGCACTACAACATTGAGTTCTGCACCATTCTCTAGAAGCATCTCATCCCTGGAACCCCAAAAATCTGCCCCAGAATCTCTGCCTGCATTTCTGTAGCATTCTCAGGAATACCTGCCCTGGGAACAGCCCCAGGCCTTCTCTCACATTCCACTTAGTTGGATACCATGCCCACAATCTGGGAGCAGAAAACAATCTGGAATGGTAAGCACTATAAAAGGTTAATTTTAGCTTTGTTGCCCCAAAAAGATTATGTTTTCTATTCTCTAAGCATTTCAACAGAGCTTTGAAGACAAAGAGAAATATTTTCAACAATTTGGTTCAAGATTTGTCCTTTCTCTTAAAAAAGCTGCAGAAGAGCCACTGCAGACATACTTCCCTTCCCCAAATCCACTTGAGATTCCAGCACAAACAACTTCCCTGCTGTTCTCCCCTCCAAGCAAAGCTTCCAGGACCTCCTGGAAGCCAAATATTGGTTAAACCCCACAGCTCTGTGCAAAGCACAGCAACTCCAAAGGAATCCCACTGCCAGAGGGCAGGGATAGATGGGATATAGGGAAGGAATTGTTCCCTGGGAGGATGGGCAGAGAAACTGTGGCTGCCCCTGGATCCCTCGGAAGTGTCCAAGGCCAGGTTGGAGCTACCTTTTGCTGTTGCTCCTGCTGGGTGACTCCTGAGAGGATTAATAGAATTTTATCCTGTAAAGAGCAACTATCGTTGCCAGAAAGATAAACAATATTCCAGCTCTCCTGGCGGGTGCCACCTCAAAAGCATTGTTTTTCTCAGCTGAGTGAATTACCTGATTCTGCTCCTGTTGTTGCTATAGATTTGATCCAGCTGCAGCTCTAGTCTGGGATCAGCTGGGCTCAGTCCAGACAGGGAAATCACTGACAGTCACTTCTACCAGAAATAAGGAAAAAGGGCAAAACTCAGTTCTCATCTAATGGGGTTCTGAGAGCCAGCTGCCTCCAAAATTCACCTGATAAATTGCACTGTTATTTGGGCTTATCATAGCTTGATGTTTAACAGTGCTTTGTCATAAATGCACCTCTTCCTCAGACTAAAAACAATGGTAACTCAGCAACATGGAATCATGGAACGGCTTCCCTTGGAAGGGATCTTAAAGCTCATCTCACCGCACCCCCTGCCATGGGCAGGGAGACTTTCCACTGTCCCAGGCTGCTCCAAGCCCCAATGTCCAGCCTGGCCCTGGACACTGCCATGGTTCCACGGGCAGCCACAGCTGCTCTGAGCACCCTGTGCCAGGACCTGCTCACCCTCCCAGGGAACAATTCCTTCCCAATATCCCATCTGACCCTGCCCTCTGGCACTGGGAAGCCATTCCCTGTGTTCCGACACTCCACTCCATCCTTTACATAGAGTCTCTCTCTCTCTCTCTCTCTCTCTCTCTCTCTCTCTGTTTCCTGCAGACCCTCCAGGTCCTGGAAGACCACAGTGAGGTCACCCTACAGCATCTCCTCTCCAGGCTGAACAATCCCAGCTCTCCTGGTCTTTCCTCCCAGCAGAGCTGCTCCATCCCTCTGATCATCCTGGAGCCTCCCCTGGACTCTCCAGCAGCTCCAGGTCCCTCCTGTGCTGGGCCCCAGGGCTGGGGCAGCTCTGCAGGTGGGGTCTCACCTGAGCTCAGGGGCAGAGGGGCAGAATCCCTCCCTCCCCTGCTGCCCACACTGGGGGCTCAGCCCAGGGCACAGGGGGGGTTCTGGGTCCCAGCTCTCACCCACAGCACCCCCAGGTCCTTCTCCAGCTGCTCATTCCCAGCCTGGATTGATTTCAGGGGTTGCCCTGACCTAGGGGCAGCACAACCCGATCTTGTTAAACCCCGTGAGATTCCCATGGGCCACTTCTGGAAGTTGTCCAGGTCCCCCTGGTTGGCCCTATCCTTCAGGAGAGTTTTAAAGTCACCATTTCTGCAGCAGCATTTGAAGGGTGAGCAAGTGTGTGCAGGAAAGCAAGGTGAGAATCATTTATCCCCATCCACCAGCTGGAAATTATCCCTAATTTTAACCTTTCTGGCTACACCTGGCTTTTACTGGAGTAAACTGCTGGAAAATGGAGAAACCACTTCTCAGCCACTGAGACCACCACTCAGAAGGGACTTGGGGACAACCACCACCGTGGCTGTCATGCACTGGCGACTCCTGTAAACATCAAGCTGTACTCCCTTGGAATGTGTAACAATTCCCAGAAGCATTTCCATGGCCCAAACCAGCCCATTCCCACTGAGTGTTCTCCTACCATTTGCTAAAAAAAAATCACCTTTTCTTTTTTCCAATTATTTTTTCCATTTTACTGACTTTTTCCAGGTTCTGGAAGGATTCAAGCTGTGATGGGAGGATGCTGAGTGACTGTGCTGGGACATTTCTGCCAGCAGACTGACAGAACCCACCACCACCACCACACTCTTGGTCCTTTCCCTCACTCCAAATCCTGGGTGCAGAAACTCCCCACCATTAATACAAAAAATATTTAATATTAATATTTTATTTCCCATCAGATCCCTGACAGATCTCTAGGGCTTTCTTTATAGTCTTGTTCACAGTAGTAAATACTTAAACAAGGGAGAAAATAGAAATAGTTCCATTTTCCATCTTGCTTTCCTTTTCTCCTCACAGTGGGAATTACACTGCCCTGCCACAACCCCAGAATTTCTCATTTGGATCTTCTCTGGTCTGAAAATGTACCAGATGTTGTACTAAGCCTCCTAAAAATCCTTTTTGGAGAGGTGTAGGAATTAAATCAGTGGCAGGAAGGGTGATTATCACCTTGATCTGCCAGTGAGTGCTTCTGCCACCCAGGGGAAGCTGCTCATGCATTGCCTCAGCCCAACAAATTTCAGTGCTTAAATAGCTCTAAATTGCATCCCAAGCCACAGATCTGGAATTCTACTCCCTGTATCCAAAGCTAGACTAATGCCTCGCTTCCCAAAGGGAAATAAAAAATGGGGTTTTTTTTACTGGCTCAATCTGTGAGGTTCCTGCTGTTGGTTCTGGCTGCCAGAACGTGCTCACAGCAAAAAATCCAGTTATTCATGGCACAGCATCCTCAGAAAGCAAAGTTTGGAATTCTGTATTAATTGACGGGATGACAGCCCCAGAAAATAAAAAAGAAAAAAATATCCCCCACACCCCCAAATCTTGTCCACCTGAGAAAGATTTCGCCACAGTATTCCCAATTTTAAAAGTTTAGCTAAAAATTGAGTTAATTTTAGTTAACACAGCCCCACCCCCCCACCTCCCCCCCCCATTGCTGAAAAAAGTGGGAATTCTAATCTCTCTGCATTGTGGGAGAAGCTCTGAGCACCTGGAGAGCACAAAGGAGCTGGTGGGGATGGAATTCCCCTTGGATAAGCATGGACAGCTTCTGACCACAGTGTCCAACCCCAGGATCCTTCCCAGGGCTACAGATGCTGTAGTTGTTTCAGAAATAAAGAAACAACTTCTGTTTTCCCTCAGCAAATTGGGAGAAAATGTTCCTATAAAAAATGCACAGCCCTAATGAATATTAGGAACAGAACGGACAGACTTTGCAATAAAAGTGAGGCAGTGAAATAATAACATTGTCTTCAACAGGATTAAAATATAACATTTTACTCGTTGTTTCAAAGAATAGATTTTTTTTCTTTCGTCCATCAGTCTTATCTGTATGTCCAGCCTCCAGCTAAACTCCAAACAGATGTTTTACTGCCGGTCCCAAGTGCAAATATGCCAAGAAAGAGGAATTAGGGAAAAGAAAAATCAGGTGGGTTTGTTTTCCCCATGTGTGAGAGGCTACAGTGCATTTCTCATGCCTGAAAACAAGCACCATTGCTCAAAATATTTGGTCAGAAACCTCAGCTTGAGAGGGAGGTATTGGACAGAGAAGTCACATCGACACCACATGCAGACAGCTCCCAAAGAGGAACATTCCCAGGGATCTGCTGGGGGAGAATCTGGGCAAAGGGAAAACCAACACAGTCACAGCAGCACGAAGTCCTGTCACTGCCAGGGCAGATCCGTCCTCACCCAGACCTCGCGGTGAGGCCTCAGCTGTGGAACGGGGAGAGAATGGTGATGCCAAACTCGTCCTTCCTAATCACAAACATCTGTCTGTTGGCTCTTCCAATCTTTCCAGAGGAATCCAGGTTGTTCTCACCATTGGTTTGATTTTACCCCAAAAAAGTTTTCACAGCTCAACAGGACAGTTTTCTCATGTGAACGTGGTTCTGCTTTTTTCCTTTGCTGCTCATACTAGAGAAAACCCCTTTTCTTTGTCTTTTTGGGTGTTGGTGACAACAAACAGTGAAAATTCTCATCTCCCTGCCCAAGTTGTGACAACACACTCAAAACTTTGAGGTAAAACCAGAAATTGTAACCAGGTGCCTGAAATTATGTTGTATATTTCACAGGTAATGAGCACTACAAGTTTTAGAAACAACTCTGCGTGTGTGTCCTGAGACCCTTTGCCCTTCCCAGATCTGTCTTTGCATGTTCCCTGCATAGAATATTCCGTTTTTCTCCTCTTCCCTGGGGGATCCATTTGTCTTTTCAGCACGTTTGTGTTCAAAGTTATCAAAGTGGAATGGTGATGGCACTGCTTAACCCACCAGCCAGCTGAGCTTGGGAATGGATCCATCCTCTTCCCATTAATTCCTCTTTAGTGCCTCCCCCTATCACAGGCTCATGGATCATCCTGCTTTATTCCAGAGGAATACAGCCATAGGATGCCAATTACTGATAGAGCATAAAAGCTGGAGCTAAAGACCATGGCAAGAAGCAAACAGAACTGATGTGGGAAGAGATGAGAAGAAGAAAAATTGACCGGAGAAGGAAATTGGAACAAGCTAATTTACAAAAGAAAATGAACAAACCACAGCCAGGTAGCTCTGAATAAGATTAATTGCTACACATTGCCTTCCTCTTTGCAATTTTTATCTTATTTCAGCTTCTCTTGCACTTTTCTAAGTGGCAGTGCTGTCATCTCAGGAACTTTGATTCCATAACTTTGCCAGCTGAGCACTGTTTGGATAAATTGCTCTGACTTTGGAATTGGGACTCGAATTCCAGCAGCAGCCGAGGATTTGCTCCATTGACTTGGATGGGTTTATTTTTAATTTATTACTCTGAGGTCAGAAGGCAGAGCTCCAGATATAAATCTTGAACATAAACAGACAATTCCCAAATCTAGACAGTAGAGCCACAAGTACCATACAGAAAAACAAAGCCAGGCAGGTATAAAACTGTCTAGAGGGTTAAACCAAAGGGGGCTGTGCATTTATTAGTAGTTCACTGTTTATTAAACAAGAACTCCAGTTCCAAAAAGAACTCATTAATTGAAACCAAGTAGTGTTTTGTGAAATGGGAGCCTGTCAGAATTGGGGAGGACAATGGATCAGTCCAAATCTGAGTGCAAATTTTGTCTGGGAATTTTAAAGCGTGCCATTTGTCATGGACTACGGATGTGCACCATACAAACTCCGTACATCTGCCCCTGGGTGACAATAAAAAGCGCAGTTTATTATAAACCGAAGTAAAAATGAAAATTAAAAAAAAAATTCAACTAAAATCACAGTTTTGTCATTGGTATGTGGAGGTTGTTCCAAGGGCCCATCCAGAGCTCCTCCTCGTCGGACTGTGTGTGTTCACTGTGAGACTCCAAGGGCTCCTTGACTTCCTCGTGGTCAACAACCGATTCCTGCTCATCTGTGCTTTTCAGTTTGGCCGCCCCGGCCTTTGTCACTACATTTTCAGCCCCTATAGTAGAGGAAAAGGAGACACTGCATGGCCTGGAGTTCATTTTGTCACTTGGGGATGGTCCCTTGGACAACGTGTTCAGCGGGACGCTCTCCTCGTGCGTCACCGCCAGCCTGTCCAGTTTCCTGAACTGCCTCCCCAGCCTCACCGGGGACGTGGCTTTCAAGCTGTTGCCGAGGCAGGCGCGGCGGGTGCGCACCACAGAACCGTTCTGGGCGATGTAGATGTTGCCATTGCTGCTGGGCTGGAGGCCGGGGTTGCTCAGCCGGCTCCTCTGGCTGGGGTCGGGAGCGCTCTCCTCGCCTGTGGAGCTGGTCTCGTACTCTGGGTCCACCACCAACTTGATCCTCTTCTTTTTGGCCCACTGTTGGACAACAAAAAGAAATGTCAGTGCAAGCCAGCGCTGTTCATTTCCCTGCCCTTTCTCTTCATTGATTAATAACTCTCATCAGTTTCTGTTAATTTTGCATCTTTCCCCTTGCAATATGCACACAAACTGCAGTGCCCTGAGGAGGAAGTGAGGACTGTGTGAGAGATAGCTTTAGGAAACTACTCCAAGGTGTAAATTCTAGGAAGGCCTTGGAAATTTTCTTCCCTTGCATTGTGAATTCCGTGCACTGGGTAGCTCTGATTTGTGTGCATCACACATCCAGCAGAGAAAATCCCGGGATGTACACCAGGGAAAATCTCAGGCACAGCGCTGGCAAAACTGGCTGGTTACAAAAATAACAGCTCCATGTAAGGCTTTGTGACTGTTCCAGACAGGTGGGATCAGTGGAAATGCTCAGGAAGATGGTGGAGAAATCAGGCTTTAGGCTTACATAACTTAAATATTTTCTCAAAGAATTAATGCAAACAATTTCCACGCTGCTGTGACTTTGTAGTAGCAGTGATTCCTCTATGGTGAGCACACAACCCCCACTAGCTATTATAATTTATAATTGATCTTTTAAAAATAGATGTCTCCTCGCAGCACACTGAAAAGAGCTATTACCCTTCTTGAATGAATAATTAAAACACTAAGATGCCATCACAGTTAACCTCCACTGCAAAACACACACAGGAACATGAGAAAAGCCAGTTTTTAGAGAAAGAAAATCATGCAAGGTAGGTGATTACTCTTCAGCTTTTGAGAAGTTACACTTGGTAAAAATTACTTATATGTCTATTTTATTGCTCCTGGCAAAGACAGACAATGTTCTTCACATGGATATATTCCAATGGATTTATTCCTGCTTAGTTTAAGTGGGATTTACATTAACACCTTGTGTGCAGCTATGACGTTATGCTGCGTGGGAATGCAAAGGGGCAGGTAAGTGGCCATGCCTCAAGTTCAAAGAGATGTTTGAATAAAATAAAATAAAATAAAATAAAATAAACCCACTGTACTTTGATAGGCAGGAAAGGCAGAAGTTGGGAAATGTAATCAATTTCCTTTCCTGACCCAGCTCACTTGATCCTTCTGCCTCAGCATTCCTGGCCTGTGCATCACTGGTGTTTGCAACCTGAATCCTGTAATCCAGAAACAGCCCAATTCCAGCTGCCCCAGTTATCCCCTGCAGTTTTGGGAACGTTGTTTCACTGCAATTCCACTTGTCCTCCCTGCAAACAGAACTGACCTTGACAGCAGCGAACTCACCTGAAGATTAGCAAATGTATTAATACAATATTAATGTATAAGACGAAAACATGGATGATTTTGAAATCTTTACATCCTCCTAATCATGGATGACTTTAAAACGTTTACATCCTCCTCCTCATCATCATTCCCATTCTTCCCTAAATCCTATGTTTCATTGCTCCATGAAAATTAAACTTTCTATATCTATGACTGAGTATATCTATAGTGTATATATATATATATATTCACAGGGCTGGAATTAGTTTGGTTTTCCACAGTTCTCTCCCAAGGACAGTAAAATGCTGGATCAATATGCTTTGCCTTTTCCTTTTGGCTGTCTCCAGCCTGTCAGCATTGCTTAGGAAAGACCACACAGAAGGCACAGCAAACAAAGCCACTCCTCACTGCAAACCATCACCTACTGTCACTCCTCTTTAAAAGGAGGTGGAATCACCCGTGGCCTCCGACTCTGTAATTCCAGTACCCAGGGGCTCATCTGACTGGGACTGGCTGCTTTCCTGGGCCACCTTTTTCCTTGTTTTCATTCCTTTCCTCTTGGTGTCAGAGCTCTGAGTCTCAGTCTCAGTAGTTTTCCCGGATGTGGCACTACCTGAGCTTTTTGTCCCTGTGGTACCTTTGGAAGTCGCACTGATTTCACTGTCTAGGCAAGAAGATTCATTCTTACTGGCAGTATCCTCCCTGTCACTGTCCTCTGGCTCCACCTCTTCTTCACTTTCCTCCTCACTCTTCTCCCCAGGAACAGCTGATTGTCCTCCCTTGCCCCCTCCAACAGCAGCAGCTTTTGTGCTGGCAGCTTTAGAAACCACCTTGTTTGAGTTATCTGCTGTCTCCTCTGCCTCTTCCTCTTCTTCTGACACCTCTTCTATGGTGTCCTCTATTTCCACACTGGCAGAGGAGGTTTTGCTCTTGTAGCTGGATCCCGAGGTTTTCTTGTAGCTCGTGTCCCTGTCACTACCTGAGGCAGTGGAGCTCACAGATTTCTGGCTGGAGCGTTTGCCACGGGAGCTGCCTGCCCTGCTTTTTACACTGGACATTTTTGTGCTTCTCCTGCTGCTGGACTCACTGGTCCCTGACCTGCTGTAGGAGCTCCGTGTGGATGAGCTCTTGGACAGGCTGCCATCCTCATCACTCTCAGAGTCTTCCTCATCATCATCCTCTTCCGACGAGTCTTCCTCCGACTCGCTGCTGGAGCTGGATTCAGAGTCCTCGTCGGAATCCCCCAAATCCCCAGTTTCTTCATCCGAGTCCACGGTGCTTTCTGTGGCCTCATCCTGATCCAGGGTTATTTTCAAGTAGTCTTTGTCTTCTGACTCGGAGCCGGAGCTGCTCTTCTCAGAGGACTCATCCGAGGTGCGCCTCCTCCTTCTCTTCCTCCTCTTCTCATAGTCACTGTCCTCCTGCTCACTCTCTGCTGTGATGCTGATTGAAACTCCTGACTTGGCTTCCTCCCTTTCAGACCCTTCCCCTCCATGCGCCAGATCCTTGCCAAGGCCCTCCTGGAATTTCCTGGAGACACTGATGCGCTTCAACACGTGGTTTAGTTTTCTCATGGAGGGCCTGTCATCCGTGGATTTCTGGAAGTAGCTTCCCCTGATCATCATGGGTTTGTCCCCATCTGCTTGGCGAGCTGACAGCAGCTTGGCATAGCTGGAATCTTTCCTACCTTTCACTTTCTGCAGGATCATTGGGAATATCTTTGCTTTCTTCCACCGGGAACGGGCAGACTCAGCTCTTCCTACAGGTTTGTGGGCACTGACTGCCACACGACTTAAATGCATCACTGACTTTAGCCTTCTTTTCCCCTGGCTGCTCCTAAATCCTCTTCCAGGACCACGGCTGAGGTCCATCCCAACACCTACAGGTCTCCCTTCCATTTGAGGCCCTGCTGCCTGGCTTATACCTCTGCTGGGAGGGCCTCTGACTGGACTCATGCCCTGCAAATTATGAAAATTAATTGATTACCACTTGAAAGAAAGTTATTGTGAAAACCTGTACCTTAAAGTAGGGTAGGAACAGATGCAACATTTATTTCTCAGGAACAAAATGAACTCAACTGTTTCAGAACAGTTTTCTTACCCAAGTTATGGGAAATGTTTTGGAATTTTAGAGTTTTAAAAAGTTTAGAGTAGTCTGGAAATGCACAACTACTTTACTCTGCAATGGGGAAAACACTGTAATGTTCTATCTTCTCATTTAATAATGGATTAAGATCTGGCATTTACGAAAACTGGACTTTTTTCTCAAAAGAAATGTTTACATCGACTTTCTTCTGATTGCCACTGACATTTAAAATTTTTTTTATATTTCATTGTGAACTTCGTGGCAAATGAGTTTAGGTACTGCTTTTCTTAGTGGAAAGCCATCATTTATTACAAGAATATTAGTAACAAACTCGTAGAATCATGAAGTGGTTTTGGTTGGAAGGGACCTTAAAGCCCATCCCATGCCACCCCTGCCATGGGCAGGGACGCCTTCCACTATCCCAGGCTGCTCCAAGCCCCATCCAACCTGGCCCTGGAAACCTCCAGGGATCCAGGGGCAGCCATGGCTTCTCTAGGCACCCTGTGCCAGGGCCTTCTACCCTCACAGGAAGGAATTTCTTCCCAATATCCAACCTAAATTTTCCCTTTTTCAGTCTTTAGTCATTCTTCTTGTCCTGTCACCCCAGTTCCCGCAGAAGAGTCCTCCTCCAGCTTCCTTGTAGGGCCCTACAAACACTGGAAGGTTTCTTTATTTGGTAATGATATAAAATGGAATTACCTAAGCGGATTTTTCTTTGAACTAAAAACAGATGTGAATACTAAAAGAAACTCGGCAATTCTTTTTGGTGCCTAGAAAACAAAAGGAATTTAATGCTGACAAACTTTACAGGTCACCAGAAGGGCCAACAGCGCTTAACATTGACCTATAAAAAACTTAATTCTAATCAATTCCACCGTACGACTGATGAAGTTTGGTGGCCCTTCAAGCTGTTAAAGGGACAGAATGAGCCCTCCAGAGTTTGTTTCTTACCTCCTCTGCTGCTGGCCCGTGGGGACTGTAGTAGTAGCCACCGTCACTCTCCACCACGACCTCGCCATACTCGTCGTACATTCCCGACGGGGACAGCAGGCGCCGACGGCTCCCGTACTGCGGCAGCTCGTACCTGCCAGGGACACCACAGCTCCTCAGGACGGGCCCAAATGTGCTCACAGCTCTCATCACACAGCCAGCACTGCAAACATTCACATCCACAGGGATGGGAACGACTTCCCTTGTTTTTCTGCCTCCTTTTTTTCCTTAGCGGCAACCAAATCCCAGATATCCTTCTGTTTCAACAGCCACAAGCCCCTTAGAGTAACCTGGATTTTGAGGTCTGTTGGATCAGTCAAGACCCCTCTAAGTACATCCACCTTCCTTCAATCCACCTGATTTTTTTTGGGATCTTTCTCAATAATCATGGAGTGAAAGAGCAGCTTCCTTGGGATCAGTTCTGGTGAATGCCAGCAGTAATTCCTGAAGAGCCTGCAGTCCAGTGGGCTTTATCAGAACAAGGCAGGATGGGGTATCTTGAGGGAAATTTGAAAGGCCACCAGGGAAGGATAGGGTTTTTGAGGGAAATTTAAAAGGCCAGCAGCTGGCTGGAAACTCAGAGAAGAAAGGAACAATCCCTGAACTCAGGAGGGGAGGCGGGGATGGAAATTAATCTCCCAGGACGCAGAAATACACACACAAAGGATGAGGGACGGGATGTGCACTCTGTAAGTGGAATAATGACATTCCTGAAGAACCAGGTATTTATCACACGCCCCCTTAACCTCTGAAAAGAGTTTTGTTGTTGGTTCATGCCTTTGTGGACACAAAGATTAAAGTAATCCTGAGGTGAAGGGAAGTCCCACGATTAACTGCTGGAATAATAAACATCACCAGCCTGGAAAAGCAGCACTTTCAGAAATAAAGAGGAAAAATGGAACTATACCCATGCTCATAACTGTAGTAATCCTGGCCATAGTATTCCTGCCCTGGATCAATTCCAGACTCCATACTCAGCTCCTGGAAAAGAGAAACACTGATTGAATACAAACCATGTGAAAAAGGCCCAAATGTAATTACTGATTTTATTATTTTTTATGATGTAATTTCTTCTTCTGACTGCAGAAATGATCCCCATCCTGTAGCACAAAAATACCAATGTCTCACATTTGCTCTTATTGCTTATTCTGGGAACAATTTTGGGCCTAAAAGATTGGAAATAGAAAGATTTGCAATAGCACTGCAAAGCAAGGTGCTAAAGCTTCCAGCAACAACGGCTCAGCTCAGCTCCAGCTGCAGTAATCCATCAGCAGCTGACTGACACCAGGAAAAAATCAGATAGTGGTTGGAGAGCAATGGAATCATTCTGTCTGGAAATCTGAAACTGTGGGATGAAGCCAGTGGGAGCCACTGAAAGGTGCTCATGGGGAAAATCACAGTGGTCTGGAGTGGTTTGGAAGAGACCTTAAAGCCCATCCAGTCCCACCTTCCATTATCCCAGGTTGCTCCAAGCCCCATCCAACCTGGCCTTGGAAGTACCAAGACGCAGTAAATTTAAGGTATTTAATTAAAACAACAGAACTGGGTTTACAAAGCCAGAACTTTGCTTTTTATCTAAGAGCCAGGGCGAAAATTACCTGAGACAGACAAGCTCTTACTACAAAATGATGTAAAAGCCATTTCAAAACTCATAGAACAATTAAGAAATGAAAAATTGTGGTACCTCTGGTCTGAGAAGAGAAGGTCTCAGCAACTGCTGTTGCTATGAAAGAAAATGAGAAAGTGGTTAATTAGGCAGCAACAATAAAAGTGCAGGTGATTGGTGTCTAAGATTACTAATAAATGCTGAAACCATAGGTCCTTTGCAACTTTTTTTATGGGAGGCAGCTGGATACTTCCATACCCTGTGAGAACACTGAGCACCTGATGCAGTAAAATCCCTTCACAGTCCACAATTTCTTTTGCCTAAATATAAAATCAGCTTCCCAGTTTTTGTGGTAATTGTCTGACATATTTATCTCAAGAACTTCTAGCAAAGGCCAAGAGAAGTAAGTTTTATATTTAAATTAAGAGATACAAACCAGCTGTGCAAAGAGAGGGGAAAAAAAATCAGCAAATATCAGCCTTTTGATAGAAACATATTTTGGAGAACTTTCCAATTATTAAATGAGATTTTATTGAAGGAATACTGTTCTCCTTGTTATTAATTTCTGGAGAAAATTATACTGCAGGAGCAGAAGAGCTGCAGGGAAGGTCCAAGGAGCCCCATCTCTGCCTGGCAGGTGATTGGGTGTGACATTGGAAAACACAGCAGGCACAGTGGAGGGAATTCCCTGGGAAGCTGCTTCTGGCAGCTCATTAAGCAGCAATCTCCGAGCCTGGAGGTCGCACTCCTGCCACAACGGATCTCAGCCCCCGGGGGATGTACGGCTCATAAACTTCTTGAATCACTTTCAATTTCTGGTCTGCAAAGCACTCAGTACCCGGGAGTTCCACAACACGCAGTCCCAGAGTGGTTTGGGTTGGGAAGGACCTTAAATCTCAGCTCATCACATCCCCTGCCATGACAGGACACCTTCCACTGTCCCAGGCTGCTCCAAGTCCCATCCAACCTGGCCTTGGACACTTCCAGGGATCCAGGGGCAGCCACAGCTTCTCTGAGCACCCTGTGCCAGGGCCCCAGCACCCTCACAGTGAATAATTCCTTCCAAATATCCCAGCAAAATTTCCCCTGTGTCAGTCTGAGCTCATCCTCCCCTTGTCCTGTCACTCCAGTTCCTGATGCAGGGTCCCTCTCCAGCTCCTCTGTATCCCTTCAGTCCCTGGAAGGAACTGTGAGGTCTCCACACAACCTTCTCTTCTCCAGGCCGAGCAGCCCCAGCTCTCCCAGCCTGGCTCCAGAGGGAAGCTGCTCCAGTCCCCTCAGAAACTCCACGGCCTCCTCTGGACCTGCTCCTACAATTCCATGTCCTTATTTTGTGAGCACCAGAACTGTGCACAGAATTCCAGGCGGAATCTTGCAAGAGCAGAGTAGAAGGTGAGACTCTCCCACTCCTCTGCTGCCCACACTCTTGGGGGCATGGGAAAAGCACATCGGTATAATC
Source organism: Luscinia megarhynchos (assembly GCA_034336665.1). Lineage (NCBI taxonomy): Eukaryota > Metazoa > Chordata > Aves > Passeriformes > Muscicapidae > Luscinia > Luscinia megarhynchos. Next base: position 31,921,158 of record CM067569.1, on the reverse strand, counting down.
AATATTTTAAAGGTAATTGGGCACCAGCCTTACCTCTTGCTGTGCATATCCTCGCCTAGAAGCCAGAAAAGGAAAATAAATATATTAGTATAATGCTGCAAGCTTGCATAAAGATGCCCATTGCTATTCTTGCTGGAGAGCGGTGAAAGAGAATGTAATTAGAAATATAATTAGCATGGAAAGGAATACATATCTCTAATACTGAATATGTTTTTATTTTGGTTTGCCCTGGACACAGGGATTGTTGCATGGGAAAGGTTGCAGAAGATTTGGGATCTTTTCTTGCTTTAGATTGTGAATGGATGAGGAGAAATCTCCAGTCCCTAAGAGCCAGAGAGCCAGAGCATCCAGAGAGACTCAGCACCAGGAAAGGGGAACTGGGAGAGGCCCTGCCCCATCCCCTGCCCACTGTGCCACCATCCACAGAGGGACCTGTTCCCTCACACGTCTGCTCAAGCAGTGAAACAACTTCTTCTACTCCTGGACTTTCTGCATCCATCAGGAATTGCCCTGGAGCTTGTATTACTAATTTCTTGTACCAACATTACCATTCCAATTACACCTTTCCTGACATTTGCTCAGTGGAAGGCAGGAAGGGAGGTAGATCCCTTTTTTTTTTTTTTTTTTGGCTATCTGTGGTTGTTTAGCCACAGGCTTTATGCCTCTATCTTATGGGGAATTTATTGTTGGTTTAATTTATTTCTCAGAGCCATTCCTGGGCGTGACCAATGCATTTATGTCTATCAGGTTCTTTATTTTCACATTTTGTGCCTGAAAATTGAAATGGTTTCAGCAAAACTAGAGAACAAAAATTTAGGCCTTGGAATTTTTCTTAAGGTTAAGTCTGGATTACTTTTATTACGGTTTTTAAGAAGGAAAGGGTAAATGCTCAAAATTGTGTTAGGCTTAACCTAGGACATGCCAGCAGTCATGGGGAGGTCTTTAATTACACTAAATAAATAATAAAGACCAGAGAAATCCTTTTAATTCTTTAATATGCCCATCTCTTAATCTTCCTATTCATATTCATCACATGGAATTGATTATCAGCATTGAATTAATGCTGTTGCCTATATAATATAATATAAACCTCATGGCCAGCTTAAATGAAGATTTATCATCCAAAGATGATCTGTGAGTTTTCAAAGCCCTCTCGAGGAATGCTGGATTTGGTTCCCATATCGCCTACAACAATCTTCAGATAAAGGAGGTTTGAGGAGAAGGAAGTCTATTACTCTTAATTGCACTATATTGCAGATTAAAGGCATAGTATGAGTAATTCTAATTGAATTTGGAATTCAACTTTCATAAAAATAGCACCATGCTGAGTTTTGCTGATGCTTTTCTGATAATTTTGTGTGGCCATGATTAGAAGGAACAAAAAGGCACCAAAAGACATAAAATACCCATTCACTCACTACAGCACAAGGATCTATTACAAAGACAAAGGTCAGGACAACATCATTTGTTTCCAGGAAGGAATTAGAGCTCTCCACAGAGGGAGGGAGTGCTTCTGGGAAATATTCTTAGCCAGATTTCACTGCAGTCTGGGAATCTTCCACGTGGAATGGGAAGCGAGGCCATGGAGCCTGTGAGGATGTGGGGTAACAGGACAGCCAGAACACGGAATTGGTACTTAAGAGGAGAGACAAAGCCCGAATGAACTCAAATGGACAAGATGTGACAACCTTTCACTGCTAAAAGAGGTTGGAGGAACTGGAATTTGCCTAAATCATCCTTTCCCAAATCCCTGGCACCCCAGCGGGCGTTTACTCTTCCCTAACTTAAATCTGTTTTCATATCAAAAACAAAATCATCACAAATCCCAAATACTACAGATACTCCTCAGAGCGAGCAACTACTTATCAGTTTGCCATGGCTCCTAAAATGAAGATTTTCCTGCAGTTCAGAGCTGGAACTGAGAACAAATTGGGAAGGAGGATGAGTAATGATAACACCATGGTTCAATTCCAGCTTTGTGTGGAAGAGGTTTCCACTGATGCCTCTGTGATCCACTCTGCTCCTGCTCAGGACTTGGCCCCGTCAAGCTGATGATGAAAGGATGAGAGATACATCCAGGGTCACAGAGGACCCCAACTGAACAAATCAAACAACTTGCGAGGGGTAAATATAAATATAAATATAAATATAAATATAAATATAAATATAAATATAAATATAAATATAAATATAAATATAAATATAAATATAAATATATTATTACAGATGTTAAACTTGCTACCAATTCTTATACTGGATCTAATCCTTTGTAGTTCTCCAGAACTGCAGTACCATGGAATCATGGAGTGGTTTGGGTTGGAATGGTCCTTTATGCTCATCTTCTTCCACCTCCACCCACTTTCCACTATCCCAGGGTGCCCCAAGCCCCATCCAGCCAGGCCTTGGACACTGCCAGAGATCCAGGGGCAGCCACAGCCTCTCTGGGCACCCTGTGCCAGGGCCTCCCCACCCTCCCAGGGAACAATTCCTTCCCAATATCCCATCTAAATCTCTCCTCTTTTGGTTTGAAACAATTTCCCCTGCAGCACCCAGACCTTCAATGGGACAGAATTTCCCTGCTACAGCTTCTTTCCCAGTCTAATTGAGTAATTTTTTAAACAAAGGCTATTAAAAAAAGCCAGCAGGAGAACAAAGGCAGCATTATATCCAGACAAAATGAATCCAGTTTTGCAAAGTTTTCGACTTCATGAAGATTTCCAGAATGAAAAAGTAAATGTTCCTCATCAGTGAAGAGCTGATTGCAATGACCCTTCCCAGACTGTTCTGAAATGATGAAATTAAATATTTAAAATGGAACTTCTACTTAAGAAACATCCAAATTAATTGTAGCCAAACTGAAACATTGGAGTTTATGCTGTGAATGACTGAACACCTCCATTTTTTCTATGAGACCTTACATACCAAAAAATCAGGTCCTATTTGTGTCATATTTCATTGGGGGTGTAAAGAACTGCATGACAGCCACTGTTTATAAAGTCTAACGTGGGACTTGGATATTTAAATTTGATTTTTTTGTCTTTGGTATTGATCCACTCTGAACATGAGTGGCCCAATAATTTTTCATGCCCATCTCTGCCCTCTTCCCACTCTACCCTTGCCAGGAGCATGGCCAGGACACAGAGGGGAACATTTAAGTCACATTCCCACTCTGGCTCTTCAATCCTAAAAATTCTCTACTTAGTAAGTACTGAGCTTTGGGAATATGATTACAACATTGCAGTTGTGCCACCTTTGGAGAAATGTGTACAATCAAAAATGTGTACATCTCATAAATGACACATTATTTTACAGCAAAAATAGGATAATAGGATAATCCCTCCCCTCACACATTTAGCTACTCCTACACCTACCTTGATTCTACAACCAACAAGGGTTTTAAGTAAAGGAAAATTCTACTGGATCAGCAGAACTTGTGGGATGGAGTTCATGGAGTTTGGCAGTGGGACAAAGAAAGAGAAACTACCTTAAGCAGCTTCCGACTGAAGCATCCACACATGTCCTAACTGCAGACTTAAAAGCAACCAAACAAAACAGGAGAAAAGAGAAAAAGCCAAGCACCAGGGAAATGTTGAGTCTGATAAAGAATTACCTTTTTGTTCAGAATTACAATGTTGATACTGAACTGGAGTTTTAGTTTTGCTTCATTAGGTAATATCTGCCTTTCCCAATATGTTTTTTCAGAGTTGTCATATTGAACTTTTTAGATTTTGGCAAAGAACTAAAAGGAAACTTGCAAGTTGAATCAGACATTTAAATGCCCAAACTGCATTTACTTACCATTTTTTTGAAAGGACAAGCTAATTTACTTCATATATACATTTATAATTGACATATTTACGTAAATGCAAATATCTGACTTAGATGACTGTGAGCAAAAAAGCTGGCAAGTAAATCCACATTATGGGGATTTTTACAAGTACTTGGAAACCCTTCACCTGGTGACACTAATCAGTGACTTTATTATAATTTAATTGAGATGTTTCAGCTTGTGACAGACCAGCATGGAAATGAAAGAGAGACAGCAACAACATGCACATGCAAAATCATAAAAAACAAACAACAAAGGCTTTGTACATGAAAGGAATTTACAAAATATAAACTTTTCACATGCAGTTACAATATAAAAAAAATGCAATGGAAGGCAGAAGATGAAGAACACGAGTGAGGACATAGCCACATTTGCTGAGAAACCAAGAGCAAACCCTTCTTCTACCCGAAGGCAGGAACTGAGCTACCAGAAAATGCCAGCAGAGCAGAGCCCACGGACCAGAGATGCAGTATGGAATTATGGAATGCCTGGGTTGGAAGGGACCTTAAAGCTCATCCCATGGGCAGGGCCACCATCTGAGGTTGACAAGACCCATCCAGTAACCTGGCTCACCAAAGCTGAGCCTGCTACTCCCAGGCCTTCCTTGCTTTGAAGCCCAATATGTGGCAGAAAATTCCTTCCAGGTGGGTGTTTTATGGGCAAAGCAAGAGATTCCAATCAAAGCTGCAGGAAAATCTGACTGATGTTACCTACAGTGAAGGCTGCTTAAAGAAGTATCGAGCCCGCTGCCATCTATGCCATATCCTTGGGTAAAAATGACAGTTTCCCCCAAGAATTTCCAGGAAACAGACTAAGAACCAGCAAGATATAGTTCTGAGAAAACAACTTGGAGAATTATATTTTACATCACAAATTTCCGAGCGAACAGGAAGGACAACGTCTCTCCATTTCAGATTGGGAGTGGGTAAGCCGTGTACAGCAGAGAAAAGGGGGAAAGTTGGGATTTCTGGAGAGTCTGAGGCAGATACTGTGCGCTGCATTAGAGTCCTCCCACTCAAAAAAAGCAGGGAACATCCACCTGTGAACATCACAGAGCTGTCGACTGGGAGGGGAAGCGTTTTTCCAGCTCCTCCACAACACAGCTCAAGTTCCCGTTATGCTGGTTGTGCTCGGCTGCGGCTTCTGGAGCTGGGGGCTCCGGGGTTGGGGCTGGTTTGAGCTTGGGGACGTGCTTGGGCAGCAGGTGGTTCTTGTCTATTTGGCTGTACATGTTGGCCACCGACTTCTCGATGGCGGCCAAATTCTGAATGTTTTTAAGAATTCCTTTGAGCTCCCTGCGGGGAGGAAGCTCTGGCACTGGGGCTGGGGTGGGGACAGCTGGCTGTTTGGCAGGGGATTTGGAATGCTTGGCAGGGGACAGGAGCTGTGTGCTAAGAGGAGATGGAGAGGAAGAAGAAGAAGAAGGAAGAGAAACTGCAGGTGGAGGCGGAGGATGTGGTGGCAACAGAGGAGGGGATGGTGGTGGTGGTGGTGGCAGTGGAGGTGGCAGCTGTGGAGGTGGGGGTGGTGGAATTTTAGGCGGATCTGGAATGCTTTCTACATTTTCTTTGGTCTGAGGAGCTAGAAAACTTTGGCAAAGTGGTTTCTTTATCCTAGAAGACGGAGGAGTTGGTTTGCGAGTCGGTGGAGGAGAATGAGGATCGTCGTGGTGAGTGACGATTACAGCGGGGACCACGGTGGCCTCCGCTTCAACTCCTTCAGCACAAGGCATTGGAGAGGACAGAGGGGAGGAGCGGAGGTGGGGAGAAGCCGCCACACTTTTGGGAGACTGCTCCGGCGCATTCTCTCCCTCCTGGACACTGGCGCTGTGTGGGCGACCGCGCGGATTTCACCTCGGGAGACCTCACTTGCTTCATTTCCTGCAGTGCCTCAAACTGCCTCGCCTTCTCCTTCACAGTCAGCTTGGGGCCACTGATCTTTTGGAAGAGTGGACTGCTGACATCATCACTGCTATCAGGGTTTTCAGCTCCTTCCTCCTTGGCTGTGAGTCTCTGCTGCTGCCACTGGATGGGGTCCATGATAACTGGCCTACCCAGGGACCCTGACATGTGTCTCCTGGTCAGGTGAGTGGGCACTGTCCACGCCCGGTGGCTGCCCCCAAAAGAAGCCTCTGTCCAGGCCAGTCTTGAAGGAGAAAGAATATCTAAAGGATCGTTCCTTTTCCGTAGGAACCCAGCAGCAGCGGGACTTTGAGGGAGACCTTCCACGTACAGCGGGTTTTGGGTCGTTAGCGGGTTCTCATCAGATAAAAAAGTGATGTTACTCGAGGATTTGGGGAGGTTATTGTTCAGGGATCCATTGATATTGGATTGCTTGTGAGCCTCTATAGCACGGGAAGCAAAGCTGCTTATAACTCTCTGTCGATCTCCTTCTTCTAAGACTGACTTTTTTCCCCTGCTTTGTTGGAAATGGTAGAGAAGAAAAAGACTTGAAAGAAAAGAAGATAATCACATGTGAGGAAACATGCATGGACATAGATACTTATGAGAGAGAGAAAAAAAGAACTTATGACATGAATCAGAGCCATTAAATCACCTCTAGCAAACTACAACCCAACAGCAGGAGCACATCTACTACTGGCAAGACATTTACTTTTGCATCTTCTTTAAGGGGGAAGGAAGAAAAATTAAAACAAGTTGCTGCTTGTTTTAATTTGAAGCTGCGTAGCTACTTGGTGAGTTAAAAAATAAATTCATTTCTTGTTAAAAAAACCTCTTAGATTTCAAAATTACCAGTTAATATTGTGGCCTATCTACCTAGAAACACGAAACATCACAGAAGGATTAATATGTGAATGGATTTTATCTCTTGTATGTATGAATTTCACCTTTTATGTGTATGAATTTCATCTCTTCATCTTGTTGAACCCAATGAAAAGCTCCTGTGGTTGGGTAACACTGAATTTCTACACCAAAAGTGGTAGGTCTCACTGCTTTCTGGACTGCATGTGTCACCTCCCAGTCCCTCATTAACCTCCTCCCTCACATGTTCTTAATACAACCTTCTGAGCAGATTTGAAAATAAACAGTATTTTAAAATTAATAGCCCCAAACTGCCTGCTAGAAAAGTGCCCCAAACTGCCTGCTAGAAAAGTGCCCTTCGAGGCCTATTTTAAATAATGCTCACTGCATTAAATGAGATTTATTTTTTCTCTCAAACTGTGAGAAATTTAAGATTTGGGCCTGTGTAAGGCAAAGCTAAAGTACAGCATGAGTAGAAATCTTATCTACCTGCACAAATTAAAATATCATATAAGACTAGTTTTAGTGACTTAGATATGTCTAGTATATTCACACAAGTTATGAGTTAAAAATTCTAAGCCTTGTCTCTACCAAAATTTGAATTTTGGCAAAGGAATAGGATTAAAAAAAAGAGTTTTCCATGATTCTGTGAATGTTGGAAGATGAAGCTTTAGCCCTCTTGGTCACATCGTTCTGTGTGTTTTGGCAGCGTTGCTTCATATCCCAGAAAACATAACCAGATCCAAATTATTGAGAACTTAATCTCTGGCGGTTAAATATTTCCTAGCAAAATTGGAAGAGATATTTAAATACCTAGAAGGAGTTAACTAATAGATCTTTTTCCTCTAAGTTACTTAAGATGTAAAAGTCCCCTGAAGGTTGTATTTAATAACCAAGCACTTTTGTTTCTTAAGCTTTGTTTCCTGTTTTGATCAGGGGACAACCCAGGCAGGGAACCCCCAGCTTCCCAATGTTCCAGGGAGCCAGGAGGACTGGAAATCCCACAGAGAATCGAAGGATCATTCTCCCATTTGCAAAAAACACCCAGCAAAGCTCCACAAAGTGAATAAACTCTCCCAAGCACTGCAGTTTGCACTTGCAGAGCTGAGTGCGTCTAAGGCTTCCTCTGGGCAGAATGAATAAAAAATAATTACTTCTCACTAATTAAAGAATTTGGATTGGAAAGGACCTTAAAGATGACCTAGCTCCAATGCCCTGCCATGGGCAGGGATACCTTCCACTATCCCAGGCTGCTCCAAGCCCCATCCAGCCTGGCCTTGGACACTTCCAGGGATCCAGGGGCAGCCACAGCTGCTCTGGGTACCCTGTGCCAGGGCCTGCCCACCCTCCCAGGGAACAATTCCTTCCCAATATCCCATCTGATCCTGCCCTCTGGCACTGGGAAGCCATTGCCTCTTTTCCTGGCACTCCATCCCTTTGTAAAGAGTCTCTCTCCATCTCTCCTGTAGCTCCTTCAGGTACTGTGAGGCCACAATTTGGTCACCCACAGCTTTTCCTCTCCAGGCTGAACAATGCCAGCTCTCCCAGGAGAGCTGCTCCATCCCTCTGACCATCCTGGTGCCTCCTCTGGACTCTCTCCAGCAGCTCTAGGTCCCTCCTGTGCGGGCCCCCGAGCTATAAAGTAACTCAGAATTCCGAAGCAGCCAGCTCTGATGCAGTCAGCCAAGCACTGCATCTGCGGAGAGGCGAGAGAAGCAGTGACTGAACTTGAAGGAGCCCCTCCAGCAGAAGGCTCATGCAAGGCACCTCCACCTTCCTGCCACTGGAGCAGATTATTTCAAAAGCTCCTCAGCCTCTTCCTCACTCCACAGGAGGCCTCTGAGAGCTGAGGTGACCCCACCGTGTTTTTCTCTTTGAGTGGAGCTGTTCCGATCACTGAGGACCAGAGAGTTCAGTTTCTGTGAACTCAAAGACTCTAAAGGCCTTGCATGGGATTGGAGTTAACAGCCAAGGAAGGTTTAAACCCAGCCATCAATCCATGAACTCCCAGCAAACGTCTGTTCATGCACTCAGTGTTGATTTGGCTTTTTTGGACCTTTTGGCTTTAGAAATAATGCCCTTCAAGTTCAGCAGTCACCCTTCCTCTCTCTACTTCCAAGAAGAGGGATAAAGAAGCACAGAAGTATTGGAACTTCCCAGTAAATGTCTTTCCTGCTCAATGGACAAATAAAATATGAACTTCACCTTGCAAGGTTGGATGGGAATTGCTGGAAGGAAAATTAACTAATTTCTACCAGCTACAAATATTAAGACAACGAAATAAGCTTACTTACTGATGCCTAAGGATCCAAAGACAGGAAAAAATGAAAATAGTGAGACAAGGCAGATTTAAAACTAAAGACCTTTGTTCTGTTTCATTTGCTATAAACACCAAAGAAAGCAAACAAGGCACTGCAAATTAAAGGTGACCGACATAGGAGAACTAAAACCGGGAGTAATGTGCTAAAAATCATAAAAAAAGGCAATAAAAGATTTTTCCCAAATAAGAATTTCCTAAGGTATACCTGTGCCCTGCAGTAAAATATTTAATGGAGAAGAAGAAGTTAATTTGTAATTATATTCATTGAAGCATTATTTTCTTGCAAATCCTATGGATTTTAATGTATCTTTGAAGGATTTTTGTGTTTAATCAGTTCCTCAGCATGACGGATAAGCCTTGGTTGTATGCAAAGACATCTGAAAGAAAATATTCCAACTACAGCATCTTTTCTGGTGCAATGAAGACTATTTTTTGTCCAAATTAACATAAAGCTAAGGCTCAAAGTCAATACTGCAGATATGGGAAGTGGCACCTCTTTGGGACAGTACTCAAAACCCAAAAAGCTTTTGCAGATAAAACAAAGAACAACAAGGCTTTTTCTGGGTTTAGCATCACATAATTAATTTCAGCAGAAATTTGGTTAATTGCAAAAAAAAAAAAAGTGAATTTTATCCAAGTGGCACCTCCCTGCATAAGGTACAGATGTGACTCACAAACAGAAGTGCTCACACACTGTAAAACTTTATTCCACACGTTTCTCCTCTCTTCCTGCCCAAGCATAACTTGATAAAGGTAAAAGACAAAAATTCAGCCCTTAGGTGAAATTATTCCTCCTCCCAGCATTTTTTAGGCCTCTATTCACTCAGAAAAGCTCAAGCCCTGGAATAATTCCACAGGGAGAGACTGCACCCAGTCGCCCAAGAGTTAAAGCTCTGTCATGGCCCTGTAACATTTTATAAACTCCACCACAGCAGCAGGAAAATTTCAACTTTCTGGGCAAAACAAGTCACGATTGAAAACGGAGCAATCCTTGTTTCCACCATCCACTCACTCCCTACCTGCTCCAAATACTATTCAAGCTGGGCTCTTCAGCACTCCTTGGTTTTCAAATATAAACAGAGATGAGGAAGTGTGGCAAAGCTTATCAAACAAGCCCCCCAGTATCAGACAAATAATAATTGGCTGCAATATTTTCCTACTGAGAGTTAAATTGTTACTGGAGTCCATTAACTTCAGGTTTACAAAGGCATGAAAAGAGAGGCAGCCTTGCAAAATTATTATTTTATGAGCATGTAAGAGGTAAAAGATGTGTTTATTGAGCTACCAGGGGTTTCTCTGCTTTGACAGTTCCTTTAATTTCAATATTTAAACAGGTTTAAATTTAGAACAAAAAAACCCCAACAAACCAAACACTTCTTACTATAGGAAATGGAGACTTTGGGGCTGCAATTTTCAGGGAATTACCATTTCAAATGTGTGCAATGAATAAGCATGAATTTTACTGGATGTGTTTAGCCAACAGCTTTGGAAAATGTGGAGTGCTGGCCTGGATGTGCCAAGGAATCCAATCCTGGCAGCAGTGACCTGCTGTAGAATCTTGCTCTTAGGAAAACCATTTGGTGAGACCTTTTTGCCCACTAAAAGTCTGTTAAAGGTTCTCCCATGCATGACAAGAAGCTTAAATTGTTTTTTCCCTCCTTCCAGAGCCAGCCTATTTATTTTCTGGATGTTGGAGAACCCCAAGCAGCTGGAGAATGAAGAAAACCTTTTGCACAGAGAATGCATGAAGCAATTTCATAGAATCCCAGAATCCTAGGATAGTTTGGATTGGGAGGGACCTTAAAACCCATCTCATTCCACCCTCTGTCATGAGCAGGGACACCTCCCACTATCCCCGGTTGCCCAGGGCAGTGATTTTCTGGATGGATCTCAAGGAATACTCACATGGTGCTGTCCCCAAGCTCCTCATAGAGGTTGTTGGCAGCGGCTCCAGCCGGTTTTCCTGCTGGCAGAGCCATCTGGATCCTCGCAGTCTTGGCACACTCAGCCTGTCGTCTTTGGAGAGCCACGGGGGGAAGGAGAAACACTCATCAGGAACAACCCAAAATATGCCCCCAAAGAAAGCCAAAATGTGAGGTTTTCTATGTTCTTGCCCTGCAGTTAATAAACATCCCTGGATTTTGACTTCATCAAAATCACATGATCATCTTCTCCTGGATTTTTCAGCTCCTGGTTCTTCTGTCTTGGTGGAATCACAGAGCTTCCCAGATCCCAGATCAGAATGGTTTGGGTTGGAAGGGAGCTTAAAGCCCATCCAGTGCCACCCCCTGCTATGGGCAGGGACACCTTCCACTGTCCCAGGCTGCTCCAAGCCCCATCCAGCCTGGCCTTAGACACTTCCAGGGATCCAGGGGCAGCCACAGCTTCCCTGGGCACCCTGTGCCAGGGCCTGCCCCACCCTCCCACGGGAACAATTCCTTCCCAATATCCCATTTAAACCTACTTCTTTCTGTTTGATGCCACTCCCCCTTGTCCACTCACAACTCCTTTTTCTAAATGGAGTTGGCTGGGAAATTTCTGTTCAATGAATGTCTTTTCCTGAAAAAAAATCCTTTACTTTTTTTCCCCCCTCTTTTTAAAATTTTATTTAAAAAAAATTTTATATGGAGTAATATCACTGTGGAATAAACTTCTGTTCTCTGTCCTAGAAAATAAAGCTCCTCGTGTGGGGAGCACCACCAGGGTGATGCTGCTGATACACCCCAGTGACACCAAGTAGTCATAAAAATGAATAACTTTTAAACTTATCACACCAGGAGTTCAGGAGCAAGTTGAGTACAGGAATTTAAAAAAACCCTCCCTATATTTAATACATTTTGAGAACAAATTTTGTCAGTATTTCTGTGGAAGCTGGAAGAAACAAAGCTGGAAATAAATACTTACTCTTTGAATCTGTTTGGTTGCAAAAAAAAAGAAATAAAAAGGAAGGTTAAATAAATTCTGCTTCCAACAACTGCCCATAACAGTGACTCTAACAGGAGTAATAAACTACAGGCTACTTAATTATTCCACACATCAAATTCCAGAATTAATGACTTGTTTAAAGAATCAGAACTTCCAGAGCTGAACAGCATTTGGCTGCGTTTTTGATCCCCTGGAAACAATTCTGTAGTCAGCAGAAATATGAATTACATCAGGGAATGAAAATAAGACATGAAAACAGGAATATTTCTCCTGTTTTTTCTTAAGCAGGCACATTTTTAGTCTTGCTTCTTTATATTTAATTATTTTTTAATATAAAAGTATAAATAATATGATTGTTATTTTGTTTATATTTTCCCATTTTAACATATTTCAAAGATGCATATAAAATACTTCTAATAATGAAGGAGCATTGGTTATTATTTAGAAGATGCCATTCTTTTGTGATTAATAAATAATAAATAATTTATAAGTACCTTACAGTTTTGTGGTAGATACTGGATTTCAAAGGAGTAATTTTTAGATTTATTAATAAAGAAATATTATAGGAAAAATACTGAGATTCCTGTGGAAAAGGAGTGAAAAAGGCTGGAATGCAAAAACAAACCATGAGGCTCAGGATTTTAATCTAACTCTAAAATTCCTTTAATTTTCTTTGGCACTCTCCATAAAAATACAATTTATTCACAATGGGCTGCTATAAATCCCACTCCAAGTCAGATTTCTACATAGGAAAAACGGGATTTTGGACAAAATGAATTTAAGCAGATTCCTGAGAGCTCCTAAAAGAGATTGATGATGTTTGGATAATCTAACAGATGAGAAGGAAAAATGAGGCTGCTTCATTTCTTTAAGAAATCTACAATTCAGGTAACAGCCACAACAAATTGCAAGATGAACTGCCTCGTGGAAGCAAGTTTTCCATAGAATTTTGGGAGAGGAAGAGCAGTTTGGGAATCATCTGCCATTCCAATGGTGCAGAAATTCATCAAGCTCTTTCAAACTTCTTTAAAATGCTTTTTCTCTTCACCCAGAATGGAGAAAAGAGGATGTGATTATAATCACTAATTAAATAATAAATCAGTGAATAAATGGATTTATAAATCTATGAACTGGAATATAATGTATAGGTAAATTTATGAATATAATATTTAATTAGAGAAAAATCTATGAACATATGTCTAAATAAATAAATGAACAGGTATTGAGCCTTTAAGTCCAAATGCAGTGATTTTAAATATGAGTAGAACTGGAAATTTTAGTTGAGAGGAACTTGTTGCAGATGTTGATTTGAATTAATTTAGCAGCCAATTACTGTAATCTCTTCAGTGTATAAGAGGCAAGAGGAAATATCAAAAAATATTTCTGATGTTGCCTTAAAATGGGAGAAAAGCAACTCTCCAGGAAACATTTGCAATTAAGAAGCTCAGGGAGAAAATATTTTAGGATTTAAGCAAAACCATTAGAATCCTCTAATCTGATTTTTCATTTACTTCTTGAAAAACCACCTTTTTCATCAATTTTTTTTCTTTTTGTATAGAATTCAGCTCTGAATCCTCACATCTGTGTCCAATACCTGGGTTTTGAGCCGGTGTTTTGGCACAAAATCCTGCACCATGCTAGGAAACCCAGGATGCACTTCCAGTGTTCATCACACCAAATCATTGAGCAACCCTTGTGGTGAGAAGGGGATTAAACCCAGAAATCACCTTACATGATAGAAACATAGATAATGCATACAAAACCATTATAGAAATAGGCAATAATAAATAGAAATTAATCTCGAATTGACGAATAACCGCTGGAGCAGCTCTGCTACGGAATGCAGCACCGCTCCCACGGCATTACAAGCCCTGGGAGGGGAGGAGGAGGGTACTCACTGCCGGTAGCTGACCATGACGATGAGGATGGCCGGCATGCAGCACAGGATGATGATGACAGCCAGGGCCAGCAGCGCCCCCTCCGTGTAGCCCACGGCCTGCGCCTGCTTCTTCACGTTGGCCACCACGTCCGGCGTGCGGATCTCCAGGATTCGCCCGCCCTGGCCCAGGTAGGGCTGGAAATCCTTGTTGATATCCAGCAGTTTGCCATCCAGGAACCTGCAATGGCACAAAACCACCCCACTGTTAGGGCCGAGTTCATGAAGAGAGTTGTAGTTACGGCAGGTTAAGGGTCCAATAAATCGCACACATCGTCTTTGTGGGCTTTGGAATAGTGGCAATTGCCTGTAATCCCAGTTCCAAGGCCATTCCAATGTACTTAGCACCAGGACACGGTTAAACACTGAAAAGGAGGGCTGAGCTGAGTTACTTCCAGGGGCACAAAGCTCTTGCAGGCATCACAAAGGCCTTGCTTTGTGCTTTTCCTTCTCTGCTTTGATCTACCAACCCTTCCTGGACACATCCCTAAGGACGAGGCAGTGGTGGACTCATCACCCCTGAAGTGTTCACAAAAACCTGTGGATGTGGCACTTGGGGACATGGGGTGGCAGTGGCCTTGGCAGTGCTGGGGAATGTTGGACTCTATGACCTCAGATGTCTTTTCCACCCTTAATGATTCTATGGTTGCTGTTATCCTAAAATCAGGCAATTTTTAGAGGATTTGCTCAGCTCTTTAGGGAAATTCTTTGGCTGGCTGGACAAAAAATATATCGTCCAAGGCTTTAACTTCTGAAGGAAAATAAAAATCCTTGGATCACTCCAGAAGTGAGGATTGAGTGTGTCACAAGCTGCCCAGCTCCAAAGACAAAAGTAGGAGATGTGTTAGGATGGAGTATCCTAAAATATAGGAGCTATAGCATAATTCCAGATCCTTACATGTACAGTGGTTCTCCTGGAGAAAGGCAAGGGGAAAAAAAACCTCCAGAAAACTTCCAATAAAAAACGACAAAAAACTTCCATAAGTATTTTTGTGCATAAACTCTGAAAGTCTAAGGAAAAGCTGAGATAGTTTTTTTTTCCTTACTCTGATCATGAGGCAGAAATTCCACTACACAAAGACCATTTCTTCAGGGGTGGTAATTTCTTACAATTGACTTCCCCTCAGATTAATTTCCTGATAAATCCTCATAGCATTTCTTATCCCTGGTTTTTTATTTCGGAATTTTGGGGAGAATCCACTCTGCTCTGAGTGTGTAATGGATCAATCGGATCTGAACAAGCAGGATGCTGAACAAGCAGAACAGCTTATCCTGAATGATGAATTTGGGATGGTTTCATGATACTGAGGGCAAAGAGGCTGCACACCCCCACTCTCTGGAAGGTGTCTGGAAGAATGATTCCCATTCCTGATGTCCTCCACAAACCATTTCCTTGGTACTGGAGAAAAAAAAAAAATCCCTTTTCCAACCTAAATGTAGGCATAAAGTGGATACAAACATTTTCTTGCTGCCCACTAGATGTCACTGGTGCATGTCCCACATCCTTTGAGCTGGCAGAAACCTTCCCAGCAGGACAGCATTAAGTCCCTGGATGATTTTAACCATCCCTCTGTTGAAATTCTGCTGGCATTTTCCCGACAGAGCCTTTTTAAAAGGTTCGTAACTCAGCCGTGAGCGTTTACTCTGTGATGGAACCTGACACGTTTGCAGGAGCTTCACACAGCTTCTTTTTAACAGGGGACATTTTCCACTTAATTTATGCAGGAGGAATTTGCTGGATTCAACTGGTTTTTATGCTCCAATAAATCAAAGCCTCTTCCCTTTAAAAGATAGGAAAGGAGGCTGAACGTTTCAGTCTGGGAAATTATCTGAGTGGCTTCAGAGTCTTTTAGGGGTTTGTGGAAGAGGGAGGACATAGTGAAGTACAGGTACTATTCAGATCCATTTTTGGGGTGTAATCAAACAAATTTGGAGCAAAAATCAGAGGAGTGGCTGAGGGAGCTGGGAAAGGGGCTCAGCCTGGAGAAAAGGAGGCTCAGGGGGGACCTTCTGGCTCTACACAACTCCCTGACAGGAGGGGACAGCCAGGGGGGGTCGGGCTCTGCTGCCAGGGAACAGGGACAGGACAAGGGGAAACGGCCTCAGGCTGTGCCAGGGGAGCTCAGGTTGGACAGCAGGAGGAATTTCTGCATGGAAAGGGTGCTCAGGTCTTGGCAGGGGTTGCCCAGGGAGGTTTGGAGTGCCCACTCCTGGAAGTCTTCCATAGATGTGTGGATGTGAGCACCTGGTTTAGTGGTGGGCTTAGAAGTGCTGGGTTAAGGGTTGGATCTGATGACCTCAGAAGTTCTTTCCAACCTGAATGACTCTGTTTTATGAAAGTCCTGATTTATAAAAATTTCAGGTAACCAATCATAACAGTCTGAAGAAAAAATATGGATCTCTCATTGTGTACCAGTTTTACAAAGTACAGGACAGGGAAAATTCTACATATCTTGAGACACACATGGGTTTTACTCCCTGGAGCTGGCTGCTATGTGACTTCTAAATCATGCCCTTGTTTTCCAGCCAAACACTATTGTGAGGTTAATACCATGGATTACAGCAGCCTCATGCTTTGGTTCAGTGGGGTTTGCTTCTCATGGTGACAACTGTGACTCTGCTCAGTGCTGCTTGGGGAGCTGCTGTGTCCACCCTCTTCTCCCAACTCTTCTGCTTTGGATTTGGATCCCTGACTCCTGCCTGTAATCCTGCAGCTCTCCACCTGCTGTTCCGCTTCATCCTCAATTCCCCTCACATTTGACCTTCACAAATAACTGTTTTCAAACAGTGACAGGTTCACAAGAAATTCCTTTAAATCAGAGCCTCCACTCTGATTTAGAAAGAGGAACACAGCAGGTGCTCCCAAAAATGCCCATTCTGGAAAAGCCACAGGTATCTTCCAATACACAATCATTTGGTGACGTGTAAAAATCTCAGCTGGCAGAAGTCACTAAATCTGTGCATCATGGAGTTGTTGAACACTTGGAAAATCACCTGTGGAAATTTATCTTCCTTATTGGTAATTAAATGTTCAAATTAGGATGTTCTGTTTCTTTTGGACTTACATTTTTCTCATCATATGCAGTTTATGAAATGATCCTTTCTCCAACTGATCCCTTTTCTGTGAGATCCACAGCAGATTCTTGGCTGACAGAAGAGTGGTTGGGACTTGTGGCTTCCAGTGAGGGGACAACCACTGCTAAAGCATCCTCTGACAGGAAGAACCCTGAGCCATCCCTCTGAAATCAAACTCCCAAGAGGGACCCTTATCTTTTTAGGAGTTTAAAATCTTTGGGTACATCCCTGGCCCAAATCTCCTAAGGTTCTCTCACTTTGCAGTGAAAACATGAGAATTCCAGCTGTATAACTCTGTCTCCTTACTCCAGTGAGCTGACAGTCACTCACCTCTACCCTAATGCCAGGGGAGCATTCCTTGGGATTTTGCTGGTTTAAATATTTAAAAGCTTTTGAAGAGAAGAAAAAAAAAAACCCTAAAAAGCTGAGTATGCAGGCACAGGGAACATTTTAATGAAGATGTTTCTCAGATGAATCCCCCTTCTCTTCCTGTTGGAAAATTTTTAACCCATCTTAACTCTATTCTGCTCTGGGTACTTCAGTGGACATTTGAACATCCCTAAAAAGATATTACAATCTTTTCAAAGGGTGCCATAACAAATAAGGACATTTTTTCTGACCATGAAGAGAGTCTTGAAAAGGAAAAGTTTGTTTTTCATTCAGAGAAAGTCGAAGCTTATTTTAATTCAAAGAGCCAACTGCCTCCCTGTTCTGATAACAGCTGATTTTCATAACCTGATAGTAGTGGATTTACTGAGTTTTCCAAAGGGAGGAGGAAAAGGGTGTCAGAATCTTGAATAAAACTGGGAAAATATCACAATGACTCCATTCTTGGAATGACTAATACTGAACAAGTGACCACAAACACCAAGAGCATCACTGAGACCTGAAAAGGCTGAACGACCATGGGGATACCTATAAACAAATGTTAGGAGAAGGAAGGAGGCTCTATTGCCACCGCTCTAAAAGCTGTTATTGCTATTAATGATATTTCATATAAAATTTTTATATGAAAGATTCAGTTTTTTATATTCCTAGTTCAGAAAAATTATGCTGGAAGACTGGAGTGGGTTCAGAGAAAACTTTAAGTGATTAAAAGAATTAAAACATAGCCCAGAGCAGAACTTCTCAAGAATAAAAATACAGAGGATGATGTGAACATGAGCCTAGACCTCAGTGGGACCCAGAAATTAAAAGCACCAATGGATGCTTTAATTTAGCACCCAAAGTTATAATAAAACTGAGCCTGGAAAAAAAAAAAAAAGACAAAAGGCCTGATTTTTGACAGGGAATTAACCTGCAATAACAACCCCCAGATCGTAGTTGATTGGATTTTCTGATGCAGCTGCTTTGCTGACAGATATGTTCCAAGCAGAATTCATTTGGGGAGCTCCCAAACTTGCTCAGATTGATCCCAGTGATCTTTCCTAGGCTACAAAATCTGAATATCTGCAGAACTTTCGTATGCTGTGGTTCACCTACAGTCCACAAGGAGCTCAGGACAATAAGCCCTTTTCCAACCCCATTTCCCTGCTGTGGTTCACAGCCTTTTCCTGCCAGGTTGCTGAGGATGTGCTCAGCACAGGAAGAGTCTGGTGGAGTTCTCACTGAGAGAAAAAGTCACACATGTGCCAAAAAAACCAAACAACCCAACCAAAAAAAAAACCAAAACAAAAAAAACCCCACCAAAACAAACAAACAAACAAACAAACAAAAAACAGCTGAAAAAGGTTTTTTTGTCTAGAAGAAGAACCTGACTTGCATTTGGAAGAGCCTGATCTCCTGTGTGGAGATGTGCACTGGGTCATGTCCTAGTCTGTTTTATTTGAGGTGCAAACCCCCTCAGCCCCTCCCTTCCCTTCCCTTCCCTCAGCCCCTCCCTTCCCTTCCCCTTCCCCTTCCCTTCCCTTCCCTTCCCTTCCCTTCCCTTCCCTTCCCTTCCCCCTTCCCTTCCCTTCCCTTCCCTTCCCTTCCCTTCCCTTCCCTTCCCTTCCCTTCCCTTCCCCTTCCCTTCCCTTCCCTTCCCTTCCCTTCCCTTCCCTTCCCTTCCCTTCCCTTCCCTTCCCTTCCCTTCCCTTCCCTTCCCTTCCCTTCCCTTCCCTTCCCTTCCCTTCCCTTCCCTTCCCCATTTCCAAGGAAAAGAAAAACGGACTCAAACTCCAAGCACAAACTGTGGGAAGCTTGAAGGTCAACACTGCAGCACCAAAGGCTGAAGATCACACAGGAGTTTTAGTACATAGGGAGGAAATTCCTTGGAGGAATTTCAGTTGGAAGCTCCTCCACAGGGTGGAGAAAACCTATTACAGGCTGTTGTGGTGGCAATGTCCGAATCATGTGGATTGGGACAATTTAGCCCAAGGCACTGGACTGAACTAGGAAGTGGCAAATTCCCAAGGTATCCATAGGGGATATCCATGCAGCAGCTGTTTCAATGGATTTTTCTGTTCCCGTTATGCTGAGCCAGTTTCTAACAGCCCAACAGATTCCCAAACAATCCATGGAAATAGAGGGAGATAAACAAAACAAATACTCACTTAAAAAGTTCGTTCCTCATGATGGCTCTGTTGGTTTGTGGGTCGATAGCGTAGACCATGAGGTCGGACTTGGTGTAATCCTCCTCAGAATATCCATCCCCAAACCTCCGTGCTCCGATGGATTCCACCACAACCGTAGCCCCCGGAATCTGGTCTTGGACGTAGCGTTCCAAAATCCTAAGGGCAAGATGAAGCTGGAAAGCTGCAGAGATTGATTTGTGCTGCCCACCACTGACCCCAGCCCAAATGAGGTATTGATAGGCAAAACCCATAGAATGAGAAGGATTTTGACCTTCAGAGCACTTTGAAAAAGGAATTGCTGCTCCACATAACCTCTGAAATGCTGAACTCCTGAGAAAAGCTCAGCAGTGCTCAGAGAGGTCTTCAGAAATTGTGTCCTTAAGTCGAGCTCTTTGTATTTATGACCCTCAGTCGAGTTTTAAACGGCTCACGAGAATCACCACCTATATTTCACAGAAAATCCTCCTGCCAGCCTTTTATTAAGTTATATTATTCCAGTACTTCAATTCCAGCCTTCCACAGGGTGCATTCCATAAATTTTCACCCAGAGAAACAACCACTTGAACGATTTTTGGTGAGATATTTCATCCAGCCCTCCAATATCACACAACATTTCAGGGACTGCAACACCTGCTGCTCCAAAAGGCACCAGGTTTTACAGGCAGGAGGAAATTGGAATATTGGGCTGACACTTTTAACACAGGAAATAAAATCAAATAAATTGCAGCAGGATTCCACAAGCAGGGGAAAGAAAGGCTGATAGAATTTAGAGATAATAACATTATCAATGAAAACAACTACAACAACCAGACTTGCTAAAGTTTCCAACATGGGACCAAGGAAGGTTCACTCAAAGTCCACAGAAAGTTTTATAAACAAAGGCATAAACGCAAATATCATCAACTCTGCAAGAAGAAAAAAGGGAGAAATAAACCAGAGCATTTGGAAGTATAAAAGTTCAACGTAAATTTATAAGAAAATATAGAATTTCCTGGGCTAACTGATATAACCAGAAAATTAAAAAAAAAATAGCTGAGCTGGGAGGCAAAAGCAAGGGAACTAACGGAGATTTGTTGTCTGGTCCATCAAGGATGCACCAGGGCGTAGAGGAAGACACACCTCCCACAAAAAAGGACATCAGTGACTTTAAGGTGTTGCTTGTTTAACACAAAACCTTCTGCAGATGCTGAGGTTACATTGCTGTTGTGTTTTTTTCCTGACACAAAATTTCCACCAGCTACTGATTTTTCAAGACTCCTGATGCACATTTATCCAAGGAACAACTCTTCTCTTTGTGTGGAAATTTAGTGTGCCCTTAAAACCAGATGTAAGCTTTTAAGCTTTTCTATAAGACCTTGAAAAAATTCAAGTGTGTCAGAGCCAGGTCATACCTGAAGAGTGAATATATGGAATTACTGCAGAGAAAATAGGGAAACAGATTGGCTGACACAGTGCTCGTGGAGTGGTGTCCTCTGAACAAGCTCTCCTGTTGTTTGCAGATATGGAAAACTCTGCTTATCTCTGCTTCTGGCATGCTCTGCACTGGCAGCCAAGGTGAGAACCTGTCACAGACACCTCAGCAATAATAATTCCCCCAGAGAAAGTCTGACAGGACCAATCTGGGATATGGAGATTATTATAAAACCCCACCAAACATGATGGGAGTGTAAATGGCTAAAAAGAAACCACAACCATTCTTAGAAGAGTGTTCGACACAAAGTGTCAGGCAGAACAAATATGTAAAAGACTTGCCTCCATAACTAGCATTTAATCATCTTCTCTTGCTGCAGGAGATGCTTTTCATGGAGTCACAGTGTCCCAGAATCCACCCTGTGCCCAATGCCCACCTTGTTCCCAGCACAGAGCACTGAGTGCCACCTCCAGCCCTTCCTTGGACACCTCCAGGGATGGGCACTGCAAACCTCCCTGGGCAGCCCCTGCCAAGGCCTGAGCACCCTTCCATGCAGAAATTCCTCCTGCTGTCCAACCTGAGTCCCACCTGGTAGAGCTGGAGGACAATTCCCCTTGTCCTTTTCTTGTATAGAACTCTTATGACACCCAAGACAGAACTGCTCCATCGGGTTAGAACGTTATAATGTAGGGTCACTTCTGGCAGAATCAGTAACAGCATTCCCTATCCTCAGAAAGTCCTGACATCCTGCTGGAATTCATTGCCTTTGAGAATATCTTTGTCTAAAGAACACGAACAGAATGATTGGACAAGGGATGGAGGGCCAGGACACTGCCAGAGGGCAGGGGTATTTGAGATATCGGGAAGGAATTGTTCCCTGGCAGGGTGGGCAGGCCCTGGCACAGGGTGCCCAGAGAAGCTGTGGCTGCTCCTGGATCCCTTGGAAGTGTCCAAACCAGGTTGGACAGGGCTTGGAGCAACCTGGGATAGTGGAAGGTGTCCCTGCCCATGGCAGGGGGAGGCACTGGATGGGTTTTAAGTGCCTTCCAACCCAAACCAGTCAGGAATTCTGTGATATCACTTCCTGAGAAGTGATTGCAGCCATTGGCTATACTGACATTGCAGGAAACCCCACAAAGTCCAGCAAAATGGCAGCAGTGTTCAATTTGAAACACACAAATTGCATGTTTAGGTTAAAACAGAGAATAAAATCACACTGAAGACTGAAAAGCTGCAATTAAAGAATTCACTTAAAAATAGGGCAGTTCCCTGTAGAATTATTTAAAAAATCCTTCAGCTGAACTTGTGATGCTGAAAACACTTAGTGTTTTAGAACTCCCTTGGAAAAGGCCACTTGCTTGTAGTGGTATTCATAAAAGCCACTTTTTTTTTTAGATTTCTACTTTTAGTAACAACAGCATCTGCAGCTCTGCTGTATTGATCAGCAGAATTCAAATTAAAAATTAGTATGTCACTTGTTAATCCCAGAAGGGTCATTCCCATCCTCCCAAGCAGTCTTTAAGAGCTGGAAGCAGGAGCAGAACAGGTGACAAGTCTTTCCAACTGCTCCAAGTCCACTGGAGCTGCTCAGTAGTGAGGGAAATGCCTCCCAATGCTTCCCCATTAGCACAGCTTTCCCAGTTCCCAGCAGTGACCCTGGACAAGAGGAGTTGCTTTGTCATTGAGGGATCCTGAGGCCTATAGTTCCCTGAAAATCCTGAGGTGATTTTTTTTTGCATCTTTAGATGCAAAATAAATGGAAAGACAAAACAATACAGGGGTGTTGGTCTGCTGAGCTGTCCCTTGGCTGGGGAATTCTGCTCCATGAAGTTCCAGAATGGTTTGGGTTGGAAGTTAAAGTTCATCCTGTCACCCCCTGCCACGTCAGGGACACCTTCCACTATCCCAAGCTGCTCTAAGCCCCCATCCAACCTGGCCTTGGACACTTCCAGGGATCCAGGGGCAGCCACAGCTGCTCTGGGCACCCTGTGCCAGGGCCTGCCCACCCTCCCAGGGAACAATTCCTTCCCAATATCCCATCTATCCCTGCCCTCTGGCAGTGGGAAGCCATTCCCCCTTCTCCTGTCACTTCCCACTTTTGTGAAATCCCATCTCCAGCCTTCTTGCACAGCCCCTGTAGGTAATGGAAAGGGGCTTGCAGAACATTCCTGAACTGGTACTTCCTAGAACATCCCTAAAAGCAGCAGATAAAAGCCCAAAATCTGGGATAAGGCACCACATTCCCTGCCTATTATCAGTGCCATGTCCATGTGTATATATCCACATATGAAGCTGCTATATCCCCTTCTAGGCAGACAAGACACTGGAGAGCACAGAATTAAATAAGGGCTTCACCCTGGCATCACAGCAGGAAGTCATTTAGGAATTTAACAACCTACTGTGTTTTTGGAGCACACAAAATATTTTAAGAAATGGGAAAAAAAAGCCCTCAAACATTCTTTCTTTCAGGACTGAAATTCCTAAAGACTTGAAGTGAGCAGTGTTGAAGATTCAATATCCTGCATAATTTTTGGCCAAAATTCTAGTTCCCAAAAATAACCTGGTGCAATAATAATGATAAATTTGTATTCTAGGTATTTGAAAATACAAATTTGGCAACCATGCACAGTGGAGAGCATCCAGCCCCTGCCATCAGCATCAATACAGACTTTTCAAGTGCTTTAATTAATTCCTCAATTCTGTTCCATTTTAGCCAAATTCTGGCCTTTGAGGAGTCTTTGTGAGATTAATAATTGACAATGAAACCACTGGATTTTCAACTGGACTTTCCCAAAGAAACAAGGACCAATTCCAGTCCCTCTGGTGCAGTCAGTGATAGATTTGGGGGGATACACTGGAGCCCCAGCTCCCAGATTATTTTATTACAACATAGAGTTCAGGGAGGGGTCTGCTCATCCTGTGATGCCTAGGGTTTATTCCAAGTCTAAAAACATCCATTTTCTATAAAACAGACTTTCACAAAGGTTATTTTTCTGTCACACACATGTCCAGCCAGAAGGAGCAGCACAGAGACAATTCCCTCTGCATAAAATTATATATATAATATTTCATAATAATATTATTAATAATATTTAGAAAACAACCCAGACCTAATGACTTTATACCTGCTTATCTTAATCCTATAAATGCAGAGAGTCAGGAATCATTAAGGCTGGAAAAGATCTTTAAGATTCAGGTCCTGCTGTCACCCCAGCACCACCACAAACAGATTGGTTTTCACACCAGAAAGGGAATTTCCTTTCTTACACACTGCTGAAGTTGCTTTCCTTCTCTTTGTGCTCATCCTGTAAAATCCTGCCCTCCAAAACCCCTATAATACACTCCAACTTTTTATTTCAGCCTCATTTGTCCCAATCACAGAAGGAACATTGTGCTCATTCAAAGAATAATACCCAGGGACATCTCCCCTCTGATCCTGAGGACAATCTCCAGATCTCAGCACAAAAGGGCTTTTCCTGCAATTGTCAGCAATTCCTGGGGAAAGCAGGAGTTTACAGCTTTATCCACTGCATTAGTGAGCTTTGGAGAGATCCATTACCACAATAACACCGGGAGTTACAGAGAGCAGGAGCTCACTGAACCAGCGCTTCCCAGCTGCCAGGGCGAGTAGCAAGTGGAAAAGCTGGGGTTGTAGACTCTTGGGTCTCTATTATCCAACTTAATAAAGGTGGCCTGCAGTTATTAATCATCCTGATTGCCCAGGAGAGAGGGTGGAACAGGCTCTGTGAATATTGCACAAGCCCTGGGACACTCTCCCAGCAAAGCCAGACTGGCTGGACATGAAACAGGAGACAGCGAGCTGGTGGCAAATGTTCCCCTAATTCATTTATTTCATCAGATTGGATCTGTTTAATCCAATTCAATAGATTCTATTATCTAATCTAGTCCTTTTCTAAGTTTGCAATTTAATTTGGAATGAAACATTACAGTGTGAAGAAGTGACAGAGAAAAAGGGGAGGGGACAGGAGCAAAGTGACCCCAAAATGTTCCTGTCAGAGAGGTAAAGGACAAAGCAGCTACAGCTGGACCTGTGTCTCAGGAATGTTTCATAAAGGGCAGGAAACCAAGTGCGACCTGTGGAGAGGGCCAAGGGCAAGGTCACTGCCACCACCCCAACAGGCAAACACTCCAATCAGCTGTAATTGGACTTAATTCAGTAATTATCTGGCAAAAATAATAAAGTGAGCACCAGAACATGACTTGTCCTGTGGAAAAAGGGGTAAGACTGAGTGATTTATACCCTACAGCTGAGATGTGCTTATTTTTTTCCCGATTCGGGGACTGAGGAGAAGAAAAAACACAACTGCAAGGAAATCATCCACATCTAAAACATTTCCCTGAAGAGAGAACTGTTTGTTCCAGCTTCCAGATATAAAATTTATTGTCTCATATACTATGATTAGACATAAAATCTTATGTGATACGCAATGTACATGTGCTGTATATTATGATCTATAATTTACAGCAGTATTTACTGCTGTAGTATTTTATAACATCTCTTTTAAGTGCAGCACAGTTTCAGTGCATTAAGTAGAGTTCCTTTGAAGAATGATGGCAGTCAGCTTTAGATATGCAAACCATTAAGTTGGAAGGTTCAACGTTCATATTCCAAAATACTCCCTCAGCAATAACTCCAAGATTCAACACTTGATTCTACATTTGGATTTTCAGGGAAAAGCCTGCCTGGCCACTTCTGCATTGTGTTAGAGGTTCAGCATGGATCTTCCTTACCTGGGGAGCTCCCTCATTCTTTTCAGGGCATAAAACTGACTGTGAGAAACTGACTGTGTGCTGTGTGCACACAATGCTGTGCCCTGTGCTCTGGGATGGCCCTGCTGGAGCAGGGAGGTGCCACCAGGTGCCCACTGATCTCCCTTCAGCCTCAGCCATCCTGTGGCTCGCTATATTTGAATCTAAACTCTCATTTTAAGCCGCTCTACTATTCCAGTTCAGAGGAATTGATGTGGTATCTCATCTATACAGGATTGCACAGAGGAATTTACTTCCCAAGATAGTTCTCTTCCCTGCAGGATGGGAGAAGCTCAGGTCTCTCTTGGCAGCATGTCTTATCTGCTCTGGGAACACTTTGGCTGTTTTATTCCAGTTGAATTTCAGGAGTGGGATGCCTCTGGGCTGCTTCCAACTGAGGATATACTATGATTTCATGAAATGCTGTTCCTTACTCAACAAACCAGCACTCCCTGAAACTTCCATATTTCAAGAACACTCTGGCATCTGTCTCCACCAAGTTTTCTGAAGGAGAGGAGTACACACTGAATTTTCCATGAAGCCTCAGCCTATTTTCTCTGTCCTTCTGACACAGACAGACAGCAGTCTCTCTGCACAGCCATATTAAAGTGGGCATAATTAAGGAGAAATGGCAAATGGGACATTGATGTACAGCCCAGAGAGTATGAAAAGCTTTATTATATTAAAGCAGTTGGAGGAAAACATTAAATGACTGCAAAAGATCCTACTGGAAGTGTCAGGGAAGACCAGTCCATTGTATTCTTCAAAAAACTCCTAAGCCAAATAGTGATGCTTTAAATCTTCTCTTCTCTGCTTTGCTCCCTTTATGTGGACCATTAACTCCCACCCATCTCTGGCTGTGCTGAGTGTGGAAAAACTGAATTATATAATTCTTAATACCTCATAACTCCTCATGAAAATGACAGAACCTGGTATAACCTCCTCCAAAGTTGTTTAAACCACTATTTATTTTATTGTGAAAAATCACTGTAATTCCACAAATGACCCACATACCTCCTTCGTTAACATTCCCCCTCACCAACTGTTGGCTAAATGTTCTATTTTCAAGGATTAATACTTACCAAAATGAGAGGAGAAAGAGCTGAGTAACCTGTGTAGTGACTAATTTAATTCATAGAGCACAGAATGGTTTGTGTTGGGAAGGGATCTTAAGGATCATCTTGTTCCAGCTCCCCTGACACAGACAGGGACACCTCCTACTAGACAGGGTTGATGATAGTATTTTTATCTGTTATTTAATTACACATTAATTTTTTATAAATTACTGCATTATTTGAAGTGGCTAAACTACTTCGGTCTGAGATTCCAAATAGTTTGCTTTCCCTTTCTCTGTGGTTGCACAGGGAACAATGTGCAAAACATCACAAATTCTTATTTTGTTTTTATGGGCTCCACGAATTATTAAACCTGTATAAAAACAGGGAGAGGGTGATCTTTTAAATTTAAGAGGAAAACATGAGAAATTTGAAGAGAGCAACGAAATAAATAGATTTCTCTGTGAAATAGACCTTTGCACACAGCTACAAAATTATTTTTGAGGTATTTGTTCTCTGCAAATATTTTCAGTAATGAATGGGCCAATTTCAAAATAAGTTGATGTAATTCTTCTGGCAAAGGCTGTCCTTAAAAAAATATTCTTAGAAGAGAAATTCTCCAGCTACACTGATCTGCCCATGGTGTTTCGAAGGTAAAGACTTCCCAAGCTCATTTGGAGAGCTCAAAACCTGGTAATATTGTGGTGTTTTTTAAACTGTGAAATACAGAATCACAGAATGGTTTGGGTTAGAACTGACGTCCAAGGTCACCAAGTCCAACCATCAACCACCACCACCCTGTTCACCACTAACCTGTGTCCTCATGTGCCAATTCCACATGGACACTTCCAGGCATGAGGACTCAACACTTGCCTGCACAGCCCCTTCCAATGCTGAAATCACCCTTTCAATGAAGAAATTCTCCCTAAAATCCAATCTAAACCTCCTCTGGTGCAGCCTGAGACTGTTTCCTTCTGTCACTGGTTACCTGAGAAAAGAGCTTGACCCCACCTCAGTAGAGCCTCTTTTTAGGAAGTCATTCCTATTTCTAGGCAATTCCTCCTTTCAGGAAGTTATTTCTAGGCAATCCTTCCCTTCAGGAAGGTACTCCTGGTTCTAGGCAATACCTCCTTTTAGGAAATTGTTCCTGATTCTAGGCAATGCCTCCTTTCAGGAATTTATTCCTGGTTCTCGGAAGTGCAGTCCCTGGGAGTTCAGCCCATTGCCTGAACAACTTCATTGGTGGTTCTGACGTTCAAGTCTCTCTGAGCCAACACACACCTCGCCCAAAACAGAGGGAGAGAAGGGTAATGTCCCAGATCTCCAGGAGCAAATCCATCATTTTTCCTAGCCCAGTGAAGACATGAGACACTCAAGAGACTTTTCCAACGACTGGTTGGACCATCAACCCAAAGGTATTTCAAATTCAATGGACAACAACAGGCAGAATGGACCTGTGGGAATCTGAGAAGTGCCACTCATCACTGATTGAAGTGACAAAAAGAAGGACAAACTTGGTTACAAACTTCTTCTTATAGCATTTTCTATCCCATATTGGCTAATGCCATGACAGCAAGTAGAGAAAATTGTCTCTGTGTTACAAAAAGAAGCCAGAAGTGCTGACCCTGGAAGCTGCTGCTGATGTGTCTGGGGGCCTTTTATTGACCAGATAAAAACCCTCCCTCAGTCCCTGATCCATCCAATCCCAAAGCCAGGGAATTGTCTGATATGTGGAGAGGAAATAAATTGATTACCCAATGAGTTGGTCTTTGTTTTGTTCCACAAGGGTGGGAGGAACGTTGGAGACAATCACTTGCATGTCCAACTGGTTGACCACAGAGACCTGGAAAGAAAAGAGGGGAATTCAATCAGCACTGCCAGGCACAGTCCCCTTCCCATCCAACAGCAATGGAAAAATTCCTTTCCTGCCTCCACACCATGCCCTGATATCCAGATTTCTCCTTTTAATTACAAATAAGAGAGCTGGGAAATCTTGCAGCCAAAGCCTATAGGCATCAAAGATTTAACTGGAATTGTGTTTCCAGGTCTGCATCAGGATTTTTAAGGTGGGGACAGAAAAAGCTGCTCTTAGTTTAGACTTGACTTAGAGAATCTCAGATCTCCCACGGGGTGTATTCCAAATTACTTCTGAGCATTTGGGTGGTTTGGATGCCAGGAAAATCCTCCCTTGGAGCCATGCAATGTGCACCAAGGGAAATGAAAATTCAGGATTAATTCCACAAAATCAATGCTGCTTTGTTAGAAAATCAGGAAGAAAATTGTTCATTTACATTGAGGCGATCAGTGAGAGGTTTTATTTTAATCTTCAATTGTTTTAGCTTCTCCTTCTATCATAAAACTGCACATTTTATAAATGAGCTTTTTCCTTAAAAAAAAAAAAGAAAAACAAAGCAGGAAAAAATGTTTCTAATCTACTCAATACTTGCGTGCTTTGTTGGAATAAAATTAAATTTCAGTTTTCCACCGAGGTATGGAGTGACGTCAGAGCAAATATCTGGCAATTATTGTTTTTTTACTATGAACCCAACCACTCCAATCCTGGAGAGGATTCTGGAGGAAAATTTGGAAAACTAGGCCAATGTTAAAGCTGATAAATTTAAAAATAAAGGGTTAGTTGATTCTAAAAGAAATAAACAAGCCCTGATTTCCCAAAGAGGTGTCCTGGAAGCACAGCAGCAGAAAAGCCTGAATGTGCTTCCACATCAAACACTGATTCACCAGCTTTGAAGCTTAATTCAACTTTAAATATTCAAATGTTCTTGAAATGTCATCAGATGCCCTGATCAGCACGTACAGGCTTCTGTGTAAGAAACACAGAATTATAATGAGCTCCAAATAAATTTTAGACTAAAATCATGCAACGGAACTGGAAAGCAATGATTAATTTAATATAATTAATTACATTAGTCAATTCAAGCAATGACTGTGCACCCAGGAACTGAAAACAGCACAGAGGCAACACAAAAAACAAAGGCAGTAATTCTTTATAATATGGAAGAAATCACAATTTTCATCACTTGTTTGTGTACAAAACCAGGGTTAAACACACACTCATGACAAGCTATAGGAAACCAAGGGTGTTGGACAAAAATCAAGCAACATTTGAGGTTTCCATGGTAACATTAACTTGCTTGTTATTCCCATTTGTAAAGGCAGGCAAAGCAGAAAATTGTTGGCAACCTCGAGCCCATGAGTGATATCCCTTTGATCCCAAGCTCCGCTCATTAGGCACTCGCCAAATTTTAAATCCAGCAAGGCAGAGCCTACAAAGAGTCTTGATTGTGATATGGCACCAATGAATTCCTGGGAGTAGCTGGGACCCAAATGAGGAGGGGCCTTGAAATCTCCTCAAACCCTAATAAAGCATTTGATTAAAGATGATATCTATGACATCATAAAGATGATATCCATGATCTCAAATAATGATAGTGAATATCACTATCTATCTTTCTCAGCACCTTTAGGTGCTTCCTTGCAGCAAACTCATTTTGAAACATGATTCTTGTATCTCTTTCATCTCACAGATGCTGAGAAGGAAAACTCCATCACATGGAAGCAAACTGTCACCCCACAGGTGTCTGACTTGAGCTGTCCTGATGTCCTTTCCATGGATTGTCCCCATCAGCATGAAGACCAGGGGTTTTGGCAAGTCCTTTTGCTCCCAGAGCTGTGCCAAGCTCCAGGGAAGCATCCTGGTCCCAGTTCTGGAGTGCACCTTGCTCTACTCAGCTTCTTCCCAGCATTGTCCCTCTAGTGGTGACCTGCCTCTTCTCCCAAGACCTCCTTCCAGTGCAGTCCTATCTTCCTCTTCCACGTCCTATCTTTTTTTTTTTTTTTTTTTTTGCATGGGAGTAATTAATTTCTCCATTCTCTGTGCACTTTTTGAGCTGGTTTCAAAAGAAATAACACTTGAGAGCCTGAGCCCCTGATCCCACAGCAGGAAAATCCTGTTATAATCATGGGAAAGGATCTTAGTGTATGGATCACACTTGGTTCATAAATACAGAGGATCTCAAAATGGCCTGGGGGAGAAGGAGGCTTAAAGGCCCATCCAGGAACACTCTCTGCCATGAAAACGGACACCTCCCACTATCCCAGGCTGCTCCAAGCCCTGTCCAGTCTGGCCTTGGACACTTCCAGGGATCCAGGGGCAGCCACAGTTTCTCTGGGCACCCTGTGCCAGGGCCTGCCCACCCTCCCAGGGAACAATTCCTTCCCAATATCCCATCTGACCCTGCCCTCTGGCAGTGGGAAGCCATTCCCTCTTGTCCTGACACTCAATCCCTTGGAAATTGTCTCTGTATTTCTTGTCAGCTTTTTCAGGCACTTGAAGGCCACAATTTGGTCACCTCAAAGTCTCTCCTCTCCAGGCTCAACAATCCCAGCTCTCCCAGCCTTTCTTCCCAGCAGAGCTGCTCCATCCCTCTGATCATCCTGGAGCCTCCTCTGGACTCATTCCAACATGTCCATGTGTCAGTGTTCTAGGCAGGATGGGGTCGGTCTGGAATTGTGTCTCCAGCTCCTTTGAGCTTCCAGGTCTTGCTCAAAGCAACTGGGTGCACTGCTCATCACTCAGCCAGACATCATAAAGAAACCTCTATAAATTAATGAGACATTCTTCACTTTCTAATGTTAATGTCGATTCCTTCTGGCTATATTTTAATATCCCATTAGTGCCTAAATTACCTGAGAATGCCCCATCATTTTGGGAGGTCAAGTATGAGGGTGAAATCATTTATGTTTATTTGGTGAACTCCTGCAGAACTCACCACACCAAGGATTCTGGCTCTCATCCGTATCCTTTGACAGTGTTCCCATTAAGTGGATAATGCACTCCATCCCTTTCACATTATGTTAATATTGATCCAATCCATCAAGTTTACAGGCTTTAAGGAAATTTAGCTTGGATGGTTTCAGTGGCTGGACTAAGTCAATGTTCTTTGAACAGCACAAAACCACGAGTCTGAGGCCTAAAGATGGTGTCAGCTCTGAAATTCTGCTTTCTCAGGGACTGAAAAGTTCATTCTCAGCCCAAAATCATTCCTTAACATAAGCAACTAAGACAACTTGGACATGACCAGTAGGGACACAGAATCGTAGAATAATGGCATGGTTTGGGTTGGGAGGCACCTTAAATCTCATCCAGTGCCACCCCTGTCACAGGAAAGGACACTTTCCACTATCCCAGGCTGCTCCAAGCTCTGTCTGACCTGGCCTTGGACACTTCCAGGGATCCACGGGCATCCCATGCCAGGGCCTCCCCACCCTCCCAGGGAAGAATTCCTTCCCAACAGCCCATCTATCCCTGCCCTCTGGCAGTGGGAAGCCATTCCCCATTGTCCTGGCACTGCAGGCCCTTGTCCAAAGTTTTTCTCCATGTTTCTTGTAGCTTCTTCAGGTCCTGGAAGGCCACAATGAGGTCACCCCAAAGCTTCTCCTCTTCAGGCTGAGCATTCCCAGCTCTCCCAGCCCTTCCTCCCAGGAGAGCTGCTCCATCCCTCTGATCATCAAGGTGCCTCTTCTGGACTCTCTCCAACAGGTCACAAAATCTTCTGGTTTAAGAAATTAATAGCTTTATTCCAGTGCCTTCAAAAAATTAAGCACAAGCTCTTTATGGCTTTTCTTTAGGTCTACTTGGAATTAAGCTTCCTGCAGTATTTGAATTTCCTCAGGAATTATTCCATAATAATAATCCCTGGCTGATACTTACGAGCACTTCTGCTTTGCTGCTCAGTCCTTTGCCGTAATCATCAGTGGCAATGACCTGGAACTTGAAATAGGATCTCCTCATGTTTTTGAACAGCATGGCAGTTTTGATCAGCCCCGTGTAAGCCTCAATCACAAAGCCTTCCTTGCCATCCTTGATGGGGGGAATGATGAGTCTGTACTGCATGGCACTGTAATTCCCAGTGTCCTTATCATCGGCCTAATGGGGAAAACGAAACAAGTAGAGGCAAACAAGGTAAATATGCGTGGAAGGAGACATTAACCTTGTCCTTTAAATAAAGTTACATCTTGGCCCAGCAAATTTCTGCCACTCTGACATTTAAAACATTAGATCCCAGAGCACAGATATGGCTGCTACTTTAAATGCTTCATTTAGCTTTGCTGCACTCAGTTTTGCTTTTCCAGCAATTTTTTCCTCCTGTGTTGGCATTAAACTGCTTCAGAAGAAAGAAAAAAAAATATTAAAAGGTAGAAAAATATAAGTTGACTTTCAAATCTGCAACAATACCTAAGAACTGCTTAATTCTGAGAAACTCCCACTGCCAAATTCTCACTGAAAAAGAAATATCAAAGAAAAACCATCTCAGCAACTTGTGAACGCTTACAAAAGAATGTCCTTCATCTTAGAGATATTCTGATGGAGCACAGGTATTTTTGGTGCAATCAAATAACGTTTTATTAAAATAAGGGAGGATTGAGTGGCATTTCTGCAGTGGTGCACAGGGACCTGCTGGGCACCCCAGTTCAGGACACAGAGCTGCCCTGGCACCATTGCTGAACTGGACCAGAATGCAGAGCTGGCATCAACCAGGCTGCCCAAGAATTCTTATTCCACCTTCCTTGCTCCTGACAATCCTGTGTAGCCCCACCCTGGCCTCTCCAGTCCCATTCCTTATGCTCCTGTTCAACCTGTATCCAGAGAGAAGTGTTTCCAAGGACCCTGACAGAGCTTTCCGTGCTCCTTCCAGGGATTAGTGAGGTGGGAGCTAATTAATGCCTGAGCACTCATTAGTCTTGGGCACGGCCTCAGCATCTGGGATACTTCAGGATCTATCAGCAGGTTTTAATGGAAATATTGGCACTGCTTCTAAAGCCTTTTGCTTAAGCTAATGCTGGAATAAAAGCCAGCCTTAACTTTGAAAAGGTGCATGCAAATTCCACAGAAAATCCATACTGTGCCGTGACATAAGAATTAAAGGCAGTAAGGGTTTGTGTCAGCATGAAGAACTCATAGAAACGTGGAATATCCTAAGCTGGTAGGGACCAACAGGGATCACTGATGCAACCCCTGGCCCTGCCCAGACACCCCAACAACCCCACCCTGTGCATCCCTGGGAGCAGGATCCAAGCACTCCTGGAGCTCTGGCAGCCTCAGGGCCGTGCCCATTCCCTGGGGAGCCTGGGCAGTGCCAGCACCCTCTGGGGGAAGAACCTTGCCCTGATCTTCAGCCTGACCCAGCTCCAGCTGTTCCCTGGAGTCCTGTTCCTGCTCACAGAGAGCAGAGCTTGGAGCCGTTTATGAGACACCACAGCTGCTGAAAGAGAATTATCTGTGCAAGGTCATTAAGCCTTCAATAGGGAACCATTAATCATCACTAATTGTTTCCTCACCAGCACTGAACAAGTTCTATATGGTGGAAATCGTCCCTTCTGGTTTTTTTCATTTTCAGATAATTTTTCAGGGAATACCAGCACCAGATGAGTGATTCAAGTACTCAAAGCTGTGTATGCTCCATGCTACTACAGTTTCTATCAGCCCAGATTCCCAAACAAAATATCCAGCACTTAAAGGATAATATCCAGGCTGGTTTAGCTGGAAAGAACAAACAGGTTTCATTAGCGCTGCCCAAAAGATGAGCTCCTGGAATGACACTGGCTGTCACTCTTCACAGACACACAACTGGTTAAATTCCTACCCCTCTCTCAATATTTTGCTTTCTTCTAAATTCATAAAGCTTGTCCTGACTTGACTACCAAAAGCATAAATTTAAAATGTGTTAGATTTGTTTTGTTCTCCAGCTCTGTAGTTTCTTTTAAGGCTTTTAAAACTGAGATTGCTGCCTCCTGGGTGAGGTTTTGCTGGTGAGGTTTTGAGGATTGCTGCCTCAAACTCCTTTATTAGTGATTTTAGGAAAGATGGGAAGGTGGAAAAGCTTTCTGAAATTTACTCTGTTCTGTCAGTCAAAGAAGTAAAGATATCAGAGCATTCCAGCTTTCCAACTGGCATGGGGAAATACAAACCCATAACATCCCAGAGTCAGCAGATGAGAGTTTGACAGGTGGAGAGTCAGGAAAATTGTTAGTTTTCCACATAAATAAATTGCTGAAGGAAGAAATAAATGTGAAAACATGCTATGTCATAGAATAATGGAATTTTTTATGGTTGGGAAAACACCTCCAAGATCACCCAATCCAACCTTTGATTGTCATTTTGCCCATTAAACCACATTGTGCAGAGCCACATCCACTCATTCCTTAAACGCTTCCAGGGCTGTGGCTCCACCATTCCCTGGGCATCCCCCCTTCCAATGCTCCACCACTCTTTAATGAAGAAACGTTTCCTAATATCCAACCTGAACTCAAGGAAGCAGCTGGAGAGAAACACCAGGTTGATGTTTGGATGGTGAGAAACAAAGACAGAAATTAAAGCAGCACCTCAGCTGTGCCTGGAGTGCCAGGACAAGGGGAATGGCTTCCCACTGCCAGAGGGCAGGGTTAGATTGGATACTGGGAAGGAATTGTTCCCTGGAAGTGTCCAAGGCCAGGTTGGACAGGGCTTGGAGCAGCCTGGGATAGTAGAAGGTGTCCTTGCCCATGGCAGGGGTGGCACTGGATGGGCTTTAAGGTCCCTTCCAACCCAAGCCATCCTGGGATTCCAGAGTAAATTAAGCTCATACAACATAGCTTAGGGTAAAGCCATGACCAATGCAGAAAAATCCTGTCTGACCACACCGTCTGGGTTTATTCACACTCAGCTTTGCATGTTGGTAATGGAGCTGGAGGGGAAAGAAAAACAGAATTCCTGTAACTCCACATGGCACTGAGGTACCCAGCAGCAGCCACAGGAGCAATGTCTGATCCAGCTCCTTTGGGGTCATCCGTGAGTGAGCCGAGTTTCCCACTGAGTGCCCAGTGAAGTCCAAAGGCTCCCTAGAGGTGCCCTGGAAAGGAGCATGACGCCCTTCCAATAAAAAGCCAATCTCTCTGCTAAAATGGATTTATGAGGTTGATTCAGCTGGGTCAGAAGCCCATCATATTTTTAATATTGGCAAATTCTCTCTCAATAAAAGCTACGGCTTTTAATAGTCGCTGCTTTCAATGACACCAGAAATCAATTTCACCTTCAGCATTTCATGCCTGGAGACGTGTGTGACTAAAAACAAACAAAATTTGGATCCAAATTAAGGTGTTGATGCTGCAGGCACAGGCATTATGTGCAGTCAGGCCTTCTGCACAAAGCTCAGGGCACT
This sequence comes from Luscinia megarhynchos, assembly GCA_034336665.1. Classification (NCBI taxonomy): domain Eukaryota; kingdom Metazoa; phylum Chordata; class Aves; order Passeriformes; family Muscicapidae; genus Luscinia; species Luscinia megarhynchos. The sequence goes on along the minus strand of CM067569.1, from coordinate 31,885,302 downwards.
GGAGCTCAGAACTAATGAGATGTTTAAGTCTTGCAGCTGAGTTTAAATCATTAAACTCCAGTGAAAGAGGCCTTTTGACATTTGAAGCTCACAGCTTGTAAAGTCCTGCAGAGTTCAGGTGCCTCGAGCTGGTGGACAGGCTCTGAGTTAATTGCCACCAGTTCTGAGAGCTCAGTGCCACACCAGAGCCATTGGCAACCTCAGCATCATCACAGTTCAGGCTCTTCCCACATCCATCCAGAGATGAGCAGACAGGTGCCAAACAGGCTGGAAAAATGATCAGATTCCAGCTTCAAATATTTGAACTTTGTTGTTTGCATTCCCCCCTTTCTCTGCTCTTTGGATCAAACCTAAGGACACTCATCTTGGCTGGACCAGCAGAGAGAGCTTGTGAGCTGCTCCCAGGAACATCCCAAACTTCTCTAATATACAGGAAGAATGTTTGCTATTCCTGTAATTTGTCCTGAAGGTAAATATTTTCGACACTTCATTAGGAAAAGATCTATGACATCTCAAGAGTTGCATTATGACTGTCAAAGAAGAGAAAGAGCTGCACTTAATCTTAATATTCCAGCAGCATATCTGCCTTTTGTTCTGTGCAAGAAATACAGATGTCTCCTAAATCCTGTTGTGATTGAGGACTGATAAATATGGATGATCTCAGGAATTACCATGCTGGATTCCTGCCTCCTGTGATTGAGTGTAGGTATGCCCACACAAAAGGAGCTGGGTCAGCATTGCTGCCTCTGCCTCCAGCCCTTTCCCACCCCCTCCCACGGATGAGGACGAGGCACAAATCCTGGGGTGCTCCCTAATCCCAGCACAAAAGCACTGAGGATATTTTAACTCAGAGAGAGGTGAGGCCCTGGCACAGGGTGCCCAGAGCAGCTGTGGCTGTCCCTGGATCCCAGGAAGTTTCCAAGGCCAGGCTGGACTTTGGGGCTTGGAGCACCTGGGATAGAGGAAGGTATCTCTGCCATGGCAGGGGTGGGAATGGATGGGCTTTAGGGTCCCTTCCAACCTAGACTGTTCCTCAGTGATCACTGAGTGATTAACCCATTCTTCTTCTCTCCTTTGTAAGAAGGAACAACAAATGATGCCTTTAAAGCATAAATTAATGAATCTCTGGACCCATGTGACTGCACAAGCAGGCAGGACACCCAGGGAGGCTATTAAGCCCCACTGCAGTGTGACAGCAGCACTCTGACCCTGTCGCCAGAAGTCACCAGTGGCATGTTTGGGATGAGCATAAAAATCATCAGTGATTGTAACTCCTGAAGCTGTTGCATAATCATTGATGATCCCAGTTTTTAGAATTATCAGCCCGAGCTAAATCCAGATTTGCTGCTCAGAGTGAAATGCAGTTGTTAATTTGAAATGTTTTCCACCTCCCTCACAGGATCACCCTTAACCACAAGCCCAAGGCTGCTAAGAGGGCATGGAAAAGGGCAGGATTTGGATTGGGCTGCTGAGGGGGTTTTTCTCTCTTCCTAGCAGATGGCAGCTTCAATGTTCCCAATCAGTGGCTGGCACATAAAGCAGCTTTTAGAACCAGACCATTTTTGCCTGTAGGAACTTCCAGATTGTTGCAGATTTCCAGTTTTGATGGCACAGCTGCCATCAGCCTGTTTTAGGGAAGGTTTCACTGGGTGTTCTACAGACATCTAAGCTTGGAAATCTTAAGTAGCCACTGCAATTTTATTTCCTGTATGTTTTCACTTCTGTGCTCTTTTACACCCTCATCTGGCTCAAGCCCTTTGGAACTCCTGCTCCTCATCTTGGTTTGCCACTGGCTGCCTCAGGAATTTGTAGGTTTGGTTTAAAAATTAAGTTATATTCATATTCATATAAAACTTATATTTATATTTAATATTTAACATAAAATATACAATATTTAATGTATTAATATAATATAGAAATTATATAAAATATATTTCTATTACATTGCATTAATAGTTATTTTCATATATTCATTAATATTCATATTTATATTGATCTGAATTTTTATATCACTCTATCACTGATATTGATCACTGCCCAGCCCACTCCCAGAACCCCAGTGCCAATTTTCTGAGAAACACAGGTAGGAAGAAATAAGGCGAATGGGAATTACTCACTTTGCCCTCCCATGGTGGCCAAAACCTCCCAGGAGAAAAAGAAAACCGGGATTCCCTTTGACAGGCTGTCTCATGGGAAAATGTGTTGAATAAGAGGGGTTCCCAAAGTCGAGTTTTGAAACAAATAATTGGAAAAATGGATTTTATTTTCATTTTTCTACAGCTGATAGCAGTTAGTGCTTGATAGAGTAACTTTGTGCACGTACAAGAGGAAATAAAGGCCACACACATGGATTTCCTCCATGGGATGGGAATAATCCAGGCACACTCCCCATTCCCAGCCCCTGTAGGAGCCTTTACTCAGGAAGGCACATGCAGGATTAACAGTCTTCAAAACGTCCCTAAACAACAAAGTAATTGAAATAATCTTCAATTACATGAGAAAAAATCCCGAAGGGTAGGGAATTCTCTGATTGCCGTCAGAGGAAAATGATAAAAAAGTAAGAGATTTTAGAGTAAAAAGTTCAGGAAGCCAACATAAAAAAACACAAATATGATTTTTGAAGGAAAAATGCTTGGCATTCCTGTGATATTTGTGTTAGCAGGACACACAGCTTTTTTTGGGGCCAGATGTTCCAGCAGCTGGAGGCTGTGCTGTTGTCACTGCAATGAGCTTTCAGATATTTTTACTCCTACCAAACATCTTTTCTCCCTATGCTGAGATCCATAAATCACATTCTGAGGAAGAAAAGATTGTGACTGGCAAAGCAGTTCAGTTTTGTGCACGAGTCAAACAACAGCGAAAGAAGAAGATTCTCTTGTCATCCCAAGGAAAAGGAAATAACAAAAGAAATCTTCAGGTTATAGGGATATATAGAAAAAAATATTGAGATGTAACATGGATAACAGATCTGGGAAAAAAAGAAATTCTGGTATTCTCTCCCTATCCATAGCCAGGAATTCTAACTGTTTCTTTTATCCATTGTTTTAGCTCATTATGGGATCTCTAAGATGGTTTTGAGGTGAAGAAAAGAGGAATTCCTGCTCCTCACTGTGTCCTCAGCATCACAACCTGCAGCCTAAAATGGCTTTGCTTTATTTTGCTCTCTTCTGTTGAGAAACTCCAAGGATATTCAATAAAGGATATTCAAAGGGAATAGAGGATACATTTCCATTAAAAAGCTGAACAGAAAGGGGCAAAGAGCACAGGAAAGGGCTGGAATGAAAATATTGTAAGAATCAAAGCATTTCCATCAAATACAGCTGGTTCCAGAGCCTTGGATTCACTGGCATTATTTAGGCAAGATTCCTTCCCTCCAAACATTTGCAGGACAAAAACACTTTCATAAACTGAGCAGGAATTCAGGCAATTCTCTTGCTTCACTATGTTTCCTAATTTCCTCTGATATTTCCTAATTTAAATCTGTAATAATTCAGTAATTTAATAAATAAAGGAAGAAAAGCAGAGGTTAATACTGTTAATATTTTAAAAGCAAGAACTAATAACAACCCATTACAGAGGAAAAGCCAATTCCTGGTGGTAATTTCCCTAAAGATTCTTTTGTTTGTGGGTTTGTTTCCTGAAGCAGATAGAAAAGATTGAATTTGGGGCTCAAGGAAGCCTGGTTGGAATTCTGAGGGGGAACAACAGGAGTTCGATGAAAACACCAGTAAAAAGCAAAATAATTCTAACAAAAGGAAGCACAAAGCAAAGCTCAATGCACAGAATTTATGAATTAGAGGCTATGAATGTTACATCTGGTTTTAATTAGCACATTCCTAATGAAAAGCACAAAAATGTCTTTAATTAAGGAAATGGGCTTTCAAGGACATGGGAAATTCTGGGGGAATAAAAGGGAATTGCAGAGAAGGGGACTTCAAGCAGCAAGGAGCAAATCCTCTGCTAAAAATGGCCATTTTATTCAAATATATCCCTTCTGTTATTTTCTTGGAGCATCAGTAGCACCCAGCTTTCAGAGGCCACTGCTCTAAATATAATCAGATCCATAGAGAATAATTCATGTGGTTTATCACTCCCCAAATTAATTCTGATTAAAAATGACTTTTGTAGAATGATTTGTGGCATTCTGCTGAGCTTAAACTTCCTTTTTATCTACTTAGAGGAATCTTACTATGAATCTAGAGCAGGGCAGCTCATTATCCTCCTCTAAAAGGCTTTTATACTCAAATTAATGTATTTAAGAGGATGCTGCTGGCAGCAAACCCAATGACCTTAAAAAGTTGGGAGAAACTCCATAGGATTTGCCTTGGTACGTATCAACTCTCTGGATGATGAGAGAGATTTTTATCCAACATTTTACTGGTCTATTTGTTTTTAAATTCAATGTGTGTGGAAGATTAGGGAATCAGGATTAGTTTTCTTCTCTCCCTATTTAAAAAAAATAATTATTTTTGGTGTTTGATTATTTTTATTATTTGTGAAATTTTGTTCAAGTGGTGGCACTGGGTGAGTTTTAAGGTCCCCTCCCTCTCAAACCATACCAGGATTCTCTGATTCCAATATCCCACATTGGAGGCTCATCAAGGCTGTTGTTAGTGCCAGCAATAATGAGAAGATACTGAGAAAATTACTTTCTTCTCAAAATCACTCAGATGATGTGAAAGAAAGTGAGCAACTGTTAATGAATGCAGAAGATGAAAGCAAATGCATTAAAAACTCCTCCTAAGAACCTGAATTTCCCCCTGGAATCCAAACCTGAATAATTTCTACAGTGCAAGCTCTGCGTGTACTTTATTAATGTTCTCCTAAATTGCAACTTGGAAAGCTGCTCATTTCATTCTACTCCTCAAGAAAGGCATTCATTTGATTAATTATTCTTAAACCAGGCTGGAATGTGGATTGTGTTTAACTAACAGAGCAATTATTTTTGCTTTCTAAAGGCCAAGAAAAAAGGTAACGAGAACTGACTGCTGCAAATGCTTGGTGCTACAACAATAAATTCCAGCCTGATCCTCTGCAATAAGAACACTTGTTAATTATTTCTAATTTTACTTTCACTAAACACACAATTATGTTTAATGTCATCCACTAATACCAACTCCTGGCTTAGACCTTGTTCCATTTTGTGCCAGCAAAAACTGGGAGGATTGAAACAGAAAAAGCTTGAAGACACAAAATTGACATTTTTTTTGGTCCTCCTTTGTGACTGATGACATGTTTTGAGTCAAATTATTCTAAAGGGCAAAAGCAGATTCCCCTCATTTGTGTCCAAGTTTCCCTTAGTTTTTCTTCACCCATTTCTTAGCCCCCGACTGACACACAAATACCTGTGCCTGAGAAATCCTCTTGGAAAACCAGGAAGGATTTCACAGCCTGTTCACGTTTCATGGGATGACTCCAAGTGTGATTTGACATTTGTGCCTCATGTTTCGTTTACTTTTAGATGGAACAAAGTGTTCCTTTCCCTAAATTACTTTGCCTTCCAGAATATTTTATCTACTCCAGCACCTTTGTCCTGTTATCTGCTCTCTACAATTTCCTGGAAGGAGAATGGAGCCAGGTGGGGATCAGTCAAGGGACAGGAGGAGAGGAAACGGCCTTGAGTCATTCCAGAGGAGGTTTGGATTGAATAATTGGAAGAATTTCTCCATAGAAAAGGTGGTTAAGCATTGACCAGGTCAGTGGTAGAGTCACCATCCCTGTAAGTGTCCCAAAATGTGTGGAAGTGGGGCTTGGAGACATTATTGGTGGTGACCATGGTGATGCTGGTGAACAGTTGGACTTCATGATTTTAAGTCTTTTTCAATCTTAACAATTCTGTGATTCTTCAGCAGTTCTAAAGTTAATGGATTTGACATGTGTGTTGGGTTGATGTGGCCAGAAATGTGTATTCCATCACCATCTGTTGCAGCCAGGGTGGGGCAGTGACCCTTATCTCCGTGGCACATATTATCTGCTAATGGGCCATCTTTAAACCAGCTGGGGCAATCATCTTTATCCTTTCCACAGCCCATCCTCTCTCCAGGAAGATATCATCTGCTGCTGGCCCATTGAGTCCCACTGTATGACTGATAAAATTACATCATCCCATTGGGAGATGCTCCAGCCAGGGGGAGGAGCCAAGCATTTCCTACCCAGATAAAAACTGAGATTTTGAACAGCAAGTTATCCATCTTTCCACTGGATTCCAGAGGAAAACTGGACCTTTCTACATCATCTCTGGACCTTCAGAGGAAAACTGCACCTTCTACAGGAGCACTGCTTCAGTTGAACCACATCTGCCACTGCAGGAGGATGCAGCCACCATTTAATGGGACTGCTACCAACACCCTGACTGACTGGCGGGGTGCCAGCTTGGATTCTGACTCTGTCAGTGTTTTGGGATTGTTCTTTGTATTACTGCATTTCTATTTTAATTTTCCTAGTAAAGAACTGTTATTCCTAATTCCCTTATCTTTGCCTGAGAGCCCCTTAATTTCAAAATTATAATAATAGTTTGGAGGAAAGGGGTTTACATTCTCCATTTCAAAGAGAAGCTTCTGCCTTTATTGGCAGACACCTGTCCTTCAAACCAGGACAACATGATTCTTGGATTCGCCACCATCCTAATTTTGATGAAGTAGAAACTTCCCAATTCTCTGCCATTTCTGGGCTTATTTTGGGAAGGACTCTCATGAAACCAACAAAAAAAATCCAGCTAGGGACACCTTTATTAAGCTCTGACTGTTTTATCATTCCTGGTGCTCTAAACATATAAAGTATTTGTTTTATTGAAAACAAAGAGCTTTTATTCTTGGCTATTAATATTTGATGCTAATTGTAGTCTGTATATTATATTTCCATTAATTTTCTCTCTCTTAAAAAAACAAAACAAAAAGCCCAAACCCTATGGATTTTATGCCTTTCCTCCCAGTGCAGACCTGAAATTGCTGGATTTCCCCTGTAAAATCTAAACAAGGTGCCACCAAAATAGAAGAAAACATCTCGTGAAACTGGCATTGAACATAAACCAAATGTTTAAATATTAATAGATCTAAAATGAGAGCTACAAACTGGCATAAGACACAAACACCTAAAACTGAGTACAAACAAAACCTGGGTTTTAACTCAAAGTCATCCTTGTGTCAACATCAACCATCAAACAGCTTTAGAAAATGCAAATTTCAAATTTTCCTGCAAAAAATCAAACCAGTGTGTACAAATTTTTCCTGAGTAAGTGCAGGTTATGACAAAAACTTCAGCCTTACCTTCACTTTAAGCACAGAAGAAAACATTCTGGCATCTTCAGACACCCCGCCAATGTACATTTTTTTGGTAAACACAGGTGCATGGTCATTTTCATCCTTCACCTCAACAAAGACCTTGGCTGTATTACCTAAAAGAGGGAAGGAAAAAAGAAAATATAATATTCTGTAATAATTTGTAATATCTCCTGGAATTAATGCATTTACAGTTCAGGGAGATCATGTAACATGAGTGCATGGATAATAAACTAAAAATAAATCCCTTAGACCTCACAGAATCCTAAAATTGGATAATCCCAGAGTCACTGAGGCTGGAGAAGCCCTCCCAGCCCATGTAGTGCAGTCTGTGCCCAATGCCCACCTTGTCCCCAGCCCAGAGCACTGAGTGCCACCTCCAGCCCTTCCTTGGACACCTCCAGGGATGGGCACTGCAAACCTCCCTGGGCAGCCCCTGCCAAGGCCTGAGCACCCTTTCCATGCAGAAATTCCTCCTGCTGTCCAACCTGAGCCTCCCCTGGCACAGCCTGAGGCCGCTTCCCCTTGTCCTGTCCCTCTTCCCTGGCAGCAGAGCCCGACCCCCCCCGGCTGTTCCCTCCTGTCAGGGAGTTGTGCAGAGCCAGAAGGTCCCCCCTGAGCCTCCTTTTCTCCAGGCTGAGCCCCTTTCCCAGCTCCCTCAGCCACTCTGGGGCTCCAGCTCTGTTCCCTTCCCTAGATGAGTAATAGGGATCTGTATCACACTTTAATTCTGCAGCTTTTGGTCCCATTAAATACCCACAGGTGTCACAAAGAGCCCATTAACAGCAGCTCTGCACCTTGCTTTATCTATTTTAATTATTCCTACTGCTGTGCAAATACTTAACAGCTGATTCAGTCCAGTCCTGGTGTCTGTAAACTCATAAATGGTCACACAGAGTCCTGGCTCAGCAGCCTCACCACTTTATTAATTTCCTGTGTTAACTGAAAGCATCCCTAAGCCTGTCCTCCTCCCAGAGCTGGCCTGGTCCAGCGTTGTCTCACCTGAGAGGTTCAACGCAGAACCCCACTGCTCATTTGGTTTTATTAAAGAGTTCCTGCTCCAGCCCATTGAGTAATAAACATCTCCATGGAAAAACATCCAGCAAAATCCATGGACCTGGTGCCAAACAGATTCCACTGCGCAGTAATCCCCACCAACATCTGCTTCCCTCTTTCAGAATCGTATCATCCAGAATGAATGCTGGAAATGATGATATCCAGTTCATTAAAATCACATTTGCAAGTGATAAATCGCCTCCTTTCTGAGCTGGTCTTCCCAGCTCCTTTCAGTGCCAGGATAATTTCAGTGTTGCACAGGTGCCACTGATCTGAGTTACTCGTACACTGCAGGCTCCTTAGAAAAGGCTTAGGAGCTGTATGTTTAGGGGAGGAAAACACTAAACCACAGACTATTTCTGACATGGCCAAAGTCATATTCTGTCTATCTGATGGTCCAGCTGAAGGGAAACAAATGATGACTTCATAAATGGAACTGAAATCTGAAAAAAAGCCCAAATATTTAAAATGCTGTCCCTGAGCCAGCAGCATGTCCTGGGGATCCTGAGATTCCCAGGCAGACTTTCCCACTGCAGTTCCACCTTTTAGGGAAGAAGGTGGCATTAAAAGCAGGATTATGTGTGGAAGTGACTGTGCCCTGCTGAGCCTATAACCAGTCCTATCACTGGCTGCCACAAGTTTGGTCCTAGAGGGAAAATCCTGATTTTATCTGTGCAGGTAGGATCAGGTGTTGGCTCACTTGTACTGGTTTTCTCTAATTCAAATTAAACATCATTTGCATATAGCTCACTCTTGTCATGTCAGGCCAGTTTGGGTGAGGTAGCTGAGCCTTGTGCAAAGTTTGCCTTGTAATTTGCTCAACTCACCATTTGTTTAATTTGCTGGCAGTTCTCTGAGCTGCCAAAATGCTGATTTGTTTAGCAAAGGGTGAATGCTTTGAGAATGGAGAAATGGAAGTTATTACACTAAGCACAATAAAATACACTAAACAAATAAAATACCTTGCATATCCACAGGCCAACATTAGGACTGTCACCACTGAATATCTACCTGTGTTTCAGCTTCCTGCCTGATTTCTGGACAAAGTCCTTCATTTTAGCAGATGGAGTGGAATGTGGCATCTGTGAGCTCCTCCCTATCCCACCTTTGGATCCAATTCCACAGGTGGCTGCAGGAAAGGGCTCCCACCAGCTATAGAAGTTGCCCTCACAGTGGAATTCTCACTAAAATCCCTCAGTAGCACCTGTGTCACGTGGGAAGGTAATGTCAAACTCTTTCCCATGGGTATCTTTCCCACTCCCTCTGCCTGATTTAGGAATATTCCCTGCACAGGGGCTCTGGTGGTCTCAACTTCACCACTCCTGCATCCCCAGCCCCCAGTCTGATGGAAAAGGCCACCAATGAAGTGCACTCTTAGAGAGTCTGGTTTAGATTCTCATTAGACTCCTTTTTCCTTCATATCCCAAAATTTTAACTGCTTTTCCAAACACCAGGTATGGCTCGAACCCTCTTTGCGAGGACAGTGATCATCACAGGCTGTCAGTATTCACACTCACCTTCCAGAGAGGAAATTTATACCCCCAAGTATGTAAAACCTCCCATCTTTGGTGCTATAAGTCTGGAATCCAGCTCCAGTTATTTTTTCTTCATGGATTCCAGGAGTTGAAAGCAGGATTTACTCATTGGTGGTAATTCTTGTGAGACCTCCCAGAATCCGAATATAAAATCTTATTACTTATGACTGTCCTGCCTGAAGAGCTGGCCAGGTGAAAGAACAAAAAGCATCTTTCCCTGGAGAAAGCAGCACAGACTGCCAAGGTGGCCAAAAGGAGCCAAGAAAATTGATTTCAGTGGTACCTCAGTCTCCTACAAGGTTCCTTTTCCCTCCTTTTCTCCAGCACCCTGGAGATGAGCTGCAATGCACAAAAAATACAGAACTGTAGCTGCTTCTAAGTCATCCTCAGTTTATAGGAACCAGCTAAATAATCACTGCCAAGGCTTTTGGATCTTTCAGCTTCTGTGGTTTGCTTAAGGGGAGTGAACACCCTGAAAGCTGCTCTAAAGCAAAGCTGAGGAACCTCTGAAACACCTAAAATGAGTAGTCCATAAATAAGTAACACAGAAAACAAGCCCAACAAAAACTCCTGGGTCGCTCCCAGAAGTTTTTTTCCAAACATCTTTGTTGAAAACTCCTTTCCAGTCTCCCCATCTAAAAATGTGCCAGATCTACATGAGCCTGTAGCTCCTTGCCAGGCTGCAGAAATGAAGCTGAACTAAAGCAATGATTTTTGGACACTGGGACAGCATCAATGATGCTTTGAGTGCTCCTAGGTGAGTTTTACTCAGTGCTTTCACCAGCAGCACAGCACTTGCCTTCTGCAACATTCCAACCCAGACATGGATACAGCTGCTTTCAGGCATGGATAACTCTAACATAAATCCCTGCATCTCCAAAAGTAATTCTGCAGGAGGCAACAGCAGATTTCAAAGAACCTTTCCAAAGTTCATCTGAATCCAACTGGGAGGGAGAATTGTAATTTGCCAGGGTTTAGGAGCACTTTGCTTTACTCCTGCCTTACAAGTGCGTGGAGCAGGCTTTGTGCTTTGGCAGGTGAGCTGTGCTGAACGGCAGCTGGGCTCCATCTCACATTCCTGGATTTGGCAGAACCAAGCAGGAAACAGCACTGAATATTTTTCAGTGGCATTTAGATCTAAATGAGCCCATAAAGCCAGAAGAAGATCATCATGTGCTGTCATTGCTCAAGAGTGCAAAAAGAAGCAAACAGCAATGTGTTTGGAGCAGCATGAACCCAAGGTCTGATTTAAATCCATATTAAACCTCTTTTTCTAACAAATAGTGACCTGAGTGGGAGCTCAGGTTTTATTCAGCCTCTCTAAAATGCACTGCTGTGCTGCCCAAAGAAATTGGAAGCTTGTCCCAAGCTCTCCCAGAGCTGTGAGGCAGTGGGATCAGGCTCTGCTTGAGTCCATCTGTCACAACTCCTGGATTTGGGAGCTGCCAGAGCAGCCAACTTGTAAAGCACCACCAGCACCAACTTCTGCAACCAAAAACATAAGGCTGCTTTACTGTTACATCAACACAATAGGGACACAGAATTCATGCTCATATTTAATGTAGTAGAATCATCATTCCCAATTACTATGGAACAGCTGCAGAATTTTAGTTGTAAAACTACCATTTCCACTTTATTCCCAGAGGGGTTTTGGGTTTAGAAAAAAAAAAAAACCTGAAGCAGACAGGACTGTTGCCTTACCCCCAACCCCCCAGAGCAAAGCCCTGCTCACAGCTGGGAGTATAGCAAAGCCAGGACAGTGCCTTTGTACCAGCCCTGGAGGTGACAAAGGTGACAAACAGTTCTACCTGACTGGATAAAACATGGAAATAATCAATGGAAAGGTGACTTTGTTTTCAAATCTTCTGACAGCAAGATAAAAACCATGTCAATCTGTCACAGAATCATCCAGGTTGGAAAAGACCTCCAAGAACATGGAGTATGACCTGTGACCACTCTCCACCTTGTCACTCAATCAATTCATTCCTCTTAAATACAGGAAAAGCCACCACGGGGTGCTGTTATTATCTTTACATCTCTAGAAATCTGAAATCACAGAATCCCAGGATGTTTTGGGTTGGAAGGCACCTTAAAGCCCATCCAGTGCCACTCCATCCCATGGGCAGGGACACCATCCACTATCCCAGGCTGCTCCAAGCCCCAGAGTCCAACCTGGTCTTGGACACTTCCAGGGATCCAGGGGCAGCCACAGCTTCTCTGGGCATGCCCACCAATGCTTTGGTTCTACAGGTGGGACCAGGTTGAATTTGGAGGTAAAAGCAGTAATATTCTCTTTGTCCCTCCTTGTCCATCCTGTTCCAATGCTCTTTGTCCCTGTGTTTAGGCAGCATTTTCTCTTTGCTGCTCCCTCTGCTTCCACACAAATCCTTCTACTTCCTCCTACCCTTTACTTTCTTATCTCAAAGAGCATCAAGTCGAACTCCTGGCCCTGCACAGGACAGCCTCAAGAATCCTACCCTGTGCCTGAGAGCATTGTCCAAACTACACTAATATTCAAGGTCCTTCAGGGCTCAGCATCATCAGAATCCTCATTCTCATCACCAAACACAGCTCACTGTCCAGTCAAATGAAGTAAAACCACACAGCAATTTCATATCATAAAGTTTCAGTTAAAATAACTCCTTTAATGAGTTTGACTCTGTTGAAAGCAAGAATGTGACTTTGCATGATTTAGCACCATCTGTGAAGCCCCCAGTTTAAGTCACCAATTTGATGTTCTCATACTCCAAAGGACATCTCAATTTACTTTCTCTCCCCATATATTTATTCAATTATTGCCACGCTATCACCTGGCACCATCATTGAATGACAAGCTCAGTTACACTTAATGCACTTTCACTTTTCCCCTGCACAGATGAAAACTCTAGCTCCTACTTCTCTATAATTATTTCCTATAATACCATCGCTGAAAACAATTTGGTACCCAGCTTCTGAGCTTTTTGACATTCAGCCCTGTTTGGTAGCTAAACAGTTTGTCAGGGCTGTGTCATTTACAGAATCCCAGGATCCCTGAGGCTGGAAAAGCCCTCCCAGCCCATGGAGCCCAAGCTGTGCCCAGTGCCCACCTTGTCCCCAGCCCAGAGCACTGAGTGCCACCTCCAGCCCTTCCTTGGACACCTCCAGGGATGGGCACTGCAAACCTCCCTGGGCAGCCCCTGCCAAGGCCTGAGCACCCTTTCCATGCAGAAATTCCTCCTGCTGTCCAACCTGAGCCTCCCCTGGCACAGCCTGAGGCCGTTTCCCCTTGTCCTGTCCCTGTTCCCTGGCAGCAGAGCCCGACCCCCCCTGGCTGTCCCCTCCTGTCAGGGAGTTGTGCAGAGCCAGAAGGTCCCCCCTGAGCCTCCTTTTCTCCAGGCTGAGCCCCTTCCCCAGCTCCCTCAGCCACTCCTCTGATTTTTGCTCCAAATTTGTTTGATTACACCCCAAAAATGGATCTGAATAGTACCTGTACTTCACTATGTCCTCCCTCTTCCACAAACCCCTAAAAGACTCTGAAGCCACTCAGATAATTTCCCAGACTGAAACGTTCAGCCTCCTTTCCTATCTTTTAAAGGGAAGAGGCTTTGATTTATTGGAGCATAAAAACCAGTTAAATCCAGCAAATTCCTCCTGCATAAATTAAGTGGAAAGCGTTCCCTGTTAAAAAGAAGCTGTGTGAAGCTCCTGCACAATGTGTCAGGTTCCATCACAGCTGCTCCTTGGGCTCTAGCCCCTTCCCCAGCTCTGTTCCCCTCCCTGGACACACTCAATGTGTATCTCAAAGTGAGGGGCCCAGAAATCCCTGTAGATCCAGAGTAGGTCACTGACACATTCCAGAGCACATTCCACCAATTCAGGGTTATGCAAGACCAGAACTGGCAGCATGTCACTGCCACTGGGTGTCACAGCTTTGTATTAATTCCATGTTGTATAACCCTGAGACTGTGCATTTCTAGTCACACAGCTCCAAAGTGGTTCATCAGCTCAACCTCAGCAAAGCCCACACTGATGTGCTGATTGTGCCTCGTCTCCTCCCACTGCAGCTAATCAATTCAGTGCCCTGAAATTCAGAACTAGTGTTTAACCTGACTAAAATTCCTCAAAAATAATCAAAGTGCCAAGAAAATGGAAAGGAATTCATTGTATAAATGCAGCAATCAAACCCAGAGATCAAGAGATCCCCATTACAAGTCATAAGTGATTCAGCTGGCCAGACACATCTAAAGTATTTTAAACATGTATATTTATCAAAATGTTTAGCCATCCCTACAGCACAGTGCACATTCTAAGGAATATATATGTTGTATACTACTGGAGAACCAAAGGCACCCAGCATGTGTTCCTTTAAGCCAGAACTGAAGTCAAACTCCAGTCACTATCAAGCATTCCTGAATAAAGTAATTCAGCCATCACTTTTTTGGAACTGCTGCTCAGTCGGGAGAGCTGCTCTACTGCAGACTATGAGTCAGAAGACGGAATGAAAGAAGGAACCTGCTGACTGCCTTGTGTCTGCAGCCACGTCAGAAAGATTTGGAGAAGCCTGATCTGCTCCCTGGGTATTCCTTGGCTGTTTTTATAGATATAATCTCATCTGGATTTCTCCCAGGCACAGGGAGAAGCAGACAGCTCTGCCTTCCTGTGCCCAGGCACATCCTCAATGGTGGCTAAACCAGCACAGGATCTCACTCTACTCTTAACAAAGACAAGCTCCTGACCACTGATTAACCCCAATGTGTCACACCCCACACATTCCATTCTTACTCAAGGAAAAAGAATTATCCACAATAATCCAGGCTCAAAATCCCAGAATGTCCTGCTGGTTCTGTGGGTAACATTGGAAAGAAACCCTGGTGAAGTTATTTGAACTGCCACCGCTGTACAGCATCTTGGGTCATTCCCAGATTTATGGCATGTTCTCAAATATTTGAGCACCTTCAACTAACATGGAATCCCAGAATCCCAGAGTGGTTTGGGTTGCAAGAGAGCTCAAAGCCCATCCAGTGCCATGGCAGGGACACCTTCCACTATCCCAGGCTGCTCCAAGCCCCACCCAAGCTGGCCTAGGACACTTCCAGGGATCCAGGGGCAGCCACAGATAGTCTGGGCAAGTCAGGCTGAGAGAACCAAAAATGCACTGTATGATCCCATCATCACCCCCCTAAAAGACAGCAATGCCACTGCAGAGCAGTTTCAGCATTCTCAGCAAATACCAGCAATATCTATTGAAAAAGATGGAAAAGGAAGGATTTCTGACACTTACTTTTGGAGGGAACTCGCAGGTTGGATCTCACCACCTGCAGGGAGTCTGCCTGCACTCGGAGCTCGTAACTTTGGACACTTTCATAGTCCAGAGGCTTTTTCACAGAGATCACTCCTGTTCTGTTGTTAATGGCAAACACATCTGGAAGCCAGCAAAAACACAGGAATTTTATGAGATGCATAAACAGGGATTTTCAACACCCTGGGGTTGTATTTTGGGGATGATACAATTCTCTGACACTGCCAAGCAAGTCATTCCCTCCCTGCCTTCTCCCTTCCTTCCCTCCCTTCCTCCCTCCCTCCCTCCCTCCGTCCCTCAGGCTTGTAAAGCCCCATGTAGCTCATCTTTGAAGATATTTTTAAGGAGCAGAATGGCTGGATCTGCTCTGCTACTGCGATAACCAGCCCAGCATCACACAATCATGGAATTTCCTGAGCTGGAAGGGATCCAAAGGATCAGCAAGTGCAACCTCCTGCACAGGACTTGAGTACAAATGGAAAGATGGGACAAGACAAAGAACCCACTCTCACAAAAAGGAGGAGAGGGAATTCTTTACATCCCTCCCAGTAATTCTGTGTTATTTTGCCAAGATGTCCAGGTAGATCACAGAGAGTATCCCAACAGGATGTTTTGTTTTGATACCAGGCTTTAATCCAATATTTGTTACAGCATGGCTGAGTCTATAATCCCTTAAACCAGATTTTCAAGCAAGTACAACTCCATCAAAGCTATTTATGTTTTTATTTCAATGTGCCATGGACTCACACTATGTGGCATCCATGGGAATTTTCACACCAGTGAGAATTATTTTCATGCTAATTAATCTGATCTTTAGCTTATCTCCAAAGGTTTGATAATGGTAGTTACAGAATCATAGAATGGTTTGGGTGGGAAGGGACCTTAAAGCCCATCCAGTGCCATGGGCAGAGGCACCTTCCACTATCCCAGGTTGCTCCAAGCCCTGTCCAGCCTGGCTTTGGACACTTCCAGAGATCCAGGGGCAGCTTCTCTGGGCACCCTGTGTCAGGGCTTGACCACCCTCCCAGGGAATAATTCCTTCCCAATATCCCATCTAAACTTCTCTGTTCCAGCTTGAAGCCATTCCCCCTTATCCTGTCCTTTATAAAAAGTCCCTCTCCAGGTTTCTTATAGGTCTCTTCCAACCCTGAAATTCTCTCCTGCTTGTCCAGATGAGGTGGGATTTCACCTCACCTGAAATTCTCTCCTGCTTGTCCAGATGAGGTGGGATTTCACCTCAACAATCTGAGACTTTCTTTCCAACCTTAATGATTCTGTGATTCACCTCAGCAGCTTTACTTCTCCATACTTTCTTGCAGATCTCTGGTGTGCCCTCCAGGTTCCCCATAACCACAATACTGAATTATTATTGTTATTATTATTATTATTATTATTATTATTACACTTACCCTCTTCATTCCCTGACACAATGGAGTACACAACTGTCTGGTTCAAGGCTGCTGCAGTGACAACGGTGACCACGGTTCCCTTCGGGGCACTTTCACTCACTGGCGGGGGTCTGCAGAGTGGAACAGAAGAATTTGAGTTACATACCTAAACAGCAAATTATTGACACTTATTCCTCAAGCTGGTATTTCTTCCATCTATTAGGCTACCAAAGGATCTGTTATTAGGGAAAATAATATTGAAAAGGAAAATGTTTAACCTTTGAAAATGCAAAACCCACCAAGAAGTCCAGTAGACAAGAGGTGGAAAGAAAAAGATCTAATGATTCTTGGATCTGAGAAGTGGGGCAGTGGGGAATAATGAGGAGAAACAAGAACTACAACAGCCTGATAAACTGGAAGTAAAACACAAAATCTATATTTTCTATATATATTTTATATAGAACTGTAATATATCTCTTTTATAATAGATCTTGAATATATTCAAGTCTACTAAAAAAACCCAGTAATCTGTCAGAAAACCATAGAGGAAACTTTATTGGGTAAAATTCCATGTCTTAAACTGGAATCACCTTGGGGCTACCTCCACGGGAATTTCCACTCTTCACAAAGATCCAAAATTTTTCCTGCCAACACATTTTGGTGCTAAAACACAAGATGCTTTTCAGGAAATGAACTGCAACCCAAGGCTACCCAACCACTGTGAGGGTGGGCAGGCCCTGGCACAGGGTGCCCAGAGCAGCTGTGGCTGCCCCTGGATCCCTGGAAGTGTCCAAGGCCAGTCTGGATGGGGCTTGGAGCAGCCTGGGATAGTGGAAGGTGTCCCTGCTCATGGCAGGGCGGGACTGGATGGGCTTTGAGGCCATTTGAACCTAAATCATTCCATGACTGTGCTGATGTCCTTAAACCAGCAGTCCAAACAATTTCAACAAGGAGAATTGAGAAGTTTGAGCTCATCCCAAATCCTCCTCCTCAGATTTTCCTTATGGCAAGAAATGATTGAATTCATGCTTCAAACTCTTCAAAATAAATGTAAAAGGAATTTTTGACACTTATCCATGAATGTAGATGTTTGGGATTTTTTTAATGTATTATGCAGATATTTTCAATTTTTAAAAAATTATACTCGTTTGATGGATAATAAAATAAACACCAGATGAGGATCTGCTCAGAGAGATTCCTGAGTCTGAAGATCAGTTGTGCACTGAATCCACATCTGAGAGAGAATCTACATCTGCTTCTTTCTAGGGAGTATAATGGAGGTATTTGGAAGACCAAATCCCACCTGGAGACATAGTGTAGTGGTGGCCCTGGCAGTGCTGGGGAAACAGTTTGATTTGATGAACCCAGGCCTAAATAATTCTGTGATTCCATGAATATTTTATCATTTTCCCCTTTCATCTTCCAGGTGGTTTTCAAATCCTCCACCCCACACCACATTTTCCCATTCTAAAGGCAGGGAATGGGCAGGGCTCCAAGGATCCAAGAGCTCCAGGAGTGCTGGGACAATGCTCTCAGGGACAGGGTGGGATTGTTGGAGTGTCTGTGCAGGGCCAGGAGCTGGGATGTGTGTCCCTTACAACTCAGGATATTCCATGATTATATGAAAGTTGGAACCCCAGGACACAATCTCAACTGTTGAACCCAAACTTTTCCCATCAAGAAGTGGCCAATCTTCCCATGAGCTCCACCTCACAAACATTTCCTTTGGAATCAATATTGCTTCAAACCTCCTAGAAAAAAATTTAGAGATAATGAATATATGGAAGTTTTGGATCACGCAGTGTAACAGTGATCTCCTCTTTTTTTCACAGGTGGAAAAATCCCCTTTTACTCAAACACACATGCACAGAGCAGATCCCTCCCATAGTTCTGTGTCAGTGGTTGGAGTAAAATTCCTTGCTGCTCCTTAATTTATTAAGCTCTAAAACCATTGCTGTGAAAAGCTTTTTAGTGTGCATTTTACCAAAGCAAATGCTAATCTTAGGGATTAAAAAGCTGCCAAAAGGCAGGGAAAGACGGGGGAAAAGCTGCCAAAGCTGGAAGCATTTAAAGCTGGAGTTCTTTTGATGAGGTCAGAGAGAAAAATGCCCTTTTTATGCTGCATTAGAGATGATGTTGGTTTTTTGTCTTCTTAAAGGGGTGGGAGTGGAACAAAAGCCCTATGTTTCATTCCCAGCATGATTCCAGGATATTTCTGCAGTGGGAATGACCTCTGCCAGTGCTGAATCCAATGGATTGACAAATCAATAATAATTATTGAGAGGTTTTGTGTTTGCTCTGGACAGAGAGGACAGAACAGCACATTTCCCCCCATGGTAATTGAACTGATTTTGTTCTCTTCCTTTAATTCCAGGGATTGGGAACATCAGGAGCAATGTATCAGCTGGAGTAAAACACCCAGCTCATCCCTTCAGAGCATTCCTCTGGATTGTGGAGAAGCAAAGCAGCAAAAGATGAGCACCCAACCTCCTATACCCTGCCCTTTATCCTGTGCTTCCAGCTCTAGTAACCTTTCTAAGGTAATAAATTCCTTATTTTCCAATGTTTCAATGGTTAAGATAGAAAACGGTGCTTTTTTTCCCCCCAACATATTATTTGAAGGTGTTTCTATGCCATAATTTTTCATCATTGGATGATAAAACTGGAATTTTTGTGGGAAGAGGAAAGCAGGAGAATCCAGCCCAAGCCACACAGAAAAAGGACTAGAAAATCCCCATGGGAGTGGAAGGGAATCTCTGTGAATTGCTTTGAAATATCTGAAATATTTTCAATGAAATGGTTCTTTTCTGAACTTCTGAACTCACCACCTTCTCAAATCTGTCATTTCTGATTCCTTCCAAGACTCACATGCCCAGAATCCACATCTATCCCATCCCTGGATGTAAGGAGGTCCCTTGCAATAAATGATAATCCACCTGCATCCCACAAATCTTAGGGATAAACCACAATTAACACCCACTTTAATCCCCACCCCAGCCTTATCCAAAGTTTTAATCTTCCCTTCTCCACACAACCACCCTTTGACCATGACGACTTTAATCTATTCCCAGATCACTGTTTTATCCATTTCCATGGTATTTTTTTTCCATGATCATCACAGCAATGTGGCATTTAGGCCCTTTGATTCACTTTAATTTTTCCACAGTTATAATAAATGGTATCCTGGGAGCATCCAGGATGGAACAGAGACCAGGAGAGACTTCACTGATTTCTTTGAGTATGAAACCACAAAATGGGTTTGTTCCTCAGAAAATAAACAAAGCAACCACAAAGAAGAACAGGATTAAAATAAAGACATAATTATGAAAATAAATACAAATTAAAAAAAAAAAAATCTGGATTTGTTATATCCTAGTTATGTGAGTCTTGATCAGAGTGGGAAAGGGAGACTGAGCACTTCTCAAATACATTGCCGGGCACTACTACTGGAAGTGTCCAAGTGAAATTTCAACTTTTCCTCTCAACTTTTCTGCTTCTTCTTTTTCCCTGCACTAAACACATCAATCCCTGCCCTTCTTCAATTTGCCTGATAGCCAATATGCTTTAAATTCACCATGAAACTTGTCTATCTGCAAAAGCATGAACGCGAGATTTAATAAAATAATTAAATTTCAAACCAGCAAACCCAATAATAATTTGGAAAATTGGTTTAGGGCTGAAGCTTAATAGTGGGATGTGAATGGACTCCATATGAGCCACTGCAGTTGCCTCTACTTCGTGGACTTCATATTTTGTGTCTATTTATATAGAATATTTGAATACAAAGTATTTTATATATTTATATTTACATGTATGGAGGTCCATAAAAACCCCTCAGAAATTAAGTTCTGGTGGTGTTTAATTACATCGCTCACCTCAGCTTGATTAACATTGAGGGTATTTTTATTCTTAGGGTGGTGAGAGGGCCAGAGAAGCTGTGGCTGCCCCTGGATCCCTGGCAGTGTCCAAGGCCAGGCTGGACTTCAGGGCTTGGAGCAGCCTGGGACAGTGGAAGGTGTTCCTGCCCATGGCACTGGGTGGGCTTTGAGGTCCCTTCCCACCTGGTTGGCCACTCTGGAATTCTATGATTCCCATGGCAGCTCTCTTAATCCTTTCACCAGCACATAACAAACTACCTTGGCTTCCTGTGCTTGCTTAAAAAAAGACAGACCTGGACACATTTTAGAGCAATAAATCATGGTTTTATCAAGTTTTATACATGTTTTAGAGCAATAATCCACCACTTTATCCAGTTTTTGCTTTCCTAGTAACTACCCAAACAGTTTGTCCCAGGCCATCATAATTTTTTTTTTTCTGGAAATAATTATTTTTGTTTTAATTAGATGTATTTATGGAGCAGTTCATCTTCAGAATGTCACATATTCCTTCCTGGACTTGATATCCTGCCTTTCTGTCTCAATTCCCAAATTGGTTGGAGGCTCTCTGACCTTCCCATGATATTTATCTCCAAAACAAATGACAAGGGAGTCTGGACATTGCTCCAGTGATCCTGTCTTAACCTATTGTATTTTAACTCAAATGTCAGGTTTTGCTCTCCTGATCTCTGTGTGTTCATGTTATCCCTCCAGTCTTCCCAAATTAAACCTGAGGCCATAAAGGCAGGAATATTCCTGTCAGGATTCAGCAGAAGCAAAGAAAAAAAAAGGGGGGAAAATTCCTACCAACGTAGAGCACAGTCACACACTTGGACTGGTCAGACTGATGGGATAAATTCAAAGGATAACATGGCTGGAAGGATAACCTGGATGCCAATAGGGTTTAATACTAAAATTATGGATAATTTCAGTTCCATATCCACACCCCCAGAGTGATTTATTCCTACATTTCATTAACATAGTGTTGGTGTTGGGAGCTCTGACTCTCAGCCTTTCCAAGAGCAAATTCCCTGCTGGGATCTGGCTCCCTGTGCTTTCCTCTTCCCTTGGAAACATCTTACCAGAACATTTCATTGAAAAATACTTCCTAAAATTCTAGTTTCCTTTTCACTTGGTATAAAGAAGTCCAGGATTTTAATAAAATGCAATCAGCATTACTAACATAAGGAAAAGTTAGGGGAAAAGGACCCTTCACCTGGTAATCACCTGGTAACTCACTCCCTAATTTTTCAGTACCTGGTACAACAATAAATTAACTTTATAATCACGTCTGCTAATTTTTTATTACAAACCAAATAAAGTACCAGCAGAAAAACACTCTACACCGGTGATTCCAAAGGGAAAATCACACACATTTTCCCAAATCCAAGCTGCCACTGATGTGACATGCAAATTCCAAATTTATATTGGCAGCTCCACTTAAGTGTGAGGAAAGCATTGACTGCTTTTACTCCCCCATCTCAAAAATGCTGCAACTAGAAGGCTACCCTTAATAAAATGTAAATTCCATCCTAGGAAAGCTGGGAAAAGCAGTGGTAGGACCGGGATATGCTGGGAAAAGGATGATGCAAAATGGATACCAGCATTAAACAAAACATTGTTAAGGACAAAACACTTTTGAGGAGCAAAAATAATCCTTTGTGGACTCTGACAAGAAAGGGAAGATTATTTCTGAGGGGAAAAATGATCCCTAACAGGGGGAAATCCCAGTAAACAGGTTTGAAGAAATGCAGCTCAGGAGCTGCCTGATGGAAAAACATCTAAGGTGGAATTGATATCCTGGCAGTGTCCAAGGCCAGGTTGGATGTGGCTTGGAGCAGCCTGGGACAGTGGGAGGTGTTCCTGCCCATGGCAGGGGTGGCACTGGATGGGATTTAAAGTCCCTTCCAGCCAAAAATATTCCTGAATTCTCTGATTCATCAAGGCTCAGCCATTCACAGATACTGAGAACCCAAAAGGACCACTCTTTCCAGTTCCAGAGTTCCAACCCAGAGCACTGTGGATGCTTTTTCCACCCTTCTGCAGGAAGCACCAAATTACAGAGATTCCAACCATGGAATGCCACCTCCTACCCTCACTGTCACTGTGCAGGGTTCCCCATTCCCTATTAACCAATGAGGAAAACTGTCTGAGTGAACAGCAGGAAACCAGAGAACTGGAGAAAACCCCTCGGAATAACTGACTCCTGATACAGCTTCGTGATTTTGTTTTGTGAAATTCTTTTGCTTGGATGGTGTTTGACTCCAAAATGAAGGATTTAATTGGGTGGAAAACATTACAACATCTCTTCCATGGAGGGGCAGCGAGCTCCACGTGTCCCCAGATCTCCCTATTTAGGCAGAACACATTTCCACAGCAGGGCTGGTGCTGGGAGAGAAATAAAATTAAATGAAATTCCACACTACATTTACGTCGAGTTATAGCCTGGAATTCACAGCCTCCCATATTTCCCCATAAAACTTCGGATTGCTGGGCAACTGGACACATCTTTTCTGACAGGTTGGGGAGCTGTAATGCAACACTAACAGAAGCTGTAAGTTTGCAAAATTCCCCATTTTTCCTGTTCTGGAACGACTGAACACCTGGTTAATGTGCCCACAAGCACTAATTAGGAAGCAATGATGCTGCCCTCGGTTCCCATTCCATTCCCTGCTCCAGCAGCACTTTGCTACGAGCAATGACCTTCCCCTTGCATAGGATGTGGAATTTATTAATTAACACAATACCAAAAAAGACCCCAAATCCCTTTCAACTTTTACTGCTTTAAATTGAGGACGTGCTCATAAAGAGGACAGGCTGGCTAAAAATACCTCTTAATATTCATCTGAGGTTCCAGTTACATCTGGTCTCCACTCTTTCATAGCGCTACTAATTAATATCTGTTAATTAAGAAATGAAAGTGCTGCCATAAGTTGTTGTGAAGTAATGGAAACTTCAGGATTAAATCCTTGATCCAGAGGTGATCTGGGTGAAGTCAGGACAAAAGAAAGAAGAGTTTGGGAAAGGGGCTCTGCATGGCAGATTTGATTTTCTCAAAAAATTGATTTATTTGGTTTATTGGGTTTTAACCTGTTTTTGGTTGTTCAGCGGAGCTGTGACTGAAAGTATCCAAGGGATGCTGGACAGGGCTTGGAGCAACCTGGGATAGTGGAAGGTGTCCCTGGGATAGTGGAAGGTGTCTCTGCCCATGACAGGAGTGGAATGAGATGAACTTCAAGGTCCCTCCCAACCCAAACCACTCTGAAATTCCATGATTCTTTTGTCCAGAGACCATTTTGCTGGCACAAAGCAGGATTAGATCAGAGCCAGCATTAAAAACTTTAATAAATTGTGTCAATTACCTCATCCTGCTAGGGGCAGGGATGTAGGAAGCCTCCCTGTGCCCACCAACCCCCTCTCCAGGCTCTCCAGCCTGTCAATGGGCTGCAGACACTGAAAATATCCATGTCTTCCATCAGTTCTGTAGAAAACCAGTGGAATCCGACTGACAGCCAACCCTGAGGGAGCTGTGGTGACAAAAGCAGCATCAGCCATGGCCTTCCCTGGCAGCAAAGGTCAGCTGGGCTCTGAGGTGGCCCAGCCATCTCCAATTAAATGTCCTTACGCTCCAGCACTTTGCTTCTTTGTGATTTTTGCCTATTTTCTCCACACTGTGTTTTTGTGGAACAATGCCTGGCTTGGAAAACGCTTTGACAGGCACTGCTGCCATCAGCTCTCTCCATGGCAAGGGCAGAAAAGGACCCACACTGCTAATGCAGTTCAGCTCCTGGGCTCCACAGGGAGACCCAGCTGGAGCACTGGGACCATACAGGGCTGACACAGAGCCATTAGGGTTGGAAAAGCCCTCAAAGGCCATCAGAACCCAGCAGTGCCCTGCTCCCTACTACCCAAGTCCCCAGGTGCCACATCCACACCTGTTCTGAGCTCTTCCAAGGATGGTGACTACATCCTTGCCCTGGGCAGCCCCCGCCAAGGCCTGAGCACCCTTTCCATGCAGAAATTCCTCCTGCTGTCCAACCTGAGCCTCCCCTGGCACAGCCTGAGGCCGTTTCCCCTTGTCCTGTCCCTGTTCCCTGGCAGCACAGCTCAACTCCCCCTGGCTCCAGCCTTTTTCCAGGCAGTTGAAGAGAGTGAGAAGATTGCCCTACTGCTGCTCTGATTCTAAGAAGGAGTGAATGCTGGGGTGAGAAACATCCCGAATCCCTGCTGGCCTCCTCTTGCCAGTCCCTTCCAGAAGAACCAAAGATGCAGAAGATCCCCTCTGGTGGACTTTTGGGAGTATCTCTCACAGTCATTAGGAAGAAACTATATTTTATCCCCCACTTATCGCAAATCAACTGCTCCATTCTGTATTTTCTGGATTTCAAAGCCCTCAGCTGCCCTTTGCTGTTTGATATGGAGAGCACAGCAGTGTTTAGAAGTCTCCAGAATAATTTACAATCTAAACAAAGAAGGTGGGGGGAAAAGAGACTAATTAATTTGCCCCAAATGATGCAACAATGCAGAGGGCAAGCCAGTGAATAAATACCAATCTGTCTTCATCCACTTGACTGGTGTCTCCTCTGGAAGTAGCTCTAAGACATGGATAATGATCAATCAAAGTCTCCCTGGGTGTGAGGAGGGCTCCAAGCAGTGCTGGTGTTCCTCTGGCAGAGCTGCCAGGCTCTGCAGCTCAGCTCAAGGCAGAGTGGCACTTTCATCTCCCTTTCTGCTCATGCCATCTGCTCTCTCTCTTTCTCTTTTTAATTTATTTTTGATTTTGTAGCACAGGCTGCAGCTTTACTCTGTAAAACTGTTCAACTGTGACCTTTCCCTAAATACACAGGAAGGAAGTTTGTAAACCAGCTTGAGAACAGTGCTGGAATCATCCAGATTATGATAATTAGACAAGCAAAGATCAATACTAATCCACTCTAAAGCCACTAATTCTCAATCCGTCTGAAATTCAAGCACCCACATCCAGCAATTGTTCCGTTTTGCAAGGGGCAGCATTGCTCTGTGCTGCCTTTCACCCTAAAGATATCCTGTGTCACTGGAAAATGAGGTCCTGTGACATCTGCCAATTCCAGCTTACATCACTGTCAACAAACCAAACACAAAGCACAGCTTGCAGAGTGTGACAATCCCTGAAAACCTTAGGAATCAACACTAGTCTTGCTCCCAAGTATCTGCTCCCAAATATCTTCAGTCTCCAAGCTGAATCAGAAACTTCTGGGGTTGTTTTAATTTCATTTTTGACACTGAATAAAATAAATAATTGCCTTTGTTGTCCCCAAAAGATTTTAAGAGCCTCTAAACACTGTGCAAAGAATTTCCTAGGAATTGAGCTGTGCTTTGGAAAGGGAAAACCAAGCTGTCCAGATATTCCAAAGAGCTCACAGGGACACAAAGATGATCTGGGTTATTCAGGTGTTGTCATCAAAAGGTATTTTGGGCTATGAATCACTTTTTACTGCAAGAGTTCTTCACTGTAGTGAAATAACATTCCCAGCTGCTGGGATAAAACTGGAGCTCAAGGCAGGCTCAGGAATCCTACAATCCCAGAGCGGTTTGGGTTGGAAGGGACCTCAAAGCTCACCCAGTGCCACCCCCTGCCATGGGCAGGGACACCTTCCACTGTCCCAGGCTGCTCCAAGCCCCAACCTGGCCTTGGACACTTCCAGGGATCCAGGGGCAGCTACAGCTTCTCCAGGCACACTGTGTCAGGGTATCTCCCATATCCCATCTATCCCTGTCCTTTGGCAGTGGGAACCCATTCCCCCTTGTCCTGTCACTCCAGTTGCTGATGCAGGGTCCCTCTCCAGCTTCCCTGTATCCTTTCAGACCCTGGAAGGAACTGTGAGGTCTCACACAACCTTCTCTGCTCCAGGCTGAACATTCCCAGCTCTCCCATCCTGGCTCCAGAGGGAAGCTGCTCCAGTTCCCTCAGTAATTTCTGGGCCCCCTCTGGACTTGCTCCACAGCAAGTTTGCTTCAACAGACCCCTGCCTGCCCTGATCTGAAATTTCAGTCACAAATTTGACATGTTTTTATTTGCTACATTACCCAAAGTAATGCAGCAAACACTGCACACCTCTGGGGATAACTGAGAAACTGTAGGGAGCAGCAGGAACAATTTCTCTCTTGAGAAAAATCCTTCAGCAAAGGACTATTATTAAATGCAATGCTTGTCATTTTGCACTGGTCCTTCAGATTTCACATTTGTTTCAAATTAAATACAAAATTAGGAGAAGAGAGGCATGTTTTTGATATTTTTCACTTCTTTAAGCGACAAATATGCTAATAGTTCAATCATGAGGACAAATAGAGTGCATATAATGATTTTTTGTCTAAACTCCTTTAAATAGCTGAACAAGCCCATCTTTTAGGGCTTACTGAAGGCAATTTATGTTCAATTTCTGCTTTCTGATTCCCTGCAATCCTTGGATTTGGAAATATCTGTACAAACCCCACTACATTCTGCTGCTGATTATGTCACTATGGTGGCATAGAGAGAACACATTGCAACTTCTTGATATCTTGAAGCTGCTTGCCCTGATTCTTATCACTTCCTATTATTGTACAGATGTCAAATTCATGAACATATTCTCTATTACAAAATCTAATAAACTAACCAGCCTGTGCCCCACTTTTTGGTTTGCTTTTGATCAATGAAGACACTGAGGTCTATGATATTGAATTGTCAGAGGGTACATTTATGAAATTATGTCTCTGTGGTGATAATAATCATGACCTGCATCTTTAACGTTGAAGAGGTTGAGTCTTGAGTTTTCTCATGCCTCACACAAATGTATAGAGGGTCAAAACACTCTCCAGGAAACTTAACCTAGAGCCCTGATGATTCCAGTCCCAATTCAAGGGCACGGAATTTGTTTATCCAAATGACTGGTATTTTCAACAACTTCTGAGGAGAGAATTTCAAGCAAACCTTCCCTCACTATCACTGTCAGCCCAGACCTTTCCAACTGGTGACAACCTGCTCAGAGAGTAAAATTCCAACACAGCAGAGTATTTTTGTAGCTCTATTTCAGACTAGCCTTCAAGCAGGACTTTATTTTGACTTTAAAAATACCAGTTTTAGGGTGAAAGAATGAAGTCCTTTACCTGTATTCATCCTGTGTGAAGCGTGGGATGACTGAGGGCTGCAGCACCGTAATTTCCACTGTGGTGGTGTTGAACTTCACTGGGTCCCCATCATCAAAGGCAATGACCACCAGCTACAAACAACACAGAATATCAGGCTCTGACTACACAAAAGAACATTTTTCATCCCGACTTTCAGCAATTCTGGTATTTGCAGGGTCTAAAAAATCAGATGTGATTTTCTTTTGCTGTAAGTCATGTGTTGTGTTAGAACAAAACACGGAGGGAAAAGGTGACAGCCATCCTGAGGTTGAACCTCTGCTGGAAAATTTACAGAAAGATGGTAAACTGAAGGGATTTCTTCCTGGAAAGGATTGTTAAACATTGGAATGGGCTGCTCAGGGAGGTCTGGAGTCCCCACCCCGTGGAGGTGTCCAAGAAGCTGCTGGATGTTGCACTCAGTGCTCTGGTGGGGACTGGTCACAGATTTGACTCCATCATCCTGGAGGGCTTTTCCAACCTCAAGGATTCTGGGATTCTATAGTTCCCAATAAAACAAACAGGAAAAGCCCTGGCTGAGAATTATCTGTTGCTGACATTAATATCTAGAACCAAGGGCTCATGTTAGAACAAAAAAATTACTTCCCACTCCCCTCCAAAAAGTCCTCTGCAGAAAGGAGATGTTCTAAGCTCAAATATGGAAAAGACCAAATTATCTTCTTTTAATTGAGGCCCGTTATAAATATTTTTATTTTAAAAAATCTTTTTTCATGCCTATTTGTTGATTTAATCTGTGATTTTTTACTGGCACAAGCAGGTTTATTTGTTTTTAGCTTTTACATGAAATCTGCTTGCAAAAGGATGTGACTCCAGCTTACTGAAGAAGAAATAATGGGCATTTTTCCAGTTTTCTCCCTAAATTTTTCCTTATTTCTGGAGGTTGTTACATGAGGGAAGTCTGCACTTCATTCTAGCAGAGCATTTTTCTGCCAGTCAAAATTATTCCACAATAACCCTTTTTTTTTCCAGCCAGTATATCAGGAAAGTCATCAGTGCAAGATATAATTGCAGAAATTATCCAGATATTAAAGAGTGACTGGAAAAATTCCCAGAGGACTCAGCAGCAGACACAAGCCCGGTAGTTTCAAAGCAAATACTCCAAGTGTTCCTATCACTGATTTCTGGAGTCATCTCTGTGCTTTTTTCCCAAGAATCCACATTTTCTGAAAAGTGATTCCCTGCCCCAATATGAGGTTGTGTGGGATAGATCCAAATTTTGGAAAAAAGTCCCACAAGAATAAGTACTAAGAAGTAAAAACAACAAGTGCAGCAATAGAAAAATTTCACTGTGGTGATTTTAACCAAGAAAAAATCCTCTTCCCCCTTGGGTTTTATTATATTAATTAGAAACTTAAAAGGACTTAAATTAGCACTGTCCTAAACCAGGGACTGCTCCAGCTCAAGTAGCCCTTGATGGGACACTCAAGAGTGGAAAACAGTGGACAGCTTTATTCCTTATAATGCAAAGTGTGCAAACAAATCTCTCTTTTACCATCATTTCAGAAATAAATAACTGAAGGAAGAAGAACACACGTTAATGACTATAAGGAAGTTTCCAACTAGGGAAATGACATCAAACGCAAGATATTATGGATATAAGTTTTTTTTCCTTACTGACCCACTTCTATTTTCATTTTTTTTACTATTACCTTCCTTCGTGAATCTTAAAAAGCAGATGTTCTACTGATTTAGTTTAAAATCATACCTTAAACCACATTAATTGACTCCAGACTCTTTAGGAACAGTGACAACATAATGGCAATTTAGTTTTCCTTAAAATCAATGTTTTTTACAGTAAAACACTTGTGAACAGGAACTCCTAAACTACCCTGCTGTGTAATAACTTTATTTGTAAGATATCTTGCTCTTCTTACAAAGTTCATCCCAAATTCTCCCCAAAAGCCCTGTTTAAAGTGAATGTCCTGAGGTGACGTCGCAGTGCTCTGTATCCCCAAATCGTGTTGCTCATGCCTAGAAAGTTTGTTTTGTCTAGCCCGGCAAGCCCCGCCCACTGCTGCTGGCTTTGCTGCTTGCTTGCATGCTTACATCTTTTCCCCCGCTGCTTCTGCTTTTTCCTGCCACTTTTGCTTTACTTTTCCTTCCCTTATTAGCTAGGTGTCACATCTCGAGGTGTCTCCTTAGCCTTGAGATCACCTCAGGAGGACATAAAGGTGGTTTACATCCTGTTTTTTCCCCGAAGCCACCGAAGAAAGACCGCAGGAGGCTGTTTTCAGAGACTTCCATGGTTGTTTGTTGTTTCTTATCTCAGAAATGCTTTGTCCAGCGAGCAGCAGTCTGCTCACTAGACGTCCAAGGCAGAATCTGCCTAAGAAAGGCAGGACTTATCTTATATAGTCTAAATTACGTACCAGGTATTTACAATTATTTTCCAATACAATACAGTCTTATTAAACAGTCCAGCTCTGACCCCGTCCCATCTAAAAGTGCCAGCATGTCACCCAGCATGGATGACACGGAGAAGAAGGAGGAAGAGGTATCCCCACCCCCAACTTCTCCATCTTGGCTACGTTTCCCTTATCACAAACATTCTCAAAAGTCTACTTATCTACGTTCTAACAACCTAATTTACACTTTACTAATTTTGGTGGCTTGTTTCCATTCCCTCTGTGTTTGTAATTTCCCTCAGGGGTTTGAATTCAGTGCCTGAGACACCAGGGTCTCACTCAGGGGTCTTTGAGACCCTTGCCAGGGGGGGTTTGAGACCCCCAAGGAGGCCAGAGGACTACTCTGGACTCCCACAGCTAGGAACACCTGATCCTGGGCAGCCTGAACATCAAGGAACCCTGGACGCTGCACCATCGTGACAAGAAATACGCGTTTCGCCCCCCCAGCATCGGAGACGATCTGAGATTGTACACCTACTCAGACGGGTGACAAATTCATTTTTGGCATCCGTGTTTGGTTTTTTTCCCTTGTGTTGGGGGGTGTTTTTCTGTGTGTGTGTTAAAATAAACAAGTTTTTTCCACTTTTGTTTTCCCTCGGAGGAAGTTCTTCCCGAACCCGGTAGTGGGAGAGGGGAGGAGTTCTGGGGGTTTGTTTTCCTAAGGGGACTCCTTTGGGAGATATCTCCCATAATTTTGTCCAAAACCAGGACAGTGAACTTGGGTAAAATAAGGGCTCCCCAAGCTGCCTTCCTGTTTCCCCCACCCTCTCAACAACCACATCCGTTCAAGACATTACTGAAATCACAAAGGCATAAAACACATGCTAGGAGAAAAAGAAGGAAACAAAGGAACAAACAGAATTGAAATTATGCATGGAAATCCAATGAAAGGTTGGATTTGACCTTGGAGGTCTTTTCCAACCTTAACGATTCTGGGATCTTACTATGCAATAGAAAGACAAAGGAGAACCATGATGGCAAAAGGAATCCCAGCAAATTCAGGGACATGTCCTGGCACTGCAGATGAATTTGTACCTTGAACACTGTGCTGGGCTCTTCGTTGAGGTTCACTCGGGTGACAACACGTCCAGAGTTTTCCTCTACATCAAAAATGCTGGCGCTGTAGGGAAACTGGACAACATCCACCTTGTAGCGGACCCGACTTGCTGGGGTGCCCTGGAATGCAAAAAGAGGCAAATTTTGGGCTTTTACACACCTCCTGAAGGATTAAAATGCAGCATTGGTAAGGCCATCACAATCAGAACTTGCTGTTCATCTTCCTCAAACCTGAGCATCAATCCCCCCCATTCAATCCCCCCAAAATACCTTCCATGACACCTGAGAGGTCCAGGAAGAAAAGCCACCAGAGCTTTGGAAAGAAAAGGGCTCAACCCCTGTTGTTGGATACTGCTAGGAGCTATGGAAAAAACAGCTTTGAAGCCTTAGGTTTCTTAACTGCTTGAAGACAAGAAATTATAACAATGATTAAACACTTACTAAAAATGTGTACTATGTGATGTTTTGCAAAAAGCATGTTTTCAAAGAAGTTCTTAAACCAGTAAGTCTTTTCTATTCTGTTTTGCATGTACTACCCTATATATGTGTAGTGTCTTCTTTACATAAAGCTCTCTCTTTTTCTTCTCCATTACACAAAGAACTATGTTGCATTACCCTTTCCACTGCTCCTATAGTCAAAATACAACAGAACCCCCACCTACAAAACCCAGAAATGTTTTATAGAAACTGAAACTGAAGATGGGCATGGCTTAAGGCTGGATAAAATACCTTTCAAAAATATTTTCACTCGGGCATAAAACTCATTTAAGTTTAAGAAACTTGTGAGTGGTTAAAGAAAATGCTGTTTTGCAGATGGATTTTAAGCAGCCCCAGAAGGAAACCTTTCCACGCTTCAGACCCTGCTTTGGTGACAAGGATGGAGCCCAGGTAGCCCCTGGGTGGGTCACAAAGTATCTGAAACACCAAAGCAAAAAGTGGGATCAGAAGCAGCACTGCCAGAGGGTTGAAGAGAGGAATTTTCCCCATCAGTATCTCAGCATTTTCTAATTGAAGGCTGCTTACCCATTAAACCATTTTAACACCACCTGACTAAAAAATAACACTTATTGGAAGGATGCAGTTTCTTAGGGTACCCATTATTTTCATACGATCCCATTTTTGAAAACACCTCAGGGGTCACTGAGTCCAACCAGCAGTGCTCCTGAGGCCAGCACTGACTCATGTCCCCAAGTGCCACCAGCCACATCTTTATTGAACACCTCCAGGGATGAGCACTGCAAACCTCCCTGGGCAGCCCCTGCCAAGGCCTGAGCACCCTTTCCATGCAGAAATTCCTCCTGCTGTCCAACCTGAGCCTCCCCTGGCACAGCCTGAGGCCGTTTCCCCTTGTCCTGTCCCTGTTCCCTGGCAGCACAGCCCGACCTCCCTCTGGCTGTCCCCTCCTGTCAGGGAGTTGTGCAGAGCCAGAAGGTCCCCCCTGAGCCTCCTTTTCTCCAGGCTGAGCCCCTTTCCCAGCTCCCTCAGCCTCTCCTGGGGCTCCAGCCCCTTCCCCAGCTCCATTCCCTGCCCTGGACACGCTCCAGCTCCTCCAGGGCTCTCTGGCCAGGAGGTCCCAGAACAGACCCTAGGGTTTGAGGTGCCAGCACATTTCTTATTGTTTTTTATGGCTGTAGCCAGAGAACTTCTAGCTGGGCTTTGGCCCTTTTCTTTCCACGCACTCCAGGGAACTGGATCTCCTGGATGTTTCCTCTCTGCATCTCCTGTAGGGTTTTGTTTCTGCAGGGCTTAATTTCCAGCAGACTCCTGGTAGGTTGCAGTCTCCCATGAGAACCAGGGTTTGCAATGGGCAGACTTCTCCCAGCTACTTGTAGGATGTCTCCCTAGACTCTAGGGAGTCTAGGAGAGATTCCCTCTGATCCTCTTTGCACACTAATGTCTGAGTAATGATTTTTCCAGCATGCCAAAGTCTGGATATGCAGAGATTTGGGACATTTTACAAAATTCCAACTAAATTATTTACTAAATATATTTGGGAGTAGATTCAGAGAAACACTTCTGTCCTAGCAACAGCATGATTTAATTTTCTGAAAGCCTCCGAGTCCCAAGCTCAGATCAGGCTTTGACCTTTATGTTGCATTTAAACAGCCAGAACATTATTAATGGTGAATTGCTGATTTTCACCTGTATTCAGTAATGTGCTTTGTTGGGATTGGGAATATATTCCATGTCCCATGCCAGCCTCGAACTACATGGGAACAGAACATTTCCTTTTGTAAACAGCAATGGAAATGGCTACAAAAGTGGTTTGAGCTCACTAAATGCTATCAATGTTTTGCTGATCCAACAGAAGTAATTTGAGTGTTGCCTCTTGAAGTTCTCCAAGGAATTCCAGCCTGAGCAGAGTTTATGAGACCATCAGCAGCTTTAATCATCCCAGCTGGGTCTGCCAGGCATGTTTGAGTGGTTAGCAAATTAATAAATGATTGTGTTCATAGTTAAAAGCACTTCACATGTGCTAAAGAGGGCAAATCCTGGAAAAAGTGAGAAATTTCTGGGATCACAGCTTAGCAGAGTTCATTATCAACTTTCCCCCTGGCATTCCCTGCTTCAGTCATTTTTCTTCAATGTTATAATTAATAGCAAATTACCTTCTGAAATCCAGCCTATTTGGGCTTGGAGTAATGGCCTTAAACTTGCTTGGAAGACTAAGAGTCCTCATCATCATTAAAGCTCCTCACACCAGGTAATTTGTGATTAAATAAACAAAAATCTCATCAGGTTATTGTTGTTCCTGATGTGATTATTAAGTACACTTTGCTCCTGTCACTTCAGAAAAATAACAAAACCGGGATTTATTTTTTATTTATGGTATTTTGGCACTGATGAAATTAGAAAAATCTCCAGAGAGATTTCCCAGGGAAATCTATTTAGAAGCGAGTTTTAATTATCTGAAATATTAATCATCTTTTGCCTCTGTTCTAAATTAATTTAGATGCATTATTATGTCTGCAGCAAAACTTGAATCCAGCTGATAATAATCCCAAATAAACCACAGAGCAAGGATTGTGCTTGGCAGGCACCACATTCATTCTCTCCAAGCAAAGTTTCCCTGAGATTCAGGACTAATATGAAACTTAAATAAAGCTCATCCAGTTCCAATCATTTCTTCCATGGCTGCATGATTCCATAAGATTCCATTTGCTCAGGGGAAATGCCATTTATTCTGACACAAGTGACAGCTACAAACATGTCCCTAATATTGGTGAGGCTGCCCCTGGAAAAGGAGCCTTGCACATGATGTACATGTGCACTGTCCAGATAACTCCTAGCAGGAAAATTGTAATGGAATAAAGCCAGGGAAAATGGGGAAAAGGGAATCACCATTATTATTGGGGATTTTCATGCATGTTTCTGCAAGCAACTCAAGAGGAAGCCAGGAATTGTTACCTCCACCCTCCAGGAGAGGAAGGCTGGAGCACCTCTGCTAGGAAGACAGGAGGAGACATTTGGCAATGTCAAGAGGAAGAGGAGAGGGAGAGGGAGAGGGAGAGGGAGAGGGAGAGGGAGAGGGAGAGGAGAGGGAGAGGGAGAGGGAGAGGGAGAGGAGAGGAGAGGAGAGGAGAGAAGAGAAGAGAAGAGAAGAGAAGAGAAGAGAAGAGAAGAGAAGAGAAGAGAAGAGAAGAGAAGAGAAGAGAAGAGAAGAGAAGAGAAGAGAAGAGAAGAGAAGAGAAGAGAAGAGAAGAGAAGAGAAGAGAAGAGAAGAGAAGAGAAGAGAAGAGAAGAGAACTCCAGGGAAACCTTAGAGCTTCTTCCAGTGCCTAAAGAGGCTCTAGGAGAGCTGGAGAGGGATTTGGGAAAAGGGATGGAGGGACAAGGGGGAATGTCTTCCCAGTGCCAGAGGGCAGGGCTAGATGGAATATTGGGAAGGAATTGTTCCTGGGAGGGTGGGCAGGCCCTGGCACAGGGTGCCCAGAGCAGCTGTGGCTGCCCCTGGATCCCTGGAAGTGTCCAAGGCCAGGGTTTGACTTTGGGGCTTGGAGCAGCCTGGGCTAGTGGAAGGTGTCCCTGCCCATGGCAGGGGTGACACTGGATGGACTTTAGGGTCCCTCCCAACCCAAACCACTTAGGGATTCACACTGGTAACAGACACAAACCCCCACAATTTCTTGGCCCAGGAAAGGATGGGAGAAAATGGATTTCACTTTCATTTGAAGTCCACAGGTGAAGATCCCAGGTGTGCCTGGATTTCACTCCTAAAGGACCAGTATGGAATGGCAGCATCATGAACACAGTTATTTCCTAGGACTCTCTCCATATATTATCTCCATATATAGATTTCCACTCAAATCTGAATAATATTTGTA
This sequence comes from Luscinia megarhynchos, assembly GCA_034336665.1. NCBI lineage: Eukaryota > Metazoa > Chordata > Aves > Passeriformes > Muscicapidae > Luscinia > Luscinia megarhynchos. The sequence goes on along the minus strand of CM067569.1, from coordinate 31,849,943 downwards.
ATAAGGAATTCAATCAGGAAAGTTTTGTAAAGCTAGTTCAATGAAAAAAATTAGGAAGTGGTGCTAAACCCCCCAAATTTACAGGATTTTGGAACCTACTCAAAGCAACCATGGAAGATGGGACAGTCCAGAGCAGGTGCATGAGTTTGGTGGGTCTTACACTAGCTTAGGGATGTAAATGGTGCACTTGTGTAAATTCACCCTAATTTCATTCACATAAAGCCTAAAATTTGAAGGATTTTACTCTTTTGTAGGTAACTCAACAAGAGGGCCTGAAATATGAATTGCTAAAGCTGGAAATTCTGAATTTTTAACTCTCACTTACAAGCTGAACACAAAAAAAAAAAAAAACCCACCAAAACCATCAACTTTTAAAGCCTTGAGATAAAATTACTTGAAGAACTCCTCAAATTTGCAGCATGTGTCCCACATTGTAATCTCCAGCAGCCACTGACATTCCCCAGGAAGAGCTTCTTAAATATCAAGGTCTGGCCCACCTGAAAATGGTATTACCTCAAATTAAAATGCAGTGAAATCTTTAATTAAATATCCAATAGCCTCTTACTTTTAGTGAGTGCACAGAAGACAACAAGGACAATTATTCCCAATTTGACAAAAGGAATCCACTGAAGGAAAGCCTCAGGAGGTGTTAGGAGGACAGATAAAACATTAAATGGGATGTTCTGGAGCTCTGGAAGCTGGCTGCTCGTTAAAATTAGTGTTCTGCATCTGTTTCTATTAACATTTCTAATTTAAAAAAAAAAAAAAAAAAAAGCAGCAAAGCAGGCTATGGAGGGGAATTGCCCATGGCCAAAACATCCCAGCTTTTACAGTGATAACCATTATCAAAAAAGGGATATACAGGAAAAACAAACACTTCTTTTTATGTCAATCCTGGGAATCACCTCTGATAAATAAACTGAGCATTTATCAAACAGCTCCTAATGCTCTCCTGCCCACATTTTTGGAGGATTAAGAGCTTTGAGACCACTCAGAACCACTTTTTCATCTCTCATTACCAGGCCACTTCAGTGAAGCATAAAATGTTCACCAGGAAGAAAACTCCCCTTGTCTCCAACGGATTTATCCAACACTAATCCAGGCTGATGATTTCTTCAGCTACAAGGGATGATCTAAATGCCCAAAAAAGAGATGATTGGCAATATGTGCTGCTGTGAGACTGAGAATTGTGCCAGCCACATCCAGAAGAGCAGGAGATTGAGCCAGGAGCTGGTTTTGTCCAGGCTTTGGAATCTTTCCCTGAAAAGGATGGGAAATATCTAACAGAACCCAAATCTGAACACATTTGTTTCAACTAAAGTAAAGCAGGACTTGAAATATTTTCATAGAGGTGCTTCTCCCCTTTACTCTGCTCAGGTGAGACCCCACCTGGAATTCTGTGCACAGTTCTGGTGCCTCCAACATAAGAAGGTCATGGGACTGGCTGGAGAGAGTCCAGGGAAGGCACCAGGATGATCAGAGGGATGGAGCAGCTCTGCTGGGAGGAAAGGCTGGGAGAGCTGGGATTGTTCAGCCTGGAGAGGAAAAGCTTTGGGGTGACCAAATTGTCACCTTCCAGTGCCTGAAGGAGCCAACAAGAAACATGGAGACGTTTTCATGGGATGGAGTGTCAGGACACAGGGAATGGCTTCCCACTGCCAGAGGGCAGGGTCAGATGGGATATTGGGAAGGAATTGTTCCCTGGGAGAGTGGGCAGGCCCTGGCACAGGGTGCCCAGAGCAGCTGTGGCTGCCCCTGGATCCCTGGAAGTGTCCAAAGTTGGACATTGGGGCTTGGAGCAACCTGGGATATTGACCTTGAAGATCATCTCATTCCAACCCCTCCCACAGGCAGAGACACCTCCCACTGTTCTCTCTGTCTTAGTTTTATCCCATTTCTCTTCCTATTGTGGGCAGCCAGGCAAAGCCAGCTGGGAATTGCTCTGGGAGCAAAAATCTGTTTGGGTGCTTCTGTTCAGGTGGAGTTCCAGGGGTGTATTGGAGGCAGAGCTTCCCTGCACAGGGCTCACCAGTTTTTCAGGTCACAGTATCCAACAGCCTAAACTTACCCACTCCAAGGGACTAAAAAACCCCAATAAACTGAAAATTCCTTAAGATGCAGCTGGACACCACCTCTGGAAAGGAAACTCAAGCTGATGTGTGAGGGAGAACTCACAATTAAAGGGATTGTTAAGATGGAAAAAGTGCTCAGCTGCCTCAATAATTCCAGTTGCAATGTGCTTAAAATGAAGGATTTTTATTCTTATAAGGTTTATCAGTTATTTAGAAAGCTGTTCTTTGGCAGACACGGCTCTGCTTTATCCCCATCATTCCCTCTAGCCTGGTTTTGCTGCTTTTTGCTTAATATTTCTTGCTCATACCTGGAATTAGGTAGAAGCTCCTCTGGGAAAGGCAAGGTGAGCAACTTAAAGATGCACCAAATAATTTGACAAATTATTTGTATATTTATATAAAATGTTACTATAAAAATGTAGAAAAATCCACAGTAGACTGTTCCAAACGGCCAAAGAACAAAATGTTGATTTACCAGATTTAATGAAAACAAAATTTTCAGGCAAAACGTCCCAGATTTCAATGACCAGAAGGGTGTTTCAAATTTACAATACATGCAAAAGTAGCTACTAAAACATAATTTACATTCTCAGCCATTGCAAATAAAAAGGCAATTAAAACTAAAAGGGAAAGGAGCAACTAATAAGAATTTAAAGTGACATTTACACAAAACAGCCCTGCAAATCTTTCTATGGCCTTTAGAGAAAAGCTCGGGGTTTTATGTTTTAATTGACATTTCACCAAGGGTCTGAAGAATAACTATCAGAGGTCTCTGATGCCTTCGGGCCAAGAGGTTTTGACCACTTTGAAATCCACAGGTTGAAATAAAGACATTACAAAATATCTTTGAGGAAGTGCTTGACTTTGGAATAAATTGTTTCTGTTTTAACAGAGTAACTCTTCATAATAATCAGAAATCTGGTGAAATTTTTGCAGCAAAACCCATCTTCTTACCAACAGTACATTCTATTGATGGCCTAAGGTTTTAGGTACCAGTTAAGTTATGAAAATCTCACTCTCAGATTTGCTCGTGTGGATACACATTCCTATGTGGAAGGTACACAGAATTGTAAATAACTCAGTATGTGAAGGTTTGATGGGAGGATTTTAAAAAAAAAAAAAACAAACCAAGAGATGCTTTCATCTTCATCTCTAATAAATGAAGTTCTGTTGGATTAATTTAATAGCAAAAGCTCACTCTTACCTCTACATGCTATAAATTCCTAAATAATTTAGGAAATACATAGAAAACAATGGTGTCATTCACCCTCTTGTGTTTTACCTAAATTAATGCTTGTCTGTTAATATGGAGAGCCCACCTCCACTGACACCATTCCCACCACTTTCTCCTTCCCCCAAACCCGCTCTTCTGCTCCTGGAAAGAACTCAGATTTGCCTTATCTGCAGAGAAATCCCACACAGATGCTGGGCCTTTCCAGCTGGATCCTCACAGCATCCATATTAATTTGACAGCGTTGGGATTTGCTGAAAACAATGGTTGTCTCTGAGGAGCTGATTAGCTCTGAAAAGCTTTTATTGCAGATGATGGAAAAATCTGGCTGGGCTTTTATTCTGGATATGGGAATTACATAACTTACTTGCAAATTAACAACAAGAAAAGTTAAGATTGGAGATTTCAAATTAGTTGGGCTCTTATAAACAGGCATATTTTAAAGCTACAATTATTTTTTTAATATATACATATTTATTTCCCTAAACTGATAAAATAAATATATTAGTACCCTGCAAATAAGATTTCAGCAGGTTTAAAACTTCCAAACCACACAAGTAAAATACTGGTGATAACTAAGAATATTTCATCCCTTAAGGCAAGTTTAGAGCAAGGTCCCCTTGCTGAGCAGAGAAAAGGTTCTGTGCTTTTAAACCAAATTTCCAGTGAATTCATAGCAAGTACTTTGTGACACCATTTAATGTCAAAGACAGCTTCAAATAAATAGAGATTTTCTAGTAGCAAAGGCTGGCTCAGGCAGAAAAAGAAACACAGCCATTTATGTCTGGTAGTTTTACTTTTAAAATAAAAATGATGAGGGACAAAAGTACCAGCCATTATTTTAAAATAAAAAACCGCTTTCAAAACCTCCTTTAAAAGCTTTCCTCCACAGCTGTCTGACTTTTATGGCCCTTGCATTTATTAGAGGCTTAAGGGTAACTTCATTTTTAAATCTTCATAAACATCAACAGGTGTTCATGTGATAGCGACAGAAATGTTATAGAATGTCCAGTAAGGTTTGGGGCTGTTAAATGAAAAATGAAATAACTTTGCATTGGAAATGCTGATTGCACAGGACTAAGGATTATAAGTTTCCCCTCAGTGATCTCTTAGTCTTCAAAACTTAGACACAGCAATTATAAAATGGAGCTTTTATCAGAATGGGCAAAGAGAGCCCAAAATATCTCATTGTAAGGCAACAACATTTATTTAATGTTAAACAAAAGCTGCCTAAACCCCAATCACACCACATTTAGCTAAGCTGTACCTGATTTGTGTCCAAGCACTTCATCAGCTTTTAATGTGCATGGCACATTCCCCCTGAACATTTCCCCCTGAGGATTATTCTCCTTCTTATGCCAAACACTGGCAATTAAAAATTAAACCTGGCTGGCAGAACAGCTCTGGCTTTTCCAGTCCTCAGAGGATCATCTGGTCACTGATGTTCATCAGGCTCTGGTGACAAAAATTGACATCAAACTTCAGAACAGGCAATGAGTCAGAGGTGTGTGCCCAGGGCTTCAGTAGCAGAGAAAAACAGGGACAAAAATAAACTTTATCCCCTAAACAAGTACCCTGGGTTCAAATATTGTCCGTGGAATGAACTCTGCAGTCCCACATCAATCTGGGATGGCTCAGCTGGGAAGTGCACATCAAACAGTGACAACCTCACAAAACTGTGGTTTCTTTCCTCTTGAACTACCCCAAAGACAGGCACAGCACCCCTTCCTGCCTATTCCTCTTATTCTCTGAAGCTGGATAAAGAGCTTTCCTACAGCCTCCCTGACAGACAAGAGCTGCAGCATTGATCTTCCAGCTCCAGGAGGCAGCCTTGGAAATGCAGCCTCTGTCCTCAACAGCAAAGCCAGGCTGACATGAAACAAAGGTAGGAGTTCCTCCTCTGTGAAGCTCCTCATAGTCTGAGTCAATGAGAGAGCAGGGGCACTTTGGAGGGCTCGAGTTTCCTTCCTCTTGGGTGTGGAATATGAACAGCTTTTCCTTACCGGGGGATCCTGATCCTCAGCTGAGACCGTGGTGATAACAGTGCCCTTGACTGCATCAGGAGCAACCATTCCCCTGTAGAGCTTCTGGCTGAACACTGGTGAGTAATCGTTCATATCCTGCAGAAAACAGAATTCAGAGCTCAGTCCTGGAGTTCCAACAAAATTCCAGATGCATTCACAAATGTTTTTGTTGAGTCTCCATAGGGATTGCCATTCCCAGGCTCTCCCAATTCTATTACCCCTGCACAAAGTGAGGGGGGAAGGTGCCAAAGATTCACAAAAAAATGGATTTGGGACTGCTCTGCAGAAGGGAATTCTGCAGGAAAACACAGCCCCACAAGGGCCCAGAGCAGAGAATGTCACACCACCTTCTTCTGTGGCAGCAGGTTCGGCTCATTTTCCAAAAGGAATGAGCTGCTCTGGCTTGATGGTGTTTGTTACCTCTAATGTCCAATAAATTAAGGAGAAATAAAATATCCTTTGTAAGACAAAAGGGCATTTGCACAAATTCTTGTGCCTGAGATAGGCAAGGATACATAAATATATTTAGATATTTGCATATACACATAAACATATCTTAAATATCTTGCAGAGTCATCCAGAGTTGCTTTTCTTTGTGTGGAGATGAAAAATAAACTCTGGCTTTTATTTTTCCTTTCATAAAACAAGATGTCTACAAAAACGCTTTTTCCAATTAAAGTTTGTTCTCCTCTAAAAAGCCTTTTGGTTTGTGGCATATTCAAATCAGACCAGTCTGCCACTCATTTAATGTTTTGTGTCATTAACTGGGGCATGTCACTTGGTCCAGTGGAAGGTGTCCCTGCCCACGGCAGGGGTGGAAGGAGATGGGCTTTAATGTCCTTTCCAACACCAATCATTCCATGATTCTGTGGGATTCTGGAGGCAGAGATTTGAATCCAAAGAGTGCTTTACCCAGAGCAGTGAAGGAGGAGGAAGAGGAGGTTTAACACCAGGTATTAAATATTTACATCTTTATTTTAGTGGGGCACAAGCAAGAAAGGCCCCTTGGTGTCCCCATAAAGCAAAAAACCATGAATGTCCCTGTGTACAGTGACATTCCCAAGGCTATTTTCTGCTGGGAATGCTGCACTGCAGGGATTTTTCTCATGCTCTAGCTGTTTGGCCTGTCCCCACCTTTGGGGGACACCTGGGTTAGTATCAGTGCATTACAGAAAGTGACTGGCTTAATGAGTTTTAAATTACGTATTGATTTCCTCCTTAGTGCCTTCCTCCCCTCCTGCTTTGTTTCTCCTCCTTGGCATTCCCAGATGACAGTCTCACTTCCCAACATTTTTGTTCAGCATTTTCACACTCCTTGCAGACAGGGCAGAGTTTGTTTCTTACCAATCTTTTTCCTAAATAAAAGCCCTGTGTAAGTCTTGGGAATGAGCAGTGTCCTGCTCAGAGAATAAGGAATGTGGTGGGGGAGTGGGGTCATGCACATGCCAAGAGTGACAACTGAGTTAACGAGCTGGCATCAAAAAATCACTTTGTAGGTCTCAGCCTGTTTTTGAAGGTGCAAATGTGAATTCTCAAGAACACTAAAATTAAACCATCTCTCCCAAATTGTGCTTTCTTTGTGCTTCATCCTTATCTTTGTGCAGGGGAGGGATGTCAGGATCCTGTAGTGCTCTTGTGCAGCCCCATGGGAGCAAGGAGGAACAAAACCAACAAAAAGTGCTAGATAAAGAGTATCTGTGGTAGGGAGACAGCTTTGGGGGTGTTATACTTTGCCTTTCACTCTGTTTTGTAAATAAATCTGTATAAAAATAGAATAAATCTGTAGCTAGATAAGCAGTGACACAAAGGCTGGTTTGTAGTTATCTGTAAATATGTGGCTGTTATTCCCTTACTGTCAAAATAGGCAGCCCAGGTATTTGAAAGTGAGAAATATGGAAAATCCATTACCCAGATTTCCCATTTCTGTATTTTGGAACTTGTCTGATCATTAACAGGAACCTGGATTTGAGTTAATGGCAGACAGGAGTTCTGTGGCTGGAGGAGCGAACTGGGGAAGGTTTTAAAATGCTGGAGTTTGGCCCCACTTGTGGGATTACACCTCAGATTTAAAAGGTGATTTCATGATTTCTTACAACCACTTTGTGGGAGGGGGGGTTACTGCCCCATTCCTGAGCCTGTGCTTGGGGATTGCACTCATGTGCTGCATCCACTTCTGTGCAAGGGTTAGAGGTGTTTTAAGAAGCCATCAAATGTAATATTCAATTGTTTCCTGTTTACAAGCAAAAAACATCTAGGGCTTTGGTCTGTGCTCAGAAGAAAGCCCAGGACTTGCTCTAAATATGTGTTGTCCAAAGTCTCTCTGTGCTGAAAAACCTGAAAACTCCATCTCTGCATCTGTCCAGCATTAAATTGTCTTTGATAGCAATGACTGGAGGGAGGACCTTGGAGAGATGTAATTTACAAGAGCCTGGAGGGACAGGACAAGGAAGAATGTCTTCCCACTGCCAGAGGACAGAGATAGATGGGATATTGGAAAGGAATTGATCCCTGGGAGGGTGGGAAGGCCCTAGAATGGAATTCCCAGAGAAGCTGTGGTTGCCCCTGGATCCCTGGCAGTGTCCAAGGCCAGGCTGGATGGAATTTGGAGCAACCTGGGATAGTGGAAGGTGTCCCTGCCCATGGCAGGGGTGGCACTGGATGGGCTTTGAGGTCCCTTCCAATCCAAACCATTCCATGACTCTTGGATCCTGTGACTTGGATCAGTCACAGGTTTTGGGGCTGGAACGGAGCAGATCATGCCCATGACATATTGAGTTCTCCCAGGACATACAATGGGGTTTTTTCTTTGCTCCAACAAAACCAGCTCCAGGCTGTATTTCATCCTCAGGGTTGCTTTGTGCCCAAAAATCAGTAGTTGCATTTTGTGGCTCTGCTCCTACCAAGGTTTCTATTCAACTCTATCTAAGTGGAAATCAATATTGCCTTGCTACAAAACCCATGTCTGAGCTAATAAATGCATATCAGGCCTTTACAGCCACTTTGCAGTCTGTTGCTTTGTATGACAAGTGCAATAAATAGGAAAAAAAAAGTATTTTTAGAGCCATCACCTCTTCCACTCATGTTGAATGTCCAATCCCACAAAGAGTGAAGAGGTTTCCTTCAGAGCACAGCATAGGAATCCCCCAAACTTCCCACTCTTCCCACACCTCCAGTTCTGGATCTGAAGTTTTCTGCTGTTGTTTTGTTTTGAACATCTGCCACTTCAGTCTGTGTGCACATTCCCAGAGCTGGTAGCTCTGGGAATGCTTCCTCCAAGTGTTTAATAGTTACCTGCTGTCTAGGAGCTTGCAGGGGAGCATTTAACTTTCCTGGAATTGTGAAATTCCTTTCTAGGGAAAGCAAAGGAGTGGTTTGGTATCACTGTACTTGAAAATTCTTATTCCTCTGGTGAAACCTTTGACCACAGAAAGTTCTCACTCAACACCTGATTCCAAAAACATAACTCCAAGACATTTTATTGCTAAAAAAACAGAATAGAAATTCCATAAGGCTACAAGATGTCATGGCCCTAAGAACATTCATAGCCATGAAAAACCTAGAGGAGCCTCCCCCAGACCACACCACATGCTCTGGGACCAGGATCCCATTTTAGTCCTTCCCCAGGGATGCCAAAGGATTCCATATGCATTTTACACGATAGTCTAAAAAACTACATTTTAGAGTTCTTTAGAAACATCCCTGGATATGAAGTGACACAGACAGAGGGGAAACAACTGAAAATATGAGCTTTGACTTCAGAAAACAATTTGTTCAGAGGGGAGTTTATTTTTATGCCTGAAAATCAAAGTGTTATTCAACTCCAATTCCTTTATGGGAAGATTATCTCTGCCTTTCCTTAAATGTGTCCCATGCCATGAGGCCCTGGCACAGGGTGCCCAGAGCAGCTGTGGCTGCCCCTGGATCCCTGGAAGTGTTCAAGGCCAGGGTGGACTTTGGGGCTTGGAGCAGCCTGGGATAGTGGAAGGTATCCCTGCCCATGGCAGAGAGTGGAACTAGGTGAATTTTAAGATCCTTTCCAACCCAAACCAGTCTGGGATTCCATTGAATACCTGATTTCACCAGATACTGAAGTATCAAGAACTTCAAATCCCTTCCCTTCTTCACGTATTCTCTTTGCTTGTCATAATGAACAGACCTTAGTAGCACCAAGTTCAAACCCTTGTGATGATGCTGATATGGCCAAAGCAGCCCCTTGAATTTTGTCTGAGTGGGTGCAGAGCTGCTTTACACAGGGCTTTGTCTGAAGCTGCACAGAACAGGGCCTTGCTCACATAGCACAACTCCATCTCTTTCCCATTTAGTGCTCAGAAAGCCCTAAAGTATCTCATCCTATAAATTAAGGGATAATATTCATGATGGAATACACGAGGCAGTAAATTACTGGCAGATGATTGAACTGAACAGTTGAGATGGAAGGAAAGAAAGAAATCTGTTTACCAGCAGTGTAACCCAACCCCAGGCCACTTATTCCATTAGTGTCACCAGAAATGAGAAATATTTTGGAGGCAATCCAGCTGATTTTTTTTAACCTTCCTGTAAGTTTTCTGATGCTGCTCTGTTCTTTATATGGGAAAAGATGTTCACTGAGTGGCTCTTCCTGTTGCCACCAGGATCCCATTGGCCTCCCTGGCCCCAGGACACTCTGCTGGCTCAGGGACAGCTCGGTGTCCCCAGGATCCCCAAGACACTCTGCTGTCCCCCAGGTCCTTCCCCTCCAGCAGAGCCTCCCTAGCCTGTGCTGCTGCCTATGCTGAGTTGTTCTCCCCAGTCATTGCTAAACAATTTAGACAGTCCTGGGCCCAGTATTGAGCCCTGGGGACACCTCCAGTGACAGCCACCATCATGGCCCCTGTGATCAGCCAGTTCTCAATCACCTCACCACCCCCTCATCCTCATTTTTTTGGCATTGTTAGAACTAGAACCCTCTGGTTTTAGTCATTCTTGTTGCTCTCTCACTTTGAATCCTTCACCTAAGACAATGGCTTTGTTCCACTACACAGTGTCCTTGAAAATCTCCAAAGCAAATCAATCCCCAGCCCAGAAGGAGGAGAAAAGCATTTCCACAAACAAGAAAGAGGGAAAATAAAGCAAAAATAATGCTGGTAATAATAAGAGGAGGACACAGCACAAAGCATGCAGAGACCTTACAGGCCCCATGATACAGAAATTCTCTTTATTTGTGTTTAGGAATGCATTACTCAAGTGCAACTGTTTCTGTTAACAAACCCTATTACCACAGCAGCTGCTTCCAAATGCTAAATCCTAATAATTTGAACTGCAAGGATTTTGCTTTTTCCAGTACTGGGAATCATCTGGATTGTGAGGGGATGTGTGTGGGTACAACAAGAAGCAAAACCAACTCAGCCCTCCCAAACATCCCATGCCTTTTTGCAGCTTCAGGAAAAGTTAAGAAAGCAGCCAAAGGAACCGGAGAACAGGGAAAGGAGAAAAATCTTGGTCTGCTTGAGGTGATGGTAAGAAATCAGTGCAAATTAGACTATTCTTCCTTGGAAATATTTGAATGGATGCAACAATTATCATTCTATGACTCCCTGAGAGTCAGGTGGGGATCAGGCTCTTACCCCAGGGAACAACGACAGGACAGAAGGAAACAACTTCAAGCTGTGCCAAGGGAGGTTCAGGTTGGGTACCAGGAAAGATTTCTTTACCCAAAGGGTGGCCAGATTTTAGAAGGGGCTGCCCAGGGCAGAGGTGGGGTTACAATTCCTGGCAGTGCTCAGAAGATGTGTGGATGTGGCATCTGGGGACACAGTTTAGTGGTGCAGGGTTAATAGTTTCACTCAGAGGTCATTTCCAACTAAATGAGTCTATGAATTCATTGATCTACCTTTGGCTTTCTCTGCCAAAGGAGTCCTAGGACATCCTTACAATGCAAGGAGCCTTTGGCTGCAGCAGAGGCAAATAACTTGTTTCATCTCAACATGAGGGTACAGATGAAGTTACTCCTCCTGCAGTGAAAGCCCTGCTCTGCAATCTGTGCCTTGACCTAGTTCAGGGCAGGTTAATACAAACTATTTGTAACTTGTCATGCCAAGGGCTCAGAGTCCAAAGAACAGCCCAGTGTGCATCCCCCTCCTGCAGCCATAGGGAGCAGGGGGCTCTGGGTGTGCTCATTCTGCTGGATATCACACAAATGATGGACGACACCATCAGGAATCCATAGCTGCTTAACAGAATTCCATTACCCAGGAAAAATTACAGTGCTTGAAGTGAAGAGCTGGGCTGGGAGAAATGACAAATGTGAGCAGAGCAGAGGGAGCCCCAGAGGGCTGGAGACCTCAGTAATAACACAAATAAAGTTTTGAGGGTTGGAGGGGCTGGATCTGTGATGGTGACATGAGCTTGGGCCCAGCACTGCCTCTGTTTCCCTCTAGTTCAATTTTGTGTTCTTATGTTGGAACTGTGGGGCATCTGCACTTGGTTGAGTTCCTGTTTGGGCTCTCAAACCCTGTATTAAAGTAATTACTCAAAGCCCAGCCTCTAAATAAAGGAAAGCTCAGGAACTGCTCAGAGGAAGCACATCCAGTTCCTGCAGCAGGAGCAGAGGATGCTGAGTGGGAGGGAAAGGGTGGCCTATTCTTGTTCTCACCTGGTTTCAAGACTCTGCACCCTGCTCCAGCTGCTCTGACTCTTGGATCAGCCTTCTGAGGTGTCCTGAGGATCCTTCCCATCTCAAACAGGAACAGCACACGATTCTGCCTTCACTCTCTACCCTCTCCCCCCCCATCCCTGTGAATTTTATATCTGGGAACTTCATCTTTAAGCTCAAATAAACCATCCAGACACCTCTTGTAACCAATGTTTAAAATATATGCCACCTGACATAAAACCCACTAATGACAGCTGCCCAACACGTTGAGATACTAAATCTGTTTTTTCCACAAGTCCTCCTCCATTCTCTCAAGTGCCACTCAAAATTCCCCTGTCCTAGCTCTCACTCCAGGCTGGAACCTAAGCACCACCTTCATCCTAGCACTTAAATAATATTTGTTTATATCTCTTGATCTGTTGCAAAACTCAGCCTGTCACTGATTCGAAAACACTCACCTTAAATTGGATTTATTTTCTTTCTCACTTAGAGTATCCCCTGCTTGTCCTCCTTCGCAGGCCCTGTTCTGCCCCCAGCCAAACACCTTTCATGCCAAAATTGTTACTTCTGGCTCCAGCCTGGTATTCCGGCCTCTCCAAAGCATCATCATACTCCCATTTTGTTGCTCATGTGTGGGAAGAGTTTCCAGGAGAGCATTTCCAGAGATCCTATTGATCTCTGCCTTAAATTCTCTATTTCTTTGAGAGGGCACAAGCTTCTGGTACAGACACCACTGAGCTGAACTTTAATTTTCCCTGACATTAATTAATACAATCAATCACACAATCAAACAGACAACGACTTTTCTACACAATCCTACCTGAAAACCTTTTAAAAACCCCAACAAGTCCACTCAAACCAACCCAAACTATTCTTTCAAAAATTCAGTGTGCTGGGAAAAGGTTTATTTTAGGAGAAAAATTGAGGTTTGAGCAACTTGCCCTGTAAAAGTCCAACAGAAGAAGATCAGGGAATGATGGAAAAGCTACTTCCCGTGAATGATGTGAAATGTGCTGGGGAAAAGCACAGATTAGTTGGGAAGAGGTGACCTGCACCTCACACTGAGACATTCTGCAGACAGAGAGACATCATAGAAGTGTTCTGGCATTGTCACCAGAGCTAATAATGGGAGACATTTACTGTTCTAAAAGAATTGTGGGCTCAGTAGAGACTGACAAACAGAATTACTTAAAACCATGGGGCAATTCAAGCACCTGCAGCTCCAGAACAGGCTGAACTCCAGACTGCCAAATACTTTTCACAGACACATTTAAACTGAACATTTGTGAGCCGTTGCTTTTGGTCCTGCTACAATTTTTGCTCCTTCCCTAAAATCTAAGTAATTAAAGTCTCTTCCACAGTTCACAAAACTCAAGCAACTGCTCAAAAGGACAGAATGACTGACAGAACTGCACCTCTGGGAATGCCAGGGGTAGGATTAAGGCATCTGAGCTCTCCTCTCCTCTTGGACATAGGCAAATGAAGATGGGGAAGTCCTGCTGTCCCAGCTACAAACACTTCATTTGTGGATCATTCCCAAACAGACACCAGCATCCCTTTATTCCTGGGAAGGCCCCTGAAACCCTGAGGTGAGGCTGTAACTCACTGCAGTTCATGGTGCAAGACACTAAATCAGGCTGGTCCTTTGCAGAGCTGGATTTTTCAGCAGCAGAATCTGGAATCCAAGATGTGCTGTGCCACACCAGCACTCAATACACCCCAGTGTGTCTTAAAATTACAATTTGTGGGCTGAGAAGTGATAGTGTCACTTTTGCAAACAATTCCATGAGGGGTTTATTTCAGTCTTTTAGGGATTCTAAAGGACAAAATGTTTGTGTCAGGTGTTCTTTGATTTCATAAATCCAGGATTTAACTACGAAATTGCACATGGGAAAATACTTGCAACTGTTACAGAGCGTGTGTTTAACTGAACAAACTGCTGGCAGAGTAGGACTCATATAAGTGAGATGCAGGAGAGCAGAGAGTCCTGGTGTTTCCTAAGGACACCTACATGGTGATGGAATATTCTGGCATGACTGGGAGAGGATGCTGTTGGCTGAAGAGTGACCCTTTACCTTGACTCTGACGGTGACAGTGGCCAGCCCAGGAGGCATCGTGCCCTTGCTGTCGAAGGCTTCCACGAGGAAGGTGAAGGTTGCCTCTGTGTCAGAGAAGGATTCATAATCCAAAGATTTCCGGAGTGACAGCTCTCCTGTGTGCTTGTTCAGGGAAAAATACTGCCGGGCTTCCTCAGTGCGGATCTGATAGTTCACATCAGCACCCAGGTCCACGTCTTTGGCCTGCAGGGAACAGAGGGACATCAAACACAATCCATTCTCACAAAATATCCCTCTGAGATTTAAAGGGAAAACTGTTGCAAACATCCTGAGTTTAGTTGTGTTGTAATTGTATTCAATGTGCACAGATACAAGGCATGAAATTCACTGAAAGTTCAAGTTATGTGAAATGAGCACAGAATTCTGGGGAAAAGGCAGTGGAACCTGAATCTCATCTTAGTTCTTTTCCCTGGGCACATGCTATTGGCCACTGCCAAGATCACAGAATCCCAGGATGGTTTGGGTTAGAAGGGACCTTAAAGCCCATCCAGTCCCACCCCTGCCATGGGCAGGGACACCTTCCACTATCCCAGGCTGCTCCAAGCCCCATCCAGCCTGGCCTTGGACACTGCCAGGGATCCAAAGCTTCTGTGAGCACCCTGTGACAGCCTATCACCACCCTTCCAGGGAACAATTCCTTCCTAACATCGCATTTATATCCTTCCTCTTTTAGCTTACAACTCTTCCCCTTGGCCTCTCTCTGCCTGTGTTGACAGCGGCAGAGTAGGTTTTGGTGTTTCATTGATTTTTTTTATTAATTACTATTATTTCTTAAATAACCTTATCTTTAAAGTGTTTTTTTGGTACCTGGCTAAAGGGCAAGCGTTTTTCAAAATCACAGAGTCATGGAATCCCAGAATGGTTTGGGCTGAAAGGGATATCAAAGCCCAACCAGTGCTACCTCTGCCATGGGCAGGGTCACCTTCCACTATCCCAGGCTGCTCCAAGCCCTAAAATCCAACCTGCCTTGGATAACTTCCAGGGATCCAGGGGCAGCCACAACTTCTCTGGGCAAAAAACCTTGCCCTCATGCTCCAGTTCACAGTCTTTTATTGCAGTATCACTGCAAAGTGAAACAAGAATGCTGAATATTGCCGAACAAACACACACCACCTTCACTCGCTGATGCTTCCTTACCTCCAGCTGCAGGAAGACAGTTCCTGGTGGGAGATTTTCTGGCACGCAGACAGTGTAGGAGGCGTTGGTAAACACGGGGCTGTTGTCATCAATATCCAGCACCTTGATGGCCAAAGTGAGCGTGGAGCGCCGGGGATCCACAGCTCCGTCTGTCGCCTCCACGATGAGCTCGTAGTAATCCCTCACCTCCCTGTTCAGCTTCACTGCCGTGTAAATGCTGCCGTTGGAGGTGATCCGGAAAAGGTTCTTGAAGTTTGCCAGACTGTAATGGACTTGCCCATTAACCCCAGCATCTGCATCTGTAGCCTGAAGAGACAGCAGGAAAACCATGGATTAATGCACAAATTGGAAAATCTCCGAGGGAGATTTGGCAACAGGAGAGAAATCTGGTGAGACAGAGAAGGATTCTGCCAAATCTGTTGTGTCCAGGAGGAATTGTCTGGGGCAGCCAAAGCTCTCTCTGACCTTTGACTGAAGATAAAACATCCCACAGAAACAAATGGCTCCATTCCCAGTGACAGAAGGCAGGCTAACTGAATCCCAGCTGGAGTTCTTCAGCAGAAAAGGCACAGTTAGCTCAACCTTGCAAACTTTTGACAGAGGACATAGCCTGAAGTTGTGTCAAGGGATGCTCAGGTTGGATATCAGGAGGAATTTCTGCATGGAAAGGGTGCTCAGGCCTTGGCAGGAGCTGCCCAGGGAGGTTTGCAGTGCCCATCCCTGGAGGTGTCCAAGGAAGGGCTGGAGGTGCTCTGGGCTGGGGATCAGGCACAGGCTGGATTCAATCCTGAAACTTTTTCCAACCTAAATGATTCTGGGATTCTACCCTATGACTCCCCAAACTTCAACAGAAGATGAATTTAGTACTTGTGAAGCCAAGCCTTCAGATAATTCTAATGCTGAAGAATCCTCAGGATTGGGTGGTGTCTGAGAGGAATTTTTATTTAACACTGATGTAGCGTTTCACTGCTTCCCAAATCCTTATGGAATATGAATTTAGATGAAGAATGGATGCAGACAGACAGAAGGGACACATCAGTTAGACATTTGTCACACTCAGTGATATTTTCATTGCTGCTCTCTGAAGAACTACTTAAATTTCTCTTTTGTTCATCCTGTTGTTCAAACCCAAACATTATCATATTTCATCTTCATTCTCCTGTGCTCAGAAGAGGCTGGTGATTGCCACAGAAAACCATCTTTGATTTCTTTAGTTGGGATCTTTATTCTCACATACTGAACCAAGCCTTAGATTTCAGTGTCAGCCAAATAATTCTTGTTATCACATAATTAAAGGGATGGACAAAATTAATAGGTTTTCATAGAGCTCTCAGGTTGAAATGCTGACCTGTTATTTTGCCTCTTCTTAATTAAATTAGGGCGTGATGAACAATGTTAAGCAAATTAAACAAAGGGCACTCTGTGAGCAAGGTATTCTCATTTATTTGCCTTTATGAATGACATCTATGAAGATCATTAGAGATTTGCATGTTTTGTTTTCAGAACAGTTGCTGGGAATGCTTAATTCTGGTGATGGTGTTTGCTGTAAGGCTTGGTAATGAAATTATTTATCCTGCTAGAAATCAATTAAAAGTTAATTAAAATTGCTATTAAGGAAAAAAACATTGTGTTTCTTCCCTGCATTACACCCATATGCTAAGGTGGACTTGCTACAACTCCATTCTGACTGGTCCACAGGTATGTAGCATCTTTCTAATCCACATCTGTCAGCTGGATTTGCCTAATTTCCAATCAATTCAATTTCCTCTGTCGAAATAACAGATCTAAACAGCAAAAAACTCCAAACCAAAACAAGCAAACCAAAAAGCCCCATAGGAATCTCCACGAGTAATCTGAAATACGCCTATAATTGGAAACCGTGACAAAAAATTCTCATGAGACATGAGAGTTTTGTATCAGCTTAGTCTGGAACGATGCTTCAGAATAGATAAACTTCATGTTTAGCAAAGGAAATTAAAATTACGTTCAAATGGATGGCAGGCTTTGCAACTGGGTTCCTAAAAACATGACTCTGAATGTTGGGAACTCATTTGTGCACATCCTTAGGCAGAAACACCTTTGCCACATCCTGCAGAGCTGATTTGATTCACAGAATCCCAGGATCCCTGAGGCTGGAGAATCCCTCCCAGCCCATGGAGCTCTCAAGGTGTGCCCAGTGCCCACCTTGTCCCCAGCCCAGAGCACTGAGTGCCACCTCCAGCCCTTCCTTGGACACCTCCAGGGATGGGCACTGCAAACCTCCCTGGGCAGCTCCCTGCCAAGGCCTGAGCACCTTTCCATGCAGAAATTCCTCCTGCTGTCCAACCTGAGCTCCCCTGGCACAGCCTGAGGCCGTTTCCCCTTGTCCTGTCCCTGTTCCCTGGCAGCAGAGCCCGACCCCCTGGCTGTCCCCTCCTGTCAGGGAGTTGTGCAGAGCCAGAAGGTCCCCCCTGAGCCTCCTTTTCTCCAGGCTGAGCCCCTTTCCCAGCTCCCTCAGCCTCTCCTGGGGCTCCAGCCCCTTCCCCAGCTCCATTCCCTGCCCTGGACACGCTCCAGCCCCTCCAGAACTGGACACAGCCCTCGAGGTCCCTCAGCAGAGCCAGCCCAGGGGACGGGCCCTGCCCTGGCTCTGTGACCACCCCACGGCTGGCACAGCCCAGGGGCCATTGGCCTCGTGCCTTTTATACGGGGTTTGAATTTCCTGGGCTTACACATGTGCTTGGCTGAGGTATTAACACCACCCAGCTCCCTGGTCAGTGATACATCTGCATTCAGACCTGAATGAGATTGGCTGAGGGTCCCTGTGTTCACACAGGGACCTGTTTATTGAACTAGGTCAGCCGAACTGAGTTTCTTATTTACGGACAAATTTTTGCCCAGCTACAGACTAGCTGTGCTGTTCATCCACACAACCTTCTTTTCTCCAGGCTGGGCAGACTCAGCTCTCCCAGCCTGGCTCCACAAGGAAGGTGTTCCAGTCCCCTCAGCAACTCCATGGCCTCCTCTGGACCTGCACCAACAGTTCCAGGTCCTTATGTTGGAGGCACCAGAACTGTGCACAGAATTCCAGGTAGGGTCTCACCTGAGCAGAACAGAGGGGGAGCATCCCCTCCCTCCACACTGCCAGATACATATCCTGGTGCTTATCTGGAATCAGGAAAAATGTGTCTGTCCAAAGAGACAGAGCAAGTACTGCTGTTACTCCGGTGACTCCTCAGATCTCCAGGATAACTTTTATTTCTATGTCTAATTCATGAAGTACTGTATGATAAAACAAACCTGGAAACCTGGGGATATAAATGACTCACTACTGTATTTCCCAGAAAGTACATTCCACGTTTATTAGAGATGCCATCATCTACAAGGTGACAGCCTTTACCTCATGTGGTAAATGTAGATTTGTACTACCAGATCTGCTTCCACATTACCAGGAAACCCTCAGAAATATAAAACAACAGTGTTCCAGAGTAATGAATTATCTCCCTCCATCTCAAACAGCAGGGAAACACAGTTCTGGGAGAACAGAATGACTAAGACACCTCTGAAGGATCATTAACTCTCAGATATAATGACAAGGGCTTGATTGTCAACAATATTCATTATACCATTATCATCTTTTGCAAAAGAAACCTCCTAGTATACCCTCAGCTCTTGCTCACGATGGTGAGAGGATTTAGGCAGGTTAATTGAGGATCTGTGCCTGGAATGTTGGAGCAGGAAAACAGCCAAACAAGGTTGTTATTCCTACTTGTCTCCAAATCAGAGACAAGCACAGTGGGTATCCCCCTTTCCTGAAGACTTAAACATTTCTTAGGGACCACTCGGCCACAAAAACAGCTTCCTTCAGTTTAAATCCCCCTTCTTCAGGAGCAAAAGTTTCCCACAATCCCTACCCAAGCCAACCCAAACTCCTGATTTTGGACAACTCCCCCAGCAAACCCAAAGTAGGAATTGTGCTGGAGGATTCAAATGATGCTGTTGGTGAGAATTATTGTTCTCATGGCAGATAAAATGATTTTTTTATTACTAGGGGTTTAATAGGTTTATTATTGAGGGTTTAATGGGTTTATTACTCTGGGCTGGATGTATTCCCAAGCCCCTCATTTGTGACAAACAGCAAATCAAGTGTGGGTGGGAGTGTTAGATTGGATTTTGTACTTGTTTTGCAGGGAGACTACAGTTTGTGCCCACAGGACAAAATTAACATCTCCCAGATGCAGTCAGAGGCCACAAATATCTGAAATGTGCCTGACCTCTTGGTCATAAACCAAATATTTGTAAGTATTTTAAGGAGGGAACATCAGTCATCAATAAAAGTTTGGACTTTCCTTATTTCTTAAAGTTCAGAAAGGCTTTTCCTCTTTTGTTGCTTCTTGGCTGCTTTTATAAAGCCTTTCACTTTTTAAATTTTCTTAGAGGGATGGAGCTCCTTAGCTGGGAAGAAAGGCGGGGAGAATTGGGATTGTTCAGCCTGGGGAAGAGAAGCTTTGGGTGACCTAATTTTGACCTTACAGTGCCTGAAGGAGCTGCAGAAGAGATGGAGAGACTCTTTACAAGGGATGGAGTGCCAGGACACAGGGAATGGCTTCCCACTGCCAGAGGACAGGGTCAGAGGGGTTTTGGGAAGGAATTGTTCCCTGGGAGGGTGGGCAGGCCCTGGCACAGGAAGTGTCCAAGGCCAGGCTGGATGGGGGCTTGGAGCAGCCTGGGACAGTGGAAGGTGTCCCTGCCTATGGGATGGGGTGACACTGGATGGGCTTTAAGGTCCCTTCCTACCCAAACCCATTTAGGATTCTTTGATTTTGGCTGTCTTGCAATTTCAAGGCAAGTTGTACTTCTTTTTATACCGAAGTGCACACACATCCTTTAGAAAAATCCTGCAGGTTTTGTGGATATTCTCTAGGAATTTCAGCTTCCTACTGAATTCCCAGGTCATGGCAGCTTATTCTTCACTCTACTCAGAGCAGGATAAAGGAAACATCCTGTAAATTTTCAAATACTGCCATATTTTTAGGCATTAGATAAGCCAGAAGAACCCTGGAAGTTCTCCATGGTCTTCCATGGTCTGTGCTAATTCCAGTGCACCTGGAGGTTTAATTTCAAAACCAATTAAATGTGATTCCAAACAAAACCGTGCATTAAGAGCAGTTAAACCCTAAGAGCAAATATAAATGAAAATAAATGAAAATCCAAAAAGCTCCTGGCTGCAAACCCATCACTGGATGGGCTGGTGAACTTCCTACATGAGTTAATCACATTTTAACACTTCATAGCTTCAACCAGCCCAGCTTTCTCTAGGCTGGCACACAACAAAATCCTAACCTTGGAGACTTGGTTGTCCTTGAAGGATGATTAAAAATTTGGGGTTTTGATGAGTGTGTTCTTTGGCAATGATATGATCAAGAGAGTAAACCAGAACATTTGCACACTAGAAAAAATTAAAACGCCAAAAAGCCCTTGCAAAACAAAAACTTTCTAAATTACAGATGGAATGTACTGTTTAAAATCTCCACATTTAGCTGGGCTCCCAAATATTTTTCTAATGTCAATCCAAATTTAAGTTGTTTTTGGAATTTCTCTTGACTTTGGTTTGGAAGGGACCTTAAAGGCGATCCAGTGCCACCCCCTGCCACGGGCAGGGACACCTTCCACTATTCCAGTGTGCTCCAAGCTCCATCCAACTTGGCCTTGGACACTTCCAGGGGTGGAAATCAGGCATCAAAATCCTAAAAGGTTATGAATCAGAGACATTAAATCACTGATTAAGAAGATTTGTTTTGGCATCCAGCTGAAAGAAATATCAGGGCTTAAAGGCATCCCAAAATATAAAGTTGTCCTGGGTTGATGTTATGACTAGCTCCTCTCCCTGCCCTCCCCTCCCCTGATCTGAACCTCAGAGACTGCCTCTGGAAGCTTGCCAAGAAGCTCTCCACCCTTCCCAGCGAAGATCTCTGAGCTTCTCTCTCTCTCTCTCCCCCCCTCGGTGAAATTTGGTTTTTTGTTATCTGGGTCTGACTGGGAAGTGTTTTCTCTTGTGTTTTGTTAATAAATAAGTTTTTTTTCCACTTTCCTCCTGAGGAGAATTCTTTCTGAGTTCTTTGGGAGGTCTTTCCCCAAAATTGTCCTAAACTTGGACAAAAGTGTCATTGGATAAAAATGAGAATTCCTTTCTTGGAAAACACTTGAACTCCTAACAGTCAACTGCCATCAATGTGCTGATTACAAATACCAAAATTTCCACTGCACTAAAGCAAAAATATTATCTGGAGGGCAAAGATGCAAATGAATGCACAAATATAATAACAATTGGGAACAGGGAAGACAAGAGCACAGCTCTTGAAATCCCTTTCACTTAAGAGGCCACATTATAGGTGGCAAGGAGCTTTTTTAACCCCTTCCATCTGTGCCCAAGCTGACCTAAATTCAAGGAACAGTGGAAAAAGATAAGGAGCTGTGGCTGCAGCCAGTGCTGCCAAATATCCTCCAGGAATTTCTGGTGCCAGCAGAAAGAGGTAATTCTGTCTAACACTGATGATCTGGAATGGAAATAAATAGCCCAAATCTATGACCCCGTCTCTTTTTCCTGATTCCACAGTTTTGGACTTAAGACATCAATCTTCTTGTAAGAGGAATTAGCCTGTTAACAAACATGAAAATCCAACTAGAAGCACATGAAATTCTTTCTGTGACAAGCACCTCCACAAGGTTCTTGAGTTATTAAAGTCCTTTCTATCCTTCCTGGGGACGAATTCCTTAATAAACTAAAGGAAATTATACTGCCAAGGTGCTCTCCCAATCATCTTCCACCACTTACAAGAAATGAAGTCTGAACTTTCTCCAGTTGGAGTTCACCTGCCACATTCTGATTCTCTGATTTTGGGGTCTGATTAGCTTTTTTAATGGATCCTGACTTTCAAATCCCAGCTTCTTCTGTTGGTTTTACATCTATTCATCTATGAGATTAATTCAAACTGCATTGTTAGGCACTGGGTCATGCAGTGAGCAGGAGTCCTGGACTCACTCTGGGTATTTGAGATTTACTTCAGAGCCTGTGATTTTACTCTTCCCCAAAGGCTTAAGTCCTTTTCCTCCTGGATTCTCCTCTCCTGACATTAAATCCCCTTTTTTCCTGGTCTTCTCCTTTCCCCTCCACCCCTAATTTTCCTTCAAGTTGCCTTAAAGTACAGGAAATTTGGGAATTTAATTTTAGGAGCCTGTGTTTGTAACACAGACAAGGTGTAATCTGCAGTGCAGGTTTTGGGAAATCACAGCCTTTACACCGAAAACAGCATGGTAGGGATTTAGGAAAACTCAGATTCCTTTCCAGACTTATCCCCATGACAATGTAATGTAATAAAATAATAGAGTCACAGATGCTTTGGGATGGAGAGGAGCTTAAAGCTCAGCCCATCCCGACCATTTTATGTGCAGGGGCAATAATTCTTCACCAGCATTTTAAGGAATTTTCCTGCTTGTAGAAATACAGGATGAGCTGCTTGAGAGATCTCTGAGAGGTCATTTAGTCCAACACAACAAGCTTTACCCAACAGCCGTGAAATTTAAATCAGGCCTTAGATCCAGGGATTATCAGATTATGAATTTATTAAATAAAAATAGGAGCCTGTAAGCATTCATTGATACCTCCAAACAGAAAGCTCTGTAGGAAAATAATTACATTTCATCA
This sequence comes from Luscinia megarhynchos, assembly GCA_034336665.1. Classification (NCBI taxonomy): domain Eukaryota; kingdom Metazoa; phylum Chordata; class Aves; order Passeriformes; family Muscicapidae; genus Luscinia; species Luscinia megarhynchos. The sequence continues at coordinate 31,827,047 of CM067569.1, read as the reverse complement.
GCATTCAGGAGGTCTAGTACAGTACAACCAAAAAAATTCCCCCAAGCTTTCCCATCTTTTCCAGTAGGAAGAGTAGGTCCATCCTAAAAAACAACTTTCTTAATGCACTTCTTTTGTAACTTAAAACCAAGCAGGTGACAGAGGTACCACACACCCTGCAAACTGCTCTCATTAGTGGAATTAATTTATCCTTTAATTTATTTAGGGAAGATCCAAGAGCCAGTGATACTTGAGCACATAATTCTTTATCCCCATTTTCCATCTCATTTCCTTCCCTGTCGCTATCACTCCTTGATAGCAACACATTCATACTGGAGTTTTCAAACAGTGCTGATCAATGACACCAAAATATCCAACAATAAATGAATTATGGGGTTGGGTGGAAGAATCTGGGTATAAATAAACTCCACATGAATAATAACTTCAGTCAAAGGATGTCTCCTCTCCAGGGTCCCATCAGCGTTTTATTTAACCCCAGGATGCTTTTTTAGAGTCTGCAATAAACTGCTGGGGACTGTCTTCGCTGCCCAAGGGTGTGAACATGCCTGCAGATCAATATATTGATCTCTTTCCTAAGTGTCATTCCATCTTTCTCACCTCCCATGCCCCTGTGATTGATTGAAGTGCAGAGTACAATGCAGATCATCCTGATGCCCCATCTCCAGCTGCTTTAGACTGCAAGAAAGTGCCTGAATTTCACGGTTCAGTTTCCAGTTGTAGTTTCTGGATTCCAGGGGGCCTTTTGTGGAGACTTCTACACAGCAGTTGTGCTCCTGCCTTGCTGGGGGATCCCCAGGATCAGAGGGGAAGGAGCAGCAAGAAATCCAATCCACCTCTGGCTGCCACAATTTAGAGAACACAGTGTGAAATAAAAGGATTGGAAACACATCCGCTCCACTGGCAGCATTATCCTGTCTGGCTTTTGTTCTTTTAATCTTCATCAGGCTCCTGGAATGCCCACAGGCAGCACTCCCATGCCAGTGCCTCCAGCTGCTCCAGCTGGCAGCAGAGCTGCCAGAGAGGGAGAGCACTTCCAAGTGTGGATATTGCCTGCCTGCATGGAATAAACACTCCAAACCCTCCCTCTCCCACAGGAAACCTCTCACTGCCTTCCTGCTACACCTCCTTGGAAAACCACCCCCTAAATATTATCAAAGTCCTTATGGGAACCCATTTGAAAGTCCAGCTTTCCCAGTGAAAACAGCATAGCATGGAAATCTCTTGTCTGTGGTAGGAGTTATTCCTGGGAGTGTTCAGATAGATTTATCCCCCAAATTGCTTAGAATCCCCATCCCTGGAAGTATCCAGAGCCAGTCTGGACAGGGCTTGGAGCAAGCTGAGATGGTGGAAGGCATCCCTGCCCCTGGCAGGTCTGGAATGGGATGAGATTTATCCCTCCCAACCCAAACCACTCTGGAATTCTGACACTTAGCTCAGACACCCAATCCTGAGACCAAACCTCCTGAGTCAAAAATCCTGAGAGATCAAAGTGCTTGAGCACTTTTCCCATGTCCTGCCTCACCAGGTTCTCTTCTCCCATGAGCAGCAGGATCAGATCTTGGGTTTTAAGGTAAAAATCTCTTGCTAATTTTTTTTTCCCAGGTAAAATGCAAGGTGGCATTCAAAATGGAAAGGGACGTCACAAAATCTGTCTTTTTATTTAAAAACCTCTGTATGAATGCTTGCTCTGGCAAATTTTAGGCTTCTGTTTGAAGTAAGTAAAAAGTTTTCTGAAAAGCAGCTTTGTTAATCAGTTCTTGGTAGGGAAAACACACGACACTATAAGGATTTCTTCTTTTACCAGGCTATTACCACCTAAATTAGCCCTTTAAGTACATTTTATGCACATTTAATCTTCCATACAAAATCTATTCCCATTAACACCTCTCCCATAGCTGCTGTGGTTTTATCTACAGTGAAGCACAACACAATAAAAGCTAGTTCAGCTTTTAAGGAATATTCTCAAACAACACAGCTACACCAAACTCTCATCACCATTATTTCAGTAACCTCACTGGAGCCAGAAAAAAAATTCCAAATGCCCCAATTTCTCTTTTCTGTACCACAGAATGGCATTTCCAATGGATATCTCTGTATCAATTTGCAGCAGTAAACATGAGACAGGAGAAATAAACCCAGTATTTGGGCTATAAAGAAAAAGCTTTCTCCATCCAGGGATAAACAGGACAGGAAATGACAGAAGCAGTTTCTGTCACTCCAAGTAGGAATAAACTATCCCAAGGCTTCAATAAATATTTTCATTTCCACACAACTTAGAAATTGCACTAATTTAGAAGCCAGAGAGCTTCTTGTGGCAATAACTTGTTGTATTTTACAATTCTGTCACAGCTAAAAATAGAGGCAAACTTGTGTTTGAGAAGATGATTGAGCCTTGAGGGCCCCAAGCAAAACACAAAATGGATTTGAAGTATATTTGGGACTGATTGGAAATGTTCCACCTGTGCCTTTTAGGATGCAAAATGAAAAACAGCCACACAGGAAGGTAATGACAAAAAACAGCAATAATTTAGAGATTTATCAAAACTGACTTAATTGCACTGAGGGATCCTAACTTTGTCCAAGACCAGCTCTGATTTCTTATTAAATAATATAAGGATGGGAAGAAACGTGATTATTATGGATGTTTGGGTTCCCATGGTACCCAAATGTCCTGTTTTTCTAAGCTTCTACTTAAGGAGCTCCCATTTTCTCTTGATATGGTTGCTGCTGTAAAAAAATAAAAAGGTAGATTTTCTAAATAAGTTCCTGAAAAATTCTTCCTAATTCCTCTTTTACCTACAGCTCCTGCTGGATCCAGCCTCAGTGCAGCAGTTATTTTCAACTTCTGGGTTGAAAAACCCTCTAATATTTTCTTGCTTCCCTTGAGACAGGAAAAACAAACATTAGTAGAAAAAGTGATATTTTCTTCAAGAGACTGAACCCTCATCCAGAAGACCCCCATGTGTCATAAAAAATTTACAGCTTCAAACCTTCAAATTAACACTATCCCCTATTTTTATGCCAGGTCAGCAATTATTTCACTCATGGGTGAAACTGATTTTCCCCTTAATGGCCTTGAAATTTCCTCTAGGGGTGACAATTTCATATACCCTGGTGTCATTTGCTTAGCATGTTTGAATTCTGTCTCAAAACAAATCATTTAAAAATGTGGCAACACTGTTTTAACCCTGCAAATCTGTTATCAGCAAGTTTTCACAGTGGAATTTCTTAAAAACAAGCTTCATAATGTGCTATTTTTAAGTGACAAAGTGTTTTCAGTATTTTGCACAGGGAAGAAAACAATTCCAATATTTTAAAGCCCCAAAATGTGACTTTGTAGCCACAGATGGAGAGTTTGCATTTCAACTGAAGATATTTAGATGGGTTTTTGTCTAAGACACAATTATTTTGTGCTCTTTCCTCATTGTCTGGACAGCGTGGATAATAAAACAAACAATTTTAATGACTTACCCTTACTTGACCAACAAAAGCATTGGCTTCCTCTTCCTGCACAGAGAGGTTTTTGGGGAGAAACATGTCAAAAACTGGTCCGTTGTCATTGACATCTGTCACCACTATATTGACAGTAGCAGTCGAAGTCTAGGCAGAAAAAGAACATTTTGAAGAAATACTCTTTATTTTACAGCTTCCCAGGTGCCAACCCTTCTGTCACTTATTAGACAGAATCATAGGTAAGCAGATTATCAATTTTTTAAACATTTTTTGTGAAAAGGGAAGCATTTCAAGAGGTTATTGTGAATTTTTAGAAGACAAAACAAGCTCAAGACTGACTCATATATTAGAGATACATGATAAATATCAGGTATCTTTTCCTTTTTATACAGTATTTTAAGGATTTAAGGAGTTTTTGTTGTGAGTGGAGGGAAAAATCTGTTAATATCAAAATTTGCAGAATGTGAAAAGGAAATTAGTGATTTATCAAGCAAAATATGCCACAGTGATGATTAACTAAGCTGAAGAAGTGGCTTAGTTAATCCTTAGTCATCCTGTATTATCCTCCTGCATCATCCTTCCCCATCCCACCCTGATGTTCTATTTTGTAACCCCATTTTAATATCCCAGGGGGTGGGAACAGTAGAATTAACTGTATTTAATATAAAATGTCAACAAAATATGTCTGTGCTACCTATGGAAATTTTCTCTCCCAATCAAGAAGGTGGAAAGGTGTTGGCTTGAGTCATATTCCTTTTCTCTGCTCTCATAGACTGAGAGCTCCAGACCAAAACCCCATATTGCTGTATTTAGTAAATGATTGTGTTCAGTATATTGAACCCCAAAGTCTGAATGGAGACTTGTATCTTCTGGTGCTTTACTGGTGATAGAATCAGACTCTTCCCTGCTGCAGATCCAGCTGGTATGGTTTCAGTGTCCCAGGAGCTCCCCATATCTGCATAAAATAACTCTTTTCTACTTAAAAAAATTCAAAAATCCAGAGGATTTTGAACCAAGCCAGCACGAGGTTCTCCCAGGCTCACAGCTTCTGTTTACTGAGCCCCAGTTATTTGCTCATTATTCCTGAAACTGCCATTCCCACATTCCACTTCTAAAAGGAGCACCTTCTTGTCCATGCAAAAGCCACTCCAGAATGTTTGCTATGCTGTGATGCACACTAAATGTAAATCAGCTTCTCCAAAGGTAACTCAACTCCATGAAATTCAGGGAGATGAACTGAGGCAACACGGTGTTTAATAACAATGGCCTAAGGCAGGAATTCCCATTTGGAAAAGATTTCTTTTCATTCCAGATAATTTTCACGGGCTGTGGTTGATCATCTGCAGTATTTTTTCTATTTGAGAGGATTGCATAAGGAGAAAGACAGAGAGGAAGGGAAAGAAGTGTTTGGAATTTTCTCCCAACTCTTGCCTAAGGATTTTCAGTATTTTTCACATTCTTGGTCATTCTTTACTCATCCTAAGCACCCTCCCTGTCAGCAAACACACCCAGGCCAGTTCTCCACTTGTCATATTTAAATTTTCACTTCTTAATTTAAAAGGCAAGATTTTTGAAATAAACATTTTACAAGGGAAAAAACCACCTTATGGAGATGCCAAATAGCAGAATTAGTTTGGAAATTTTACCAAATGGTCCTCACCCTAAACTTGCAAATGTGTTCAAAAAAGATCCTGTAAGACCAACATTTCAAGTAATTCCTGTTCTTATATGAGTCACAGTTTAGAAACTTATCAGATGTGAATGAATTCAGAATTCACTGTAATAAGACCAATATTTCAAATAATCTTCCTTTTTATATTAATCACAATTTAGCAAATGACCAAAACTGGGTGAAATCACAATGAACATTCAAAGCAGACTCTGGGTTAGCAGCAACCCCCTGGGTTCTCTTCCTAAAAATCAGTAACACTCAAACTGAGAAAGAAAATGAGAGTACTTCAAAATCTCCCTATTTCACCCAAATGCAGCAAACATTTGTTATCTCACTATCTCAGCAATGCCCACCTTTAGCACTTACTGGGACTCACCTGTGTGTCTTTGAGAGCAGCGCTTCTCTCATTAACATCAGAAAGGGCTGTGATCAAAGATTATTAACCAAATGTTTTTAGACCCCCATTAGATGGCTCCAAAGACTTGTTGAAGCTCCCAGCCTCAGACTGATATGTTGTTCTGGAAAAGCACTTATTTGACAACCAGAAAGAATTACAGGGGCTTCTCCAGAATTGCAGCATGGAGCAGGACTGGGAACAACATCATCATCCCTGCAGGGAATCATGAAAAAGTCAAAAGACACTAAAATCCTGCTGACTAAATAACCATTTCCCGTGTTCAGGGATAAATCAGAACCTCTTTTTAGACTGACACTGGATCAGAAACTATGGAAGGGTGGGCAGGCCCTGGCACAGGGTGCCCAGAGAAGCTGTGGCTGCCCCTGGATCCCTGGCAGTGTCCAAGGCCGGGGTGGATATTGGGGCTTGGAGCAGCCTGAGATAGTGGAAGGTGTCCCTGCCCATGGCAGAGGTGGCACTGGATGCGTTTTAAGATTCTTTCCAACACAAACTGTGATTCCATGATTTTTATGTGACCTTAAAGCCCATCCAGTCTCACCCCTGCCCTGGGCAGGGACACCTTCCACTGTCCCAGGCTGCTCCAAGCCCCAATGTCCAGCCTGGCCTTGGACACTGCCAGGGATCCAGGGGCAGCCACAGCTGCTCTGGGCACCCTGTGCCAGGGCCTGCCCACCCTCCCAGGGAACAATTCCTTCCCAATATCCCATCTATCCCTGCCCTCTGGCAGTGGGAAGCCATTCCCTGTGTCCATACCCTTGGGAAGAGTCTCTCTCCATTTTTCCTGGAAAATGAATTCACAAATTTCTCAAGGAATTATGAAAAGTTGCCGAGGTTTTTGGAGGATGCCAAAAGAGGCAAAGAAACAACAACAACAAAAAAGGTCTTCATAAATATTTAAAAATCACTACAATTCTTTAAAGAAGTAGTTCCCTAAAATAATGAGAGACCCCCTACGCAACCAGTTTTCCAGGGATATTCCTCATGCAAATCCAACACAGGAAGGTTTGAAAACTGCTTTGCCCGGTTAAAGATGAGGCTTTTCTATTTGAAAGTGTTTGGGAATCCTAAAGCTATTCCTGGAAATTCAACCAGTGAAAAAACCATCTCAGCCTCATATGAAGCATTTCCTATTCATTACTGGAGAAACCCTGCTTACTTCTCTTTTATAATGAACATCAATAAAAGATTCACAGCAGCAATTTATATCTTTTTTAGGGGCCCTCAAATAGTTCTTACATAGATAATTCTTCCCTAAGCAATAATTGTAAAATTTACATTGCCTGCACAAATCCTAAGAATGCCAGGCCCTGATAAATGTTATGGATGATAAATCTGAAGGAAATTCCACTTTGTTCTTATTTTATTTGTACCCTGTCATTTAAATTGAAGCTGGGAATTGATGAGAGCATTCTATGCCTTGGAGAGAAAAACATTCTTGGCTCTGATGTTGAGCAAGTTTATTAATTTGGACAAACTCTTAGACAAACCTGTCATATTGAGAGATAATTAGTTTGCAAATAATACAATTGGAGGTAAAGCCTTTATTTGATCAAAAAAGAAATGGTAAATAATTCTACTGATCTCCATATCAGGGTTTATAGATATTCATCTCAAGAAAACTATATTTGAGTGGTGATAAAATTAACTATTTTATGATTCTATTTTCAGACCTTCTTTCCTTCTGTGAGAGGTTTAAAAGAAGTATCTCCCAACCCTCTCCACCCCTCCGAGCTATAAAGAGGAAATGCAAGCTGGACTGCAAAGAAATTTTGGAGATAAGACCCTGAGGTGAAGGGAGGGGTAATTCTAGTAACAGGCAGTGTCTCTAATTACAGCTTGGAAAGAAAATAATTTGAGAAGTTCTTTCAAATAGGAAGATCAAATGGATCTGTGTATATTGTTCCCTTTCATATATTTAGGAATATTCCCTCTAGCTTCTTTCTTGCTGGATAACAGAACTCATGTGGACTAGAGACAGGAGTAGCAGAAACAGTTACAGTTCCAAGGAGCAACAGAAAATTTACAGCAATTAATGAATTCTCTGTATGCTAGTCAAGAAGTAAATCTTTGTTTAAATTACCTTGATTCAGGGCTACCTGTTTGCTCTAAGGGAATTAATTTAAGTGTTGTGGGAGACATTAACTCTGAATTATGAATGATCTTCTAAGACATCCAAAATCCCCAAGTCTAACTTCCAGGATTTAGCACAAAGCACTGAAATCTCAGAGTCATGGAATGATTTGGGTTAGAAGGAACCTTAAAACCATCCAGTGCCACCCCTGCCATGGGCGGGGACATCTTCCACCATCCCAGGCTGCTCCAAGTCCCAAAGTCCAGCCTGGCCTTGGACACTTCCAGGGATCCAGGGGCAGCCACAGCTGCTCTGGACACCCTGTGCCAGGGCCTGCCCACCCTCCCAGGGAAGGAGATGAGGCTTCTTTAGATTCCCTCAGTTCTCTGTGGTTCCTGCTACTTTTCAACTGTTGCTTCTTCCCATTACTTCCAAGGAACAGCAGAGTTCTGCATCCAGTTTGATCCCTGCCTTCAGTGCCCTGCTTCACATGCCCTTCAAAGGGCAATGGTACCTCTGTCTCCTCAGGAAATGGGGCCCCAAACCAGTCCTGGGGTCTGCAGGGCTTAAACAATCCCTGTTTTTTCCCGAAGTGTTCATTGCAGAAGGAATGGGCAAAGTCAGATTAAAAGGATAGATCTTGGATTCACGGCTTTCAGAGAAACCATCCCAGAGCCAGGTCACCTCTGATCTTCCCTATCCAGTGAATCTTGGGATATACCCTGAACAGCTGGATGCATGACAGCTTCTCCTGGACTTCCAATGGAGTTTGGTGGCCTGATGGTTGAGTCTTCTAACACACACAAAAAAAGAATCTGAACCCTGCCAGTAGTTTATGTGTACCCCAAAGTGACCATGGCCACAACACACCCTGGTGCTTCTTCAGACATGTTAAAAAGGAAGGTTGGAGCTGGAGGTTGGGAACATCCCCTGGATGACTGACAACTTTTAAGAACCTAATTCCTAATTCCCAAATGGATTTATAAGCGAGGCACTGAGCTGCTCTGCTTTGCCAGGCAGAAAATCCCATTTCTGAAGTGCTGGATGAATATTTTTAGGATGAGACATTAGCATTTGAAGGTTGGAATTCCCCTTACTTCACACAAGATACACTAAGACAACAAAATGGAGCTCCTGTTTCATCTCCCTAAATCAACTGACACACACAAGCCAAAAATCAAGAGCACAAAAGTTTTTTTTTTTTTTTTTTTTTTTTTTTTGACAAAAGCCACATGTATTCATTTCAAACTTCTCCCTCTGAAAAGTGAAGTCAGGAATTCTTGCCTTGGAATTGCATCCAAACACACCCGAATTTGTGAACACAATTTGAGCTTGCCACTTTGTCCATCTACAACTAAAACCTCATTACTTGGGAAATAAAAGCATTTTCCTGCCTGCTAAATTAATGCATCCTTAATGGTTTGTTGTGTCAGATTGTTAATGGTGACAGGTCGTGTTTTCCTGGGGAAACCCACAAGCACCTTAATGCTCCAGGTCATAACTCAGAACAGTAATAATTTGGGAAGCACAGCTGAGCATTTTAAACCATCAAGAGCATTCCAGGGAAGAGTAATGGAAAGGTAGCAGCAGACCACCCCACTCCACGGAAAGCCATGGTGCTGGGTGAGGGCATAAGTGACTCTGGATTAATTCTGATGGAATTAAGCAGTCCCCCAAAGTCAAATGATGCCACAATGACTGTCACCACACCATATGAATCAGTTAAATCAGCCTTGGGGCTTAGAAAGGAGAAACCTCAATTACTCCATGCTACAGCAGTCTTGTCAAACCTCTCTTAGGCCTTTTGGTAATGACACAGAAAAAGGAGCAAGAAAAAAAATCAAAAAACCTTAAAACTCCCCAAAAATTCTGTGTGTCAGACCACAGACTTTCCAAATGCAAAAATAAGGTCAACAGACTTCATTGATGATGATAATGATGATGATGATGATGATGATGATGATGATGATGATGATGATGATGATGATGATTATGGGGGTTGGATATAGATTTCTCTAAAGAGTATCAGGGATCAAAAGGAGAGCCAACACTACATTGCATCCTTGTACTACTCCAATGGACTTTAGGGAAAGCACAGAGCCCTGGCCTGCCTTGGTGGCAGCTGTGGAGGAAGGAGGTCCAAGATTAAGAATCCAGGAACTGGTGGGTTTGGAAAGGAAATAGCAAGATGTCTTCAACTGTAAGAGAGGGAATGACCTCGAGTTGTGCCAGGGGATGTTTAGCTTGGATATTAAGGAAAATTCCTTCACCAAAAGCATTGTGAAATACTGGAAAAGCTTCTCAGGAAGTGGGGGAGTCCTCATCCCCAGAAGTGTGTAAGACAGGTGTGGATGTGGCACATGAGGACATGGTAGTGGTGGAGATGGTTGATGGTTGGATTTGATGATCTCAGAGGTCTTTTCCAACTTTAAGGATCTGTGACATTCATAACTATCAGGAAAGGCATCCAGAGGAAATGCTGCTCCCCAAAAGTGTGAGGCAGGGGCTGCTGAACCCCAAGCAGAAGCACAAGCTTGTGTAGGAAGTGTCCTGCTGTCCCCCAGATTCCTGGAGATACCAGAATGGAAAGAATAATCTGTTTTATTGTGTCTCCCTGGGCCAAGGAAGATCCTGTCAGGGCTGGAGATGCCTGAGTCTTGCTTAGTTCCATGGAGAAAAATATCCCTGGTTTTATGAGAACAAGAGAGTCATCATGTTGAGACAGAAAGCTTTCAAAGCAATCTGGGATAAATTTCTTCTTGAAAACATCAACAATTTCCAAGCATAGCAACCTTTCCCAAATGAGGTATTCCAGGATTTTACACACTATTATTTAAGAATTCATGAGCAGAAGATTAGCCCCTTTGCTTTCATGTCATAATGGCTAAAAATCTTTGTTCACACAGACTTGGGCTGGGAAATATTGTGGATATTGAAATCCTGGAGTGCTGGCCCAAATTCTGAACCAATATCACTGGGTGAAGTTACAAACACGGAATTTACTCTGGTGAGTATGAAAGACCAATAGAAATGTTCCCTTTTCTTCCACTCTGTGAGGGCTTTTTGGGCATCTTTATGCTTGAAAGGTATGGATTAAATAACCACATTTAAATTGTCAGTGCCTGAGGAACATCAGGTCCTGAGATCCTGTGCAACTGAATTTATCTGGGGATCCTATGACTGTTGCTCACAAAACCAAGCCACAAAAATATACCAAAAATGGCAATTATCCATGTTGAAACAGAGGAGGAAAGTTGGATGGGGTTTGTGTGGCGAGGCTCTGGCAGTGAGGGGTCATAGGGGCGGATTCTCTGAGGAGCTGCTGGAAGCTCCAACGGTGCCAGCTCTGGGGGATCCAGAATGTACCTGCTGCTGGCCAAGGCAGAAATGGTGGTGATGCCTCTGGCATAACTGATTTGAGAAGGAAAATTGTAATTGTGCAGTTGTAACTGCGGCCAGAGAGGAGTGGAATGAGCCCATGGGAGAGGAGCAGCTCAGGGCAGGGCAGGAAGAGGGGCAGGAGCTGCTCCAGGCACCGGAGCTGAGATTCCATGGGGAAGCCCATGGGGAGGCAGCTCTGCCCCTACAGCCCATGGAGGCTGCAGAGATTCACCTGCAGCTCCTGCAGAAGCCCACACCAGAGCACAGGGATGCTGAGGGAGGTGGGAAGCCCATGCTGGAGCAGGGACTCGTGGATCCACGGAGAGAGAAGCCCACACTGGAGCAGGTTTGGTGATAGCACTTGAGATACCTATAGGGGACCCACAGTGGAGCAGCCTTTTCCTGAAGGACTGACCCCGTGGAAGTGGATCCACATTCAGAGTGGTTCATGAAGAGCTGCAGCCCAGGGGATGGACTCACACTGGAGCAGCTCATGGAGAACTGTCTCCCATGGGATGGACTCCATGCTGGAGCAGGGGAAGGACTCCAGCTGCTCTCCCTGAGGAAGAAGCAGCAGCACAAACAGCACAAACAACACAAACCCCCATTCCTGTCTCCCTGTGCCACTGGAGGGGAGGAGGGAGAGCCCAGGAAGGAGAGAGGGATGGTGGGAAGATGTTCTTAAGATTTGTTTTACTTCCCATTACCCTGCTCTGATTTTGTAATAAAATCAATGGATTTCCCCAAGTTGTTTTGCCCATGACAATAATTGGTGAGGGATCTCTCCCTGTCCTTGTCTCAGCTCCTGAATCTTTCCTTGTATTTTTCTTCCCTGTCCAGCTGAAGAGGGCAGGGATAGAGCAGGGTCAAGCTATCACATTCATTGAAAAAAAAAACCAACCCAACAATAACAACAACAAAAAAAACCCCAACAAGTCTTTTCCTTTGAATGCCTTTCAAATAAAAAAAAAACCCCAATCAAATACAGGAAATAAAAGCCAAAAGCTTACTCTAAGTAGGTTTGACTCTAATAGCTGGTTTCATGTTGGATGGAAAGGGATCAGGTTGGATAAGTTACCAGCTAAAATATGTTAATGGGATTTAAATAACATTGTGCCTTCCTGGGGAATTAATTTTGGGATTTTAGGCAAACTGCAACAAGGCATCTGGTGACATCACCAGTTTTCTGTAGCACTAATGGAACTGTTCACAAAAAGCAGAGCTGGATGACAAGCAGCAAGTGAATGAGCTTGGGGAGCAGTGGTTTTGTAATTGTGGAAATTTTTCTTTCCTAAGGCACTGTTGCTTCCTGATAAAAACTAGTTAAAAAGCAGAATTCCTCCATGAAATGGCACTGACTGCTTGGACCAAGGATCCATGTCCTCAGAAGGGTTTGGCACGGTACCAGCCAGAAACTTTGAGTGAGTCCTGACCCTTCTCCAGGAGGAGCCTGTCAAACAGCAGGGAGTACATCTAGAAGAGCTGCAAATCAAGGAAATTGTGCAAAGACACAAGGAAGCCTGGCAAATCAGTCACACCCACTGTTTCCTGGCATGGAAAAGGCCTGGAGATTTAATGTCTCAGTTGAGCTGCCTTGTTTCATCCATTTGTTTGTAAAATGAAAGCCAAGGAGCTTATCCAGCCTTTTTCGTAATCCTGGCAAGCCCACTCTTAACCCTTTCCAGCTGCTGGCAACTGAGTCCTATTGCTGGACAATCTTAAGAAGCAAGCTGCCTCACCACTGACAGAAAATATGAACTGCAGAAAGCAGCTACACGCAAGAAAGGAACAGTGACAAAAACCCCAAACCAGGCAGAAGGAACACGCTCAAGCTACACAGTGTGCCCACATTTCGCCCTGGGAACAATGCACACACACCTGCAGCTGCAAAATTTCAGGGGAAAAAAATCTGGTATGAAATCATAGAGTCATGGGATCAACAAGGCTGGAAAAGATCTCCAAGATGATCAAATCTGCTCTATGACTGATCCTCATGCCAGAGCTCTGTGTGCCAGGTCCAGGCCTTCCTTGGGCACCTCCAGGGATGGGGACTCCAAACCTCCCTGGGCAGCCCCTGCCAACAGGATTGAGGGAGGAGAGGAGATAATGAGATAGCTGGAGGTAGATTTCTAATAGTGGATTTTGTTGTTACAGTGAGTAACAAGAACTTCAAGAGGTGTTCAACAGCACAGTCCAGGGACAACTCTAAAGGAGCCCTCCAAGATTTATTTTGGGTGGTTTTCCCAGAGCTGAGCTTCAAACACAGTATCTCAGCTCACATACAACTATTATCTGCTAAGCATTGTGCCATGATTAACAGGATTTCTTTTCAAAACCCCAACTATCACCTTCAGAATGTTAGAATTAATCTGCTGGCCACTTAATCCCAGGGCAAAGCAAATGAATCTCTCTCTAGATGAAAGGAATAGGAAGGAGCTTTTCAGTCCCCCTTTTTTTTTTATACCCCAGAGAGTATTTCAGGAGCATAACACAGCCTGAACCAACTTACAAGTCTTTAATTTACATCTTCAGATTTCCCAGCTGGAAGATTGAGATCAAAACCACTGAACTCACAGCTATGAGAGCAGTTCATGAAGAACAAACCCACAAGTTTTAAAATTAATTACCACAAAAACTGTAACTAGATTTTTCATGGAAAAGGTGGAGACTGTTATAATTCCTCCATGTTGCTACTAAATTGTATACAGGCTTCGTTGATATTTTTAGGTGTAAATCTTGGGCAGGAAGGTGAAGTTTGTTAGGAGAAGAAGCTAAAAAGAGCATGAGATAGAAGAAATAAACAAGATTTTCTTCTGCCACAATGAGCACAGGCCCAAATCCCAGAATTTTCACTCTGTAGTAATGTAGCAACGTAGACATGTCTCTGTTTCAATCTCTCTCAAATCCTTCTAGAATAGCACAGACAATGCATTCTTGTTATTTATTAATAATTAGAGATATTATTTTAGATCTGCCCTTATACACAAGGTCAGATGTACGGAGATTTCTCCCCCACCTGTGCTATTATCCCATGGAAGAGCTGCTGCATTCCCAGGTATCTTGCAGAATCCAGCTGCAAGCTTCCAGGAAAAATTATTCCATTGCCTCTGCTTGATCAATAAACATATATCCTTAAATAGTCCACCATTTAAAGAAATGGGGTTTTAATAAGAAAATTGTTTTTTTAAATTTAATAGGAAATTTGAAAAAAAAATTGCCATTTTGTTATATTACTATATATTTTGTGTATATATGTATATGTGTATGTGTGTGTGTACTGTTATATTATCACAAGTGTGAGCAGCAGTTGGTGGGGTCGGTTGTGGGGTCATGGATTGGTGCAAACACTTGGAGATAGCTCCTGAGAAAAAATTGCTCTTTTTGAAAGATAAGTGGGATTTTTCCAAGACTTTTCTGGAGAGCTGGACAGTCAGGTGTGGAAAAGAGCTGGGTAAAGTACAAATCACTAACTCAGTTTCCATATCTGGGAGAAGGAAAGAAGAGGAGCAGGTATTGAATAGAGAAGAAACAGAAGAAGAATATCTGTGAATGCACAGAAAAGAGTAACACAAAGCAGCTGCAAAATCCCTTTGTCCATGATCCAAGGCAATGACACACAGGCTTCACCCACAGCACCCAAAGGAAAAGTGTCCCATATTCAGAAGGGTTTGGCCAAGACCCATAAACAGCCCCAGCGAGGCCAGGTGGAGGTGCAGTGCAGGACACTCACCCCGTCGGGCCGGCCGTCCGAGGCCGTGACGATGAGGATGTAGCGGTCAGTGCTCTCTCTGTCCAGGGGCTTTCCCAAGGCCAGCAGGCCAGAGCTGGGAACAAAACAAAACCAGGACACGTTAGCAGAGCAGCTGGGAGAGCTGGCTGACACAAAGGCTTCGCTTTGTAGGGGCTTTCAGGCTTTATGTGAGGCAAGGCCAAGAAAAGCCATAAGCCAATTCCTAGTACTCTTCACTTGGACACTGGAATAATGCTGGATTAAACCATCAACCTAGTAAGACTACAAAAGTTAGAGCTCCACTGAACACAGCACTCTGATTTGTTCCTGCTATACTTCAGTTATTTAATTATCAAAACATGTTTATTTAGTATTTTTACCATTAATGCTGCAATAAATGAGAAGAGAGAAGGACAAGCAGGGGATTAAGCACTGGGCAGTCCTGATAAACAGAAGGACTGAGCAGGAAACTCTGGGAATACAGCACACAGAGACTTCAGTGTGACTCTTCTCAGGGAGAGGCTACTGGGGCAAGTTACACATTGTAAAACTTCAGAGTAAGGCCTGCAAGTATCCCCTAATAATTAACCAGTACTGCAGGCAAAAAGGGTGGGGAAAAACAAATTCCAGAGTGTTCTGGGTTGGGAGGGACCTTAAGGCTCCTCCAGTGGGCAGGGCAGGGCACCTTCCACTATCCCAGGCTGCTCCAAGGCCCTGTCCAGCCTGGCCTGGGACACTTCCAGGGATTTCACATGTTGTGATTATTGAAGCCTGTTTTAAAAGGACAGCAAAAAAAGGGTTAACTGAAAGCCACATTAAACAATGTTTGAAAGCATTGCGAATTCCTGTAGCTGCCGACAAACGAAACAATTTGGATTTTTCCTCTGATCTAATTCCCTCCTGCAGATGACTGGAAGCCACCCAGAGGGACAACAGACAGACAACAGACTCATTACTTTTATGTTAGGAAGGATTAGGAAGGCACAGTGAGGACAATCCTGCCTAAGGAAGCTCAATGCTCCTTAACTGAGCTAGCATCAGATCCCTGAGCTATCCCAAAGCTCCACATTTCATTTCCATGCTTTTGGTGCCTGCTGAAACCTGAGCAAGGTTGTGACAAAGTGATGACACCTCTCCTGAATCCACAGGGTATTTAACAACTATGGATCCAGGGTGACAGTGGTCTCAGCCAGCTTCTCCCATGGAATTCTACCAAATATCTTACAAAAGATGTAACACCACAAATTTTTGCAGCCCAAAATTCACATCAGCTTGGATCTGGAGATCCTGTGACTTCCCATGTGTTATTCCATTGCCAGTGGATGGATCAGACACAAGCAATGGTCAAGCACAGCTCTAAATTTTATTTGCTCTACCCACATTTGATGTTCAGGACCCAGAGCATGAACAGTGACTTGTACAGAGGTGTTATTGAAACAGAAAATCCAAACCAAAGCACAGATTCCCACCAAACCAAGAGGTCTCCCTGGCTGGACTTATCCAGAACACTTGGATGTGTTACACCTGGACCTAATCATGGGTTTTCCCCCCAAATTATAAATTTCTGTAGCATTCCTTCTTTAATTTCCTACTCTCAGAGAAGATCTCAGCAAACTGTCTTCAGGCCAAGACGTTCTCCAACAGAAACAGATGCCAACACTTCCTGAGAAGCTGTTCCAATAAATACCACAGAAATTGGTGAGAACTGGGAGTAGGAGCACAATTCTGCCCTAGCATTGAAAGGTTGGTGGGGAAAATAATATTTCAAGCATATTTTAGGAGATGCTCCAGTCCGTCTGCCTTGTGGTTAACTAATGAAAACTTGGGTTTGTGTCCTGTCAAGCTTCCTTCAAAAAGGAAAATTTTAATTGAATCTAAAATATTTCCCTGGAAGTTGGTAAAAATCAGGAGTAAAATAATTTTGTGTTTGTTTTTCAACCCACTAAATTTGGAGCTGACATGTCTTGGATCCTGGAGAGAGGAGAGTGGAACCTCCAGCATCCTCCTCCTTCTTCCAGAGCAGGATTCCACATGCTGAGGATTCCTGATCCAGGGAAAATGATGCTCCAAAGAGAAAGGGCAAAGTGCAGCACCATAGAAAGGGATAGACCTGAGAGAGTTTCTGCATATATTTATATATTTTAAATATATAACCACATATTATTATTTAAAATATACACTCATAGACATTTTATAGTAACTTATCATTATTGATATATTGATGTATTTTATACAACCACATATTATTATTTAAATATATATCTCTAATTGCTATATATATCATTTTATATATAGCTATGCTATTGTAACTATAAATATAACAACTATATATCATTAATCCATACATGTGTATGGATATTCATATGATTATCCACAGATAAATGTTAAAATTCCATCTATACATAAAATAAAGGACATGATCCATATTTTATATCTACCAATATACACATAATAAAACATATTATATTTGCAATTTTAGTTACTTGATTAGAGTCATAATTGGGCTACTATTCCCAATTTGATTATTAAGATTTTATTTAGACTAATGAAAATTCTTAGTTTAGCAAACAAATATGGCCCAGAAGAAGGCAAAGCAATCAGCCATAATATGTAAGCATGTGACTATAAATAAATATATTTAATACATTAAATATATGTATTAAATTAAATTAATTACGTTATATAGAAATATCTACTTTTCAGCATTTGTTCAAAACACTGCAAGAAAATACGAACAAAAAATTTTAGGGGGAAGAAAGAGTAAATAAAACATAAAAGACTTAAGTGGTAAATTATTATTTTAAAATATATATATTAAAGTGGAGCTGAGAATAGAATACTGACATCAAACACTGCATGAATCCATGTGCTCTTCTCCAATATTGTCTGCCATATCCCCTTTTTTATCTCCTTCCTACCCCTGGAAAAATTACACTTGACTGTTTCAATAGATGAAGATAATTTAAAAGATAGGTTAAATTATAAATACCCTAAATTATATATCCTAAATTATCAATACCCTGTGTTTGTAGAATTCGGAGTATCCAGTCCTCGTGCTGCCAGGCAGGAATTACACTGGAGATAACTGCATGCTCCAGGAAGGAAAACAAGAATCCAGAAAAAGTGAAAGAGAATCCTGGTCATGGGCTCTGCCTTGGCCTTCAAGCATCCAAAATTGAGATAAATTCCTGTAGCTTTACACCACCCACATCAAAGATGTTTTATTTAATAGTAGTCCTCCTTTAATCGATCAACATATTTCAGTATACAGAAAAAAGAAGGCAAAAGGCTGGAGGAAACTTGGCACAAAGCCTTTTCCAAAGGAACAGGAACGGGAAAACACTTCAAAAAATTCTTCTTTTTACCATGAGATGCTGGAGCAGAGCTGAGCACTGAGCTCCAAACGTGCTCAGATTTGTGGGGGCTGCGAGGCTGGGGGAGTCAGGCCTCCCAAGGGTCCCAGAGGAGGGGGATGAAGGGATGGAGCAGGAATTCCAGTTGGGAATTCATTCACACACCACCTTTAACTACTTGGTTTCTGGGTATGGCCACCCTGCTCACATCCCAACACGTGGGTTCCAGAGGATCTTCATGTCAGGAACTGGCCTGGATTTCCAGAGATGTTTTAAGCCTCTCTGGTGTGAAGAACTGCCAGGAATTTTATGGTGTAGTGTGAAGGGTGCTGTGATCACTGAGTGATCCCTTTGGAGTATCTCTTGTGCAGCCAGGTGGGATTTTTCATGTTAAAATTAAAACATGGTGCTTTACTAAGACTGCAACCCCCCTTTGGAACATCTCTCATGTAGCCAGGCTGGATTATTCACCTTCTAAAGCAACAAATCCTTCTTTACTACCACTGCAACCCCTCTCTGGAGCGTCTCTCATGTTGCTCTTGTAGATTATCCAAGTTCTAAACGTGCCAGAGGAGGTAAGGCTGAGTTTCTCCATGTTAAGGAAAGGGTTGCAAGAGTCCCTACAAAACTCCAATCCCAAGGCATGGCTAACACCAGAAGCCCAACATCAATCTCTGCTCTGGCCACTCCAGTGAAGGAAAGTGTTCCCTCTCCAAGGTGTCCCTTCCTCACCTGCCAAGTCTTTATCAATCTTAGTGGATGAGAGCACCAGCACCTCCTGGCATCTTCAAGGCTTTATTCCCATTGTCTCCTGAAGGATTTGATTCTCCATGAATGGGAGATTTATCATCCACAGCTCACTCAGAACATATAAACCTGTCTCAGGAGGTTTGGGTATTTAGGTTCACAATCTTTCCCTCATACCAAATTAGATTAATTTTGCACTGGGAATTAGTAAATCCCAGGTTACTTCTGTCCATCATTTATTGTGGGAAGTCAGCTCATCACCCTCCCTTCCTCCTGCAAGGAAAAGGATACTTTGGATTGCAAATAATAATTAATAGCAGGTAAATTAATAGCTAATAATAGGTAAAATAAAGGGTGGTGGGCCAGGCACAGACCAATCTGGTGCTAATGTTTTATAACAAACCCTTTATTTTTCTCTCTATAAAGCTGAAATTCAATTTTAAGTAAAATACAGATCTTAAACAATGCTCAAAAGACTTTTCACTACAGGCTAAACTATAACAAGTCAGAAAATTAAAGCAAAAATTGTCCCTGTTATTAGTCAGGAGCTGACAGGTAAAAGGGTTTTAATTAATCCCTGGCCACTCTTTTAAACAGAATCTTTCCACCTCAGTGAGTTTCCCTCACCTAAAGTGTTTAAAATAAATAAACAGTGGCCAGTGACAAACCCCAGAGTGGAATTTGGCTCACAGAGCTCTCATTAATGGCTGACAGCCCCTTGAAGGAGCAGTTGAAGGTGTCTGAGCACAACCCTTTTCTCTCAGCTCTTCCATTCCCTGGACTGACAATTCCAAGTCTGTTTTCCAAGCATTTCCCACTTACCTTTGAGAGAGATTAAAAACTTGTTGAGGATCTCCATTCTGAATGAGGTATTTGATGGGGTCGCCCTCTCTATCGAAAGCCTTTAGGGAATGGGAAAAGAGGATAAAATTCAGTTAGTGGAAAGGTTTCTTCTCTTCTCTTCCATGTAGAAGCTGGGGAATTAAGTTTTAGGAAAATTTCCCACAGGGATGACACCAATTCCTGTTTCTAAGGCAACTCTGGTTATTGATGGGCTACTCAAGATAAAGTTGGAGCACATCAGAATTCCTATGATGCACAGAAATGACAATATCCTAAATGCAGGAAAACAATTACTATTAATTATTAGTAATTATCTAATTATCAAATTACAGCTATATTACAGCAGCATGAGTGTGAAATTCAGGCTTTAATCATTTGCTTCTATTTTTCTGCAGCTCCACACTGATTAGACTGAACTTTTGTTTTCCTTTCTTCCCATTCTTAATTTTGCCTTCTTATCAAGATCCCTCTTTCTGTTATTTTATTAGAATCCTAATTTTTGGCTGATGCTCCACTGAGTTCCAACTGCAGTATTCACCCTCTACAATAATTTGCTTTTAGGGGGGGTGAAGATCAGGGTAAGACCTTTAAGAACAGACATTAACAGCACCAAAATGAGGATATTGCACCTATTAGGTGGTAAAAAAAAACTGTCAAAAGTTGAATAAAATACTTTTGATTTCTCTCCTGGTGCCACCTGAGGCCATTTCCTCTGGTCTACAAGAGAAGAGGCCAACCCCCACCTTGCTCCTGTCAAGTTGTTGCTGTGGATCACAGTCAAGGGCTGTGTAGCTTTCAGCTGACCACCTGAAAATGCAGCTTTTAAAATAAAAACCCAAGAAAAATAACAAAAAAACCCTCAACTCAAACACTCCCCAAAATTAAGAGCAGAAGCATTTAAATGTGAAGGCAGAGCAGGGAATGCAGTAAGAAAATAACTTGGCTTAGCCAAATAAAAATCAGGGGCTAAGTCAGATGGAAGGGATCAGTGTTAAGAAAGAGCAAGAAAAACTGGATGGGGACACAGTCAGAAAAAGTCAAGGCAAAATTGGAATGGAAACAGGGGAGAACACAAAGGATAACAAAGAAATGTTTAAGTTGCAGAAGGAACCTGAGAAATATGAAAACAGAAGTGATGATGTGGAGAAGGTCAAAGAGGTAAAACTGCCCCTGTTCCAGCTCCAAACTAAATTAACTGGGGCAAAACATCATCTGAGAGCTGGGCAAGTGTCAGGAAGAAGATGTTCATAAACAGAATATCTTTGAATATCTGCTGGAATTCAAGCCTGACGAAGTCCATCCTGGTGTACAGAAGGGCTGGAACAATCTCAACGCCACTGGGGTTTTTTTTTTGAGCACTCCCAGAGAACAAAAATGCTGGAGGGCAAACCCAAGGTCTGTTCTTCATAAAGGAATGAGTCAGGAAATCACACACCAGGCAGGTGGAGTGCAATTCCCAGAAAGCCACAAATATCCAAATTATTTGTAAGTTCCCTGCAATGCCAATATGCAGATGAATAACACAGAATTAAATTTTTCTAGAACAAAAGGATGCCAAAGCAATTTAATCTGATTTTCCAACAGGACAAATCTCTTGAACAGGGCAGAAACTGGATCAATAAAGCAGCTGAGCCATGGTGAAGGCTTTTCCCACTGCTTGATGGGACATTTTCCCAATGGAGTTCTGACAACACAGTGTCCAAATGGAGGGTGGGATTAAGCAAGAATTAAAGCCATCATCAAAATTAAGGCCAAGCAGTAGTGGGTAGTTAGTACTGGGTTCATGCACAGGTGTGTACAGCTCTCCCAGCACTGATCAGTATTCCCATCCACAACATCAATGACAGACTGGGAAAATTGCTTATAAATTCCAGGGGTGGCATTGAGTGTCAGGAAATGTGGGTGGAATTTGGATCTCCTTGGCCTGAGGATATGAACAGTCAGGATTTGAGCCAAGAACACAAAATGCTACAAACACTGGAGGCAGACAATGTGAGGAGGCATCTCTGAGGACTGTCCTCAATGCTAAATTACCAGAATCCCACAGTTGCTCTGGTCTTTAGCCCTTTGTCCTCCTTTTACCTTCCTGCAGAGCATCCTGCCCTCCCTTCACATTAAGTTGTCTCAGGGGTATCATTATGGTCTGCATTCTCTCATAAAAAGTCAGGGGGCTCTCAGAAAGCCAGAAAATCAGAGACTGGCTGTTGTTGGTTTAGTTTCCTCCTTATCCCCACAGAAAATACACCTTCAATCAACACACTTTAAAAAAAGGGGGAGGGAAAGTTAGTCATTGATTTTAAAAGCTCCTGCTTTCTTTAAAAGCAAAGAACACAACGGTCTTATGTTCAGAATAAAACTACCGAAGGCAAGGGAGAGGAGCAACCTATCCCTGATTTTTTCCAGATCAATGGTGTAGAGTGATTCCATAAATTGCACACAACAATTCCATGTAGCTCCTTGTTCAGCACATAACTGGACCCTGCTAACGGCCCTATTTGTTCTGCAGGCTCCCAGAAAAATGACAGCATTTGCATATTTTAATTAATAATGGCTGGCAGAACATGAAGCCATAAACGCCTCCCAGGCATGCAATAAACTCTGAGGTTTATTTACAAATTAATGCAGTGGAGATCATTTAATATTGCATTAATCTCAAATGTTGTTAATTAAAACACCAGTCAAGACCAGCCGGGTGTGTTAGAAAATAAATAAGGGGATAAGAAAGAAATAAAGTCCTCCATCATCAGCATAAGAAATTTTAATGGACAAGAAAAAGGTGAATTTTATTTTTCCAAAGTCTAAAGGGCAAATTTAAAGCAGCTGCATTTGCATTGTTACTGACCCTAATGTTTTGCAGATCCTCAGATTTGGCAATTTGGGAATACTTGAAAAGTTTTGTGGGCTCTCTCCAGAATTTTGTAACCCTCCTGCAGCATTCAGAACTACCACATTTTTAATAAGAAAGAGCCACAAAATAATAATTTCTTAATCTGCACCAGCCCAAACACTGATTGAATTGATAAGACTCAGGAAAAGAAACATCAGTGTGAAAATTTAAATGTGAAAACACTTGTTCAATATTTAAGGTGATATTCCATATCGTCGATGGAACACAGGCAATACTTAAAGGCACTGCTAGAATTCCACAAAACCCAAAACAAGGTGCCTAATTTGGAACTTTCTGTTGCCTGGGAAAGGCATCAAAGGATTTCAGAAGCTTAAATACTCAGTTTATGAATGTTAAAAATGTCCTGGTAGATTTTACATAACCAGGAATAAAGGAAGATGAAAACAGAAATATCCTGCACACAGGTGAAGCCCTTTAGTACAGATGGAGGTTTTAATGCTGGACTTGGAATTGTGTAGGGAGGGATCTGTAAAGCCCATCCAGTGCCACCCCTGCCATGGGCAGGGACACCTTCCACTGTCCCAGGCTGCTCCAAGCCCCAGAGTCCAACCTGGCCTTAGACACTGCCAGGGATCCAGGGGCAGCCACAGCTGCTCTGGGCACCCTGTGCCAGGGCCTGCCCACCCTCCCAGGGAACAATTCCTTCCCAATATCCCATCTGACCCTGCCCTCTGGCACTGGGAAGCCATTCCCTGTGTCCTGGCACTCCAGACCCTTTTAAAAAGCCCCTCTCCATCTTCCACATTTCAGATTGAGGACTACCAGACCTACAAGAGATATAGTCCTGGACTAGCCACCAAAGCTAAAGACAAGTATATTTGGAATTTAACAATCAAGTATTTTTCATAAAATGCAGGGTCCCCGAGGCTGGAAAATCCCTCCCAGCCCATGGAGCCCAAGCTGTGCCCAATGCCCACCTTGTCCCCAGCCCAGAGCACTGAGTGCCACCTCCAGCCCTTCCTTGGACACCTCCAGGGATGGGCACTCCAAACCTCCCTGGGCAGCCCCTGCCAAGGCCTGAGCACCCTTTCCATGCAGAAATTCCTCCTGCTGCCCAACCTGAGCTCCCCTGGCACAGCCTGAGGCCGTTTCCCCTTGTCCTGTCCCTGTTCCCTGGCAGCAGAGCCCGACCCCCCCCGGCTGTCCCCTCCTGTCAGGGAGTTGTGCAGAGCCAGAAGGTCCCCCCTGAGCCTCCTTTTCTCCAGGCTGAGCCCCTTTCCCAGCTCCCTCAGCCTCTCCTGGGGCTCCAGCCCCTTCCCCAGCTCCGTTCCCTTCCCTGGACATGCTCCAGCCCCTCCAGGGCTCTCTGGCCAGGAGGGACAGAACTGGACACAGCCCTCGAGGTCCCTCAGCAGGGCCAGCACAAAATGGGCTGTTTGGCTTTTGTGAAATATTAAAGCAGGTTATTCCACTGGAGCTTCACTTTCCAACCACATTTAAATCCCATCAAATCCTTCAACACTAAAACCTGCCAACAGGTTTTCTGCCTCCAAAGATCCCTCAGGCCCTCAGCCAGAGATTCCAGCACCTGTCAAGGAAACACAAATGTTTCTGTTTCTCAGCATGTTTCTGGCTCCTGCTCCTCTTTGGGGCTTCCAACCCCAAGTGTCTCTCACTGGGGAGGAGAAGGCTCCTGAACAGCCTGGCCCCTCCACTCCTCCCTCCTGCAGGCACCACGGATGTGCCAGGAGTTAATTGGCAGCACTGAGCTAAATTAGTCATCCTCCCTCAGCACAAGTGACTGTATGAGCTTAACCAGCCAGAATAATCCCAGTCTTTCAGCAGGAAACCATTTTAGAGGAGCTTTTCCATCCACCTGTTTCAGTGAGTTAATTAGAGCTCCTTTATTTCACTACTGCTAAGCACAGCATTAAGTAAATTCCTGATCCCTCAAAAAAAAGACCTCAATAAAGAGTTGCCATTTATCTCCCTATTTTGCACAGCTGTTTTTTGGGCAGAACACAATGCAGTAAATAAGTAACAGTAAATAAGTGAGGAGAGATTTTTTAACCATGAGTGCAACAAGGGGAGGTCTGGTCCTGGTGAATGAGGATGAGAGATGTTCCTGCTCCTTGACCTGGCCAGTGACTGTGGCATGACCCCTGATCCCAGTGCACAGGTCCCCTAATCCTGAGCCTGGCAGCACTGGGATCTCTGCTTCCTCTCAGCCTGTTGTTACACATACCAAGGGGTAGAAATATCCTCAGGCATTTTTTCAAGAATGACAGGCTAGGGAAGGCAAATTGCCAAAAATCTTGCTGAAATTCCCCCTGAATGAGGTGCTGAAGCTCCTCTGATCTGCTGGCAAATATAGAGAGAGATTTTAACACAAGAAATCACAGGCCTTTCAAGTTTCCAGCCATGCACAGAATTTTTTTCTAATATAATTATCACAGAATCCCAGAATGGTTTGGATTGGAAGGGACTTTGAAGATCAACTCATTCCACCCCCTGACATGGGCAGGGACACCTTCCACTATTCCAGGCTGCTCCAAGCCCCATCCAGCCTAGCCTTGGACACTTCCAGGGATCCAGGGGCAGCCACAGCTTCTCCAGGCAGTGCCATTTGCAGCCTACAGCATCTTTTACAATATTTAAATCAAAAAAAGAAGTAACAGAAATAGCCAAGTGAGCCCTTTTCCTCTACAATCCATGTAAAATGGGCTGTTGATCAAAATGAAATAATTTTCAATCCCTTTGAACTGCCCCTTTTCCCCCTGAATGTAAGGACTGGCTGTGCACGGCATGGACACAGAGGGCAGGAAGGTGGGGAAGGTGTCTCCACCCTCAGGGAGTCCCAGGGAAGCCTCTGTACCTGCAGGTTTAACAGAACAGCGCCGATCCTCATGGCCTCACTCACTTCCAGGCTGTACATCAGCTGTGGGAAGCGCGGAGGGCTCTGGTTGTTGGGGGGCAGCACCTCGATGTAAACAGTGGTGATGGAGCTCCTGCAGTGCAAGGGGGGAAAAACCAGTCAAAACCAGTCAGAATCAATAAGTCCAATCCACAAGGCACTAAATGGCTGCCTTACACACGGTGTTCTCAAGTTCTAACAGCTTCCCTTTGCTCCTCTAAAAGCTTCAGGACATATTTTTCCATCTGGATCAAAAGGAAAGCAGGCTGCCACATGAACAGGAAGAAAAGCTCAATAATTTCCCCCAAAGCAGCCCAAAGTGGTGTTCTTTCAAAAACAGAGCAGTGAGATATCAGTGCACACTGCACAAACAAACAGCTCTCAATGCACTGTGTCCTCTGCAGGAACAGCACCAATTCCAAGCTGGGAACTGCTCCTGCCATGCACAACAGCCATGCCTGAAGCATCCCTGCTGGCAGTCAGTTTGCTTCCTTTCCTTGGAAAAGAGGGAGCGGGGGATGTTGGCAGAGAGGATAATGCTGGGAGAAGAGATGCACACAATTCTATCAGGCTGCTGTGATTCTGTGGGTCAATAATCCCCATTTCAGAGCAGTAAATCCCATTTCAGAGCAGTGGCAGTGCAGGGTGCTACAAATCCCTGGCAAACCCTTCAGCTGCACTGAACCACTGTCCCCCTGTTTGACTGCAAACAGCATTCCAAGTGGAATACTGAAAGTTCTTGGGGACACTGACACTGAACACACTGCACAGACCATCCTGTAGACCCACTTGCTATCCAACAGCCTCAACTTGTGAAAGGGAGCCAGGAGTCCCCCTGGAGATGGAAGATTAAAAATCTGACTGAAAGGTATCTTCCTCTTGCCTCTCTGATTCATTATCCCACCTGCCTTCCCTCCTGGATGTCAGCACAGCATCCCCACCCCAGAACAAATCCTTGAGAAGAAGAGCAAATGCTGTGCTGCAGGTGTAGCTTCTCCCCTCATAAATCCTTGGACAAAGTTGATAAATCTCAGGTTTTAGGGCTGCAGGAAAAGAACCAAAGGGATTTGTCCCAGTTTTTTGGAGGTGGGGCAGGAAGAAGGAGGGAGAAGAAAATAATGAACTTAAAGTGCTGTTTCTTGCAGGGCTAGCAAACTCCAGAGCTTTTTTAGAGGGCCATTTATTGTTGAAACAGCTGCTGTATTAACTGAGACAGCTTATTTAACATGAAAACAACACATTAGTGATCGATATTTTTAATTAGCTACCCAAAATTGTGGCTAAGCACAGTCACCACTGCCCTTTCCCAGCAGGTTTTGCAGGTCTGGGTCACTGATGGGAGCTGGGCAGAGCATTGTAGCAATGCCAGGGCTGAGAGCAACCTGTGGGGGACTGTCACACACCCCTCACACACGCTGACACACAAGCTCTAGGATAAGAAATTGCTGTCCAGAAGGACAAATGACACCCCCAGGGAAGGGACGTCCACACACACAGTGACAGGATTCAGTGCCAGGACACAGGGAATGGCTTCCCACTGCCACAGGGCAGGGATAGATGGGATTTTGGGAAGGAATTGTTCCCTGGGAGGGTGGGCAGGCCCTGGCACAGGGTGCCCAGAGAAGCTGTTGCTGCCCCTGGATCCCTGGAAGTGTCCAAGGCCAGGTTGGACAGGATTGGAGCAGCCTGGGATAGTGGAAGGCGTCCCTGGCCTGAGACTGAATGGGCTTTAAAATCTCTCCCAGCCCAAATCATTCTAGGATTCTAGGAATAGTAAACAAATTTTCTTCAAATATTTAATACCTTGTATTTTTTCCCCCGTGTCTTTTGTGTGGCTTATAGCCCAGTTAAGGAGCTGGAAAATTCTCCTTTGGCATGGGAAGGGGAAGGAGATGGAGCTGAGTTAAGCAGTGCAGCTGCTGTTTGCAGGTGAAGACACAGGGACCAGCACAGCATTTGGGAACTGTGGAGAGCTCCCAAAATCACTGCAGTATGGAAAAACAGCTTCTGTGCCCCAGCAGCTGATTGAAAGTCAACTGCATTCCCATCTCTGCTTAAATAATCTCCACATGGAATCATGGAATGGTTTGGGTTGGAAAGGACCTTAAATTCATCCAGTGCCACCCCTGCCATGGGTAGGGTCACCTTCCACTAGCCCAGGGTGCTTCAAGCCCCAATATCCAGCCTGGCCTTGGACACTTCCAGGGATCCAGGGGCAGCCACAGCTACTCTGGCCAATTATAAAATCTGTGATGAATGGATTTCCATCCAAGTGGACCAGCCTCTCTCAACTTGATCCAGCAGAATCCTGTGTCACCAAGCGATATGAATCCCATGTCCAGGAGTCTGAGGGATTGTGAAAAGCTTAAAGTCTGACCGGAAATTGTTCAATTTTACAAATGTTGTCATTTATTTTCCAAAAAACAAATTGTTCTGCTTCAGGAGTGGGCTGTGCAGGGAAGGGGTGAAATCTCCAGCCCTGGAAGGTTTCAAGAAACAACTGGAAGTGGCACTTGCTGTGGTTTAGTTGACAAGATTGAACTTGATGATCTTGGAGGTCTTTTCCAACCTTAATGATTCCAATAACTTGCATTAATGATTATAATTAATAATACTCAAACCCCAAATCTCAGTTGGGACACAGCCACTCACCAACATTTTTAAATGCCATGCCATGCATAAAAAAAACCCCAACAAACCCAAAGAGAGTTCTGAATTCTGATTTAAATTTGTGTTCACAAAAGCTGCAGAGCTACAGTTCCTTTGCCAGGCTCAGTGGCTGGATTTGGCTTTGTGCATAGCAAGGGGGAGACTGAAACCCAGCTACTTTTCAGGTGACTTTGGCTATCCTGGAAGAGCTTTCCATTTCTTATTTACCTTGAAGACATTTTCAGAGGAGGAAGCACAGGCTTCCAACATCCATCCTCAGACATACATATGCTTAGGCAACACAAAGACTTCTCCAGCACAAAAGGAGTTGATGGCAATCAGAGCTGTAGTGTGGAGCTACACCATGGGGATCTTAGACTCTCTCAAGGAGAATTACTGATTTTTTGCCTTCACTCTGAAGTACTACACAAAATAACTGCATAATTGTCCTCAATCTTCTCCTCAGCACTACTAGCAGCCTACTACCAGCTCGAGAGGGTTTATCAGAAAAGCAAGCAGGACAAAAAAGAGAGTGAAATTCAACCAGGGGACTGCTACCAGATGTTAATTTTATGAACAACTTAACAAGTTGAAGGGACAGCAGTCATAAAATATGTGCACAACAGCATGAGCTGCTTTCTTGGAGACATGACAGAAGCAGCAGGTCCTGAGAAAAATCCAATTATTGAAACCTTGCTCTTGTATTTTTTTTTCCTTCTTACATTTCCCATTTGAAGATGAAGTTTTCACTTTACAATTGTGGGAAGTTTAAATGCTGGAACCTCCTGTTCCTCCCTGTCACGCTCTTTGGACAAGGAGGTTGGCACATTATCAACACCAGGCCCAGAAGACAACAGAAATTTTTTTGCTCCCTTGTTTCATGAAATGACATTTTGGCACAACTGCCATCTTTAGAACACAAACTCCACAGAAGTAGGTAAGCAGGGCTCGATACCTTTGCTGGTTTTTGAACTTACAGATCTTAGAACAGTTTGGGTTAAAACAGACCTTGAAGATGATGACGTTCCCCTCCCTGCCTAAATCCTAAATTTGCAGTCTGTTCTTTTTCAGCTGGGGTCAACAGAGATAATTCTGCCCTTAGGAATTTCAGTCTTAGTGGGGACACTGCACACCCTACATCTGGAGAGGGTCCCCAGCTCAGAACCCCATTCTTTGGTATCCTTTTGCATTTCCTGAACAAAAAGCATCTCCCTTCTCACATGGTTTCTTCTTTGCATCCCTTCACCTCAATGAACGAACGGGCACACGCAATGACAGCACAACTGGGAACTTTTAAATAACAGACCATGGCAAGCAAACAAAATTATGAAAGCCCAGTGGCACAGGTGTTACTGCTGGGCTGCTGGAGCAATGCCCTGATGTCAGCAGACGCACTGGTTACCTTCTCTGCGCAGGGGGGGCTCTGTCAGAGGCTCTGACCGTGAGCGCGTAGGAGCGCCCCACCGCCAGCACCACTCCTGGAGCGATGGTGATCAGCCCCGTCTGCTCATTGATGGTGAAGTCTCCCTGAGCCCCAGCCAGGATTTCATACACTATCTGGCCATTGGCTCCCTCGTCCGCATCCACGGCCGTCAGCTGCAAGGCAAAGCCACAGGGTCAGCAGGGGAACCTCCACAGGCACTGGGAAGGTGACTCAGGAAGAGGAGAGGGGGACTCAAACATCTGGAACACACACAGGAATTTGTAAGCGCTTCACAACAAAGATACAGCTGAAATGAAGCACAATAGGTGTAAAAACAATGAAGCAGAGAAAAACTGCTTGCTGAAGACTGCAAGCCACTTATTTTAAGATACAAATTAAGAAACCTTATTTAGACCGAGTTTATTCTCTGTGGGTTAGAATATATAAGGCTTTCTGTAAAAGCAGAAGGGAGAAGAAGACATTTTTGTGTAGCAATAATAATGAGAGGATTGTATTTATTTATTTCCCATCCCTCTCTCCACTTTTCCAGGTGACAGCTCGGGTGGTGCGAGGAATTCTCATATCCAGGCCTGGCATCCCAAGCCCTCATCGTGCAAAGCTGGACAGCAATGTTTGTGTTAATATGCTCCTACAGCTATGGCAGCCAAGTGGAAGGGAAATGGCAGATGTTCCCATAGGGATACACACTTGGAATCATGGAATCATTCAGCTTGGAAAAGCCCTCTAGGATGGTCAAATCCAACTGTTAACCCAGCACTGCCAAGGCCACCACTAACCTGTGTTCCCAAGTGCCACGTTTGTCTTTAAATCAGTTGAGAAAAATCTAAATCATGATATTAGACCAAAATTCTAATGGTGAACATAATGAAATGAGGGGGTTCTTCTCTTCCTCCTGGGAAAGGCATTGGGTTTATCCCATTTCTGTAGTGAGCCATGCTAAATCAAACACACAATCAGCCAGGGAATATATTTGCTTTTAGTGAAGCATTGAAGGAAATCCCAGAGTGGTTTTGGTTGGAAGGGACCTTAGAGCTCATCCCATTCCGCCGCCTGCCACGGGCAGGGACACCTTCCCCTATCTCAGGTTGCTCCAAGCCCTGTTCAACCTGGCCTTGTTGTCTCTTCCTCCTTTAGGAGTTGTTTTGCTGATACGTGGATTCTTCAACTGACTTTTCATTCTGTAGGACAACACTCCCTCAGACAGCACAAGGAATGACACAAAGTGGTGTGAGCAGCACCAGAACATGCAGGAGGCCACAACATCCAGCTGTGCATCCAGCTGCCAACAGCTGGCAATGGGAGTTACAGGGAATGATGGCACCATGGGGTCCTCTGCTGCTCCCAGCTCCAGGCAAGCAGTGGGAGGTGGGGAATGGGAAAGGGCACCAGCAGGGGTGACAGCAGAGCTTTTCTGTGTTGTCCAAAGTAATCCCAGCCTCAAGAAGGAACCCTGCAGGAATCCTAATGTGAGGATGAAAAAGAAGAGGCATAGCTTCTTCAATGGTCTCTGCCTTAGCTTTTCTGACACAAACACTCCTGCCCTGGGGCAAGCAGGGATGGTGGATGGGAGTGTTGGATGTCAGCACCAACTGCAAGGCCAAGGGCAGTATCAACAGCCACTCCCTGAGACAAGGCCAGCTGAAAAGCAGCCTCAGCCTTTGCCTCTGGGCCCCTCTTGTCCCTTTGTGACACCTTGAGTCAGGGACAGGAACTCCCTGACAGTCCTGCCACACTTTGATAGAAAATCATCTACCGATCAATGCAGCAACTTCAGCAGCTCACAGCCTCTCACAACACTGCCCAAGGCTGCAAAACCAGCACCCCAAACTGCCAAATCACCACCTACAGCTACCAACTACTACCCCAAACTGCCAAATCACCACCTACAACTGTCAACCAGCACCTAGAACTGCCAAACTGCCTACCAAAACTGCCAAAGAAACACCTAAAAGTGCCAAAACGTCACATACAGCTGCCAATCATCACCTAAAACTGCCAAACCACCACCTACAACTGCAAAACACCTTTGCCCAAGGATGGCTAAAAATTTAGAACCAAACCTTGCCACTAAAACAAGAATAAACTCCAAGATGCAATATCTGAGTTTACCCCATTTGCATACAACATTATGCACCAAGGAGAGGATGTGAATTCATAGAATCATGGAATGGTTTGGGTGGGAAGGAGCCTTAAAGCTCATCCAGTTCCATGGAACACTGTTCACTATACCAGGCTGCTCACAGGCCCATCCAGCCTGGCCTTGGACACTTCCAGGGGAAAACTCAGGGACCTAATTGGTGTCCAAGATAATCTTGATCCTTTATGCACAGAGACTCAGTGAAATACAAAATTTCATGTAGAAAACCATAAATATTCTCCAAATCAAAAATTAAGCCCACAATAGCTTTAAAAACAAATCTTAATTAATCTCCTATAACATTTTGGGGCACATTGTATTGTGAGCATAAGATAAATCCTTAAAATGCCCTAAAAAAAATCATGGAACAGAGGTCACCTCCTCTTAAATATTTAAAAAACAAATTAATATTTGTGTGAGATTTTTTTAAAATCTACCTCATTCTCTGTTTTCTTTTGGAATTCAGGAGCCATCCTATGAAAACTTTAATTTAATCACTCATTTTATAGCTTCTATACATACCTGGATATGTTAATTAACCTTGCAGAGAGTAATTATCCACCCAAGTGACAGAGCTGTGAAAACCTTGTCTGCTAAACTTCAAAGTAGCACACAGAGACACAAAACATAAATAAAGCCTTTATGCAAAATACAGGGTCCTGAGGACTTAATGACAG
This sequence comes from Luscinia megarhynchos, assembly GCA_034336665.1. Taxonomy (NCBI): domain Eukaryota; kingdom Metazoa; phylum Chordata; class Aves; order Passeriformes; family Muscicapidae; genus Luscinia; species Luscinia megarhynchos. The sequence continues at coordinate 31,794,710 of CM067569.1, read as the reverse complement.
GATTTGGAACCAGGCCAGTTTTTACTGTGACGACATGAAAAAGGAAAAATAATTGACTACACAAGCACAGAGATTAAGAAGGATAATTAAACCTACAAATAGGGAATGCTTGGAAAGATAAGTGATTTGAAAAACATTTTGGGGCAAAACCAGGAATCAAATCTGGGATTAAACAGAATTAAAGTTTAACTGCTGCCATAATGTATGACTCCATAAATCCCATCTCCAGCTGTCCCAGCCCGATAGAGCTCCATAGTTAACAAGATTTAAGAAATAGAGGCTAAAATGTAAAGGGAAAAGAACAAAACAAGGTTTCACTTACAATCCTAAGAAATTTTCATCCAGCAGGATCAGCTCCATTGCATCAACATTTATTGTACTAAAAGTTTGGCAAAATAGGTGTGGATTCTGCTGCAGCAAGAAGTGGTTTTCTTGGGAGGAAAAGGAGGTTTAGATGGTTGGCCTTAAGTTTACGAAGACACACTTTGGTTATGATATAAACTTTGCTCAGACTCACTTAATTACTGGAGGAAACTGGGCTTCAGTGTTTGACTTGGAACCTTCTTACAGCAACATTTGTGGTCACCTGGCCCTGGACAGATAAAGTGATGACCAATGTTCCCAGCAGCTTTCACCAGATTCAGTGTGATGGAAAAATTCCAGAATTGTTATGGAGATTTGAGTCAACTACACATAATGATCTCTGAGTAGGGTAAAATACTTTTTCATTAAGTCCTCCAGACATTTCATCAAGCTTCAATCCATTATTTTTCCTTGAGTCTGCAGGGACATTGACTAAGCAATGCAAACACAGCCTGGTTTTGTTTTCTCTTTCTGCTAATCAGGTTTGCTTTGGAGATGGAAATTAATTACCTGATGGGCAGAAGGCAGAAGGTTGCAAATAAACATGTAAATAAAAGATGAAGTGGGGTGTGGAAATGACTTTTGTGAGGATTGTTTCAGGGAGGTGTTCAGCAGTGGTCAAGCACTGAACAGGTCACAGCCCCAAGGCTGATCAAGGAGTGCTTGGACATCACTCCCAGGGATGCACAGAGTGGGATTGTTGGGGTGGCTGGATCCAGGAGCTGGATCCATGATCCATCTGGGTCCCTTCCAGCTGCAGATATTCTGCTAAACTGTCCTGCTCTTTTATGGCACAATGCAGATTTAAGAGCTGAAAATCAAGAACTTAGGCTAAGCTAGGGTAGGACCTTAAAAATTAATTTGTACTGATGCAATCAGAAAAACTTGTTTCAGTGGGGAACAGGGCACTGATCCCCTGTGTATTTTATTATCCATTTTCAATCAGGGAATTATTTAATTTTTCTTGGAAGAGACCACTTGAATGTGAGTCATGCCACTGCACCAGGAAGAAGAACAAAACTGGCATTGTTCAGCCTGGGCAAGAGAAGCCTTAGGGTGACCTAACTGTGACCTTCCAGGACCTGAAGGAACTACAGGAAAGATGGAGAGAGACTCTGTACAAGGGATGGAGTGGCAGGACAAGGGGGACTGGCTTCCCACTGCCAGAGGGCAGGGTCAGATGGGATATTGGGAAGGAATTGTTCCCTGGGAGGGTGGGCAGGCCCTGGCACAGAGTGCCCAGAGCAGCTGTGGCTGTCCCTGCATCCCTGGAAGTGTCCAAGGCCAGGCTGGATGGAGCAGCCTGGGATAGTGGAAGGTGTCTCTACCCATGGCAAGCGCTGGCTCTAGAGGGGCTTTAAGGTCCCTTCCCACCCAAACCATTCCATGATTCCATGAATTACATTTAAAGCCAGTCCACAAGTTTTCCTATAAAGACAAAACATAAAAAAATCTTCTAATGGGCCAAGATTTAGGTGAATAATATTTTTTACCACCCTCTGTCCCTTCCCAGCTCTCTCATTTTCCTGCTCAATATTTCCTATCCCTTGCATCCTGAATATAAAAAAAACAGTAGATTTAAGTCAATGAGATGAATTTTTGTTGCACCACTGCTGCAAACTCCACCCATCAATGAGTAAATCATTTCAATATATATGTCACAGCAGTGAAAAAATGGAAAACTGGGCAGCAAAATATAATAACATAAAAAAGATGGAATTAAGTACTGGGCTTACTGTTAATAATCTTTCTAGTGACAGTTATTATTTACCCCATTTAACTGTTTTAAAGGACAGATTTCTCAACTGAGAAACTCTCAGGGAGCACCTAAAACACCTAAGAAAGGAGAAGGAAATATGAGAAATTTTCAGGCTCAAAGGAACAAAATACACAGACATTTAAACTTAACTCTCCTCAACCAAGGCCTGAAACAATTTCACAGGTACTGAAAGGAGACAACTGAAATAAAAATAAAACCTGGTTTTGTCACTTCTCTGAAAGGTAGCTGGGAAAGAAAGGAAAATTCCATGGTCTAACCATCCAGGCAGAAATAAAAAAAAAGGGGGGCAGGATTAAATTCTGCTTGTAATGAATATAGTTGCCTGCTATTTGTGGTTATTTTGAAGCAGAACCTAAGAATTAATAAATTTCCTTTTTTTTTAAGAGTGTACCAGACAGCAAAGTAACTTAGAATCTATTATGTTTTGGGGCTTTTTTCAGGAGTAAAATCAAAACAATATGCCACAAAATGGAGCAGCAAGAAAGCACAAACTGGGATTGTTTGTCCATTTTATTTATACATTTTCCTGCAACTGCACTCTGGAAAAAAAAAAAAAAGAAATGTAAAAATATTACCCTAAGGATAATAAAAGCCAAGTGGCTGAAAATCTGTCTGATTATTATAGATGGTTATGAGACTGTCCAGATGCTCTGAGATCAGTGTTCTTTTTCTAACCTGCTTTCTCTGATCAGACAAAGTGGTTTTATGAACCAGCTTTCCCCTGGGAACTGTCAGAGATGAGCATCCTCTCACAGCAGAGGATCCCAAAGGAGGGAGGGTGGGATACAAGGTGAATTTGCTCCTCATGCAGACAACAAGATGACAACCCCTCAAAATCACTGTGTCAGGGTTCAAAAACGGGAAAGAAAGGTCAGTTTGACCTCTGAACAAGTCTTTATAAAGCCATTGTATACATAAAGTCTATATATATGTATGTATCTATATCTATAAGTTATATCTAAAGATTGAGCAAACTACCAAATAGTGCAGCTGCCTAAAATCCTTATCAGGCAATGATGGAATGGTTTGGATTGGAAAAGACCTTAAAACCCATCCAATCCCACCCCCTGCCATGTGCAGGGGCACCTTCCACTGTCCCAGGCTGCTCCAATCCCATCCAGCCTGGCCTTGGACACTGTCAGGGATCCAGGGGCAGCCACAGCTGCTCTGGGCACCCTGTGCCAGAGCCTGCCCACCCTCCCAGGGAACAATTCCTTCCCAATATCCCATCTGACCCTGCCCTCTGGCAGTAGGAAGCCATTCCCTGTGTCCTGTCCCTCCATCCCTTGTACAGAGTCCCTCTCCAGCTCTTCTGGAGCCCCTTCAGGCACTGGGAGGCCAGAATTTGGTGACCCCAAAGCTTCTCCTCTCCAGGCTGAACAATTACAACCTTCCCAGTCTTTCCTCTCAGCAGAGCTGCTCCATTCTTCTGATCATCCTGGTGCCTCCTCTGGATCTGTTCCAACAACTCCAAATCCTTCCTGTGCTGGGCTCTCTCTATTTCTGGCATCATCACCAGTCTACTGAAATCCTAAGACCTGACCCTTAGCTTTTTTTAAGCCAGGTAACTGAGAAACTCAGATCATCTGGTAACATGACATGAGTTGAAAAACTTGTCTCCCAAACCAGCCAGAATTTTCTACCTTCCCCCTCTGACCAGATTACCAACTCAGAAAACCTGGAAGTAGCCATGAGCTGACTGTGTAGACAGAAGCATGGTTTTGGGAAAACCTGGATCCTGAAATTTAAATGTTTTAGCAGAGGTGAGCTAAAGGTCCAACATCCCCATTATTCCTTTCCCAAATAACATGTTCTGGCTCAATTTTCTTAAGAAATGTGTCCTCCAGCTCTTTGAAAGCTTCCAGGCTCAGCATATGTTTGCAGCTGCAGCTCCAGGATGTGTTTGAGAACTGGAGAGCAGCACCTTCCCTCTGAGCACAGAAACACTGCAGCAGCTTCAGACAAGCCCAGGAGCTGCTCTGCCTCATCCCAGGTATCATTAACACACCTCAGGCAGCTCAGAGCATCCTCAAGGCCAACTTTGAGTAGAAAATATTCTTTTTATGCAGCAGAAATCTCATTTAGCGACATTTCCTGCCTCATGCTTCATGGCTTCTTCAGGACAACAGTATTTGCTGTCGTGTTTCCACCCAGCCTTGTGCAGCATTTTAAGGAATTTAACTATCAAACTTTTTTGTTTCCCTCAGATCTTGCTGGAAATGCCCCTGTGGCTGTCCCTGATGGTTTTCAAGCACATGTGGCCCGAACTGATGAGGAGACAAAACAATACAAAGGAAGAGCTGAAGATGCAAAGGCACAAGTACAGCTCAAGAGGGACAGCAGGGGCACTGAACTGTCTCCTCATCACAGCTACACTCAAATTAATTCCTGATTACAATTCAGAAAATGGCATTTTATACTTAAGTCAGCTGATTCATTTTATTTTCCCAATATTCTGACTGCCTTCAACCACTCTGGAATGCCATCAATGGCATCCTGTCTTCTCATGCATCTGGACTGGCAGCACTCAGAGCAGGGCTGAGCTCTTGGAAGAATTATGTAAAAAAAGCCTTTTTCCATTAATTTCAGTGTCACCAGGATTCATCTCCCATCCTGCACTAGAACATAAATCAGTGCTGGCAAAATTTAACTGAAACTGCTTCTCTCTGGGCCTGTGTTCAACCCATTTTTCCTTGCTCATTTGCTCTACAAGCAATCTTGCAAAAACCAGCAGGTTTTCTGGCATGGGAAAACATTCCTGGTTATGTCTTACTCCACTGCTTACCTGTTCTCCAAAAATGTTTTATCTCAATGTCCCACTAATAAAGGAGAATTTTCTTTTCCTTTTGAGATTTTTCAGCTTGAGTTTTTTTTCTGGAACCTCAGAAGAAGCAGCCAAGCTGCAGCTCTGCAGCTAAAACAGGCCTGACATTTACTATGAGCAATTTTGAATAGACATTTAATTAATGAAGTGGATGCAGATACACAAACTTCACTTCTAGCTGGTTTCAGTGCATTTCCAATTTAGATGAACAAGGCCACATACTGCTAACAAAAAGTGAGTTAACAAGGGTAATAAAAGCCCTGAAATTACCTTAATAACACCTTCCCCAGGCCTCATATCTGTATAGATCTTGACATTGTAGGAAATGTTGGAGAAGGTTGGGGTATTATCATTTGCATCAATCACCAGGATGTTGACAGTCACTGGGACACTCTCCTGGACTCCATCAGAAGCTGTCATCTTCAGAGGGATAAAAAAAGCAGGATAGGAATGGATTTTATTGGTGTGTTCTCGATACAATTCCAAGAGAAATACAATTCCAACAGGAGAAAATACAGCCTGACAACCCAAAATTAGCGTTTTCTTTCTCTCTGCATTTAAAATTACAAGAGAATTCATCAGAGCTTGAGCCTGCATGTGCAAGACTGAGGGCAAAAGCAAAGCAAACACGTCCAAACCTTTCCAATGTAGAAGTGAGAGGGAATAACTTGTAATTTCCCAGGGAAGGGGCTGGGATAGGAGCTGTGAGTTCAGGGAGTCTCACCTGGATATCACCACACCCAGGAGCTCTGTTAAACCTCCCAGACAATATTTTGAGGTAGGAATTACAGAGCTGGGAGTTTGCTTATTCCACAGAGGAAATCTGAGCTCTCCTTTCCAATGAAAATGGACAGAAAATAGGGGAGGCACAGACTGGGAAGCCCTGAAGAAGAACTAGGATTTGCCCACAGATCCAAATCGCTGTAGGGCTGTTAAGGGGTTCACTCACAGCCTGAGGGAATATTAAATCCATTTAAGTTTTCTTCCCCTCTTTCTTTTTAATTTGTGAAAAAAATAAAGCAAAATAACCAAAACAAAGCTCATATTCCTGGTTTCAGGCATGAGTGAAAAAAGGCAGTGAGAAAAATAAGGCCAGGAATAAAAAAGAGGGCTCAGATCCTGCCATGGGATGAGGAGCAGGTGCCAGTCCTGAGGCCATGGAGAAGGTGCTGGCAGGGCAATCTGAAATACTGCTCTCAACCAACTCATCCTTCACTGCTCTCCTTCTGGGCCCATTTTAAGACTTCTGAGGATGCTGGAATTGATCCTTTCCCACCAGTTGCTCTGAGCAGTCCCCAGAGAGCTCTCCAAGGGCATTTAACTTACGGAGAAGGTGTAGAGCTGCTGGATCTCCCTGTCCACGGGCTGCAGCAGGGTGAGGTAGCGGGTGATGCCACTCTGAGTCACAGTGAAAAACGTGGTGTAGTCGTTCAGGAAGAGATGGACCTGTGGATCCTTGGTCTTTCAACAATATCAAAAGAAAAAAGAGCATTTTATTATAAAATTCAGAGGGACATTAAGTCTCCAATTACTTCGCTGCATGCACTTGTTTTAGTTGAAACTTAAATAAGCACAAATGCAGTGACTAAAAATCTAAAAAACTGGAAAAAAAGGAAAAAATCTCACTGCTGGCCTAAAAATCTAATCTTCTTGATGAAAAAATGTATTAAAAAACCACCAGAGTAAGAAAATCCAACTGTAAACAAATACCTGTACTGAAGTGTCATTCCCCCCCCCATTAAACAGTATTTTTCAACCCAACTTAATATAAGAAATCAGATTCAAGCATTTATCTTCATATTAAAACCCAAAAGAAGTTGAACTTGATTAACAGAGCAATAAAACAGCTTGGTTGGTGCACTGAACAAAGAGAATGATATGTGGTGAAGTACTTCAGGAAATAGAGCCAGCCCAAGGGGTCTCTTTAGCTCCCAGAAAGAATCTGAAAGTATTGATGCAGAATTAGGAACCTCTCAGTTGATGGGGGAAAACGTCATAAGTGAACTGAAAAGTAACATTTTAAGGTAAAGAGTGGAAAAAAAGCCTTGTAAATTTACTCATGGCTTTTGAGGACTTGGGTCGCTCCTGATTCCCACTTCTTTCAAGGCGTTTTCTGATCAAGTCTTATCAGACTCTACATCAGAGTTAAATTTTCAAACAAACTACATTTCTTTTTGTTGTCCACAGTATTCCAACAAGTTTCCATGTCCTTGTCCATGCTCTGGTTGATTTAACCTGAGTTCCTGCTGCTTTTCCTCATGAATTTATTTCTATTGGTAGGGGAATGCAAATTCCAGGAAAATGCGAAAGGCTGGGAGACAAGTCCTGTAAAAACTGCTTTAAACTGTCCCCAGGAATGTGGAGATGAGGAACCAGAGGAGTGGTACCAGGAATGACAGAAAATCCAGGATTTTACCAGCTATTTTCCAATGTCATTCCACAAATCCCACCCCCAAGGAGGCCATAGGGTGAACCAGCTGAATTCCAGAAACAATCCCAAAAGGAGAAAAGCTGAATTCAGAAAAAAAAATCCCCAAAGGAGCATTATTTTTTTGAACACTTTCTGAATGCGAAGCTCTTCTGGAAGGGTCACTCCATTAGTACCATTCCTGGAGGATTAAAACCCTTGGGAGCACAGGACAGGTCCCTAACCTCCAGCCAGCACCAGGTGGCACCAGGACAGAGCAGCACAAAACCAGGACTGAGAGAAACTGCTTTAACTGAGTGCAAATAAAGCCCAAAAAACCCAAAGATTCCACTATTTAAATGAGAAAACATTGCAGGAAGCCATGGGAAAGAATTATCCAAGTGTTCCACACGAGTGAATTCTCAGTTCCTAAAGCTGCAACTGCATCTCTTAGGAAAATGAAAATTCATTTTACAGCCAGCAATGCAAACAGCAACCTCTTCATCCCAGGAAAACATAGGTAAAGTAATTGCCCATAATTGCTCACTTTGTAGACATTATAAAGTCCGTTAAGAATTTAATTTACAAAACCCCCAGTTAGTGTTGCTGTTCTTGCTTTCATGTCCTTTTAAACACTAACAAACAGCACTTTTTCCCTAATTTATTCCTGAGAAAAACCAATGATGGAGATCCAAAACCCTCCTGGAGTAATGTGTCCTATTCCTTTGCTATACTTGTCTTAGAAATGTTCTCCTAATATGGAAGGTAATTGCCTTTACAGCAATCAATGCCTATTTTACCACCTCCCAGGCATGTCAGAGCCACAGAGCAATTTATTCCCTTCATCGGGAGAAGCATTGTTATGCTTGGACATTATTACCAGGAATGTTTGACATTATTATCAGGCATCTTGGACATTATTATCCCATTTTATGCTGCTTGAAAAGACAGCTTGACTTAATTGAACATTTCATGTGAGAGAGAACAACCCCAGCTACACTGCCAACACAATTTACAATAATTCGTTTTCTAAAATAATTTTATTTTGAGGCGTGGATTTCAGCATTTTTGTTTCTGGTGATTTCTCCTGACATTACTGGGTCATGGAGACAAGGCTGGTCTCTGATAAATTGTTTAACATGAAATTTAAAGTAGAAAATTATCACAATCCACACAAGAGAGTTCACATGCAACATGCAAGCAGCAGTTCAAGTACACACTTCAAACCTGAGGTACTTTTTAATTAAAAAAAGCACTTTTGTAATACTCAGGATGTCTTTGAAGACTTGTAATAATTTAATGAACATTAAGCAATCACAATCTATGACTTTATTCCCTAAATTGGGTCCAATGTGTTTAAAGGGCTCTTTGCAGGCTTCACAAACCAAGGGACAGTCCCAGCCTCAAACACCATCAGGGCAAGGAGAAATAAGGAAGGAAAGGGGGAAATAAGGGAAAAAATCACACAATTAAGGCCAAAAAAGGTATTTTGCACACATAACACCCAATACCTACGGGGAAAGCACCTGGTGGGACCTACAAAGGAAAACACAAAAGGAACACGAGTGAGAAAACACAAATCTGGGACTGAGGGACAACAGAACATTTGGGGATTATTCATGGTTACAGACCAAAAACCAACAAAAGCACACAAACCACAAAATGCTGCACTCAATAAACAAAGCCTGGGCTCAAGTGTGTTCTGCTTGAAAAATCTCTGGAGAAATTCCTGCATGGATTGTGGGTGTTCCTGCATTCCTGCTGCTCCCCAAATCCCACCAGGGGTTGCAATTTGGCTCAAAGCAAACAGTTTTCTAAAACTGATGAAGATGAAACCAAATTTATTGGGGATAATTATAATATTGCCAAGACTGAGCAGACAAGGGTATCTATTCTGTGTGTTTCAACAACCCCAAAAGTTTTTGGACAGGGTCTGTTTGGCTGTGAAGTTCTCCAGGATAGCCAGAAAAAGTTCCCAGAGTATTCAAACTGCTCAATCTTCCTAATTTGCAGCACAGGTCCATCCTCTAAAAGTTGCATTGATAAAAAAGACGCTTTGATGACATAGCCCAGTTTTCCAACATTTTAAAGTGGAAGATGATCAGCACTGAAATGTCCATGAAAAATTTGTTTTGTTGGAAAGGTGTTTGCAGCATCTGTCCTCCTTGTTAGTGGAACAAGGGAATGAAAGGAGAAAGTCTTTCCCACATTCACCTGGAAAACCTGAGATCCAGAACCTTGCAGAGGGAAAGCAGGGCAGATTCTGTCTCTCCAACACAAGAAAGATGTGGATCTGTTGGAATGAGTGTGGAGGAGGCAGTGGAGGGGCTCGAGCCCCTCTACTCTGGAGCCAGGCTGGGAGAGCTGGGAGTGCTCACCTGGAGAAGAAAAGGCTCCAGAGAGACCTCAGAGCCCTTCCAGAGCCAAAAGGAGCTCCAGGAGAGCAGGAGAGGGACTGGGGACAAGGGATGAAGGGACAGGGCACAGGGAATGGCTTCTCACTGCCAGGGGTCAGGGTCAGATGGGATATTGGGAAGGAATTGTTCCCTGGGAGTGTCAGAAGGCAGAAACCATGAGATCTTCATCCTGAAATAATCAAGGAAGACACACAATGCTACAGGAGCAATTTAACGTTAATATTTCTGGTTTTCCTTTAGTGTAAAGATACAAAAAATTTTAGCCCCTATCTTTATAAATCCTAAAAGAAGGAAAGCAGCCTTTTGTTTTTGCCTTGACATTCTGTTTGTTTTAATAATGATATTAATGAGCTGTTTAATTCTGGGAAGGGTATTTCCTGAGTTATTACAACTGTTGGAGTGTCACTGCAGGGCTGCCCAGGGCCAGCAGAACTTCTCCCCTTGACTGCAAAACAACTTCAAACAACAACTGGGAGTAATAGTAGCAATCAGGCACATATCAGAGAAAAATACTTAGGAATTTAAAATGCTTCAGTTCTCCTGGTTAAAAAAAAAAAGAAATTTAAAAAATCTATTATTTTTCCTTCTCTAGATATATTATTGAAAATTCATAACCTGCACTTGTAGCTGCATTTAAAACTAATTATATACATTACTTGTTCTGTCTGCTTGCGTTGCTGCCAAGACATCATTAAGTAAAATTCTTTCAAATTTCCCACAAGTTCTCTGAACAAAAAATCCAGGGAATCACAGAATGCCCTGAGGTGGAACTGACCCACAAAGATCATCGAGTCCAACTCCTGGTCCTGCATGAGATAATCCAAGAATGCCAGGGCCAATTTGGACAGGGTTTGGAGCAGCCTGGGATAGTGGAAGGAGTCCCTGCCCCCCAACCCATTCCATGATTGATACTCAGTACAGCTTTATCACCAACCCTAACAACTGGAAAAATTAATTCTCTCCCATGGAAACCACAGAGGAAGAAAAAAAGAGGCTTGGGAAGCGTTATGTAAAGAGCTCTCAGCTCACTCAGTTTAAGGTCGTCATCTCAGCTTTGGTTTGCTCAGGTCTTAAGGTACTTGCGTAGCTTAATTTAATTTATGCCATTTAAACAGAGCACTTAATTATATCAGCACTCAGCAGTGTGCTCTACTGAAAGGTCTGTTTGCAATGTCCCATATATAAATTAATTTCTGCAAGGTTTATAGCAGGACTCTGTTATAATTCCCACAGGGTTTCAATTTAGAGGGGGTTTTGCTCTTTTTTTTCCTCAGACACACAGTTAAGTGAGCACTTTCTCCCTGCATTTACCTGAGGACATGGAGTCATTCAATTTTTCAATTAGCAGGCAGAATTCATTATGATTAACTAGGGACACCAGTGGGAACTGGGATGCACCAGCACAGAGGGGGTTTATCTCACTGTCTCATCAGCAATTCTTAAATTTCAGTATATTCCTAAATACCTAAATTTACTGAGGTACAATGAAACCATGAGGACACTGAGACCTGCAGAAGTTAATGACCCTCACCTCTGCTGACACTCCCACCCTGAGCTTCCATCCAGGCCCATGAGAAACAACTTTAGTGTTTGGCCATTTTATATGGGAGCTCTATGCAATTGCTGCACTCCCAGCTAGAATTCTGGGAATTCTCCTGCCCACAGCAGGTTAGAAGCACTCTGTGAATCCCTGGCACATAGAATTGAAACACGGGCACCTCAGTCTGGTTCTCTCACATCCATGTTACACCTGCATCATGCCATGGCCTTGGAATTGGCTGTGCATGAACCAGGTGATGCCAAAGGAACAGAAACATAGAATATTTCCACCCAAGGGGGAGGCTGATCCCCTCTGGCTGCAGGCAGATCCCTGTGTGTCAGAGAATCCCAGAGTGGTTTGGGTGGGAAAGAACCTTAAAACCCATCCAGTTCCACCCCCTGCCAACGGCAGGGACACCTTCCACTATCCCAGGCTGCTCCAAACCCCATCCAGTCTGGCCTTGGACACTTCCAGGGATCCAGGGACAGCCACAGCTGCTCTGGGCACCCTGTGCCAGGGCCTGCCCACCCTCACAGGAAGAATTCCTTCCCAATATTCCATCTATCTCTGCCCTCTGGCAGTGGAAGCCATTCTCCCTTGTATCACTGCACACCCTTGGAAAAAGCCCCTCACCATTCATTTAGATATTATGAATCTACCTGAATTTCTTTAACTCTCCCAGTGACAGCAGAACCCCACACCAAGAAGAAAGCCTCAAAATAGATTTTTGGTAGTTACTTCTCATGACACACTGAAATATTCACCTTTGCCCACAAGAAACAAAAAGAATTCACTTTTGGCTCTGCCTCATTGTGTATCGTGTGGCTGAAGTACATTTTCACTAACTTCACTGAAATTCATCATCCCATGAAAATTAAAACATGAGCTTAAGCTCACTAGGAAAAGCTTTTGGGTTCCTGAACTGCAATATCCATGGAATATCCTTCCTGTGGAGAGGAAATTTCAGGTCAGTTTGTACTGAGCCACAGAAATATGTAGCGACCATTAAGAAGCTGCCTGAAGCAGCTCTAGACAGATACATTTGGTTTTTTACAGCAATTTCTGATGCAGATTATTTAAAGTATGGTCATGTTCTCAATTAAGAATCTGCTGCAGATTGAACCGATTTTTTTCATTATTAGTGATGCAATTTAAGTGACAAATACTTGGGCCACAACTCTGTCGGAATTTTTACTGCAGGCAAACACAAGTTTATTAATGAACTTCCCTATCCCAGATCCAAATATTGGGAGGAATTCATGGGAATGTGCTGACGTACAACAATAAAATGTGGAACCCAATGGTCAAACTGCCTGTGATGAATCTCAGAATCTCAAAGCACCCCTCAGAACTTCAGGTATGAATTTGTATTAATCAAATAAGGAACAGAAAGGACTTCTGGTGGGAACAGGAATCACAGGATTTTATTATAAACCTAGGGGATTAAATAAACAGATTGCTCTTCCATGCAGAAATTTCCTAAATGCAATATTTGTATTTTGGGTGTGTAAATAGTATGTTGGTACTTTCTACATGATTCAATCAAAATCAGCTCAAATGTAGGATTTAACATTTCCAAGAAATCCTATTTTTTTGCCTTGGGTATGACCTACTATAGAGTTACATGGAGAACCTTGAATTATCCAATCTGCCTTTGACACAGATTGGATAATTCTTCTGGGCAGATCTGTGCAGGTGCCAGGGAAGGGTTAATGCAGCACTATTAACTCCAGCCTGAAAACCCTCTGGAGCTAAATGAATTTCCAAGTCTCTCTGGCATCCCTTGGGTGTAGCAACATCATCCACCAGAAATGGGAAAGAGACAAAAAAAAAACCAGCAGCAGTGAAAACTGCCTCTAAATTTGAGTGTCTGAAGTAGGACATGGAATTGATTTGAATTATTCCATAATAGAATTGTGGCTGGGTGGCTTCTCTGACCACTCTGGGCTTTGTAGCACAGGGACACCTTCCACTATCCCAGGCTGCTCCAAACCACATCCAGCCTGGCCTGGGACACTTCCAAGATGGGAAATCCACCAGCTCTGTGTTATATTTATAAGCCTGATCCTTTCCCACCTTGACTATTCCTATCCAAAGCAGCATCCAAGATCCCATTTATTTGATCAACCAAGAAACTGCTTTTCTTTAAACAGAACTGAACCTGAGTGTTTCCCAAGCAATCCAGATCTTCAATGACTCCTGCTGATTCCCACCCTGTGCCCTCACTCCATATCTTCTACCCCACTTCCACAAAAGCCAGATCCAACAGCATTTTCCATCTGCCTTTCAACCATTGATTTCTAGCAATGTCCATAAATTGATGGTGAAACTTCAATGGATAAAAATCCTCTGCAGGAACTTGGGATTTAAAACAATAAATCACTCTAATTCTGTGATGTTTTAGTGCCAATGGGCTCTTGTGTTCCTTAAAAAGCATGTATTTGCCTAAAGTGAAGCTTTGAAAAGCAGATTGTTTTCAAACTCTCAGATTAAGAACTTTACTCAAGAGATCCTAGAACTATTCCTACAAAACATAAGCCTGCAGATTTGTTTTCCTTCTGTAGCTGAAGGAACAAAAAAGATCAAGGCAGACAACTGGAAAGACAATGGAAATTAGAGGGGAAAGAAATACTGGCTAAAAAATCCATAATGATCTTGGTGAGAACAGAAGAAATGTCAGAGGTGTTGTACTGTGACTACTTGCTTACTATCCCTCTGAAGATGCCTGACTTCTGCTCTGAGTAATGTTACATCAAAATCCGGCAGAGCAAAGAATGCAAAGAACTTTCAGCCTCCTGCTGTTCTTCCTATTCCTCTTCTTTTTGGTTCAAATAAGGAATTCCTTTCTCTCTGAGCTCCCCTCTTCCATTTCCATGGTGTGGGGCAGGCTTATCCCTGTCACAAAAATACATTTTGATTCCACTGTGCACTGAGAATTCACCACCTTGAAAAGAACAGTGTTTCAGAGAGGCGAGCAAAACACAGACCAGAAAAAAACCCACTTCCAAATCTATCTGAACTCAAATACAACAAACAGAAAATCATAATGAAATTAAAGTGATTTTTTTTTAAATTCATTGATCTAAATAGGTTTGTCTGAATTAAAAAAAATAAAGAAAAAGAAAAAAAACCCAAAGAACCTTGAAAATAATAAAGCTGCAACCACTCTAAAAGAACAAACTGTACCTCTTCCACGTCATTGTCCAGCACCACGACCTGTAGGGGGGAGGTCAGGTTCCGATTATCCGAGATGGTCGTTCCCACCGGGGAGGATTCCAGGATGAAGCCCTCGTAGGTAGACCTTGTGAAATAAGGCTTCTGGTTGTTCTCATCCAGGATCTCGATGTGGAGATTGGCAAAGGCAGGGAGAGGATGGCCATTGTCTTGTTCAGCCTAAAAAAATCACCTCATATGTCAAAGGTTCCCAGTTATGAAGAGCAACTGGGGATGGTTCTACTTAAGATTCATAATTCAGTTTAAAAATGGACTTTTTTCTCAGGTCCCCCTACTATGGAACTCAACAGCATGGAAAAGAGAAATATCAACTTATAATTAGCTAGGGGACAAGAACAAGATCACATTTCATCACAGTTGCATTTACACAGCCACGAGAAACCCAAATCTCATGCAAATACAGCTCCTTAAACTCTCAGGGTTGAGAGTTTTGGAAAAAGCTCTGAGGTATGAAAGAAAACTGGGAATGCTGATTGTGCAGCAGTACCCACAGCAGCAGCAAGAGTTAAATGCAAAAAGTCGGATCAGCAAATGCGGACACATTGCCTTCCTCTTCCCCCCAGTCTGTCTCCTCAGCATTCGACGAGTGGGATTTTAATTTGGATTTTGCCTATTTTTGAATCCAGACTGGTTTGGGTGGGAAGGGACCTTAAAGCTCATTTCATTTCACCCCCTGCCTTGGGCAGGAACACCTCCCACTGTCCCAGGCTGCTCCAAGCCCCATCCAACCTGGCCTTGGACAATTCCAGGGATCCAGGGGCAGCCACAGCTGCTCTGGGCACCCTGTTCCCAGGGAAGTTGTGGATGTGTGTCCAGCAAAGTTCTTTACTTCCACAAATAACTCCCTCATCTCAATGGCAGCTCTGCACCTCCCAGCATTACTCCCTGTTATTTTTCACCTGATTTATTCTTATTCTCAAACTTCCAAAAGATAAAAGCACTAACTGCCCATTCCAGGGTGCTAATCCTATAAAAACCTATGATCCTGCTTTCTTTTCCTGCAACTTCCCAACCAACAACCAATTAAAGCAAAGAAACATGGGAATTAGGAGACAAAAAAGTAATTTGGTCTCCAGTTTATAAAGAGCAAACCAGCTTTAATTACAGTCTTGCTCTTGATACTGCAGCAAGACAACAGTAGGGCATTGAAAGACAGTTTCCTGTTCTATGGCCAAAATTTGTACTCCCAAAATCTGGGTGCACACAGACCCTAGATCACAACAGAGAGAATAGTGCCAAAGATCCTGTTCTTAACAGGACTTTCTGCTTGAGGGGTTTTATTTTAATCTGGTATTTCCCCCATTTCAAACAGATAATTCCTCGTTTTTCAAATCAAGAATCCAAGGAATCTTGGGTCTGGAAATATCTCTTTGACTTCATCAGAGTTTTTTAAAATATCTTATTTAAACACCTTTTCTTGGTCTGAAAAATGTTAATTCTCTTTCTTTATAAAACAGCAATGGTTTGGTAATGATAAAAACCTCTATTAGAAAAAAAAGAAGAAGTTGTAAAACCTTCTATTTCAAATAAAAAAAATATAAGAATAAAAATTGTTATTTTCTCCAAAGGAGGTGACGACACCTTAAATAATTAATAAATAGTCAGTTTTTAACGTAAAAAATGGATTTTTCTTTTCAAAATATACCTGGATTACCCTTGAACAACAGGAAAAAATACCCCAGGCTCCAGTCCAGTCGATGCTCCACTGAATGAAAATAAACTACATGTGTCAAAGCCAACATCAACAAAATTATATGGCAGGAATGGAATTTTTGCCCAAGTTAAAATACTGAAAGCATGAGATAAATTCCCAGGAGAAGCCTGCTCCTCAAGCAACACACACTGCTGGGATTCTATTTTATAAGCAGATGTATCATGGGATCAGAGAATTCTGGAGTCTTTAAGGATGTGAAGACTTCCAGAGTCATGGAGCCCAAGCTGTGCCCGATGCCCACCCTGTCCCCAGCCCAGAGCACTGAGTGCCACCTCCAGCCCTTCCTTGGACACCTCCAGGGATGGGCACTGCAAACCTCCCTGGGCAGCCCCTGCCAAGGCCTGAGCACCCTTTCCATGCAGAAATTCCTCCTGCTGTCCAACCTGAGCCTTCCCTGGCACAGCTTGAGGCCGTTTCCCCTTGTCCTGTCCCTGTTCCCTGGCAGCACAGCCCGACCCCCCCTGGCTGTCCCCTCCTGTCAGGGAGTTGTGCAGAGCCAGAAGGTCCCCCCTGAGCCTCCTTTTCTCCAGGCTGAGCCCCTTTCCCAGCTCCCTCAGCCTCTCCTGGGGCTCCAGCCCCTTCCCCAGCTCCGTTCCCTTCCCTGGACACGCTCCAGCCCCTCCAGGGCTCTCCAAAAGTGCTCCTTCCCACAGGACTAACAATGGTTGTCCATCATCAAATGCTCTTTTTTTCTGTTTTTCCAAGTAAAATTGGTCTCTTCATGGCTCAAAGTTTCCATACAACTCCTGCAAGTTACTCTATAACAATGCTTAATGTTCCCTGCTACAAGGAGTTCCTAAAAAAACAAGGAAATGCAAACAACAGAGGCTCTCAATCTTCTGAACAGCTTGAAACACCACAATAATGGCCTTGCTTGAAAGTCCAAGTGAGCCTGGAGCTTGTTCTGGGATTAAAGCAGGAATATTCATCCAGGTGTTGCAGGCTTTGTTGAAGTGCTGGGAATTACACGTCCAAACACAAAGGAAGTTGTTTGCTCCTGAAATTGGACCTCGAATTTGGATCCCTTGGAGCCCAAAATGGCAAAGCAAAGGAGTCCTTCCTCACTGAGCACTTCCACTCAAAATCACCTCAGCCTTCCTTCATGTTCACCAGTCAAAATGATGGATTAATTTTTTTTTGTTTCCAAAGACACCAGTATTTAAGGAAAAAGAGGAAGCTTTGCAAACATTTTTGCCTTTTGCTTGAAACAAGGAATTTTATATTACAATGTGAGAAATTGATTTGCTTTCAGGTGTTCCATGAAATCAGTCCTAGAAGTAACACTTTACTGCAAGCAGTGTTCAACACAGACCCTTCATAATGCTCCAAAAATATAATAAAGCTGCAGCATTGGCAATTTTTGCTTCAGTGCCCTATTTCTTGGGGTTTTTCTTAGTGTGGAGGTGTGAGGGCTTTTTGTTTGCTTGTTTTGTGGTGGTTGGGGGATGGTTTTCTTGTTATTTTTTGTTTTGTTCTATTTTTTTTAAGAGATTAAGTTATACCTCATGAGAGTTGCTCCAGACATTGACCACTACTAGTGTAAACTTTTCCCTCACATTGTTCTGCTGAACACTTGCCTGGACTTGCTGGCCACATGTTGAAGCTTTTTTGCTTCCTAACACATATTTTGGAGCACAAAGAGCAAACAATTTGCATTTTTCTTCACCCAGAAAGCCACTGAATCTAAGCCACGAAACATTTGGGTTCCAGTCCTTCAAACAAAAAGTTTTAGTGTCAAAATAATGAGGGATCTCTCAAATAACCCCAAGGATGTGACCTTCTACCAAGACACAAAAAAAAGCACCACAGGATTAGATTCTGGTATAACTTAGTAGTTAAGAGCAGCTAAAGAAAAAAAAAACCCACAATAAAATGATGTGAAATGTGTTAATTTTCACAAATATTTAACAGATTTTATTACATAATCTGTGCTGAAGACTGCTTGTACCTGTTGTGTCCATAATTTTATCCTGATGGAAAATGGCTGGAGATGACAGGAAAGCAGTTTCAGGTGGGATGCAAGGAGTGAGGAGCAAATGGCTGTGGGAATTAACAGGACTAACAGGAACTTCACTCCTTCAAAGCAGCAGACAAAACAGCTTCCCCCAAAAATGAGAAATTAGAGCAATGCAGAAGGCTCCCTCATGGAATTACAGAGAATTCCAAGCTGGCAAAGGACCCCAGATATCATGGAGTGCAATTCCAATCGGGAAGCGACCCACAGGGATCACTGAGTGCAATGCCAAGCTGGAAAGGACCCACAGGGATCACTGAGTGCAATTTCCAAGCTGGAAAAAACCCACAGGGATCACCGAGTCCAGCTCCAGGCCCTCAGCACTATCCAGAGCTGGAATATTCTCCAGCCAGTTCCCAATGTTCCCTTTCACTGCCAAAGTAGAAGGTTCTGTCCTAGAGAAACATCTAAAAGAGAGCAAAATGTGGTTTCCTAAATTAAAACTCAGAGCTCCCATTTCTCCATGGAATCACAAAATCCACTTCAGAAATTCTCCATCCAAAAAATCTGTCCTAAGGTGCAAGGAAACAGAATTGTTTTATCCAAGACATGTCCATGCTGCTCCTTTTCTCCAAAGACTACACAGTTATCTGAAGTGTAAAACAGGCTAATTAAGAATAAATCTTTTTAAAAAAACCAAAAGGGGGATTCATCTTCATGCCAGATCTTTTATTTGATAAAAATGGGAAGGTCCAACCCAAGAAGCAAAGAAAAACACAAAAAAACCCCGAAAAACCTAAACAAAACAAAACAAAAACCAAACCCAAACCAAAATAATAATAATAATAATCATCATCATCATCATCATCATTATCATCAGCAACAACAACCTAAATAAAGAAACAAACAAAAAAGCCCCCAGAAAGTTCTCTCTACCCTTCAATCCCAACGGGAAGAAGAGCAAGTGGAGCTGAGGGCAGAGTGGTGCATGGGGATAAATGTGAACTTCACACACCCTAAAAAAAACTGGGATGTCAGCTGGTGAGAGGCTACACACAAATCCATGTGGAAGAGTAGCAGGGGGAGCTGCAAACTGTGCTTTGAGAAGATCTCAGACTTAAGGAAAGCAAAATTAGGTGGCAGGGAGTCGAACCAGATGGGCTTTAATGTCCCTTCCAAGCCAAACCATCTTGGGATTCTGTGATGTATTATTTATATGGATGTCATTAAAACTGGGAGCAGCCAGCAGGGAGAGAGGGAAGGAAGGGCAGGGTGACAAAGTGGCTCCTTTGAATGGGAGAGGCAGGGTGAGGGACAGCATTTATCCAGATTTAGGCAGAACTTTAGGACTCAGGAATCATTCCCAAATACAAGAAAAGAAGCACTGAGCTGGATTAAAACTACTAAAACTTGGCTTAAGGACAGGGAGCACAGAATATCTTTAGAACACAGAAGAAATGTGACTTTCCTGTCAGTGACTTTGCTGTCACTGTGGCAGGGAAATTAAATCAGCACAAAACGTGTCTGGACACTGGGCTTAAAAAAACACTCAAACCTCAAAATATCCATTTTAGGGCCATGGGTAAAGGTTAACTTCAGGACCAGCAAGACTCACGATGCTGCAGGACAGTGAACAGTAATTATGGATTATTTTCCAAATATTACAACTCTTCCTTCTTCGCTTAAAAAACCCACCAGCTATGAGGCCATTAGTTTTAAGTGCTGAATGTTAAATTTTACATGGAAAAAAGATTGTTTCTTATTGCAGAAAGGAATTTTTTGTCAATTAAAGCACTGGCCATCCCAACGGAACATCCCAGTTATTGATTTGAATGATTTTATTGCTCTGAGAGTTCTGACACAAAATTTAGGATCAGTCTTACTGATCTGAAGAACTATTTTAGTGATTTAAAGGAAAGGTTTGGGTTTCCTGGATTCTTTCTTTCCTTCATCACAAAGATAAACCCTGTCCCTGCACTCAGATTTTTAATTCTACATAAAATCCCATCACTGTATTAAATGTAAGAGAGAGAAAAAAACCGCTGTCTCAAAGAGAATTAATTGAATTTTGAGTTCACCTAAGGGGTGAACCTTTGAAAAGCTAATTAAAAAAAAACCCACTTACTGTCCTTATGACCTACAGGAGATGCACAACCAAAGGAATGATTGGGAAAATGTCAGCCCTTACAGGAGGAGGATGGAGCAACTCTTTAATGAAAATAAACTTCTTCATTGTCTTCCTTATCTGTTGCCCTGAGTACAAACCCAGAAATTTAGAGGAGCAAAAAATAAGCACAAATCCTCTGAAATGCAAGAAAATTAAGACATGGGAAGAGGGGAAATTTGGAGCTACCCCACACAAAGGTAACAAAGGCCATAGATGATGGAGCCAAGAGATCGGAACAGGCTGGGAAGAGTTGAAGGTTGAAATTCTTGCAAAAATCAAC
The DNA here is from genome assembly GCA_034336665.1 of Luscinia megarhynchos. Taxonomy (NCBI): domain Eukaryota; kingdom Metazoa; phylum Chordata; class Aves; order Passeriformes; family Muscicapidae; genus Luscinia; species Luscinia megarhynchos. Next base: position 31,774,030 of record CM067569.1, on the reverse strand, counting down.
CAAACCTTGCAGATATGAAGTTTCTGAAGGGGTGAAAAAAACCAGATAATTCAGGATTTTTTCATTTTAAAAACCTATGGAGCATTTCTCTAAACTAAGAACTTCCAGTCCAGTGAGCCTCAACTGACGGGCATCTCGTCACTGCCTGCTGGAATTGTGCTGTCTGAAATTCAGAATAAACCAGCTATAGAATCACAGAATAGCCAAGGTCAGCAGAGTCCTTCAAGGTCATACAGTCCAACCATCACCCCAGCAGCACCATGTCCCCAAGGGCCACATCTTGATGTCTCCTGAAAATTTCCAGACTCCAACACTGCCCTGGGCAACTTATTCCAAAGCCTGACCACTCTTTCAGGGAAAAAGGAATTTCTTCTGATGTCTAATCTGAACCTCCCCTGGTGAACATGGTAAGAAGAGCAATTCCAAAATCATGCTTGAAGCTGCAGCCAATGACAGGAGCCTAGAGAACGGAAGCAGCTCAGATCTCCCTGGGTTTCTTTTTTTATTAATAAACTTCCATGAGCCAGCCTGGCCTCCCCTTGAGCCCAGGCCAGCATTCAGCCCCACAGCACTGCCAGTCAAATTAGTCATAGAAGGAATCAGAGTTTGGGTGGGAATGGGCTTTGAAAATCATCTCATTCCACCTCCTGCCATGGGCAGGGAATCTTCCACTATCCCAGGCTGCTCCAAGCCCCATCCAGCCTGGCCTTGGACACTTCCAGGGATCCAGGGGCAGGCACAGCTGCTCTGGGCACCCTGTGCCAGGGCCTGCCCACCCTCCCAGGGAACAATTCCTTTCCAATATCCCATGATTTCCCTTCTGCCAGTCTGAAATCATTCCCGCTTGTCCTGTCCCTCCAGTTCCTGTTGCAGGGTCCCTCTCCAGCTTCCTGTATCCCCTGAGATCCTGGAACGTGCTGTGAGGTCTTCACCCAACCTTCTTTTCTAGAGAAGAATCCATTTTGTCTGTTTTAACCCTGCCACCTCCTTGTTCCAGCTAGGAACCCCTCGCCCTGGCGCTGCAGAAGAGGCTGAACTGCTGCTTCCTCTTCACTGCCAGAGCTCTGGCACTGCATCTTAAAGTAGGTGCCTGCCCCAGCTTCTTCCTTCCTCACCTGGAGGAGACTCTGTCCTGCTCTGTCCTTTATGGGACACTGCTCAGAACACCTGGATCTGCCCAGAGCTGCAGTGCTTTTCTCCCTGTTCTTTTCTCTATTTTCACTAACTAATGAGTTCTAATGTTCCATTCCCTCCTTACATATTTTTTGGATCACCGAGCCAACCTTCACACTCTGTTCCCAGTTCCAACACCAGGATCTCATTCCCAAGTCAGGCCAGAACCCATCATTTTATATAAAAGTTTAGGGCGATCCTTTCTGACACATTCCACTTTATTTTTAAGCCATGCCTAATTTTATCAGCCACTTTATCACTGAGTTACTTAGTCTTGCAAAGTCCTCCTGCAATTCTACAGTCAATCCCTGGAAGTTCCATCCCAGGAAGGGTTAGGAAGGTATGGGGACATGGAGTAGTGGTGGGCTTGGCTGGGTTAATGGCTGGAATTGATGATTTCAGAGAGTTTTTCCAACCTAAATGATTCTGTGATTATATCCTTTACAACCAGAATATTTTACATATATATTATGATTCTGTAATACCTCAGGATCAGAATTAGCTATTATTTCAGGAATTCAACCACTGAGATCATTCCTAAGATTCTCCAGCCTAGAGCTCTACTCCATACCTCCCTGTGTTTTAAACCTGACCATTTTTTGCCCTTGCCAGTGGCTGGAAAACATTGTATTGTTTTTCTGTATTTTCTGTATTTTTCTCCTGTTTCCTGTACTTGGAACAGGAAACAGCCCCTCTGCAATCACACCAAAAATGGCACATAAATATCTGTATTTTCTGCCTTCCAAGGTTTGTCCACAGTTTGATCCTGAGGCTGTTTCTGAAGTGATACCTTTTTCCCCTGTAATGCAGGAATTTTTTGACAGCTCTGCGAGCAACAGACAAAAGTGATCAATGAAGTTCCTAATGGAATAAGAGAAATCAAACAACCACCAGAGTGAGGAGAGCATCACTTCCTGTTGTTTCTGCTGAAATCTATATCAGGGAGAATCATGGACATTGGGAAGAGTTTAACTACACTGGGACTGGTGGGCATCTCCCTATCCAAAGCACCTCCACGAAAAAGGAGTCAGAGAACCACAAAATATCCTGAGCTGGAAGGACCCAGAAGAATCATGGATCCAGCTTCTGGCCCTGCACAGACTCCCCACAACAATCCCACCCTGTACATCCCTGGTGTCCAAACCCTCCTGGAGCTCTGGCAGCCTCAGGGCCATGCCCGTTCCCTGGGGAGCCTGGGCAGTGCCAGCACCCTCTGGGGGAAGAACCTTGCCCTGATACCCACCCTAAACCTCCCTGGCACTCAAGCACTGCTCCAGCCATTCCCTGGGTCCTGTCCCTGCTCACAGAGAGCAGAGATTGGAGCTGCCTGTGCTGCCCAGTTTGGCTGGAAATCCCACTTGGTTCAAAAATCTCAGCCAGGAGAAACTCCAGAGCAGGTGGAATAGACATTACAGCAGAAACGTTCTCCATCACCTCTTGCACAACGGGATCCCAAACCAATTTCCCTCTAACACTGTGATTGCAAATACTCTGTTCCATTCTGGCCTTCTGTCGCCCCCTAAACAACAGGGAAATGCAATCCCACTGTAGGGCTGTTTCCAAGGAATTGTCTGTCACTGGGTTAGTGACAGCCTGGCTGAAAATCCTCCTGGGATCACAGAAAATGCTGTGCAAGAATACTCTTCAAAATCCTCTCTGTTGCCCTAGCATGGTGTTGAAGGACATTTCTGCCACCAGCTTTGTGGGGAAGGCACCAAAACCATCCAAGGGACACAAACCAATTCTTTTTCACAGAATTTCAGGCTGGTTTAGGTTGGAAGGACCTTAAAGCTCGTTCAATTCTGCCACACCTTCCACTAGCCCAAGTTGTGAGAGTGTATTCCCTCTGAGCCATAAAATTCCTAGATTCAAGGAAAAGTCCTATTAATAAGTCAAGCTACAAATGTTATTTGAAGCTGGTAATCTTATCTTACCTTTTCCCTCTTCCCCTCTATTTTTTAAAAATAATTTAATTGGAGTTTTTATTGAGATGCCCAAGTCACATAAATCCTCCCTAATTTCCCAAATACAATCAAATACAACAGACAGTGGTTTATGACTTGACCAGCCACACTGGATGAAAACCCACTCTAGAACTATCAATTTAATTAACTAAATCAATTTAGCTATCAATTTAACTATCTAAACTCTAAAGTGATCAATTTAATTTCACCAGTACACAGGTGCCCACATGAAATCACCAAAACACTCCTTTTATTTTTCCACCTGATGTTCTAAAAATCAAAGCATTTTTGTCACTAATACAATACCATTAGAAATGGAAAATCAATTTTTGCAGGAGAAATAAAATGCTTTCCCTGATTTTGAATTTGACAAACATGCATTTTCTTTAAGGGGGAGAAAATTTAGTCCTTGGTAAGTAACATAGACCAGAGTGATACAACAGAAATGGAAATGGTTTTTGAGGGTGGGGAGGTTTGGACACCGAGTCCAGAGAAGCTGTGGCTGCCCCTGGATCCCTGGAAGTGTCCCAGACCAGGCTGGATGGGGCTTGGAGCAGCCTGGGATAGTGGAAGGTGTCCCTGCCCATGGCAGGGGTGGCACTGGATGGGCTTGAAGGTCCCTTCCAACCCAGACCAGTCTGGGATTCTCTGCCCTTCATTACAGTCAAAATACTTACAGAGTTTTTTTGCTGTTGCAACTCCCAAAGGTTTATAGCAACTCTGAATGGACAAATGTCATGATTTTTCCTTAATTACTGGACATCAACCCACTGCAAATATTGAGAAGAAACTCCTGCAGCTCCTCATCCTTTGCCAAATCCAAAATTGAGTCCCTGAATCACCCTCATCATAAACAAGTTTATCAAAATCACCTTTCCCTCAGGTGTGGTAAATTCTCCAAAATACAGGAATTTCACCCATGAGCACTTCCCTGCCTGTGCCAGCACATCCAGCCTCCTATAGCCCATCCTCTGCAAATGGATAATAATGGAAGTGTCAGCTTAGATTCTGTCTGATTGATAAATAACCCTTGCTCAAATAGAAATGGAGCAAAGTGCATCTATTTGTCTAGTTCTCCCATTTGCTTCATGCTTAAAAAAATAAATAAAACTTGTCTGACACTTTTTAGACCTGGTAACAAGAACATAATCTCATGTCTACAGTGCAGTGGTCATATCACTGTAATTTTAATTAAGCCCTTTCAGTTTAAAGGTTTAATGCACATATTGTGGCAGCCTTGGTGTTGCCATATGGAAATTTCAATGGGAACTCCCCCAAAAAAGCACTTTTTTTCTTTTTTTTTTCTGTAAGGGTGTTGCAATAATGCCCATGTTTCTTGGCTAAGAGCTTCCATAGGAGAGCAAAATTGGTTTTCTCCTTGCTTATAATCTAATATATTCCAGAGGTAGAGGAAGGCTGAAATCCAGCATTTCTTATTAGGATCTTTATTTTTTTTCATTGTCTCCCTATTTGAGAATTCAACATTTATCAGCAATGCAGGTGAGTGCCCCGATTTCTTGTCCACCTTCCTTCCTGCATTCAAATATTCCTGTATTGACTTAACCACCTTTTCCATTTCACAGTTTTCCATAATATCTTAACAGGAAAAAAAAAAAGATCTTCTTATATCAGAGGGAATATTTTAAAGATTAAATTGAGTGTGTGCTGCAAAAAAAGCAGATTTTCTGTTTGAAGGGAAACATCACAAGTTGCACCCCTTCAGATAAAACAGAATCAGATCCTACAACTGTGAGAAATGACACATATGCAACACAAGAAGCTGAAGGTTTGATTTGGTACAAGCCTGAGCTATTATTCCAAAGGTCCCTGAAGGATACAGCACTAAAACTTTTATTGTTTTAGCAGGTGGCACATTGCCATTAAAAGTTTTATTGTTTTAGCAGGTGGCACATTGCCATTCTTACAAACTGATCCTTTTACCTACTGTTTTCTTATATTCCCTGACTGCACACTTACCACAGCAACAGGAACTTCTTAAATCCTATAAACATGGCCATTAATGACCCAGGTTGCTATTTAGGCACAGAAAATACCCTCCCACACCAGTTAATTGATTTTTAATCACTGTATTATGCAGCCCAATTTTGGGAATAAAGGGTTACAGGGCTTTAATCTGTAAGTCTTCAGGATATTTAGAGTCATGGAAGGGTTTGGGTTGAAATGGACCTTAAAGCCCATCCATTGCTACCCCTGCCATAGGCAGGGACACTTTCCACTACCTCATGCTGCTCCAAGCCCTGTCCAACCTGGACTGTCTCCTCCCTGGGGCTGTTGCAGAGCTGTGTGCACACAGTGCTGTGCCCTGTGCTCTGGGGTGGCCCTGCTGGAGCAGGGAGGTGCCACCAGGTGCCCACTGAGCTCCCTTCAGCCTGAGCCAGCCCAGGATCCTGTGAATTTTCACTACTCAAATATGAATTATTCACTGCTACCCCAACCTGACCTGTGCTGGGATTCTGTGAACATTCACCATTCACACAGTGATCTGTATCCTCATGATCCTCTAGGATGGGCTGTGAACTGAACAAGTGGAATAGAAATCTGATAGAAATAGCTGCATTCTCAGGACAACAGGGCTCGTAAAAAGTGAGGGACAAGTGGTGCTGAGTTTGTTCACAAAAGGTAACAGGAAATGTTAGTACTCTGCTATGATTCATTCTTTTCACAAATGCTTCACACCCTTCTTCCCCCTGATGGTGCTAAATGATGCCTGACAGGCTAAAAAGAAGAGAAAACTGCAGAAGAGACAAGCAGCCCCACCCCACATTTTCTCCAGAGATTTTTATTTTCCAAAGAATATAAAACCACCGAAAAAATCCAGCTCAAATTACCTTAATAACCAAGTCAAACTTTTGGTGTAAATCCCTATTTATTGGCTTGAGGAGTGTCAGTTCAGCCGTTGTGAGATTCATATGGAAATACTGGGGATAATCCTCAGGAGTACCTGCAAAAAGGAAATTGAGGTTTGAACAACTCTGAGAGGTTTAGTTCAGCAATGTGTTTATTTTACTCATTAATCATCAAAGGAACAAAGCCTAATTCTGGTTTGGGAAGGATAAAATACTGCCTTAAGTGGACATGGAGCTTAAGGAGACAATAAAGTTATGTGTTTAATATTATTATTTCTGTACTCTCCAAACCCACAATGATTTCTCTCATCTGCAATGCCCTAAGTACTTGATTACAACAGGAATATTATTAATAACATACAAATAATATATATAACAACACAATTAATAACAATATGATAACAACAGATAGGTTATTTTAGAAATCCTTCCAGGAAAAGTCTCTCCTCTGGAAGGAAGCATCAGATGGAATCTCAATTTATTGTCAGTTGTAAATGGTGTTTTCATGGCTGTGGATTTCCAGGATATTCTTCAGGGCAGTGAAAACAGAAGCCTCAGAGCCTGAATGGATTTGGGAGCCACTGGAAATGAAGGAGGGGTTGTGCCAAGGCTGTGCCTGGCAGGTACAGCCCAAAAATGTGCATATGCCTAAGCCAAAGGGTTCCAGCAACCACAGCCTGGCAGAGAGGGAAAAATTCCAGCTACAGCAATTCTGAGCCCTGGGATTCTCAAAGAAATGGTGTAAAAGGGCCCAGAAAGCCCAAGTGTTCCACACAGAGGGAACTCCAGCATTCCCAACTCAGCAATACTGTGAGAGGACCCCAAAGAGCCAAAATTCTGATTACAAGCCTAAAATCTTGAGGGGTTTAGGTCTGGGAGCAGCCCTGTCAGCAGCTGAGGGCAGAAGGCACTCCTGGCTCACGGGATAAAAGCCCCAGAACACCCCTGAGCCCAGGAGTTGTGAACCCCTAAAGCTGCCATGGGAGCAGCACAAACCTGGCCCTGCCAAACCCTGAATGCAGCCAGGACTGAGGCATAGATTCAGCACGAGGGAAGATCACTTTCCTGATAAATGCTGCTGGTTTTTGTTCCCCTTACCAGTGCAGTGGTTAGAAAGCATTTTCAGAAAGCCAGGAGATAAATCACTGCAATAATTTAATTTACAATCCTCCAATTTTCTAGACAACCATTTTCAAGATAAATAAATTATACATATATTTATATATATTATATATTAGGGTTTTTTTTCCCTGTGACTCTCTTAATCTACACCTATATCATTGACCCAAAATGCAGCAAAAGAACCACCATGGATTATTTTTTCTCTTATACCACCAGAACAAAGGCAGAGTTTCCCGTATCCCCTTCCCTTGTCTTTTAATTTCAATTTTTAATTAATTAATCTAACTTTTGAAGAGCACAAGGCACCCAGCAGGAGCTCAAATCTTTTGGCAGGTAACAGACTGCTGGTTTTAGAGGCTGCACATCACCAAGGCTGTTGCTGAAACTAAAAACTGTCACCAAATTAGGGACAAAATGCAAAAACTCTGAGAAAGGAGAAAATAAGAGGTGCCCTAAAGAAGGGCAAATATATAGGGGAGGAGGATAAGAGTCACAAAGGGATCTACAGAAGGGAAGATGAGGCTTAATATTGGGCAAGGATGTCAGGAAAGAATCCAGGGGAAAAAAAGGAAAAAAAAATAACCTGAAAAATTCCACTAACAATGAAACCAACTTCAGCAGGTAAAGGAGAAAAAGGCAGCAAGGTGGATGATAGAAAAGCAAAAATTAAGGGATTACAGAGGTGGATGCCTAAATTCAGACTGGGTATTCCTGCTCAACTCCTGCCCACCTCAGAAAGAGCTCAGATTGCTGGATTCCTAAACTCTGGGAGCCAGGTTTTCCAGGAACAGGAGTATCTGCTTCTGCACATACAAAATAATTTCCATTTTGACAGAGCAGAGCAGCCCTCAGTGCAATTTTGCCTGCTCTGAAATCCAGGGATGAGCTCCAAGTCTCCTGGCTCCAGAAATTCCGTGTGTTTGGAGAGGCTGAGGGACCAAAATGTGGGGGAGCCAGCAACGGGGAGATGGAAAGGACTCCTCAATTTGCTTTTCCCAGAGCCAGAGGAGGGGTTCTGTGGGACCTAGGGCTTGAAATGGACACAGGACTGGAGAGGATCCCCCTTCCCAAAAGTCATTGTGCATTTTTGGCTCTTTCTTTAAAATATCAACCAAGTGTCCAAAACTGACAGCAGAAATCACAGAGCCAGTTCCAAGGGCAAAAAGCTGATGATTGAAAGGAAAATTCAGCTTTTATCAAGGATTGACCCCAGAGAAAATAAAGGCTTCAAATTACTCCTAAAAAGAATATTTTACTAGTAATTTACTATTAAACATAATACATTTTACTATTAACAATAACAAAATTTTCTAGTCAAAATAATAAAATTTACTGGTAGAATCAATAACATTGCTAATAAAAATAAAGGGAGGGGCCTTGCTTCACACCTGGATAAGTCCAGGTTATGTGGGTGTATTGCAAAGACACTAAGAAATGAACATTTCCAAAAGTCAAGGACTGAAAAAAATTATTGAATTACAAAAAAAAAAAAAAAAAAAAAAAAAATTCCAAATATCCCATTCACAGTGCCCGGAGCATGTGCCTTGCACAGAAAGAAGGGAAAAGAAGAATCAAATAAAACTGAGTCAAATTAAATAAAACTTTAAATCATTCTAATAAGTAACTTATTCCTTTATTCCACAGGCACAGTTCAAACCTCCCAGTGTTTAAAAAAAGGACATTCCCAAAGAGATCAAGGAGAAGGAGGTTTAGATCTAAAGAAAAGGGGGGAGAAAATCCACATAATGAGAAATATCTGCAAGACCCATTTCCTGTGGAACTACTTAATATTTTCTGAGGCTAAAACAGAAATAGCAAATCTTGGGAGAGATGAAGGCAGACTTAAAATTCAAAAATAAATCCTTTGGAAGTGCACAGGAGAGGCAAAATAAGGAAAATAAAAAGAGAAAAAGAGAAAAGTGTGAAAAAAAAGGTAAGTGAAGGGAGGAAAAGGAGGAAAAAAAGAAGGTAAAAAGAAGCAAGCAGGAAAAAATAAGGGGGAAATTGAATCTTTAAAGAAATAAAATAGAAAGTAGAAAAAAGAAACAAGGAAAAAAATGAGTAAAAATGACAGAAAAATTAAAAAGAAGAAAAAAGGAAGAATAAAGAGGGAAAAGAAAAGGGAAGGAAAATATGATAGAGAATAAATAAAGAAGGGAAAAAAGAAGGCAAAAAAAGAAAACAGAAGGAACAGAGAAGGAAATTTTTAAAAAAGAAAAATAAATAAAAGGAAAAAGATTAGGGGCAAATGATGTTAAAAAGAAGGAAAAGAGAGACTAGGAAAAAGGAAATGAGGAAAAAATAAGGAAAAAATAAGAAAGAAAAAAAGAAAGAAAGAAGAAGGAAAGTAAGAAAATGTGGGAGAAAGGGAAAGGAGGGGAGGGGAGGGGAGGGAGGGGAGGGGAGGGGAGGGGAGGGGAGGGGAGGGGAGGGGAGGGAGGGGAGGGGAGGAGGAGGGGAGGGGAGGGAGGGAAGGGAGGGAAGGGAAGGGAAGGGAAGGGAGAGGGAGAGGAAGGGAAGGGAAGGGAAGGGAAGGAGAAGGGGAGGAGGGAAGGGAAGGGAAGGGAAGGGAAGGGGAAGGGAAGGGAAGGAAGGGAAGGGAAGGGAAGGGGAAGGGAAGGGAAGGGAAGGGAAGGGAAGGGAAGGGAAGGAGGGAAGGGAAGGGAAGGGAAGGGAAGGAAGGGAAGGGAAGGGAAGGGAAGGGAAGGAGAAGGGAAGGGAAGAGAAGAGAAGAAGGGAAGGGAAGAGAAGAGAGAAGAGAAGAGAAGAGGAAGGGAAGAGAAGAGAAGAGAAGAGAAGAGAAGAGAAGAGAAGAGAAGAGAAGAGAAGAGAAGAAGAGAAGAGAAGAGAAGAGAAGAGAAGAGAAGAGAAGAGAAGAGAAGAGAAGAGAAGAGAAGAGAAGAGAAGAGAAGAGAAGAGAAGAAGAAAGAAAAAGAGCCAAAAGGTTATGGAGGAAGGGAAAAAGAAGAAAAATATAAGGGAAAAGTAAGGATAGTAGGAAAAGTGAAAAGAAATAGAAAGAAGGAAAAATTAAAGCAAGGAAAAAATAGAAAGAAGAATGAAGGAAAATACATGGAAGAGAGATGGAAAGAAAAAAGAAAGCAAAAAAGAAAGAATGAAGGAATAGAGGAGAAAAGGAGAAAAAAGTAAAGAAGGGAAAAGGACAAAAAGAAAGAAGAATAACGAAAGAAGAAAAAAGGGAAGAAAAAAAAAAAAGAAGGAAAATAAAAGGTCCCCAAACCAACCCAAATTGCTGCACCACACCTTTATGAATTATTTCTTGGAGGTCAAAACAGCCACTCCAATATTCCCAACATCCCAGGTTAGTGACACACAATTTTTAATAATTTCACTGAAGAACTTTGTAAATTATGCAAAAAACCTTAAGAAGTTAGCCTAAATGTGGCCCTGGGGTGGAGCTCTCCCTGCAGAACTTAGGAATAAAATCAATTTATGACATTTATAAATAAGTCCTTGTGCAGAGCTAAACCTCCACGATGTGCTCCTCAAAATCCTCGCTGGGAAAACCATGGAGTTCAACATAGGGAAGACAAGGAAATGATGTGATTCCACAGAATTCTCCATTTCCAAATCCCACAAAAAGGTCAGTGTGTGGATTTTGGGAGCAGCTGGGCAGGCAGAGCCCTGCAACTACCAACCAGCCTCAGGCCCTTCCATGGCCACATCCTACAAACCCAGAAACAAATGCCAAACACAGGGAAGCACCAGGAAAAATAAGAGAGAGAAGCATAAGCAACTAAAGAAACTTTAAATTACAAAGCAAAGTGCACAGGCAGCAAAACTGAAGGTGGATCCTTGGAGCTGCCCCTGCCACATGATTTTGGGGATGAAATCTGCTCTAATTGCCTTTTTTAGCCTCTCTTTTTGTGCCTGTCAATTGAAAACACATCCTAGCAGAGCTCTCCTTTCCCTCACTGTGTTGTTCCATTCACTAAACCAGACAACAATTCTGGATTTAATGTGAATAAACACTAATAAATAACCACGTGACATGAACTTCCACGTGGCAACTAAACACCAACACGTAGAAGAACAATTCCAAACATCCCACCGACCACAAGTGGAATTTTTATCAGGGTTCCACTCTCCCAGGCAATCTTTTCCTTGCTGGTCATACCAGAGGGACTGATTTGGAGGGATAGGAAAAGTAGCAGACACCAACCAACTAAGATGGAATAGAGGATGCCAGGTCGATCGGAAGGAGGCTGGATGTTTCGGTCCTGATCTATGGCTTGGATGGGTGGAGTGACACTGATGGGATTCACACGGGCCTGAAATGAGAAATCACATTGGAAACAGAGCAATTAGAAAGCCAACAGGGAGATCTGCAGGTTTAGCACAACAACATCTCATGGGAAAGGGTATTGGAAGAGAAAAAGCCTTCAGAATGAGAAGAATATTTACAGCTCATGGCCCCTTTGAATCCAAATTTAACCAAGCAACATATGCATTTCTATAGCAACCTCCTTTCTGTGAGATACAGCTTTAGGATAGATCCCAGAGGAAAGGAATCACAAGATTCCAGAATGGTTTGGATGGGAAGGGACCTTAAAGCCCATCCAATCCCACCCCCTGCCATAGATGGGGACACCTTCCTCTAGCCCAGGCTGCTCCAAGCCCCATCCAGCCTGGCCTTGGACACTTCCAGGGATCCAGGAGCAGCCACAGCTTCTCTGGGCACCCTGTGCCAGGGCCTGCCCACCTTCCCAGGGAACAATTCCTTCCTTATTTTTCATCTAACTTTCCCCTCTTTCAGTCTGAACCCACTCTCCATTGTCCTGTCATTCTAGTCCCCCTCTGGCTTTCCTGTAGCCCCTTCAGCCCCTGGAAGGAGCTGTGAGATCTCCACACAACCTTCTCTTCTCCAGCCCCAACCTTCCCAGCCTGGCTCCACAGGGAAAGTGCTCCAGCCCCCTTATCAGCTTAGAAGCAGACAGTAAACACTTGATAAAGGAAGCTCACAAATACTTGACTGTGTTTCTATAAATAGTCCCTCAAATCAGGGATTTCAGCCATCACACAGTGAAATACAGCAAATGCCTGAAAATAAAAGAACAATAAATTGAATTGGAGCATCACTAGGAGCTGGAATGGCTGCAATCCACAAATATACACTGCAAAAGAAACTGAAGGAACAGACATTTCAGGGATGGCTGCGTTTGAAAAGTGTGGATGGCTGTGGGAACAAGTCACCATTATTTGGAAGTGAATTCCAATGTTTAACATGGAGACAGAATTGTAGAATAATGGAATGGTTTGAGTTGGAAGACACCTTAAAGATCCAAAATTTCCCCTCCACTACCACTATCCCAGGCTGCTCCAAGCCCCAAAGTCCAGCCTGGCCTTGGACGCTTCCAGGGATCCAGGGGCAGCCACAGCTGCTCTGGGAATCTAACAGGGCCCTCTCCCTGCCCTCACCCCACCCTCCCAGGGAACAATTCTTTCCCAATATCCCATTTATCCCTGCCCTCTGGCAGTGGGAAGCCATTTTCCCTTGTTCTGGCACTCCATCCCCTGCAGAGTGTCTCCCCATGTTTCTTGTAGTTTCGGGCTCTGGAAGGTCACAATCAGGTCACCCCAAATCTGGTGCCAGCTTTCATCTCTGTCAATCCAGCCTCCAGTAGCAGCTCCAGAGCTGCCATTCCCAACTCCCACAGTTTCACTGACCTTGGCTGCTCAACCAACCACAAAAGTATCACACATGGGTGTGTGCACACCAGGCTTTCCCCTCCCCTTGGAATGTTTCCCTGCATGACAAAAACCCTTAATGAGCTCTGTGAAAAGCCAGACGCCCTTTTTTTTCCACATACTACTCGTTCTGGCAGCCTCTCCTTTGGAAAGCTCTGTGTTCTGCAAGAGGGGACTTGAAATTTAGCGTGGGAATAGGAATGAGACAAGTCCATGCTCGGCCAAGTTTTGGCAGAGCTGTCAGAAATCATCCTGCTGAGAGCTGGAAGGGAGCTATGAGAGCTTTGGTGATGCTGAGGGGAAACTTAGAGGGAAAAGGGATGAGCCAGGAGGAGGAGAAGCAGCCAGGGAAGGAGGAAAGGCAGTTTATTGACCCCTTGTGTAGGTGTGGATTGGCAGCCCCATAGGTCACCTACCACCACACCCTAAGGTGTGTCCCAACACTCATTTCCAACAGGTTTCTCAAGTCCAGAGGCTCTTCCAGCCTTTTCCACACCGAAGTAATTTGAGGTACAGTCATGTCAGGGATAGGCACATTAAAAAGTGAGGATGGAGGCTCTTGGCCTCCCAAATTAGGACTGGAAAGCCCCTCACTCCACTCCTGATCATGGCTTTTGTCTCTGTCACCATCCCACCGGTCAGGTCCTCTGTCATCACCCAATTCCATTTGGAACTCTTTGAAAAATTAAACTCTTAAAAGAATAATGAGGGAGACAAGCTCAAAACAGGCAGAAAGAAAGAGAGAAGATATATTTGACATCTGCTTGAATTTTTAAAAGGTATCAGGATGGCATAGAAGTTGCATGGGAAAAGATTGCACAGAAAACTGACTAAGACTAAAATACTATTTATAAATTCACAGGTCAGTTGGAGCCCTCTCAGAAAACCCCACATTTGAGTTAGAAACACACCCACAACAAAACCAACCTCATCTGTTAGTCTGGGTTTAAACTCACCATTAATGCCCAGAGAAGCTGTGGCTGCCCTTGGATCTCTGGAAGTGTCCAGGGTCAGGCTGGATGAGGGCTTGGAGCAGCCTGGGATAGTGGAAGGTGTCCCTGCCCATGGCAGGGGTGGTACTGGATGGGCTTTGAGGTCCCTTCCAACCCAAAACATTCTGGGATACTGGGATTCTATGATTACAGTATTGCAGGCCAGGCTGTGTCTGTGCCAAACCAAGACTAAAAATCAGAATTGTTCAACAAATAACTCGAATAGCAAGGACAATGCTTTATTTTCCAGTTCAAGGAAAAGTTGGAGAGCAGCACTTAAAATCCTTGTTTGTGAGATGAAACGTTCTAGTTGAACAGGAGATGGTTTATCCCGCACTGACACCTTTGCACCAGCCCCCGGGAAACAAAGCACTCAGTTGAATAGAAACAAGTCCAAAAACAAAATTCATTATAGGAAAACTGAGAATGTAAAGTGAAATCCATTAACTATTTTTTTCTACGTAAGTTGTTTCTCCAGGTACTGTACACATCTAAAATGGGCTACTCAAGAACTAGGAGATATCATACACCATCTGCTGAAATGTTTATGGATAGAATCACAAAATCATGGAACGGTTTGGGTTGGGAGGAACCTTAAAGCCCATCCAGTGCCACCCCCTGCCATGGGCAGGGACACCTTCCACTATCCCAGGCTGCTCCAAGCTCCCTCCAGCCTGGCCTTGGACACTGCCAGGGATCCAGGGGCAGCCATGGCTTCTCTGGGAATTTCATCCCAGCCCCTCCCTACCCTCTCAGGGAATGATTTCTTCCCAATATCCCATCTAAATTTTGCCAGTGTCAGCCTGAACCCATTCCCCCTTGTCCTGTCACTCCAGTTCCTGTTGCAGGGTCCCTCTCCAGCTTCCTTGCAGCCCCTTTAGACCCTGGATGGGACTTTGGAGTCTCCCCACAACTTTTTCTTCTCCATGCTACGAAAACATAAAATAATGAAGCAGCCATTACATTAATAAATGGGTAATAGTATGTTACTAAATCAAAGCACACATAGGAAGTTTAAGAAAGTGTGCATATGCTTTTAATCAGAAATAATTGCTTTAAAAATTAGGAGTCAAGCTAGAAGTCTTCCATAGGCATCCAATACCTTTGCAAGAGGCCTAAAAATCCCCTACCAGGCTCCTTCTCAGGAGCTTCATGAGGAGATGGAAGCTCATTAAAAGGAAGGGAAAACAGATTAATGAAGGAGTGAAGTGTCTGAGGTGCCCATGGGTGCCAACTGGAGGCAAAGCAGGAGCTCCGGGGGTTTGGCTGGAAAAAGTGCCAGGAAAGTCAGCACGGAACCGCAGCAGGGCAGGGAGATCACTCGGAATAAACAGCCAGCCTTCAAATCCCAGCCTCTGCCAAGGGGAACATGAAAGGCTGCCCAAGCTCTGGCAGAGGCAGGTGATTAAAAAACAAACAAGATCTTGCCCGTCTGAGGGTGGAATATGCAGTCATTTATTTTCCTCGTTAGGGAAAAGTTCCCTCAGTTACTGGTGTGGTGATTAATTGACTTCCAGGTGCTCAGAACTGGGTAGGCCAAAAAGCAGAATCCCAATCCCACCTTGCAACTCCTAGCACAAATATGAATAAATTTTAAAAAATCCTCTTTCAAACAGGGCCATGATGGGGAGCCTGCCAGGGAGTCTGCAGGGCCATGAGATGATCAAGGCAGAAAAATACTTTAAAAAACCTCAGAGAGAATAAGGTAGCAGCAAAAACCTCATTCCACACCCCCCCTCCCTTCTTTTGTGTTCATCATGGAAGCATAGCAGCACCTTCTCCATGTGGGATGTCCAGCAGGTCCTACAAAAATCCATGGCCTTCAGAGATGTTATGGATGGAACAAGGCAAATTAGAGTAGCATTTTTGCTGGGGGGTTTTAGACTCCTACTGAGGATTGTGAATAAAATAAACAGCTGATATTTTAAATTAATGTATTTAAATGGTGCTTAGTAAGTCAGGAGTGCAGTTGCATTCAAAACCCAAACAGGATTTTTAGGCACCTACCTACGTATTGATTTCACCACCCCATGATCCCATGGAATGATTATGAGGGAATTTACAACTCAGATGCAGAATATGCATTTGGGGCTTTCAAGAAAAACAAAAACAACAAAAACCAAACCCACCCCAAAATAAACATGACTTTAAGAATAAAAGTAATATATTATCCAATATTTTAAAAATATTTTTTCTTTTATTTAAATTATTTTAAGATGTCCAGGAATGCCAGGCATCCAACAGAAGGATGTGGACAGTGTAGAATTCTTTCTAAAGTTGGGGTACAACAATAATTGTTGCACAGCTGAAAACAAGGATTTCTCTTTTCCATCTACCTGAGATGCAAAGCTGAATTTGCTAACGGTAGATACTTAAGGAAAACTTCTTCCTTTGGGGAAGATGAGAAAGAAAAGAGAGGAAATGGTACATTTTGGGAGTTGAAATAACAACAGTTTTCTGCTCAGAGCTGCCTTCTTCTTATGGGGGGGTTATGGTGTATTTTGGGGGCTTTTGTGGTGTATTTTGGGTTTTTGATTGTTACTATGAAAATCGTTGTTTTTCTAGGAAACAGAAAGCCAACTGAAGTCAATATTCCTCAGCTAGGAAGGTTTTTTTTCTGAGCAGATAATACATTCCTGAGAGGCACTTTTTGTACGATTAAGACAGCAGACCATGAACCAGCTCCAGCTTTGGTGACGCTGTGAGGATTCACAAACACCTGAGCCCCCACCAGAGACTCAGGGGCCAGGGCCACCACACAGGCACAAGTAAACACTGGAAAATTCTGCAAAGGATAAAACTGCATGGAAAGCAAGAGTTCCCTAAGTTTTGTTTGGATGCACCAAGGTGACTCAAGAAATCCACTGAGAGAAGGGACAAAAACCTCCACTGTCAATTTATTACCGAGTCAAACACAGCAAGACATTTTCTACCCAAAGTCCAACTGAAGACTGAGTTGTTAAGGCACTAAGGCAGCTCGAAAACTAAACCAGAGAGATCTGGAGCTCCTGGAGCGGGGCCAGCGGGGCTGCGGCGCTGAGGAAGGGCCTGGAGCATCTGGGTGCCCAGGAAAGGCTGAGGGAGCTGGGGCTGCTCAGCCTGGAGAGGAGCCCCAGCTGAGAGGGGCCCTCAGCCCTGGGTGTCCCTGTGTGCAGGGAGGGGCAGAGCAGGGCCCAGGCTCTGCTCCGGGGGCCAGCAATGGCACCAGAGCCACGGGACAGGGACTGAGCCCAGCAATTCCCCTGCACAGGAGGCACAACTTCTTCCCTGGGCACTGCCCAGCCCTGAACAGATTGCCCACAGAGCCTCTGGGCTCTCCTCCCTGGGGCTGTTGCAGAGCTGTGTGCACACAGTGCTGTGCCCTGTGCTCTGGGATGGCCCTGCTGGAGCAGGGAGGTGCCACCAGGTGCCCACTGAGCTCCCTTCCAAACTGATCTGTCCCACGATTCTGTATTAGCACAATCAGTTCCCACTGGACATTTCACACCAATATTTGATACTCTGAAAATTATTTTTTTACAGGCAGCTGTTTACTGTGGCCAGCGAACTTCAGGTAAAGTCTCAGGACTTCCCACCTGCATCATTCTCACAGCTCAGCTGAGGAATTTGCTGCTGAACTCTAATCCCTCTGCAAATCAAGGCTGAGGAGCTTTTCTCCAGATGGAAAATATCACTAAAGCAACACAAATTGTCCCTGGTGCCATCCAGAGCCCCATCCCAGGGAGCTCTGTACTTTTAAACCAACAAAGTTCTTGATGAATTGATCAATCATTATGGTCACACTGTTTCTCCTTGTGCTTTCCCAAGGCTGGAATATGAGCTGTAAGTGGGAAATGAGCTGAGTTCTCTCCATGCTGTGCAGAGCTGCCTGTGACTTTGCCAATACTCAGCACTAAAACAGCAGGGAGAGCTGCAGAACCATTCCAACATCATTCCTTGCTGCTGTCTCAGCTGCTCTGCCAGCACAACAAGGGCTGTGACAAAACACTAATGAGCAGAAATCCATCACAGAGCACTTGCATGTCAGCAAAACGTGGGGAACGTTTCAGTGGAGTTATCCAACCACAAAGCAAGTCAATACAGAAAGCAGGAATCACACTATAAATGTAGGAGATACCACCAAAATCTCGTCGTTAGTCAAACCATGTCTCATCAAATCTCCCATTTGTAGGATCTCACTGTTCTCCCTCTTTTCCTGCCTTCCCACTGGCAGCTACACATTCCTGCCTTTGATCAGACCCAGGGGAGGCAGTGCCTCACACCAGGTGCCTGCAGGAATTCCTGTGCTGCTGTTTGAAGGCTGATGTGACACAGAGGTGTACAGGAACCCAGGGGGAATGGAATCTTCTGACCCTTTGCATTGCCACAACATGGGAATCCAAACTGTGGGCCAAGACCTCAACCAAATTCTTTGAAGATATTGGAAGCAAATCCCAAGCACAGATTTGAAACACACTCAGAATCTGAAAGAGAATAAATTCACTGCAGAAAATCATTAGATCAAATTGTCATGGGAGCTGAAAAGAGGTTTACATAGCAAAAATTCTGGGTCTGGAAACACTTCCCAAAAAAGGTCACAACTTGAGGAAAACGAATCTACATTGCTAAACCCCAGAGATTTACAGTTAATTCACCCAATTCACCTTTTAGAATTACAGAATCAGAAAGGTTGAAAAAGACAGATCATCCAGTCCAACCACCATCAATCCATCACCACTAATCCATGCCCTCAACTGCCACATCCACACCTTTTATTCACCCCTCCAGAGAAATGATGGGGCAGCCACAGCTTCTCTGGGCAAAGCTGTACCAGGGCCTCCCCACCCTCACAGGGAGGAATGTCCTCCTGATATCCTATCTAAACCTGCTCTCTGGCAGTTTGAAGCCATTCCCCTTTGTCGTGTCATTCCATCCCTTGGAAAAGTCTCTCTCCAGTATTCTTGTCTGCTCCTTCAGGTATTGGAAAGCCACAACTGGATCACCCCAGAGCTTCTTCTCTCCAGGTGAACAATCCCAGCTCTCCCAGCCTTTCCTCCCAGCAGAGCTGCTCCATCCCTCTGATCATCCTGGTGCCTCCTCTGGACTCTCTCCAGCAGCTCCACATTCCTCCTGTGCTGGGCCCCAGAACTGATCTGCAAATTTAAAACTAAACTAACTTGTCTGTTTATTTATTTTTCAAAAGGTCCCCTTCATTTCCAGAAGCCACAGCTAAAAAGCCACAGTGGGTAATTTATGCTGTTGGTACCTGTGACCTGGCCTCTCCTGTTTTCTCTGGGGGCAAAAAAAAGTGTTTCAGTGACCAATGGGAAAAATTAAGGCATGGGATTAATTATTCAATTCACCTTCTTTCTAAACTCAGCACTAAATTATCAAACTGCTTTTAGCACCTGATTTAGCTACTCAATACAACACACGGCTGCTTCGTTCTTGGGTTTCTGTCATGCCTCATGTTTATGCAATTTCTTGAAATGAAAACTGTAAAATTCAAATATCCTGGCAGCTCGGGTTGTTAACGAGTAAGCTGTCAGAGAACACAATTCCTTCCATTCATTTGTAAAAACAAGCCATCTTCGAGGGGAAAAAAAAACATTTTGAAAGAGCAGCAAGAGAGCATAATGAACCCGAGCATGGAGGAAAACAGAGACTATTTTTATCAATGATGTCTCCCAGGAACAGCAGGGCCAAAAAAGAATTGAATTTCATCAGGATCTGATCACAGTGCTTACTAAATTGCTTTTTCTGTATCTGACATGCTTGATAAGAAGTGTCCCCAGCAGTGTCTGTGCAGGGGACTAAATGAAATGCATTATGCAATGGGCCTCCTGCCTCAGCACAACCAGAATTCAGGCCAGAGCTTCTCCTCCTTCCAAGGTGATGACTGCCATATAAAAGTAATAAACATTTCTGTTTTGACATTTGGCTTTTTTCCCATACAACTATGAAGTCTATTTCCCTGATTATCCCTCAAATTCTTGATGGCAGGTCTCTTACTATCCTGATTTCTGTGCAGAGGAGCAAACTGTGAAGCCTTAGACAAGCACCTACATCTCCCAAAATTCAGAAAATATTTAACAACGATGTAGCACTACAATTATGACTTCCAGATTATTTTTATTTTCATTTCTAAGAGTAATTTCTTTTAATTGAAGAAATCCTTCTAATATTATCCCATTTTTCTTTCCTTATAAATGCTATTTCTCACAGAGGGATAATTCTATCATATATCTATAAACATAAATATATATATATATATACTTTTTTTTTCTCTTCCTAAGGACAACAGGCTGATGGCTTCTCCATGCCTTTAGAAAAATTAGCCACACTATAACACACCACACTAGGCAGAAGTAGTTACAACCAAATGATAAAAGAGGATAAAGATTTTGGTGGGAAGATATAGCCAATACCAGAGGTGGAATTTTTCTTAATTTCAGCTGTATGGAACTAGACAAAAACTCTAAACACCCCAGAGAATAATTAATTTGAAATCCAAAAAAAGAGAGAAATACCAAGATGAACACATCAGTATTTTACCCGGGCCGTTTGTCTCTTGGCTGTATCTCTTTACATGGAGATTTTATTGCAATAATATTGGTGGTTCCTTCTCTTATTCCCACATTTCATCTTCCTGCAGAGAATTTGGCATTTCCTCACCTGCAGGAATATGCCAGGTCCAGAGTCTCACATCAGAGGGAATTTCAGAAGGCTGAAACAGGAGGGGGACGTTTGGGGTCAGCAAAACCACACTGCAGTTCCCACTCTCAGCTTGAAGAAGAATTTTCATTTTCCTCTCTTTTGGGTACTCAATGAGCACTTCTCCAGTACAGGAATGGGAATGTCATCTGGAACTACCTTGCTACTTAGTTCCAGCTGTATCCACCACTGTCCTATCCTCATTAAAGTTTGCCACCCTGTCTGAGAAAGAATTTCAGGGAGAGATTTTGTGGCCAGAGCCAGCTACAAAGTCTGCCTCACCATTATTAAATCAATTTTATTACACTGATTTAATGGTAACATTAAAAGTGGCACTTTTAGATTGAAGGTAATAGGGGGAAAAAGGGTTTTCCCACCTAAATTTTGGATGTATCTTCAATAAATTTTTGCAGATGTAACATGTGTGCATGTACATACTTCACCTGCAGCGGTCACATCCTTCATCCTTAAGCTCATCCTCACATATTTTTAGGGTGAAATATAAAAATTTTTTTGTTATATTAAATGCTTTTCATTTCCCATCCCAGGACAAAAAGCAGGAATTATTTATCAAGCACACCCCTGCCTCCCCAGCATTGCTGTGGTGCCCAGGGTATTGATCCAGAGCCAAATGGAAATTATTCCCATTTTCTCCTCTCAGGAGAGGAAGTTCCACTCACCAGGAATTTCCTTGTTCTCCCCAGGAAAGACCTCTTGGATTCAGGGATTGTTTTCCACAGAACCATTATCAATAGCATGGAGCAGAGGCAAACATGACTGTCTCATTTTAATGTGTCCTTGCACATAGTCATCAATTAAGGTTTTGCAGATCACATTTGATTAATTGAGGAATTAATCAGCACCCTCTGCATTGTGACAACAAGCTGAAAAGAGAAATAATTCCTCCTGACCCCTAATGATCAGCTACGGTTTAATGGGACAACCCAGGCACTGAAATTATTCTCTCTGCAAGGCCCAGGGATGTGACAGAGATGAGAATTTTTCTGGAGTGAAGTTAGCTAATAAAGCATCACTGCAAGAATATTTTGTTTAAATGACAACATTTAAAGCCTTCAAATGCTTCGAAATGACATTTAAGGATCAAATAAATTGCTACATATGTTTTCTTTGTGACAACAGCTCCACTTGGTGCTGTAACAAACACAGATCTATGGAACAGAAAATAGAATTGAATCGTACAGGAGCTCCTCAATCAACACTTGGGTGTTTTGCCACTTCATTAATTGGATTTTTAGCCTCAGTTTTGCTGCACCAAAAGGTGGTTTGTGATACTGAACCTGCCCTGCTGCCCACACTAAACCCCTGGAGATCCCTCTCCAGCCTTGGATGGATTGGATTGCTGTGATCAAAGTTTGAACCAAAGCAGATTATCTTCCTTCCTGAAAGGAAATTCCTCTAATTTCAGAACCACTGTTACTTCCTCCAAGCAAACTCAGGACCCTTTTCCTTCTCAGCTTCTGGAAAAGCCAGAAGTACTGAGCATTTTCTCACCTGCAAATTCCTAATCATGATGAGAAATAACAGGCAGTTGACGCAACATTCCCAGAAAAAACAAAAACAATAAATTTGAAAATAAACCAATAAATTATAAAATCAGTAATTTTTACCAGTTTATTCCTGCCTTGATAATGAATCAGATTTCAGATTTAATTTACAGCTTAATATATAGCTAGAAAATGCCACTGTTTTCAGCAGCAGCCAAATTTCCAGCTCAGCCTGAGTCTCTGGAGAGCTCCCAGAGCTGCTGCTCCTCCTGTGTCACCCGGTGAGCCCCATGGCCACTGTGTTCCCTAGGCCACCCCGTAACCAGCCCAGGCAATACACAAAATATGCTTATCTCGAACTAAAAACAACTCCAGAGATGACATGCAGGGACACCTTTTTCCCTGTTCCATTTTTTACCAAAATCTTCTTACTTTTCAGGTAAGCTTGATCCTTTTTCCCTTAAAACCTTCACTTTTAAGGATTAGATCTACTATATATAAATATATATACACTTTTTTTTTTTACCTACAGACAGCAACTCAACTTCTGAACCACAACTGGGTTAAAATCTCCCGAAGTGAAGTCTTTCAGACTTTATTCCCTTATTCTGCAACCTTCCTATAATTTTCTCAACCACAGTTTTCTTTGAAACACCTGGTTCTTTCAACAATCATTACATTTTGGAAGTTAAAATCATGGTTTTGTTTGGTTTTGAAGGGCAAACAAGGCAAGTGAACCTCTCCTCTATCTGAAAAGCAACTATATTTAAAGATACAGGTTAATCTTAGATTAACAGGGACTGTCCTAGCTGATCAATACATCAGCCATGGGAAGAGCTTGCCTGGCTGCTAAGGGAGATTATTCTCAGGTTTATGTATTCACATATTAAAGTTCCTGACAATTTTAGTGACAATTCTTTTTAATTAGCCATCCTGGTATCCTCCCAAATAAATAAAATTTAATTATCTGTAACATCACATCTTTGTGATTTTAACCTTTTCATGCTTCGCTACTTTTCAGTGACATTTTCCTTAAAAAAAAGACTCTACCTGTCAAGGGATGGCATGTGGGAGACAGACAATCAATCCTAAAAAGGGAAAGGATAGGCAAAATCACATCAGCAGACTTAAAACACCTTTTATAGCTCCTTATCAGGTACTTGCAGATAATCAATAGCTTATCAAAGCTGTCCATTTCGACTTTGCTGAGATATTCTTTCAAAATCACTAAATCAGGTTGAAAACCAGCCCAATATTGTTGAACTTTATCCAGTACCTTGAAGTTCACATCAATCTGGTGACCTCTGTAGGGCTGCAATTAGAGTGAAAAGAGGGGGAAAATGCAAATGAAAATGCTTAGAATAAGCAGAGTGGCTGTAGTCACTAGAGGATTTTATCATTGTTTTTGCCTTGCTTTCCCGCTTCCAAAGCACTTCATGATTGCCTATCTGTTCATCTTGCATCTCTGCTAAAATTTAATTAGAAAAATTGCTATCTGCCTCCAATGGCAAATAACTTGGCCACAACTCTGTCTTCTTCCATAAAAAGCACTCTGACAACTGCAGAGGTGTCAGGGAAGTCAATCTGCACTTCCCCTCCACTCATCTGAGTCGCAGCATTGACCTAAATTGCTACTGAAAAATTAATCCCTGGAAAAATGGAACAATTTGCTCATGTTTCAGTGGTAGAGGGACTGTTCAGAGCCTCAGTCATGAAGTGCTTTTCTAATTTACTTAAGAACAAGAATGTGGAGACACAGCCAGTTTTTAAAACATTTCTCTGGTTATTTCCTGAAGTGAAACCAGCGCCCTGTCCACCAAATAATTTTTGGAATTAAAGTACCCAGGAACTCCCATTCATCTCAACCCAGCACTAATTATCTTGCACCAAAGATTTTTAGTCTAATTAACAGCAGGGCTGGATGCTGCCTATTCAAAATATAAAAAAAAAATTCACTTTTTTTCTTGCCCAAAATGATTTGTATGAAGAGAAACAATTCTCCTAATGATGAAAACTCTGTTTTCTCTGGAACACAGACTTTGAAAATTTAGTATTGCCAGCAGACACAACTGTAGTCAATCATGGGCTAATTCCAGCAGGAAATGTAAATACCAACCTCTACAAGAACATTTAGCAGCAGTCCCAAAAACTGGACAGAGCCTGTCCAGCTGGGAAAGGAATAATTAGAAACAAATTAAATCCCAAATAATTTTCTGAGGCTGGATGCCACTGAATCACAAATGCAGCTTGTAAATTATGAGAATACAGCTAGAGAGCGGGACTTAAAGCACTGCTCAGCTTGTGACTGAAATGGATGTGTTAACCATAGTGGGCCATAAGGCTTGGCAGAAGAAAAAAACTCTGAAGAAGGAATGCAAAAGATAACAGTGTCCTGAGGATGCCTTGTTTGAGAGAAATCATGCAAGACCGTGCCTGTACAGGTTTGTGCAAAGCTATGATTAAGCAATGTTACTTAGTTACATAAATGTTTTGGTTGTGCTACTTTTAGCTATAGCTGAAAAGGTATATAAATATATATACTGATATGTGAAACCAATAAACTGGCTCCATGCTTGCATCAAGCTGGGGTCCCACCTCTTTGCCAATTGCTGTCAGTAAGTCTCAACAGACCAAAGGCTGGCAAAGCTCTTTTATCATGTTTGAATTTTAAAAGCCAAATCTTAGTACAAATAAGGGAAGGAAAATAAAGGCAGATTGAGATTGAACTGCTTCCAGAGACCACCAACTCCCTAAATTAACAGTGAACATTTGCAGCTTTAAAATGTCCAAAATCTAACAAACAAACACAAAAAAAAAAGACAAGAAAAAGTGGCAACTGAAGATGATTCTTTAGTTTTATGCAGTTTGATTGTTATTAGGGGTGGTTCTCCCTCCCTGTGAATTGTCTTTTAAACAGTCAGGTTTAAAAGTCAGCAAGAAAAAACCCTGATTATTCTCCGAGACTTTGTCACTCACACAGGTAAGAGAGGCATTCCTCATCTGCTGAAAGCTTCTATTAAAGTGGATTTAACCACACATATCCATTTCAACTCAGCCCAACAGGCCAAAATCTGAAGGCTGTGTCTTTCAGTGCCCCAAAAATCTTCCTTGGCAGCTGCATGGGAGATCCAGGTGTGTCACTGTCTGATTAGGAACAGCGAATAATGCAGTAACACACCCACAACTTCTTCAAAGCAGTAGGAAGAAGTGATTTATTGAAAAGTCATGGCATTTATATGATAGATCATACAAAACAAAATAGAAAAGACTCATTGGCCCAAGAAGGCAACACTTCTTTGAAAACATGCTTTCTGTAAAACATCACGAGATACTCACACAGCTCTGTGATTATCACCAGGTGTTTATTTGTGTTATTCATTCTTCCTTCTTTTGGTTGTCTTTGAGAAAAATCCTCAGCCTGGGAAAGGTCTGAGCTGGAGCTGAGAAAGTCAACAGCCTGGGAAAAATCCAGGTTGTATTTTTCCATGAGCTTTCAGCAGTGTCCACGCAGGTGAACCAGCAAATCTCTCCCCCTTCAGAGGTGGTTACTTGGTGTTCATTCCACGGTAGATCCCTGGATTAAATGTCTTTTGTACTGGTACTTCCCACAGAAAAATAATGGAATTAATTAATTATTTTAATGACCACTGGAGGAAATCCAGAACATTTTGATGATTTTTTTTCTGTTTGATTAGTATAATTAAGACAGGGGAGATGTTGTTTTCAGAATTTTCACTCGTGCTGCTACTGCTGCAAGTTTTATATTAATGTGTCTCTGGGAGAAAATTCCAGGAGGTTTTGTGTTTGGGAGGAATTGTGATTTGCAGGGCCAAAGGAAGGAAATGCAAGGGAATTCAGTTGGAAGGAATTGTCAGGTGCTTGTCATCCTCAAGACCAGAGGTATCCAAAACCAGAATTAATCACAGAATTAGCTAGGTTGGAGAAGACTTTTGACATCATCAAGTCCAAAACCAGCACATCTTATATAGTGCTAATTAACTACCAATAATCAGAATAAAATTTATTAGTCCAGAAATGATTAACCCTTGATATTCTGGAAGTGTCCTGTGCTCCCAGCCCCAGCTCACTCAGTGGGATTACAACAGCTCCTCAGTAAAATGCAGATTTCTCCCCTGAATCCAAATAGATGGAACTGAAGAAGTCCTTCTCACTAATAAAGACTTAAGGCCTTCCAGGGGCAGCTCCTGCTCTCCACTGTCTTTTTTTACCCCTCTTACCTTCACAGCTGTTCAAGAATATTTTATTTATTATTTTTAGCCTTTTGTTTCTCTGTGCTCTGCTCAGACCCAGCTCCATGAAGGCACCTGAGCCCATAAGACCCTGTGAGGCCCTTGCTGACACAATTCCTGAGGATTCTGGGGATAATGAGAACAAACCTAAACCCTTTCCATGCAGGAGGATCCATCAGAGGTGCAAGGACAAGGAACTTGTAGAAGAGTGAGGTTGAATCTGAATTTAGTAAAAATCCTTGGTGTCATGGAGTGTCTTAGTGCCCATGTGGGCTCATAATTAGCCCATGGAACCCCATAATAACCCCAGGGAACCTATTAATCCAAATCTAGTCCAGCAATTAATTAAGTAAATCTAATCTATATTTTGCTGCTTAACAGGCTTTTCTTCTTTTCTTTGTATGATGATGGAAAACACTGAGTACAGAAATGAAGGAAAACTTCACATAAGTGCAACAGGAATGGACTGAAGGGGGAAAAAAGGAGGGAAATTATCTTGCCCGTGTTATGAGATATTCATGAGGTTGTACTGCTTAACTCCATGTGATACTTGCACATCCTGATAATAAATGCAAATTTATTCAACTCTTCCTGATACAAAAGGGGGAAGAAATTAATTACCAGAGCCGATCAGAAACAGAAACACTAAAATATAATATAAATGTAAAGCAATGTAACAACGACAACAAAAATCTCCAAACCTAATCAACAACCAACACAGGTTTTCTTGGAAATTGAAATTCAGCTAATAGCAAGTAATTAATTCCCAATTTTTTACCTCAGTAAATTCATGGATAGATTCTAACTATACTGGACAAAAATATTACTCTTACCAGTGACATTAAATGCTTTATTTTAGGGGTCAGCTGAGTGGACATCTTGCCCAGCAAAGCAGGACTTCGTTATCCAGTTACTGCCTCTGAATAATTCATACTTCAACTTTGTTCCTCATTCATTAATATTCCTTCTTATCTTCATTAAAAAATTAAAAGCAAATTTTAAAAAATGGTGGTAAACTAAAAATAGTCCTTTTGCCTAGGGAGTAGGGTAGTGGTAAGCTATGGAATAGCTTAGTAAAGAATAAATATAATATATAAAAATGTTACAGATAAATGTAATATAAATGTTTCCTAGCTGAATCCAGGTATCATTCATATCTTCCAAAGGAATTATTGCTTAAAAGCCAAATAAATATTTGAGGTTCAAGGGATAACTTCTTCCACTTACTTTTATCAAAAGTGCTGCAAAGAGATAAACAGCAAAGAGTTCATGGTTCATCAACAGAACCCAGGTCTCATTTCATAGATCAGGAGCAGTTTGACACAAGAAAAGCTAAAAACCAAACAAAAGCCGCTGCCCCTGAGCACGCTGCAGCTCAGGAAGTTTAAATAAATGAGTTTTGCCGCTCAGTATCTAAATCCCAGGTCAGATTTTTCCTGGCCCAACCCCTCTCCCTGGCAGACACTGCTTTGTTTTCCAGTGGGGAACGTGCCTGGCCAAGGGCAGGAGCAGATCTGGAGCTGGAATCCACTGACTGAGAGGCAGCACCACAAAAATTGTATGGTTTGTGTTATACCTTCAGATAGCCAGATAAAAAAACATAAAAACACCAGTTGTTTATAATTCCTGCCTCATCTACTCCCACACTGGGAATTATAACAGATCTGTGCAGGTGAAATGGGGTCACAGTCCCTCCTCCTTCATTGTCTGAGTGCTCACCTGAGGCCCCACACTCAGCTGGACAGGGAGCTGCCCCTTTCCTTAAAATGCCACCAAACCTAAAGCAAATTAAAGTAGAATTTAAAGTCAAAGAAGCTCTTCACCAAGTCCCAAACACAACAGAGCTACAAAGGGTTTTTGAGCACACCAAGGTGTGTGGAAGGTGTGGAAATCAATACTCCAAGGTTAAATACTGATCATCTCTCCCTTCCCTTGACCCATCCCAAGGATAACTGCAGCAGGAGTCCTGACGCCAGACCAAGCAAAACACCAAAATGGGTGGGATGGGAAAAGAGTGTGAGGCACAGGACAGGAAGGGAGATAAGACAGGGAAGAGCAGGAATCTCCACACTTCCAACCTCAACCTGCCCTTGGCTGGAGGCAGCAGGACACAGAGTGTGTGCTGTGATGAGCAGCCAAAGTTAGAAACCTTTATGTCAAAGCTTAATATTATTTTAATGTCACCTTAATGCCAGAGTTAATCAGGTGGGGCAATACCTGGTGATTCGATTGGTTCTGCCTTTTTATATTCTTAAATATATGAATCAAAGGTCATATATCAATATTAATTCAGCAATCCCTGTTTCTGTTCCACCCACCAGAGGTGCAGACCTCCAAGCAGCAGCTCTGCTGTAAGGAATGGCAATTGGCACCAAGTTGC
Source organism: Luscinia megarhynchos (assembly GCA_034336665.1). Taxonomy (NCBI): domain Eukaryota; kingdom Metazoa; phylum Chordata; class Aves; order Passeriformes; family Muscicapidae; genus Luscinia; species Luscinia megarhynchos. Next base: position 31,745,375 of record CM067569.1, on the reverse strand, counting down.
AACAAGAAATTACAAAGTTCTCACCTCATTTTGGGATTCATGTATGCATGGAGTGTGAAATGAGCCTTACACTCACCTTTAACCGGACCCCATGGATGGATTAACTGACAGACTTAGCACAAGGACCTACATGGAATAAACCCCCATTGCTCCTCAGTGCCTCTTGATTAAAACCTGATAATAGCAACAAAAATCCTTTCAGAGGTCAGTAACTAATGATTCCTCTTCCCAAAAATCTTCCTCCTACAGTTTATAACAACCCTCAATGGAATAACATCAAGTCTCCTCCCAAAAGTGTTTCTTGGGGATATTTTGAGAGCAAAATATGGACAGATCAGGAAAAGCAACTCCAAAATTTACCAAATTTCTGCAAGACTCAGCCCTTGCAGCCAACAGGCAGTTTGGCATTGGATCCAAGCTGGAATTTCACCATCATTCCCACATGCATCTTACCTTGGTTTCCTCTTGCTTGGCACACAAAACATGGCATCAAGCACAGGTGACCTTTTAGCTACAGCTCCCACAGGAAAAGATGACAGGCAATCAGATAAAACTTGGAAAAATCCCAGAGGACTTACAGGATCCGTCAGCTCGGGCAGGCTGGCTTGGTAGGTGAGGGGTCTGCAGTCCCGGGTGTTGTTCACCAGCACACAGGGCAGGAACATTGGCCCCAGGTCGTCCCCATCCAGCACATCCACCGTCAGGGTGGTCGTGCTCGTCCTCCGCTCGTTCAGGTTTTGGGCTCGGTCCTGTGGAGCAAACCAGGTCCATCTGGTGAAACTTCCTGAACTGAGAATCTCCTGGGAAAAAATCTCCTAAAAATCTCCTAAAAAGAACCACCCAAAAGGATTTGAGCAAGGCTAAGGATAAAACATATAAGCATCGTAATTATCCATGTTCTAGGAGTAATTACAGGAACTTCTGCCTCAGAGCTGCAGCCTGAAAGGCACACTTGTAAAGTTCGGAGAAAAAGTGAAGAAATACTGCAAAACATCTATCACTCAGAAATAATACAGCTTGGGACAAACTATAGGACTAAAACTGTAATAATGCAGCACGTTTGTAGAAGATAAAAAGGCCCTGTGCCTTATGTATAATCCAAAATTGTAGTTATACCTAAAGTACACAAGTCTTTCTTCTTTTAGTGAAGAAACATCATAACTAGCTAGTATTTTGTTTAAAATACTCAAAAATATTCTCATTCCTCATTTTCACAGAGGAACTGCTGCATGAGCTTTCTTTGCCAAGCTAAAATCTCGGGGAGGAATATGTGCCATGAATTACATCTTGCCCTTCTATCCTAATAGGATATAAGGTAAATGTAACACTGAAAAAAAAATAGTAATTTTAAAATTTATTTTTAAATTTAAGCTGTTTAATAACATCGTCTATGTAAGATGAAGAGGCCATTGCTCTAAATTGGATTGTATACATATTTATTTTTCTATTTTGCAGTCCAGTCAGTTCTTGCACCAGCTTCACATTTAAGAGTAAATATGGAAATTTTTGCATTCAGCTTTCTTCATGGTCAATGATGAAAAACAATTCCAGTTACAAGGAGCAGCTTTCATCATCAACTAAACCATTTCTCCATTCCTCCAGTTAGTGTCTCTGAGTAATTCTGGATCAAAGCAGATAGAGTGTAATTAATTTCCAGCAGTATCTTCAGGATGCAAGGACAACAAAGCACTGATAGTGTAATCAGAAGCATGTGATTGAACAGTACATACCAGAGAGAATTCAATGCAGCCTGTGGGGTTATAGAATCCCAGAATGGTTTGGGTTGGGAGGGGCCTTAAAGCCTAATCAGTGCCACCCCTGCAATGAACAGGGGCACATTCCACCATCCCACGTTGCTCCAAGCCCCATCCAGCCTGGCCTTGGACACTTCCTGGGATGGGCTGTGGTTTATGGCTTTTCCCAGAAATAGGAGATGAATGGGAAACAGCAAGAGCATCGGCAGCAGGTCAGGGAGGGATGCTGCCCCTGTGCCCAGCCCTGCAGGCACCTCTGCAGTGCTGTGTCCAGCTCTGGCTCCTCAGCACAGCAGGGACAGGAGCTCCTGGAGCGGGGCCAGCAGGGGCTGCGGCGCTGAGGAAGGGCCTGGAGCATCTGGGTGCCCAGGAAAGGCTGAGGGAGCTGGGGCTGCTCAGCCTGGAGAGGAGCCCCAGCTGAGAGGGGCCCTCAGCCCTGGGTGTCCCTTGGACACTTCCAGGGATCCAGGCACAGCCACAGATTCTCTGGACAGCCTGTGCCAGGGACTCCCCACCCTCACAGGGAACAATTCCTTCTCAATATCCCCTCTAAACCTGCTTTCTGTCAGTTTGATGCCATTCCCCCTTGTCCTGGGATTCCATCTCTTGGAAAAGTCTCTCTCCATCCTTCTTGTTGGCTCCTTCAGGTCCTGGAAGGCCACAGTTTGGTCACTCTGAAGCTTCTCCTCTCCAGGCTGAACAACCCCAGCTCTCCCAGACTTTCCTCCCAGCAGAGCTGCTCCATCCCTCTGAGTATCCTGGTGCCTCCTCTGAACCCTGCTTCTGTTGCCAGAATGCTGAGCATGCCACAAAATATCTAAGAAAAGAGATTGCAAAATGTATCTGCACTTCTGTGTCAGAGAGATGACAGGAAAGTGAAAGTGTGCAAATATCATTTCCCGTGAAAGAAGATGTATCACAACAGCCGTGAACAACAGAGGAGAAGTTTTCATTTCAGTTGTTATCGGAAGGACAAAATGGGAAAAAAAAGTTTTCACAGTTCTCAAGGGTACCAAAAAACCCACTCTGATGACAGATATCTGAGACACAGTTTATACATCACTTTTCTTCTCGATGCAAGTTATCCACTGCCAGCCACTCTGGAAAAACCTCTCCATACACTTGGGGCATGACTTGAAGGAAAAATCACCTCTTTATAACAAAATGCATTTGCAACCTGAAGAATACGATGAAATTTTGTCCATTAAACTCATCTGAGTGAAAATTAGCCTTGCCAGATTTGTTGGAAAATGGGACATTTAGTGCCATGAGGCTGCACTTTTCTGCATGGGCTGCATTGCAACTTGGTCCTTGTGCCAAAAAGGTTGGCTTGTACCACACTGAGCAAGCTTTTTTAAGTGGTAATAATATGCCTGAGCTTTCAACAGCCTGGATAAATCTTAAATTAGATCTTCAGCAGAGGAGGATTTATCAGATTTTTCAGCAAGGCGCTGCCTTTCCTTGGGAAGGAAACCAAACCTGCACCTAAATCAGAGGAAATGGCCTTCAAGAGATTTATACTCACATTTGCTTGAACAATGACAAAATAACGAGTCTTTTCTTCATAATTTAGTCTTTCCCTCAGAACTACTGCTCCAGACAAAGTGAGAGGAATATCAAAGGTCCTGTTGGAAGTCTGCAAACGAGAAAACAACACAATAAAATTGAACATGCCTCAAAGTTAAGCTGTGCTGTAGCTGGGCCACAACGGGATGATCCCTTGGCTGGTATTCCAAGGCTGCATCTGCTCTTCAGATCAGACATTATAAAGCTTTCTATGTTTTCTCCCCACCCAATTTTCTCCTGAAGAACCCCACGATAATGAATCTGGACATAACACAATTCTCCTGGGTTCTTTACCTATCCATTGCTATTTCCAACCACAAAAGTCTGACTAGTCTGCTTCTTTCCCCTCTGCCATCCTAAATTTGCAGTGGTGCATTGAGAATAAATGCTCAAGATAAGAAATCCACATCATTGTATTTATCTGCTCTTCATTCTGCCTTTCATGAGGGCAATGAACTGCTAAACAAGCAGAGAACATCAACATTTAGGTGCCAGTTCATGCATATGTTTCCATCTGAAAAAATTCACATTTCAGGGTAAATGCAGATGTTAAATCGGGTGAAATTCAATTTTTTCCCGTGTATTTGCTTCCACAGACTCAGGTGACAAAACTGGGGTAAAAATTGGCATGAGGGCACAAATTTCTGGCCTGAAATCCAATCGCAATTTCACTGTCAAATTAATCTAATTAAAAAAAAAAAATCTTTCCATGCTTCAGTCTCCCAGTGTTAAAGGTAGTTAATGTTTAAGTATTTTGAACAGGCAATAGAAATCCAAGATTCCAAACACACCAGAGACACTCAGAATTTGCATCAAACAACAAGCCCTCTTTCCTCTAAGAGCTTAAATAACTGCTAAAATTGCAGTTTGTTTTCCAGCAGATAATGAGAATGAGTGTTAAATTCCCCATGCTGCAGATATCTGTGGCGGGCAGGAAAACAGGATTGGAAAGTGCATCCCAGACTGATAAAAAACTGGAGATAGTCTGAGTTTGGCACTCTTCTTTTGGGATAAAGTATTCATCATTCCCACCGAGAGGAGAAAAATCAGATAGGAGATTTATACTGAGGCAAAACAGAAATCATGGAATGCCAGACTGGTTTGGGTTGGAAGAAATCTTAAGATCTTAAAGCCCATCCAGTGCCACCCCCTGCCATGGGCAGGGACACCTTCCACTATCCCAGGTTGCTCCAAGCCCCATCCAACCTGGCCTTGGACACTTCCAGGGACACAACTTCTCTAGGCATTACTGAAAGTGAAATAATCCAGGTGCTGACAGCTAGGCAATGAGAGGGAAGGTAAATTCACCTGTGGTTACAGGGCTCATGGACAGATAGGATACTCGACATGAAGGTAAACAATTCTTTATGTCCAGCAGCAAACTCTTGTTCATTTGTTACTTCATGTCTATAAATATCAATATTGATATTAATATCAATATGCATTGAGGAAAAAAACCTGAATGGCTCTACCTTGTCATTAGGATTGTACTGGATGACATATTCTATCTGGCCATTGGGACCATCATCAATGTCAATAGCACCATTGTTTCCAGAAAATCCTGTGAAGATGGTTGTTCCAACTGGAGTTAACTGCAAGAACAACAAGAGATCCCCATTAAAACCTTAAGGTTGTAAAGTTAATTTTAATCTTGTTTTTCCACCTAGCTCCGGTCTCTAATGCATCAAGACAGAACTTCATTTTCTTCAAAAAAAGCCAAAATGAGAAAAACACTCTTTAAACCTGAAAGAACCCATGAAATAAATATAAATTAATCCAAATAAAAGCTCCTTTTTCAGACTCAGGAAGGAAAACAAGGACAAGCTGCAAATGTAAACACAACTTATTTGACAGCATCTTCATAGCAATGTGAACAGAGCCAGATTAATATTGTTACATGCAAACACAAACACCCATAGAGCTTCATGGCTTTGAGCATACACAGGAGTGATGCTGTTGCTTCAATATTGTGTTGGCAGCAATTGAATACCCATTAAATTATGTTTTGAAAATGAATCCATTTATAATTATCCTTATGCAGATAAATAGCACCAAATCAAGGCCCATTGAGAGCAAAGACAGAAGATTACTTGGGAGTCATAGTTTCTGAATTTAAATGTTCAGGAAACTTTGCAAGTACTCAACCTGAAAGTGAAGAAGAAATGAACAAACACATGTGGATTCAGCACAACCCTGGTGCTCTCATCACTCCCAGATTTGTGGCCCTTAAATTCCCAGTCCCACTGGCTCCTCTTCTTTCCTCCAGATCTTAAATGAAGCTGCTGCATGTATTTAAACCTAGAGGGCCTAAAAAGGTTTGAAATGCTGGAAAAAGAGCAGGGGACAAAGAACAGAGTCATTCCAGCATTTGGTGCAGATGTGGATGTTATTTCATGCTCTATTTTGTAGTGCTCACAAAGCAAAGACTTAACTCCCCATTTCCTCCTGCACCCATAGTTCCTGTGTAATTTATAAAGCTGCTAATTAAGAGTGTGATGGTTGGCAGAGTTCTCTGGGAAACATTTTCAGGGCTGAGAATACTGAATCTTTGAAATAAAACCCACCAATTTGTAGCCTTTTTGTGGTAAAAGAAGTAGGGTTTAATTTATAATACCACCAATACGTACAGTTACACCACAACTCTTAATGTTCATGTTTTACTTCTAACTTCGCTTATTTACTCCTGGAACAGGCAGCAGAAATGTCACACAAGGGTGTAGGGAGCTGACTGTGCCCTCATGGGTTGGGATGTGTGGGGCAGAAGGGGACAGAAGACCAAAGGAACCTGAAAAGCAGCTTGGAAAAGTTCCAGGGAGGTTTGCAGGGGGTTTTCCCACCACTGGGGATGGGCTGCTCCTTGACATCCACTCAGGCACCCCCTGGCTTCCTCCTCAGCAGCTCAGGAGAAGAAAATCCAGTGTTCTTGAGGGAAAAGAGGGAGACCAGGCACCCACTCCCTGGGTGGTCTCTGTCACTACCAGGCAGGACAGAAGCAGTGGGAAGCATTGATTTAACATCCTGCCAGAGAAAATACACTGGGATAGGGACAGAGGAACACAAATCAGCACTGTCCCCTATCCCAGCCCTTTAGCCCAGGCTCAGCATCACTCCTTAACTCCCAACTCCTCTTCACCATTTTCTCCTCACTCCTCACTGCCACACGGCGTTTTCCTCTCTCTTAATCCCCTTTTTCCCTCTCTTAAACCACTGTTTCTGTGGCTGGCTGAGGTTGGGATGTGCCTAGTGCTGGAGCCTGTGGATCCCTCAGCAGTTCCCACCTCTCCTCACACAGACTCCTCAGGTCCTGCCTGGGCACTGACACTCAAAATAAAGAGAGTTTAACCAGTTAATCCCAGCTTAAACAATGGTCCCATTAGTGGAAATAGCCAGGCACTATGCTGGCTGGTCATGGGGTGGCATGTGATGGAAATCTCCCAGGTTTTTTGCTGTGCAAACAGGACAAAGTCCTGGTGCTCCCAGATGGATCTGAGAGGAGCAGCTCTGGAGACATCAGACACGTAGAATACCATATTTGTTTGGGTTGGAAGAGACATTAAAAATCATCCAATCCCTATCCCCTGCCATAGGCAGGGACACCTTCCACTATCCCAGGCTGCTCCAAGACCCATTCTGTGGAGATCCAAAATAAGTTTTCCCAGCTAAAAATTGTAACCCCTGTTCTGTTCCTTAAGCCTCTCACTGTCCGTTAACCCTTAGGTCACTCCCACCCTAATTCTCTGTTGGTCTTTTACTCTAGCCCATCCCTGTAGGACCCTGTGTAATTTAGTAATTGGTCCCTGGGGCTTTCCCCGCCCTGCTTATCCCATGTACTTTAGCCTGGACCCTCAGAGCTCCGGGGCTTTTGTTCCCTGAAACCCAAACCGTGCGTGGCTGAAATAAACATCTTAAAACTCTGCAAAGGCCTTCCTGCTCTTTCACCCCAAGCAACATCATAAAAGCATCACCATTCAACCTGGTTTTGGACACTTCCAGGGATCCAGGGGCAGCCACAGCTTCTCTGGGCAACCTGCCCACCCTCCCAGGGAACAATTCCTTCCCAATATCCCATCTATCCCTGCCCTCCGGCAGTGGGAAGCCATTCCCTTTGTCCTGTCCCTCCATCTCTTGTCCCAGTCCCCCTCCAGCTCTTCTGGAGCCCCTTTTAGGCTCTGGAAGGAGCTCTGAGGTCTCCCTGGAGCCTTCTCTTCTCCAGGTGAACACCCCCTGCTCTGCCAGCCTGGCTCCAGAGCAGAGGGGCTCCAGCCCCTCCCTGGCCTCCTCTGGACTCATTCCAACAGACCCACATCTTTTTTCTCCTGGGGATCCCAGCACTGAACACTGTACTCTAGATGGTGGTCCATAAAAAAAAAAATTACTTATAATTAACACTATTAAATATTTTTTAAATGCTGTGTTACATCCAAGCAGCCTGGGAGATGACAGACACCCTGGAGCTGCTGGCACAGCTCCCACCAGTCGGTTCTGACAGTGTGCAGATAAATAGTGGCCAATATAAAAAGGCTCCAGCACCGTAAAGCACATTATTAAGTGATAACAAAGGAGACAGTTGCAAAAATGACACATCAGTAAACACCAAAACTCCAATTCCATGCTCTAGCAGTAAAAGTCAAAAGCTAAAGTCTTGCATTTGATGTATTACACCCAGATAACTGATTGCACATGTACAGACCTTCAGGACACACGTTTCCATTTTATCGAAGTTTTCTTTCATGCAACAAAAATGATACTAGAAAAGAACACTGGGAAAAAAAAATGCTCTCCTCTCTTTCCTGACAGAGCTCCAGCAGCATTTGGACAATGCTCTCAGGATGCACAGGGTGGGATTGTTGGGGTGTCTATGCAGGGCTGGATGATCCTCGTGGTCCCTCCCAACTCCGGATATTCCATTCTGTGATGTCCTGCCTGCTCAAGACCTCAAATTAGAGATTCCTGCAGCCTTTAGAAAAATTCAGATGACCTCTTAACTCAATACTTCAAATCCACTTCCAATCATGTGGGAGAGGCCCTCAGCACTGCAAGCCTCACAAATTTCTTACACAGAGATCTCAGCATTGTGCTGATTTTTACTATGATATTTGCCTTTAGCCAGCTATAATACATTTTCCAACAATTTGTGAGGGACTTCTGAGAGACTGCTGTCTCTTCCTTGTTGAAACAACTCATTTTCCCTGATAAAATGCAACTTTAGCCTGGAGAAAAGGAGGCTCAGGGGGGACCTTCTGGCTCTGCACAACTCCCTGACAGGAGGGGACAGCCAGGGGGGGTCGGGCTCTGCTGCCAGGGAACAGGGACAGGACAAGGGGAAACGGCCTCAAGCTGTGCCAGGGGAAGCTCAGGTTGGATATTGGGAAAAATTCCTTCACTGAAAAAGTGGAATTTTGTTTCTCCATAGGAACCTTTGGTATGTCTATGGAAAAGGGCCTGAAGTTGTGCATCAAAGGGCTTAGCCCTGCTGTTTTACCTTATGCAGAACAAAACATTAGGGTTTGCAAAGAAACAATTCCAGGAGTGCCAGCGACAGCCTGAGGATAATCATCTTTGTGGGAACTCAATCCAGTGGAAAAGAATCATGATGACATGAAACAAGGAAGATTCCAAAAAGAATGCAATTAAACAAATAAGAGGAGATGCACACAATAAATCTTCCACAGTCTACAGCTGTAACGCTTAAAAAACTTTTTTCAGTGTGATTAATGGCTATTAGAAGTCGAGATGCAGATAGGAATGTTCAGCTCTTCCATAAAACATTTGGAAAATAAATTTCCCTATTATTGCCTATTTACAAAGTTAAAAATAAATAGTTTTTCAGAGTGGCCCCAAAGAGCAGAGCAAAGCCAGATTTGCAGCTAATCATTCTAAGCTAATGCTCTTTTGATGATGTCTACCTGCAGAGATTAATTATTTCGATACCACAAGGAAAAAGACAGGAATAATTACACCACAAGAAATGAAAATTCAGCACAAGTTCTAATTCTCAACAGCCCAAACCCAAAGTTTTGGGATCACTGAAGTTCAAGAAAGGCTTTTTCTTTACAAAGGATTCCCATCTCTGCTAAATTAAAGGAGAAAAACATAGCCCCAAACTAAATAAATGAATCAAGCCCAAAATTTTGGGTTACAAGCAGCTCTAAGGTTACATGTATTTAATAAATACTGACTTCAATGGTGTTCTAGGGACTCCACCTTCACTTCCAAACAGAATCTGCTACTAAATGCTCCTGACTTGCCCTGTAGGACTCAGGAAAGTGAAAAACTAAGATAAAGTCAGTTTTATAAAACCCAGGCAATGCAGAATTGGAGCTGTATTTAGCTCAGATAAAAGTGATCCAGATAAGTTGTGTTTAACATGAAACACAGACACCACCACTGGGCCTCAGCAGTACAAGATTTTACTTCCTAATCCCTGTATTAGGCTCCATAAATTTAAACCCCTTGTGGCAATGCCATAGATTTGCCTGTGGAATATTAACTCAGCTGCATAATTCTTCTGAATTTTAGCTCAGCTGCAGAACTTTGGTTTAATGTGGTAATAACTCGAATCTTCAAGCTACCAATATGATCAAATTTAACCCCAGGTTAATGTCACTGTCAGGAGTTTTACCTAACTGAATAACAATGGAATATTTTCATATAAATAAAAATACGTCATGCAAAAAAACAAGGGAATACTCTGCAGAGGATTTCTCATTATCATAAAAATGGTGACATCAACCTACACTTGTTTTTCCTTTCATGTGGAGATTCCTAATGCTTTGGAGATCAGTTTGAGTTGGCTGAGATACTTAGATTTGTAAAGCATCAGGAAGGGAAAAGGAAAACTGGCTCCAAAACAGTGGGGAAACAGAAAATCTGTTTTCAACTAGGACTTTAAAAAAATCCATTTTATTTGTAACTTAATGTGGATCCCAGCACTGCCATTCCCAGCTAAGCTACCTCATCCAACAAACATTCCAGGCTCCATCAACACTGACAAGGACAAGTCCAGCTCCACGTGACAAGTCCAAACTTTTAACAGAAGAATTAAAATCCTGACAAAAAAGTATTCCTCAATAAATAGGTAATGAAGATTTTGATTCTCAGCTGCAAAAGCCATGTTTTGGAACCACTCACATTAATTTTTCTGCACATTTTCATTTGGGGTCACCCTTTACCCAATGATTTCTATAGGTAGAAATGTGGGAATGATGGAAGGAAACACTTAAATCCCTAAGGACTGTTGGACAATAGGCAGAATATTCCACAGACACTCTTTATGTCTTGAGTTGTTGCAGGGTTCTGAGGGTCCAGATTAAGATGTTTGAAGCAGCAGAGTGAGGAATTATGGCACAAGGCAAAACATGCTGGAAAAAAAGGCTACAAAACACCTGGAGTAAGGAAGGAAAGGAGGGACCACCACATCCATGTCCACAAGCAACCGGGAAAGACAAAATTGGTCTGGAGCTGCTCCACACAGGATTTTACAGGGAAGTCATTAGGGAGGCACCACTGAATTTTTCCCTATCCTTGTGCTTTTTTCTTGAGCATCTGCCAGGGCACTGGCAAAGCCAACACCCTGGATTATGGGAGCTTTTAGTCTAACTCAGGACAGAGTGATCCCAGTCAAGTATAAAAATCAAGATTCCTTTTGGTATAAAACTAAACAAACACTACTTTACCACATCCATCTCGTTCTAAGCCTTCTAGAAAAATCCAGGCTTAATTTTAAACCATGTATTTTTCTGTGCAAATGGAAAACATGTGTGAAAACAGGATTTATGGTGCCATTTACAACTACCCTCAGCTTCTCTGACAAACTCATCTTAATATGTTTGGGACAGTTCAAATAAAAAGACAACTTGACATAAAAACCATTCAATTTCTCCAAAATATAATAAAATCTACTTCTTCTTTCAGTTGTTTTATGTTCTATATATAAGAGAAACTTCTGTAATTTTTGGTTTACATGCAACCTGAAAACAGAAGCAAAAATCAACCACAAACCTTTCCTCCCAGTGCATTCCTGTTGCTAAATTCACCAGAGGCAGTGCCAATTATGAGCAGAAGAAATGAGCATTAAAACATTTAATCCCTCATGAAAACCTTTGAGAAAGTCTGAGATGCTTTGTGAATTATTTTTTGTTAATTAATTAATGAGAGCATGAACTCACTGGGTGCTGCTCAAGGACACAGTGGTGCCATGTAAGATGTTATCCATGGAACAGAGATAAAATGAAAATAATAAATTAATTAAATCAGGGTGCTTCTGGTGTAAAGAGCAACAGTGCATTTTGCCCAGCAATAATTCCAATAAATGCTTGGTGTCCTCAGAACGTTGTTCAATTTCTGGAATGGTGCATTTTGCACTCTGCCTTTTGGACTTTTACCTAATTATGGAAAATCCTTGTTTTCTTAGCATAGCCATACTGTCTGTCTTTGGTTTCACTGCAAAAATGATGCAGGTTTTGGAAGTGCTCCGGGCCCTGCAGCACAACCCACACAGGCACTTCAGACTCGTGTTGATGTTGCCTTTACTCAGGACCAGAAACGCTCCTAAACTGGGTCTGCAGAAACAGAGAATTTCCATGGCCACGTGAAGGCCAATGTGAAAACCACAGACAAGCCCATGGAGGATTCTGCAGTGCTCCCAGATTCCAGTGGGAAGGCACACGGGCACCTGGAGTGCCAAAAATGTGTCTCAAGGGAAACGCTTTTTAATTTAAAACCAGAACCTTGTTTATCCTTATCTCAGTTCCAGGTCCAATATAATGTGTGGATTGGGGGTGGATTTCCTCCACACTTTTGGGTTAATTAGGCTTCAACTCATCAATGACCCCCCTTTTCCCAGGGCAGTGATCTGTCCTGCACATGTGTGGTCATGGGGCCCAGAGACAACACAAGGACACATTGAAAAGCTGAATCTCCCAAACACAACAAAATAGGAAATTTCTTCAAATCAAATCTTTTAAAATCAAAGCTGTCATGCTCTTTCACAGACTCCCACCCCACAAAACAATCCCCACCAGGCTGCATATTTAATATAATTTTTTTTTTAAAGGTAACTCTACTTCTTTCAGTATTCACCTGCACGGAACTGACCCATCTTTCCATTTTCTACATAACTTCAGCCCACATAATTTCCATTACTTCATGTAAGTCCCTGTTTCTACTTATTACTAAAGCCCTGAGATGCTGACCTGAAAACTCAGACTTTTTGTACTGATTATTGGCAGATTATACAGTCCCTAACAGAATGAAAAATGTCACTGGAAAGTGAAATGAAGTTGTACCAGCTCAAGAAGAAAATAATTTTTTCCTTCAAATGACACAGTGGTCCAATCCACAGTTCTCTATTCCAAAAAACATAACATAAATAACAGAAAATAAAATAATTCATTTCACAGGCATCATTTAATACAGAGCAACAGCAATAAACCACATCCGCACTTTGCTGCACTAAGCTTCAATATTGTTAATAAACATTTTAAAACTGTTTTTTAAGTTCCTTTTTTTCATACATACATTTCTTTTACTTCGAGGTTTGTTGTTAAAAGTGCATTAATTTGACAGAAAATGATGCTTCATTCATGAAGACACTGCTTTAAATTTGGATGCCTTCTGCAATCTCTTGGTGAAAAATATGCTGGTCTTTGTATTCCTTAAGGAAAAGCAGGATTACGTGCTAAAAACTGAAGCCTACCAAAGTGATGGGCTTTTCTGGAGTGGCACAAGTATCAGGGATTTGAAAACAACCGTATTTTTTGGTTTTCAGAGGAGAAGCACCGAGAGCTGGAATTTAGCAAAGGAGAAGGAGGAAAGCCAGGCAGCTCTGACCTCGTTGATGGCCACGTAGTAGCGCTGCTGCTGGAACTGCGGGGAGTTGTCGTTGCGGTCCCGCACCACGATGCGCACCTCGTGGTTGATGATGGTGCCCACCTTCTTGTTCACACACTGCACCTGCACCACGATGGACTGGATGGACAGGGGTGGCTGCAAGGGGAAAGAGGTTATGGTAAAGGGACCCAGAAAATGTCACCTGTTTGAGCCTTTGGTGTATTGTTATTGGAATTCATTGGATCTCAGAAGGGATTAGGTGGGAAGAAACCTTCAAGAACATCTCATTCCACCCTCTGCCATGAGTAGGGACACTTCCTACTATCCCAGAGTGCTCCAAGCCCCATCCAACACAGTCTTGAACAATCCAGGGATCCAGGGACAGCCACAGCTGCTCTGGGCACCCTGTGCCAGGGACTGCCCACCCTCCCAGGGAACAATTCCTTCCCAATATCCCATCTGACCCTGCCCTCTGGCAGTGGGAAACAATTCCTTGTGTCCTGTCCCTCCATCCCTTGTCCCAGGTCCCTCTCTCTGCCTCCTGGAGCCCCTTTTAGGCACTGGAAGGAGCTCTGAGCTCGCCCTGGAGCCTTCTCTTTTCCAGGTGAACTTCCCAGCTATTCCAGCCTAGCTCCAGAGCAGAGGGGCTCCAGCCCTCTGAGCAACTCTGTGGTCTGCTCTGGACATGCCCCGAAGCCATTCTTGTTTCTTTCTTGTCTTGGATTGAAAGGTCAAGTCTGAAATAAATCACATTAGATACCACTTACATTTGAAAATAATTCAGAAACAACTTTCAGTGTGGGCAATCCTTTTTTTCTCACTGCAGTGAACAAAGCAATGCCTTAAAACTCCCAAATTGATGAAAGCACAAAAGAATTTAGGCTGGAATGGCTTTTACTACTCGAGTAATATCCAAGATTTCTTAAGCTGCCTTTAATAAGCTGCAGTCACTACTAAGTATATCTGGATTAATTAGACAAGCCCAAGAATAATATAATTATTTGAAATTACAGATACTTGATAGACATTTGATAAATACTTGATATTCTGACTTTACAAAAAATGTAAATAAACAATGGCAGAATGCCACAAATTGTTTATGCAACCAGGGACGAATCATCTCAGCACCTCTCAGCAGCACCCTGCACTTTCAGTTCTGATTTATCACTGGTTATTCTTCCTAAGTACTTAAAATTTTTGAAGAGAAGTGTGGAATTTTCTTTTTATCTGATTTTATTTGGAAAACACACCATCATTCTTAGTAACAATCAATGGAATCTTGGAAGATTTGCTATCAAGGAAGGCAAGAAATAAAAAAAGAACAGGATCAGGCTGCCTGAATGAGCAGAGAGAGAAAAACAGGAAGAGTATCCAAATATACAGAATGTGATCGTTTGTGAATCAGAGACTCCAATTTTTGCTGTGTAACAAAAACCTGAATCTAAAGGTTCAACTTAATAAACTTCCAGTTTCATTGGTGCTGCAAAATTCTAAGCAGATTTAAGTGGAAAGATGAGAAAAATATGTTGGAGTTTTTGTTACCAAAAAGAGACCCTGCCATACTGAATGGTTCTGTAGTGCTGGGATAGCACAGCCCTGGTTCTGAAGGCTGGAAATGTCCTTTAGGAGAATCCATAAGGTTGGAAAAGGCTTCCAAGGCCACAGAGTCCAGCTGTTAAGCCAGCACTAACCCATGTCCCCAGAATAGCCATAATAATAATGCCCATGACATACATCTCATAATTTTACTTCATCCCTGGGGGTTTTGAGGGTCCTTTTCTTGGGGCTGTGAGTGACAGCAATTCCCTGAGGCCATGCAAGAGAGGCACAGGGGGCGTTACACACAAAATCTAAACCACCTTAAAGCCCAGATTTTCTTCTCATAGCCCACCAAACTTAAATAGCTACAGGTGATTGGACACAGTATTAGAAGTAAGAAGTGTTCCAGTTCATTGTAAAAAATAAAGAATCAATACCTTAAATACCAATGTAAACATAGTATTAGCTGTATTCAATTAAGAAATGTACACACTTCACTGGGGACTTGAGTCTACTTCTGGCAAAGAACATCCCTGTAAAGTGTCTGGGAACTCACAACAACGGCAATTGCTTTAGACTGTGACTAATATTGAAACTCAAATAATCTGATAAAGTTCTTTGGGTAAAGCATTGGCTTCGATTCACATTAAGGTGACAAAAAAGTGTCAATAAATGGCCTTGAAAAGAAGAATTAGCACTGATCCAACAGGGATTTTGATTCCTAACTCCCTGTAGATGGGCATGGGGTGATAAGAATGGACCCCACACTTCTTAGAGTGGTTCTCCAGCCTTGCTCTCATTTTTTGCTCTGGTTTGAAATTAAACCTGAGAGGCCAAAGCTGCTCCTGCAGCTGCTGGTTGGCACTTGAGGAAGTGACAGCTCTTTCCCAGAAAGTCTTCTGCCACCATGACCACTCTGCCACGCTTCGTGCTTTGCATGGGAAAACAGTTTGTGAATTAAAACAAAATTAAGAACAGCTGTATTCAATTAGTGCCTTTCACCAGCAAATGGAAATAAGGAGAAATTTGCATGTTGTTTTTGGTACTTATGAATTTATCTCAAAACACATGGAGAAGACAAATTAATCAATCAAGCTAATACAAAACAAACTTCCCTGCACTCCAAGGAGAAGTTCTGAGTTTTACAGCATTCTTGCCATATTGATTAAAACACTCGGAAGTCAATTTTACTTTCAGGTTCTGTCGCAAGATTGCAACACTGTGAGGAGATGTCTCCATTTTTGGAGTGCTTTCTCCTCAATGAAATTAGCCTAGATGAGAACACTCCTATTTATTTTGTGCTTTTCATCTTTCTTTTTGTAAAACTCAAACTTACCCTGACAGTATTTCCTTAACACCATCAGGAATGAGCACAGCAAATATATTTTAGGCTGCCTTAAAAAAAGAATCTGAACCAGCACATTCTCATTGGAATATGTCAAGCTTTGTGAGTGAATTATGGCAGTCACGACTTCTTCACCTCTCACGTCTCATAATTCAGTGTATACAGGGAAAGCAGGCTGCTAATAAATGTCACAGAGCACAGGGTGAGCAGCATGTCTTTCAGTCAGCAAACCAGAATCAAAGTTTAATTCAACAAATGAGTCAAGCTTGGTCAGATATAAAACCCTAACATCAGTTTTTTGGGTCTTTGTTGTTGTGTTTGTCCACAATAATATTTGCAGATATGCAAATAGTTCCTGTGTGCTCCCAATAAATCCTAAAAAAGGGATCAGATGAACTTTGTTCACATCCATCTGGGGACAAGACAGATGCAGAAATTATCTTGCAGCAGGACTTGTGTGTATGGTTAATTAGAAATTATTGTCTGTGGAGAAAACCAACTCCAAACTTACATCTCTGTCCAGCACCCTGCCAGTGCTGTTCAGGTACAAGGTCTGCTTGATGGGATCCAGGATCACCCAATAATCCACGTTGTCCTTCAGGGAGAGCTCGATGGTGGGGTCAGGGCCTCCTGCTGTCCCTTTGATCAGCATGTTGTCAACCAGGATGGTGCCTGCAATGACATTGAACAGTCAGGGAGGAATTTATAGGAAATCCACATTCTTATGTATTTTTGCAAGCACTGCAACACTGAAAATGCTGTTTTCTATCTCGGCTTTGTGGTGTTTTATGTTTTGAGTGATGTTTAAAGAGTCTGAACCTTATTATCTGTAATGAAAAACTGCCTCTGACAATGCAGCTGTATCAGACAATGCCAGAAGAAGCACTTGCAATGCACAATGATTTAAATTGACAATGAGACCCGTCACATCCAGCTATCTACTTAACAAGATAGGCTTTTTCTTCATTGAGCAATCATCTCCCAATCTCACCTCAAACAAATGAAAGCACGGAAATAACAACCGAACTTGGAATAAATTTTCTGCAGCAAAAGCGACACATCAAGGTGATGATGGGGAGAAAAAAGCACAGTTACATAAAGCTCTCCAGGAAAAAAGAGGGTTTGTACCAGGAGTTGCTCTGCAACAGAAACTGAATTGCAGCACAAGGATGTGAAGACTACAGGCACAAGACAAAGGTGGTACTGAGAAGAGCAGCCAGCTCTCAGCGTGGATCTTTTCATGGAATTACAGGATCCCAGAATGGTTTAGGTTGCAAGGGATCCTAAAGCACCAGAATTCCACCCTCTGCCAAGGGCAGGAGCACCTTCCACTATCCCAGGTTGCTTCAAACTCCCTCCAACCTGGCCTTGGATACATCCAGGGATCCAGAGGCGGCCACAGCTTCAGAGGACACCCTGTGACAGGGTGTCACCACCCCCATAGAATAAGATTTCCTCCATATATGTAACCTAAATTTTCCTTCTGTCAGTCTGAACTGATTCCCCGTTGTTCTGGCAATCCAGTTCCTGATGATCTGTCCCTCTCCAACTTCCCTGTGTCCCTTCAGACCCTGGAAGGAGCTGTGAGGTCTCCACACAACCTTCCCTTCTCCAAGCTGAGCAGCCCCAGTTCTCCTAGCCTGCCTCCAGAGGGGAGGTGCTCCAGTCCCCTCAGCATTTTCATGGCTTCCTCTGGACCTGCTCCAAGAGTTCCATGTCCCTCCTATGCAGAACAGTGCACGGAATTCCAGCTGGGGTCTCATGAGAAATCACCTTGTCCCATCCTGCCAATTAAGCCTCCCTTTTAGCCATTGTCTCACTGCCCCCACAATGTACACAATTTCCTATGGAAAACACTCCCAACTCACTTCCCAAATGTCAAGTATTACAAACTAACCTGCGTGTTGCCCTTTGGTGCTTTGGATTTGCTCGCACAACACTTATAACCACTCCTCTTAAATATTATTTTTCTGCAAAATTAACACTCCCCAGTTTTCTTCACACCAAATACTAGACAGAATTGTCATTGTGGAAGTTCACCAGCAGCTATGAAGAAAATCTGTGAATATCAGTAGCTGCAGAACATTTTAATCAGGTTACAATATTTATCATGTAACCTCCTGCTATTAATTTATTCCAAAGTGTAGCATGAAGTTTCTTTACATCTTCGCTTTATAACAGCGACTCTGTATAAAAATATTAGTCCAAGAGGAGTGGCTCCAACATGGGCTGATGCTTTTTTGCTAAAACAGTGAAGTAATCACTGATCCTAACCCCAGCGAACTAGTTTGCAGTCCTGTGGGGGAAAACACCACAGTAAGGTCTTTTCAATCATCTATTTTGAAACTACTTTTTTTCTGACACAATAGAGACAACAGGAAGAAAATTGCCAAGTATTTGGGAATAGAACTGCCAAACTTTGCACCAAAGACTAGTTTCAAGATCAAGGAGGAACAACTTTTTAGCCACATGAGAAACATTGTTTTTACTCAGGTGTTTTATGGCTCTTGGCACAATTTCCTGTTCAATAACCTCCGCACAGTTCTTCTCTGTGCCAGGAGCTTGGCCTGGCACCTTTTGGGAGACAAGCACTGGTTTTAATACAAAGAGGATTTTCACCAGGAAAGCCCAGCTCATTTCCAACCCTGTGACACTGCCAAGTGTTGATGTCTACTCAACAAGTCCTGTCAAATCTGTAAAATCCACCAGTTCGTGCACTGCCCTTGTTAGTGTGCCTCAACGATGATGCAAAGAAGGGTTGGTAATCCAAATTCACGTATAAAAATATCTAAGCAACTTAAAATCTGTGATGATGAATTTCATAGTCTGTAATCAACCACCATCACTTCAGTGACCTCACTGCTTTGATTCTGCATCTCATTGTACTCTGCTCTGGTTCACTCTCTGCTTGGTTTCACAAAGCACTTTTGTTAGCTTTGGTTTGACCTAGGGATTATTTTCTTAAAAATGGGCTGGATTTTCCTCAGATATTCATGAGGTACCCATACTCTCTCTCTGAGTCACTGCACTTTGCAAATCAGCCTTTTAATAGCCATCCTTAAAGTTTTATTTTTCTAGTTTATGAAGTCTCTGATATTTCCGGGGCCTTTCCCTTTCCCCCTTAGATATCTGTAAGATTTTCCTTACATCCTGCCTAAAATGCCAGGGAGGGAACCTCCTAATGATAAATCTTATGTGCCTGCATCACCAGTTGTTCCATAAATGTCAGCACTAAAGCACACCAGTCCAGTGATATTTGTAACTCACTGATACAATGAGTTTACAGAAAATCTGCTTTGCAATTTTTTTTGCAAAAGCAAAAACTCAAGCAATCACAGAATCTCAGGATCACTGAGGCTGGAAAAGCCCTCCCAGCCCATAGAGACCAAGCTGTGCCCAATGCCCACCTTGTCCCCAGCCCAGAGCACTGAGTGCCACCTCCAGCCCTTCCTTGGACACCTCCAGGGATGGGCACTGCAAACCTCCCTGGGCAGCCCCTGCCAAGACTTGTGCACCATTTTTTTTCCTGTCTAATTAAAAAAAATAAAAAACTGACAGGAAATTTTGATTGCCCATCACCACAAGCAGATTTCAAGAACAGCTTTCCATCTTCCATGGAGACCATACAATCTGGCTGCTTTTCCACCTGCCCTGAAGCCTGATTCATGACTGAGACACCTTGTGGGATGACCATACAGATTTCCAAGGGATTAGTACAGGATAAGTCAAGGAAGTTGTTTGCTTAAAAAGCAACAAAACCAGCCAGAACCCAATAGGCTGGACAAGAGAGGAAAGACGTTTTATTGTCAGAGGGAACATAATTTTTCTGAGCTTGTTGCAATTATTCAAAAATGGCTGCAAAATAGGACAACAAAATGAAAAACTATAAAGTGCTGTAACTATTTTAACAATTGTTTTCCATCAGACTATTTCCGTGAGAGAAATCCAGGAGCTGAAAATCCTCATTAGACTGAAGTAAAAGGGAAAGTTTTGATTTTACAACCCTATCTCAGGTGAAGATTCTGTGGGAAGGGCATCAGACTCAGGTGTGAAAAGCCATGAAATGTGGGATCTGCTGGTTATGCTCTGCTTAAGACAGGAGTCTGGCAGTGCTCAGTGAGGAGTCACTTCCTGAATGATTTTGACACATCCTGGGATTATTTTAGTTGAATGTTTTGGCAGAGCCCTTTTTTAAAGTGTGAGGGAATTATCACTGCTCTGGGAATAAACCTTATTGAATCATGAAGTGGTTTGGGTTGGAAGGCACCGATGTTGTTGAAAAGTCTCTAAACGTCAAACAAGGTTTTCTCTGCATTTAGATCTATTTTTGCAACAGGAATGTACTTATGGGATTGGGCTGTGGCCTGCAAAGTCTTTAGATGTCCAGCAATACTCTGCATTCCAAGTGGAAAAGCAAAATAAATCTGCAGGAGATGGGAGAACTGAGGCTCCCCCCTCCAGGCGATCATTTTCTACATTTGACTCTTCAAAAACTCCTACAGCCACTTTTCACTGGGAATTTTCCCACTTCTGAGAGTAAGCTCCTTACACCTTCCCCTGATGAAAACTAGTTTATTGTGGTACTTTGGGGAAAAATATGTATATTAACAAAGTTTGTGCATATTCTCAGGCAGGGCTGAGCTCCTGGGAACACAAATCCTCTGATTATGTACATTGATTATGGAGTTTGGTACCTGCAACCAGAATGATTTGCACTTAAAAGGAGCCATGCTCCCAGGGATATCCAAGTCTTCCCATTTAAGTATATTATCACAAACCCAATCTCAGTTCTATTTCAGAGTATTTTATTGAGATTCTGTTAATAAATGTTGTATTTATTTTTGTCTGCTAAATAGGTCCCAAGCCAAAGCAAACCCAATTTTATCCAGTTTACTTTTGTTCATCTAACTCAAATCTGCTCATCTCCAAAGCCCAAGCACTTTCCTTTAAATGCATGTTCACCTTTGCTAACTTTGGGATTTATTTTCCTAAAGTTTTCCTCAAATTCATGGGTTGAATGCACCAAAACCATTGCTCCAACCTTTCTTACTGAGTCCAATTAGGGCAGATTTAAACCAGAAACTGCAACCCCCAGTACCTGCAAAATGTACAACAACCAGTCCTTAAATGAGACAGAAATTCACACCCAGAGGTCAAAAACCACCACTCCCAAAAATACTGCTGCTGAAAACTGGAGCGAACTCAGTGCCCACTGCAGTGATTTATTTTGGAGGCAACTGCAGGTTGGTGTTTGCAGTCCTTCCATTACCTCCTGAGATCCCTGATGGATAATTTTCCAATGGTGCTGCTTTTAAGTCCCTGGGAATATTCTCTGTCAGGTTTGATGAATGTGTAGCAACACAAACTGGTTCATCAGAGATCTGCCTCCTTTGGTATGTTAGTGGTTGCTGGGAAGACAAAGCCAGGCTCTGGGTGCCTGCACACCCCAAAACCAAGGAGCAGCCAGAGCTGACACCGGTGTTGGTGTCACCTCCAGCACTTCAAATGCCAAATGTGACCCAAAAATCAGCCCATGGCTGCTGAGCTCCGTGACAAGGTGACCAAGGAAGGGCTACAGGCTTATAAGGTCCTCCTGCCAAATGGGAGAACCTCAAATCCCCAAAACTTGGTGTAGGAAGAAAGAGAAAGTTGGAGCAATGAGGCTTTCTTGGCTCTTTTCTTACAGATAAGCCCAGGATTTTGGAAGATGGATGTGAGACAAAGGGCCTTTGGTGCCTCTTCTCTGATGGTCCTTTATGCACAAAGATCCCCATGAACTGGAGCCCCTGGTTGTTCTGTTTTATCCACACTTTCCTGAGGGCACCATATTTCCATTCCCATTCAACAGAAAATGGAAAAATACCTAATTTTTATTGTGATTATAGAAAATTACATCTTTGGAAATACAGTATTATGCCACTGAGGAGATGCCAGGCTTTGCTGGGTTTGCGTCTCAAAATAGGAATCCATCTCTCAGAATTAACCTTAAATCCATCTCTCGGATTGAGGAATGGGGGGGACTCATCTCTCTGTACAAGACTGGTAATGAGGAGGCAGAAATTTTAAGTGGGGCATGGCCTTGGCCAGGAAAATTCTGATGGAAACTTTTATCCAAATTAATGTTTCTGCACAAAACCCACAGAGAAGATCCATCACACTTCTCTCCACATATCCAGGTAACCCCTCTTGGAGGTCCTGGCCACAGTTTGGGGCTGTGTTAGGTCTCAAATAAATACTTAAAACTAGTTTTGTAAATCCTGTTTGCTTTCCAATTCCTTGAGCCACTTCTCAAGACAATCAACAATGAGGTTTATTTGCTCTCTGTTTAGAAAAGTCTGATTTACACTTTAAACACACAAGGACTCCTAAATAATGAATCAGATCAAGCAGTTTTATGGGAGCACCGTGATCAGCAGTGGCATATGAAGGTGTGAATTAAATGATTTGAATGTTTTCACCTTAATTTGGAGCCATCCTGGGGTCTGTTTGCAAACCATTTGGAGAGGAGCAGCAGGAGCCTGCACTGCTCTGCTCTAACCCTGAATTATTAAAATTATCAGACCCTGTCTAAACATTGCTCATGGTTGTGCATAATTATTTTTAATATTTTCTTGACATCTTCTATGCACCACATGCAGCTGTTTTATCCTTAAAAAGGAGGCAAAAGAAGGACAATTTACTGATGCTTTTCCATCCTCTTTATCAGCTCATGCTGGTTTTCCTGCAGGAAAGCATACCTGGGGGAAAAAAAATTAGCATTGACAGCAGACCTAGATTTTATTGTTGCACCCCAAAGGAAGAGCAATTAAAACTTATTTTCCAAACTTGTGCCCCTATGTGTTTAGTCTGAGGTTGGCTCCAGTCTCCCAATTGTTTCCAGATGTTGGAAAGGTGCAGACACTGTAACCTGAGGCTCTGGAAAAGGAAATGAAAAGGGGAGTGTGGGGAAAATGTAGGGATGGAGCCCCACTGAACACAGAATCCTGTAATCATAGAATGGCCTGGGCTGGAAGGAAACATCTTTAAAGTTAATCTTCTTTTACTCCTGCCATGAGCAGGGACACCTTCCACTATCCCAGTCTGCTCCAAGCCCCATCCAGCCTGGCCTTGGACACTTCCAGGGATCCAGGGGCAGCCACAGCTTCTCTGGGCACCCTGTGCCAGGGCCTGCCCACCCTCCCAGGGAACAATTCCTTCCCAATATCCCATCTGACCCTGCCCTCTGGCAGTGGGAAGCCATCCTCCTTTGTCACTCCATCCCTTGTACAGTCTCTCTCCATGTTTTCTGTTGGCTTCTTCAGGCTCTGGAAAGCCATAATTGGGTTGCCCCAAAGCTTTTCCTCTCCAGGCTGAATAATCCCAGCTCTCTCAGGCTTTCCTCCCATGCTGCTCCATCCCTCTGATCATCCTGCTGCCTCCCCTGGATTCATCAAACAGAAAAGAATATCACAGACCAAAATTTCCATCTTCAACTAAATTTGGACACACCTCTTGTTAAGCAATATTTCAACCTTACAATATTGCTGCTGTGAGATCCCTCCTATTTTTGCCCAGAGGCCAAAGGAATCATTGAGATGAGGAGTGAAGCACTACTAGTGCACACTGGATTTTATAACAGATTGAGCAACAAGCACAATTTCTTATCTATTTCACCTTCTATGAGAACAGGGAAGCATCTTCATTCACAGGAGAGAGCAAATTGTATCTTTTCCTGAGAATTGCTGTATCACAGAACTAAAAAGTATAAAAAAAGCCTTTGTTATCCACAGAATTCTACAGGACCCTTTGTAGCCTACAGCTGTGCATTAGCCTCTGATCACACTGGTGTCAAGGAGTCAGAATTCCAAACACTGGCAAGAGTTGTCTGACAACTGAGTGAGGATCATACTGAATTCAGCAGAATCCTGGATTAGAGATTTTGGGAGCAAGCAGAGTTATGGATTACAGTGGCCAGAAGAGATACAAACACCAGTCTGACATCCTTCTATCCTATTTTTCCCCTAAAGCACACAAGGTGGAACAGATTTATTGTCAATAGGGCAGCTCCTGGTTGTGTTTGCACACACCCCAATAGAAACACAGGAAAACCAGGGATACTTGGCACTACATGCTGCCTGGAAGAATTTTATTTTCCACTCTGAAAAGCTTTTTCTAAGCAGTTTTGTTGCCTTTGCAATCAAGCACTGCCTTCTTCTCCACACTTTGCTTTCTCTGGAAATGTTCAAGGAGAGGTTGGAACAACCTGGTCTAGTGGAAGGCGGCCCTGCCCACATCAGTGGATGGAACAAGGTTGAGTTTTAGGTCCCTTCCAACCCAAGCCATTCCATGATTATGTGATTCCTCCTGACTCAAATCCCAAGTCCCTAATGCCACTAAAGTGCTACTATCAAAAACCAATTTTAAGCAGCAGTTTTGCAGTTATCAGGGGAAAAAGCAAACCTGTAAAAGCCATGCTGTTCCCCAGAGCCAGTCAATTATTTCACACTTCTCTGACCTGGCTGTCAGGGAAGCAGCAAGGACAGCTTCAAAGTGTTACCTGAGGATCAGGTTTTTAAACTTTTCTTCACCTGACTTGCAAACTATGATTGATTTTATTTTCCTCTTCAGCCAGACCTGCTCCTTTTCCACAGGGAAATCACCCTCACCAAAAGCTCTTTGAATATTTCTCAGCATAAAGAAAAAAATGAGGGAACTGAAACCAAACATTTGGAGGAGGTTGCTAAGAACTCACAGCATTTCACTTCACATCTGAAAGCTCTCTTAAAAACTAAAATCTGAATTAGAATATTAGAGGTGAGTAACTAAATTTGTGCTGTTCTATTGCCCTGTGGAAATGAAAATGGACATGGAAGTCATCAGCAGCAGTCTCTTTTCCCAGGTAACAAAGGACAGGGTGAAAGGAAATGGCCTCAGGTTACAACAGAGGAGGTTTAGATTGGATACAGGGAAAAATTCCTACACAGGATTCTCAAGCACTGGAATGAGCTGCCCAGGGAAGTGGTGAATTCATCATCCCTGAAAGCATTCAAAAAACTTGAGGATCTGGGTTAGTGGTGAACATGGTGGTGGCTGGACTAATGTCTTAATTACTCAAAAAAAAATTCTCTGAGCACTCTATGCCAGGGCATCCCCTTCCTCTGAGGGAACAATTCCTCCGCAATATTCCATCTATCCCCGCCCTCCAGCAGTGGGAAGCCACTTCCAGTGTCCTGTCCCTCCACCCCTTGTCCAAAGTCCCTCTCCAGCTTTCTTGGAGAGAGAAGTACATCTAATATGATTTTTCACAGAAAACTTAAAAAAGAAGAGAAAAGAAATAAAGAATTAACAATTCTTGGTAGTAGAACCAACACGAGAGTCACACAGGAAACTGGGAGTAACTGGCAATTATTACATGTCCTAAATGTTTTGTTCTGCATCCGGTCGAGTTATAATCATTCATGAGGAGAGCCCAGAGGCTCTGTGGGCAATCTGTTCAGGGCTGGGCAGTGCCCAGGGAAGAAGTTGTGCCTCCTGTGCAGGGGAATTGCTGGGCTCAGTCCCTGCCCGTGGCTCTGGTGCCATTGCTGGCCCCCGGAGCAGAGCCTGGGCCCTGCTCTGCCCCTCCCTGCACACAGGGACACCCAGGGCTGAGGGCCCCTCTCAGCTGGGGCTCCTCTCCAGGCTGAGCAGCCCCAGCTCCCTCAGCCTTTCCTGGGCACCCAGATGCTCCAGGCCCTTCCTCAGCGCCGCAGCCCCCGCTGGCCCCGCTCCAGGAGCTCCTGTCCCTGCTGTGCTGAGGAGCCAGAGCTGGACACAGCACTGCAGAGGTGCCTGCAGGGCTGGGCACAGGGGCAGCATCCCTCCTTCTGAACCATCAAAACAAAAGCATCTATGTTTTTTGACAAATTTCTTACACAAACATTCCATCATCCAAAACAAGACCTTCCAATAGAAGACCAGAAGAACATTATGATCTGAAGGAAGTTCTCAGGTGCTCTCTCAAGCCAAAGACTTTTATCTTTACACTGAGCAATTCCATCAAGACATGGTAAACAGCATATTATTTGTGCAGTTGATTCCTTCTCTCAGCATTTCCTGGTTTGTATCTTTCCTGAACACATCCTACACTCCCTTCCTTGCTTTCAACAGGAATAGTAAACAGCATAGTGTGCAAGCAGATTTCAGAGCTAATTGAAAATAGGAATATGGAGTTTAACTGTCAAGTTTAGCAACAGATCATTTGCATCTCCTTTATTTTGTTGTACAAGTTCCCTGTTTGCATAGAAAAAAACTAAAATACATGTCAAGTTGCTTTGTAAGTGCCTGGTATCTAATAAGGATGAAAATAAGTATCTCAAATGGTAATGAAGCATTGTGTTTATTTGCCAAGCAAATTACTGGAAGGCAAATTACTGTGACAATGGCAAAAGGGAGGAAAGGCAGGAAGACCTGCCCTGCTTCCCAGATGTCAGAACACTTTTGGTGCTGGTAAATTGGTCCTTGCCCAAATAACAGCTGGGAGCAGCTTGGGAGGTGCCACCACCCAGGTTTGGGTGCCAGTACTGGTTTTAGAGAATTAAAGAGAATAGTTGCCTGTCTCAAGCACTTTTAAATCCATGAGGTAAGGACAGAAGAGAGTAACAGGATGGAATTAACTCCAGGTCTGGTGGAGGTGAGATCCAGTCTGGGAAATCTATCCCCACAGAAATTCCCACAGTGGCAAAGCGTGTAGAGAATCAACTGTCATACACACATCACCCAAAGCTCACCCCAGGTTAGGGACAGATGGCAGCTGCCACTGCCAGTGACCACCAAAGCCCCCCAGAATACTCCTCTGTGGATAGCTGGGACCTGAACTGCAGAGAACCCCCACTTGAGATAAGATCAAGGTGAAACAATGGTCTGGATGTTATCCCAGGCTTAGGGGGAGGTTAACAAAGCTGAGGAGAAGGGATTGCTGAGAATGGACACAAAAAAAGGTAGAATTTATGAGACACAAGGAAAGCCAATGCAGCAGCTCTGACTGGGAAAAAGGGAATTCTGGCAGAGAGGGCTCCTGACCACCAATCCCAGAAATCACCAACTCAAAAGAAAAGGAACTCTGACCTGACACTAATTAGCATTAGAAACAAGGGAATCATTTAACCAATAGTGTAAGAGACTTATGCCCTTGAGCATTAATTCCTTGCTCACTAAAATATATAAATAAGAAATGGTTCCAGAGGACTTTGGGACCCTCCACTACTGAGAAACCCAGGATGAAGAAAGACCAGCAGGACACTGCTGGATCCAGAGATGGTGACAATCTTCTGCTGGATCTGTCTCTCTTTCTCCTCTCTTTTCTATTCCTTCCTATCTCTCTACCTCACATTCATTGCTACATAAATTCCATATTATTGACTTCAGCACATGGACTCATTTGCACCTTAATTCGGGCAGAGGCATCTCTCATGAATCAGATTTTAATAGAGGCCAAGGGTGTTAATTGAACAGACACGCTCAATCCACACCAGTTGGCTTCAGAAACACAGAAAAGACCCTGGTGCTGCTTAATTTACCAGTACTGATCTGTCCATGGGAGCTCAGAGCTAACAACAATCCAGTGGAAACCAGGAATTTCCTGCCTATGGCATACGGGTTGGAAGGAGATGATCTTGATCCCTTCCAGCCCAAACATTTCTGGGATTCTACAATTAAAATTTTGGCTTCAGCAGCCAAATTGCTTCCAGGTCTCATCACTCAGTCACTGGTACCAGTACCTGGCATCACCTGCTGGAATCTTCCCCATTTTCTCCATGGGACCAGAATGGCTGAAGGTTTTAAATGAAGTGTAGGCTGGATTGTATTCTTCCCTGTGAGGATGTTGGGGCCCTGGAACACGCTGCCCAGAGAAGCTGTGGCTGCCCCTGGATCCCTGGAAGTGTCCAAGGCCAGATTGAACAGGGCTTGGAGCAACCTGGGATAGTGGAAGGTGTCCCTGCCCACGGCAGGGGATGGCACTGGATGAGCTTTAAGGTTCTTTCCAACCCAACCATTACGGGATTCTATCCTGTGATTCTAACTCTGCCTTCCATATTCCATACTCACACCTGCTGGAAGTGCTCAGCCAGAGGGAACAATCAAGTTCCTGTTCAGCTTTTCCATATTCAGCCCATTTCAGATCACTCACTGCAGTCCTGTGTAGTGTTAGTTATACACTGACATCTCCTTTTTCCTTTACTGGATCCTTTCTCATTTCACAGTTTTTCAGCATGCAGAATTGAGAACCACCCTCCATTTTGCACTCGGAAATGGAGAAGTGCCATGTGTGTGTGACATCCCTGTTTCTCCTGTCTTTTCTCCTGGCAAAGTGCCTAAGGATAGCGAGTTTTGATTTACTGTTGGAGAGGACAGGCAGAGGAGCTTGTCCAAAGTGATTTGTGAATATATTTCAGAAGCTATGCACTCCAAAGAACATCTCCTTTTGTAACTTCAGCCTCCATCACCCGTTGTTTCCACTTGTATCAAGAAGCCTTTGAATCCTCTGGGACTCCTTCCTGTGAAAAATTGGCAAGCTTAATATTTGGATTCTTCCAGATATGAGTTTGGAGCAGCTCAGAGAATTTACTGTTTAAAAACACCTCTCTGATCTATTACCAGTTCTCCATCCCATGTAAGGAAGCACCAAAAATGTGTTATTGAAATGTGTGGGGCTTTATAGACTGGACATGGAATAAAATCAGATGTTTTCTATTTGTAGATGAGCAGAGGTATAACTTTACACAGGAAATATTTTCAAGGAAGATTTAATACCACAGGAGCTATTTGTTTGCCTTGTAAAAGTCTATTAATAATTTTCTTTTTAAATGTTGTTACAGTGTCAAAAGAAGACCTAAAATTTCTAAGCAGCCTGATAAATTCACCTTCTTGTTTATGGCTTTTTTTGGGGGGGGGAGATAGTGACAGTTCCCAAAACCAGCCCTGGGAAATGCAGGAAAGCTGGGGAATCTAAAGGAAACCCTGGGAAGGAGCTGGCACCAAACCAGAGCAGTTTCTCTGCTAAGAAAGATGCACTGATGGAGCACCTCTGTGCTGGCTTTACTGCAGGAACAGTATCATAAATCTATAATGTTTCTCTCCATAAACTCCATTGGTGTACAGTGTATTAAACTGGCTCTTAATAAACTGCACTCCTTCCCTCTTGCTTGCCTCCCTAGCACATAAAATAAACACCAAGAAAAGGAACTAATTTAGAAAATGAAGTCTATTCTTTTTCTGAGGGGAAAACAGTGTCCAATGTCTCAGAGTGACAGTGGTCTCCCTTGGAGGACAAGCATTGATTATTATCTTTATTAATGATGCAGACAAAGGGATGGAGGTCACCCTCAGGAGGATTGCAGGTGACACTGTGAGCTAAGGGTGACCTGACTGTGACCTTCCAGGACCTGAAGGGGTTACAAGAAACATAGAGACTCTTTAGAAGGGCCTGGAGTGCCACGCCAAGGGGTAATGTCTTTCTTCCCACTGAGAGAGGGCAGGATCGATGGGATATTGGGAAGGAATTGTTCCCTGGGAGGGTGGGCAGGCCCTGGCACAGGGTGCCCAGAGCAGCTGTGGCTGCCCCTGGATCCCTGGCAGTGTCCAAGGCCACTGGAGCAGCCTGGGATAGTGGAAGGTGTTCCTGACATGGCAGGGGGTGGAACTGGATGGGCTTTAAGGTCCCTTCCAAACCAAACCATTCCAGGATTTTGTGAAAAGAGAAAAGTACTCAGCCAAAAATTTTAATCTTCCAAGGCAGCCCCAAAGCTGCCCTGCTCCCCAGTTTTTCTTTCCCGTCACATCACTGCCACACCATCTAAATGAGTTTGCAGGCCCTTGGCAGTCACTGCTGAACATTCAGAGCTGGTTTCCATTTTGACAGGTTGCTGCCAAACACAGTGTTTGATATTTTTCTGTTTGCATAAGACTCTCCTTGAAGAGGTCAGAGCATCCCAAGGGAAATCTGGTGTCATTTGAGAGGCACAATAATAGCCCATTACACAGGCCAATAAACAACGTTGGAAAGCAATTCCTCTTGGACATTCAAACCCTTTCCCCTTTCACTTTATCTTTCCATTCTAAAGAGTCCTGTCATTTCCAGAACATTCTTGCAATAAAATAGAAAGGCTGAAAAACTAACTGCTGATTTGTTGAGATGTATCTGACTGTGGAAAAACCCACTCCATTACTGGAAATTAAGAGCTGACCTCAGGGACCAGACATGAGCCATGCTCAATGTTGAGTGTTAACTTTGTTCCATCCCTCTTGTTTAGCCTGTGAGACAAATTATACATTAAAATCTGGTTTGATCCTGTTCCATTTCAGCTTCTGCTCCAGGCACTGCAGGGACAGATGGAGAGAGGAAGGGGCTGTTTACAGAAAATCCCAGAATCCCTGAGGCTGGAAAAGCCCTGCAGGATCACCAAGTCCAAGCTGTGCCCACCTTGTCCCCAGCCCGAGCACTGAGTGCCACCTCCAGCTCTTCCTTGGACACCTCCAGGGATGGGCACTGCAAACCTCCCTGGGCAGCCCCTGCCAAGGCCTGAGCACCCTTTCCATGCAGAAATTCCTCCTGCTGCCCAACCTGAGCCTCCCCTGGCACAGCCTGAGGCCGTTTCCCCTTGTCCTGTCCCTGTTCCCTGGCAGCAGAGCCCGACCCCCCCTGGCTGTCCCCTCCTGTCAGGGAGTTGTGCAGAGCCAGAAGGTCCCCCCTGAGCCTCCTTTTCTCCAGGCTAATTCCCAACTTCCTCCTTTTCTCCACTGCTATTTCCCATGCAATCCACCAAGGCTGGGCCATGCTGGGACCTTGCAGTGAAAATCTCTTCCTCTCTACACACCTAATTAGCAAAAGGAGTTAGGAACAGAAATTTTTTTAGGCTTAAGATTTTGTACCTTCTGTCTCTATACTGAGGGTACGAAGACAATTTGTTTATGTCATTCCTGGTCTTGATGCTGGTCCCCCTATGCCAGCACATCAAATTTCCTTCTTTACATTCCCTTCCACAGACATTATGGATCGCTCTTATCTAACTTGAAGCTCTCATCTTTGCCATTCCTGGATGGTTGAATCTGTGGGATTTGGGACATTAAACACAGCTCAGTTTGAAGGAGTGGTCAGCAAGAGTGAGTCTGCAATTGAAACACCACTGCCTGGGCTTCCCAGGGTATCCCTGACTGCTCCTGGCCTCCTTATGGGCTCCCACTGTGGCCGTCAATCCACGAACCTCTTGGTGACAAGTCCTGCTGATGCTCTGCTGCTCTCCAACCTCATCCTCTCCTATCAGTACTGTTCTTACAGCATCCCAACCCACACTTTCCTTCTGACCTCGGCATTTTTCCTCCTGAAGTCTGATTTAATGGAAGTGAACCGCAACAGTCAAACTGATCTTTGCACAACCCCCAAACAATTCAGCTGCGAGCCTTTAATGAATCCTTAATGACAGCAATTCCAGCTCAGAGCACAAGAGAACAACTGAATGGTGGGAAGTGCAAATAAAAAATGGGTTTCAGCTGAAGCATTCACAAGCCCTGCTGCTGGTGACAGATACCTGTCATATCCCAAATGGAGCTAGGAACAAGCTTTATTCCTTCTAAGATAAATCAGTGTTTTCACTCCCAAACATTTTCCTAGTAATGGAAGGCAATCATGCCTCCAGCTTGGGAAGACATCATCATTTAGAACAACACAGTCAGCTTGATTTTTAGAAAAGAGTGATGGGACAAGATAAGAAGTGGCCAAAAACTCCCAAGCTGACTTTGCAGTGCACCGGATACCACACTTCAAACACAAATTCAAATAAATATCAAATAATGAAAACAGCTTGGTGGTTGAGTAGCACTTGTAAGGTACCATGAAAAGCTATTTTCCTAATGGACATTTGGGGATTTGGGCACAAAGTTGCTTCCAATGCAGATGTTTGACAGAAAAGCTCTTGATCAGCTCTGCAAAGCTGAAAGGACTTGCTCAGATTAGAACTGACCTGAAAAACATATTTGGGACTGAGGAGAATAATCAACATTTATGCAAATAAAGTTCCATGGTTGGACTGAATGGCACATGAGGAAGTTTATACAGTTTATGACTGGTAATCACATTATATGAGACCTCTGCTAGAGTAAACTGAAGGACGGAATGCCTGAATATGTTAATTGAAATAATGAACTGCTGAAACACCATAACTGTGCTCCTGCAACCTGAGCTGAAGCAGAGTTACTTGGAGTCCAGGCCATCTATTACAAATGAAAGACACAACAAAGGGGGAAATTTGGTGGCAGTGGCACTCTGGAGTCTGCTGGAGTGGCCAACTCTGTTATCCAGGGGAATTCTACCAGGCTTGCTGGGAAATTATATCTCTAAAGAGCAATTTGGGCTTTGCAATCATTAAGAGAACATGGAAAGTAAGAAATTTTGATAAGACTTGGGGCTTATTTCTCTCTCACTTTTTCCTTTTCACTGTTACTATTACCAATACATTTTACTTTAATGCCAGAAGGGTTGGGATTGGAAGGAACTTTAAATTCCATCCAGTTCCACCCCCTGCCATGATCAGTGCCACCTTCCACTATCCAAGCTTGTTCCAAGCCCCATCCAATCTCGCCTTGAATTCCTACAACCTTATTTTTGCTGAAGTACAGGGGTACTCATCTTGCAAAACACAAAATATGTCCTGACAGGAATCACCTTGCGGTTTGAATCCAACCAGAACAATTTGACCAGGGATTACTGCAAGGAAATCCCTGGAAATAAGCAGCTGTAAAATGTGCAGAGCACCTTTTAATGAATGCACCAATGCCCCATAAATGCAGTTATTTTACTCACTGTAAAATACACTGTAGTGTACCACTGGTACAATGCCCAGACAGTAAAGAATATTGAACTCTAACACAAATTCCACTATTCCACCAGAGAGACTCAGCTAATGATTCCAATTCCACACTCTTTGTCAAGTTAAAAGATACTGTAGACACTTGGATATTTGATATATTTAACAGCTAATTGCTTGTTGTTTATTCAGAGCTAAAAATTGAGTAACAGCTGTGGCAGTTCCTCACATTGTCCCCAAAGACAGCAGGGTGGTTGTTTTGATCCAACAACCAGTTAATTTTCATGGCAGCCAGAAAGGAAGAAGGAAGCTTGCCAGAAGCATGGATTTTACCATAAAGAAGTGACTGGCAGGTGGTTCTGAGGCACAATTACCCTGGATTTATACATTTATCTGGTGTAATCCTTAGTCCTGGCTATGGCACCTATGATTACTTGGCTTTATCTTGTTATTGTTACAAAATTCCTGTGACACTTGGTTCAATCCCAACAGAAATTTCCCATACATACTACCATGCACTACAGCTGCTCCTACTTATGGTTTTATTTCAGTACACTTGCATCCTCTGAGAGTTTGCAGTTTTCTTCTTGAAAAATATTTTACAATCCATCCTAGCAGTATTAAACTTAAACATGGGCTGGTTTATTTATTTTCCAAGATTATTAGATTCTCCCTCTATTCCTTCCACCTTTTTTCCTTCTCTAACTCTTTCCAAGGAGGCTGCAGATATTTTTTTGCATGGTGCATTCAACGGCTCTAAGGGAGCCATCAGCTTCCAAAAACCTCAAAGCTTCCCCTCTTTACTGGGAGTTTCTGATCCTGTCCAACCTGGCCCTGGACACTTCCAGGATACAGTGCAGCCACAGCTTCTCTGTGCCAGGGCCTCTCCACCCTCCCAGGAA
Source organism: Luscinia megarhynchos (assembly GCA_034336665.1). NCBI lineage: Eukaryota > Metazoa > Chordata > Aves > Passeriformes > Muscicapidae > Luscinia > Luscinia megarhynchos. The sequence continues at coordinate 31,711,618 of CM067569.1, read as the reverse complement.
CAATTCCTTCCCAATATCCCATCTATCTCTGCCCTCTGGCAGTGGGAAGCCATTCCCTGTGTCCTGTCCCTCCATCCCTTGTCCAAAGTCCCGCTCCAGCTTTCTTGGATCTTTAAGATCCCTTCCAACCAAACCAGTCTGGGTTTCTGTGATTTTTTCATAAATCTGTGCTTCCCTTAGGGCTTTACTGCAAACAACCCTTGTTACTCTCATTTGCTGCTGCTTTACAGATCCCATCACTTTCCTGCCTTACAGCACATCTGTGATGCATCTGTTCCAGCAAGAACTCCAGATGTCCAGAGCACATGGATCTCACCACGCTGCTGTAGTTTTCAAGACTTCAAGCATTAGTACAAGAATCTGCATATTTGGTCTTGGTCTGGTTGCTTGGCTGGTCTAATCAGAATAAAATCTTATATCCCAGGGTACCTTCTTCCTTGTTTTCTACCTGAAGTTAATCAAATTCTACTCTATCCCTGTATTTCCTCCACAGAAGATGAATTCCCCTAAATTGCTCATTTATCCAAATCATTCATTCCTCAGGCTCCCTCCAGACTTCCAACCATAAATGCCGTTTTGGCTGAAGTGAAATTCATCTGAAATGGCAACTATTAAAAGGAGACATGAAACTCCATGAAAACCTTGGAGGCATTGCTAACCAGGTTATTTACCTCCTGCTTCTCACCCTGTTTTATTTAGGAAAACAGACTTCAGTGGGAACATACCACATGTAATCTTTAAGCCGCATCAAGCTGGTCAATAATTTGCGTGGCAACTTTATAGAGCTGAGAAGGGAAAAATAATTAGAGTTGGAAAAGATCTTTAATATCCTCAAATCCAACCAACAACCCAGCACCACTGCTGTCACCACTAGCCTATGTCCTCAAGTGCTACATCCACATTTTTTTGAACACTTCCAGGGATGGGGACTCCAGCATCTCCCTGAACAGCCCATTCCAATGCTTGACCACACTCTCCATGTAGAAATTTTCCTTAATATCCAATCTAAACCTCCCGTGGCACTAGTTGAGGCCATTTCCTCTCGTCCTATCTCCAGTTTCCTGAGGGAAGAGATTGAGCCCTTCTAGTTCCACCTTCCTTTCAGAGAGTTAAAGAGCAATAAGGTGTCTCCTCAGACAACAAGGTGGCTCTGTCCTCAGCAGCCTCACTGATTTTTGGGAGCTCATTAACAGGAGTTTTGAATATCCCACAGGTAACGCTCATTCCAGTGTGTCCCACACCCAACACCCCTCACAGTTCACCAGGAGAATATTTCCACCAGACAAATCTTGGACTAAATGGCTTCCTAGCAGTAATTCCCACTTCTCTGCTGTAATAGTGGGTAGGTCACACAAAGGCAGCATTTTGAAGCTTGAACCAAAGTCCTCTGTGCCAAACTAGCCCTTTTCTCTAAGAACAGGGGCTTAGACAACCAGCACAGGCAGCAGCTCAAAAATTATTCTTCTTCACCTGAAATAATATTTAAATACAGCCACAGACAACATTTTCCCCCATGCTCTTACCAAGAAGAAATGAAATATTTCATGCAGGATTCAATTATGATGCAATCAATTTTAACTGATTCTGCTCTGAGCAGGCATAAATATTTCTCATAAAGGAAGTTAGGATAATTGATTGATTTAGATTAATAGAGAGAAAGTGAACTGTATTACAAATAGCTGGGAATTAACTTTGTCCTTGCAAGCATGAAATAACGCCAAAGGTCTCTCAGCCTTCAAGTATGTACAAATCTGAAAGGAAGAGTTTTTCAAAGAGGGCAGAAGGATCCACTTAGCAGAGCAGGGATTTGACCTGGAACATCAAAAACTTCCTACTGCCATACTAATGTCCTGTCAACTTTGAGTTCCAGACACAGTTCTTGATTTCAGCTGTAAAATATCCATTTCTGTATTTATGCTCTTGCTTCAAATTCCAAATCCAAGTTCTCTTTTTCATTTATGATTATTATTTTAATATTTAAAAATGTGCCACACACTTTTGTTTTTCTTTCCCTTTTTTTTTTTTTTTTCTCTTTTGGGTATTCAGTTGTTAATTGAATGACCACAATTGAGGGTTTGCTAACAAAAACCATTGAGTTTTTCCTTGCCTCCATCTGGAAATTAACTGCATGAACATGGCTGGAGATGGGGCAATGTCTTGTCAGGAACCAACACCCTTGAGTTCATTGCTATCCCTTCCCTGATGACGGGAAGTTCTTCCTTAAGCACCCACACAAGGTGCATCTTCAAACCTCATCGGACCTTCAGCACAGCCTGAATTGCTCCTCAAGGTGAGGAAGAGCATCTGTCTTAGGTTGCAATACAGGATGTGACCAGAAATGTGTACTCTGTCACCATCTGTTGCAGCTGGGAGGGGCAGTGACCCTTATCTCTGTGGCACATACTATCTGCTAATGGGCACAAAAACCAGCTGGGGCAATCATCTTTATATTTTCCACAACCCATCCTCCCTCCAGGAAGATATTATCTGCTGCTGGTCCATTGAGTCCCACTGTATGACTGATAAAATTACATCATCCCACTGGGAGATGCTCCAGCCAGGGGAGGAGCCAAGCCTTTCCGACCTAGATAGAAACAGATTTTGGACACCAAGTTACATTCTTTCCACTGGATTCCAGAGGAACACCAGACCTTTCCACATCATCCCTGGATCTTCAGAGGAAAACTGCACCTTCTACAGGAGCACTGCTTCAGCTGAACCACATCTGCCACTGCAGGAGGATGCAGCCACCATTTAATGGGACTGCTACCAACACCCTGACTGACAGAGTGTCAGGTTGTATTCTGACTCTGTCAGTGTTTTGGGATTGTTCTTTGCAATATTGTATTTCTATTTTAATTCTCCTAGTAAAGAACTGTTATTCCTAATTCCCATATCTTTGCCTGAGAGCCCCTTAATTTCAAATTTATAATAATTTGGAGGGAGGGGGTTTACATTCTTCATTTCAAATAGAAGCTTCTGCCTTTATTGGCAGATACCTGTCCTTCAAACCAGGTCAGCATCTCAAAGGAGTGACCTATTGAAGCTTTGAGAATAGCCCAAAGGATAAAGGAGTGAGGCAACATCTGTGCTGCAAATCCTTGGAAAGGAGTACCACCCCATGCTGCTTCCTGGGCAGAACAAGCTCCAGGAATCCTTCCCTTTGCTGTTTCCTAATAGCTGGAAATCTACCTCTGCTCAAAATAAGCTCTAGGGAAGGCTCCTAAAGAGGCTAACTAACATGAGGATAACAAAAACATTAATGCACTACAAGGTGGTTTGAAAGACTCCTCTGTCAGAGAGAGGGAAATCCACCACTGCCTTTGGAAGAACCCCAAATCTGACAGAACCCCAAACCTCTGTCACTCTGGCTGATGTAGTGCCAAGGGATGCCACTTCCCAGCTAATGGAAGAAAAAGGAGAAGAGTCTTCTGCAGGGTCAGTGCATCAAATACAGACAGGTCCCTAGGGTGGGCAACTCGAACATCATGGAAATAAGCTGGGCTCCAAGAAAGCAATTCCCACTCACACACAGGGCCTTGGAACTGCCATCAGATTCTAGTAAAGCACCAGTCCAGCCTTTAACATTTAAAAAAAACCTCAAACCCAAACCAAATCAAACAAGAACCCCAGTGGAAATCATTAAGAAAAAAATCAATCCCACACCTCAAACATTTTCCTATGATATACAGTCTGTGCCACTGTTTGCAGCTCCATCCATCACACCCACTGACTGTCCTGCCTGTTTCCTCTGGATTTGCCCACTCCTGGCCAGGATACCCTGGCAGACAGCCCCTACATCAGACTCTACATTTGTTTGGTTTCTTTTTACCATCAGTTGCAACATCACTGTAAATTACTGGCTGCAGTTGGTGGTTTCTGGGGATAAATGAGATGAAGCAAAGCCTCACCACAGGGGAATGATGACATCTGTCATGATCTTCATTAAAAAAAAAAAAAAAAGGTGTTATGGGGGGTAATTAAGCTTCTTTCATCAAAAGACTAAGACATATTTTCCATTAATTTTAAGGTTACACAGGCACAAAAATCTCAAGGGAGAAATCAACAAAAAAAAACCCCAAACCAAAATAATTTGATCGGGAAAAGTAAAGCAAACATTCCAGAAAAGAGAAGCCATTGAACACTAACAGATATCACAGAGTCATACCTTCGGGTTGGAAAGAACCTCAAAGCCCATAAAGCCCCATAAAGCCTTAAAGCCCATAAAACCAGTGCCACTCCCTGCTGTGGGCAGGGACATCTTCCACTATCCCAGGTTGCTCCAAGCCCTGGCCAACCTGGCCCTGGACATTTCAGGGATCCAGGGACAGCCAGAGCTTCTCTGGGCACCCTGTGCCAGGGCCCCACCATCCTCAGAGGGAGTAATTCCTTCCCAGTATCTCACCTAATCCTACCATCTGGCAGTAGGAAGCCATTCACCTTGTCCTGGCACTTCATCCCTTGTCCCAAGTCCCTCTCCATCTTTGCTGCCAGCACCTTCAGGAACTGGAAGACCACAATTTGGTCACCCCAAAGCTTCTCCTCTCCACACTGAACAATCCCAGGTCTCCCATCCTTTCCTCCCAGCAGAGCTGCTCCATCCCTCTGATCATCCTGGTGCCTCCCCTGGACTCTCCAGCAGCTCCAGGTCCCTCCTGTGCTGGGCCCCAGGGCTGGGGCAGCTTGCAGGTGGGGTCTCCCAAACGTGAGACAGAGGGAAAGTTGATAATACCAGAGAAACAAAAGAGCTGAGGAGAAATCTGTGACTGACCAAGTCAAGCCCTTGGAAGCAGCTCCAAGATCCTCCATTGTTATGTTTCATAGACAGCCAAAAAATCAGAGGTGGTGTAGTGGAACATCTCTGACCAAAGGACAGAAGCAGTGATTATAAAACATCAATTTTCCAGCAGGAAAATGTGATTTAAACCACAAGATGCTGTTGAAACCCTGATTACTGACACTGAAACAGAGGACATGCCAAACCAGTGTTGACAGTTCTGTGCCTCTGATCCCAGCATGTGGATGTCTCCTGGAAGAGCCAAGAGTGCTCAGACCCCTTGGCAACAGTCCTGAAACAGGGAAAGCAAACACTGTGCCATTCTTTAATCCCAGTAAATACACACATCAGTTGGAGGCTGATCCCAGGAAAAACAATGCAAACAGACAGATGAGACCAAATGCATGCTACAGAAGGATAATACACGTATTAACATGGGACAATAGGGGAAAAATACATGAAATTGGTTATTTGTAATGAAATTACAAGCCTGGAGAGCAGAGGGAATGCAACTTCCCAAGTTTAAATATCCATGGCCTCATATCACATAAGCTGATTATGAAACTAAGAAAATACACTGGGTGAACATGAAATAAATGAGCTGAGGTCTCAAAATGCAACCAGAAAGAAATCCGTGCATCAACCACGTGTAAACACATAGATCCAGGTCTGGGAATGGTTTAGAAATGCAGCATCCTGACTGGGAAGGGTCTGGACACCACCAAGATGCTGTGGAGCCTCTCTTTCCCTTAGAGATGAAAAGAGTTGCAGGCTTTGAGTGTACTCAGGGCAAATACAGAGGCTCATGCCAGGTCAAATTTTCCTCCAGCACCTCCCTGCCATCCCTGGTGGAGGTGGGACACTGTCCAGAAGCACTTACACAGGTGTGTAATCATGGGATAACAAGGGTGTGCATGGCATTAGCCGAGCAGTGGGGTCCTGTGGGACAAAACTCAGAAAGTAAAACTAATCCGAGTCCTCGGAGAGGAGTCCAGCTCAATGACCAAATCCTAGAACCTTTGGTTTCATCAGAAATGCTCTTAAACTGCCTTTTTCTGTTTCATCAAGCAGAGACTGAGGAATGAGATGCCCAGACTTGTGCTGCTTTAAGGTCTCAGGGCAAAAAGTGCTTTCACTGTGGAGAACAGCAGCCCAGCAAGCTTTCCTTCTACCACGGGAAGAAGGAAGGTGAGTTTTCTTCCGGAAGGGGGATATTTTCCTTAAGAGGTGGGATACTTCCTTCAAAAAGTCAAATATATTCTTTTAGAAGTGGCATATATAACTTTTCAAGTGCTGTACCAACAATGGGATGGGATTGTTCATTAAAAATGATGATGATGACTGGGACAATAAACACTGTGAGGTAACGGCAACCTGATGATTTATTCAGTACTTTTCCTTCTGCACTTCTCAGGCTCATCCCTGCATCCACCTAACAGCAAAGTTTGTATTTTGGCTGGAGCTGGAAGCGTGTTCTGCTTAGCTAAGTCCCTGATGGCTTTGATGGGATGAGGCAGGGAAGGGTGAGAGGCTTAGCTCGACTCACAGCTTTTTCCTTCTTCTCTCTTTCTGGGTTTAACCTCACAGACAGCACTCACAAACCAAAATTAGCCCAACATCTAAAACTCAGAATACACAGAGCTACTCCATGGATGCTTGTTATACTTGAAGGCTAATTAGAGCTAATAAAAATAATATCAAAATGTTCAGTGCTCTGCCTGGCTCTTGAATGAGAAGGACAGTGTAAATCAGTACTGAAGGGACAGCAAATGTGTGGTTTTAATGTATTTTAATGTTTACTAATCCAGCAGAGACATCTGACACCCACCAGGCTTGTTTTCAGATAGCTGAAAATTAACAGAGATCATACCACTAATTACAAAAACAATTAAACAAAACCAAGGCAGCACATTTTAATTAAAGAATCTTCCCTTTTGTTGGTTTTTTTTTAAATCTACGCTGTGTCATATTTCAACAGTAAAAAAAATCCCAACCCAAAGCTCCAATGTGCTGTCAGTTGGGTGAAATTGCCCTTGAAAAAAAGCAGCCACCATTTCCCATCTGTCTGCAGAATAAAGAATTAATGAAAGGAAACCCTCAGTCAATTTAAAAATAATGAGCCATCAATATGGAGCTGCTTCAGCTCTATCAAACTGAATTAACAGCTCATGGGCTTTTTGGTTGGGTATTTTTGGGGGTTTTTTTGGTTGCGTTTTTTTTTCCCTCTGTCTCCTCTCTTTTTTTTTAAATCTAGTTGATACTAAAATGCAAAAATCCTAAATTTCACATTCCAAACCACCCAATTCCTTGTCTGGTTGTAACAGGTAAAATTTACTAACTTAGGTTGGGCTTGACTGTACTAAACCAGGAATACAACTTTCCAGCACCTTTCATTGACACCTGAAGTCCAAGCAGGAATCAACCACACCAAGGACTTGGGCAAAACCTGGCACAAGCAAAGGAAGTGCCTGGAGCAGCTGGCTTACATGGGATAATTCTAATTGCAAGGATAATTCTAATTGTAACCCAAGCAAAAACAACTTAAAACCCCCAGGTGATGGAGGGAGCAGTTCACTGAGGATCCTGTGTTCCAGAGAAGCACAACAAACGTCCAGAACAGGCTGTGAGCCCACAGAAGGTGTCTTTAATCCTGTCACCCCACACTGAAGTTTGCATGAGCACTGCACAACCCAAGCAGGTAGTGATGTTTAGAGGCTAGACAGTGTTAAAGGAATAAAGTAGGTATTTATTAAAAAAGGACTTCAAAGGATTCACCTTGGGCAGTACAAGAGCCTGGCTGTGGTTCCACCTAAGATGGACCCAGGATGAATGACTGGTCATGAGTTTTCAAACTTTTAAAAGTTGTGGTCCATTTACATACTGGGGTTATTTGTCCAATTACAACTTCAGGTTATGCAGTCACATCTCTCAGATTGCTCTCCTCAGTTCCCTGTTGTTTACACTTTTTGGCCCTGAAGCTGTAGTGGTGTCCTTGGTTCTTAGGCTGGAAAAGGATTGTTTTGTCTAACTAAACTGTGAGGAGAACTTGCTAACACTTTGTATGAAGTTCAGAGTTACGAAGTACAGAATCTGGAAAATATGAAAGCTAAAATTTAAGGCATCAGCAGAACCCCACACAAAGCTATTTATATACAATTTTATTAACTATTTCTCCTCTCCCCCTCCACCTTGACCCAGTGAGGCCCAACAAAATTCATGTATTTTGAATTAATGATGAAAAACACATCTTGCCAATCCACCTCCCATGCTGGCATTTACTGGTGCTCAGGAGCTGTTTGTAATCTTGTATTCTAACCACTATCAATTATCATAAAAGGCTGAAGTCTTCACCTGCTGTTCAATAAATAATGCATGAGAGAGATTAACAACAGGCAAGAAATAGCACTGCCAGATCTTTAACACTTAATATCCAACCAGCCCTGGTCCCCAGAGACCTGAACAAAAAGCCTGTGCTCCAGGGGCAGAGCCTGGGCAAAGAAAGGTGCTTTACAAGCGCCTTTTACAGAGTTTCACAGATCAAAAACCTGTGGTTTGCCTGAGATGTTGTTAATAAAATAATTGAAATAGCAGGAAGCTGTTTGAACTGGTATCATATGACATTCCAAGGGGAAGAATAACATCTCAATAACCTGAGAGCTCTGTGAGAACACTGATTAAACAAGGAGGTATTCTCCCATTTTAATGATTCGATGAATTGTATGATTCTAGGAATTCTTCGTATGGAAATATGTATTTCATTCCACTGTTACCGAGCTTTCTCCTTTAATTTTTTGTCCTTTCTTTTTTTTTTTTCTTTTTTTTTCCCCTTCCCTCTTTTATTAACATCATCCTTCAGGCCCGCCCTCAAGCTACCTACCACCGAAGAAAAGCAGCTTATCCTTCCCTTTCAGCTCCTCTCCCCCAGAGATCCTTAAAATCCAGATCCCCCTGTGGGAAAGGTGGAAGGAATGAACACCCATGGTGACAACACACCTCCAGGACAAACGGTTTCTCACTGCTGAGTTAAATTAAGTGCCTGGAGGGGCTTCAGCAGAAGCTGAACAAAAGCGTGAAACAAACTCCATATGGTCACTTAACAAATTTAACACATTAAAACATTATGGGTTGATACTGATGGGATTTAAAAGGGTTTTAATAACCCAGGGCAATGCCTCAGCATCTCATGGCAGGTGGAGGTGAAGCAGGAAGTCCTTCCCAGAAGCCTGGAGCAAGCACAGGAGGATGAACCCATCCTGTGGATCCCCAGCAAAGCACTCCCCCGTCCTGCTGCACACACAGCTTTGAGGGAAATGCAGATCCTGGTACTCCAAGGCTGGAAAAATCCAGTGGAACACAGCTGAATGTTAGGGAAACCACAAGATTTTTTTGACCAGAGCTTTGCTTTTACAAGAGAAGTGGGAGAAATTAACTGCAATCCTTCCTGGCCAAGGGAAGGCAAGGACAAGGGAAGGGAAGGAATGGTTCCAAGGATATTCCCACTGGAGAAATGGATGCTGACAGCCCATTGGGGGTGTGAGGTCCCACAGAGAAACAGGCTCTGTGGGACAACAAGCTTAACGTATATTCTAAAAAGGTCAAGAGTAAAAAATAAACACCAGAAAATTCCTTTAATAAACAAGTAATAACAAATGGGCTTTCACCCAATTTAGAAAGCCAGACAAAAAACCCAAACCTTTTCTTTCCCACAAAAACCCAAGGGGGAAAACATGAGTCCATAGAAAATTATACCATAAACATCAACCGTTTGGTGACCCTCTTTCCTTCCTTCACAGGGAAACTTCTATCTGATGAGATATAGTTTACAAAAAAACTTATTCAGTTCTAATCCTAAATGACAGATAATTCAAATTTTGCCTCAAATTAGTTGCTAAAGGATCTGGAAGTAGAGATAAGCCTCTTGTTGTGATACAGCAACCACATCATGGTTTGGGTTGGAAAGGATCCCCGTCTTGTTCCACCCCCCACCCATAATCACCTTCCTCTATCTCAGGTTCTCCAAGCCCCATCCAATCTGGCTTTGGACACTTCCATGGCAGGAGAACCCCCTAGGAGACACAGGCAAAGCCAGAAGGGAAGTCCCCAGGGGTCTCAGATCTGTGGGGCAAGCAGAGGTAATTCTGGAAAGGGAACCAGATAAAAAGTTACCTTTGACAAACAGGAAGAGCAACTTACAGGCTACAAAACTTAGAAAGAAATTAGGACATTCAACAGTTAATTACAGTGAGGGATTGTTGGGGGTTGAGTGTTTTTCTATTACTGTGTCAATTTAAAGAATTTTTCCCATTATCATGCCAATGGAGCTGGCCGGGTTACACCCAGGACCTTTGATGACTCTGAACAAAAGGTGTAGGTGGGAGCTGGGCTGGCGGAGGGCCTCTCGTGCTTCCGGAGGGAACTCGTGTTTCTGGCGAGCTCGGAGGAGGACGCCCCGTCTGCAGCCACGCGGCCAAAGGCAGGAGAGCCAGACCCTCTGCGATCACCTGCCCTGCATCTGCCCCGCTGCAGCTCCTGCCTGTGCGGACACAGCTGATCACCCGGACACAGCGGTGAGCGAGGAGCTGCCGCTCCAGCCGCTCTACCCGAGACCGGCGTGGCCGCTGCTGCCCCTCCCGCCCGCGCTCCCGCCTCTCTGCGGCCGCCGGGCTTTGTCTGTCTGCAGCACCGGGACCAAGGGCAGAGAGAGTGTGCCTGCAGCTAAAGAAAGGACTGGGACCGAGTTATCTGTCCTGTGTTGTTGGTAGTTTTAACAACTGCTGTTGTTTCTGTTTGTGAGGTTAGATATATTAGTAAAGGAGCTGTTATTCCTACCCCCTTATCTCTGCCTCAGAGTCTTGAATTCAAACATTTATAATACTTGGTGGGGGGGACTGGATTACGGTCTCTAATTCAAAGGAAAACTTCTGCCTTTATTGGCAGACACCTGTCCTTCAAACCAGGACAGGGATCATCACTCCCAAAAGAATCCCCAAAGAGACTCAGTAAGATTTTTTGTTTGTAAAAGGAATAAGAAACAAATGTGTTAACAGAGGGAGAAACCAGGTGAAAATCACAGTTCAATAATGCTGGAAGTGACCTCTGAGACCATTAGTTCAACTGTTAACTCAGCACTGCCAAGGCCACCATTAACCCATGTCCCAAGTGTCACATACATGTGGCTGTGACATTCCTCCAGAGATGGGTTGATTTGCCACTGCTCTGGGCAGCTGTGGCAGGGCTGGACAACACTTTCAGGGAGAACTTTCCCAGTATCTAACATCAACACTGGTACAGCTTGAGGCTGTTTCCCTGTGTCCTGTTTCCGCTGGCTGCCCCCTCACATCAGGGAGTTGTGCAGAGCCAGAAGGGCCCCCCTGAGCTTTCTTCTCCTCATCAGAATTGAAGATTAGCCACCAGAAACCCCAGAGATGGGAAGAAAAGCCCATGGGCCACAGCTCAGGCCAACACTGCATCTTCTCCCCCAGCCCTTTGTATGCTGGGAGGAAATACTGGAAAGACTCAGATGCATCAAACAGAGGGTGTGAAGCTGCATGTGAGGGGAAGCAGGATCCATAACTAAAAAAAATAAGGAAAAGGAGAAGAAACAAAAACTATCAAAACACACAGACACATTTGAAAAGTGAGGTGGTTCTCCCTGTTGCTGCTTTCCTCAGAGATGCCCTTTCTAAAAACTATTAATTCCTTGCATGGAAGATAATTCGTCACAGAACTATTTTTTCACCCTGTTGTGAAAGTGACAAAATAATAGGCCAAACACAAATGCTCAACAGTGCATTTCAGAAGCAACATGTGCCAGGTTTTTCATTGGGTTTGTAAACCATCCTGAGAAATAAAATTTTACGCCGGGTAGCAGCAATGTATAATTATTCTTCTGAAAAGAACATATATATATTTGGGCAAAAACTTGGTAAAATATTCATAGATCATGGAATGGTTTGGGTTGGAAAGGAACTCGATGTAGTTCCATCCCCCTGCCATGGGCAGGGACACCTTCCACTAGCCCAGGCTGCTCCAAGCACCATAGTCCAATCTGGTATTGCACACTTCCAGGCATCCAGGGGCAGCCACAGCTTCTCTGTGCCAGGGCCTGCCCACCCTCCCAGGAACAATTCCTTCCCAATAACCCATCTATCCCTGCCCTCTGGCAGTGGGAAGCCATTCCCTGTGTCCTGGCACTCCATCCCTTGCCCCCAGTCCCTCTCCAGCCCTCCTGAAATCCCTCTAGGTACTGGAAGGGGCTCTGAGGTCTCCCTGGAGCCTTCTCAAAGTGAACACCTCCAGTTCTCCCAGCCTGGCTCCCAGAGCAGAGCTGCTCCATCCCTCTGATCATCCTGGAGCCTCCCCTGGACTCTCCAGCAGCTCCAGGTCCCTCCTGTGCTGGGCCCCAAGGGCTGGGGCAGCTCTGCAGGTGGGGTCTCACCTGAGCTCAGGGGCAGAGGGGCAGAATCCCCCCTCCCCTGCTGCCCACACTGGGGGCTCAGCCCAGAGCACAGGGGGTGACTGGGGGGTTCTGGTCCCAGCTGTCACCCACAGCACCCCCAGGTCCTTCTCCAGGACTGCTCCAGCTGCCCATGCCAAGCCTGGATCGATCCCTGGGATTGCCCTGATCCCAATGTACCATCAGCACTTGGCCTGGTTAGAGATTCTTGCCCTCCCGACTGCAAGTTCCCCAAACAACTCCAGAAAAAAATAGGCTTATCAGAAGGAGAAAATGTTCCTTAGGACTGGGGTAATGGTATAACTTCGAGGTAGCCAGAAAGTCCAGACTTAATGATTTATTTTAATCAGGCCCTATGTTCCTAAACAATTGTGTCAATAGGATAAAAATGTGAAATGGCAGAGTAATGATGAAAAATGATGGTTGAATAAAGGAGGAAAAATCTCTCAGAACCGTGGAGCAGAACATTTGGCTTGATTAGCATGACTTTGAAAATCTAAATGGATACAAGGAGCTTTCACATGAGACTGTGTAACAAAACAAACCAACAAATGTAATTTATGTTTGAGCCAAGCAGGGCTTTGAAATACATAATTTATTTAATTATTTTACTGTTCCAAGCACTCTGCTGTTCAAAACAAGCAATAACTTAAGTGTGATTCTTCTTAGTAATTCAAAGTTGGAATAAAGAGAAAAATTCTAATGTTTTGGAGCAATCTGCTTAAAATAGGGAATATGAGGAAGAAACGTATTATCCATTAATTGCTAAGCAGTTATCCACCATTTTAAGATGAAAATAAAATTAGTGCAATTAAAGGAAGCTGAGGCATGAGCATTATAAAGCCATTTTCCCCATGCTTTCCCTTTCTCATCCCACTTTTTCGGGGAAGGGTTTGAAGGGTTATGAAAACACTGAGGACAGCTCATTTCTCACTTGGTCCAGATCCATGCTCCCACTGCCACATCCAGACACATGTTGAAGAATGGGAAATGCAAAGCCATACCTGCTCACTCAGGTGTGAAAAGGGACTGGTGTTATATCATCACTTTAAATGGAAATTTAGGTGAGGTTTCCGTGGATGGAAGTAATTTTTCAAAAGCATGCCTGGCTTACAGAAAGCATCTCAGAAAAGTAATGGGAATTTTGTCCTGGGAGACAGACTTCCCAAGATTGTCAGGCACCTCCAGGAAGAGACACAGAATCCCAGCATGGCTCAGGCTGCAGGGAGCTCAGTGGGCATCTGGTGCCACCTCCCTGCTCCAGCAGGGCCACCCCAGAGCACAGGGCACAGCACTGTGTTCAGCTGATTCTGGAATATCCGCAGGGAGGAGAGCCCACAGCATCTCTGGGCATGGACCAGGCTCTGCTCTGGGGGCCCAGCAACTGCACCAGCAATGGCACCAGAGGAATGGGCAGGAACTGATGGCCAGGAAGTTCCACCTGGACATGAGGACAAAATTCTTCCCTGTGCAGGGGCCACAACGACTCAGCTTCTCACTTTCCAGATCTTCTATTGATTCTTTATATTCCTGTTGTGCTCCAGAGGGAAGCAGGGAGGGGCCCTGTGCCTGGACACCACCCTTTGCATCCTGCTCACTGGGTACTGCAATAGGACTTGCGTGCAAACCTTCCCTCTTCCAGCACTTTCACATCCCTTTGGCACAATGAGCTCTCATTTTTAGTACAGTTTTGTCCATTTTAATCAAACATTTCATTTCCCAACAAAAGGTAAGGTGGGGAATTATTTTGACACAGAAGAAACAGAAGGAGGCAAGTTTGGAGGCCCATCACCCTGTTGAATGTGTCTCCTGGTATTAACTAGACTTGGAAAATAAATTGCATGGCTGCAACCATTCAGATGGGATATTGGAAAGAAACTCCTCCCTGTGAGGGTCGAGAGGCCCCGGCAGGTGTCCAGATCCCTGGATCCCTGGCAGGTGTCCCTGCATCCCTGGAAGTGTCCAAGGCCAGGTTGGATGAGGGCTTGGAGGCACCTGGGATAATGGAAGGTGTCCCTGCCCATGGCAGGGGTGGCACTGGATGGACTTTAAGTTCCCTTCAAACCCAAACCAGTCTGGGATTCCTACACAGAACTCAGCTGAACAAAAGCGAATTTTGAGAGCTGAGTTGGCTCAGCAGAGCCCCAGGAGGTCCAAAAAAGCTGTTTCCAGACCGAGCAGCTCCAGCAGACGAGCTGTTCAGAAAAATTCTAGTCACTCTGGGGAGAGTTTCCAGTATAAAAGAAATCCCAAATAAATTTTTAAAAGGCCTCAGCATTACAGAGCAGAATTTTGATCCACAACAATTACCCCTACCTCAAAATGAGTCCAATTCCTAAATTTTGCCATTGAAACATCACTTCTCTCTCATCCTTGAAGGTAATTGAAGGACCTCTGGTCCACCCCTCCCAAGGTCACCAACACCAGGTTAGGATATTTGTCCAGACAGCTGACAGCAGAAATAATTAAATATTTCCAAATCTATCCCTATTTTCTACCCTTAAGAATTAATCAGATTCTCAAAGGACAACTTTTTCTACTACATCCACCCCAAATTATCTCCTGCTTTTTGAAACTTCTATTTTATTTTTTAAAGACATAATTAAAAAAAAAAAAACAACTGAAAGAGGAGAATTGCAGAGATCTTTAGCAATATCTCTACCAACCACTGCTGATGTGCTGATAAATAGAAGTAGAATAATAAACTGATCCATTTTACAGTTTTCTCAGTCTTTATATATTTGTCCTATACGAAAAACATGAGAATTGAAATCCATGGCATAAAAACAACATTAGACACCAAACTGATTCATTACTTCCCAATGAAATCCTTAATGCCCAAATCTGGAAAAACACATCATTTTGGAACAGAAATGAACAAACACGCTGGAATGAAACAAAAATATTTTCCATAAATTTAATCCTCTTTTCCCATCTCATGAATTTATAAACTAAATCAAATTGCCAGGAAAGAAGTGATACTTCCTTGTGCACAGTTTTGATTGAAGCACTTGCAGGCAGAGTTGAGAAGCAACACCTATGAGCCAACTACTGACATGAAAAATGGGGAAAAAATATAAATAGAAGCTATAAAAATCTAAAAATATTTCATATTTCATCTCACTGAAGTAGTTTATTAGCTCAGTAAATTATGGAGGAAATTTTGGACAGTTCTTGGACCAGAACATTTAGAAAAATAAACCAAGTCAGCTATAATTGGGTGTCTCTTGGTTCCCTGGCACTTGCACCCTGTCACAGGTTTCCCACCCCAGCCAAGGGAGGCAGGAGCAGGAACTCCTGTTGCTGAAGCTTTCCTGGAATGTTCATTGTTGCCAGTGGATTTCTATGGCCCAATTTAACCCCCTTCTCCAAGTCTAATCTGCACACCCCTAAAAAGAACAGGAATGCTTTGAACAATCCAGAACTAGAGCCAGTACTTCTCACAGCACCATAGAGTCTGGGTTGGAAGGGACCTGAAAGCTGATGCAGTTTCACCCCCTGCCATATACAGGGATGCCTTCCACTATCCCAGACTGCTCCAAGCCCCATCCAGCCTGGCCTTGGACACTTCCAGGGATCCAGGGGCAGCCACAGCTTCTCTGGGAATCCTGTGCCAGGGCCTGCCCACCTTCCCAGGAACAATTACCTCCCAATATTCCATCTATCCCTGCCCCCTGATAGTGGGAAGCCATTCACCCTTGTCCTTTCCCTCCATCCCTCCTCCCCAGTCCCTCTCCAGCCCTCCTGAAAACCCTCTAGGCACTGGCAGGGGCTCTGAGGTCTCCCTGGAGCCCTTCTCTTCTCCAAGTGAACACTTCCAGCTCTCCCATCCTGGCTCCAGAGCAGAGCTGCTCCTATCCCTCTGACCATCCTGGAGCCTCCCCTGGACTCTCCAGCAGCTCCAGGTCCCTCCTGTGCTTGGCCCCAAGGCTGGGGCAGCTCTGCAGGTGGGGTCTCATCTGAGCTCAGGGGCAGAGGGGCAGAGTCCCCCCTCCCCTGCTGCCCACACTGGGGGCTCAGCCCAGGGCACAGTGGGTGACTGGGGGTGGTGGGGGCCAAGGCACGGCCACCTCTCACCCACAGCACCCCCAGATCCTTGTCCTATTAGAGCAGCATCCATAGGAAACCTCCAGGCTCCCAAAAGAGCCCAGGGATGAGCAGATGCAGCAGACCTCTCAGCCCTCTGACCTGGCACAGCCAGTGCTCAGCCCCCAGCAGCAGCCACGTGGGGCACAGGAATCTATACAAATCCACTCCTCCTATTAGAATTTGTCCAGAACATTCCACAAGGGTAACAACTTCTGACAGAAGTTACTCAATCTGGCAGTTATTGGATCTAATGGATCACCTCTCTTCCCATATAAAAACACACAGCTGGAATAAACTCCACAGAGCGAGGCCTAATTTGTGCAGATGGGCTTGGGCCTGATCCAGCTCAGATTTGTACTGCTGGCTAATCTAATGTTTTAGACCTGGATTAATGACCACAGAACAGCATAAGCACCCAGAGATTCAGCAAAACATTGCTGAGACTTATCACTAAAATAACATCATCCACCTCAACTGCACCCGGAGATGGAATGGCCAGACTTGGCCTAGACCCTCAGCTTACAAGTGGCCAGATTTAATCCCAAAGGTTTATTTTTTGGCTGCAATACCTTAACTTAGATCTCTACACCATACCACATCTCCATTGCCAGACAAACCAGACCCTGGGCTGGTGAAGAAAATTTTGCAAAGTATGGTGAAAAAGCTGGTAAAAAACATTCATAAATAGTTTAGGGAGCTGTAAGATTGTCCAAAGATGTGGGAAAAAGTCTAGGTGTGGGCAGAGAGGCATAAAGACAATGAAATGAACTAGATTAAAAATCAACTGAAGCACTTTCTACCTGGAAACATTTCACAAGAATGATGACATTATATAAACTAATTATTTTAATTTTTTCCATTACAGAAACACTACAAAAAATAGTGCACCAAGTAAAAGCAAAATGCAAAGAGACCTCAAAGTGCCTCTATGGGAAAAATAGGAAAAATCAAGACAAAATCACAGTTTGGTGTCTTTCCACACCTATACATGCATTGCAAACTTGGGAAATGCTGTTCTCAGAATCCCTTGAAATGGTAAAACTAAAATTACTTTCCTTCATAAAGCTGATTTTTGAATGATAGGAAGCAACAGGTGGAAGTATTTTTGTTTAAAATTAAATAGTGAGATGCTCATGAAGGCAATGCAAGAATATCATGGAATCATTTAGGTTGGAAAAGCCCTCCGAGGCTGAAGCACCTTTAAGTCGTTAATTCATCCTTCTTTCTGAAACAGGAGGGAAAAGTAGGAAATTAACATCGAGCCACAGCTCTTAAGGAATGCATTTCTTGATACATCTGTGCTCAGCCCACAGCAACCTTCCAAATTGACTTTACTAAACAACTTTTCCCCTTAGCCAAAATGCCTAGGATAGCAGGACTCTTCATTCTTTAGGGATAATTAGTTTAAATTCCAGCCCACCCTAGTGGTCACTGAACATTTAATTGAGGAATGAATATTCAGAGCCATCACTCCCAGTCCTTATTAGCACACCCAAGCCCACCTCCGAAGGGAGGCTGCAGATTTTGTGCCTCTGGGGACATTTTCTTCAATCCCTGTCGATCGTCCCTGAAAACCAAGTTAAACCAGTTTGGACCAGCACGGAAATCTTTAATGTGCCTCAGCAATCAGGTCCATTCTTTCACCATTACATATAATAAAAATAAAAAATAAATTGGTCCAACAAAATTAGGGGGGGAAAAAACCCCACAGCTTTGTTTCCTGCATTTTTGTGCCCCATTTCTCATGAGTCTCTCTCCACAGAGGGTTATGGAAGGGGATTTGTAGCACAATCACACATCCTCAGCCTCCCCAGGAAGTCAGGCTGATGAAAGGTTTGCTGCTGAGGGAGCAGGAAGACGAAAAGGTGGAAAAATAACACTGGACCCACCTACAGCTATGAAAGCTGTACTCCCTTGTGTCAGACATCCCCAAGGAACATGGAGGGAAGGGAACAGGAGGTTTTGGGATTTGTCCCATTATTCACTAGAGCACTCACACCATTATAAGGAAAGCAGGGAGAAAAAAACCCACCAAAATAAAATCAAACCACACCAACACTGATTGACTTTTTCTAGGATGGGAAAGAACACAAAGCATTCCTAACTGTGGAAATTTTTTTTCTGGATGGAGCACCAAGGTGCCAGTTCCTATTTGTCCTTATCTTAGCGGAATTTACTTTGGTCTGCTTGTTTCCTCTACCCAATCTCTGCTTTCTATTCCAAACTCTAATTTAATACCTAAATCTTTAAATCTTGCCTTGTAGAAGTCCTTTCCCAAGAGTATATTTTCCATCAAAAACCCTGCCCAAAGATTCAAAGCCCTTGAGAATCTCAGGCTGCTCATCTGAAGGGAAAAAGCATGGATGGCTCTACATGGAGGCCTCCAAAAACTTGGGGTAAACTGGCAATGAGAAAGTCTGACCTAAAAATAAGGCTTATTCAGTCTTTAGAACTTTAAAAGTTAAATCTTGTAATTAAATCCAGTAATTAAATAGAAATAAATCCATGGGTGAAAATAATTCTCTGCCTATTAAAAAACATCCAGAAAAATTCAGTTTTGCTGTTAATATGATCTGAAATACCATCATCCAATTCAGTTCAACACAGGGAAAATCATAAAATAATTAATTTATTCCTTAAGAAGGGTCAAATTCAATCCTTCCAGGATTCCTCACATGAGCACAATTATAATGTAATTTACTATTGCACCTAAATTACTTGATATAAAGAGATATTCATCCCATGACGGAAACTGTCAAATCTTAACATCTCTGCTGATCTCAAGAAGATCTTTAAAGGTCAGGCATGGTACCTGTATGCCTGACAATGAAAACAAGTGACAGTTATTTGGGAAAATGGTTTTATTCTGTGAGATTTGCTGGTCTCTGACTTCCTGTGAATTAGGAATGATTGAGCTCAGTGTGTCATGACAAAATGGATTAATTTCTATTTCTAAAGAGCAGGATTTTCTGTTTATTGTATTGCCAGAACACAATGACCATGATCACTGATGGAATGAAATGTCCCAGTCATTGTTTTGAGATCTTTATCCCAAAACCTTAGAAAAGCCATTCCAACCTCAATAACAGACCCTTGGAAGTAGCAGTGCCACGCAAGAACTAAAATAACTCCCTAGAGTTATTTCACTCTAAGTGAGTTAGAGACATATTTGTATAGGCTAGAACAAAATTAGGTGGATTTTTATTTCTGCATTTCTTGTAAATCCCAATGTAAAGAAATGTAGAATATCATGCATCTCTTGTTAACTTTTCTATCACAGACTGAGTTGGGTTGGAAGGCGCCTCAAAGCTCATCTCATTCCAACTCCTTTGCTGTGGGAAGGGACACCTCCCACAAGACCAGGCTGCTCCAAGCCCTGTCGAGTCTGGCCTTGGACACTTGCAGAGATGGGGAATCCACAGCTTCAATCTTTTTTTTCAAAAGGTTTTCACAAACATTTTCACAAAGTTTGTTTAGATTTATTTATAACCCCTTGCTGTTAGTACAGATTTATTTCTAGTGAGTAGGGAGGATGAAAGGCTATGAAAGAAAAGCTCTGGCAGCCATACCATTTCAGCTGAGGGGGTCATTCGACCAAAACTGAGCAGACCACAACTGGAACACATCAGAATACAACAGCAGCTTGCCAAGAACCAACACAACCAATTCAAAGAGCACATTCATCTTCGTAGCCTTCCTTGGATTCTCTTGACTGCAGGGAAAACCACCCCAGGAGGATGGAAAAGAACCTGGTTTTATCAGTCACCCCTGTACCAGAGCTTTTCAGCACACAGGTTTATTAAAAACTGGTTTGTTGAGGAGTTTTACCCATAAATGCATTTATCCATCTGACTTTTAGAGCAACTCCAACAAGGAATTCCTGCCAGAATAATAGCAGAGAGGTTCCACCAGCATGACCTGGCTTTATTCACCATCTCAAGCACCCATGTCTGATAAACCACAACTACACACAGCACAAAAACAGGCCTATCTTGCAAGGTTACAAAAAAATATTCTAAACACTGAATAAAAAGCAGGAAAGAGTAGTAATTTACTCTCAGGAGTAACAGCTGATTATAACAGGGTAAAGCATTTCATCCCATCACAATACTCTGCAAAAATGCAATGCTCAGACCACAGATCAACAATCAGAGAACTCTATGACTTTTCAGGAGAATTAAATACTGAAAAAAGGGACATTCATTTTCTTTTTAAATTTCCATGACTACAACCAAGTTCTTCCATTTCAGAGGTGTCCATAAACTCATGTTCTTGAACTTAGAGGGAACCAACAAGCAACCTTCCAAAAGCCATGTGGGAAACCCAGAAGACCATGTTGTTTACACTCCTTTCATGCTGCAGAGTAAAATTTCAGCTTTACCCAAAAAAAAACCCAAATACTGACTAGAACTCTGTCCTGTGGTGTGTTGGTTTTACGTGGTGTGGGGGATGGGTGGTTTCACCTCAGGGACGGCTCCATGAGGTGGGGAGTGGGAGGCACTCTCCCGTCTCTGGGAGCTTCCCCTCTGAGCTGCTGGCACCAATCAGAGAGCTGACTTGGTGATGGACAGCTCGGGAAACCAATGAAAAAGTTATTTCGCTTTCACAAATCAC
Source organism: Luscinia megarhynchos (assembly GCA_034336665.1). Taxonomy (NCBI): domain Eukaryota; kingdom Metazoa; phylum Chordata; class Aves; order Passeriformes; family Muscicapidae; genus Luscinia; species Luscinia megarhynchos. The sequence continues at coordinate 31,690,682 of CM067569.1, read as the reverse complement.
AATTGCATCGAGTTGAATGTCTCTTTCGGTTTCCGGTCTCCAGAGGTGTGGGGGTCCCTGGCTGGGGGGCTCCGGCCTGGCTCCGGGCTCAGAACCCCGGCCCCGGCTCTGCGGGGAGCCCCTGGCTTGGGGGGCCCTGGGCTCCGCATGGCCCCAGCACCGGCCACATGGCCCCGGCCCTGCCGGCTGGGCTCGCTCGCCTTTCCACGTGGCAGAGAAGAACTCCAGCTGCCCACCTTTGTTTCTTTGCAATCTGGATACAATTGTAACTTCTTTATGCCTGAATGGAATTCTGGATTTCCTAAGTTTCCCTGAATGAGAAGAAATGAAGCATGGAGACTACAGAAGTCAGTGGGATGAAGACAAAGTTCCTGGTGGGAAGAAATTGTAAAGATGCAAGTAGCTGAAAATCTTTTTCTTGGGCTGTGGGGATTGTGACTTCACTAAAGTTCCTTTAAACTGTGAAATATACTTGGGGAGGTTTGGATGCTTGAGTAGAAGACTTTTTGCCTCAGGGAAATTGAGCTCTCTCTGTTCTGGGACTGGAATATGAACAGAGACATTTGATAGAGAAGCAGATGAAGAGAATTTAGTTTCTTGGCAGCCTGCCTTTAAAAGTGATACCCCATGTGTGCATCGTAACCCATAACACGGCTCTGGAAGGACTGTGTAAATGGGAGGAAAAATTCATAGTTCTGTGGTTCTAGGGCGGACGCAGACTGTGAAGGTGAAGACACCCCCTAAGCCATAACCAGAAAAGGGACTTTTCTCTCTGAAGTAAACTGAACTGATTATTTAAGTGTATAACTGACTGAAGTGTTCTCTCTGTATGTTGGTTGGTAAGAAATGTGGAATGAAAGGGAGAAGGGAACAATCTAGGAATTTTATCCTAAATTCTAATTCTTTTTTTTTGTATTATTAATAAATTTCTTCTTGTACCTTTTTAAGTTTTGAGCCTGCCTTGTCTCTACTCCTGGGTCCTGTCTCCAAAAGAAATTAAATATATTAAGGTTGGCAAACCCAAGTCACACTGTGACATGTGGTAATGTCTCACTGACTTAAGAAAAATTAAGAAGGTCTATTTGCAACAAGGGCCTTAAAAACTAGTTATAAATAATCTGTATTATAAATAATTTTGGGGCACTCACCGTTGCGACTCTCCTCGTCAATGGGAACTATTGTGGCTGGAGGACCTGTTCTGGCCAACTTGCAATCTACAGAGATGAAAAAAAGAGTTACTTCTCATTCCAAAAATAGGGTTTCTCCAGGGTTTTATTGTTGGGGCTTTTTTTAAGTCAGCATATTTAGCATGCTGAAGGCAAGTATTCCCTTAAATGTGATGCAGGTCTAAGCTACAACTGATAATAAAGTTACACACCCAAAGGTTCAAAATCAGAGCTCTTTGCCTATCCCTTACTCAGAGAAACTTTGTAAAGCAAGGGAAGATGTGATGACAAAAGATCTCAGGTATGATCCATATTTAAAACATGTGAACAGCAAAAACGTTATATGATTTTTCCTCTTCCTTTTCATGTCATGAACACATACCACAAATCACAGAATCATGGAATGGTTTGGGTTGCAAGGGACTGTAAAGCCCATCTCATTCCTTGCCCCTGCCATGGGCAGGGACACCTTCCACTATCCCAGGCTGCTCCAAGCCCCATCCAATCTGGCCTTGGACACTTCCAGGGATCCAGGGACAGCCACAGCTGCTCTGGGCACCCTGTGCCAGGGCCTGCCCACCCTCCTAGGGAAGGATTGTTGTCACATTCCACCACGATCCAGTTGGATGGCTACGCTATTGAATGTTTGTGTCTTGCTCTAGAGATCCCATCAGGAATCTCAGTGTCTGTCAGGGCACAGGGAATAAGATGGTACTTCAACCAAAAGAAATAACAGAGGAATGATTTAAAGGTATAAATCATAATTAAAGCTTCACAACAGAAACAAACAGAATTTGAATTTAATTGCAACAAAAAGGATCTACTTAGTGAATGGAATTTTAATAACTCTAAGGAGAACACAAATGAAAAGCAGACGAGCAATGTTCAGGAAGTCATATTTTGCCATCTTACCCTCATATTGCCAGTCTGGAGTCAAAAGTTTAGAGTCATCAATGGAAGCAGAGCAGAATAACGAAAGAAAATAAGTAAGAGTTTGTTGGTTTACTCAAAAGAGAGGTTAAAAGGTATCAAGCAGTACATGCAGAGCTAGCAAACACATAAGTGTAGCCTTAAAATACAGAAAAGCATGATCACCACATGTGATGACTGTTTTAGGACCAATCAGGTTTTCTACATTAAACAGCAGAAAACCACTACCCCCTTTACAGCACATGGAAATAAAAGTTCATTAGGAAGAGCATTTAATTTTCAAGAGCCTCATTGACTCAGTGAGAAAAGAGACAACCGTGGAGGACTATCTGAGATTGCCTATGATTTTTATAGACTTTAAGAGGCTCCTCTGATGCACAGCCCAACTTAACCGCCTTTGTGTGTAAATGGTACCTTGTAGTCAAGCTCTGGACTCGAAATAGGAAAGAAATACCCAGGTATTAACGGTTGGTTTTGGTTTTTTGGGGTGCATTTTTTACACACAAATTCCAACAAAAATCATCTGTAAATTAAACAGAAGAGCAAACTGAGGCAAATTCTGTTTCCCATCTTATGGTAAAAATTGCGCATCTGTTGATTTCAAAGGACCCACTCCAGCTCGTTACAGCCTCTAATCACCCCAGCACAGAGAAGGCCTACAAAGGAAGGTGAGAACAGTGAAGAATTTGCTCAGATCTCCATTTTTGTGAAGCTCCTAAAGGACACCTCTACAACACCAGGCTTTCCTCCAGCAGCAGCTCTGTTTTGTCCCTGAAGGAGTTCAATGGCAAGACCAAACAACTCAGCACCACAAGAAAGGACTGGGAGCACAGCACAGCATTCCCCGAGCCTGTTCATCCATACGGACAATGATGGAATTCCCAGAGCACAGGGCACAGCACTGTGTGCACACAGCTCTGCAACAGCCCCAGGGAGGAGAGCCCAGAGGCTCTGTGGGCAATCTGTTCAGGGCTGGGCAGTGCCCAGGGAAGAAGTTGTGCCTCCTGTGCAGGGGAATTGCTGGGCTCAGTCCCTGCCCGTGGCTCTGGTGCCATTGCTGGCCCCCGGAGCAGAGCCTGGGCCCTGCTCTGCCCCTCCCTGCACACAGGGACACCCAGGGCTGAGGGCCCCTCTCAGCTGGGGCTCCTCTCCAGGCTGAGCAGCCCCAGCTCCCTCAGCCTTTCCTGGGCACCCAGATGCTCCAGGCCCTTCCTCAGCGCCGCAGCCCCCGCTGGCCCCGCTCCAGGAGCTCCTGTCCCTGCTGTGCTGAGGAGCCAGAGCTGGACACAGCACTGCAGAGGTGCCTGCAGGGCTGGGCACAGGGGCAGCATCCCTCTCCACACAGATATTGAGAAATACAGGCAGCTGCTGTGGGTGCCCCTCACATGCCCTCCTCACGTCACTGCCTGCACAGATCCACCACCACCCTGGGTTTGCTGTCACAAAATCATTCAGGTTAGAAAAGATCTCCAAGATGACCAAGCTCAACCTGTGGCCAAATACCTCCGTGCCTACTTTACCATTTCAAAGTGCCTTAGGCAGTCTAAATAAAATTATTAATGCAGGAACTCTCCCTTACTATTCCTTTCATTCTTATATGGTCTACTTTGATTCACAATAATTGAAAATTTTCTGTTTGGGTGGTGTTTAAGAATTATATTAACTACAATTTTATTTTAAAGCTTTTTGTTTTGTAGGCATTAACAGAGCAAATAAATCACCTGGAATACTACATCTTTCATAACACTGTAGTTTCCTATGAGGACATTGTGAGTGAAGATAAGAAATGTTTGCATTATCTATATGAAATATGGCCTTTTATTTTTTTTCCCTGCTCTCATTTTTTCACTGGATACAAAACACATTCCAGGGCCATAACAAAAAAAACTCTAACTTTTTTTCTAGAGATGTATGTTATAATTTTCTAGACTTTTAGGATCTGGGGAATTGAAGGACCCTTCAACAAACTCCTAATTAGGGCAAATAAGCTCAACAATAGAGACTTTTACCACAACTTTTTTTTTAGGAACAGCCCTGCTATACCCCATATAAAAGCATTAGAAAAACAAAAGTAAAACCAGAAATAAATATCCAAATAAAAATCCAAATCAGGGACAATTTTTAAGTTAAAAATTCATATATTTCACTAAAAGAATAATCATGATTTTTTTAAAAACTCCATGAGCTTTTTCACCCATATTCTGTTTGCATTATATTTTCTCCCCAGTGAAAGTTTCAGCCAAATCAGGCCAACTTATAGTTAATATTGAATAAAATAATTATCTAAATTACAAGCCAAATCATATGTTCACATTAACAACTTTTTCCAAAGTTGGTTTTCCATCAAACACACCTGAATTTCCAGAATTATAAACAAAACCTTGTACAGCGCATTTAAAAGGAAAGGCCAGCATTTAAAAAGAATGTCTAGCATTCCAATGTGGATCTTGGGAATCTCAAGAGAAAAGGCAGGGCTGGCCAGTGAAATTCAGCATTTGCAGAGGATTTATTACAAGTGTGAGCAGGTGAAGCAAGAAAACTTATCATGAGATAAATTTCAGTGAAAAGAAGCTATTAGAGCAAGAGACAGAACTACAGGAGGGGGAAAAAAATGAAAAAAACCCAACGAGGATGGAAGTAGGGAAACTTCTGGATTACCCCATGGCACCAATAAGAGATTTGTGAAAGAATAAGATTTACTGCATAGATAAAAGTTTACAGATTATTTCACATAATTTCACCATTTCACTACCCAAATCTCCTTTTTCAAGTGTTGTCACCTCACCCTTCCCTTCTTCAGGAACAAACCTAACAAAGCCACAGCCTCAGTTCCACATCCACCATCACATGCTGAACAGATGAATCTAAAACTGCAGTCTGAGACAAATTTCCAATTCAGGGACAATAATTTTAACTAAAAACCTTGAAGACAAGAAGCACGTTGTAAAAATATGGGAGTATCTTTTTTCCCTCCTCACAAAATATAATCAGTAAGTAGCAATATGGATTCAAAAACCCTAAACTTAAGCAGTGGTTGTACAACCAGGCACCAGCCAGAGACTATAGGAATTCCTGGGGATGTGAAAAAACATCCTTGTACTGAGCCAGGTGCAGAGAAAAGTTATTCCCATCATCAGGAAGATGGACAGTCTGTCTTATAAAGATGACAGAATTTGGAATTTATTTAATCAAGGAAAATGGAAACTCTGAAAATACACTTGGGTAAATTAACAAGGAGGAAAAAATAAGTTCCTTAAGCTAAAGAGCAACACCAATGAGCAGTGCTCCTTAGAAAATTGTCCTCAGTGATGTTACATGGTAGAGGCTTTGTTTTTAGGAGAATTTCAGACTGGTTTGGGCTGGAAGGGATCTTAAAGCTCATCCAGTGCCACCTCCTGTCATGGGCATGGACACCTTCCAGTATCCCAGGCTGTTCCAAGCCCCATCCAGCCTTGCCTTGGACACTTCCAGGGATCCAGGGACAGCCACAGCTGCTCTGGGCACTCTGTGCCAGGGCCTGCCCACCCTCCCAGGGAACAATTCCTTCCCAATCTCCCACCCAAATCTCCCCTTTCTCAATGGGAAGCCATTCCCCCTTTTCCTTTCCCTCCATCCCTTGTCCCCAGTCCCTCTCCAGCTCTCCTTGAGTGCCTCAAGGCCCTGGAAGGAGCTCCAAGGTCTCTATGGAGCCTTCTCTTCTCCAGGAGAACACTTCCAGCTCTCCCAGCCTGGCTCCAGAGCAGAGGGGCTCCAGCCCTGGAGCACCTCCATGACCTCTTTGGGACCTGCTCCAGTTCTCTCAATTTTTTTCATCAGTATTTTATTTAAAAGATCCTCAACCAAAATTATTTCAGCACTCAGCTCTAAGACTGTTTTATTCAACCTAAAAACGCATAGAATAACTGTAGCTCTAAAGGTGACTTAGGAAGGAAATATTACCACAAGATTTTAAAGCCAAAGAGCAGAAAGGTGCCCCATGTCAGTGTGTGGGCCTTGGTAGAACTCTTTTAGCCATTATTTTACACTGCAGTTTATTACCAGAATGTATTACCAGAACATTCCTCTGTTCCAACATTCTCAACAAAAAACAAGTTGTCCTTGAAATTCCTGGGCATAATGGAGTAGTTTTTGAAGTCAAATCATGATAAATCAAACACACTTTAAAAAGGAAAAGCATTCCATAAATTAGTTTCTCTCCCTAAAGTTTTCATGATGCATTTTATGTTTAAGCAGCAATGCTGGTGAATGGAATCCTGAGGCAGAAGAGCCCCTGCCCCAAACTCCCTGCAGAAAAGCCAAATAGAACTCACTAAATAAAATAACAAGCTCTGAAGGCTTTCTTAAGACCTTGCAGCAAAACATTTATGTTTCTTTGGTTAACTTCACTGTTTTTCCTTACAGTGCTTCTGCTTTACCCTTCTTTAAAATCAAGAGAAGGGGATAAACAACAGGCCTCTCTCCTTGGGAGCAAAGTGAGAACCTCTTTAGCAAACTCCCCATGTAACAGTGTCAAGGCTCACTCTATTTGGTTTCTGCTGGCTAATTTTCATTATTTTAATATCCAATTATTTTTAATGAGATGGCTCAGAGAAAGCCCTCAGTCACTGTCCTAGGTGAGACGCTCAGCAAGGTCAAACAGCCTGAGCACAGACAAACACAACTTGGGTAATCAGGTATTTTCCCAGCAGAGACCTGCTGGATCATCCTCCTTTCACCTTTGAAACCCCTTCAAATCTCCTTCCCATCCAGAATTTCTATTATTTGGAGGACTTATTGCTGTTTTATAGATAAAAGCACAGAGAATCATGCATTAAAATTTAGAACAAAGGTTAATGAACCAGCTAATAACAAACTCTCAGTGTGCAGAACCAACAGGCAATGCCCAGAGCTCTACAGATACCTGAGAGGAGAGAGTCTCCAGTGGGCAGTGGCTCTGCCCGTGGAAGGGGGGAAACTGGATGGTCTTAGAGGTCCCTTCCAACCCAGACCACACTGTGACTTTGTGGTCACATGAACTGGGGTTTGCCTGACGGCCAAATGTTCCCTCCAACCACCACTGCCCCATAACTATGGGGGTTTGCAGTTTCCAGCAGATCCATTTCTCCTCCTGAGCTCTTCTCTTCATTCCGATCATCCCAAAGGTCATCTGCATCCTCACAGCCTCTGGTGCAACCTCCAAAGGCACCAGTTCTCCAAAAAGGGCTTTCACAGGATTTTCCATTCTGGTCTCCTGCTCACTGGAGAGACTCTCAAACTCACAGGATGGCTTGGGCTGGAAGGAACCTCTGAGATCCTCCAGTCCCAACCCCTGCCACAGGTGGGGACACTTTCTGCTATGAACAACAGGTTAAGGAGTAGCTGGAGACATCTGAACTCCTACACCACTCATGGTGTGTGGAGGTTACGAGGCTGAAATAGCATTTGCAAATCTCTTCTCAGAAATTTTTGTGAGAAGCCCCACACTCACATTTCTGAGAGGTCCCATGCTCACCCTCACAGGGACAGCTGAACCTCATACATGCTGAGACTGACAACGCAGGCATCAAGGTAGAGAATTCACAGCCATCCAGAATTATATTTATACTCCCCCTACCAAACACAATCACTTGGAAACAACAAATAACCACTCATACTTCCTATATCTCTGAATTCCAGCTCAATAAAACGTTTGAATGATGTGGGAGCAGTGTCAGGAGAGGGCTGTTCTGGTCTTTGTGTCACATGGCTTCAAAGTTTATTAAGAAAAATAGCTTGGCCCACAAAGCCCTAAAAATTTAAGTAACTTCAAGCACAAAAAGTCTCCCACAAGACTGGAGAGGTGGTTTGTATTCCCATTAACAGAGCACAGCTTTGGGAAAAAAGTTCACTAACTTAGTCATACCCCTCCGAAGACAGAAGTTGTACCTCGACACAAAAACTAAGTGAAGAGTTCTTCAGGAAGAGCAGCACAATCATCTGGAAAACAAATAGCCAGCCTGAACCTTCCTGGGGAAACAAACAGCCAACCTGAACCTTCTTGAGACACAATTCTGGGAAGTAACTGCTATCTCCTCCTGAGGACTCCTGAAATAAAACTGGGAAAAAAATCCACTTCCATATGCTGATCACCAACTCTTCTTCCAGCTGCTGCAGAAACACTTAATCATTACTCATTAATCATATCTTATATTCAAGTTTGCTTTTGTTTAGTCAGATAAATTGTTCCACATGTTTTTATTTAAACAGTCACAGGGAGTGCAACAGGCAATTTCAAACCCCTGACTCAGTTCCTAGCAGACAGTCCAATTTAAAAGATTTTCCATTTAATAAAGTTCTACCCACTAACTGTTGAAGGAAATTATTTTATTTGTTGGCAGAAAAAAAGTTTATTTTTTAATTTTAACTGAAATGAGGATCAGACTCTAAATCTTGCCAGTAATTATGGAAGGCTTCTCAAAATCAATGGCTTACTTCCTAGGGCTGCCCCCCAAGAAAGGAAAAAACAAAGTATTAATGCTTAAATTTGTCTTTTTGTTAATTTTTTCCAAACTCTTCCTGATTCCATGGGAGTGTGCAGCATACACAATGCCTTGGAGTCAGCTTAATTTGAACAACCTTGTTTACATGGTCCCACCCCATCAGTGCAGGAAGATGCAGCATCCAACCATTCCCCAATGACCTTCTATTCCCTCCACGTCTCCAATAAACCACTTTATCATCCCGAATATGCAGCAAACAAGAATTTATTATGAGTTCAGGGCTCTGATCCACTTCAGTGACTGTGTGCTATCAATAAGACAAAAGATAAAATGGAAAATTCTTCAAGGAGCCACTAAAGCCACTTTCTCTAATATGCACGTGAAAGAAAAAACCTTGGATAGCACAATATCCAACACTGAGAAAACCTCTGTGGGAACAATGCAATGACAACTTGTTTGGTACTACAAAAAGCCTGACCCAGAAAGCAAGTCCAAATTATTTTCCACAGAGTTTGAATAAAGCAGAAGGGGCTTTTCCAGGACCTAGAGCAAAAAGTCTGCATTTGTTATGTTTTGTTTCTTCCCCTCTGTGTTTACGAGCATTTTAATTTAGCTCTAGAGAGAATTAAACAAAGTCAACTCTCAACATTTAGCAGTTTCAATTTCATGGTTACTCTTTTCTTCAACCATGACCCCTTCCATTGTGGAGAGGAGAGGAAAACAGCTTGTGAAAGAGTGTTTGGAGAGTCACAGATGAAGAGAGGCTGAGAAAGCTGGGGCTCTTCAGCCTGGAGAAGAGAAGGTTGTGTAGAGACCTCACAGCTCCTTCCAGGGTCTGAAGGGATGCAGGGAAGCTGGAGAGGGACTCTGCATCAGCAACTGGAGTGACAGGACAAGGCAGAAGGGGTTCAGACTGACACAGGAGAAATTTAGGGAGGATATTGGGAAGAAATTGTTCCCTGGGAGGGTGGGCAGGCCCTGGCACAGGGTGCCCAGAGAAGCTGTGGCTGCCCCTGGATCCCTGGAAGTGTCCAAGGCAAGGCTGGATAGCACTTGGAGCAGCCTGGGCTAGTGGAAGGTGTTCCTGACATGGCAGGAGATGGAATTTTGGATCTTTAATGTCCCTTCAAACCCAAACATTCTGCAATTTTAAATTATTTAAGGACTTTTCTCCCCATTTCTTCTGCATGGTTAAGCCCATCAAGCTTTTTTAGAGAAATCTTGGAGATACAAAGTGAGAATCGCCAAGTCCCATCCTCAAGTCTGAGTCACCAGTAATACTGTGGCCATTTTAAATAAGGAATTAAGTTATTAATGAGGAAATGGACACTTGGTTTCTGCCTGAGCACCAGCTGGGAATTAGTTTGTGTTTGTGGAACACACAAGATCCAGGATGGAACAAGGCCAGAACACCTGCGCTGATTCACTAATACCCTGCCAGCACAAAGAGTGCCATGAGGGCAGCTGTGACCCTGAGCTGGCTGGTGATGGGACAAGCTACTCAGAGAACCCAAGTCACGAAATCCCCATCATTCAAAACCCCAGCATGTCAATGCTAAACCCTCCAGCCCGAGTCTTTTATGGATTGAAACCCCCAGCAATGCTCCGGGAGCTGGCGATGCCTGGGAAAGTGAGACCGGCTTCTCCAAACTGGAGACGCAAGGAGGGAAATTCTTGCAGGCTGAGTTAAAGCACCTCACATTTCTCTCTGCCTGAACAGGTATTTCTGTTTCCAGCTACACTTGATTTTTCCAAAATGCTCCAGCTGCTCCTGAAGGAAGCAGTGCTTTGTCCTTACCTCCACTTCCATTCAGCACTGAACACTCAGGGTGAAAAACACAGCCATGAGAGAGTCTCTAAAACTCGATTTACAGACTGAGGGTCCTCATAAAGAGCCACATAGAGCCATACATTTAAACTGAGTAACTAAGCAGCCCCATTCAGGGGAAAATGCCCTGCCTTGTTTCCTGTGTGGGCATTCAGCTCCACAGCTGGGCAATTTCGGGGGAGCTTGGCATAACCTTTTACATTAGCTGGCTTGTGCTGTCATGGCTCTGCATTGAAAATGGCATAAGAAGGGCTTTCACAGACTATTTTGAGCTCTTCCTGAGAGAAATCCCTAATTGGAGAGTCTGGGAAGGCACCCCAGCAAACCTGAACTTGATTCAGACCCATTTGAGATCCTGCTTAAACCTCCAGAGTTTGTGTGCTTTGATCAGTTAAGCCCTGCTCTAAAATTTGGATCTCAGGCATTCCAAGGCTCAAGGGAGAGATGAATTTGGGGTTGGAATTGGTTTGAACTGCACAAAAAGTGAGGTTGGGGGACAATCCAGTGCCTAAAGGATAAAAAGCAAATAAAGACCATTACAAAAATCTCCTGTTCCATTTCAGGACACGCAGCCTGATCAGCCAATTTATTTTGTGGCTTTATTCTGCCATCCTTCCACCTTTTTTTCCTTAATTTTATTTACAGATACAGTATCTCTAACGGGTTTGAGACGTTCAAATTGCCCTGCCAGTGCTGTGCATTGCTATTTTATTGTTATAGCTTGAGAAGAATGCAGAGCCATTCCCCATTCAGACATTGTGCTCTTGGATTGAAATAGCTCCCCATTTTACAAGCAGTTTTGGAGTTGACAGGAGTCTTTAAAATCATACTTGTGCCTGAAAACACTGTAAAGCATATAAAAACATGATATTATACCAAGCAGCAGCTAAAATTACCATTACCAAAAGTCATTTTTAAGACCATTAAAAAGCATTGGATGAGTTCGAGAGAAGCTGCAATATCTTCAGAAGTGCTTTCAAAAGTTGATTAAACCTGCTTGTAACGATTCCTATGACCCCAGCATTCAAATTTCATCTTATTTTCAATATTTGTTGGGATTGCATTTTCCCTATTATGCCTATAATGCATTTCATTCTCCTCTCATGGAGAAGGATGAAAAATTTCTAATATTGGAACTTAAACTCATTCTTGGTACCATAAGCAACTTTTAAAGTAAATTTTTACTTCTGTAGTAGCAGTAGTAAAAGCAACTTGGGAAAAGCCTTTGGAGACACTCCTAACATTTAATATTGTTGCAATTTCATTAAAATCAAATAAATTGGCATTTATTACCTGAAAGATGAGGTGAGCCAATAATATTCACCCTTGCCCTGTTCCTAAAGGGTAAATTTTTCAGTTTTACATCTTAGGTTAAATATTGAGGTTGAAAATAATATTCAATAATCAGGCTTCTCATCTTGCCCTGAAGAGTTTCTCCTATTTCAGTCCAGACTTTTATATGGCCACAGCTGGCATAGAAAAACCTCAGTTTATGTTACACAGAACTGATGGAGATGAGCCAAGTTGAGAGAAAGAAACATTAAAAGTAATTTTTAAACTAATTTCAGGGAAAAAATTTCCATGGAATTTTGATATGTACACAGGAATATGATTCCCTGTAAAAACAGGTACCAGATATTAGAATATTTCAATACCATGTGAATACCATTGAATGTATTTTTGAGGCTGTGATTTGAGTGACTTCCTTTAAAAAGCAGCACTTTATAAATTGGGGTAGAAAAGAATTACACAAACATGAAACCTCCAACTTTGGGTCTCCTCAACCTGAAAAATTAGCAACATCCACATGTTATTAAAAAAATGAATCAAGTTGTCAGTGTCTGGTAGAACAATTAATTTTGCTCCTCCGAAGTCACCTCTCCCAGGCTATAAATATTCCAATAATTCCAGAACCTTCCCCGTGGTGCCAGTCTCCATCAGGTAACCCAGGAAAATGGGTGCTAATTAAGCTGCCACTCCTAGCATTGTTTGTGTTCCAGGGAATTAAGCACTTATTTGAGGAGATTTACATATTGTGCCTATAAATAGCTCTCTCCTGACATCTCTAATGAAGGCAATGTTGATCAACACCTTCCTGTAATTTAATCAGGACCTCAAGCAGCAGTGGCAGAAGAAAAGGATGTGGCTTTGCCATCCCAAGATATCCCTTTGTCTTAAAAGACAATTAATTCCCTCAGCTCCTCAAACTCTCCCTTAGACACTGCTAAAAATACCCAGACAAACAGATTGGCACAAGTGCATCTCAATTACAACAATGCAATTTTCTCTGACTTTCCCCCAAAATGCAACCCTGCTCTTGATGAGCACGCTCTACAGCCATGTCTACTGCCCTGAATTATCCCCCTGAAACCAGGGAATTCTCCATTCCACCCCTGCAGGAACAACCATCCGCACCACTGAGGACTCACCTGGATGTTTAAAGGCTGTACCTTGGTACTGTGTCTTAACTAAACCATGATTTAATTCCCACTGAATTCTGTCATGAGGTAAGACAGGGTGCTGTGCTTTGTGCTTTTTTTTTTTTTTTAATAGATTTTAAATAGCCAAAAATAGCAAACATAGCCCCAAAATGGCCAAAATACTGGTTTTAAGCCCATTTCCAGGCAAACATGCAGTGGCAGAACCCAGGAAATGGCATAGAATGAACTTCCTACTTACAACAGAGTTCCTATGGGTTCATAAAGTTACCTAATTTTGCACAGAGGATGCTGACACAAAAGTCAGGGATGAAAAAGTTACTCAGCCAAGGGCATAGAAAGTGCTTCCCTCCCAGGGTGCAAAGGTGTGAGAGGAAAACAGGCTTCAAAGTCACAGGCAGAAGGTCCTTTCTCCCCCTCCAAAAAGGTGAAGGCACCTAAGACATTGTGCAGCTCCTGAATCCCAGCCATTTGCATGTCCCCCCATCCATGAATAACCCAGAATAAGGAGACTTCAACAGAAGTGTCAGCCTTGGAAATGCCTGTTAATGAATTATGGCCCTTGGGTTCAGTAATTGAAGCCTGGGCTGCTTTCTGACCATCCTAGAGCCAGCCTGTGTTCAAACAGCCTGATTTAATTAAGAAAGCAATGAGGACTTCAGTGCTGCAGAGCTAGAGAGAATTATTTGCAGCTCTCCTGGTGAGCTGCACACTTTGGAGATCTAATTTGTTGAGTAAAAACCAAGGTTATCTTGGTTTGATAATTAAAATTGTTCCCAGTCCACAGTGTGTTAGAGATGTGCTTTGGCTTCCTGTTCCACAGTTTATCATTCACATTTTCAGGTAAATTTACAAAATATCTCCCAATTTGCTAAAAAGCCGCAACCCAACCCCCCAAAAAAGCAGGGTGAGAAAGGGGGGGAATGCAAAGTCAGTACTTTCTTCAAATTTTATTTTAGAAAAACCTTTTGGCAAAATGCATGAATGGGGGAACTTAAACCTTTTTTTCTCAAGTACCTATTTAAAAAATAAAATACATCCTGAGATGGAAGAACAGATCTCTGGCATCCTCTCTTACTCCTGCCACGATCTCCTTATCCTCATCTTTGGAAAGTATGGGCTCTATTAATCCAAAACTGTCTGGAAATTGCAAAAGAGTGGAAGCCTTTGGTTGCCTTTGAACCAATTTAGGATTCATTTCAATGAATAGAAGATTTACAGGTGTCTTCATGGTAAAGCAGCTCTGTGAGGGAGGAATTATGAGACAGGACAAAAGATTGTTGGACTCAGCACCTGTCAGCTCACAGTGGTCCCAAGCATCTATCTGGAGAGGATTCCCAAAAGGTGATGTTAAAATCAGAGAGGCTGATTATGAAATCCCAGACTTGATTGGGTTGGAAGGGACTGTAAAGCCCATCCAGTGCCAGGGCAAGGACACCTTCCACTACCCCAGGCTGCTCCAAGGCCCCAACCTGGCCTTGGACACTTCCAGGGATCCAGGGGCAGCCACAGCTGCTTTGGGCACCCTGTGCCAGGGCCTGCCCACCCTCCCAGGGAACAATTCCTTCCCAATATCCCATCTATCCCTGGTCTCTGGCAGTGGGAAGCAGTTCCCCCTTGCTCTATCACACATGCTGCTGTGTGGACTCACCAGCCTCTAGACACCAAAACACTCCTTCCAGAAACTTTAGTCGGGATGATTTTTTTGTGGCTTATTTTTTCTTTAATAACATCATGAAAATGAAGTGTAAGTATGGTTCATCTGCTGTCTGAAACCTTTATCATCAACCAACTGATAAATTGCAAGGAGAGAGTTGCTGGATTTCTGCTACATTGGAAAAGACATTTCATATTCCTTGCAATATTGACTCCAGAGACTGAAAATATTTACTTCTCCACTTTTACCACCTTAGAAAACCCTTTCAAAAATAAACACCTTACAGGACATCCTGATTACCATCAAAAGCTCTGTCTGGATCCACTCTCAAAAGAGTTGAAGGCAGGGAAAAATATCATTCCCTAAAAGGCAGCAGCAAAGTCCCCATCCCTGGAGGTGTCCAAGGAAGGCCTGGACATGGCACTCAGCACTCTGGGCTGGGGACAAGGTGGGGATTTGGGCACAGGTTGGACTCCCTTGTCTTGGAGGGCTTTTCCAACCTCAATGATGCCATGAAATGGCACGAAATAATCATAAATTCTGCTCCTGATGCTGGTAAGAAGCTGAACTTGCATTTTGTGTTTGTTTACCTATGTACATTCATTTTATTTCAATTTACACAGGTAAATTAGCATAAAATGCAACTCAGCTCCTTGTTGCAAAGCACAATAAAATTTTTAAATAAATAAATAAATAAAACCACATTAATTAATAATAGCAATAGTAACAATAGTAGTAGTAGTAGTAGTAGTAGTAGTAGTAGTAGTAATAATAATAATAATAATAATAATAATAATGAAGGAGGGTATTTGCTGGCAGAAATTAAGTCTGATAATCTGTCCTTGTAAGGATACAACTCTGCTCTGCTCAGTGTTTTGGCTCTTATGTAAAGTGGGAAGTGCCAAAGGAATCTCAACCTCGGCCTATCAGTGATCCTTTCAAAGACCCAAGGACATACAAAACCCTTCTCCAAGCAGCACCTGCCTGGGAAGGACAGGATTAGGAGGTGTCCTTGCTAGGTCAGCCCAATACAGGTGCACATCCAGGGAAGTTTTCCATCAGCAAGGATGGGCAGCAAAAATAATGTGTTTTTTCTTAGCTGTACAAATTATGATTCATAAAAATACATGAGTAATTTGGACCCACAGGCTACACAGAAGCCACCAGCAGGAGGACAAAGTGATGCCTAAAGCTAGACTCAGTTTCATTTCTAAGAGCTGGAAATAAAAGTATTCAGGGCAGCTTTCAAATCGTTCCTGCAAGGTTTTCCCCTCAGAAAGAGCACAGGAGATAATCCTGCAGATGAGACAGCAATTGCACGGGTATTTCTGTAGGATTTAAAGTCTTCTTAGTGTTCAGTAATGCCTAAACTCTTCCCCTCCTAATTCTTTTCAGTATTTGAAGCCTTATTTTTTGATTTTATCTCACCCACAGACACTGATAAAGAGGCAGCACACCTGACATGGAGCTTCTCAGCCTCTGCTCCAGCTCCAGGCTGGCTGAAATGGAGAGCTTGATTAATTTTGTATTAGCCAGCTGCACAATAAATCCCAAGCCATTGATTACACGGGAAGAACAAGCAGATAAAGTATTTTCTTTGCAGACCTCCAGTACTTAATTATACAAAGGTCCTACCCACAGGGCTGGTGAGAAAACAACTGAGCACAGCTCTGGGAGTTCTTTATTATTTTCTAAGTGCGATTGTTCATGTTCTTTAAGTTCAAAATTAGATGCTGGTTTTGGTTGGGGGCAAGATTCTGGTTCATGATGGGTTTAATTCTGGATAAAGAGGAAGCCAGTTGTTTATCTGAAGCCATTCACAATTTGCCTTTCCCTGGCAGTTTGTTCATAACTATTTTAATTAGCAGACAAGAGTGGGATCAGTGATTATGTGAAGCTGGTTATGCAGAAGAAGTTTGGATACTGAGCAGTTCAATGATATTTAAAATACCCTGATACCATGAGGTTTCTTGCTAAAGCAGAGCATCTCCTCACCTGTTAATCCCCACTTCCTGAGCAGAATAAAAACACCAAGCCTTGGAAACCAAAGTGCTCAGCCCCTGGAGCTAGAAAACCACGGCCTGTGCCACTCTCCACATCGATTTTCTTACCTAAACAGATCAAACTGGAGATATGAGTAGCAGTTAACTGGAGCAGCACTCCAGAGGCACGAGGCTGTGTCATCCTGATTAGCTCCATTTGATTACACCTTCTTAATTGCTCGTGTGCCCGAGCTCATTAAATTAAAAATAATGTTGCTTTCCTGCCAGATGGGCACTGGAAGTTCGAGAGATGGACACCAATGGTGGAAACTTTGAGAGATTGCAAAAAAAAAAAGCAAAAAAGGCCACATCTGTTTTCAGTGACCATAGGACCCACGATGTCATTGGGAGCCCAGGGCCAGAGTGTTCCTCATTTACTTCTCAACTACAATATAATATTCATTTTAAAATAACTCCATTTTTCACTGTTCACTCAGAAATTATTCCAGAGCATTTCTGAAGAAAAAAACTCTGTTTCCAAGGCACATGGCACATGGAGAAGCAGGATGAGTTCTGCAGTCGAGACCCCACCTACAGAGCTCCTCTCAGCTCCAGGGGAACAGGAGGACCTGGAGCTGCTGGAGAGAGTCCAGAGGAGGCTCCAGGATGATCAGAGGGATGGAGCAGCTCTGCTGGGAGGAAAGGCTGGGAGGGCTGGGATTGTTCACCTGGAGAAGAGAAGGCACAGGAAGACCTCAGAGCCCCTCCCAGTGTCTAAAAGAATTCCAGGAGAGCTGGAGAGGGACTGGGGACAAGGGATGGAGGGACAGGACACAGGGAATGGCTTCCCACTGCCAGAGGGAAGGGTCAGAGGGGAAATTGGGAAGGAATTGATACCTGGGAGGGTGGGCAAGCCCTGGCACAGGGTGCCCAGAGAAGCTGTGGATGCCCCTGGATGCCTGGAAGTGTCCAAGGCTGGGTTGGACATTGTGGCCCACTCTGTGAGTTACAGTTCCAGCCTCTACTGTTTTTCTGGTGGTTTTTTGTGGGTTTTTTTGGTTTTGTTTTGTTTTGGTTTTTTTGGAGTAGAGGGGATTTCTGGGGATTTTTTTTTTCTTTTATAAATAATACAAAAAATGCACTTGCACATCATTTGTACTTGAACATCCCATATATCTTATCTTTTCTAACATATGCAACTGTTGGAAATTTTCACAGCCTTGAATTTATTTCCACAGCAGCCATCAATCACTCAGAGATGTTATTTTGCTGGCTTTGTTGATAGAGATTTTGTTTATAGTTTCCCCTTCACTGAAGCACCATATTCTATAAGATCTGATTTTTATGAGACACTCACAAAGTAACTTTGTCCTGGTAGGAAATCTATCCCAGTTCAATTAAATATGGCAGCAGCGAATCCTGTTGAGCACAGTGCTACAGAGTGAGAAGAGGCTTTTGTCTGATAGATGGATTAGGAGCATTAGCTTGGAGTTCTCTGTATTCTTTCTATGAATACAAAGACAACATTAAAAAAATCCAAAACAAATTTTAAAAACACCCCAAACACTGAAAAACCTGCTTCCTTTGTGTTTCCATGCATAACAGCAGAGTAACTACATGGAATCATAGAGTAATTTGAGTGAAAATGGACTTTTTAAAGCTATTTAGTTCTACTCCCTGCCATGAGCAGTAACACCTCCCACTCTCCCAGGCTGCTCCAAGCCCTTCTCCAAGCTGGCCTTGCACACTTCCAGGGATCCAGGGGCAGCCACAGCTGCTCTGGGCCTCCCAACCCTCCTAGGGAACAATTCCTTCCCAATATCCCATCTAACCCATCTCCTCCAGCTTAAAGCCATTCCCCCTTTTCCTGTCCCTCCATCCTCACAAAAAGTCCCTCTTCACAAAATGCCTCTTGTTTTATATTCAGCACAAAACCATTCAAGTCACAAAGAACATTGCCCAGATTTGTGCAATTAGTTTTGCAATAAAAAACAGTAAAGGAAAACTTGGAAGGAAAAAAAACCCAAACCACTGAAAAAGGAGCAGAGCCGGAGTTTTGGACTTGTGGATGTGAAGCTTCACTTTCTAAACAAAACAGAAGCACATTGAGCTTTATAATAATTCAGGTGGCAGGATCCCAAAAATTTTTTATGGAACAAAAAGTCTGAGGAGTCAAGAAATTTTTGTATAGAGTAAAATATCTTAACAGTAGTAAAATAAAACAACGAAATCCATTGTTTCTCTGTTAGAAGATGGAAAAACAGAATTTAAACACCAGAAACTTTCCTCCAGCACCATTTTGTGGAATAAAAACCTCTGTTTTCTTTGATTTTATTTTTTTCCTGGAAGTTTTTTTAATATTTCCTGTGATTTCGCAGTAATCAATTTTTGTGCTGTGTTATTTGGAATTTAATCAAAAGCTTGGCCACTTCTCAAGAAACACAATTAGGCTGCATTGGCCAACTGGTCATAGAGAAAAGTGACACCAAGCAACACCAGAAACCTTGGTTTAAGTTAAGACCAGCTGGGTGATCAAATTAAATGTTTAAATGAGGGAGCCCCAAGTTATTTAACTCTCTGTGTTCCCCTCTAGGACCAAACAATTCCCTTCAAACAGCTCTGCTTAGAAATAAGGTGTGAAATTATCCCATGGCCGACTTGCCCAGCAGGTCAAATCATTAACTTCTGTCCCTTCAGATGTTCTGTTAAAAGGGACAAATAAATAAAATATTTCATGTTGCATTAATATTGCTGGCAAAATCACTAGCATCTTATAAATCAGAGACTAAAACAAGATATTCTGGTACAGAACCAAAAAAAATATCTGACACAGCAGGGGCTGCCCAGGGGGCTTTGGAGTCCCCATCTCTGTCCAAGGAAGGCCTGGATGTGGCACTCAGTGCCCTGGGCTGGTGACAAGGTGGGGATCAGTCCCAGGTTTAGAGGTCCTTTCCAGCCTAAATAATTCTGGGATTCTATGGTCTCCTGCTCTGAACATTTAAAGATGTCCAAGAGTTTGCAATTCCTTGAACTTAAACCCCATTAAGATGTTCCTGAAATGAAAAGTGATCGTGGAGCACCATTAAATTCACAAAAGGGAAAAGAAATTATATTGGAGGCAAGCACAGACTCACACCACAACCCCCTTCTTGTGTAAATCAGCTTTCCAGGATCATTCAGACTAGAACTGAGCCTTCAATTGCAGAGAAATCCCATTTATCTCTAATCCAATTGAAGAACACAGTTTCTCTCCTTGTTTCCTTCCCCACCTCCTTGGCCCTTCCCATTGCAGTCATGTTTAACAATGTACAGCAGGATAATTTGGCATTATTTAAACATTTGATTCTGCCTACATATGTCAGCGTTCATCTCCCTGCCAATTTAAAACTCACCATGCCTCAATGTACTGTCTAATAAATATTGGAAAGCATAGAGGTTTTTTTTCTCACTGTTTGAAAAAGAAAAAGAAAAAGAAAAAGAAAAAGAAAAAGAAAAAGAAAAAGAAAAAGAAAAAGAAAAAGAAAAAGAAAAAAAAGAAAAGGAAAATTATTGTCTCCCAACAGAGATTCTCCAGAAGAAATGAGAAAGAAAGTGTTTGGCTAGGAGTGATCACATCTGGGCATTCAATAACCACAGCAATATTTGTGGAAAAGGGGTCAGGGAGAGAGTTTGGTTTGGGGTTTTTAGGAGGGTTTTCGTGTTTTCATTTCAAATCCCCAGATATTTCTTCCCCACGGGTGTTCCACGTAAAATCCCAGAGCTTCCATGAGCTTCAGTCAGAAAAAGCCCTGCCTGTGCTTAATGACAGACAACAGCTGAGCAGTAATGATGCCCTAATGTGAAAATGATCACTGCAAAATGAAAGCATTAAACTGAGCTGGGAGAGTTCAGCCCTTATGATTATTGCCCAGACACAGGAGGTGGCTCCCACTGCACACAACAGCAGAGATCATGGAATCCCTGAGGCTGGAAAAGCCCTCTAGGATCACTGAGCCCAACTTTGATCTGCACCCTTGTCCCCAGCCCAGAGCACTGAGTGCCACCTCCAGCCCTTCCTTGGACACCTCCAGGGATGGGCACTGCAAACCTCCCTGGGCAGCCCCTGCCAAGGCCTGAGCACCCTTTCCATGCAGAAATTCCTCCTGCTGTCCAACCTGAGCTCCCCTGGCACAGCCTGAGGCCGTTTCCCCTTGTCCTGTCCCTGTTCCTGGCAGCAGAGCCCGACCCCCCCCAGCTGTCCCCTCCTGTCAGGGAGTTGTGCAGAGCCAGAAGGTCCCCCCTGAGCCTCCTTTTCTCCAGGCTGAGCCCCTTTCCCAGCTCCCTCAGCCTCTCCTGGGGCTCCAGCCCCTTCCCCAGCTCCATTCCCTTCCCTGGACACGCTCCAGCTCCTCCAGGGCCCTCTGGCCAGCAGGGCCAGAACTGGACACAGATCCTGCTGGCCTGGGCAGGACCTCAGCCTCTGAAGAATTCCATACTGTCCAGAGGCTCTGGAAAACCCAGACCCCGTTTAAAACCTTCTAAAGGAAGAGTCCATAATCATGATCAACAAGGAAGTTTTTGGGCACTTGAAGTGATTCAGAGCACACAGACCCCATGCCCTGAGGGATAGAGCCCTGAGTCTGTTCTTGTTACGTGAAAATCACATCCTATAAAAATCAAGTTTTGATCAAGCTGAAGTTCCTGTGCCTTGTTTTAAACAGCTACTTTTAATTAAAAACTAAACAAAACAAAACAAACAAACAAACAAAAAAAACCCCAGATAAAACCACAGTAAGAGGGAGGCTGTTTCTATCACAGTTTGTCTGTCCACATGTGACAGACTCTCAGAAGGATTTAGAAAAGAACTCTTAGTGGTAGACTGAGTCAAGGAGAAATTAAAAGGGGGTTTAGAAGGTAACATGTCAGGGGCAGCAAGTAAAGAAGGGATTTCTGACCTTCCACGTCACCAAGACACAGGAATTCTGTGCTTCCAAACTGTTGCTACAAATACAGTATTTCCCATAAAAACTAAAATTGAGCAGGCAATGTAAATTCTGGTGGAGTATGAGATGAAAGACATGACATAGGCAGATTTCAAATCTTGCCAGTTGCAGTTCTTTGAAAGTCAAACTACTTAAACTATTGCCCCTCAAATAGAATTTCAAAGCCCGATTTCCTTCAAAGTTAAAATATTTGCATTTCAGGGCTTCCTAGTAAGGAAATAGAGTCCATTTCTATGAGCTGCCTTAGTACTAGAATCTATTGGCTGGGCTAAGCTGCGAATGTATTTCTGCTGAAGAGAAAACCAGAAAGGAAAGGTTGTGTCATTCCAAGTTTTCATGCTGCTTAGAAGAGATACAAAATGTCTTCATGACTGAAGAATAAGAAAGTTCATCACTGAAGAGCTGCAGTGACTCTGCTCACACACAGTGGTTCATGATTTTTAGGAGTTCAGCCCTAAAATTATCACTGGAGTTAGAGCTGGAAGTCCCAAAGTGTGAGTGACTCTTCTGGAGGGGACACAAGGTGTTCCAAGGCACTTTTAGGGGGGTTTCTGCTTTTCCTGGGTCAGGAGTTCCCTTTCCAGGTGTAAGTAGCACCTTTAAGAACCCAGCCCTTAGAGGAAAAGAACCAGCTCGGTTCTCACAGCCCTCCCCCACCAAGGGATGGCTCAGAACAGTTAAATCCTAAAGGAATCAAAGAGAATCTATGTTTGATACCCTGAAATCCATATAATCCAACACATGGGTGGGTGAATCTCAGAATCCCAGGTTGGCTCAGGCTGAAGGGAGCTCAGTGGGCACCTGGTGGCACCTCCCTGCTCCAGCAGGGCCATCCCAGAGCACAGGGCACAGCACTGTGTGCACACAGCTCTGCAACAGCCCCAGGGAGGGGAGCCCAGAGGCTCTGTGGGCAATCTGTTCAGGGCTGGGCAGTGCCCAGGGAAGAAGTTGTGCCTCCTGTGCAGGGGAATTGCTGGGCTCAGTCCCTGCCCGTGGCTCTGGTGCCATTGCTGGCCCCGGGAGCAGAGCCTGGGCCCTGCTCTGCCCCTCCCTGCACACAGGGACACCCAGGGCTGAGGGCCCCTCTCAGCTGGGGCTCCTCTCCAGGCTGAGCAGCCCCAGCTCCCTCAGCCTTTCCTGGGCACCCAGATGCTCCAGGCCCTTCCTCATCTTGGTAGCACAAAAAAACTTGGCAGTGCAGTTCCTGGAAGAAGCTCATTTCTAGCCAGATCCCTCAGTCTGGTGGTTCAAAGGCTGTTGGCATCTGGGATTTCCTCCTTCTCCAGGAGCAGTTTCCTGCCTCACTCCTCCCAGCACAGCCACAGGGAGGCCCCAGGATAATCGGTCCCTTCTACCAGGGCTAAAATCTGTACATTAAATGAGACGAACCTCGTTTCAGTGCCCCTATTTCGTGAATAACTCACCTTTCACCACAGCGAAATTCATCTGCTGTTGCCTCAAAGTGCTGCTGGTGGCACTCAAAGACACTTTGAAGAACTGAACCCTTCAGACGAACTTAATGGCTCCACTACAACTCAACAACATCAAGGAGAGCTCTTTTCCCTGTAGGATCAATGCCACAGCTCCCAACCAAACGCAGCAAGTCCCCATAAAACACACAAATGACTCCTGTTCCCAAGAACAGACACTTTCCCTCAGGCAAGAACCTGGTGGCATTTCTCTCCTCTCCCTGGATCTGAACAGTGCAGGGCTCAGGGAATGATCAATGAGCTCCAGGTACTCAAATATGCATTTTCCTCAGTTAATTTCCTGCCCAACAGTAATAGATCAAGATCTGAAACTATTTTCTTTCTGAAATAGCCTCTTAAGGTGATTTGTAAGGCCCCTCAACGATTCAATTTTTGTAGCAGAAGATTGTTAGACTGAATAAAGACATTAGCTAATAGAGTGGGTCTTGAAAAACAGGTGAAGGAGTTTGTGGCTGAACAATCCTTGTGGCACAAGTAAACAGTCATGTTTTTCACAGAAAAAAAGACTTACTTAAAAAGTCACCCCCACTCAGAGTAGTGGCAAAGCCCATTTAAATGTTTTTATTACATTCTGATAAAATATACCCATCTGCTGAACACTTAGGAAATGAAATCCATATTTGGATGAGAAAATCTTCTGATTAGCCTCAGTTTTGTGAAATTTTGTTTCAAAATAAAACAAAACCACTGAGCCAGCAGCGAGATCCATATTCCACAGTGCAGGTGTCCATGGCTCATCTCTTGTTCTACAGTCAAGCAGAAAGGAAGGAAAAGGAAGGAAATGAGTCTGAAACCAGAAGATTGGAAGAACTACAGTGATAAGTCCAAACAGAGTTGAAAAACCAACATTAAATAATCAAGAGAGCATTCCTTCTTAGCCATACATCCCAAGAGAAATAAGTCAAACATCCTGTTTGCATCTCCTCTGGGATAAACAAGTATTATTCCTGAAGTGAGTCAGAAGGGATGATTTCATGGAACAGCTCCAGGAGATTTCTGGAGTGGAGGCTTCTAGAAATCCTCAGCCCCAGCATTATGGTTGGACTCGCTGCTCTTGAAGGTCTTTTCCAGCCAAAAAGTTTCCTGTGGTTCCACTGGCTCCACCCTAAACACAGGTGGGACTCGAGTATTGCCATTTTTGGTGTGTGACAGGGTGGTTTAACAGGTCCCTGGGTCAGGGGAATGTAGGGGACAGGGGAATGTGAGGGACAGGAGGCAGCAAGCTCAGTCCTCCCACTCCTGCTCCTGGAGAACCCCTTCAAACACAACCCAAATTTACAAGATAACAAAAGGACGAGAAAGGGCTCATCTCTGAGTGTATGAATTCAGGATTTTTGTCACTATTCTACTTTTACAGCTATAAGTCTTCAGAAGAAATTTAAGGACCTTCAAGTGTTCTTTTCATCCATGTATAAAAAAGTACAAAACACCTTTAGGTTAAAAGCAGCATCCCGAAAATCTTCAAAAACCCTTCCAAGATTCCACGGTATGAAAAAGATCCCCACAGCTCACAGCCCCATTACACTACTTCTGAAAACCCCAAGAACAGGTTCACTGCAAATTTTGTGGGTGGATCTCCCCATTTGCTTTTGGTTTTTAAAAGGGATCAGAATTATTTTTGCCTTCTATTCATCTTTTAAGAGTCAAAAATAAATAATTTGTGCCCCCTTCCCCAGCTCACATTTGTATTTTCATGAAAGGTATGGACTCAATGCTGGGCAATTAAATATGTTAACTGGCAAATAATTGTTGCTGGATTAGTTTGGTCTGGCATAAAAGAGCAGAGAATTTTGAATTCAGCAGCCTTCTTTGCCGGCCAAAAATTGCTGCTAATTTTTTTCTTTGAGCCATAGACATTGGATTAGAGAGGAAAAAAAGGGGAGAAATTTGATCCTGTGTTTCCACCTTCCTCCTTCCTGATTCCTTTAACCTCAGAGTTTGCCTCTGAATTCAATAGAGCAGCACTGGAAAAATAAAAGAGATTTCAGCTGACCTAATTTCACACATTTCACAGCTACAAGTGTCATTTCTACTTTTACTTAAAACTAAAAGATTATGAAAAAAAAATCTAACCTTTGCAGGATTTCTCCTGTTTGGAAGAGAGACAATAGTAGGAATTGTAAAACCAGATCTCTTCCTTTCAGAAAACCAAACTAAAAATACTCACAATATTCCCTATCCACACTTAAGCCTAACATTTATTCTGGTGCACCATAGGATTGAACAAAAGGATTACACGATGAAAGAACTGATCTTAAACACTGAATGGGCTCATCAATAGAAAATTAGGACTGATGGCATGGCTCTGTGCCAAAGAGTATTGGGGTTTTTAATAATATGGGGGGTGGGTTTGAATACAAAGGGACTACAGTAGATGGGAAGTACTTGAATTTCATCAAGAGCAGATGGGATCCTGGGGAAACTTCCTACTGACGTCTAGGAAAAAAGCAGCCTGACCAAGGCACTCCTGGATGAAGTTACTTTGGGGCATCATTAATTGCTGTGGCTGGGGAGGGTTTGGTGACATGAGAGGTAAGTAAAACATGAGAAACAGAAAAATTATGAGCTAATGAAGCAAAAAACAGCAAGAGGGACAAGAAACTGCGTCAACATCCACAGCTCCAGGAAAATGGAGGATTGGCGTGCTGGGTACAAAGAAACAGCCCGTAATTTCTGCCAGAGCTGATTTTTTATTTATTTGTATTTTTTATTCTGCTGTTAAGAGAACTACACTGGTTGGAAATGGCAATTGCCAGAAGAACACATATTTTCCATGTTATATTTTAGGTTACAAATTCTGTTCCTGCACATCAGAACTCCTCCAGGCCCAGACCTGAACAGCGTTTTCTATTTAGCTGTAAGAAACATATTTCCAAGCAATTATTCCTGTAAGCATTGCCTCATTAGCTGGGTACCATTTGCTGAGTCACCAGTCCCCCACCTTGGCTTATATCCATTTCCAGCTCATTTTTTCTCTGTTACACCACCATGAAATTTATCCAAAATGCTTTTAGCTACATTTACCCTTTCCTGAGCACAGTGCAGGGGAGGAAATCAGTTCAGTTTGTATCAGGGTGTTGCATGTTCCTCAAGAAATAGCATTTCTGAACTGTTCCCCAGAAAAAGCAGTGAGAATTTTGGCTACAGGCAGCAAATTTATACTCACTATAACAAAGCTGCCCTGTTCAGGCCATATAGGAGAACATTACCAAGGATAAAATCAAATGTGGGTTCTGTGATAAATAAATTGGCATGAGCCAGGCTAAAAAAAATCCACCCAAAAATTGTATTTAGAGCCCTTTGAAATAAGGGAGTTGCTGTTACTCAGTCACAGGACACTGCCATTAAAGAGTGGTGGCCTTTCCCTTCCTCTAAATCACCTGGAAGAAAAAGGATTCTGAACAATCTTGAGATAAGGACACACAGATGAGAATTTGTCATATGAGTACAAAGGAACAGAAATGGAAACCTGAGGGATCCCTCTTTCCCCTTCAGGAGACGGAATTTTTGCTGTCCTGTCTGGGCAATCTGTGTTTTGCACATTTCACCATAAAATCTCACTAGAAATGGCTCCTAAACCAAAAATCCCCATTTTATTCTCCTCAAGGATGCCTTTTTGGGGAGATGTGATGCTGCTAGCATGAGCACAAATAAAAATCCCACTGAAAAGTCCTGCTTTTTTTTTCAGCCTCCCCTGAGGGCTCTCCACAGCTCTCCATGGTCCCATGATCCTGTTTTGCTTCCCACATTTATTCCCACTGCTCTCCCATGTCCTCCCACACTGCTGGACATGCCAGAGGCCATCCCACTGCCTCTCCTCCACCCAACCCATCATTTTCCTCCTCAAACCACCACCATCAAGGTCAACCTTCAGCAGCCTGATGGCCCCACTCCTCCACTTCAATAAATTATTAAAATCCAGTTAATTGTACCCTCAGCACAGAACAAATATGTGAAATATGAGCAGCTCGTCGACTTCAGTGTCAGAAGTGACAGTGATTATGACAGGGTGTAAAAATGGAGAAAATTAAATTAGCTTTCTTGTACATTATAGACATTAAATATAATGTGGGGTTGGGCTGGGGGATGGAAAGGAATAAAAGGACATTTGGAGAGCAATTAGGAGAGCAAGAAACACAGACTTTTGACTTGATAGCAAAAAACAAAGAATAATTCAAGCAGGATTGAAGACTTCCCATGAAAGCAAAATTACTTTACTTCCTAACTGACAAAACAGACGTTTCTAAACCAAAATCCAGATGCCAAAGTCATAAATTTGTGCAATTACAGCTCTACAACTCTACATGGAGTGCCATGGATAATGAGCAACTTCATTACAGACATTCTGAAACCACACTGTTTTCATTTATTCAACTCATTATTCCCAAGAGTATTCAGGAACAACTCTGACAGACTTTGCCCTTCAGTGCTGTTAAATTGTTCAAAAGAATAAACTCTAATCAGTTATCCAGGGCTGTAACTTTTAATTACCAGAGATCACTGGCAGGACACATTTCTGGTGTCTTTTAATTAAATTCAACCAAGATGCTCTGAGGAGGAACATGAACTGGTGCCATGGTTTCAGGGTTCCTGAAGTATTGTTTCTCTAGAAAATCCTCACAGTGGATTTTTTCCCAAGTTTTTGGTCATTAGCAATTCTCTCAAACTCCTGTTCCAACCACAACTGCTGATTTACGAACAAAGCAAAGTTTATAGTTAAAGCTTGCACAATGAATAAGACAAAACCAATTTTATGCTCGAGTCCAACACTGAATAACCATAACTTAAGATTTTATCTTGCCTGGTAAATCAACAGCTTCAGAAAATGCAATCATCAGTAGATGCTGAAGCCATGAAGCACAAAACACACTCAGACCTTTCTTTCTTGTAATCTCTTTTTCTACCAAACTAGTTCTTCAAGTAATAATTCTGGGGGGGAAAAGAAACATTCCAGTGAAATTCCAGAGGCATCCCAGCCCTCCCACAGCTCCACCTCCTCAGGCAAACCCTTACCTTCATCATTCTGGGCCAGAGCCCATGCCAGGACGGCAGCGAGTGCCGTCCCCACTGTGAACCATTTCCAGAGACAAAGCAGCTGGATCATTTTCCGTCAAACTTCACTCAAGGCAGAGCTGGAAAAGAGGGATTTGACACATTTGTTACTCAATCTGCACAAAGCTGAGCCACTACAAACTCTTTCACAGGTAACTACATAGGGGATATGCAGTCTCTAACAGCATGACATTGTTTCAGGCACAAAAAATAAATAAAATAAGGAAGGAGAAGCCCATTAGCATTAATCAAGATGTGTGTACTCATTAACTGTATAACTGTGCATGCACAGCCCTCCAGCTCAAGAAAATGCAAGGTTCTGGCTTAAACCAGGTCTGATTTCCATAATCTCCCAGTAATAAAGTGTTTATGCTATCCTTCCTGCTTTCAAGCACTTTGGAGAAGCAACTGTAGCAGAGAAATTTCTGATTAAAATGAGGGCTCACTGCAAAAGGCCAGAGTGACCAAGGATTCAAAGGCATTGCCTACAAAAAATGGGAATAATCCCTGAGGTTGGCCTTCTTTAAGGACACAGGTTGTTGGGTTGTGTCCAGGAAAATGAGAAAAACACCACCAACACCAGATCAAAAAACCCCCCACAACCAACAAAGTAAAATTAAAAAACAAACAAAGAAAAAACAAATAAACAACAAAAACTCACCAAAAATTTGCAAAACAAACAAAACAACTGAAAAGTAAACAAAAACAAAAAAAAAGAAACTCCCCAAGAAAAACAAAAACCTAAACCAAAACCCCACAACTCTCTCCCTTCCCTTCTCCCCTAGACCTCCAAAACAAACAAAAACCACCCAAACAAACAAAAAAATCCCCCACTAAAATACCCAAGACGGGTCTGCTTGAACTCCAGAGAATACCTAGAGTGTGGAACATTAGAAAGTTAAAAAAAGCTGTGGTTCATGGCTCCAATGAAAACAATTAGCACAGTTCTGCAGCCCAGAACTGAATTATTTTAAAATATTCCTTCAAATTAAAAAGAAGTTTGAAATAAATACAGTGGCAGGAGCATGGATTGAAGAGATTTTCCAGCAATATAAACCAAGTTAATGCATAAAAAACCAGCTGCATTTATTAAAAATCAAGCAAACTTGTAAAGAATTGTATGCCAAGAGTTTTCAAGGAAAACTTGTGGGTTTTTTCCCACAGGAGAAGAAGAGCTAGTAGGGAAATGTAAGAAACCAGACTGAGTGGCCCATATTTACCCAAGTATTTAAAGTTCCTAGGTGGTTGATATATTTAGTTTGCTTGCAGGACAGCTCACATGGGTGGAATCTCCAGGACGTCAGAGGTTTTTGCCAAATTCAATGATTCTACCCTATGATTTATGAGGCTCCCTCACACCTGGCACACTTTGTAAAAGCCATGGATTGCAGGCGACTTTATTGGATTTTAATACCAATATTCTGGAGAAATAAAGGGAAGCAGCAAAAATTCTACACTGCCCTTGTTGCTCCGCTTCTCATCTGGGTGTTAAGAATGGAGAGACACATTTCCAAGCTCCACCTCTCCGCAGCTTGGACCCTTCCCAACCCGTCCAGAAGCAGGAGGTTGGTGCAGGCTGCAACAGGCAGCAATTCCAGGTAGAACTTCAATTGGCCATCAAACAAGTGAAGACCCAGCACAGATCTCATGTTCATTTCCATTTCAGAGCAGTTTTTGTCCTGACAGAGAAGCTCCAGGTCACAGAACCAGGAATTCAAGCCATGTAAAGCACACTCCTTCCTCCTCTCTCCTCCTTCTCTTACTTTCCTTTCTACAGCTGTTTCTGTCCAAATTCCAGCAGGGAATTGTGGAGTCTCAGAATTCTTAATGTTGGAAAAGACCATTCAGGTCAGTAAGTCCAACCAGCACCACCACCATGGTCCCCACTAACCCATGTCCTCAAATGCCACATCCACACATGCACCACTGCCCTGAGGCAGCCCCTTCCAGTGCTTTACAACCCTTTCCATGAAGAACCTTTCCCTAATATCCAATCTAACCTTCCCCCAGCTCATCTTGAGGCTGTTTCCTCTCATCTATTCCTCTCACCTATTCACCATTCCCTGGGAGAAGAGACCCAACTCCCCTCTCCTCACTATCAGCTTCTTTCAGGGAATTGCAGGGAGCAACCTCAGAGAGGAGAGAGAAACCCCAACAGCTCAAATTTGTGACAAAGAGGGAAATTAGAGACAGCTCAAAGGAGAATGCCAAGCTCTTCCCAACACAGCTATTATTCCCATGTGAGAGGAGACCAGAATTGCTCAAAAGGGCCTTTTCCCTCCTTTCTCCTTCCCAAAATGTTAATTTGGTTACTGTCATCCAAACTTCCACTGAACCCATTCCAAAGTCATTCTGGAGTTTGCAACAGCACCTTCAGAAAAAAACCCCCAAATTACTTTTACAATTATATATTCCTGCTGGCTACCTGGAAATAGAGCCTGTTTCCACATTATCCAAACAGATTCCAATTAGTCAATATTATCAAATCTCCTGGGAATTTTGGGGATGGGAACTTTTCACTATTTCACCACTATTTCCTCCTCTGTTAACAAAAGGTCCCAAAGAAACTAGGCTCAGCTGCTTTTCCACTTTAAGAAGTGTTATTCCATTAAGTGGTATTTGCCTCCAACCTTTTACACCTCAAATCCCAGAACACAAAAGTTCAGGAAACTCTTGGTCAGTCTAAGGAAACCAAACACAGATTTTAGGTGTTACCAGACCTAAAAAGAAGTGCACAAACTCACTTATGAGGCCTCTGATATTTGATTTTGCAACCTTGAAAAACAAAATAAATCCATCTCTCCAATCACAATGTTCTATTTTAGAAAGTTATTCAGAGCTCAGCTGACAGCCTTGAGTGTAGTCTGCTCCTGAGAGATTTTTAGGATGGAATCTTGACAGATTTATTTTTGATTTTGATGAAATGTCAAGTTAAACCACAAGGATAGCAATACTGCTGCTCCCAGAATAAGCGGCACTCTATGCAACTGAACTACAACAGAAGAAAAAAATCCTGTTTCTTTCCTTCAATTTTTACCAGAAAAAAAAAAAATCTCAAACAAAGAAAAAAAAAATTTAAAAAAACCCCCACACACCACCACCCTCCCAAAAAAACCCCCACCAAAACAACAAGCCAAAAAAAAAAAAAGAAAAAAAAAGCCAAACAAACAAACCCCCAAAAAGCCAGGAGTATAAAGCACAGAAAATGAGACCATTAAGTTCAAATGGTTCTGCTAACTCGGAAATAGCTCAGAACAAGTCACAATTTACCACAAAGTGCCAAAAGGTTGACAACCTCTAAAAATAAGGTTGAACTCCAGACAGGGCAAGGAATAATTATAAATTGATGACAGCAGGAAGATCTGTAAAGTAAAAGCACACAAAATGTCTACAAGACTCAGTATTTTCCTGAAAAATACTCTAATTTTAAATTTTAAGAGGTGATAAAGGTAAATTAAAAACAAAACCAATCTAAATATAAGTTATTACATCCAAGCACTTCGAATATATTTAAAGGAACAATAATATGACAGTATAATTACTTTTAGATCTGATGTCATTACAGGATTTAAAACTTTGCACTCATTCCCTCTTGTCCTACGCCTCCATCCTTTGTCCCCAGTCCCTCTCCAGCTCTCCTGGAATCCCTTTAGGGTCTGGAAGGGCCTCTGAGGTCTCCCTTCTCTTTCCAAGTGAACACCCCCAGCTCTCCCAGACTGGCTCCAGAGCAGGGGGGCTCCAGCCTGCGAGCAACTCCATGACCTCCTCTGGACTCACTCCAGCAGTTGCACAACATTCTTGACTACTTGAAAGAATTCAATGGGAAAAAAAAAAAAAAAAATATCTAAATTTTGGGCCATATTAGTGGCTACATATTAGTGGTACCACATATTAGCAGCTGGCTTCTTTTCTCTTCTGCCTTCACTCAGAGTCAGGATTGAAACTCGAGAGATAGATTTTCTTGTTTTGACTTGGTTGTTTATTGTCTTGGGTTGCAATACAGGGTTGTGACCAGAAATGTGTATTCTATCACCATCTGTTGCAGCCGGGTGGGCAGTGACCCTTATCTCCGTGGCACATATTATCTGCTAATGGGCCATCTTTAAACCAGCTGGGACAATCATCTTTATCTTTTCCACAACCCATCCTCCCTCCAGGAAGATATCATCTGCTGTTGGCCCATTCAGTCCCACTGCATGACTGATAAAATTACATCATCCCACTGGGAGATGCTCCAGCCAGGGGGAGGAGCCAAGCATTTCCTACCTAGATAAAATCTGAGATATGGGGCACCAAGATACATCTTTCCACTGGATTCCAGAGGAAAGCCAGACCTTTCCACATCATCCCTGGACCTTCAGAGGAAAACTGCACCTTCTACAGGAGCACTGCTTCAGCTGAACCACATCTGCCACTGCAGGAGGACTGTAGCCACCATTTAATGGGACTGCTACCAACACCCTGACTGATGGGGGTGTCAGGTTGTATTCTGACTCTGTCAGTGGTTTTGGGATTGTTCTTTGTAATACTGTATTTCTATTTTAATTTTCCTAGTAAAAAATTGTTATTCCTAATTCCCATATCTTTGCCTGAAAGCCTCTTCATTTCAAAATTATAATAATAATTTGGAGGGAGGGGGTTTACATTCTTCATTTCAAAGAGAAGCTTCTGCCGTTATTGGCAGATACCTGTCCTTCAAACCAGGACATTTATTAATTCTTATCTAAAGTACAGAGAGTTCTGCAATACTTCTAGCTAACAAGCTAAATGTGAGAAAATTGAGGTAGATTTAGCTAGTTACAAGGTCTTTTAAAGGCTATCTATTCAATTAAAAGCTAACATCTATATTATTTATACTTTTGACTCAATAATCAAACACTTGTGACCTGCACTGCATATTAAGTATCCAATTTAAAAAGTACCATCTCAAACTAAGAAGAAGGAACAAGAAGGAAGGTCCAAGAACTTTTCACCATGTGATATTACACACTTCTATTCTGACTACACACCAGTAATTCTAACTCTATTACTCAAATTCAGAAGGCTTCTCCAAGACCCCAAGTCAAAAGCAGTGTTCTCTTGAGGGTCACTGTTAGGAAGCACAGGAATTTTAAAACTCCCAGGCTTCAGAGTTCCAACAGGGCCAGGCTTGCCACAAGCCAGAGCTCCCTCTCAGAACTGCCATATCCACACCGAATTCCATGGACTATGGAAGTGCCCACACCACCCAAACTGCCACCAGCAGCAACTCCTCAGTGTTCTCCATGAGCAGCAAACCTGAAAACAACTTGGAGGCAAACACTTTGCACTTTCTGCTCCTACAGTGGGTTCGAAGCCCTGAAAAAATTCAACAGGAAATCACTAAGTGAGCATTATTAATTCATTAGACATGTAAACAAATATCTGCTATTTAATATAGTTGTCAAAAACAATGGTTCCTGAGAAACTGCTGTGGCTGGACGAGTAACTCAGCATTTAAATAGGAATTAAATACTCATTTATATCTGTACTACTATTTACACAACAAGCCTGAACTACTTCAAGCATCAAGAGTGCCCCATTTTGCTTAATGGGGATGCTCTTTGCACCCTACAATTGTGATAAATCTTTTAAAGTACTTTATTTTTTTAAAGGTTGATACAACTGAATTGTTTCAACACAGCAAAAATTATAGTGGGCTGTTTTTTTATAAAGTTCATCCTTATTACTGATCAGCTGAACTCTCTTAAAGTTTGTAGATACAAAACAAGGAGTGCAAATGCTTATTCTGGAGAATTGTTGCCATAATAAATCAGAAATGCCAGTAAAACAGCAGGAAAAAAACCTCTTACAGAAGCCAAAAAGGACAGGAACTTGCTTTAGAGTCTGACAGTGCTCCTTGGTTAAAACTAAAGTTCATTAAAAACTGTGTCCCAAATGTTTGATTTTTCTCACCCAAACAATTCTGTTGAAGCACCAACACAAGCAAAAAGCTTCTAAAAGATTTAACCACAGAACGGACACACACAAAAAACCCCACAAACTCTGTTTTGCCTCACAATGCTATTCAACACTACAGTCACCTCACATGGTATGGAATTCATATCCATGAATTCCATGAAATATCTCAGAGGGTTACTTCTGATGAGCAAGTCCTGAGCCCCTCTCACTGGGAGTGCACATCCAGAGCACATCTGCTGGAAGACCCTCACCTGAGGCTTAACCACAAGACCAAACCCTAATTCCAGCTCGGGGATCACCTCTGATAGCTCAGGACATCCTGGAAAGATGAATCTCACCCCACAAGCTCCCTCCCACACCCAGGCTCTAAGCCGCTCTCATGGTGGGACACATCTGCTGGAAAACACCCTCACCTGGGGATTAACCAGAAAAACAAATTTTAATTCTGGCTCAGGAGCTCAGGAATCACCAAAGGTAGCTAGGAAAATCCTGAAAGGGTATCAGCCCCCAGCCTCTCTCCCATGCCCAGTCCCAGATCCCATCTCACAGCTCCCTCCAGCCAGGAGAACAGCCAGGGAAGGAAGTCTTCACCTTCGATCAAAAACCAGTTCTGGCTCTGATTCAGCTGCAAGTGTGACTAACTCTGTTTGCTGAAGTCAAATATCTGCTTAAATGCTTTCCTGAAGAATTATTCAAGCATAAGCAAATATTTGGCTGTGCTGGTGCTACAGTGAATAATTTAAAGTGCAAATCCACCTCTTTCTCTGGCTTTGCAGGTTCCAAAAATCCAAACACCACTCCAGGTTTTATTTCACCAACACTTCTTGAGGAATTAACACATGAGTATTTCAGCCTATGGACTCTTGGATTTACTCAATCCTATTGAAGTGCCCTCACGATCTGGGACTGGCACAGTTGAGTTGGATTTTATCATTCTACTCTCCTTGGATAAGACCTTTCAGAAACATTAAGATTTTTAAGATGAAATTTCAAAATCAAACCTGCGTCCACCTCAATTCCCTTCTCCCAGCTGCTGGGTCTGTTCCACATTAAAAAAAACAAACAAGCAAAAAAAACCATCAAAAAAGTGGGACACTGATGCTGCATCTGTCTCTTGTCCTTGTGTTTTCAAGCTCTTGAGTTTTTACCCTCACTTGGAGGCAGCATTTTTAGAAAGTAAAGACACAAGAACAAGGAAAAAACAATGACAATTTATATGAGGATCTGAAGTAAAATTTCACCAGCAACTTGAAAATCCTCAGCATTTTCTCCGTATCTACATTCAAATAATTCATCTTCAAATATTCCTCCTTGCCCCCATTCTTCTAGGGTCTACTGGTTTTGTTCCTTTCCTTGCCCCACTCTTTAAGCCTGTTTTTTTCTGTGCTGTTCTTGTAGAAATTACTTTCTAAGAGTCAATGAGATGCCACTTGTCACGGTGTGACTTGGTTTGTTAACTTTAATATACTTAATTTTTTAGAGACGGGACTTAGGAGTAGAGACAAGTAATTTCAAACTTCAGTGAGAGCACCACAGCTGCCCCTGGGCCTGGCTGGCAAGGATGCAATGTAAAAGTTAATTAACAAGCCACTTTTTACTTCAATGCAGAAATCTCTAAGTTTATTTCAATTTTGCACCCCCAAAAACACCAAACCAGCTATTTTCCAGTTTTCATCAATTATAAAGTTGTTTATTTTCCATCTTTATGGACCAGTGGTAGCCAGAGAATCCCAGAATGGTTTGGGCTGGAAGAGACCTTAAAGCTCATCTCATTCCAACCCCTGCTGTGGGCAGGGAAACTCTCCAGAAACTCCAGGAGTACTTTTCTACCCTCCTGCCAGCAAAACGTCCTATAGATGATGATTTAAAAGGATTAAAATATTTAATGCTGCTGATTCCCACTGAGCAAAGAAAACTGATAAATAGATGGAAGGTTTGCATAGAGGAAGCTCAACTGAGCTCACAAAAATAGAAAAGAGCTTTCTGGAATAACTGAGAAAGGGAGAGAGAAGTATTTTTGTTTCCTGCTTCCATCACTAGCGGTAATTAATGCCCTGTCTTTTCAACAAGGAGTGCAGCTATTGGATGGATTAACAGGACTGCAACTCTTCATTGTTCTTTCCTGTCCACAAATCCCATTTTTTCATGCATTATGAATTAATTTATTCTTGTTTCCAACCCCTCTGTATGGTTATAAAATATAAACCTATAAAATATTGTTTTGCACATAATGTTTTGAGTCACAAAAGAAGCTGTTTGGCTGGGACACTGTTCATTTGAACCTCCTGCTGTGCAGATGGTGCCTCCAGAAAGAAGAGAGAGCAAAGATATCCTAAACCTGATATCAGAGCCAGGAGACTTCAGCTGAAAATTAACATTAACATAAAAAGATTAAAAGAAATACAACCCACATTATGCAATAGCAGCTCAGTTTGTTCTTCAACAACTTTTGTTTTCACAAAATATGCACACAGAGTTAAATTTAAAAGTGTTGATAATGAAAATATAATTAAATAGAAAAGTCCAAAGATCAGTTTTATTGCTTTCACTGCAAGATGAGTATTGGATTCCATCCCAAAAACTTCTCCATTTCCCCTTTGCCACAGCAATTTCTCTACAAGGATCCTGAGATTATGTAACACAGAGGAGAGAATCCAAGGGATAAAGATCCCTCTGACACCAGGAAATGTTTTGTCAAGAGCCCTTCTGAGTGCTCCTTGCAGGATACCAGGAACTGTCTCCACATCTTATGGCTGAAAAACGGATTGGTGTCTAAAAAATAGAAACATCCCAAACTAAACACCTGGACAACAAACATGACCCAGATTAATTAAGTTTAATTGGATTATAAGTGCATTCATTTATTGAAGAAAATAACATTTGTCACATAGAATTTATACACTGCCTCTTCCCTTCTCCGAGAGGATTTTATTTAAATTTCATAAAAAGAAATACACTAAACTGTCAGTTTTTTAGAAATGAGTGTTTCTACTTGCCTGTAGTCACTACAGCAGTAGTGCTCAAAACACCCTGCAGTAGTGGCAGAAGCTCTGTTTGAGTAGCTCAGTGCATGACATATCAGAATTAACATGTGCACACCCCCTGAGCAGAGATTTCATCCAGCCACTCCCAAAAGCAGTTGAAGAATTTTAGTACTGGAGATTACCAGGCCAGAAGTTAGGCCAGATGCCAAATAGTAAAGCTGGTCAAGGCAAAGAGCTGCCGTAAGTCTGCACCAGGATTCAAATGTCCCCTAAAAAACAAATGCACATCCCATTATTGTACAGGAGCCAGCCTGCCTTCCTCCACACCTTTGGGACACTCCCAATAAATCCCAAACATTCCTTCTGCCAACAGGGCCCACGTGCTATTAAACCCCAGTAATCCAGTGACACTGCCCTTGTGACTTTTACCCTCCAGGGACCAGGCTCCTCAGCAGAGCCCAGCCTAAATTAAGTCATTTCACAGAAATTCAGGTTTATCTTCTAGAAAAAAAGCAGGAAATCGGAAGTTTCTTGGTGACCACATTCTGCACTTAAATCACAGATTATTTATTTAACCCCCGAGCCACATACACAAAGAGCCTTTAACAGAAACAACCTCAGATATCCAGCCTGGTACATTTAGACCCCTCTCTCACCAGTTTTCCTGGGAAGCCTCCTCAGCCTGGACAGCTGGATTGGAGTCTGTAAATGGAGTCCCAGGCCAGATTTTCATTATTATAAGCGCATATCCGTGCTATTCTGCACCTTCTTTTTGCCTCGGCTCCTTAAACTTAATCTTCAGTTTCCTCCTGCTCCCATCCAACAGCACCCCAGCCCCAAGATGGCTCTTGCCTTCCCCCATCTCCTCCTTCCCTGTCAGTTCTGCACGTCAAACCCACCTGTCCCCATCATTCCTGAACAGCCTCTCCCAATCCTCCTGCGCCCTTCTGCTCTCCAAGCTTTCCCTGATCTGACACCACATCTCTCAAGCGTCAAGCACACTTTCACTCCTCTGCTCCACGATTTTCCTTCCCCGTATTTTGGGGGATCTTACCCTTAAAAATCCCTCTTGTCACTTCTTAATAGGCTCTGAACATAACTGAGGTGATTACGTGTTTTGATTATGCTTGGATTGATTTCTGAGCTTGTTGGCTTGGAGGAAAAGGAGGCAGTTAAGTCTTACTCCACATTCTGACATTTTTAAAAGGCTTCACAAAGCTGGAATCACTTCCCTCTCTTCACTGCCCCAGAGAAGCTGTGGCTGCCCCTGGATCTCTGGAAGTGTCCAAGGTCAGGTTGGAGCTCGCTGGGATAGTGGAAGATGTCCCTGCCCATAACAGGGGGTGGGATAAAATGGGCTTTAACCAACCCAAGCCATTCTATGATTCTATGATTTATCCATCTCCATTTCCACCTTCATGAATCTCCTCATCCCTCCAGCTGCTTTTCAGCCCTCTGGCAATCGCTTAAATCCATCTCCTGGACCTTTGTTTCTCAATCCTCACACCTCAGTGCTGATCATCAACCCCCAACACTCAGCATTTGACTTCCTAGATTTTCTGGATCCCTGCTTTCCTTAAAATACAGAAAACCCAGGGCTCTCATCCACCCAAGATGGCTGTTCGAAGACACCTGGCCTCCACATCTCCCAAGCGAATCCTCTTCCAGCCTTCCAGATGCTCAGAAGTGCTTCTGCCTACTGCTGAATGCAACAACTGATGTGGCATTTCCAGCTTTTGTTGTTCTGCTGGATCAGTGGGTGATTCACATGTTCAGAGCTGGGGTGTGCAGGGTGTGCCCACGTGCTGGGACACCGGAATGGGCACAGGGCACTCATCCATGGACAGCTGGCACTAAGTGCCTACCAGAGCTGCTGGGGATGGATTTAAACACCCACATGTGGGTTTGGTATCTGCTCAAGTATTTCCTTGGTCAAATATCCAGCAAGAAATGGCTTCTGAGGAAGAGATGAGAGATAAAGATGGGATCTTACAATACATTGTTGACAGAGGAAAATTACAGAGATTACTTTGGGAGAAGTGCGAGCACAGGGATTTTCAGATTGTTCCTGGCTGCTACGGAACCACTGTTTCCAGGCTGGAGGTAGGCTACACATACCAGGAATTACTGGTATAGAAATGATTTGGGTTGGCAGAGACCTTGTAGATCCTCTCATCTATCCCTCCATCCATGGGAAAGGACAACTACTCCACCCTGCTCAGGC
This sequence comes from Luscinia megarhynchos, assembly GCA_034336665.1. Classification (NCBI taxonomy): domain Eukaryota; kingdom Metazoa; phylum Chordata; class Aves; order Passeriformes; family Muscicapidae; genus Luscinia; species Luscinia megarhynchos. Next base: position 31,651,551 of record CM067569.1, on the reverse strand, counting down.
CTTGCTGAGCTCAGCCAACTCAGCCCACAAAACTCATCTCTTGTTCAACTCAGTCCTGGGTGTGAATCTCCGAATGGTTTAGCCCATCCAGTGACACCCCCTTCCAGGGACACCTGCCACTATCCCAGGCTGCTCCAAGCCCCAGAGTCCAACCTGGCCTTGGACACTGCCAGGGATCCAGGGGCAGCCACAGCTGGTCCGGGCACTCTGTGCCAGGGCCTGCCCACCCTCCCAGGGAACAATTCCTTCCCAATATCCCATCTATCCCTGCCCTCGGGCAGTGAGAAGCCATTCTCCCTTGTCTGCCACTCCAGGCCCTGGCCCAAAATCTCTCTCCATCTTTCCTGTAGCTCTTTCAGGAACTGGGAGGCCACAATGAGGTCCCCCGAATTGTCTCCTCTACAGGCTGAACAATCCCAGCTCTCCCAGCCTTTCCTCCCAGCAGAGCTGCTCCATCCCTCTGATCATCCTGGTACCTCCCCTGGACTCTCCAGCAGCTCCAGGTCCCTCCTGTGCTGGGCCCCAAGGGCTGGGGCAGCTCTGCAGGTGGGGTCTCACCTGAGCTCAGGGGCAGAGGGGCAGAATCCCCCCTGCTCTGCTGCCCACACTGGGGGCTCAGCCCAGGATTGGGTTAAGAGATAGGGAAATCCAGGAAAAAGCACTCCAGCATTGTGCAGCAGAGACAATTTCACACCATCACCAGCAAACTTTAAGGTGGAGAGAACAGCCACAACAAGAACCTCAATCCTACATTTCAAATGATTCCATCAAATTTCCTGGAGTAAATTGAGCACATCCCCTGGAATGGGTTAAGCTGTTTTGTTGCACATGAAACATCTCATTGTTTATTTAGATACTTTACTCATAGTGCCTGTGTTGATGGCTATTTCTGAATTATCAGCCAAAATGGGTTTGCAAATGTTTATATTTAAGAAACTATTAAGATATCCAAGTAACAGTAAGATCCATTAAAGAAATCCAGGAATACCACCAAAACCAGAACTTTACAACCCAGCAATAACACATCACTCAAAGGAATGTTTTAAAAGTGGGCTATTCTCAAATTTCAAAAGCTGTCAAAGTAAATAAGATTATTTCACCAATTTCCTGTAACATCTCATAAAGGAAAAAAACAATGTTGTTTTCTGACAGTCTTTAAATGAACAGCACCCTTACACCTACACAAGGTCACAAGTTTGTCTCTGACTGAGGCCAGATGTGGGAGAATGGACAAAAGCAAACAAGGAAATGCTCTCAAAGATGCAGAGATCACTCAAGGAATGGACAGTCTGTACACATCCACAGGCTCCTCAGAACATTCTCCCCCTCTTCCCCTCACTTTTCATCATCCCACTTGATATTTTTGTTGGTACTGAGCTGACATTTCCATGAATTCCATTAAAAAACCTGGTGTTTAGTAGACATTAGGTTGAGCTGGTAGCCAGCACAGCATGGACACTTAGTGACCTCCCCATGGCACATCAGTGAGGCACCACATTCCTGCCAGGGCATTATCACAGATTCAGGCTTCAGATCTGAACATCTCAGACTCAGAAAGGAGTTTGGATAAGGACCTGGAATGGCAAGATGAGGCACAATGGCTTTAAACTGAAAGAGGGCAGGGTCAGATGGGATATTGGGAAGGAATTGTTGCCTGGGAGGGTGGGCAGGCCCTGGCACAGGGTGCCCAGAGAAGCTGTGGCTGCCCCTGGATCCCTGGCAGTGTCCAAGACCAGGTTGGACTTTGGGGATTGGAGCAACCTGGGATAGTGGAAGGTGTCCATGCCTGTGGCAAGGGGTGGGAATGGATGGCCTTTAAGGTCCCTTCCAACGCAAACCATTCTGGGATCCTGTGAGAATAAACCAAGCTTCACAAATGAGGGAAGACATTTCTTTTACCTGCAGCAATATAAACTGGCCCAAGGTTCAGCAGCAGAGACCCCAGGACAAAAATCACTCACAATCAGACAAGAGTACAGAGGAGAGGGTACCCAAGGCACTAAGGTGGAAGAAAAACACAGAAGACAAAGTCCATGCAGGGCAGTTCTTTCCTTTTCCATGGAAAAGTGAGCAATGCCAATCCATCTTGGAAGCTGCTCTGTCCACAGCACTTCAAGAAGGAATTTTACCACAGGGGTGAACCTGAGAGATGCCAGTGTGACTGTTAATGTCACCAAACAGCAGCTGCTGAGAGTCGGTGACGCCCAGCACAGATTCCTGGTCACTGCTGAAGGGGATCAGACTTGGAAGTCATGCTTATTCCTACAGGAGAGAGGATGGAGCTCTGGACATGATCCTGAGACAGCTCCTTTGAAAAAAGGGGAAGAGGCATTCCTGCAATTTGCAGCAGAGAGGTAACTGCAGGTAAGCGGTGCCCAGTGAAGTGATGTGTCCCCTCCTGGGGCTTTGTCCTCAGTGTCCTGAGGCTGCCAGGATGGGGAGGGACAAAAAAAGCCCTGACAGCAAGAACGTAACAATAGAATTACAAGAAACATTTATTCTAAAGATGAAATGAGAAGATAAAGTTAGTTTTCATTCAATGTCAGAAGAGATGTCTTTCAATCCAGGCACGTATTCCATGGGATTGGCTGGCCTGAGATTAGGGGTACTTTGAATCTGTTCCCTCAATTTTTGTGGCTTTTCTCCTAAAATGTATAAAGAGAGACGGGAGAGGAAGAAAAGCACTGTGGCATGTAAGGTTGGCTGTTCAAAATAAAAGGCTGAACTGTGGGAAACACCATTTTAGTGCAATTCAGTTTCAAAAACAAGAGAAAACTACAACTAAGAGGCCAGATGAGCTGGCCCACACACATTAGTACTGCTGGGTGAGGAGGGGAAGGTGTCAGAGTATGGAATTAAGTGCCAGGTGAAAGTCTGCCAGCTCCAGAGCTCAGCCCTGGCTACAAACAGAGGGTTGTCAGCAGCTCTGTGAGGATCTAAATGCATTTAGTACCTGGGCAGCTTGGGAAAGGAGTCTTCATTTGGATAAAAAGGCACGCTGGGACAAATAAGATATTCATGTATGCAGAGAGGGATTGGGAATTTGTCAGCTTTTCAGCTATTTTCCCCTCAGAGGAGGCGGCACAGGGAGCGGCTGTGGGTACCAAGCTGAAGTAAACAAAATGCTGGGGAACATTAGGAGGGAGAGGAAGAGGGTCTAAATTAGAATGACATTATGTAGGACAATAGGAAACCCCCGGAGCATTAAACAAAGGGTTTGTTGCCATCATTTCAAAAAAGAGACACCAGAGAAGGACAAGGGCTCAGGAAGGACACTGGGGGACCTTGCACTCCTCTGTCAAACACAAGAAACCAAAAAAAAATCCAACCCTACCTCAGAAATCAGACTGGTTTGGACCGGAAGGGACGTTAAAGCCCACTCAGTACCACCTCCCACTATCCCAGGCTGCTCCAAGCCCAGTCCAGCCTGGCCTTGGACACTGCCAGGGATCCAGGGGCAGTCGCAGATTCTCTGGGCACCCTGTGCCAGAGCCTGCCCACCCTCCCAGGGAACAATTTCTTCCCAATATCTCTCTATCCCTGCCCTCTGGCAGTTTAAAACATGAAAAGGAAAATTCCCAAGGATTACTTGCTGCAAGAAAGAGACATTACAGACATCAACTGAAATCTTGATCAGCAAAGCTGCTGTAGCAACAAATTTTTCCCATGACGCTGTAATATTTCTGTCCTAGAGGAATACAGACAGGAATAAAAGCAAGAATACTCATAAAGAAATCTTTCTCACTGTCAGCTAAACACTCGAGCTTGTTCAGGAAGCCATCAGAACAGAGAAAACACTCTACTCCCAGTTGTTACCTCTCCAAACAACAATAGATTTAATTATGCAGATTAAAACAAGGACATCCCATACTTCAGGGCTTTTGCCTGCGGGAGCCACGGGGGAACCCCCAGCTAGTTGTGCACCTCACCTCAGGTAGAGGGTTCAGGGACACATTTCCTCTCTCCAAATCATGCAGTGAATCGCAGGAATATCAGCTGAACAGAACAGATTAATGGCTTAATTGCTAATTGATATGTTTGATTTTGCCCCCCAGCTGTGTGATATAAATTGAGTAACACATATAAAAGTCCATAAATGAAGTGCGAGTTTCCTTACAATTCTCTACACTTCTTCTAAGCTAAAGAAACCACGTGGAGTAAGAAATTTACTTCACCTAATCTGAATTTTGCACTACTTCCATCACTTTGGTCCTCAGCACACAGTAGAGAAGAGGGAAGGTTCTACACCTGAGCTTAAGGTAGTCAGGTTTTGGGAAATTTGGGCTTAAATCCAGCTGTTTCAACAATATCCTGATTCCAAAAGTGATCCCAGAGGAGACCTTCTGGCTCTGCACAACTCCCTGACAGGAGGGGACAGCCAGGGGGGTCGGGCTCTGCTGCCAGGGAACAGGGACAGGACAAGGGGAAACAGCCTCAGGCTGTGCCAGGGGAGGCTCAGGTTGGACAGCAGGAGGAATTTCTGCATGGAAAGGGTGCTCAGGCCTTGGCAGGGGCTGCCCAGGGAGGTTTGCAGTGCCCATCCCTGGAGGTGGCACTCAGTGCTCTGGGCTGGGGACAAGGTGGGCACAGCTTGGGCTCCATGGGCTGGGAGGGCTTCTCCAGCCTCAGGGATCCTGGGCTATTTTACTGTGGTGAAAGAGCTTTCTCCTGGAGCTGACTCCTGATTCACACAACTGATGCGAGGCATTCCTCCCCAAGGGGAAAAACTGGGAAAAAAAAATCTTTCAAGACAAAAAGCCCTGATAACAATAAGATGTTTAGCCTCAGAGGGAAGCCATCAAAATCAAGGCAAAATCTGTAAAGAAGCCTTTGGGAAATTATCCAAAATAGCATCCAGACAGAAGCAGTGCCACTTGACCCAAGGACACAGTCTGAGGTGGCACAAAAAAGCAGAGACCATCACAGTAATGACATCAATGCTTCTGAACAGCCTTACCCTGATTCTGAAGTTTAAATTTTTAGTGTTTTCTGATTAAGTGCATCTTGAGGGCATCAGATGGTTCTAAACTTGGTAGGAACAGGTTTTTTTAAGACCTAAAGCACAACGTGCCAGGATTTTGGGTTCTGGCATGCTACCTTGAAAGGCCAAGGGGGAAAGGAAGAAAGCAAAAATAAGAGCAAGGCTGTTAAAAAAGCGATAAAAAGTTTGTGAGAACCCATCTTTGGCTAAACCTCCTCAGAAGCCACTTAGACTGGACACTTACTGGGACGGGAGGGCAGCAGCTCTTCAAAATCCCTCTTAAGAGGCAGATTTACCCTGGAACAAGATCTGGATCTGGAACAACCTTCTACCTTCTGTTAACATAGTGGCCATAAATCTCAGCACAGGAGACCTCAATTATAGCTCTAAACCACATTATCATTGTATTGAAATTATCTCTGGATTCATGCTCACAGTGGAGCCTTCTCCACTCTTGGAATTGAAGTGTTTTCCAAGCTCTGTTGAGTTCCTCCTCAAATCCTTTATGCATGAACCATTTTCCTGATGCTTTAATCATTGTTTACACCTTTATAGAACAACTGCAGAGAGGCAGAAATGGAAGTCTATATCTTTAAGTTACCACTTAGTGTGCAATTCAACACCCCACGAGGCTGCAAGCACATCTGATGCAGGCAGATTGCAAAATCTGGCTCAGCAGATGTCCCACCAGGAAACCCTTGGGAAGTTATGGAAGTGGATGTTGGGTTTCTGTGCTCAAGTCCCCTTTTAGGATTAAAATTCTGGTGTTTCTGTTTGGTGCTCTTCAGTATAACTCTTGTTTCTGAACAGACTTTCAAAAGGAAAGGCCTTTGCCCAACTGAGCACTGCAATTTTTACCACATTTATTACTTTTAATCACAAGACATCTTAAGTCTTCTACAGGTCATAGTAGAGGAAAGCTCATCCCAAACCCCACCATTTTATAGCAGAAAACCAGGAAATTCATCAATGCCCAGCTGCTCTTTGGAACTGTGCTCCACTTTCAGCATCATTGGAATTGCTTGAAAAAGAATTTGAGCTGATTTTTAAAAGACACATTTAAAGGTTTGTCTTTTTTTGTCCTAAGTTCCCTCCCAAAAATAAATATTCCCCGAAGTCTCCTGAAGGGCAGGCTGTCCAATATGGAAATATCAGCCAAAAATGTTAATCAATGCTTGAATCAGAGTATTCTGCTCAGGATATTTTACAAGCTGTGTTCCACACTGGAACTGGAAGTTGAACAAAACATGGAATTTTCAAATTCATTAGGAACATAAAATGACCCAACTGCTCTATTTCTTAATATCTGTCCTAGATTTCTTTGTCTCTAAATTAATAAATTCTCCTTCTACATCCTTGGAAGGAGGAAGCAGTGCTCAAAGAGTCCGGATTTCAGGGTTGATATCTTGCTTTCTTTACAGGAGTTATAAAATCATACAATGAGTTGGGAAGACTTTTTGAGATCATCTGAGGTTTTCAGTCACTTCAAATTCAGAATTGGGCTCATGTAAACCAGAATCACTCTCCAAGAATATTTATGGGGTACAAAATTCTGAGAATTAAAATTTTGCTGGATAATCCAAAGGAGTTAAAGAGCACCAGAGTTTCCAAACACTGTTTGCTGAATTCGTCACATCTTCCCTCCATTTTTCACCAGAACACCAAATCCTTGTCTCACCTGTATAAACTGGAATCAATTAATACCTATTCCTCCATTTCCCTCCTTTCCTCAAGCTGAATTCCATAGAATTTGGTATTTTTTAAAGGATTTTTTTTTCCTTCTTGGAGATAACTGACATAGAAAGCCTCTGATACCAAAGAACCCAAAGTCATGGAGACCCAAAGTCTAAGCCAGGTCAGTGGATTGATGGGAAAAATGGGAAGCAGAGCACAGAAAATCCTTGTTAGAGTAAAGGGAATAGCAGGACAGGGAAGCCCAGGGAGCTGGGCTGGCCACAGGAGATTGGGGAGGACCGGCTGCACTCCAACCCAAGGATCAGTGACAGTGTTTTTAGGATATTAACAGAAAAGGACTCTAAGTGGATGGGATCTTTACTGCCTTGGAAGGCATTGTTTGCAGGCTTTGCCAGGCAATAAACTGATTTAGCAAAATGTCAGAGTGAAGGGAGGAGGCAAGAAATAGGAGGTGAATTCCTCCCAGAAGAACATCAACTCTCTGACTGCTCTGCAAAAGGCAGCTGATGGATTTACCGATCTGCTCGAGTATTTAATGAAATTATTCTCCTGCGCACAGCCTTTATGAGCTGGATCATTGCTATCTCTCCCCCAATAACTCACTCCCTTCTCATTATGCAAAAAAACTTCACATAAATATCTCCACACTCATCATTCCAATCACTCGTGCCACTGCTGTTTAAAAATCATCTTAACACTGCCACTTCCCCTCATTCCATGGCATAATTCAGCACAACATTGCTAAAATCCAATTCAGAGTGTCCCAAAACACAGAGTAATTTTGGTTTGTGGCAGGACACCAAGCCCATTCCTATTTCATATGAAAGTTTTGTCTAAAGTTAACTAAATTGCCAATCTGACCATAAACTTGGTATTAAAACTAAATTCTCTTCACCATTTAAAAAAGCCTAACAAATGGATGAATTGCAACACAGAAGGTGGGATCTCTGAAAAACAATTCAAACTTAATTCTTACTTCAGAGGAGGCAAAGAAAAATACAGATTTTAGAATCAATTGGCTACTATGAATTTCCTTCTACAAATAAGAACCTCTTACATTTGAAAAAAAGAACTGCAATACGGCAAAATTTTGGCTTTATTTCCAAAAAAAATTGTTGACTTCATGCATGTTGGAAATAAGAACAGGGACAGAGGCAGAAAACTTTTAGGTTTTAAGAGTTTCCATACCCCACGTCTAATCCTACAATCCTTGTTCTAACATCTATATGAGAAGTTTTCATACCAGCTGTATTAAAAAGGAAAAAAGAATCCACCTTTGAAAAATTAAATTACCTATGAAGTATTTTTTTCATCCTTACAAAGACGAAAAAGGTCATCAGTCAGGACAAAGCCATGGCTGATCAGGTATCCAAACAAAGAGAGATCATTAGGACCAAAAAATAAAGTTTAAAAAAAGAAATTACAAAAAAGCCCAGTAATAACTTATTTCAGTATTGATAGCCCAGTGCTTGTGTTGGAAAAGGTGGGAATCATCAATCCTTGCCTCCTTTCACTTCAGTCATTATATAGCTCTGTGATATCCTTGTTCTGTCCTTCCTTTTCCAGGCTGAGAGTCCTGAAATCACTTAGTTATTCTTCAGAGAGGAATTATTTACAGTCCTACAATTAAGTCTCTGCTGAATTTCTCCTAGATTTCATGAAATCTTAACAGTGGGGGAAAGCGTAAGACTAATTCCCAGGGAAAATGAACAAAATGTTTTTCCCCCCTCCTGTGTTTCTGTGAAGAAATTGAAAAGTCTTTTAATACAGTCCAAATGTTTAAGAAAAAGAGAAAATTCTAAACACTTCACCATCACTGCTTTAGGTTCATCTCTTCCATGAACTCTCCTCCGTGACTTTTCCCTGGGAAATCATTCCTGCATTTTCTCTCATCTTTCAACAGCACAGGGAGTGCCCCACACCTTTCAGAGATGGGAAAAGCACTACTCTCCTCATCACCCACCAGGAGAGGACATTAATCCCAGTGGGAATGCTGGGGACAGACCAACCACAGTGTCCATGTCTTATAGTTCCAAGAGCTAAATCTCACTATCAGGCTCATTCATTACTGAGATGCAACAAAACGTTTTTTGGGTAGAAAGACATTTTTGAAGTCAGTTTTTAACAGTTAAAGGCTATCAGGATATTCCTCAACAAACACAAATCATTTGCTTCCCACAGAGGAGTAATTTCAACATCTGTGCTCCCAAACGAGAGCAGAATCCCTGGATTTTCCACTTAGGTGAAGTACATGTCAGGGTTGTGTGCAAACGTCATCAAGACTGGCCTTCATAAGTTAAACCACCAGAAAAAAAGAGGCAGAAAGCACAAAAAAATAAAGGAAAATCAAAATATTGTGTCAGATTGGCCCATGGATCTGCAGCAGCAGCTGCTGGTTGCAACTCATTCATGTGCCAAGTTGGTGGCAGAGAGTTAAGACACCTCTAAAACCATGCTTAGCTAAGCTCCGCCATCACTGTTACTCCTCAGGTCTGACCAAAACTCATCCTTAAGGAACAAAAAATAGTGACCACAGCCCTCCCCTTCCTCAAAAATCCCATACTTTAGCATGAGATGATGAGCCAAAAGTTATGCAGAAGAGGTTGGGAGAGAGCAACATATATGAGAGGGAAAGAAAAATGTACCCTGGTGAGCAAAAGAAGGTGTTTTTAATACCAGCATTCAATAAAGCACAACTGCATTTGCTAAACCAAATCCCAAGTCCTGCTGGGCAGACATACGGCACATAATAAACTCGAAATTGGTTAGAACTGCTGAAATACCATCGGATAAATGAAATTATTTTCTAACAATACTTAGCTTCTGGGAACAGCTCCTGCCTTCATACACCAATTACTGCTTAATTACTGTCAGGCCACACTTCCTAAAGGAACAGCAGAAGGAAATTTATTGCACTAGTAAAGGAAACGTCTGTTACGTCAGGAGTAAGAATCATTATTGTTTGTTACAAACTGTTTTCTAATTCAACCTGGCCTTGGACACTGCCAGGGATCCAGAGGCAGCCACAGCTGCTCTGGGCACCCTGTGCCAGGGCTGCCCACCCTCCCAGGGAACAATTCCTTCCCAATATCTCATCTATCCTTGCCCTCTGGCAGTGAGAAGCCATCCCCCCTCGTCACTCCATCCCTTGTACAGAGTGTCTCTCCATCTTTCTTGTCAGCTCCTTCAGGAACTGGGAGGCCACAATTTGGTCACCCCCAAAGCTTCTCCTCTCCAGGCTGAACAATCCCAGCTCTCCTGGTCTTTCCTCCCAGCAGAGCTGCTCCATCCCTCTGATCATCCTGGAGCCTCCCCTGGACTCTCCAGCAGCTCCAGGTCCCTCCTGTGCTGGGCCCAGGGCTGGGGCAGCTCTGCAGGTGGGGTCTCACCTGAGCTCACAGGGGCAGAGGGGCAGAATCCCTCCCTCCCCTGCTGCCCACACTGGGGGCTCAGCCCAGGGCACAGGGGGGGTTCTGAATCCCAGCTCTCACCCACAGCACCCCTAGGTCCTTCTTCAGGGCTGCTCCAGCTCCTCATCCCCAGCCTGGATTGATCCTGGGAGTTGCCCTGACCCAGGGGCAGCACCAGTCTTGTTAATCCCATGAGATTCCCATGGGCCTCTTCTGGAGCTCGTCCAGGTCTCCCTGGATTTTTGGGGGATCATTTCACAGTCATCACACAATCTACAAAAGAAACAAAATAAGTGTTTCTACATCCAGAGGCTCCCAATTACTTGAATCCCTCCTCCCCAACAGAAGGGCATAAATCAGGCTGCTCATAAATTTCTGCTCCACTAAGTTTGCAATACAAAAGCAGTTTCTTCCCTAGGGACAAAGACAAGTAGCAGCATTTCAGAATTTCAGCATTTCTGAGAGCAGGCTTGTTTTCAAAAAATAGAAAACAAAATACAGTATTTGGAATACTTGAGTAGCTAAAAAAAAAATCATCCTCAAATGCTTTTCAGCACTATCTGCTCTGATTCTCCTACTCTTTTCCACCTCATAGTAGGATACACCCCATTTCCTACCTGAAGGGCAAGAAAATGGAAGTTTGCTGAAAGCCAGAGCAAAGGAAAAACTCCTCATCCATTTCCCCTCAGGGCTGTCTGCTGCAAAGCCCCAGCCTTCAAGGACAGTTAGGCATTTAAGGAAAAATGTCTTCATTTTGTTCCTCAGACCATTTGAAGCACATGTGATAAATCTGGAGAACAGCTTGCCAGATGCATATTCTAAGGAGGAAGAAAATCAATGCATGAGAGGGACAAACTTCAGTAAACAGATTAATTATGTTAAAATTAAGGATTGTGAAGCAAGAGCCACAAGGGACAGGGTCCTCCTCCCTGCAGACTGATTTATTGAAATAAAGGCCAGCATTGGAAAAACCACCTGACATGAAGCTCCAGATCCATCCGGATTTTACCCAAAGTCTTTAACGAGATGAAATAAAGCCCCAAATAAGTAAGAACAAAGCACAAGTCAGGAAAACATGTTCAGTGTATCTTTGGCTGCATGTGCAACACCTTTTATATACATATCCACCTTGGCTCCAGAAAAATTAGCTTTACAATCCCTCAATGCTCCTTTTCAATGTCACTCGGAACCTTGAAAACTATTTAATAATCCCTCTAATAATCTCTAGTATCTGAAATTTTTAAATTTGACTAGAAATTTGAGTTTACTGGAAAGTAAGAAAGACAAAAAAGTATTAAAGTGACTTGTGAATTGTAAGTCTCTAAAACTACATAGAACCACTTCCCAAAGAGTTTTATACACATGATTTTACTGGTTAAGACATCACAATTCCTTAAAATTATTCATTCTGGGTGCTTCTTTCCCCTTTAAATTAAGTTTCATGGTAAAACACAAAGATATTTCTCATAACCAGTGTCTCTTGTAATCCTAATGGTGCAGTACCCAAATCTGACTATTTAATTTGCATTGTTCATGTAAAAGTGTACTCGGTTGACTGTTTAAACTTCCCAGTTCCATCTGATCATATGGGAAGGCACCGAAGTATCAAAGTGAAAGGTGTTATAGGCAATTTAGCTTTTAATTAATCTAAACTTGGAGCTAAAATTATGACACACAATTTAATTTTATGTTTTAATCAGTCCTTAATAGTGCATTTTAATCTCCAGAGCACGCACTCAAATTTGGAAGGGTGCAATGGAAGGCTCAACTAAACTCTCCACCTCACTTGAAAAAAAACAGCCCCTGAATTTTAACTAACCAAAGAACAACAGGTCAAACAAAGCTTTGAATAGTGAGAACTGAGGGAAAAATCCCCAAACTTTGCCACACTACAAACACACTTATTAAAAAAAAAAAAAAATCACGTGAAACATCACAAATTACAAAACCTCCAAACAATTAATGAAGGGAAAGAAGACACCTTCCACTATCCCAGGCTGCTCCAAGCGCCATCCAACCTGTCCTTGGAGTCTTCCAGGGATCCAAGGGCAACCACAACTTCTCTGAGAATCCCCACCCTCAGAACTGCACAGGATCAAGTGAACATCTCCACCCTGGCAGAAATTTTAGATGTGCAAAACAAAACAAGAAATTCTGCAGCAAACTTTCCGACACAGTTCAACCATCAACAGGATAAACAAGAAACAAAAGCTCCAGCAGTGAGAATCCCATGTGTGTCCAACACAAAGCAAGCCTTCCTACTGAAATTAACACTAGAATTTTTTTTTTAAAAAAGGAGTTTTTAATCACAGAACCATTAAGGTTGTAAAAGCCCTCCCAGCCCACAGAGCCCAGGCTGTGCCCAGAGCACTGAGTGCCATCTCCAGCCCTTCCTTGGACACCTCCAGGGATGGGTACTCCAAACCTCCCTGGGCAGTCCCTGCCAAGGCCTGAGCACCCTTTCCATGGAGAAATTCCTCCTGAAAATTTTAACCATCAAGATGTGAATTTTTTTTTTTTTCTGAGCCATCTTGCCCAGCTTTTCTCCAATGGACACAAACCAATGCAGGCATAACCTGTGACATGGTGAGAAATCTCTCCCAGAAAAGTCACTAAGTTCAGATCTCATGTTCAGGACCAAGCAGTTTCCTGGGGACATCAGAAATCTGTTCTAATTTAAGTAAATCAAAAAGCCAAATACCCAGGCAGACATTTTTACACAGAGCACGTGTTGAGGAGGTGCTGCCTCCAGGCTCTGACAGGATGCCCAGGCAGACCATGCTGACAGACCTTTTAGGCTCCCAGTAAATAAAACTGTCAGAACAAGAAAAATGAACAGTTGGGAGTGTGAAAAAAGAAAAAAATTAATTGAACTTGATCTGTACATCAACTTAGCCTCTGGGGAAAACTAAAATTACTTGGCTCCTACTACCCTGGAAACATCCAGCTCTCTGTCCAGGGTGATTCATGTTCCAGGCTGAATCATCAGAACCAATTAAGAAAATGTAACTCCCTGACTTTGTCTGAAGTACCACCCAACCACCTGATGCAAAGATCTTGCTCTGAGTCCCTGCTGACACTGAGAAGGACAATAGAAATGTTCAGTGCTCCAAAAAATGAGTGGCTCTTCCCTTGTCTCCCAAAACCTAAGAATATCTCCATGTACCATGTAAAATACTGAGACCTTAAAAGAGTGGAATCACCTTGTTCCAAAAAGAGAGGGAAAAGAAAAAGAGAATTTACTCTCTTTTTCCATTTATGATTATGAAAAAAAAAATCCAAAGGTTTCATGAGGGGAATATTGCTTCAGTGGGGAAAAAGGAATAAAGAATGAGAACCATGAGGAGAAAAATGCAGGTCCTTCTTCTGTCCTCCACCAGAATCACTAGACAAGTACCACCTCCAGCTTGCCCTTACACAGAAAATACAAAACCAACCCAATTCTTCTACTGAAGATTCAGATGAGTTCCCCAATATTTTTTTTGAGTACAGCAACAAAAATTCAAAGCAATATTACTCACTCTAAGTTGGAAACACATTTTTCCTGTTTCCAATTGCGAGGAATTCAAAAGGGGATTTTCAGGCTGAAGTAAAAAGCATTCAGGTGTTCCCAAAACAACCTGAAGGTGAACACACCTCTGGATTTCTGTAGTTTTAAATCTTGGAGTTGAGCAGGCACTGTATGACAGATCTGAAAGAAACTGAAACAAACAAACAAAAAAATCCCTCTTCTGCATTCAGTTGTTTCACACTGGATGCTTACAAAAAAAAAATCTAGGAACATGTTAAAAGTATTTAAGGCCAGGAGCTGGACTTGGATGATCCTTGTGAGTCAGGATATTCAATGATGCTATGAAAACGTTGGAGAGAGTTAGAGAGATGAGACACACCATTTTCTTCTAAGCAGACATGGGATATTACATTGTTTGATGCAGAAAGATTTTCTAGCAAGTACCATAAGGAGGATTTTCTCTGCAGAGCAGGTTCCACTGACCAAAAACCAAGAGGTTTTCCTCTTACAGCAGCACAAGAGTTGTGTGAAAGAACCACATTGAGATGATCCTTCACATATGTGACACTCAAGAAGCAGCAGTTGGGTCCAATTCCATGATCTAGGTTGCACTGATATCTTCCCAAGGAATAACCTGCATGCCAAGAAGTTGTAATGTGCAATTTCCACAACAAACAATTCACAAAATTAAATAATCTGCTTCCAGTTCTGGCCAGAAATAATTTCAAGAGCAATGGAAAAGCCAACAATTTAGACACATCCTCAAAGATAAATGTTCTTGGAGCAACCTGGAGAGTGGAAGGTGTCCCTGCTCATGGCACAGGGTGGGATGGGTTGGACGTTAAAGTCCCTTGCACTGCAAACTGCTCTGTGATTCCGTGAGGGAACAGAGATGACAACTGTCGCACTTGATTATTCATGAAAGCAAGAACTTTGCACATTTTTTATTGCTCTTTTCAAAACCTGATGATTCAGAAAGGACTGGTGGGAAAGGCTGGAGAGTCAGCAAATGTGGCTTTGCTTATTTTCATCGAGGGGACTGGTGGCAATCACAGCTGTAACAGTAGGATCATTCCCCTGGCCATGCTCTGCATGTCCTATATCCACCGAGGTGTCCAGTGGTAAGGGAAAATGCAGGACAGGATGTCACAAGGCAGCTAGATCCCTCCGTTCTCCTGGTCATGGTGGCCGTGTTTCAGGAAGGAAAACAGCCAAGGAAAGCTCAGCCCAAAACAAAGTGACAAAGGGGACAAATTGAGTGGTTCCATTTGAGGCACATCTGCTCCCTGTGGTCTCTCCTCAGCTGGAGAGAGTTGTCCTGTGCCTGCCAGCAGCAGGAACCACAGGGACACCATTCCACCCAGTTAACCCAGTGCCACCTGGGTTTGCTCATGGGGACCTCACCAGACCAGCTGTGAATAAAGATGAAGGAGGATGAATCCCAACAAGGCTCAGGTGAGTTCCTAAGCCAGACTGCTCCATGTCAGGACATTTCCAGTTGCTCTGGGCAGGACAAAACCTATCTTATTCCATGTTCACTCTTTAAACTTCAGCCACTAGAATGGCCTCCCCCTCAGCCTGCCAGAAAACAGCAGGAAAAGTGGCTGAACTCAGAGGCTGGAGAAGGTTGGAAGGTTTCATGAGAAGAATGTTGCTTCAGTGGAGGAAAAGCAATAAAAATTAGAGACATGAAGAGAAAAATGCAGGTCCCTCCTCTGTCCTCTACCACAATCACTGACCCATGTCCCACCTCCCCACAGAAAACACAAAACCAGCCCAACTCTTCTGCTGAAGATTCAGAGGACTTCCTCAATCTTTTGATTTTTGAATAAACCATCCTGTAAGAGGCGCAATCCACTTGTAGCTGATGACTATTATTTACATTTGTAATAATATATTTCAAGAGCATAAGTAATAGCCTGCAGAATTCCCCCATTTGACATCCCTTTGGAGAAATTATGAAACAAACCCTAAACAGATGCTGACAAGCTGTTCCCAAACACGGATGCAACATAATTTTTAAAAACTGCTTAACTAATCAGCATTTGAATGTAAAAGTACAGCTCGTGACCTGCATTATCATGCAAACTGTATATTATTTTTCCCTTCTAAATCTAGAATTCATTATCATATTTGATTTATCATGCAGAGCCCTACAAACTTTATTTATTCTCTGGCTTCTCAGCCTTCACAGCACCCTGATAATGTAATATCTCATGTAAATCTTTGTTTCCCTCATCTTATCAAAATATGACCCACCCATCAACACCAAAAACTCAAAACAAACCAACAAAGAAAAACAAACAGAAGCCACATCAAAAAACACCATAAAAACCAAAAATCCCACAAAATTTAGAAAATACAAATCCCAAACCTATTGCTGAAGCAATGCCCACAGTAACTCCTGTGGCCCAAGAACAAGATGTTTGATAAGGATTTATAGTTTAAAATAATTTCAAAGCAAGGGGAAATTGATAAATCCCTTGTTAATTTATGTCAACAGTTGATTAGCTTCAGTCAAATATTTACAGCTTGTTTACAATTTCAACATCAACAATTTTGACTTGCAGTCATTTTATTTTGTTCTACATTTGACTGCAAGAATGAGGCTCTCAAGCACTATATATTAAAAAAAAAAAATCAACCTGCATCAAAAAGATCACCTGCTAATTACTTTTTCTGCTTGTGTGAAGTGTGTTGGAGCTTCACAGCTCTTATTGTTAAAACTTCATTATTAAAATATCATTTCAGCTCTGAATAAGAGCAACACCCAGGTATTCACAGGGAACTTCCAACATTACCATTTGCCTGTTCCACCTGGTTTTTCACCCTTTTTATATCCATAAACCTTCTAATTTAGGCAGCTCAATTTCCAGTTCCTTCTCACCTCAACAGCCTGATGAGTCTGCAAACAAGGATTGCAGCAAACCCACTCCATCTTCCCAATTATTTGAAGTTTACAACACACCTGACCTAAAGGACATTTAGGGAATCCTGAAATAGCAAAGAATTGCCACCAGGGCTGCTGGAGACTGGCCCAGGCAGATAGATTACAGGCAATTAGTGATTCCAACCAGGCACTTCCAGAAAAAAAAGCCAGGTAAGCTCAAAAAGAAGGCAGGAAGAAGCCTGTAACAGCCACCAGAATTCTGCTCTTCCTTAGTTACAGTCCAGGAGTAACATGCTGAAGGTTCACCTGTAGGAGGGGTAAAGGGTAGAAAACCAAGGCCCAGTTTTGAGAAGAACCTGTCTGTTGGTAATAAAAAGTAACAATAAATTGCTACCTCTGTCATGCATTAATACAGGGATCTACAGGGAAGCCTTGGAAAGATTTTGCTATTTCCTCTGGCATCAAAGCTATCAATCTTATCATAAAAAGGAATGATAAACGACAAACCAGCAGGAAGGGAGCAAAAGAACCCAAACACCAAAAAAACCTAAAATCACACAAACCTTTGAAACAGCTAAAGAGAAAAAAAAAGGGGAAAATCATCTCAGCAGCTGTAAACCAGTGGCCAAAATTCCTGCTTTTCTTTATGTATAGTTATATTCCACCCAATACACTGCAACTCTTTATTTACTATCTCTTTATTTACTAACTACTGGCACACACAACCACTTTGCTTCATAAATCCACATCAGGCTACAGCTACAACTCTTACAGCAGTAAGTATTTGTGTCCAGGTGGGTTTCCACTGAAACTGGTCCAGCCAAAGTCGTATGAACTACAGGTCTCTACTACTGTGATCCAGTTTTCACCAATTATACACAGAATAGCAAAACACACTGGGAAAAAAATTTAAAAAGCCTCAGAGAGGGAAAACATCTCATGTGTTTTTAGTTCTGCACCTCAAAGCAAAACGACTAAAGGAAAAAAAACAGAAACAAAAAACCGAAAACCAAAAAGAGAACTCGGCACATTCAGATTCAGTGTAACTCCCAATGCTGGATGCTTGAAGGAGGGAAGAACCAAAAGAGCTTTTTCAGAAAAAGTGAATAGTCTGAGTATTCAGGGCAAGTGACCTATTTTCTGGGTTTCCACAGATAAAATTTGACACTAAGAAATCCAAAATATAAGTACAGGACAACAGAGATAAAGGTGAGGTGTATCATAAGGTTGTGGTTTCGTCATTTGTTTGTTGCTTTGTCATCAATCACAGCTGTGGATCCTGTTAATCCTATCAACGTGCAGGAGTCTTGAGGAAGAAAAAGAGAAGAAGAAGTCCTGCATCTGGGCAGGAACAGCCTCAGACACCAGCACAAGCTGGGGGGCACCTTATGGAGCAGCTCTGCAGGGAAGGATCTGGGAACACCGAGCTGTCCCTGAGCCAGCAGAGTGTCCTGGGGATCCTGGGGACACCGAGCTGTCCCTGAGCCAGCAGAGTGTCCTGGGGATCCTGGGGACACCGAGCTGTCCCTGAGCCAGCAGAGTGTCCTGGGGATCCTGGGGACACCGAGCTGTCCCTGAGCCAGCAGAGTGTCCTCGGGATCCTGGGAACACCGAGCTGTCCCTGGGCCAGCAGAGTGTCCTGGGGATCCTGGGGACACTGAGCTGTCCCTGAGCCAGCAGAGTGTCCTGGGGATCCTGGGGACACTGAGCTGTCCCTGAGCCAGCAGAGTGTCCTGGGGCCAGGGAGGCCAATGGGATCCTGGGGCAGCAGGAGGAGCACGGGCAGCAGGTCAGGGAGGTGCCACCAGGTGCCCACTGAGCTCCCTTCAGCCTGAGCCATGCTGGGATTCTGTGAGAAAGGAACATGACTCTACTGGTGAGCATTAAGGAGTAAAGACTTTAAAGAAACCCCCACCACAACACAATGCTCAGGGACAAGATAATTCAGGCTGTGTGAATGTGTTCCCAGTGAGGCAGCTCATGAAGATGAAGAGCACAACAGTCTCACCGTTGCACCAAATCAAACCTCCAAAGGCTCCAAGGAAAAAAAAAACTGATCAAATTAATAAATATGTTTGTTGCTGGGAATCTATCTCTCCCACCCCAGAAGAGCTACATGTATAAATAAAATACAGACCCTGTAAAAGGATAATCCCTTCCATTTAATCTCTAGTTTCAACAATTTCTCCTCTAATATGTACCTACTGTATTTGTCAATCTTAAAATTACGAGAATTATTGAGAGAAGAGATGCAGCATTTTCAGCCAGCAAAATTCCAAAGAAAAAGCTTCCTCTTGGCAGCAAATGTTTGTGGATTTGGGGGATATGGATCATTGCCTGAAGTGTTCTTTTAACACAATAATCTGAAACACTGTGTTTCAGTTTAGTTGAGCTTTCCCCATGTACACAAGGAACAGCTATGCTTTATTTGCAGATTTACCAGGTGATACATCTATCCCAAAACATTAACTGGAAATGAGAGCTATAAAGCAGCTGATGGCTGGGTTTTCAGATTAAATGCAAGGTACGGGCTCAGATCTGCTCTGTACTCTCACAACAAGCCAAGAACAGACACAGCAGAGGGGAACAGATCTTATCCCCCTCCACAAGCACCAACCCATTTCATCCACAAACTATTGTCCTTCTGGAAGAGGTGTGCTTTTTGATGAACAGAAAAAATCCCCTCTTGCCAAATTCTCCTGCACTGCAGTGGCTGGGGTATGTATTTGCTTGAGTCAAGAGTGATCACTGCTTAATTTAAGCATTATCTACAGAAACAGCAAACGAGCCCTCAGAGACAGCTCAGAGTGTGGTGTTTGCATTTCCTTTCCTGAAAATACTGAAAAGTTTGGACTCGCCATCTGTCTCTGCTCTTTGTGCAGGCAACATCAGTTCCACTCAAAAATGCAGTTGTTCTCTTTGTCTCATATACATGGTATTATGGAAACCAGATTGGTTTGAGTTGGAGGGACCTTAAAACTCATCCAGTTCCACCCCAAGGACACCTTCTGCTATCCCAGGTTGCTCCAAGCCCTGCCCAGCCTGGCCTTGGACGCTGCTAGGGCTGGCGAACCCATGGAAAAACAAATCTGGATTAATTTAATGGGGGATTAATGCACTTGATTGTACATTAGTGGACAGCTGCTTTTCCAAGGGATGGCATATTCCTAAAAATAATCCCTGTATTTTCCCCTCCTACATTCTTTTCCCTTTTTTTTTCGTAGTCACCTTACTGAGAAAGTTATTCACAAAAGCCAGAAGCCTTGGAAAAAGATAAATTTTCCAATCAGGGCAGACAGACCCAAAACCACTTCAACCCAAAATCTCAAGCAAGAAATGTCCCCACGGCTGAGAGCTCCCAGAGACGTGAGGACCTTTCCAGAAGTGCACTAACCCAAATGTGCATTAGGCAGACACTCTCCACAAAAAAAAAAACCAAAAAACAAAAAAACCACAAAAAACAACAGGACCAGAATTCAAGAAGAGATGTAACTTGAAGAATCAATATTTATAGGAAAATTAGGGTAGCTGGAAAAAATACTGTAAGGAAAGAACAGCTGGGTCTCAGAACTACAAAACAATAAGTAACAACAATCTGAACAACTGTAACAAAACTCCTGAGAATCAGGATCTGTGATGAGGAGGAAGCATGACATCTCTTTCTACAGGTGGGAGGAATAGCCACACCACAGCTTCCCCTAAAATTATCTTTTCCTTCAAATAACCATCAATTTTCAGCATTCTTACAGCATCACATCCCAGAATGGCTCAGTCTGAAGAAGCCTTCAAAGATCATCAAATCCAACCTTTCCCCCAGCACTGCCAAGGCCACCCATGTCCCTTGTGCCATATCCACACTGATTTTAAATCCCTGCAGGGATGGTGACTCAACTTCATACTGCAAACACAAGATGTTATTTGAAGAAGTGCATCAATAAAACCATGTTAAAAACCAACAGATGGGAGCTGGAAAAAAATAAATTGTTTTTTTGGTTCTGCCTTTCCTGGAGCAGCACCTTATTTCCACAAGGATGGAGATCCAAACAACAAATCCACAAATCCTAGCCGGCTCCGCCACACAGTTTGCAGGAGGACTATTATTACCTCAGCCTCCTTGCATGAGATTTAAATTAGCAGATTCAATTAGGTTTGTGCAAAATAAAATCCAAGACAACGCTCATATGGGTATTTCCTTTTCACAACCTGTTATTCCTAGTAAAAGCAAAAAAACCCAACCCCCCTGATTAAAGTAACAGAGGAAATTATGTTCCTTTTTAAAGGCACCAATTAGGTTTCTGTGGAATGATGGAGGGGGATGGGTGAACCCGTCCAATCTACATGGATTTCACAGTTCATATCCAACCTTAGCCAAATCCCAATTTATCTCATTAGAGAACAATATTTCAATCTCTTTTTTTAAGCCATAAACCAAAGCCAGCACATTTGATGCTCCAGCTCCCAAGCAGTGATGGGAATTTATGGGGAAAACAGTGGCAGGCATATCCCAGGGTGACAATTATTGTAAGCAAAGCAAGAGGCAGAAGCCACCTTGCCTGAAGCCTTGGTGGCTGAGCCTGTGGTTGCTGCAGATGCTTCAAGCCTCAATTAGCTTGGAAAACTTTGCAAGAGCAGGACAAACTCTAACCATCTTCCCCCCCTCCCCCCGAAATCATGGATTAGTGTGGTAGAATTCCAGAGTTTGCCCAGTAAGGTTCATGTTGCTGAATTTCCACATTTCAGACCAACTTGTTCAGTCCACAGATTCAGCCTGAGAAGAGCAAGGACTGGCCAAGTGCTCAAAACTGCAAAAAAAATCCTGCAAAAATTTGGCTCAAGAGCAGCATCTGCAAGGTCTTAAGGTGAGTTTTGGCTTCTGAGAAGTTTGACAGAAGAGCAGGAAAGCTCAAATCTACTTACAGGAAACCTCTGCCTGAAAGCAATGAAGAACAGAAGGTGGGGAGGGAAAAGCCACACCCCAGACACCTGGAGAAACCTAAGGCAAGCAATGAAATCCAGGAGCCAAGCACGCACCTCTGGTGGTGGTGATGAGCAAAGCAGCTCTTCTGCAGCTACAGCAGCCTCCTCACCTCTGGGAAAAGGTCCCAAAGGTCCCACCCTGTGCCCTGTCTCCAGAAAGAGATGAGAATACCTTTCGAGGTCAGCTAAGAATATGTTGTAATTAAGATTACAACCCAGCTGCTGCATCTCAATCAGCAGCTGAAAGCAGAAGGAAGGGACCACCAGGGGTTTGGGGTTTTATCTTTAAAGAGCTGCATGGCAGGAAGCCAATGAAGTAAAAACCTCAAAAGCTGAAGCCAAGGGTTAAATCCATCCAACTGCTGACTTCGGCAATGCTGATGCTAATGCCAAAGCATTAAGTAAAGGGCAAATAAATAAAAATACACTATAACTGCAAGTCAATACCTTAAAATATAATAATAAAAAAACTAGAACAAACAAATCGGTTCAATAAGTATCATGTCCTTTTCAAAACTGTTCTCTTATATTAATATGACTAATAAAGTTTGGCTACAACAAAGCAATAACCGGTGCAAGAAAAATGGGGAGTATAAATGCAGTTATTGTTTGGAGAAATCAGGGTACACACACTTAAGAAGCCCACAAGAGCAAAATAAAGCTCTGTTTGCAGCAAGAATATTAATTCTGAATTAATTCATAGCTGTTTCTTTTAATGTGCTCAACAGATTTAGGCTCATATTTATGGCACCTGAGGAGGAAACCAGATGCATCAACCACTCAAGACTTAGAACACCAATTAAGCTTTTGGTAAATGATAAACCAGCAGACAGCACAATGCTAAAGTAATGAAGGATTTTTTTTTCATTTTTAAAGCAAATCTTCAGCTGCCTGCACCCTTCCCAGAGGAGGCACTTGGGCTGGAGCTGGGAATGAGCCCTGCCATCATCCCCTGCTCCCAGGCACAGCCTGGGTGATGTTTATAAACACACATATGCTGCACTGAGCAGACTGCATTTCCTTCAGCACACAATCCAGGCTTTCAGGCACACAAGGAATATATGACCAGATTTTCTCCTATTACCTCACCATCTGGTGCTGTTGTCTGAGAGCTGCAGGTTTGAAAAGTACTCACAGAACACATTTTGGTGGGAGCTCATGTGTGTGTTGTCTGAGACTTACCTAATTACCTACAGAAATTCCTGCAGCTCTCTACTCTCATGAACACATATTTCTCATGGTGCTCTCTGAGCAAACTCCCTGCAAGCAAAGCCCTGCTGTGCTTGGGGTGATTTATACACACGGCAGTAGCACAGAGCTCTGTATGCTGCTATTTAACTTCTGCAGATCCAGCATTCCCAGAGAAGTGCTGGAAGCTGAGCTTTATCTTCCTGTGTGTCCCCATACTCCCACCATGGCCAACTCAAGTTGCTCTTTTCAAGGACCTGAAGCAACCACATTGCCACACTGCAACCCCTGAAGCCTTCACTCCTAAAAGTCTCCAAGTCACTATGCTCATCAAAGTATCTGCTGTCGATTCCATCTGCAATCACATCACTGCTGGGCTTCCCCAATATTTCAGATACACATGAAATGCCACTGAAACTCACCTGCACACTGATGCTTTCAGAAAAGCCTCTCTCCACACTCCTCACATCCATGGAAGTAAAGCCTGAGGGCAGGGCTGCTCCAGCCCAGCAAAAGGGAAATTTCACCCATCCCCAATACAAAGTTTCAATCATTAACATCATTTAAAAAACCATCAAAGCCACATCTCTCTCCCTCAATGTGTGTGTGGGGGAAAAGCTATTTTAAATATGCAGTAAGAATGGAGAAAATAATTTTCAGAGGATGCAGTGTTTTGGCTTTAAACCAATTTTTTAATTAATTATATTGCAAGCAGAAAAAGCACAAGCTAGAAGACTCACTTAAATTTATTTTTTTTTCTTCTAGATAGTTTGTATAAGCTCTCTGTCAAGTTACATCCACAACAAACCTGCTCTGATACCCAAACTTCAGCTACATGATATAGGAACATCAAAAAAAGAGAAAAAGGCACTGTTTAATTGCTTATGCAATTCTCCAATTAAAAAAAAAACAACAAACAAGCAAAAAACCAAACAAACACATGCTTGCAACTGAAGGAAAAAACAAGTTTGAAAACAATCTCATTTTGCTCATTAGAAGTCGAGTCCAAACTGCTTTGAAGTCTGAGCTCTACAATTTCAGGTTGGGAGGGGAAAGACTGAAAAGGATTTGCTGTTTCCTTTTAATTTTTTAACCAGCGTCTTGAGCAACATTTATCATTTCTAAATGCAAATTTAGCTGAGCTTAATTTTGCATTTGTATTCCAAAGGCTGATTGCCACATGCTAGAGTAACAAATAACACAGGAGATCTTAGGAGCTCGAGAATGAGAGCAGATAACATAGACCTACATTTCTAAGACTTAAATTAGATTCTGTTCACACTATCACAGACACAAAAATTAAAAGCCCCAAGAAGGTTTGAATACAGAAACTGGTAACTTATCACTTTTCATAGGAGTAGGAACTACTCCAAGTAAAAATTTTACTCTTCCCTTAAAATATCAACTTAGGTAAGCATAGCAGTGTTTCAAACTTCACTTAAACACCTCACATTCCCCAATTTTCTCATGCACATAAAATCAAGAGGCAAAATCTCTTTTAAAAGGCTACCACTTCTTTCTCTTACCCGTTAAAGCAAATCTCACACTTCAGCAAGAACCCAAAATTCCAGAGTTTTTAAAAAGTCTTTAAAAATTCCTCCCAGCAGAAGGAACTCAGGTTTCCAACTAAAGATGCTTTAAGCATCTTTCTTTTAATATTAAGATATCAGACTTTCTCCTCCCTTCTCCCACAGCTGAACAGACCAAACTTTCCAGCACACTCCAGCTGGTTGGGGGTTTTTGGGGAGAGGAGGAGATGAAGCTGCCACAGGTTTCTGTCATTCCATTCTCACCTGGCCCAGCAGGTTTCTCTCCAAGGATACAAACTTGCCCTTCACAGTCATTTTATTCCCTGCTCAGTTCCTTCCTTTGAAATTAATTTTACAACCTGCAGGAACTGACCAAGAAAATTTGGAGCCAGAAGAATCAACTCTCAGGAGACAAAACCAGAGAAATCAGCTGTCCCAAAAAACCTGAGGGGTGGCTGTGAAGCTTGGATGTTGCTTTGAAAGCACTGAAAAGCATGGATGGAAAGTTTGCTTTTAGATTCCCCTTCTGGGCTTGTCCCCAAAGCCTTTTAAAGCATCTTGTTGGTTTTACAAGGAGAAGACAAGATAATCACTCTGACAAATGGCAACATTTACATTCGGGACATTAATTCACTCCGAGCACATCACCTGTCTGCCACTTCACTCCCACACCAAGTCTGAGGTCCTAAAGAGCCCTGGATTTAAACTCCGCCTTGTTAAACCTTTGTATTCAGCTCCTGCCTCACCCTAGCAAAATGCTGAGGGAGCAGTTTTCACCTTTTCCTCCAGCACATTTACCCTATAAAATCTCCCAAGCATTCCCTGGCTTGACTCTGTAGTGTACTCCTGACCTAATTCATGCTGGAAAACATTCCTGAGTTTAGTAGCTGAATTCTCCCAGTAAGGCTCATGTATCTGTTCCAGTGGAGAGACACAAAGCAATTTAACCTGGATTTTCTTTCATAATATCTGTGCAGCAGCTCCTTATTTTCTTAGCTGCCTGCATGGGAGTCAGGCCTGGTGCCTAAAAGCAAGGAGTTCTGGAAATCTGGACTTCAGTGAACATGCTGATATTTCCTTTATTCTCACTAACCAATTATTGGAAGCTGCTGAGCACCTTTCAGAGGAAAGCACCAAAGGAGTCCTCGTTCACAACCCCAGGGGCAATTTGGGGTTCCTTTAGAATTTGTCAGTGAATCATTGAATTTCCCAGAAGTTAAAATTTCTGTCCAAAAATACAAAAACATAAAGCAGGATTTGCAAAATGTCAAACTCATAAATCCTGAAAAGCTGTAATTTGTTCCTGCCCAGCCTTTGTGAATTAATGGGATTACTAAAAGCAACATTCAAGAATGGGAAAAGATCAAGCCTTCATTAATTTATAGAGCAACTGATTAAGCAATATTGCTGCTCTACGGACTAAATCTAAAGTTTACCAGGCTGTTAAAAAACTCTCGTTTAAAAAATGCTCCTCCAAAGTGGTAACCTAGATTAATCCAGAATGCAACTGCATCACTACCTACTGGGCAGTGATCTACAAGAGATGAGGGCTGGATAGGGCTGGAAAAATTGCAGGTGATGTTTTGTGAGGAAGACTCTGACAGTCCCTAAACCAGTGGATTGCAAAGTGTAATTTGTATTTGTCCTTATGAGGCAGGGAGTCCAAAAACCCTGATATTTTGAGGTGAATGGCACCACCAAGGTTTGGTTCACTCCCAGGTTCAAAGCTCCTCCCAGCAACAACTCCAATCATCAAACTGGGAAGAGCTGGGCAGCACCTGAGGCTCAGGCTGCATTTAATACCGTTGGGGAAGCTACCACCCCTACCTGTGCAAACTGATTTTCACAAAGAATATACAGAACTCCTAACAGAAGCAGCCCCAGCAGAGGAAGGAGAGTGACCTCAGGGAGGTGACCCAGGGCACTGCATATCAGCCTCAGGTGCTGCAAGGTATGAAGGAGGAAGGCAGCTCATCTTCCTCACCCAGTTTTTCAGGTCTTGTGCTAATCCCAGGCTACAAAACAACAAAGAAATTCAAGAATTTATAGATCGCTTATGGCAAAAATTCCAGGGAATGTGCAGCCATCTCTCTGAAAAGAGATCTTAGAGCATCCAGCCCACAATCAGTTGGTACTTAAGTGCTCAGTGGTCTCAGAAACACCAAAATAAACATGGTTCCACATTGCTGGATCTTCAAGAGAAATTTCTGCCAAAACAGGATTTACTGAAATGCAAAGCAGGATTTACTGAAACACCTGCTTCCTATGTGACATCAACACCTGACCAAAAAAAAAACCCCTAAAAACCCCAAAAACCTCCAAAACAACAACAAAAAAACCAAACAAAAACCAAAAACAAACAAACAAAACCATCAAAAACCAAAATTCCCAAATTACACCAGTGGCAGGACAGATAAAAATGTCCCATTTCTTACCAACAGGTTGGATAAGAGCCAAAAGATGTGCAACCATCATCTTTTCATAGATAAGATGCTGTAGCAGCAGCATCCATAGGGTTCATTTAATTTTCTTACCTTTTTCCCTCTCCTTTAAAAGCAAACCCCACTGTATGAGTAACATACAGGGAAAAGGGAGCTTGTGGGAACCCCAGCCATGGCTTCTTGCAGCACTATTTGAATTCCAGTCCCAGTCAGGGAGAGGAGAGTGTTTGTACCCAGGGGGAGGATTCAGTACTACAGGATGTGATTAGCATCTGCACTAGATGAACTCACTTTGGGAGGAAAAAAAATCAAATAAATTGGGTTAAATACAAATATGACATAAAGTAAGCAAAGGAAGGAGCAGCTGCAGTGGGGTTTAAATTACTGCAGCCAGCTCCCAGGTGGGAACCCAAGACAGGACTCAGCAACACCAAAATCAGCTCCTAGAGAGGCAGAAGGGAAACGGGGTAAGGGGATCCGAACTGCTGAAATGGGAGTGCAATTTGCACTCAAATCCAGCCAGGAAAAATAGCGTGGCTATAAATAGGAGTCTGCTGTATATTGCATGAACTGCACAGAGATCCTGGAAGGAAGCAAAAGCTGTTTTTGGAGCCTAAAACCATCTCAGGGACAGAATTTTGGTGTGCAAAGGAAAGAAAGGGGAGCACAAGGTGAATGGGGAGGTACCACCCCTGCTGCCATCCCTGCTGTGCCCTCCTCACTCCCACCTTGGAGGAGACCCTATTAAATTCATGAAATAATTTTCCTACAAAAATAGAAACCCCTTAGAAGGAAAAAATACAAAAGAAAGAGTTCAGGAACAGAAGGGTTTCCAAATGAGCTTCTCAGATTGCTGTGCACAGATATAGAACAAGGATTTAACCACCTGCTTCAAATGTGAGCCACAAAACCACCTGGCAACGTCCAGATAGAAGATTCACTCCATAACTTCATGTAAATACCGAGCATAGTGCTTAGAACAACACATATTGCCTTAAAAATAAATGTATCATATTTTCTCTGGAGCAACAACACACGGAAATGCAACAGAAATATCTGAGAGCAGCTCGTGCAACTAAGAACCCCTCGTTTTTCCAGGCAAGGAAGCAAAATTCCATTTGAAAGGCATCATCAAAATTATCTCTGATCTAATTTAAAGGATTACCTAAAAACCTAATAATCCCCAGTTGTAATTAGATAAATTGCATACTCAGATTGATGAAGCTTGTCATTTACAGCAAGAGCCCACATTCCTCTTGTCTGTGACAAGAATGCTCCATTGGAACATTCTTCCATTAGGAAAGCTCCATGAGTCAAAGCTAAGCAGCCAATGGGAGGTGCATGTTTAATGCAGGGATGGCTTAAAGTCTCTGAAATTGACCTGAAAAGGTGTTTTTCCAAAGCAATAATGTATTGCCCTTACATTTAATAAACCTCTTCCTTTTCCAGCCTCCACTTCCACCAGGCAGTGTTTGCCCAGCCCACACAGACAGACAGGCTGGAAGCTGCAGGTTGGGATTCTAGAAGAAATTGCTGTTCTGTATCTCCTTCATCAGCCTGTCCTGAAAAATTGATTCAGGGAACAACAAGGGAAGCCCATCCCCTCAGCTTCCTCCTTAACTTCACCTCAAGTATTCTCCTCTTCCCCAGACACTCCTCAAAAGTATGAGTGCCAGATTCTCCCCCAAGCTGCCTTCCCATCTCAGGAAATTAAGAAAAAGGGAAAAAGTGCATCACTGCAGCCATGGATACCATTAAATGTTCATGTTCAACTAAAGCCATCAGGAGAAGATGCATTACTCCTTCCAGGACCTGAAGGAGCTACAAGAAAACATGAAGGGAGACAATTTCCAAGGGTCTGGAATGCCAGGGCGCAGGGAATGGCTTCCCACTGCCAGAAGGCAGGAATGCTGGGAAGGAATTATTCCATGGGAAGTTGGTGCAGCCCTGGCATAGGGTGCCCAGAGAAGCTGTGACTGCTTCCCTGGAAGTGTCCAAGGCCAGGTTGGACTCTGGGGCTTGGAGCAGCCTGGGATAGTGGAAGGTGTCCCTGCCCAGGGTGGGAATGGATGAGCTCAAACTAAGTTCTCTGTGAGATCACCATAGACACTGCAGATGTCTACAATCACCCTGCCTGTTAAAACTTCATACACTGACCTCAGAATCACAGAATTTTTTAGGTTGAAAAAGCCCTCCCAGCCCATGGAGCCCAAGCTGTGCCCACCTTATCCCCAGCCCAGAGCACTGAGTGCCACCTCCAGCCCTTCCTTGGACACCTCCAGGGATGGGCACTGCAAACCTCCCTGGGCAGCTCCCTGCCAAGGCCTGAGCACCCTTTCCATGCAGAAATTCCTCCTGCTGTCCAACCTGAGCTCCCCTGGCACAGCCTGAGGCCGTTTCCCCTTGTCCTGTCCCTGTTCCCTGGCAGCAGAGCCCGACCCCCCCTGGCTGTCCCCTCCTGTCAGGGAGTTGTGCAGAGCCAGAAGGTCCCCCCTGAGCCTCCTTTTCTCCAGGCTGAGCCCCTTTCCCAGCTCCCTCAGCCTCTCCTGGGGCTCCAGCCCCTTCCCCAGCTCCGTTCCCTTCCCTGGACACGCTCCAGCCCCTCCAGGGCTCTCTGGATGGGAGGGAACAAGAAGCAGGGAAGTAGCAAGGAAACATTCCCATACCTCTGGAGGATGAAGTAGTTACTTTCATTTCAAAACTTTTTAAGAGTCACAAAAGAAGCAGAAGTAATGGATAAGAAATGCTGAGATGCAAGAGGAAGAAGCACACCAGGAGTTCCACCAGCACCACTCCGGGTCTGCATGAGACAATAGGAATGCTGAGGCACTGAATCCAACAGTGTCTAATGCGTTTAAAGGCTGAGAAGAGAAATGTTTTCAAGGTGAAGGAGTGCTACTCCTATAAGGAGGGCAGACGCTCTAAAAAACCTCGAGCCCAGCAGCCTGGAGCTCCTCGTTTCTCTGGAATTTTTAATGTATTGCCATCGAAAACAATTGCACAGAACACGGAGCCATCTGCACTCCCACCTGCCCCAGAGGAGGGTTATCCTGCAGTTCCCCGTCTGCATGACACAAAACATCAATAGCTGCAATAATGAAACCTTTGGGAGCAAAGCAAAGCCTTGAAGAGTAGTAAGTGAGATGACTCACAGCAGGGCAAGAGCTCTGAAACGCTCCTGAGACCAGCACTTATCCCAGACCTACCCTTTAAACAACAACAGGAACCCCCAGCCCTTCCCTCCCTCCCCAAAACCCATCAATACTTTGGGAATAATCCACACAGCAGGAATGAAGAACACTCATCACAGAAGGAAATCCATTTCAAGGTACATAAGATGTAATATTAAATCAATAATTTAAATATACTCATGACTTGTATTAATGTAAAACATCTCAGAACAAAAGTTCTACCTCCCTACTCGACAGTGAGTTCTGAAATACTGCAACTATTCCTGAAAAACTGCTCAGGTTCTGGTCTTAAATTCAGTTGGCCTCTCCAAAACTTGCCAAAGCTCCAGCTTTTCTGTTTATTTTATAAAATATTGATCCCTGAATATGATGAATTAACTGCAAGCCAGAGATTTATAACAAGTGTGTGGCATATAAGAATAAACTGCAGTTTTATTGCCGTTTCCTTTCCCTTAAGCTCATCCTTATTCTTATATATTCTCAAACCCTCAATATCACTAAAAATCATTGAGTTGTATTTCAAGAAATTTGTCTATTTAATGATACTTCACTGTTAGTAATTGAGCAGAAGGGGAATAATTTTTTAAAGAAATGGCAGTAATTGCTCCAAAATCCTCTTCTGGAAAGCAACAGATGTTATGGTGCTTCCTATAATGCACATTTTTCAAGAAATACAATTTTTCATTAATTTTACAGGACTAATTAGTTCCAAAATGTAAAATCTCATCCTCATTTTTCCTGAACTCCTGTGAGAACACATGAACCCTGATTTCTTGGAGTTTGCAGCTGGGACCTGAAACCAATATCGGTAATAAAGTCCTCCCTCCACCAAACAAAAAGAGTCCTCCAGTTCCCAAATTATTTTTGAAGAAGCTGCTCAAAGTAAGAAGCAGCGATCACATCACAATAAATATTATATATATACAATTATCATATTTTAAAAAACATTTGCTATTTCTGAAAGGTTTTGTATCTGATATTTTACCTCTAATACTTAAAAATCACTTGAGGACTTCAAGTCAGCTGATTTGGGTCAATAGCAGAGATGGATTTCAAAGTATTAAATAAACCCTCTTTCAGTGCCCCTCAGACAAGAGTAAATACTCCAGCATTTATTACTTATATTAGACACTAAACACTGAATTTTCTTTCCACTTCTTATCTCAACACAGTCAACACATTCCAAAACACGGCATTAAAAGCATAATGGACTGCTGTGAACATGGGGTGAACTCAATGGCACTCCTGTGATTTCCAAAACAGATTATGAAACAAAATCATTCCAATTCTGGGCAATTCCCATCTAGCTTCCAGCAGCCACATACTGTGCACCTCACAACATTCCTGTGGAGGAATAAAATTCATCCATGCAGCCCAGCCTGCTTTTGTGTTTATTCAAAAGTTTAACTTCTCTTTCTCCCCCATCCTCCAATATTTACCTTTCTTCCCATTCTTTTCATATTTATTGCCCTTCCCTTTGTGTCCTCCTGCTTTTGTTCAATCCAAACACTTTCACACCTGTCTTGGAGAAAATCTGAAGGATCAAATTCTCTTAATGGAATCACAGATTGGGAAATACCTCTAAGATTACCGAATCCAACCTTTTCTGAAGTTGCAGCTTCCCAACAAAAAGGATTAGAGGTCATAATTAACCCAAACTAAGGAGCTACTGAGGAGCAGGCATGGTGAGGTCATGGCACACATGTCCAGGCCTGGCAATGTCACCTCCACCTCACCAAAGTGATCTTCACTGATTCGTTCTTTCATACCCAATCTGATCCAAGTTATGGAAATCCACTGGAGTGCATTAAAATGTCAAGCTCCTAATGAAGCTGGTCTGGGAGACTGAGGAGCTGAGCTGGACACTGCACAGAGCCGTTCCAGGAGCTCTGACTTATCAGACAGGCACAGATAAGATTCCTGCACTCACACTGCTGGAGGCCTCATCATTTTCTGACACGTTATATTTCAAAGTACTCTTAATTTCCTCCAGTTATTCGGGGAGAAATGGTGCCGCACTGCAGTGGTTCCAGCCAGCCTTCCCTAAAGCATGCACAGAATGGGAACACTGATCCTCCTCAAGTTTGGTTTCTGAGGGATGAATCTGCCACCTTTGAGTTCCCTTTGTTGCTGTGGAACAGCACAGGGAGAAATCACAGGTGGTGAAGGCACCTCCCCACACACCAGTACTGTACATCCAACACAAAAATATTGGAATTTTCCCTGCTCCTGGGGGAGAAGCAGTTCTCTAAAGACCAGAACAGACAAAACCATGCTGGCACAACAGGAAGAAAATGCTTTTAAAGAGATCTTGAAGTGCCATCCTCTCCTCCTGTTGGAAAGGCATCAGATCCTGTTCAAGGAACACACACGGTGTCTTGGATGATCTCACTCTTCACAAAGCTTGTGTGAAGTAGATGGATGGGAAAAAATCCTCCCTGTGATGGGGGGAGGCCCTGGCAGAGAAGCTGTGGCTGTCCCTGGATCCCTGGAAGTGTCCAAGGCCAGGCTGGATGGGGCTTGGAGCAACCTGGGATAGTGGAAGGTGTCCCTGCCCATGGCAGGGGGTGGAATGGGACAGGCTTTAAGGATCCCTTCCAAATGAAACCATTCCACAACTCAACTCACAATAACATCCTTGTTTCCAGCACCAGGAAGAAGCTTTGGCCATGCTCTCAAGACTGGAAAACCAGAATCCTGAAGAACAATAAGATGGCTCTAAAGGTTCATCTCTTGCAAGATGCAACTTACATTTGGAACCAGACAATACAAAACTAGCATAGCAATCAATTCCAGTCTTTCCTACTTGCAGTAGGTTCTTGGCTCCAGTCATGGGTAAAATAGTAACTCACTTTTCAAGTCCTAACTGGTTACAACCCAGAGTTCAGCAACTCCTCCTCCTACACAAACCAATGCTTTTAATAAAACACTACTGAAGGGAGGTGATTTTGGGCACTGGTGAGACCACTTCCAGTCCGGTGTCCAGTTCACATGGCCAGAGAGCCCTGGAGGGGCTGGAGCGTGTCCAGGGAAGGGAACTGAGCTGGGGAAGGGGCTGGAGCCCCAGGAGAGGCTGAGGGAGCTGGGAAAGGGGCTCAGCCTGGAGAAAAGGAGGCTCAGGGGGGACCTTCTGGCTCTGCACAACTCCCTGACAGGAGGGGACAGCCAGGGGGGTCGGGCTCTGCTGCCAGGGAACAGGGACAGGACAAGGGGAAACGGCCTCAAGCTGTGCCAGGGGAGGCTCAGGTTGGGCAGCAGGCGGAATTTCTGCATGGAAAGGGTGCTCAGGCCTTGGCAGGGGCTGCCCAGGGAGGTTTGCAGTGCCCATCCCTGGAGGTGTCCAAGGAAGGGCTGGAGGTGGCACTCAGTGCTCTGGGCTGGGGACAAGGTGGGCATCGGGCACAGCTTGGGCTCCATGGGCTGGGGGGGCTTTTCTAACTCAAAAGATTCTGGGATTCATTCCAGTGCTATGTAAAGGTGTTCACTGGATTTCTCCAAAGTAATTAGAAAAATTGTTTGTAAAGACACTTCCTTCAGCTGTTAACACATAGAGAACAGCAGGATGTTCTGAATAGCTCAGAAATGTGACTGTAAAGCAAAAGATATTTAAAATAAAATAATAAAATAAAAGAAAGCCTCTCTGATTTGGATAACCCATACAAACTCAGTGATCTTAAATCAGAAGAAAATGTCACTCAGCCATCTTTCTAAAGTAACAGGGGCTCAGCATTCATTAGCTGGACTCACTGTCACCCTGTGCAGTTCATTAAGGATGCTGCTTTCTCTGTTCACACAGGAAACTGTTTAGAATTCCGCTGGACCTGCTCAGGCTTCCCTTTCACTAGAGTTGGAAAGGAAAAAACCTCCAGATAATGAAAGCCAAACATCTGGCACATTCAGCAAACACTTGCATCCTAATGATGGGGGGAGAAGTCATCCCTCTCATCAGTTCATTTCATCCCAGTCGTGTGGGTGGGGTGCGGAGATGGGGAGCACAGAAACCTCTCTTCATCCCCCACCAGACACTCTGATTGGGATCTAAAGGATGGATCTGCACTGCCACTCTGCACTGCCACTGCTCACTGGGTTGACATTCATACAAGGAAAAGCACATTTTCCAGGGCTTATACGTTGGCATATATATATATATATATATATATGCATGTATGTATATATATAAAATAGGTTTATATGGTCTGAGAGAAAGAACAAGGCCAGGAGCAAGGCACATTGAAGGCAATCCTAGGCAGGGACAACGAAGCCAAAAAAATATCCTACAAAGCTTGCATCCATGCAGAGCAGTTCAGTTGCCTGGCACTAATGTTTTAAAGGGCTGAAGTCCCTCTGCTCTGGAGACAGACTGAGTTGGGACTGTTCAGCCTGGAGAGGAAAAGCTTTGGGGTGACCTCATTGTGGCCTTCCAGTGCCTGAAGGGGCTCCAGGAGAGCTGGAGAGGGACTTGGGACAAGGGATGGAGGGACAAGACACAGAGAATGGCTTCCCACAGCCAGAGGGCAGGGATAGATGAGATATTGGGAAGGAATTGTTCCCTGGGAGGGTGGGCAGGCCCTGGCACAGGGTGCCCAGAGCAGCTGTGGCTGCCCCTGGATCCCTGGCAGTGTCCAAGGCCAGGTTGGACTTCGGGGTTTGGAACAGCCTGGGATAGTGGAAGGTGTCCCTGCCCAGGGCAGGGGGTAGTACTGGATGGGCAAAAGCCCCGTCCAACACAAACCATTCTGGGATTCAATGAAGTTCCCTTTGGCTCTGCTACAGTTGGTAGGGCCAAGCCAGGGCTCAAAACTCCCAGTGTTCTACATGGATATCAAAGAGCTACTGCACCCAAACCCAGAGAGGAAAAGCCAGTTTCCCACAGCAAAACTGTGAAGACCCAGAGCAGGGTCTAAAAGAGACAGTGTTGGGCTGAAGAGGGTGCAGGCAGAGCTTCCAACATGCTGGGATGAGGAGCAATCCCACTCCAGAGAGGGTGAGCATCCCTGCCAGGGAGAATGGCTCTTGGAAAGGCAGGGAGAGACCTTGGTGGGAA
Organism: Luscinia megarhynchos; assembly: GCA_034336665.1. NCBI lineage: Eukaryota > Metazoa > Chordata > Aves > Passeriformes > Muscicapidae > Luscinia > Luscinia megarhynchos. The sequence goes on along the minus strand of CM067569.1, from coordinate 31,616,694 downwards.
GAACAGCTCCATGTGTCCCTCAGCACAAGGAGGAGCAGGAGACACTGCTGATACCCACAATCCCTTGTTTGGAATCATTGAGAGGGACCATCTCCAAAAGATTTCCAAGAAAAGGCCATGGGGAAAAGGACATGAGGCCTTTCTCCACTTTTAGGAGGAAGAAGAGCAATAAGGACAGGAACTGGGGGGGAGGGGAGGGTTCACTTATCTCTGTTCACAGAGACATCTCCAAGCTATCCCTCATGGAATTATTTGGCACTGAGCTAAGTCCTTGTGCAAAGGGAAAAAGAAAGACATTCTCCCTAAAGAGAAGCAACAGGTTCCATCCACACAATGGTTTGTGCTCCCTTTTCAGTTGCCTGACGCTGATCCAAGGCCAAGATTGTGCTTGGCCTTGGATCAATCCATCATCTTTCCCCTGGAAAGCTCTGAAAAGCAGTGGTAGCAGCCTTCAGCTTTGTCTGGTGTGCAGCTTGTCAGCTGAGACGATTGCAGCAACAACTGTGCTCTTCCACAGCTCATAAATTGTGGTGATGTGGGCTCCACTCTCCAGCTGAGGCTGGGAAATGGGGGTGATTCCAAGCTATTAAACTGGAAGTTACAGGGCCATAACTTCATTTATCCTGCTCCCTGCATTAAAGGAGAGTGTTGCTTGTGGTGTGTTCAACATGAAAGTAAATCAGATCCACTGGGAGCAGAGGACAGGAGTCAAGGGTAAGGGAGAAGCACGTCCTCTCCACTTGTTTCCTGGCACACCTGGGACAAGCACAGTCTGCTCGAGACTTTTGGCTGCATTTCAAGCAGTTCATGGAGCACAAAGACTGCAAAAGCAACATGGAGTGAAGCCCATCTTAGCTCTTTAGAAAACAAACTGGACGCTGCATGGGTCTGAAGGCTCATGACAGCACAAATTAAACCAGGTTTTAACGGTGCAGCAGAAGCAGACAGAGCCATCCACATCCTGTTTATACCAGGCACAGCACTGGGCGTCCAGCCAGCTCAGACTCCTCTAGAACTGCCAAAGAGAGGACTGTCTATCAAAGAATCATGGAGTGGTTTGAGTTGGGAGGGACATTAAAGATCATCCAGTCCCAAACCCTCTTCTATAGGCAGGGACACCTCGCACCAGACCAGGTTGTTCTGAGCCCCGTCCATCCTTGATGCAAACTCCACACCATTCCATGGCACCACTCCAGCCTCTCTCACACCTTCAAGTGTCAATTTTCTGGGAAGTCCATCACACAGAGCATCTCCCCTGCCAGGACCTGACAATATCCATCATTTGGGCAAGCAGCAGCTCTGAAGAAGACAAATCTTCTACATTCACACTCCGATGCCCTGGCAAGGATGAATTAACATTGTTGATGTCCAGTAGCTTTTCTCCAGGCCCACCTTGGGAAGAGTCAGCCCCACCACCGCCACCAGCTTTCACTGCATGTTCAGGCCAGAAGTAGAGAAATAGAGAGAAGATTTTGCACAGCTTGTTTCCTACAACACTCATGACTTCAGAGGTAGGTCAGGTATGCTGTAATCCAACTCTTTTGGGACTGCAGAATCAAATACTGAATAGCGTTAAGTGTTATAGAGTAGAATGATCGTGGGGAATTTTTGTTATAATTGTCATGAAGGATTGAGGGGTGGATTTTGTGTAAACCATTCATTTTTGTTCTGTGTTAGTTTTGGTTGTAAATTTGTTTGGTTTGATTGTTTTTGTTGTTTGAAGTGAAGGTTGTATGAGGAACGTCGATTTGATGTTACTTCTTAAATACCTTAAATAAGGTTTCCAACACAATGTCCACTCAGAAACAACAGCCCTGACCAGTTAATTAACTGGTTTCCAAAGAATGCTGTGATGACCTTACCTGGTTCACAGTGATTTCATCCCTGCCCAGGCTGCACCAATGCAAGGAGAAGCCACACAAGTGGTGCTGAACACAGAGTTCCTGGCAATACAGAACATCTCTAAAGCAATTGCTCAGGGACCTCCTGACACAGAGTCCCCAAAGCACCAAGTGTGGGGAAAACTCATTACAAAGCTTTTAAAGAAAGGATACAGTGTGAGAGTACCTCACAAAATTGAAATTAAGTGTGGGTTATTTATGAACCACGGATGTAAACTTATGGACCAAAAATGGCTCTGTATCCCATGGCCAGCTCCCGACCTTTGTGTCAGACAGCAGCTGTTTGATTTGGCTGCTCCCTGGGCTGGGAGAGTTCTGCTGCTGGCAGTGCCCAAGGTGGGAATGCAGGGATTTCTCCATTTTTTGACATGGATTCAGAGCCTGTTTTCCTGGGACCAGCAGGGCAGCAGGTGCAGCACTCACCTCCACAGCTCAAAACTTGACATTGGCACCAGAAGGGGACTAAAAACTCAACTCCCCTCCCCAAACCTTTCCCCTGCCAGGCACTTCTACCAGAGGACAGAAATTTCCCATGGGTGGGATTCAGGGAATGCACAGGACCTGAAGACCATGGCAGGATCAGGAGCTGCCACTGGAGAAGCCTAAATTCCTCTACATCCCAGAAGCATCTTGGCTTTGGCACACTCAGTCTTTAACAAACCATTTTTGTGGCAGTGAATCACCTAAAATTACAGCTCCAATTGCTCATGGACTGTCACAATCCTGATTTATTCAGGCCTCGTTTTGAGCTAAGATAGTGGAAGTGCTTAAAAACGATAACATTTGTTTAACTCAGAACCTAATGTGTTCTTGTGTGCTGGGAGGGAAAAGAGCATCCTCAAGAAGTGGTAATTTTTGGAAATGCAAAAGGTGTTGCAGCATCTTGAGTGTTATAGATGAAGTATATTCAGCTGCCACAGCTTCAAAGCCAAAGCTGTCGTGATATCCCAGAGACAGAACAGTTCCAGGAGAAAGAGCCACTACAGAATTCCAAATCCAAAGATCAGGTGATATCCCAGAGATTGAACAGTTCCAAGAGGAAAAGTCACTTCAGAAATTTCACTTTATGAAAAGTGGGTGTGATAATAAGAACTGTTATAAAATTTAAGCTATATTTTGTGCTTTAATAGTGTTTATAATTTTTCTAGATATTGTGATAAAAACGTTTTCTTAAAAGCCTGGATTTCAGCCGAGATTTTTGCACTGGAACCTTGCAGTTCTCTCTCCCTCCATCAAACCAACAGTTTGGATCTATGTGTGCATGAACTTGGGATAACCTTACACTGGAGGAAAGAAAATCTGAAATATCTTCTCTACAGAGGGACCAGAGCAGCATTTGAAGGAATGTGTTCTGAGGAATGCTTGTGCTCCATCAGGACAGAGCAAACTAATCCCACATCCTTGTGCTCCCCAGATGAAATAAACTCTGATTATTTCGTTTTGCAGGAGCCATAGTTAATGTCAGAGTGGAAACATCAATGCTGTTCCCATGTATGACCTAATCTGGGGCAGATTTTTTTCATTTTGGTTCTCTCAAAGAGCTGCCAGAAAGGCAGAACCATTGGGGCAACCAGCAAACTTGATCTTATTGCTTCTCCAGACGTGAGCAGAGAAGATTCTCCAAAGGATTTTTCCTTGGAGACAGAGACAGAGAGCCAGAAAAGAGCCATATGTTAAATTTCAATATTGGCTGTGATCAAAATTACTCTGGGAAGGGCTGATCCAGGCAAATTGCATTGAGGGGCAGTAATGCCATAAACTGTAAGCAACACATGGGCGGCTGTGGTGTCCTTAAGAGAATTAAGAACTCTTTAGAAATTGGGCCACTGTTGGGGAATTTCATTTTCCAGATACAAAGAACAAAAATTACAAATAGCAGCTTAATTTGCGTGCTCTCATAGAGAATTGATCCAGCAGGAAACCTTTGTATCTGGGAGAAATAAGGTTAATTCATTCTCAGTTTGGAGAGGATTCACTGACAGAAAATAAACTGGATTTGAATGATAATCAGCTGATTAAACAAGATGGAAAAACAAAAGAAAAAGGGGTTGTAATTAAGGGTTATCAGCATTTGTTTGGAAAAAAAAAGAAAGAAATTAAGGGAAGTAACTAGAAAAATCAACTGAAATGAGGAACTCAAGTATCGGAAAATGAAGGAGGCCCAAAAATCTTTAAATGCCAGGTGACAAACATTCCAAAGAAAAAAGAGGGAGGGAAAGACTCTCAAGATGAAGGACTTTGTATGGATGCACAGTTAACAGCGAACTACCTCCAACAATAGAAGGCTTTTCAGAGAAACCTATGGAGTTTTAAAAAGCCTAAAACCAGACATAATGAAGAAGTTAGAAGAAAATCTACAGAGAATTGGTGTAACAAACCCTCAGGAAGATCTCCAAGGATGCAGTATTTTCCTGGTTTTGCGAACTTTATGAAGATTTTTGGATGCTCTATAAAGGCAGGGGTCAGGAAAAAAAAAAAAGTGGATTCCTCTGCAGCGAGATGGGTATTTTGGGAAGGATAATCACCAAATCACTACGGTTGGAAAAGACCTCCAAGGTCATCAAATCCAGAGAGTGTAAGTACAAAGGAAATTTTTGACCTTGTTTCCAGTCAGGGTGTTAATTTTTACCATGGGAGGAGAGGGAGGAAGTGAGTGATGAAGAAATGAAAATGAAAATTAAAAAAGAAATGAAATAAAAAATAAGAAACACAAGGGTACAAAAGAAGAAATCATCATAAACGAATAAAAGCTGTAGGGGCCATTAAAGTCAAAGCCAGAGTTTGGAAACAAACAGCACACAAAATTGAGCACCACTCCGACATTTCCTTTGACTGCAGACAATTAAAGAGCTTGGAATAAATTATTCATGCTTAAGAGAAGAATACTTTCCAACTTTACACCATTTCCTTCAGTGGCACAGAGACCCAAGTGCTCTTCTCTTCAAATTTCTTTCCAAAGACACAAAGATGAAAGCACAGGGAAATATGAACAAATTTCTTATTTTTCAGCACAAGGTAGCTCATGAGAGACTAAGAGATTACTTCATCAGATAGCATTCCCCAAATGCTGGAGATCCCATTAATCTGGGGTTTAGCTGAGCATTCAGCAGTGTCACGTGGGAAAACAGGAGTTAAGCTGCAACCAGCAGAGGCATTTAGGGGTGGTGAGCATCTGATTCACGGCGAGACAACAGCAGAAGTCCTGAAAACTTAAGTGATTATTAGAGGGTCTTAAAAGTCAAGCTTGCAACTACTGTCATTCAACATTTCAGCAGTAACTGTGTCACTGGTGGCAGGAACAGGTTGATCCTGTGTGACACAGCAGGGACACGGGACATGGAGGAGGGGCCATTGATAGCGCCCAGAAATAACTGGAGGCTCTGAAGGACTGAAGTAACAGAAGCAGGGTAAATTCAGAGAGGCACAACTCAGGGTCAGGTACTCAGGGAGTGAAGACATTTCCTGGAATGCTTTGAAGAGCCCAGTGGAAACCACCGAGGAGGAGCAGGGAGTGTAAGTTAATTCCAGCAGGCTGATAAAACTTCCATTTTTACAAGGCATGGAGTGACAAGGGGGAGCAGCTTCCCAGTGCCAGAGGGCAGGGTTAGATGGGGTATTGGGAAGGAATTGTTCCCTGGGAGGGTGGGCAGCCCTGGCACAGGGTGCCCAGAGAAGCTGTGGCTGCCCCTGGATCCCTGGCAGTGTCCAAGGCCAGGCTGGATGGGACTTGGGATAGTGGAAAGTGTTTCTGCCCATGGCAGGGGTGGCACTGCATGGGCTTTAAGGTCCTTTTCAATCCAAACCATTCTGGGATTCTAAAAACCAAAAGCCCAAACCCATCCTCGTTTTTGGAAGGGCTCAGTGATGACACCAGGGGAGATGTGGCATTAAGGCTGCGGTACCAGCCCCACAGCTGGAAATGCAGATGGCCTTTCCAAGCTGAGGCTCTTAATGCAGATTTAAAATTATGAACTCAGAACCAGTGGTGCTAAAACTGGCTCCAAACATCAGTGCTGCCACCTCTCAGCCCCAAAAGTTCACTGGTACTATTAAACTACACCAATGCCCTTCACAACTCCATTCTTTGTGAAAATTTGCTTTTTTCTTTTTTTTTTTTTTTTAATAAAGCTGATGATCATGAATAAGAGCCTTTCATAGAAACACAAAAAAATGCTAATCCACAATTTAAAAAATAAGTTAAAACTGGACATCATCCACAGCCTGCAGCACACAAGAAATTAATTCACACTTTATATCTTTAACCCTTGCAACAATTTAGCTGTACAGCAAGCTATGAAAAAAATCCAGCACAACCACTTAGTTTTATTTTTCATCTACAGAGCTTAAATTTAATTAATTTCATATTATTTGAAAGTAGTTGTGAGGAAAGTTTTCTTCAGCATAGAGACCCATCTCCTATTCCTAAAAGAAGACATTACCAGACAATCTCAGATACCAGGAAACCAGGATGTTCTTAAAAAGAAAAATGGGAGAAAAAAAAAAGAATAAAATTCTAAACCCTCACTTTTATAATAGAAGGGAAAAAAAAAGGCTCTAAAGCCTCCCCACCTTTCCAAAGAACATTAAAAATTTTGCAGCACAATTTTCCAGGCGACTGCTTTTGTGGCAGAGCCATTACACCTGAGCAAATATGACACAAGGTGACAATACAATTATTTCAAGCAGTGATTTAGCATGAGTAGAACACCATAAAGAAGATATCAAGCCCCAAACTTCTCCACAGACTGCACATTCCCTGTCCAAGGGTAAGGTGTGAAACACAGCACCTGGGAGTAACTTTCTTGCCTCAGCAGCTCCAGACAAGAGCTGGGAGTGGAGGCTTCATCACTGAGCATCTCCTTGAATTCCACTCTTATTTCTTAGGGCTGCACCTGCCAAGCCACAGGGATCGTGTTCCTGAAACCTGAGTGTTACCACGGACAGATAAAATGCATCAAATAACCTCTGGCTCACTGTCCTGCTGCCTCCCCTGACAAAGAAAACCCCAAAGCAACACTGCAATTCTGATAAGAGAAACTGAGAATTCACAGGCAAAGTCTCCAACTCAGCAGAGCAAGACTCCACCGTGTGAAAGTCTAGGCCATTAATATTATTAATTATTTACCGTATCTCCTGTAATATCAGCTTGCCAGCCCCACCAATCAGCTGGCTTGAGGGGAAGGAAGGAAATGTGGACTTGGGGTTACCCTTCCACAGGGAATGTTATGCTCGTGTGACAACACAGCAGCTTGAACATCATCTCCCTTCGTGTGGGGAAGTACAAACACACACCTCCCCTCTGCCTTCAAATGCTACATCAAGTTTACTAGTTTGCATTTACTTGTTTGCACTTGGCTACAGTTCTCCAGATTAAATGGGATGCAGTAATCACTAAAATTCCCCTTTAAAAAAAAATCTGAAGTAGTGGCAGCGTGGCAGTCAACACCAAGCAAGGAAAATGCAGGATTCTATTAACAATAATTACTAAAATAAGACCAAATGAACAGACAAGGACAAGTTTAAAAAACGCCCCAAAACTCAAAAAGCAACCAAGCAATTAAAAAAAAAACAAAAACAAAACCAAAAACCAAACCAACAAACCAAACAAAAACCCAAATCAAAAGTATGCTGTAAGAAGAGTTAAATATGAAGGAATTCAAGGTATGATCAAAAGAAGTATGTTTGGTTTTTTAAAAATTAGAGTTAACTCTGGTATGAGAAAAAGGGGAGGAAAGCTGACAGAAAGTACTAACAGAGCACTTACTACTGACTGTAGAGGCTTACCACGAAATTAGCCAGATACAAGCCCGTAAATTTCCTAATCCTCAACTCTAAAAACTGCAAAACCCAGGCAGAATGCTGCTGGGCATGGGATGCTGCAAAGGAGTTCCTCTGAGGAAGAGGACCGGAGCTGTGGGACCTCTACTGTGCCACCAACATGAATTTCCAGTGCAAACAACTGAAAAGCGAGTGTTCAGATCTTTCCTCTCTCACTGCAGGGAAACCACGCTGATGGAAAGACACAGACCTCAGTTTGACAAAGGACAATAAACCCCGGCGGTTTTTTCTGACTCCCCCACTCCAAATCTAACGCGATGAGGGAATGATGATTCTTTTAAAGAGGTAAATAAAATATTAGTCCTGGGCGTACTTTTACCTGAATTCCAAAGGAAATCAAACACAAGACCCCCTAGGCTGAGTTGGCGGTTCAAAGTTCGCTGCGCCGGGTGATGCAGCAAGTTCCCCCCACGCCTCCACGGGGAGCAAGAACACACCTGGCACCCTCCGAAAAACCCCAGAGCTGGAACAGAGCAGCAGCGAGCCCAGCGCAACGCACCTGCCATCAAGCAACCCGGGGAAGAGCAACGACGGGGAGAAAAAATACCTCGGCATGTCAGAGCGGGAGGCGCCCGGCCATTCCCCGCCGGCGGCTCCGCATCCCGGCTGCTCCCGATGCAGCGGCGGGCAGGGATGGATGCGCCTGCCCCTTGCCGGCGCCGGACACTCCCCCGCTCCCAGCCCGGCTTCCCAGCACCCCCTGGCTTCTCCCCCTGTCTCTCCCTCTCCCTGTGTCGGTGCCCCAGCGTCGCTCGGAGCGCCGCGGGCAGCGCTGGGTCCCCCCCGAGCCGTTCCCCGCCCGTCTCCCCGCAGCTAGGGGCGGGATCCCGCTGCTGCGAAGGCGGCTGCTCCCGCTGCCTCCGGAGATGTTTGCCTGGACAGTAGGAATCCGTCCCGCTGGAGCCAGGCTCGGCACAGCGATGCTGCTGGCTCAGTCTCTCCCTTCCCCCGGGATACAGGTGCCCGGTGCCACCGCCTAAAGCAGGGTCTGGAAAAGAGCTCAGGCTTTGACTCACCTTCGCGGAATTTCAACAGCATCCCCTGAAACTCCCGTTTGCAATTCCTTGAAACTTCACAGACTCGCCGTGCAACTCGTGGGAGATCACCCAGGCACCTAATGGAGCTTATTTAAATCAGAGAATCGTGGTTTGGGCTCGAAGAGACCTTAAAGCCCAGCCAGTTCCACCCCCTTCCACTCCTTCCCATGTCCCCGGGTGCTCCAAGCCCCATCCAGCCTGGACACTGCCAGACATCCAGGGGCAGCCAGAGCTGCTCTGGGCACCCTGTGCCAGGGCCTGCCCACCCTCACAGGGAAAAACTTCTTCCCAATATCTAGCCTAAATTTCCCCTCTGTCAGTTTGACTTTCCTATTGTGTTGTTGTCATTGTTGTCCCTATTACAAAAACAGAACCAAAAACCAGTATTTTTTCAAAAATAGGCTCTTTTTTTTTTTTTTTTTTTTTTTTTTTTGGAGAGCACACGGTGAGAATAAAGGGAAGCTCATAAAACAAGGTTTATATGTTCATGTAACCACTATAGCACCAGAGCACTCCAGTTCTTGAAAACCTCCACTGGGACTAAAATTGCTCCTCAGTTCTTCAAAAAATAAGGACACGAGGTTGTTGCAAACCTACCTAATGCTACTGCTTCTCACCCACAAGCCTCACTTACCAGTATGACTTAAAACCTTAATTTCATTCTAAAAACCTCATAAAATTGAGATAATCAGAATGAGCATTATTTTTGTGTTATGAGATGTGGAATATTATTTATACCTGAACACCAGAAACAACAAAAATAAAATTTTAAATCTAATATTCATAGTAAGACCCAGGGTAATTCCTCTTTCCTGGTACAGCTGTGTGCTATATTTAGTTTGTTCTAGCATTTATTAATAAGATTTACCTGTCCTGTGAGATCCACCTGTCCCTCACACAGACCTGTATTTCTGTTACAGTTCCCAAAACACTAAAGCCAGCTCTCATGAAATCAACAGTACGAGATCTTCAAGGCAAGATTTGTCCCCCAGGAATGAAGAATTCCTACAGGCAGAAAGGACAATCCAGGAGAAGCTGCCTCTGAAGGAGAAAAAAGACTTCTTGCTCCCAGACATGTGCATTAAATATTTGATATGCTCGAAGAATGTTATTGTTGGTACCTTCACATTCCCTCAGAACATCATCAAAAGGAACTAATTCACCTTGTGGGCTTCGATCAGGGAGTGCTTGGCAGAAGGGAGTTACTCTGGGAGCATGAGGACCTGCCAGGAGTAACAATGATTGACAGGAAAGGTGCTCATTAGTTCCCTTCTCTTCCCTGAGCATCCTGCATCTCCCCAGTGAGTCCGACCCAAACACAGCCAGGGCCAGCATCTCACAGAGGATCTTCCTGGCAATCAGTGGATGAGCTGAACTCTCCTTGGGATGCATTTACACAGAGTGCAGCATGGGGAAGACTAAATTCCACTTCTGCCAGATTCAGGTGCATTTTTCTGCACTCGGAGAGAATGCCTGGGAAATAAAATCTGTTTTTGTAAAAAGCAGGAGCCAAGATCCTGCTAGAGCCTTGTGTGTTCTTTACCAACATTATCCCCACCTGCCAATTCCAGCCTGTCCTAGGAATGCAACCCAGCTGACCTACTGCAGAGCTCTGATTCTCTTATATCTTGATACAACAGGTTCTTCAACTCTTTTAAACACCTTGGATGACATTGAGATCTTTGGTAATTGTGGAGCTTTTCCTCCCAAAACACATCTCTGGGCATGCAGGGGAGAAGAAGGTGAATGGGATCAGTCAGTCTGGATTTACCAAAGCTAAATCATGCCTGACCAACCTGTCTAGAATACAGTGACAGAAATAATAAAGGGATGGAACAGGGATGAGGACACAGCAGTTATAATTTCCCTTGACTTTCCCAGACTTTCAGGACTGTCTCCCACAATATTTTTGTATCCAAGTGAGAACAGTGTGGTCTGGAAGGGTGGACAATTGAAAAATGGGTGAACACAGAAACTGCTTGAGTGACAGGGCTCAGATGTGTCAGGAGGAGAGACAGTATGAAAGCTTTTCCTTTAGGAAAAATGTGCTGGGGCACTGAACAGGCTCCCCAAGTAATGGGCACAGCCCCAAGACTGCCAGAGCTCCAGGGATGCCAGGGATACACGGGGAGCGATTGTTGAGGTGTTCTGGGCAAAGCCAGGAGCTGGACTAGATGATCCCTGTGGGTCCCTCTCAGCTCAGGATATTCCATGATTCATAAGCTGAAGCAATCAATAAGGATAATAAGGTATAGCATTTCCTCTCAAGGACAGGTAAGGGGTGCAGCAGGGGCTTTGAAGTCTGCATCCTCACATTTTTTTCTGAACAAAACCCTGGAGAACCTGGTCTGAACCCAAAACTGGCCCTGCTCAGCCTTGGTGGGACCAATGATATTATTTCACTACATTTTACAGCAATTTCTTTCCTTACTGAGAAGTTGCTAAATAGCTTTGAGAAGTTGTAGTTACTGGTTAGGAAACAAACATTGGATTGAGTCTAGAAGTTACCAGCATGTATTTCCAGTTAAAAGCAAGACTACAGCTGTGCAATAAAGTTAAAAATCTTAATGATTTCAATATTTTGTGTAATTTAGTTGAGGCAAAGGACAGTACTGGCAGCTTTCTGCTGTATAGGTGTCTGATTTGTGTAAGGAGCAACACAAGGAGCACAGGGAAGCTCTTATAATTGCAGTAGACAAAATACAGAATCCTTTCATCTCCCATCTGATGCAACATTTTTATTTTCTTCCTGAAAAGCAGAAAGTTTGCAGCTCTAGAACGCCAAAGATGCAGATGGTAACTCAGTGACTGTGATGAAACTGATTTCAGGGAGGACTGATAATTATTCCTGGTTTATTTCCTGTTATTCAGTTGGTTTGACCTTGGAGAAGGTTGGGGTGTTCCATAATTCCCTGCAAACAAAAGCTCACAGTAAAATGCTGACCACCTCTTAAGTACAGCCTACATCACCATGTGCCCCTGGGCATGGGAAAAAGACCTTCTGGGGAGGAAAGATGGTAAAAATTTAAAGACAATTTGCAGTGAGGCACATCAGAAACATCCTCACTGATTATGTGCATCCTATTTTGAGTATATTTGTCATTGAGAGGCAAAAGGAGTAAAGAAAGACAATCCCAGCTCTCTGGAAGTCTGGGCAGAGCCCTACAATCTGCCCATCTGTTCACAGGGAGGGATTACACCAAATCCCACTGAGCCTGCTTGCTCACAAATCCGGGAGGAGCAGTAATTGGCTTACTGTAGTTTGCTAGATTCATAATTTGATCACAAACTCCTCTCAAGGCAAGTTCATCCACAGCATTCATTTCTCTGCCTTTCCAACGGCTCATTTGTTCTGCAGCACTATAAATATAATGTGAATGAAAATCACAGGAAATGGCTATTCTGTGCTCCCGCGCTTTATTAAGAGATATCTATTTCCAAAAAAAAAACCAAAAAAACCCCACTAATTATATCTGCATTTACACAGCTCCTTTCAGAAAGATTATCCAAGGCTCTTTATAGTTTATAGAGCATCAAATGACAAGCCCAGAGCTCTGCCTGTATGCAACAATCAGATATATTCCATATGCAGCTGCCATAAACATTTCTATTCATGCCAGTTCATCTGTGCTGGGATTAACAGAGTGAGAAAAGCTGGCCAAGGACACCTATTTAAAGAACCAGGGGGTTTAAGTGGATGGAACCCTCACAGTAACTTCTCATCCAAAGCACAGGGCAGCTAATGATGGTGTAACCTGGAATTCTCACTGCAAACACAACACTTTGGGTACAATCCTGCCCTTTCCTGCCTTGGACAGGTTGCTGGATATGCCAGGAGCACTTACGGGGCAGGTCCTGAAAATACCTGCACAAAATCAGCAGGACAAGGACTCCAAGCACGGAGCAGGGGGGGCTTTGCACAGACTGGGATTTGGACAAGGTGCTCCCAGGGACAAGACTCTATCCCAGCTGGGAGGCTTTGGGGCAGTGCAGGAGGAAAAGCCCTCAGTGCCATGTTGCAGAGTGCAGCCAGCCTAGCAGCTCTGAGCTAAGACAAGATTTCAGGGAAACACATGCAATTCTCAATGCCTAAATCAGACCCCAGACTGGAAATGCTCCTGTCTCATAGGGAGGCTCTGTGCTGCTGGCAGGCCACAGGTGCTGCTGCAGTTTTGCATCCTTATTTACCAGCTCTGACTCTGTGCACATGCAGAACTTGGTGTCACTGAGGCTGAGAACCACATTTCACACCTTAAGCCAGGTGAAATCCAGAGGCTAAGATGTATAAATAGGCTTCCTCATACTTCACCTGCCATAGCCTCCCTCCCACATTTCAAGTCCTCCACAGAATTATTACTCCAGCTTTCTACAAACACTCACTCAGCTGGAGCAGGTATGGAGGTGCCCCTCATCCTCCATGTGGGAAATGAATCCAAGCTCCAGCCCTTCAGGACAAGAATGAAAGGAGTCCAATAGCACTTCTGATTTGCAGGAAAATACTTCAAGCATCAGGATAGCAACAGTTTTGGGAGAGCCACTCCTCACCTGGCTGCTGAGTCCCTGCCAGCAAAGCAGGTTATACTGAGCTGCAAAGCCAGATTATGAGATAATTCCTCCATAGACTGGTCCATAAAAAATGCAGGGAAAGTCCTGGGACAGAATCCCCCTTCTGCTGCCATGCTGGACACAGAAAATGTGAGCTCTGCTTAATCCTTGAAAGAAAGAGGATAAAAATCTTTCTCTAAAGTCCCACTTCAGTAGATGGGCACAGAGCTCTCACCAGACTCAAGGGAGAGGATGTCACCTGGTGCTCCCCCTGCCCAGGGTCACCATGTGTGGCATGTGTCATGTTTACATTGCAGGATGTGGCACAAGTGAGAGGCTCTGGAGCTGAGCAAGGTGCCCAGGGAAGTGTGGTGGGAATACTGAGGCTGCCTGGTTCTTCTAGGGCCAGCATGTCCAAGTGAGAGTCACTGGGTGAGGATCCAGGGACCCCAAAGATGCAGCAGGATTGTAAAAATTCACTTAATGTTTGGAAAGGGACAGAGTAATGTAACACATAAACAAAATACACACACACATATAAATACAGATATAAAACACACACACACACACACACACACACACACACACATTCACTCATATATATTAAAAAGTGCCTGATAAATGAGTACATTTTACTTGGTGCTGTAAAAATTCAGCAACTCCCAACCCCTTTCCACCATTTTAAACCCACCCAAGGTTGGAACCCTAAACAAGCACTCCAAGCATAAGAAACTAGTGAAGTCACAGTCACGCAAAACATAGGAATTGTAGTTTTCCCTGTCCTTTCTCCCTCTGGATGCAGAGGTTGTGAGAGCTGTCCTGGGTAACAGGGCAGTGCCACCCCACTGTCACATCCAAATGCCACAGCCTGGCCCCCGAGACAGAGTTCAGGCGCCTCTGTCCTGCAGGTACTGTCCACAAGCAGGTGGAATAATATCTGCCTTTAAAAGAGCTTTTAAAGTGAAGAGCTGCTCACAAGGCAGGAACCCAACAGCTCCACAGCCGTGGCCTGGCTTCACTCCCTACTACAGCAACAAGGACATCACTGGCTGAGCTGCAGATAAAGAACATTTTATTCCTGCCCTGCTTGAACCCAGCTCGTTTGGAGTTGTATCCTGCCTCCTTCTCCCCAGGTGAGCTGGCAGAGGCAGCAGGGGAAATACACAAACCCCACTTCAATTATTTGCTCATCCTTCAGCAATGAAACGGCAGAGAAAGGCACCGCACAAAATGAAATGCTCTTTGGAGCAAAGGGGTATTTTAAATCCAAATATTCTTATGAGAGATTTGATATCTCCTCATCCAATAATTTTGGAAGAGCTCTAATCCTGTCTGGGAGATTTCCCTAACTGCTCCAGCAATAAACCAAACACTGCACCAGGGCTTTTCAATATTTTTGTTTCTCTCTCTGGTACCTTCTCCCACACTCTGCTCACTTTTCAACAGCACATTCAAGGCATTCAGATGATTATCTGCTTTTCACTACCTGGAATTTTGGTCTTCAAATGGCAATTCTTTAATGGTTTATTGTTCACAATTAAATTTTTGGAAAGGTAGAAGGCTCTCTTTGGAGGTGCTGCTTTAAAGCACCACAGCGTGACACATCCAGTCCCACACAGTACAACAATTCACTGAATTTCCTTTTAGCAGAACTCTTATGGTTTATATTATTATAGTTTATATTATTACGGTTTATATTATTATTCTTTTCACACCCCACAGCCCCCATCAGGAGTTACCACACACTGAAAATTTATCCCCAAAAAAGCACTTTTTGCTCTCCAACCTGCATGGATTCTCCCCCAGGACACAACGGCAGCCTCTGTTCCATCATTGACCCTTCTGGTTGGATCCTCATAGGAGTTCCGCTTGGAACAAGAAGCACTTTATTCCTGAATTCTACAGAGCAGCTACAGCTGAGGACTGTCAGTCAACTGGCTCCCTGTCAGTCAGGGCTAATTCCCACAGATTAGAGAAGGAAATCCGTACAGTTCCCCAGGTCCTAAACCCTACTGCTAAGAAAAGAGATTTTTTTTTCTTTTCACGTCATCTTTTTGGAAAAAAAAAAAAAAGGTATTATCCATGAATCATTGCTATCTGCATCCAGAGTATCAGAGGAGATGAACCAAGAGCACCAATCCCTGTCTGGGTGTCAGTTCCTAGACCACCCACTCCTGACACCAAGTGTGCTTACCCCAAATAACATCACAACCCCGCAGTTATTGTTGTCAGTAACAGCCCCACAACCACAAACCCCTCCCCTCTCTCCTGGTGTCCTCAGATAACTGATCTTTGAGGAATGCTGAGCACTGTTACTCTGAAAAGGAGAGTTCGAATCACTGTGGAAGACAGAGACAGAAAATTGAGTCCATTCTGTTGTCTTTCACCACAAAATAAAGACTTTCCTTGGATTCAGAGGGCCCTCTTGATTCCTTGGTGCCTCTAGTCGAGGGTTGTGGATATCACTTGGCAGGGAGATGCTTTCTCTTACTTGAAATGAGCTCTTTTAGACTTTCTCCACACCTTCTCTGGTTCATGAAGTCACAGAATATCCTGAGCTGGAAGGGACCTGCAGGGATCTAAGCCCAGCCCTTGGTCATGCACAGACACCCAGCAATCCCACCCTGTGCATCCCTGAAAGCATTGTCCAGTTCTTCCTCCTCTCCAAGTCTCTTTCTCCCTCCGGACACAGAAAAGTCTTAAATTATCACTGAGCGCTTCCACGTTAAAGATGATGGCAAAGAAGTGCTTTGTTGTTCAACACAAATCCCACACAGCCCCTGCAAACAGCCCATCAGACACAGCTGCGACAGAATCATGGAGTCCCAGGATGGTTTGGGTTGGAAGGGGCCTTAAAGCCCATCCTGTGTCACCCCTTGCCATGGGCAGGGACACCTTCCACTACTCCAGGTTGCTCCAAGGCCCGTCCAGCCTGGCCTTGGACATTTCCAGGGATGAATCAGCCACAGCCTCACAGGACAACCTGCAGGAGAGAAGAATTCCCCACCGTGCTCCAAACCCTCTTTTTCTCAGTTCTTGATAAAAGTGAGTTTCAATGCACTTTCATCAGCCTTGCAAAAAAAACAACAACTGGCACAGCTTGAGGCTCTGCTTTTGGAGCTCCTTTGGATCAAAGGTGGAGGCATTTGGATCACAGAAACAGGCTGCCCAGGGCAGGGATGAACTCCCTATGCCTGGAAATGTCCAAGGATTGTGTGGATGTGGCACTTGAGGACATGGTTTAGTGGTGAACACAGTGGTTGATGGTTGGACCTGAAGACCTTACCAGTCTTTTCCAACCTTAACAATCTTATGATTCCATTATTTCCCTTTTATTCTCTAAGTGAATGGGAATATTTAGTAGGAGAGTCCTAAAATATGACCAGGTGTTCACAGTTGTGCAGTTCTGAGCTTCTCCTAAGAAGCTTAGGAATTAAATTCCAACAGAGACTTTAGCATCAGTCCAACACAACGGCAGCACTGCTGTTTTTCCCGACGCTGAGTCTTGTACAAAGGTGAGCAGGGAGCCAATAATTACCTTTCTAGTGCCAAGGAGATTATTGGACACGTGGCTGAAGCAGATTGCCTGGAGTCAGGAGGAGCAGGATGGATCCTGGCTTCTCCACAGTGCCCATGGCAAATCCCAGAGCGCTGGATTTCCAGCTTCCCTGCCTCTTTCCTGAAGCAGGCAGGTTTTGCTTCTTAAAATGCTCTGCCTAGCTTACTTATTCACTGTTGGAAAATTCTTGATTGGATAAACTTGGGACAGCAGGGAAAACGTACAATGCGTATTTAACATATTTTCCTTTGCATTTCTTATCCAGTTGAGGAAGGAATATTGGAGGCACTCGATGCCTTCACCTTCGCCTCCTGGAGTTATTTCTAAGTTAATGTGTCATTATGTGATAGACTTTGAGCAAGGGTCAAGCAGCTCTCAGAAGTAGGAACACTGTGCACTATTGGGAAAGCTAATGGAAACATGTTTAAAGCATGTTGAAAAGAACAAAGGTAGATTAAAAATACCTTTATGTATTCCCCAAATTCATCTTTATGTTGATTCTGGTCTTACAGGAAATGTGATAAAATAATTCAGACAAACTGAGGGGGCTTTGAGAATTGTACAGAAAAGACTGAAGTCATTAACATTCCAGTTTAAAATCTTTTGCAGATAACCCCCTAATCCCTTTTCCATCTCCATTGCTTTGTCCCACATTTCTAAGTTTTATACTGGAATACTCCAAAGCTGGATGAAACGCCTCCAGAGAAAAGCAGAGCAGCGAGCCCCATTGGTGTTTGGCTGAACCAAACAAGAGTTAGGCTGTCTCCAGGTATCCAGGTCTCCATGTTTCTGCTGGAATAAGAGGAAGATGGGTTCTCCTCATCTCCTCATGGCCATTTTCTACCTGAAACCTCCGTACCTGCAACCCTTACACAGGTTGTGCCAACAGAGTAAGTGTTCAAAATTATCCTTGCCAGGGTCTTCCAGGTGCGACAACAAAAACAAGGAAGAAGCCTGCGATCCCCTGGCACTTTCCATCATCGCTGTGCCCTTATTTTTGCTCTCTCTCATATCACCACATGTAAGAAGCCACTTCTACTTTCAGAACCACTACTGAGCCCTCTTGAAACCTCTCCTGCACTCTTCTGCTGTAATTGCCAAATCCAAGTGGATACACAGAGAACAATTCCGTAATACATTCTTTTTGACTCATATTTATATTTTGTTGTGAAAATATAACTGAAAACATGGTCCAGATCTCAAAATGCCTTTTTTCTCTCTCTGCTAAATGTTCATTATATCCGTGTAATTTGTCTTGATCAAAATAGCTTTCTTGCTTTAAGCTTAATAATTTATTTTCCTTATTTTTCCCTTTCTTCCCAACTCTCTGGGTACTTCCCCATCTTGTAAACTCTTAATTCTCCATTCTTTGTATATCTTCACTAAACCTTCAGCTAGTTCCAAAATTCAATGCATCTGTGTTCATCCTTTCTTGCCATCCCCCAGCTTCCCCGCTCTTACCTTTATTCTCTCTGCACTTACCTCAGTTGCTACCATTCCCTTTTCCTCCACCTGCCTCTGGAGCACCTCCTTGGGACCTCTTCCTTTTCTTTTGTGCTGTTTTCTCCTCATGTACTTGGATGACACACTTCTTCTGCTCCCACCTTCCTTTCTCTGACATCCTCTTGGCTGTCCCCACCTCCCCTCAGTAACTGTTTTGAAGGGCTCCTGGGGGATTCTTTCAGCTCCCAAGGTCGCAGTGCTCACATCCTGAATTCCATGGAACTCTCTTCTACCCTGTGGCATTTCTCTCCTTACCCCTTCATCTGTACTCTGCAATAATCAGCTTTCCCCAAACTTTAAGGATTTCCAAACTCAACCCTCAGCTAGATCCATGTTTTTCCAGGCAGATATCCCCTATCCTTCAAGGTGTGCTGTTCTCACCTATTTCACTGCTGGTGCACTTCCACCTCTTGGGATTCACATCCCCTGGGCAGAAATTCCATGGAGACTGAACTCCTGCCTTAGATGTGCCAGCATCTGGAAGCAGCGATGTCTTTGACTGAGGGAGATAAGGGATCCCACATCCCTTTTTCCAGCACTGAGTCCGGATGTTTCGTCACAGAGCTTTGGCTGCTGGTAAGAGACCCAGATTTACTCTTAGAGTTAACTTCACACTTCATTCCCCTCTATTGAGCCAGGCTGGATTAGATGGGATCCTGGAATAAAAGAAGTAATGCTCACAGTCTAGCTGATTCTGAATTCCTCTTGTCCCACTTCCTTTGTCTCCAAATTAAAACAAACAAACAAACAAAAAAGGAGAGTAAGAAGTAACCCATGAGTAGCCCAAGCCCTGAGCACAAGGTGAACCAAGGCTGAAAAGCAGAAACCAAGCATTGCATTCCTAAAGGAATGCAGGGATTCCTAAGGGATAGTGCTGGGAAGACTGGCAGTCCCTAGCACCTATGCAAAATCACTCCTGAGTATTTGCCCCAGCTAAACCTAAGATTAACCTTGGAGTAAAGTCAGCCTGGGGCTGACAGTGATCACTGTAAAGCCCTCAAAACAGCTCAAAGAAAGAGGTTTTTTTCTGTCTACAATAGCCATGACATGAGCAGGCCAGCATCAAACACAGAACAGCAAAACCAGCCCACAGCACAGGAATACAGATGATCTTGCCCATTCCTGGGCTGCTGTGTCGTGTCTGGCAGCAGATTAACAATAATAATAAATGGTATTCAATAGGCTCCAAGTGGGAATCACTGGGACCATTTTGCATTCTCAGTGATAATTGTAACAGATCTCAAGTATTAAGTTGGTACCAATCTTTGTGTAATTAGACAGCAACTCATTAATGGACAAGTATTGAGATTTTGTCTGCATTGTACTGGATTATCACAGAATCCTGGGCTGGCTCAGGCTGAAGGGAGCTCAGTGGGCACCTGGTGGCACCTCCCTGCTCCAGCAGGGCCATCCCAGAGCACAGGACACAGCACTGTGTGCACACAGCTCTGCAACAGCCCCAGGGAGGAGAGCCCAGAGGCTCTGTGGGCAATCTGTTCAGGGGCTGGGCAGTGCCCAGGGAAGAAGTTGTGCCTCCTGTGCAGGGGAATTGCTGGGCTCAGTCCCTGCCCGTGGCTCTGGTGCCATTGCTGGCCCCCGGAGCAGAGCCTGGGCCCTGCTCTGCCCCTCCCTGCACACAGGGACACCCAGGGCCGAGGGCCCCTCTCAGCTGGGGCTCCTCTCCAGGCTGAGCAGCCCCAGCTCCCTCAGCCTTTCCTGGGCACCCAGATGCTCCAGGCCCTTCCTCAGCGCCCGCCCAGCCCCCGCTGGCCCCGCGCTCCAGGAGCTCCCTGTCCCTGCTGTGCTGAGGAGCCAGAGCTGGACACAGCACTGCAGAGGTGCCTGCAGGGCTGGGCACAGGGGCAGCATCCCTCCCTGACCTGCTGCCAGTGCTCCTCCTGCTGCCCCAGGATCCCATTGGCCTCCCTGGCCCCAGGACACTCTGCTGGCTCAGGGACAGCTCGGTGTCCCCAGGATCCCCAGGACACTCTGCTGGCTCAGGGACAGCTCGGTGTCCCCAGGATCCCCAGGACACTCTGCTGGCTCAGGGACAGCTCAGTGTCCCCAGGATCCCCAGGACACTCTGCTGGCTCAGGGACAGCTTGGTGTCCCCAGGATCCCCAGGACACTCTGCTGGCCCAGGGACAGCTTGGTGTCCCCCAGGTCCTTCCTGCAGAGCTGCTCCAGGAGGGGCCCCCACCCTGTGCTGGTGCCTGGGGTTGTTCCTGCCCAGATGCAGGACCTGCATTTCCCTTGTTGAGTTTCAAACAGTTCTTCTCTGCCCATCTCTCCTAGCTGTCAAAGCCCTATAAGTAATAAATAATAAATAATAAATCCTCTATTGTTCCACATTCAGAAGCAAAATTGACATCTTAAACTGCAAATCTTCCCTCTCAACCTGCGGGCAAAAAGGTCATGACACCTTTTTGACCCCTCAAGGGAAATTTAATTATGAAGTGGGAGCATTAGATATATGCCCAATTATTATTTTCAAGGGAGAACAGCACTTAATTTGTGATTTATACATTTCTACTCAGTGCAACAGAACTGTATTAATTCTAAATCAGAGTATTAGGAAGTGAACATCCTGCTGAGTACAACACAATAGAAATGAGAAACATAAAGGCAGTGTGAACATACATCCATTCATAATAGAAGCCTCTGTTTCTAAATGGGCACACATTCTTGGGGAGAGGAAGGAAATATTTCCATTTATTTGAAAGCAGCAAGAAACTCTTACAGTGGTGAGCTACATATGAGCATTTTTCTTTGCCAAGCAATACCTGGTTTTGCTTAGGGACCTTTGTTTATTCTGGGGAGAGAAACAATTCTGGTAATTCAATAAACCCTACAACAGCCTCTCCACCTAAATTCATTTTTAGGCTGAATAATGAAAAATTTCAATCAGAAAGGGAGCTTTTGGGACAATAAGCCCTGAAGACACTTCACCAAAGACCTGGACCTCGTTTTTTACTAGAGCCAAACTCACATTACCTCTTGTGTTGTTTTGAACTTTTAAACTTCACTATGACAATCCTCATTTCTTCCCTACATTCCCATTCTGGAATGCAGCATGGAAAAGGTTGATTTTCCATCCTGTTCCCTTCCCCCCTGGACATTATCTTGGTCAGAGCAGCACTTTTAACAGGGATCTTCCCTCTCCCACACACAGCTATGAATCTTCAGACAATTACTGTCATTAAGTGTTTTATCCACATTAAAAAAACGAAAGAAGTGTTTTCTTTCCTTTGCAAGAGCCATCAGCTTTGCCCAGTGATGATCTGTTGTCTTCCTGGCTCCACCAAAACCTTTGATTGTTTTGAGTTCATGATTTATATTCCCTATAATCACTTAACTTGCTCATAGCTTTGCTGTTCAGTATCTGGAACCCAGCAGATTTTCCTTCACAGGGCTGTTTCTTGGAATACTCCATTTCAAACATCAAAGACAGTCAAAATAAAGGATGAAAGTCAACTTTTTTTTTTCTCCCTACAAAATAGCAAGTTGTCTTTGGGAGAATGCAAAACTTCTGTCTTCACAACACAAAATACCAGTGGATCAAAAAAGGCAGAAATGGTGTTCAATAAAGTCAAATGAGATCAAAACCAGGACAAATAAACCTGGAAAAGAGTAAGTTAGAGTGAGATTGGGGTGGTGGGAATTGCTTGAGACCTGACCACGACTCTCACATTCGAGAGGCTGCAGAAATGAAATCTCCTTTTCCCCCCCCCAGTATCTCTATGTATGAACTATTTTTTAGGTCCTAACAGGCAACAGCAATTGGATGATGAAATCACTCTCACCACCATCTGCTCCAAAAGAAAAGAAAAGAAACCAAACCTCCCAAAAATCCTTTGTGTTTGCAAAGTAATTCACCCTACCAGTGTAGGGATTTTGACCTAATCCTCTGATTACCATGAACACCCAACTTCCCATTTGGTCAAAAACACCCCCTTGCAAATCCAAGACATGTAAAAATAGTCACAGTGACAATAACCACGCTAATAATGAGGATGGAGATCTTTCTAAGCCATGAACAAATGTTGATTTTACTCTAAAATTAACTCATGGAGAATGGAAGCATTTTTGTAATCCTTGTGTTCATTGTTTACTTCCTCTGTTGAGCTTTCTGGATGCTATTTCTGAGAGGGAAGAATGAGTCACTGTCTTGTCTTGTGATGAGCCCTTGGGTGGAGTTCCATGTCAGCTTTTCAGGAGACCATGACAAACAACCAGCAAGTAAAAGTGGAGCCTCTATACTGGGATCAAATACAACATGAGAAATGAAGATGCTTAAGAACAGGACTGACAAGGAGAGCTTTGATCAGATGGTGCACCCACAAGAGCAAGGCACCCTGATAACCCTCTTGAGAACTTGAGAAAGGGACAGGAGTGGTTCTATAGTTGCTGAGATTTGCCAGGATAGTGTGTTCACTCGGGAATTTTATTTCCCTGCAGCCACTGAACCTCACTTTTTTGAGAAAATCCATATGGCACTGAAAATTTCCTGAAGGCCATAAGAATTGAATGTGTCTAAGCTTTTGGGGCCATCATCAGCCGAGAATTGAGGGTGCCTCAATTTGAGAATCAGATGTGCTTGAGCTTTTGGGAGCACCTTCAGCACCAAGCTATAGTTGCACAAGGTTGGGCTAAATGGGTGTTTCCAGGGCCTAGATCATAGGAAAAATCCCCTTTGAACAAACAGCTGAGCAGACACAAATTCTCGGACTCCAAGGTACCTTTTACCCCGAAATATCAGCAGACAGGAAGGTGATTTATAATTACTGCTTCTTTCTTGAAAAGCTATAGCTTTGAAGACCTTGCAAAACCTCATCCACTAAGAAACTGTTTATGCCACCTCTTTACTTACAGAAGTCAGACATTCCTTGTACTTGGAGCAGAGAGCTAAAAATAGCACACAGATATTTCCACGTGCAGACCTGAATATGCTGCCACCTTCTTCACCTCTGACCAAAACTCAACTCAGCAACTAGCGACCCCAGTAATTTTTGACCCTCACATTTAGTGCAGCAGCCCAGTCCTAGAATTCCACAGCTTTTACAGCCCCCAGCCCAGAGCAAATCCAACACCTGATGCAACCCCAGGCCCTCTCACAATTAATGACTGCACCCAGGGATGCTCCTGATTCAGCCCTCGTGTTTCTTTAGTCACTTAGCACACAGGTGACACTTCTTTGTTCTGAAGTCTGACCAGAATGAGAAGAATGTGGATGTGTTTAGGACTCTGCATTTTTGAGTCCGGTGATCAGCAGAATGGATTCAGCAGGTTGGGAGGAAGTGCAGAGTTTAATGTTCCTTGCTTCTCTCCATACCCAAAGCAGTAAACATTATTGTCCCACCCAGGCTCAAGGGCTACAGATTCCAGCAGAACCGATTTCTTCCTTTACTCTTATGTTTGCTATAAAAGGCTTTAGAAGCCTCAGCACTGATTTCTAAACTCACCCAAACCCCCAGGAACACAGGATTACTGAGGAGCTGCAAGAAACTTTATCTGCCTTTTAGAATGTTGTGTTCCCTTTGCCCAGCTCAATCCCGAAATTTCTGTAGGGCATCGCAGCCACAAAATCCTTTAACGTGGCCCTTCTGTACCAAGTCATCTGTTAATGTCCCCTGTTAAGTGATCCAAGCCTGGCCTCAATCTTCTGTTAATGAAAGAGAAGGAGGAGGATGCTTTAACTGCTATTTTTAGCTCTTAGTACCTGGAAGCAAACAAAACAAAACAGAGCTTTTAATTTCCCAGGCTCCCCAAGGGAATTAGCCTAGGCAAAACAGACTCACAAAAGGTGAAAAACGTGATGCCCGGGAATTTCTTCCCTTAAGTATCTGCCTGAGGAACAACCTTCCATCTACGTAAAAAAAAAACCAAAAAAACAAAAAAACAAAAAAACCCCAAAAAATACCCAAACAAAACAACCCAGTAGTGCTGTAATTTAATCTTTACACTCAGCAAACGGAATGTTAACTGCTGTAATTTTATTTGAAGCTCCGGGATAGTTCCCCGGATTTTAGTTAGGGCAGGATTTTGGTACCAGTTTAAAATCGATGGGCAACAGGAGCACCTTTGTGTTGCCCATCACCTTCACCGGATGCAGTGGGTGCTCTCACCTTACTCCAGTTCAAATGTTCCAGAATATGGAGTTTCCCAGCAGTCCATCCTTGCAGAGACACATTCTGGTGCTGTGCCCACCTCAGGGATGACCCTGGGGCACAAGGAGAGGGGTCCTGCACTTTATCAAAGACACCTCAAGAAGTTGAGATAAGCGTGAGAACTTGAACTCCTACCTTTAAAACACCACTAAAACAAACTCTGGAAATGCTTCCAAACTCCAGAACTCCCATCCCTGAAAATGAATGCTGATTTCCTGCAATGTTTTCATAAATCTGCACGGAATCGGAACAATTTTTTTCGCTATTACTGAAAATTTAGGTCAAATATTTCCTACAAGGTGGCCTCCAATATTTGATGACTGTAGAAAAAGGTAACATATGCGATTGCTTGATTGCTCCCCTAACGGGATCATGGATAATTAACCATTACAGGGTAATTGATATGTACGTAAATGGATTAGGTGCTTAAAGTTCAGCCTGTGTCCCTCAGATAAACTGGTTCCATGCACTCTGGGAGCACAGCACACGCTGGGATTTCAGCTGGATTTTCCTCTCATATTCATTGTGCAGCCTGACTAATTCAGGGAAAGAGTGTTCATGTTCCAGCTAATTGACAAAGAATTTTGAAATCTCTATGAATGCTGGTCTTTTGAGATCTAAAGAGATCTTTTGAGATCTAAATAAAGAATAAAACAATGCAATATTAATTTAGGTTTACTATTCTCGACTTCTCTTCTAGGAAGTTACCAATCCCCTACTTTGATATTTCTCTAATTAAATAAAGGCAAACAAAAAAATAAAAAGGAACTCTTCCACAAGCAATCTTTCAGTCAGGCATTCTTTTAATTTTAATTTTTTTTTTTTTAAGAAAACCAGATTTTCTAAATATACTAATGCCTACTGCTTGTAGAATACATTGTGAATGACAAACATCACCAATTAAAATTTGAATCTGGGCTTGGGCTGTCTGGATCTTACTGCTTCTGAGTTTTTAATATATTTCAGATTGCTGAAAGCTCCTGAGGGGAAAGGATCACTACTGTATTGCCACAAATAGTTCTAAAGAACCACTGGTACCCCATAAAAAGGAGGATTTATATAAGAAAACATTGCATTTTCTAATGTGTCTCAACTTTTCTCATGTCTATATTCAAATTCAGGAATACACTCATCTGTGTCCAATGCTTTTGATGTCCTATTGTTCTCCATACTCCTTTCCTACTGCAGCCACATTTCTCAATACCACAATTCCTTCCTTCCTTCCTTCCTGGAATCCTTCCTTCCTGGAATCCTTCCTTCCTTCCTGGAATCCTTCCTGGAATCCTTCCTTCCTTCCTGGAATCCTTCCTTCCTTCCTTCCTGGAATCCTTCCTGGAATCCTTCCTTCCTTCCTGGAATCCTTCCTGGAATCCTTCCTTCCTTCCTTCCTGGAATCCTTCCTGGCATCCTTCCTTCCTGGAATCCTTCCTTCTTTCCTGGAATCCTTCCTTCCTTCCTGGAATCCATCCATCCATCCATCCATCCATCCATCCATCCATCCATCCATCCATCCATCCATCCATCCATCCATCCATCCACCCATCCACCCATCCACCCATCCATCCATCCATCCATCCATCCATCCATCCATCCATCCATCCATCCATCCATCCATCCATCCATCCATCCATCCATCCATCCATCCATCCATCCATCCATCCATCCATCCATCCATCCATCCATCCATCCATCCACCCCATCCATCCATCCACCCATCCACCCATCCACCCATCCATCCATCCATCCATCCATCCATCCATCCATCCATCCATCCATCCATCCATCCATCCATCCATCCATCCATCCATCCATCCATCCATCCATCCATCCATCACTTATCCACACTTATCTTGTGAACAACACCCACATCCCTGGGCTCCAAAGACAAGAACAAAGTTAATACTATTTCACAAGGCACAAACATGGATCATTCCTTGTTTTCCAGTGGGGGCAATTAAACTTGCTGGTATTAAGAGCACAGGAAAAAGTGATTGGGAAATTCCAAACAGTAGGAGAACCAAGAGATGTCTGTGTATTAGCCTGCTATGAAGGTGTGAGCATTAAATGCACTCTTTGTAAACCAGTTTCCTTCCATACCCTTTTATCCAAACTCTACCTTAAAGCAGCAGATGTTGCAGATGTCCTAAATGTATTTACAGATATTTATAAAAGTAAATGCAATGGGAGG
Source organism: Luscinia megarhynchos (assembly GCA_034336665.1). Lineage (NCBI taxonomy): Eukaryota > Metazoa > Chordata > Aves > Passeriformes > Muscicapidae > Luscinia > Luscinia megarhynchos. The sequence continues at coordinate 31,589,956 of CM067569.1, read as the reverse complement.
TTCTCACGTCACTTTAGAGTGGTCAGAAAAGAAGACTGGGCTTTGCAGTGGACTGAGTTAGAAATAGAACATTTCCATGACTCATACCAGTTATTCCTGGGAGACAACGTCTGCTGCCAGAGGGTTAAATCCAAATGGTTTTTTGTAACAAGCATTTTTTTGCCACTTCGAAAACTACAGAGGTGACAAGGAACACACAGGAAATACACAAAGCATCAGTTGGGAAATTAGGTAGCACAGGAAAGCCAAGATAATACAGCAATTTTATTTGAACACTTCCATCCCAAAACAGGCTTTCTTCTGCATATTTAAATGTGTAGGGCCTACGGCACCCTTTCTCCAAGAATCAGCATCTAAACCAATCATTCCAAATAAATCACGGCCTGCCTTGTTTGTGCATTGTTAGTCTCAGATGCTTCAGGGGAAATTGCAGAAGTAGAGCCAGCCTGCCAGGTGACAGCTTGCCAGGGAAAATAATTGGCATTGTGCTCGGAGGTGCACAACACTGGCTCCTCCATCATGTGCTAACAGGGAAAGCTAAAACCCAGTCAGCCTCACCCTGCCAGGCCTCCAGGTGGAAATATACCCATTCCTACTGTAACAGGAGATCTGGAGGTGAATGTTATGCATTACATTTATTATGATAAAAAGTGTTTATGGTGATTTATGGGAGGTGTGGAAAAGGCCGACTCTTGGCGCCAACATTCAGCTGTTTCCTCCTGGAGCTGGCAAAGGAGAGTTTAAGGAGAGGTAAAGAGCTCTTTATTTGCACATGTGTGCATGTAACAGCACAGAATGTAGAGGCTTCCCAGAGAAACTGTTGCTGTCACATGCCTGGAAGTGTCCAAGGCCGGGTTGGACACTGGGGCTTGGAGCATCCTGGGATGGGGGAAGGTGTCTCTGCCCATGGCAGGGGTGGCATTGGATGGGCTTTAAGGTCCCTTTCAACACAAACTATTCCATGAGTCTATGGCAAGAACTATGCAAGGGTTAGCATAAAGTGGGGCTTAACATTAAAAAATACCTCCAAATTTTCCCAATGTTTTAAAAATATCAGCTGTGCTACACTGCCTATCACTCCAGGATTCCGAAGCACATACTACACTGCAAGTAAATAAATTAAAAAAAAAAAAAATCTGCTTTTTCTCCTTACATGCAACAGGTTACACAATTTTTTTCCCATTTTGCACTAAGTATTTATGACTTATTAACAGAGTCATCCGAAGCACAATTGGCAAGCAGGTTTTGCAGGTTTGTGCCATCTTAGTGAGCAGTAAAAACCCCCAATGCTGCTGGATTTACAAACGACTTGCAGGGAACTCGTTGAGTGTGCAAAGGAGAGAGAATTCCAAAACAACCTTTGCTGGAGAGCAGAATCCCAGGGATTCAACTCTGAGGAAGGTGAAGAGCAGCAAACTGTGGTGCTCAGCAGAGTGATCAACCATGCATGTCCACTTAGACAGGGAGATGAGGCTGATTTCCTAGAAGGTGTTTGACAAAGGCAACACCTGCCAAATTCTTTTCCTTTATCCATCATCTCCCCATGGGGACACCTCACATTTCATCCCATGGCAGCTCAGTTTCCCTGGGAGCCTTTAGTCAGCGTCCTCAGCCAGGGCTTTTGGGAAGGCAGCCACATTTCGTTGTCCTCAGACTTGGTGACAACTCCAAGGAAGAGCGGCGTGGTTGTAAGGAAGGACTCACCTACCAAACAGGAGCTTGGCATCCAACTTCTCCATGGTGATACAGATGCAAAATACTCATCCTACTTTCCTATTCCAGCCTTATTTCCTCTGGCTGTTTCTTTTGTGTCTCTATTACTCATCTGCTGAACTCTGTGGCCAGATTTTTGCACCTGGTGTGCTTGTGAGAGAATTCCTTAGTTCTCCTGCCCTGCTGAAATTGTTCGACCAGCCCTCTCCTGGCACCTTACTGTTTAATCTTCCACATATTGCTTTTTCCATTTTCCTCTCTTGAGAAAGCCTGTGCTGTCTGCAGCCCTCTTGTATTTCTTGCAACTATCTATTCCCTGCTTCCAGCCAGGGAAGGTTCCTTCTGGATTCTCTGATACTTAGCATATCCAGAACAACCGTATTCCTGCCATCTGCAAGTGTTCAAATTGAGAGCTGTTCCTAACTCAGTTAAAGACAAAAGCTGTTTCCAGTTGCTTCCTTTTATTACGTTCATGGAATCCCATAAAGATTAAGGTGGGAAAAGCCCTCTAAGATCAACAAGTCCAGCTGTCAGCCAGCACCACTGTGGGCACCACAAATCCATGTCCCCAGGTAACACATCCGCAGGGGTTTTGAACATTTTCAGGGGTGGCGACTCCAGCACTTCCCTGGGCGGTCCCTTCCAACAGCCAGGAAGGAAACCTGCATTCCTGTTTTTAGGGGACTTTAATGAGAAACCATTTCTAAGTTCATACTGTCCAGTCTAAGGTTTGTATTCCAGAACATCATATAGACCATAAAAACCCTGCACTTCGAGTCAAGAGCTCGCTAAATTCCAGAGCATAAGAAAACTTTGTGCATTTACAGGATGTTTTCCCTTACAAACTAATTTCTGGTTTTTAATGGACAGTGTATGAGCACAAATAAGAAGTAAACATGGATTTAAAGCTTCTTTTCACCCTGCTGGCAGTGTCTGAGATTCACCCAACCAAATTTAAGCAACCAAGACCAAAATCTTGACCAAAGGGCAGGTTTTGTATAGAAGATCCTCTCATTCGTGGGATCTCCCATTTCCAGGGTGGTCCCATTTCTATTTATATACAGAAATTGGGTAACAGTACAACTACAGGACATTTTCAAAATCCCTACTGAAACTGGTAGCCTACAACCCCTTGTAGCTGTTGATGAGCACAAACTCACTGAGCAAAGGTGTTTTGCTGTCTCACCCAGCCACAATCCTTCATTTCCACCCCCAAACTGACAAAAAGATCTCCATGACCAAAAGCAGCAACTTAGAAACTCCACATTCAATTGTTTTCATTAAGCAAAATTAACATTAACAAACTTTTTAGATACAGAGGTTTTACAGCTCTTTTTTTAAATAATAAAATTAAAGTTAAATTGCAATACCAAGGCAATTAAGGGAAATAGCTAAAATAATATCAGGGCTTCATTGCCTGAGAATTTAAATGAGGCATTAATTAGTCCAAGACAATATTGAAAAATAGAACCATCTTGTACCATATTCAAAATGATCAGCACCATCCAGAGGAGCCAAATCTCAGCAACATTTAATAAGTTTTCAGAAATTAATTAAAAACTTGGAATGTGCAAAGGCAAAGAATTATATCTTTTCAGTATCTCTAAGCCCACAAAAAATGCAGGACTAAGTAATAAGAAATTGTTTTGTAGCTATTGATACAGACATTTCTCCTGAAAATTCTTCTGCTTTTACTTGTTTGGAATGGATGTCACTGACACAGCCCTTGAGCAGAGCCATCCTCCCCCAGAAATCTGCCTTTTATTTTTCCCTTTTTCATTCTGCCAAGTAATGCCTTGCTCTCTATAAATCCTGCTCAACAGCTCTGCCAAGGATACAGCTGCTGTTGCTATCAGCTGAAACTCAAATTTGGCCAGGCAAAGTTGCCAAAGTAATGTGGGAAGATGTGGGAAGCCCTGGCCAGAAGAGTGACGAGAATAGTCCTGTGCATATTTAAACATTCATAGCAGTGGTATCTCAAATTTCAACTACGATTACATCCCTTTTTTGTCAAAAATGCTAATATTTAGCTAGAAAACTTTTAGCTCCAGGATACATTTTACTACTATTCAGAAAGTGTTTTTTTGTATTGTACTTATAAATTAAGGTCTTATCAAAACCTGATAGTTCTGTTTGAGACATAAAAGTGAAATCATTCAAAATCAACAAGGAGTACTCCTGAGCTATTGGATATGTGAGGAAAATAATACTTTATTTTGCTGTTCTGTACTTTTCTGTTGAACCTTACCAAATTAGCAAAAGCCTTTTATTTTTTTTATGTTTTATAAAAATATTGTATTTGTGATATTATCTTATTTTTATCTTTGTTCTGCTTGCTAGTCTCTAGGACTAATTAAATGCACTCCAGTAATTAAGTGGTGGAGTATTTTGATGCATAGATTTGTCCTGTTCTCTTCCAGTTGGTCTCTACCCAAGTATCCCAATGAAGGAACTTCCAGACTATACAGAAAAAAAGATAAGGGAGGTGGGAGGGGGGAAAGGAGAGAATGCACCAGCCCAGCGATAGAGCTGACAACAGGTGAATCTTTCTCATTAACTTGCTAATTATATTCTCATCTATAGCTCCTAGAGCAACCAGAGGTGTTTCTTAATAACAGAGTACTGGAAGAGCCAAAGTTCAGAAGTGTGGCCCAGGCAGGTGAGAAATGACAAGCACAGAAAATTCCATAAAGACATGTCCTTAAGGAGTCAAGTAGCACAAATCACCACCTGAGCAGCACATTAATCCCCATCTCCTGCAGACTCAAGTGTGACACGTGAAGATCTTTCTCCCAAGCTGATTATCTGTATTTCCTTCACACCCTGACTCCAGCTCATCTCTTCACCCGTGCTGCTAATTGGTTTTCATGCCCAAAACACATTGGCAGAGCCTCTGCTCCTTATCTAGCCAAGTCCTTGTCACCTCCACATGTCAAATGTAGGCAACTAATTCTCATCAATCCACTTCTCACTCCCCAGCAGCTTCTTTCCTGTTTGTCCCTGTCATCAGAACTTCAGGAATAAGAGAAGCTCTCCACACCATCTTTTAAGTGTTAGAGAATTAGGCATTACTTAACTCTGGCCAGGATGCACCATGGCAGTCATCCCATCCACACATAGCCAGGGTGTGCAGTAGAAATTATTCCATCATACATCATTCTTCAGGAGACTTTTCCCATACTTATACATAAAAAACCCAAATAAATTCTCATTCATTGGTTCTACATTGCCCAATTCTTAGCATTCAATTTCCTATTAATTATTGATGCCTTCACCTTCAATGCTAATTTGGTCCTCATTCTTTTCTTCTCCTATCAATCTTTTCCCAGACCAGCAGGTGAAGTCTGTTTATGTCCATTTATCTCCTCAGTATCTTCTTGCTGGAGATGTTAAACTCTCAGAGTCTGGGAATCTTCTTTTTGTGGATTGAGGCCTAACAGACATCACCCAGCAAAACTCAAACCCTTGGAGTCTTTTGAAGAAAAGCTTAAAGTCCCCTTTCCCTTTGGCAAAGGCAGAGATACACCTGACTCAAGTTACTTAAATAAAATTTAAAACATATCATTTCCAACAACCTCACCTCAAGGTGCCTCAAAAAACTCTCAGGCAGCTGGGATTGATTGTTTTCCAAGTGAGTACTCCCCAGAAATTGACTCTAGCTGTTGATGCTGTGTGGTGACATTATTTTGAAACAAAACAAAATGTGGCCTGACAGAATGGTGTTGCCAGGATAACGTTCCATCATTTATTGCTTTGTCCTGCAGGACGCAGCTCAAAGGTGGGGTCACTTTTATCCTTGCACACGCAGTTATTCAGTTATTGTCCTACCTGGCATTTCTTTAAATTCTGAACACTACTAGATTTATGAGGATTAAATCTTCCTACATAGACCATTGGAAACTCATCCTGAGAGCTCAGTTCATCCATGTGTTTTAAACTTGCTCTCACTGATATTTCCTATTTATAGCTCTGGCAATTAAAAATTGATGGGAAATTTATGCTGCTTTGAAACCAGGCATGGTACAACATCTTTCAGGCAGAGGCATCTCTGGTGAGATGGTGTTGTACCACCACTAAATATGTCCCAGTTTAATCCAAGTAAGTCCTTCATAATTTCATTACTCTACTTTTTATCTTGCACTACTTTACAATGGTTCAGTCCTTGATTCTTTCCCAAATGAATTCCTAATCACTGCCACAGCTTTCCCACAGCATCCCTCCTGTACAGGCATCAAGATTTACGTTACTGTATTGAGTAATTCCCTGTTTTTAATCCCAGTCTTCTACTGATCAAATCCCCTCATTTTTCAAATTTCAATCATCTTTTAGGTTCTACTGCTGATAGTGTGTTCAGCATAAACAAGAAATTTCATCTATAGCTGGAGGATGCTTGTTGAGGCTTCAGAACTTGTCAATGCTACCTGCATCAATTGTTCTATTAAAACATGAGAACAGCTCTCAGAGCAGAGCTCTGCCAAGCCATGCTGTGTCTTTGCCCAGGGAAAAGAGCAGGGAAGCACACAGTGCTTCCTGCTAGGAAGAATCTCCAGCAACTTGCTAAGAAGACTTCGAGAAGATGAAGTCATGCTCTCATGATTACTGGCCCATGATGGATTTTCCCCTCATGACTCCAGCCAGGCACCAGTCCAGTCTAGATGAAACCTTTCAAGGCAAGGAGACCTACAAAGTAACCACACACATATGGAAGGGATGACCTCTCCTCTCCTCTCCTCTCCTCTCCTCTCCCTCCTCTCCTCTCCTCTCTCCTCTCCTCTCCTCTCCTCTCCTCTCCTCTCCTCTCCTCTCCTCTCCTCTCCTCTCCTCTCCTCTCCTCTCCTCTCCCTCTCCTCTCCTCTCCTCTCCTCTCCTCTCCTCTCCTCTCCTCTCCTCTCCTCTCCTCTCCTCTCCCTCTCCTCTCCTCTCCTCTCCTCTCTCCTCTCCTCTCCTCTCCTCTCCTCTCCTCTCCTCTCCCTCACTCCTGTATTCAGGATTTTATCCTTTTCCATCATACAGAGTTCATTTTTCACTTGTCCAGCTATCATTCCTCATAAACCCTTCCACCCTTCTAATAATCTTTGTTGCCCTGTCTCCCCACCTTCAGCAGGTCACCAAGGAGTCCCCTTTGAGAGACCCACCTGCATCACGTGCAACTCTGACTGACATTGCATTTTCCATTTTAAAGTCTATGCTGTTTCCAATGGCCCCCATTTTTAATTTTACTTTCTTGACTATCAACGGACATTTGGCCATAATTTTTAGCTAAAACAAAAATACCCATCTTAGTCCTCAGGTTATTTCAGGTTGGCAGTGCTTTGCTGTTTGACCTGCACTGAATACCACAGTGTTTCCTCATAGAGTCATGCAGGACCAAAAACTTCTTCTTCAATTGCTATCCTAAAAGATTTAGCATCAACAATAAACTTCTGAGGAGCATGAGATCCCATGGGAATCCACAGGCAATTATCCCTGAACTCAGAACTGTTATTCCAGCTTTCCATTTCTGACTTTTGACAACTGCTTTGTGTCCTGCAGGCCCCAAGGGCCCCATGTCCCCTGTGTCCTCCTCCTGAAGCCTCTAAAATTTCCAGACACCGGGCTCCTTTCTCCAGTGGTTGTGAGCATTGCTTCCTTAGCTCTTGTCAGTGCAAACAACTCCTGTTCATGCCTAACTTTTGTTCTGTTAATTACAGCACAGCTAAAAAGCAGCTACATTCCAATCCTTCAGCTGGACACTGTGTATCCTGTGCCAGTGCCAGGTTGCCTCCCATTATCCCTGGAACATCTGCCTGTTCTTGGTCAGAGTTCAACCATCTTTCAACACAAAATGTTTTCCATCTCAAATCCTGCTCCAGCTCCTTTACATGCACCCATTTTCTCAATTTCCTTGAGAAAGGCAGGGAGGGCTTGACCTTCTCTGGAGCCAAGAGATCAACAGGAGTGAGCTCTTAGAATGAATATTCATAGGTCGGATCTGCTCTGCTGATCATCGTGATCCATCACCCTGCTACTGCCTTGAAGCCAAATTTTAATTAACTGCTTCAAAATGTATTTTTTCCTTCCACTGTTTCCTGTTTTCTTTGCTACACTTTCCCCGTTTGTCAGGACATCTGTCTGTGCCTCATTCATATTTTTGTCTTTCTCCAAAATTAATATTCATACATCAGGAATCAATTGGTTGGAAAGGAACTTAATTCTCCCTCCAAATAAATAAAATAACACTTAAAAAGATAGAAAAAAAGCTTTAAAAATTGTCATTCTTTCCCTTAAAATAGAAATTACTCACCCTAATCAGCCCTGGAACAAATGCAACCCTTGTTATTATTTCAGTGCTCAGTATTGAGCTAGAGGAGGTTCTAATTGGACGTTAGAATATATTTTTTTTCCCCTGGAAGAGTGATCAGACATTGGAATAAATTTCCTGGGGAGGTGGTGGAGTCACCCTCTCTGGAAGTGTTCCGGAGGTATCTGGAGGGGATGTGGTTATGGTGGTGCTGGGGGAATGGTTGGACTCAATGATTCTGGAGCTCTCTCCCAACCCTGATGATTATGTGATTTGCTGCATCCTTATCAAGGCATCCACTTCCAAGGAGAAAGCTTGAGAGGAGTATGTTTGTAAAGCCAATTTCAGGGTCACATACTCTCTAGAAAACAGTCCTTTGGAATATGCATTATTCCACACTCTTCCGAGGGATCAGCTGTGCAGGGACTTTTTGCTTCCACTCACAGTCACAGGGCTAAATTGGGAGTGTGTGTGACAAAAATGGGCCTCTCCCCCATTAATGGACTTAAAAACCTTTATTGTGTTCTTTCTTTTATTGTTGTCAAACAGAAGAAGTTCAGCATTAAATAAATGAGAGGTTCTATTTACAAAACAAAAATCAGTCTCTCTTTTATCCATCAGCATGAACATTTGCCCATTAAGTGTCTTCCTAGAAGTGCTGAAGGACATCCTAGTCTGAACATAACTATGGCACTGCTACAAAGTCCTGATGTAAACAGAATTCCAGAAATGAACGCTCCATCTGATAGCCCAAACATCGAAAAAAGAAAACCTCAGCACTATCATTATTTGCTTTCTGGGGGTCACAGTCCAAAGATGGATGTGGAAGCTGTGAAAAAGCTGGGAGGGAAGAGCCGTGGGATTCAAAGCTGCATTTGTCAGGTTTCCTGCTCCCACTGTGGAGTTGAGGGGAGACAGACACACACTTGGTGGGGAAATAGAGGTTGTGGAGTGCTCCTGATTAACTTGACTTGCTCTGCTGTCATAAATCCACCCATCTTTTGCTACAACTCACTCTAATTCCTACATCTCTCTACCTGTTGTCACAGGTCAGGGACACGTGGGAAGATGGCAAGTGAGAGGTGAAGGGAAGCTGCATCCCCCACAGTGCTGCTCTCTGCCTGGATCCCACTTCTGGAAGGGTTTTAGCAAATCTCTGTCTTTTGAAAGAAATAAAAAAGAGGTGACAGTGACTCTTAAACCTAAGAAAGGCAAAATATGGCCATAACAAGCCAAAATATTACTGGAATTCTCCAAGAAAATCTGTAACTAGATTTTATCTTCATTCTATGACTGACAGCTAAAATTAGGGCTAAAAGGAGGGAGGACTAGGGAATCTGAGGCAAAAATTGAAGCATAAAACCCACCAGAACACTAAGAAATATAAACCCCACCAGGACAATAAAGCAGCAGGAAGCTGGTGCAGTTTCAAGGATGACAGCTAATAGGAAAAAAAAAAAGAGCAGTTTCTCTTTCTCTTTTGCATCTGGAGAGTTTGGGATCAAATTTCCTACCTGAAAGAAATCCTGCCAGTATTCGAAGGAGGGAAACCAGAGATAGACTTTTCATCAGGAGCTGAAGGGCCAGGACAAGGAGGAATGACTTCAAACCGAAAGGGCAGAAATTTAGATGAGACATTGGGAAGTAATTCCTCCCTGTGAGGGTGGCCAGAGAAGCTGTGGCTGCCCCTGGATCCCTGGAAGTGTCCAAGGTCAGGTTGGACACTGGGGCTTGGAGCAGCCTGGGACAGTGGAAGAGGGTAGCACTGTATGGGCTTTAAGGTCCCTTCCTACCCAAATCATTCTGGGACTCTGTGAGTCTATGAAATAACATTGCTAAGGCAAAGATTTGGGAAGCCCCCAAGGAAATATGAATCTTTTTTTCAGTGTTCAGAATTGTATGCAGATGTGTCACAATATTTTAAACCACTCATTAATGCTCAGCTCCATTCACCAAACCAGCACCAACCTGCCAGTCCCCCAAGGAGTGAAATAAGACAGGTTTTCCTGATGCCTCCTTTCCCTTTGAATCCAAGAGGAAGCTTCTGGGTTGTTCAAACACTTCTCAAGGTATTTTTAGAAGCCTTGGGTTCGATTATTTACATTATTTTTTCCTTTGTGTGTTAAATATGATGTGGTAGAACAGATCCGGTCTTTCCTTGCTCTGCTTGCATTTCCTTTACAATGTTAACACAGAAATCCACGAGCTGCAGACTATTGGTGACAAAAACTGTCTTAAGTCAGGGGAAAATCATTAGAATCACAAGTATTTAAAAAAAGATGTCTCTGTCACCACCAAACCTGGGATTTGCCTCTCTCACAGGATACCTGTCTTGGTTCTCAAATCAGCTGCAGACTCTCTGGCTTTGATTCCACTTCAAAGAGAAATTTGGTATTTATTCTCCGAGGAAGGCAAACTGATTCGTGCTTCTTTGATGTCTTGTTTCATAACTAAAAAAAACCACAAAACCCCAACTTTATAGGGGCAAAATTAACTAATATAAGTAGCAGTGACTTATTTACCAAAAGAAAAGAATTTATGAGCAATGTCAGAGCTGCATTGAGCTTGACAGTGGGTGAGCCTTGGGTTTTATTTATCAAATTAAATATCAAAGAAAGCACTTAGGGATTTTCTTAGTAGAAGGGTTTGGTAGCTCTGACTCTTGGCACTTCTTTCATTCATACTGAGCTTGAGAGTAAGAACCTTGCTTGGTGCAGGCCCAAACTCTGGTCTCAGCAAAAGGCAGACAATGGAAAATGAAGCAGTGAAGTGTTATTTGACTATGAAAGGTTCCTGGCACCATGATACAATTTCAAAGTTGAGACTGGGGAGGAATCCCCATGTTTACACCCAAAAGAGAGAATACTAGATTTTATTTTATTTTCATTTTCCCACGTAACTTTCACTGGTTAGATTAAAATAGCCAAGCTTTTAGAGCAGGGAGGGCTTGGGGAGACTAGGTTGTTGAATTTGTTAAAATATAGCCCATATCCCATCTAACCCTGAAATAAAAAATCTGGAAAAATTATTCCACAGGCACAGAAATCTTTTACTACATCTCTCATAACTGAGTGTGCTGCATTCAGCAGTTTCACCCCCCCTTCCTCTTGTTTTAAAGGAATGCAAACAATGCAAAAAAGCAACTAAGAAAAAAAGAAATAAATTGAAAGCTGCCCTCTAAAACTCCTGCCTGCCTTGTAATAATTACTGAGACAAATGTTCTCCTGGGGAGAAATGGAGAAGTGCTTTCATAGCCGTCACAAACCACACACTTTTGTGGCTCACAGGTGCAAAAATGAATAGACTGAATACATATTAAATTCTCCTGCCAGTGAATTGTGCAGTACAGAATCACAGCCACAGCTTTTTGAGTTCTTTATTAAATTGAGGGAGGTAGAAGTTTCACTCCAAGGACTGTTCCGTATGTATCTGTTTGTAGAACTACAAACTCTTTTATTTTTCTTTCTTTTTGGCCAAGTCCTCCATGCTCTGCACAAATTAAGTTATTTAACTTTTTAAATTGTTTTAATCATCCTGGTCAACTTCAGGGACAAGACAAGGAGGAATTATATCAAACTGAAAGAGGGGAAATTTAGGTGAGATATTGGGAAGAAATCCTTCCCTGTGAGGGTGGGGAGACCTGGCACAGGGTGCCCAGAGCAGCTGTGGATGCCCGTGGATCCCTGGAAGTGTCCAAAGCCAGGCTGGACAGGGCTTGGAGCAGTTTGGGATAGCGGGAAATGTCCCTGCCCGTGGCAGAGGACGGTGGAATGGGATGGGCTTTGAAATCCCTTCCAACCCAAACCATTCCAGAATTCCATGGTTTAAAATCATTCCTCTGCTCAAGGAGCTGGCCCCATCCTGGGGCTGATTTCTGATGCTACCTCCCAACCCTGTTTTAGACAGATTTTTTTCAAATGCTGAACTATTTACAATGTCACTATATCACTGTCTCATTGCACTGAAAAATCTGACAAAGATTATTCCTTAATCAAATCAACCCAAGAATGGGTTCATTATTCCATGGTTTTGTTGATCCTGGTAATTAAAGCAGCTAAACACATCCAACAGCCCAAACCCAACAATAAACATGAAGCCAACAGCCAATCTCCCCTGCTCATACTGCTGCCTTTGATCTCCCCTCACAGCAATGGCTTCCCCAGTTTCATCCAAAGAACACTTCCCAGACTCTGATTTGATGACAGACTAAGCCAATAACACTTGAACTTCTTTCAGATCCTTCTGTTTGCAAAATCTGAATGCCTTAAGGCTCCTTAAGGTTCACTCTCAAGCATATTCAGGTTTAAATTCCTTTTGACTTTGCTGGAGAAATTGAAGTTGGGAAAGCTATAATGCCAGGACTCCGCAGGAGAGCTGGGGACCATGGCAAAACAGACTGGGAACAGCAAGCTGACTCAGCTCTTTTGTCCCTATTCCCATCTTCCCTGGCTCATCCACCTGCAGGGACTCTCCTGTTTATTCACACTGAGTTTATAAACTCTAAGCAGCACTACAAAATAAAATGGGAGGAGTGATGGGAAGCTCCACAGAGCTCTGAATCTCCCCCATTTGTTTTTCAAGCTTCTTCTAAAAACCTCTTTTTGCAATTTCTTTGCTTAAAATCAAGATTCCAAAACTCAGAGAGGGAAAAAAAGATGACAGTGAAGGAGTATTTTGTGCCTCAGCTGCCAAGTCACACAGCAAGGGACAGAGAAAAAGTATCCTGTAGCTTGTCTCTCCCATCCTTATCCCTTGATTTGTCTGCAGCAAACAGTGCTGTATGCATCTGAACACCGTTCCTCTTGGAAAGCAAAATCAAGTGCAGGAAAAGCCTTTTGCTGTTCTAATTCCCTGATCATCTTCTCTTCATAGAATTGCAGCATTCCAAAGTGACCTTAAAGGTCATCCAGTGCCACTCCCTGCCATGGCATGGACACCTTCCACTATCCCACTTTTCTCCAAGTCCTGTCCAACCCGGCCTTGGGACACTTCCAGAGCTGGGGAATTCAAGCCTCTCTGGGTGAGGTTCTCAATTTTCCCCAGTTTCCCAGCAACACAAAGAGAATTCTGCACTCAGCCTTCCAGGCTCTGAAGGAATTCAAAGACACTCTTGGCTGGGAGAATATTATTCTTGATATTGCAGAAGTGTAGCAGGAAAGTCAGACTCCTCCAAAGGCTTCTGTGGAAAGATTTTGGGGTAATAACAGCCCTGAAAAGATTTTGGGGCAAAAACATCCCTGATGCACTGCTGGAAGTATACCCAGGACTGGGCAGGGAGGTGAGCTGGAGGATCTTGGCTGCCAAGGAGCCACAGGCAGGACCAGACCTGGGATGAACTCAGGCTGCAACTGCTCCACTTGCCAGTCCCTGTTCCTGTTAGTCCATCCCCATTTGGTCGTGCTTCTGGATTTATCTGGATGTGAAGCAGTGCTAGGGGAGCCCTGCTCTGTACAAGGTGGGACAGAGAAGACATCCCAATGTCCCCATTTACTGCCTCACCCTGGGGTCCACACACCCCCAACCATCTGTTCCTGCAGAACAATGCAGCCCTTTCTCATTCCAGAGATGCACTCCTCTCGTTTCCACTCAGACTGAGCCTTAATTCCACTTTATTCTTCTTCTGATCCCAACAATCTGTCCCCATGTTTGCCCTGTCCTCAGCTGGGTGAGCCTTCAATATCTGTTCCTGCTGTGGTCCCTCTGCAAGCGAGATCCTCCAACTCACCTCACTGCCCAGCCCTGGGTGCATTTCCAGCAGAGCCCCAGGGCTCTTGGTTCCCCAAAATCTTTCCAGGGCTGTTGGTCCCCCAAAATCAGAAGCCTCCAGGGGATCCTGTTTGACTTTCCTGCTACACTTCCGCAATATAAAGAATAATTTCTTTCCCAGCCTGTAGTGTCTTTGAATTTCTTTCAGAGCCTGGAAGGCTGAGTGCAGAATTCTCTTTGTGTTACTGGGAGACTGGAGAAAGTTGGGAAACTTGCCCAGAGATGTGAGGACTCCCCAGCCCTGGAAATGTTACAGGTCAGGTTGGATGGGGCTTGGAGCAACCTGGGATAATGGCAGGGGTGGGAATGAGATGGGCTTTAAAATCCCTTCAAGCAGTAGTAGAACAGTGCTTGAGAAACCTTTGGCCTTTTCATCCCAGTTCTCTTTGTTACTCCAGCACTTTGTAAAATAGCAGCACCCAGAGCGTGTTACTGACAGCACCTTTCATTTTAATACAGTTTAATAAGGAATGGTTCAGGTCTTGCAAGGAAATTATTATTGAAACTTGAAACTGCATGCTGGAATTTCTGAATGCTCTGGGATGTTTTTAGAACATTGAAAAAAACCTACAAAAAACTATTAGTGGAGAACACCAATTTCTGCCATGTCACACTTTCAAGGATGTGCTGCCCCTTGGGGATGACCTGGAGTTATCAGTCTGTATCCAGGTGATCTTCTTGGGGCAGGACACCCTGAGACTTCCAAATCAAGGGATAGAAGCACAGCAGCAGATGCATGTACCCCTCCTAAGCTGCCTGCTCCACCTCACAGTCATTTGGAGGATTATCTTGGAAGAGTTACAAAAATATCCAGCCCCAAACTGAAATGCAGAGCTCCTGAGCTCAGCACAGCCGGGAGATTTCAGCGCTTTCCCATCTGATGTTGGCCTGAACCTGAAAAAAAGGGTTGCAGAATGAATTGTCTGGGAACAATTGTGGCATTTTCATCCTAGAGATGAAATTATCCAAGACGACCTTATCCCACTGTCATTCATTCCCTGCCCAGCCCCTCCAGAGCTGCCGCTGGAAAAAGGAATAGGAGCAAGGCACAAGTCACTGTGCAGTCCCCAGACTGGCCAAAATCCAGCTGGGTTTATTTCTGAGCTGCACAGGAGCTGGAATGTCACCTTGCTGATGAGCACAGGGCCTCAGTGCAGAAAGCAGCTCTGATGCTGTGATGCAGTGAGGCCCCCCGGGCTCTGCTGGGTGCAGGTGTCCAGCAGCTCCTGGGGGCTCTGGAGACAACTGGGCCAAGGGCAGTGGAGCAGGGTACTCTTCTCTGCCCTTGGAATGTGATCAAGAAACTGGGACAATGTTCTATTTGCAAGCTCTTGGTGGGGGCCATGTGCTGGTTTTGGTGTGAATTATGCTAAATTCAGTCTGGTGACAAAACTTGACTTAACATCCTGAGAGTGAGGCCAAGACTTGGCAGAGAAGATGCTAAACTGACCTGGAGATATAGCTCTGGCAGTCTCTTTAAAGCTACTGAATTCCATTCTCACTTTCTAATGGGCAGGTTGTTCCCCTTGGAGTGTGTGAAGGTTCTCCCCCTGGTTTTTGGGGATGTCCCTCAGGGATGTTGAGGTTAAGATGAACAGATCGGCCCATGAGCATTGGTCTGGGACAGTTACACCGATCTCTATTTAAAAATTTCTTTTTGCTTGCTTTAATATAATTTCTTCCAGAAGAGAGAACATTTCAACATTCCCAAATTCCAGGAAATACTCCATTCCAGTTTGGAAATCTCTGAATTGTTAGTGACCTTAAAAGTTTCCACTGATACAAGTGCAGAGGGGCAATTTCCTTTGGGAATCACAGCCAAGGCTCTGATCTGGGGGGAAGACACACCAGGGTATGCTGCCTTCATGGGAGCCATGTGAAGGAGAAACTAATTCAGGGAGCAGAAAAGCTGGAAGAAAATCAACCTGGCCAGAATTTTGCTCCCATTAGATTAAAAAAACAAGCCCAAAAACTCTATTTGATTCCAGACAAATCAATTCAGCCAATACTGGGCTCTGAGAGTACCTGAGTGGTTGGAGTAGCCTGAGGATTATCTTGGTCTTCATTAAGGTAAACAACCCAGAAGCAATTTTAAACAGCGATCACAGAGCTTTCAAATGGTGATGAAAGAAAAAGAGGTGATTTAGATCTAATCCCATTATGGGTCAGCTCCAGCACTGGGAGGTTTTTATTTCTGGCTGTTCTGCTGAGAACAGAGAGCCCAAGCCAATGTCCCTGTACCCACCTTTCCCACCCAACCCAGGCTTCTGCTGTTCTGGCAGATCCCAGGGGACAGCATGAGCCCTTCCCTCCCCTCCAGATCCTCTGCTCCCCCATCCGAATAACCTCAGCTGAGTTGTGGCAAATTGCATATTTATGTATTAATTACTGCCTTAAGCAGCAATTACAAACCCAAACAAAATTATGCATCAATGGCCAAGTAAGCCAGGCACTGCTGGAGCTGGGCAGCTCTCTGTTTCCATCCTAAACAGAGGCTCAGGAAGGAATCACAGTTCCAAGAGGTCAGGAGTTAAGGAGAACTGTATTTCCTTGTTGCATTTTATTTCACAAATAAACTCAGGGCTGTGCCTGTTGTAAATCCTATTCAAGGGTATGTCAAGGAAGTGATAAATGAAGGTGTAGACACTTGACAACATCCTGAGGGATCTGTTAGTACCTGTCTGGGTGGGCAGCAATGTCCTTTTCTGTTTCTGTATACTCTCTACTCATGTGAAGGCAGAAGAATTCCATGAGCTGAGTGCTCAGCGAAGAGGAACTGCTTTTAATCCAACTCTGTTGTATCTTATAAGGAGAACATTAGGATTTATAACACTCTGTCACCACATAAAGGCATGCAGGGAGGGAGTAACACAGCAAAGCCATCTGTGGGTAGAATTAATGGGAAGAGCAATATATTTGTGGGAAATGTATCCTGACTGACACAATTACCTGGGGAAAATGAGAGCAAAATTAGACTCGACTCTCTTCACTGTAAAAGTCAGTTCTGATCCAAAAATCCAACAGCCTGCAATTAACAGATTCTATGCATTTTGTCCTGCTCTGGCTTAAAGCTGATGTGTTCTTGGCAGGGCCTTTCAGGCTGATGCTGACACCTAAATTATCAACCTCTCAACATCTGCCCTTGGGAAACTTGGCTCTGTTAGTGCAGCAAAAGACCCCCAGACATTTCTCCCCAAATATTGGGATGGTCATGATCTGGATGAAGGCAGTGTAAGTGCCAAGGGGAAGCCCAGAAATGCAAATTTGGCTTCAGACAACGTAAAGCACCACCAGAATTTCAGAGCTGATCATTTCTGGCACATCCCAGTGCACAGGGACAGGCAGAAGAGCAGCCAAGGAGCTGAGAGGACAAAGCCAGTCAGGAGCTTCCAACAGCAGCAGCTCTGACGACGAGAGCTGGTGTCTGGGAAGGCACTAGAGAAAAGAATCACAGAATTATAAAATCCTTCAAATTGGAAAAGCCCTCCCAGCCCCTGGAGTCAAGGCTGTGCCCCATGCCCACCTTGTCCCCAGCCCAGAGCACTGAGTGCCACCTCCAGCCCTTCCTTGGACACCTCCAGGGATGGGGACCCTGAACCTCTCTGGGCAGCCTCTGCCAAGGCCTGAGCACCCTTTCCATGGAGAAATTCCTCCTGCTATCCAAGGAAAGAAAATTATTTTCCCTTTCTCTCAGACAGTCTGTACCTCATGAACACAGACCTCTGTCCTGCATCCTAAATGTACCCACCCGGCTTTTTCCTGTACTGGGACCTGTGGTTATTTGGATTAATTCTCCCTGGGTATTTTACCCCTTTCTTACCCTCATTTCTGTGCTCACAACTCTTGCAAAGTGGCCAAGATTTCCACCCTTCTTTCTGTTTAAATCCCACAGATCTCAGTATAATAGAACATTTTGCTGTAAGTGACAACTGGTAGTGGCATATTTGTGCTTCAAGATTTTGATACCAGGCAAATTCTTCTGTGACACTCCAAATCCCCAATCAACGGGAAAATTAAAAAGAATGCAAAGCTGCAGATCAGTCGAAATTCCTTTTTCCCCTCCATCATCCCCAGCTGACTTTCAAACCTAGCTGACAAATTCTGGGTACCATGGTGAGCAGAGCCAGCTCTGGTTACCTCAGTGCCTTTTCCTGTATCACTGCACAGCTGCAGGAACTTTAGAACATCCCTTATGAAGGATGTTTTAGGAACAGATACACTTGGGAAGGAATGCCCCAATGCTGAGATACAATTCAACCAAAGCTGCAACCACAGGGCCTTTAAAATTATCTATAACTCTATCTTTTGATCAGGGAAAATAAATTAATGGGTATGCATGGGAGAGAGAAACCATGGACATAAGGATCATATATAAATCTACAGAGGCTACATAATTAGTGCACCAGAGATGTGGGATTAATCCTATTCTCCTGGTGAAGGTGGAGATACTCATGTGGGAGAGTGCTCCCGTTCAGGTCACTTCTGAAGGACTGTCCTCGTTGTCCCCTGCACACTGCTCTGCACTGCAGGAAGCTCTGGGAGCATGGGAACTGTATTCCTGGTGGGTACAGCCACGACATCCAGGTGTGGCTGTTTCAGCAGCCACTTCAGGCCTCAGGTTGCAGACAGTCTGCATGATTGTACATGTTGGAGTGATGTGGGGTCCCCAGCAGGAACTGCTCCAACCTACACCACATCTTAGTCACCCAAAATTCCCACAGTGGACTCCTCACTGGATGTTGGCTCAGGAGAAGCCTCCATGCTCCAGCCAGCTTTGATTTAACTTCAAAGATAAACCAAAATGTCTTAAAAACACCTCACAGAAGGGTACTTGGAAAAATCTGGGATAGTTTTCCATTACTCAATACCAACATGTTGCCTTTTCCCTGACTTGCCGAGCTGTGGGATTGAAGCAGTTCTGCTGAGTGGTGCCCACTAAAGAGCTAAATATGAATTTATATTCATTTCTCAGAGTGATGCCAAGCACCAGAGGGCACAACAAAGCCTGAACTGAAATCTTGGCATGCCTAAAAGCCAATATTTCTATTTTCAGCTGAGTTTCTCTGGGAAGAGAGGTTCACATAATCATTCCACACCGCTGCATTTTTGTCCTTCCCCCAAAATCCTTTGATAGCAGCATCAAAGCTATTAAGATGCAAATCACTTCAGGAAAGCTGCAGCCAAGACAGAGCAGAGCGATTCCCAAACATCCCTATGAGGGGACATGCTGCAGTTTCACTTCCTGTTCATTAAATTTAAGGAAAATCCATGGAAAACCAATTGTTCCCAGTCTCCAGGAGAGGGAAAGGCCCCCAGAGCCCAGTGAGGAGATGAGAACCACAAGGAGCATGGAATTCACCCCTCTTTTTACTCATAGCAAGGCTTTTAGGTTCAGCAGCATTTCTCAATTCATCCACAAGGATGATCTCTTCCTGAAAATGATTTTTAACGGGAATACACTAAGAAGGGGTAAATAGACAAATATTCGATGCACTGGTAGTGTTGTGGCATAGCTCTTATCACCTAGAATAAAGCAGGAAGGCTTTTAGGAAGGAATGCTATATCCTGCTTTTGTATCCGTAAAAGCTGGAATTTCTCATCACTCTATTAAAACCTGAACACTGTAAATATTTTTTTCCCTTCCCAGAGAGCATGGAAAACCGTTCTGAGAGCATCTCTGCAGTTCTTTTAAAGCCCAAGCCAGCCACTGCTGCAACCTCATCTCCCTGAGTCTAACTCCATCCAAGAGACCTGTAGAGGGCAGTGGATAAAAGAAAATCAAGTGCCAGACGGAGCCATAAATGTTAAATACAAATTTTTAAAAATTGGGATCTCATTTAAGGACTTCCTCATATTGAAAAGCTTACAGGTAATTCCATGGATTAATGGATTACTACAATGGGATTTTTCCAAGCCCAAATCCCAAGCTCGCAGGCAGATTGCACTGACAGGCTTTACAGCAGAGCTCTTCCCTTGGGAATTACCTTTTTTTTTTTTCTTTTTTTTTTTTTTTTTTTCCCTAGTCCCAACAGAAATTTTGCACCTAAGCTAAAATGTGCAGCTGGTCCTCCCACTGCCATGGTGCTCATGGGCAAACAAGATTTCCCCCTTCTCCACAGAAAGCAACATTAAGCCAAGGAACAGGGAAAATACAGCTGAGCAAAGCTGAGTGTTTACACAATATACATCAGGGTGACATTAGTGTTCAAATTAATATCAATTTATTATCAAACCAGGCAGGACCCAGAGCAGAAAGCAGCCTCCTGGATAATTCCTCTGTGGTTTTCAGGCACACTGCTAATAACTTCATTATCCATTTGGCATATACAATTAACTCATTACTGATGGAACATGTAAAATCCAGGGTAAAACTCCAATTAGGCACATCAGATAAAAGCAGTACAGCAGGTACAGGATCCTTTGCCTTATCTTGCACATGAGAGCATTAATCAATACAGTACGGGTGCTTACGATCACCTCAGGTCAGCCATGCTGTAGTAAGTGCTCTCAGCTTTGTAAACCTCGTGCAATTCCAAAATTTGCTCTGCAATTACCACAGGCAGAGCTCTCCATACCTTCGTTAATGCCCTGTTTGTCTCTGGAATGCAGATTAGACCTGCAAAGGCACCAAAACCACCAGGAACTGAGAAGGCGGTGAAATACAGCTTAAAAATGTGTGTGTTAAGGTGATGCCAGGGTGTTAACATGGCAAGGTCCTGCGGTCTGGAGCTGCTGGGGTGCGGCACTGGGAGTGCCCTGGCCCCGAGGTGAGTCACTAGTCCCTGCTGCATCCCTACCCCTCCGGAAAGGCAGAGATCAAAGCAGGGAGTCAGTGCTGCACTCCCCGTCTTCCAGACTCCCGGCTGAGTCACCGCCTTATAAATTGCCATGCTCCCGAGGAGTCAGACACTGACAACTCACTCTTACTTGCTGCACTTTTTAACCTTGCTTGTGATGTTTTTATTTTTTCCTCCCCTGCCATCGTCTCCTCTCTCTCCCATCAGCGTTCCCTATTGTACCAGTTCCCTCGGATTTAAAAAGAGATAGAGCGCTAATGGATGCTTTTGTAATGCACATTTGTGAAGGTAAATACTCACATGGACTTCTGAGCCTTCCTCATACTCTGGCAGAGATGCTGCAGTGTCCTAGAGTGAGAGCCTTCACGAGTGAAAAACTGGGACAATGCTATTCATGCTCAGAGTGGAATGAAACAAAACCATTTTGCTATCATCTGTTATATGGATCTCTGCGTGTCACAATAATAAGGGAACACATTTTGGAGGGGGTTTGCGGAGACTGAAGGAATTTTTCTCCTGGGAGAAATCTGTTTTTGGGGATGG